>OY728159.1:1357962072-1360362072 GCA_963277665.1 Viscum album
GATCTTTCTTATGAAGAACAACCGATAGAGATTCTCGATCGTAGCGAAAAAGTCCTACGGAGCAAGACCACTCGATTGGTGAAAGTTTTATGGAGGAACTACCAATTAGAATAATCTACATGGGAGCTTGAGGATATTATGAGGGAGAGGTATCCTCATCTGTTTGTGACAAAGTGACGAATTTCGAGGGAGAAATTCAGTTTAAGGGGGGTAGAATGTAACGTCAAAGACTTTTATGAGAAATATTTTGTTTTTATGTTA
Organism: Viscum album; assembly: GCA_963277665.1. Lineage (NCBI taxonomy): Eukaryota > Viridiplantae > Streptophyta > Magnoliopsida > Santalales > Viscaceae > Viscum > Viscum album. Next base: position 1,357,962,334 of record OY728159.1, read on the forward strand.
TATAAATCATCAAAAGAATCTTTTACTACACACAACACTGGATTTTCTTTCTTTGCACGCAACCACGACCTTCCTCGATAGCTTGCGTCGTATGCAATACCGAGTTTCACTAAACAACGATATGATATTAAAATATTATTAAAACTAGCCGTTATGAATAGTAATAACCACTTTTTGAAATTTATATAATTTTTATTTTTCAAAATGGACTTTATTTTTGGATTCTGAATATCGAAATTAGCCTAGGGTGAAATTTTGGTATTTTTCTGAAAACTTTCAATTTTTGATGAATAGTGAAACCACTAAGTGGTAGTTAAAAAAACTGAATTTTTCATAAAACTTAATTTTACCGCTTCTGTGAGTGGAATTTCGAAAATCCGAGAGACACGGTTAATATCAAGGACTAAAATGTGGTTCAATGAGATGAAAATAATTTTTTGTGAATAGTAACTTTTTACTTTTATTTACCACGGTTAAAAGTAAATAGGGTAGTTAAGGGTAAAAATGATATTATTATTACCCTAACACATGTCCTAATTCTATTGTACAAGTGTAATTCGACCAAAAACAACCTTACAAATAAAATATGACCATTTAGGCCCACTTGGATTAGATTAGGACATTTATTATTAATTTATTTAAAGAAGGGTTAAATAGTTAAAATCAAAGTTTAATAAGTAAATCATTTTTAATATGGGGTTATACATAATAAAAATTAGACTATAAATATTACTTATAAAGCTAAAAATATTTCCTACATAATGGTATTTTATTTTTAATTTTTATACATTAAATAATTTAAATTATTTATGACACAACAATGATGCAGTAATTATCTTATTAATGAAATATTGACATAATTGATGTTATAAATACCCAAATAAATGTAATTCGAGGCTTTTTATGAATTACACTAATTTTATAGGTTAATATGACATGTTAGTATTTATTTAATTAACTTGGTTCGAACTAATAATTCTTTTATGATTCTCACCAAAATCAGTTACTAAATTATGTCAAAATTGACATAAAATAGTTTTTAAAACAAATATTATATTATTAATTGTTATTTTATTCCTAAAAATCAAAGGTTCGGAAAAATGACTTAGATAAGGTTATATATATTAATAATAAACAACTTGGGGTTCGTTGGGCTTGATATAGTATGTTTATTAACCTTATAGTATAAGAAAACAAGAAGACACGGTAAAAGTTAAATTATCTAACTTAATGTTAAATCTAAATGATAAGGTTAAAATTGATACCTAAACTTGTCTATATTCTATTTGATGAGAGTATTTATACCCCTACCCACCTTATCTTCTAAATATGTCAATTTGGAGCTATTAAAAACCGAATTTGACTTTATAATAAAATAATATTTTTAGTTATTCCAAAGGTGCCCGTCTCCTCCCTTATAAAAGGGCATCTCCTCCCCCTATTCCTCACACCACTTTGATCCTTCAATCTCGGCCAAACCCTGCCAATTTCTTCTCTCCACTTCCCTAGAAACATCTTAGAGGTTCTGGTATTCTTCAAAGACCTATTTTAGTGCCCTAAAAGGATGTCTCAAAGAAGCACTTCAAAGAAGAGGTAATGTCCGTTACCGATTCTTTCATCTTTATTTCTTCATCCACTTCTTCTTCTTTAGTTGTTTCATTATGAAGTAATAACATCAGTATCAGTCACATACTTATATGTTATTATAAGTATGAAAACCCCCTATTTCACCATCTATCCATCCTACGGAAAAAGAAATCACCGCGCGTGCGTACGTACAGAATACCGTCTCCACGCCGTGGTGTAATCTATTTTCCACCACCACCTTACTTAGATGGGTATAAAGGTGTAAATAATAACTATATATGACTATTATAAAGTGATATTGATTCTGAAATAGTATATATACACTCCAATACAATTCCACGATCATAGGAATGATATCATCACTCGTGCGTACGTACGGAATACCGTCTCCACAATGTGATTAGACTCGTTCTACATGATCTTCATATCATAGTGATTATATAGATGAATTGAATGAATGAATATGATATATATTACACTAATACCATTATGAAAATGAGGTATCTATAACTTAAATAGAAGAATAATAATTTATTCGACAAAACATTCATAAGAACAAAAAGTTATAAACACCCGAATAACAAGTGGCAATGAAATATTACTACTAAGAAGCTAAGAATATGACCATATATGATATCGTAACAATAATTATGATTCTGGAATAAGTCAATAACATTATTTAAATCATTATACATGAGGTTCGGACACTTTCGAAGCAAATCGGACCTAAGGTAAGGGAAATATCACAATCTCATTTTTATCCGAGATTGTTTATACTTTGGAATTTACTGGGGTGTATTTTATCATCCACATCCATGTTTCCTCAATATTTAATATTACTTCCATCCACCTACAATTTTTTTAAATCCATTTTTACCCTTTGGTGAGTTTATAGTAAAAGATATGAAAGGAATTTTTGTCATTTTTCGTACGAGGTACTTTTTGACTTTTTCGCCAAAAGTACGAGAAGAATGTTTTTTTAACTTATACGGCATTAATGGATTTTTAAAACATTATTTCATAGAATTTTCCTTTACAAGTTATCAAAGTTTATTTTTAATCGACTTCTTTTAGTTTAGAATTGTATGACATGTAAATAAAGGAAAATGTATTTGAAGTAGAAAGGATATTTTCCTCAATAATGGATTTCAAGTGTTTTATCATAATTATTTTACATATAAGATAATAAAGGATTATGTTTCTATACCTATTATTAAATTGATTTGATTATGTTGTGATGGAATTATTTTTATTAATTCCTTATTCTTATATTAATTGTTTTATGATGTCACGATGTTTAAGATTCCCATTTTTATTACATGGGTTATGCTATGATGTATGGTTTATGGTTTTGTGGCACACATAAAAATGGTATCATTATGAGATGAGGGGGACCTATATCTCCCTCCAATTAATTGGATAAAGATTTTACATCTCATGAGATAGACATGGCTGGAACGGTAGGTTATACCGGTTCAGTGAAACAGGACTGAAACGAAGAGTTAACTCGGTTCAGAAATGGACTTTGTACACTAAGATAGTGTTGGAAATGAGTCTTGACTAATAAGAAATGATTCTCTATGATTATGTGTGTATGCCATAAAGTTTCATGTTTTAAGTTATGATTATTGGGATTCCATTTCACTACTATGATTTATCCCATGTTATGAAATTATGCTCTCTTTTTCAGGTTAAGATTTCCAAAAGTTATGTTCTTATGAGTATGATGTGATTGATATTTCTTTTGTTTACCCTTACTGAGAATTTGAGCTCACTCTTTTGTATGTTTTATTTCCCCAGGCCAGGAAGAAGGTTATTAAGTAAGATATTCCAAAAGGGACTATAGATATGATGAAATAAATGGGAGACAGTGTAGACGCTTTATGAACCAGTTGTTTATGTTTCCCAGTTTCTAAAGACATTATACCTATACAGTCCTTTCGTGGTTTTGTTATATGTTGTAATAAGTATGCTTCAATTTTGATGTATTACCAATGTATGTAAAGTATGGGTTGTTATAACCGCCATCCATATATCCTTAACCACTAAAAAGGACTTTACAATAACCTCCTCCAAAAGCTGATCCCATCCTAAAATAAATGATTAATAAATTAGCTAAAAATAATATACAATTCAAAAAAATGACTCATAAATCCATACAGGACCTAAAAAACAAATTAAGTCAACCTTCTAACTCAATGAGGGAAATCCAAATTCATAGGCTAAGTAAACTACCATATCCACCACTAGTCAACCCTACGGAAAAGGGAAATGTTAGTGCCATTACCCTTCAGAGTGGAACAAAATGTAAAATCCAAATGACCCCTCTATTATATTCATCCCCACCTAATGAAAACACTATCCCAACCATTAAAAATTGTCCAAATGTAAACAAACCTTGTATAAAGATAATACCTTCCAAGGGGAAGAATTTTTCATTTGATAAACCACCAAACCTATTCATTCCTATTATATTTTTCCAAAGGTCCACCCAACTATGGTAAAAAAGTATACTAAGTATGAAAAATAAATCTTAGAAATTTTCAAAAAAATTATAGTTTAATATCCCCTTGATTGATGCTATGGGGAAAATTCCAAGATACACAATGTTTCTGATGGAGATTTGTAAAAATTGTATGAGAAATTGAGGTGATGAAAAGTAAATTTTTGGTAGGAACATATCAAAATTGATAGATCCATCACTTCCTACCAAATGCTACGATCCTAGAATATTCCTTATTTTGTGAACCATATGTGATTTTTTTCTTTTCCAATGATTCACATGATTTGGGTGATTATATAGATTTGATGCCTCACTCCATTTAATATTCATTGAAGGTTGGAGAGATGAAGCCCATAAGAATTTTTGTTTAACTCAAAAAATGGAGTTCATAACACCCCACATATGTGTCAGAGGATGTTCTTATGTGGGTGAAAAGTTTAATTTCTCCAATTGATTTTTATGTGCTAAAAATGGAATATGGTAAAATGAATTAAAATTCCCTAATTATATTAGGGAAGAATTTCATGAGAACATCCAAAACCAGAATTAATTTCTACAATGGTACATTAACTATGGGGTTTGGTGGGGATATTTTCCATTTTATCATGTGTTATTCCTGGAATCACCCCTTAGAATTGAATTCATATATTCAATTAATTCAATTGATGTACCCCCTTCCCCTGAAAAAAAATATTTTCTTTCCACTAATCCCATTTCTAATTTTTCACATTGGTAGACATTTTAGAAAATTAATCATGCGTATAATGTTCTACTGGTCTATAAAAAAGTCATGCAGGTTCATTTTCTGATGATTTCTTGAACATTGAGGATCCTATGAATATCGATGATATTTTAATGCTTGTAAAAGGTCATTCCTAAAATGAGGATTTTACCATTAAGCAGTTAGTTAATATTAGTACCTATCACTTTTACATTCACTCCCATAAATCCAATTTCCATTTTAATTGGAACTTAAACAACTACTTTATGATTTTAAATATTTATATCTTGAGAATGGAAACAAGATTCATATCATCATTACTAGTTCACTACCTCCATATAATGAATTATGATTGCTTGAACATTTAAGGAAGTACAAAAAAATTGGGATGAAAACTTGCTGACATTCCTGGTATTATCCCATCAATTTTAACTCATCAAATATTATTAAATAATGAGCCTAAACCATTGATCCAGACACAATTTACACTAAACCCAAACCTACTAGATGTTGTTAAAAAGGAGGTAACTAAATTACTGGCTGCTATAACCATTTACCATGTCTCTAACAGCCAATAGGTGAGTCAAATGCATGTTTTTCAAATAAAAATTTGTCTTTATGTAATTAAAAATGAAAACAATTAATTGGTTACAACCTGTGTGTGTAATATTTGGTGTTTCTTCGTATACTATTGCAGACTAAACTAACACACATGGAAGGAACTTTTCCCATTATCATTCATTAACCAGATTCTAGATATTCTAACTAGGAAGTCCCATTAAAATTTCCTTGATTGGTATTTTGGATACTATCATATCCATATTTCACATTAGGATCAGGGAAATAAAACCTTTACATTACCCTTTGGCATGTTTTTGTATAGGATTATGCCATTTGGTTTGTGTTATGCTTCAGTTACTTTCCAATGATGCATGGTTAGTATTATCCGGATTACTTGTAGAATTTCATTCATGTTTTCAAGGATTATTTTACTATTTATGGCACATTTTTTATGAATGTTTGAGTAGTCATGGTTTTTCCTATTTCATTGAATTGGAAGGAATATCATATTAAATTTTGATAAATTCTTTTTCATGGTGTGACAATGTATAGTACTTGGGAATTTCTATTTTGTGTATGGCATCCAATTTGATAAATCAAAAGTGGATGTTATTTCTTCCCTACCACTCCCCAAAAATATGTGGGATGTGCATTATTTATTAGGTCATGCTAGATTTTACCGTCATTTAATTCATGAATTTAGTAAGATTTAACTCCCTCTATCATGATTACTCAAAAAATAAAAGGATTTTTTTCATAAATAACGTGAAGAAGATTTTAACAAATTAAAAATGGAGTCTGTCATCAGCCCTGGTAATCCAACAACCTTGATGGGATATACAATTTGAGCACATGTTCGATGCCTCTAACTATGCAGTTGGCGTTGTTATATCATAATTGGTTTATCGATCTCCACATGTCATTTCATATGCCTCACGCACATTGGACCCTACCCAAGGAAGTTATACCAAAACTGAAAAAGAATTTATTTACATTGTGTTTACCTTGGATAAATTTATCTCATGCCTTTTAGGGTCAAAATTAAATATTTTATAATACCATATAGCCCTTTGGTATCTATTTAATGAAACAAAATCCAACCCATTTCTCATTAGATGGATGCTCCCCCTACAATAATTTATCAAATAAATTAGAGATAAAAAGGGAAGATAATGTGGTGGTTGACCATATCAGTAGGATCCTCTCATCTTATAACGTTGACTCATCCCCTTGTATTCCCATAAATGACTTTTTTCCTAACGAGAAATTGTAATAATTGAAAGATGTTTTTCCCAAGTATACTAAACATGTAAATTATTTGTTAGCATCATTCATTAATACTGATTTCACCAAAAACTAGGCCATAAATATAAAACATGAGTTTTTCTGTTCCATTTGGGATGGTCTCTACCTTTTTCGCACATTTAGTGATCAATTTCATAGTTTTTATGTTCTAGATAGTCAGTTTCAGTATTTCCTTAGGTTCTGCCACGCTCTCACTTGTGGGGGCCACATTGGTCCTTTAAAAACTGCTCGCAAGGTCCTCGATTCCGGTCTCTTTTGGGAAAAATTATTTTGGGATGCCCATTATTTCTTTAATTCTTGTCCTGACTATCAAATAATTGGGAATTAATCTAAAATAAATGATATTCTATAACAACCATTTCTTATTAATGACATTATTTTTATATTTGGGGCATTGACATTATGGGGAAATTTCCCAATTCCCATGGAAACTTGTACATTCTTCTGGCAGTTGATTTGGTGTAAAAATGGGTATAGGCATGAATCATATGGAAAGCTAAATTCGTGTAATTTTTGGAATTTCTTATTACCCAAATCTTTTGTATGATTGGATTACCATGGCTTAACATTGGTGACCAGGGTTATTAGTTTTTATAACCAATAAATGCAATCAATTTTCCATCGATATGGGGTCGACATAAAGTGTATACTTCATATCACCCACAAAACAGCGGTCAAGATGAGGTGTATAATAGATAGGTAAAATAGATTCTTGAAGAAACGGGTCAACCCAATATAAAAAATATGATTTATAGACTCGATGATTCATTATGGTCTTATCATAATACCTTTCAAAGTCCCATTGGAATGTCACACTATCGGTTTGTGTTTGGAATGATTTTTTAGCTACCTACTGAGATAGACCATTGAACCTACTAGGAAATTAAACAATGTTGTTAAAATATTTATGGTGGAGATTCTCAGCGGATGTTGATGATTCAGGATTTGGAGGAAATTCGTAGTTATTCTTATGAGAAATATTGGCTTTATAAAGAGTGAACCAAGGCTTCACATGACTGTCTCATCATTCATCATCAATTAAAAATTGGGTAGAAGATCGTCCTTTTCAATGTGGAGAATTAGTGACATGGTTAACTTCTGAATTATTTTCTAAAATTGATATCATGAATCTCTTATATTTTCGTTATGATACAATTGATGAGACATATTTTCCCATGATCATTGAGAATAACTCCTTGGTGTCATTTTTACATTGATCTCATTAATATCACATATTAAATTTTATTTTAATTTTAAATATTCATGATGTTTGGAATTTCCCCTTGCATAATTTTTGGAATTTTGACTTTTCCTAGGAGTGAAAATGTTTAAGTGTTGGGGTCTGATCGTATTGTGATTCACTATTCTTCTCCACCCTTAATACCACTATTTTAAACTATTTTTGTATAATAAATTCTTAATTTAATAAAAAATTCCGCATCATTTATTATTTTATTATTATATTTTAATAACTATTAAGAATGTTAATTTCAATTATTTGAATGTTTTCATTATAGATGGAGGTGTTTTGGAGGGCCCAAAAACGTTGAAGAAAAACATGACACATTATATATGAATCCAAGAACACTAGTGGACTCAACCACACACTAATATTAATTTGTACATCAATTTTTTCTAATATTTTGTGGGATAATCCAAAAACCAATTTTATAAAAATCATCTGAAAACACCCAATCCCAATTCATCCATTAAATGAACCAACCAAACATATTTTACCAAGACACTGAATCCGGATGTAGTCAAAACTGGTGTGTGCTGTTTTGTCCATATCTCTAGATTTCAACCTCAAAATGATGCCCAATATTCGGTGGAGATATAAAAATGGCGGGGAAACATGTTTTTTTTCAAACGTATTATAAGACTATCTGGATGCCTTAAACAATGGGACACTTGGTTTTATGATATCTACATTCCCAAACTCACATTCTACTTTTCATATAAAATGGAACCTTGGGAATCACATTTTCATGTTAGACTAGGAGGAAAATATCTTGTATTTTGGGGATAAAAATGAGTTTTATCCTCATATAAGGGATTCTTGAGGGTTGTATCCTCATAGGGGGATCAATGATGAAGTATAAGTTCCACCTAAGCCCCCTCCTCATCTCGACGGAGAGCTAAATAGTGGTCAATCGTTTCAAGAGAGCTACACATCATGGCAAGGAACTTATATCACTTTTTATAATGATTTTTGGTGTAATTTGTGTGTAAAAAATTTCATATAAGTGTTATTTTGAAGTGATAATCCTTTTAATTCATTTCATTGGTACACTTATGTGTAACACATTTCATTTCAATACTGGTTGAGTTGAGACATAAGTGGGAATATTGGGTTGTTCTGATTGGAAAACACAAGAGTCTTATTTCTCTCAAACTTACATAAGATTTAGGTATGATTTGGTAGCCCTTTATCTTTATATTAGATACAAACCATGCCAACATGATTTTTTTTTTGTTAAGGGTTGTTTCATTATGTAATGTTTTAAAGGGAATGGTTGGAATTGGGATCTTGATTACCATTGACCGAAGGATTCCATGAAACCATGTGTAATTTTCAGAAAAATGATCTAAAAAAGATGTGTGGTTAACATGAAATTACCTCATTCTCAAATAATTCTGAAAACACCATCGTTATTATTCAACCATTAAACTCTTTAATTATGTTTTTTTTCATAAATCTATTTCCAAAAAAACCTCCTCTTTTAGTAATTTTTATTTAAAATATACAATCTAAAGCTATCAAATCTTTTTGAGAGATGATCTAATGTCTTCCCTAGAATATAAAATGATCTTTAAATCATAATCAATTTAACGTTTCATGACAACGAATTCAATCACCCAAAAACATGATCTTCCCCCATAATTTTGTATTTAGTAATCTATCATTACCCAAACAGATCTCTCTATTAATTTTATCATTCATATTTTTCAAGATGATCATATTTCATGTCACATGGTATGAACGCTTACTATCAATGATTCATGTGATGCTATTATTTTTTATTTTAATTTAAATTCCATCCAAGTTTTCCATATCTCTCCAGTTATTATATTTCTAACGAATTTCATCATAGTCTATAACAAATGTTGGATATTATGATTTTTATCTCGGAAAGGTAGTGTTATTAAACAATCCTTCCAATTGAGAGTATCAATTTTTCCATTGGATCTACTTTTTTTCATTAATTCATCTATATTTTATTCTTATAGTATTTTTTTCAACTACTTCATTTTCTATAGTCAATTGATATTTCCCCAATTTAGAATAATGAAAACAATATCCATTGAAGGATATTCTTCTTTTTGATGAAGGATATCGTCTCATCCTTCATTTCGGACTACCAGATGATTCTCCCCTTCGGGGGGATTTTTCCTCTTAATATTAATACATCATGTGGCCATGATATCCATAAAAGTGGACATGGATTAACGTTAATACATTTTCATACTCATCCCACTAGAAGTCATTTTTCCTTTGAGAAATTATTGGGTAGATTATTAAACATTGAAGAATGTAGTTTTCCGCATCCATATTCACGCCTTTATTTTGTATTTTCACTCATATTTCTTTTGATGCCTCAACATCACAACCCATTCCAATTTTACCCATTTACATCGGTATTTATTAATATATAAATTTATTAACACCTTTAGGTCAATTTTTTTTCTTTTAAACATTTTTACATAATAGAATTTCATAAACTATAGATTATTATTTAGAAAACATTTTCTTATTTATGATTTAAGATAACTTTTCAATGTAAACACTTCTTATTAAATTTCTATAACCCAATTTTAATTATTCAATAATCTATAAATAGTATCATCAATAAACTTATATTGTTATCCAATTATTGTCTGGAAATATCATTTTATTATCAATAATTCCTAAATTATTTATTGATCCTTTAATTATTATTATAGTTGATAAAGATAAACTTAAAGTGGATCTATATATATATAATATTATTTCAGTATTAAATTGTTTTTTCAATTTTTCTTAATTTTAATATCAATCTCTTCACGATCCCCCTTAATTTCAACATTGAGATCAACAACACATCCTAGTAGATTTTATTACTCATTTATATGTGTTTCATTTTCAACTATATCTATAATTTTAACTTATATATCTATGTAAAAAAAAATTTAAACATCCATATGATAATATATATATTAATTTCATTTTTTGGTCACGGTCCATTTTATTTGAAACATATTTCTGGATTAATTTCTTGATTAAAAGACTCTTTTAGGATATAATTTTTTTCATGTATTCTATGTAGTTTCTACTTCGACATCTTCATCACAAAACATCCTTGTGAACTATGCTACAATGTGTCCCACTTTACCAAATCTAAAACATATCAACGGTATCATGTCTTCAAAACCACCCTTTGCTCACCTGAATTTTCTTACAAAAAATGATACTAATTCATCAATTAAATCTCCATCATCATCTTTAACTTTAGAAATTTCAAGCTTATTCATATTATTAAAATAAATATCCTAATATGAGTTATTAGATATTTATTCTACATTTTAATTTTTCTCATATTCAAACAAGATGATTTTAAAGCCATCTAGAGATAATCCAACTAAATTCCATTCATCATGGGATGGCACTTTTATATTATAAATTGGTATAAATATTTATAGGATCTTCTTTATAATATAAAAAAATTTCACTTATTCACCAAGACCATGAAAATATATAACAACCTCAATAATTTAGTTGAATAATCCATCGATATTCTCATTAGGGTGCATATTTAGATGGTAAGATTAATTATTAAGGGATTAAATATTATACTTATTAATATTTATATATCATCAATATACATTGGATATTTATCAGACATAACCCTTTAATTTGTAAAACACATTACATTCAAGTAAATATTCTTAGAAAAATCATTAGATATGGTATTTTTATATTTGGCATCATCATGAAGCATTTTTATCCATTCTTTAGTTAGGGAATTATTGGAATCATCCCTTACATATATATCATGCATATTAGCACACAATAAAGGAAGTACAAGAGACCATATATGAGATCCCATTATATTATTAATTATTTAGTAAATAAAACCATAAAATAATTGAATTATTTAAGTACTTAGAATATTCTCCCAAGTGATAAACCATGGATTACAAATTCAGTGCCCAAAAAATGGCTTTGATTTCAAATGGTTCAACCAGTCGCCTAATATAGCCTAATAGGGGCGTTGAATTAGGGATTTTTTTATTATAATTACCCTATGAAGGATATTTTTCCTATGTTATCAATAATAATATTATTCTTTTTATCTTCACATGCACTCACATTCTAGATAATGAATATAAATACATTTACATAATTGTTTTTCTATTTTCACCATAAAGGAAAATTCCAAGGATCATATATAGATAATTTGCACCATGCCAAGAGGTAATGATACTAACTATTTTATTATATTTTATTAGTAAGGAAAAAATATTGATCCTTGAACACATCATATTATTTTATCTTCACTCAATATATTGTAAAAATGGTTATAAATGGAATAGTGATTGGCATTTTACTTACAATGACTATTATAAAATAAAATGTGAACACTAGAACCAGTGAGGGTGTTATCATTTGCTTTCATCATTTTCATAAATTCCATACCTTCAAATTATATCTCATAGTAAACTCTATTCTTAGCATAATCGTCACCAGAACAATAATGACTTCTTCATCTCTTATTATTTTAAACTTATTTCTTCTTATTCGTCATAAAAAATTAATTACCTGTAATATTTTCCATATTTTCAATAAGGAAACTACATGAATTTATTACTAAAAAATTATATCTTTTAATGATTCATATTCCTAAAAATTTCTCCAAAATACCACAGTCTTCTAGTCTTCTATAAAATTCTAAAATTCTATATAAACGTTTGAGAAAAAATTACAATCATAAATTTCCACTAATTTTATACAATATAATCCACATCATTTTCCAAAACTATATTTGAATTACTATGAATATTATGGTGTGAATCCTATATTCATGATGAGGAAACACTTCCCATTTTTCTAGAAGTAAATTATAAAACCATAATTTTTATTTGAAAAAAAAATTATTCATATTTGGATTATTTTTTAAAAACCATAAATTTAAAATGAAACATACATATAAAAATTTAAATATAGAAATAATATCCTTATATACCCATTAAAAAAATTAGTTATCCTTACATTTTATTCAATTTATAATATTAAAAAACTGATATTATATATAATCCTTGTCAATTATATATATATATGGAATGGTTTCCCTTTACCACTTCTTTGGACCAACCAAATATAATATGCAGCATCTTAAAAAAACATACACATAACTTCAATACTCCAAATCATTTTCATTATTAAAAAATCCCCTATAAAACCAATGTAACTCACTATAAAATATTTATATAAGGAACATCAGGACTTATACAAAATTTAGTTTGAAACAACTCAGAAAAAATGTTTTGTGTTCAATTATTTTTCCAATTCTCACTACCTATGTATAGAATAAAAAACCTTACACAAGAAATAAGATATCATTTATCATGGGACATTCCCAAATTCAGATGCATATATATATATATATATATATATATATATCTTCTGATGTTCTCAGGATTATTCGTTATTGTTCAAACAGCCAATTACTCATCTTCCAGAATCCTTCCAAATAATTCCATAACGTCTCCAAGTGCTTTCAAGGATTCTCTAAAACTATTATAAGTGTATCCATGGTGCTATAAAAATATAGTAACCAGGAATAAAAATTATTCATCTCTTATCCAATATTGATTATTTTTTATCAATTTATAATAACCTATAAACCTCTCTTCCTATTCAGAATGGTTTTAATTGATAAAAAATACAACCATATATCTTCTGGATCCTATACGCGGCTTTTGAGAGAATCATCAAGAAGTGTATTAAAACTCATTTATTATCTAATAATGAAGAAATAATTAATATGGTGTATTTTTTCAAGAATCATATTATATTATAAATTATTCTCCAAATATTGGGAGGTCATAAAAGTCATAAGACATGGTAAGTCATTTATCCTTTATTTAGGGATTTTGAAATTGGAAGTGTTTTAACAAAGGTATTAAATTTTATTTATTTTTTCAATACTAAAATAATTTTATTCCCTCATGTTTATTAAATTTTTATGATTCATTGGGATTAATGTTTATTTTTATTTGTTTTTTTAAATAGTTCCCCAAATGGAAAAATGGTGAATTTATTTGATTTATTAATTTTCATGACTAAAATTCATTGATATAAATTTATAATACCTTATTTTGTTATTTTGATCGAAAAAGGAAATTTTTGAAGTAGTTGAAGGTTGAAAAGTGAAGTATGAATCTGGTAAATAACCTATAAAAAACATTATATGCATAAAAGTAACTCTATTAGGGACTCATATAAGTAAAATTCATTAGGTTTCATATGTAAGGTTCATTATCCAATGTTTTAAATTCCATAACATTTCCACTGAATGGGGATTGGATGTTGGGTATGAAAAATTTATCAATGTTTATACATAGAATTAATTCCATTTGTCAGTAAAAGTGAGGTATAATTTCCCATGAGATACATAAAGTTTACGGGATTCATGATTAAAGGTAATGAGTGATTTCACAATTATACTTAAATTTAAAACACTTTACATCTTAAGGATTTAAGATAATGTGTATGGGCAACCCACAAACATAGATGTACCCTCTACCTCTAAAAAAATAAGTGACTGTTACCAAGAACATACTTGTGATATATAGACCTATATACCCGTACCTTTTGGGAGGATTTAATCCAATTAATAAAATATATAAAGGTTATATCAACCAATATATAATTTTTAACATACCACATCATATGATATTTAAGGGTCATGAAAATAGAGAGTTTTGATTGAGCTTCATACATGAGTGTCTTACACTTTTCTAAGAAAATAAGGCTCAATATAAAAAGGCCATCAATGCATATATGAAGGTATCATATATTTCAAAATTAGATTAGTAAAAAATGATTTTGTCGCATGTTTAACCACACTATGGTTCATATTAGGTGTTTTCAGTTCTAATACAAATCTAGAGGTTCGCAATCCATGGGATATCAGTCATGTTGCGTTGGTTTCCTAATATAAACATTTGAATAATTCATATAGTAGACTATGATGAGGAAAACTATAGTCACATCATTGGGATAAATATATCTCAAAATATGAATATCATTAAGGCCCATTCCATGACTAATAAACTTTCACGTTGTAAAACATATGTTAAAATGCATCATAAATTTCGATTATTTCTTCCATTATATATTTTCAATATATTTTGTTGATTGAGAATTAGTAAAAGAATTTAAGGGAATATTTAGGGAAAATAAACAAGAGATATCAAAGAGGATATTCAAAATCAATGATTAGAGAATCTTATAGGGGTTGACTGTGAATGAAGGAGATTGGGGAAATATATAAAAACATGAGGCTAAAAAGGAATAGATTGCAATTTTTTTATTTTTCATTATTATTTTCTTTTTCTTTAAATATTCAAATTTTTATTCAACTGTACGATATCCATTACCTCTAAAATAGAGGTTTAAATCCATTTTAATGATCCAATTGTGTAAATAAGAATTGATTATAATTCTTGATTTTATAATTATATGAATAAAATTTATTCCTATATTAATTTATGTCTGTTTTGTATAACATGATAGTATCGTGATTTTGATTTTGATAATATTTTTCATCATTGTTTATTTCCTGGATTGAATTTTTTCAATATCCCTCCATTTATTTTTTATTATATAAAATTGAATAGGCTAGTTTTATTGGTGATTATTTATAAATTTATAATACATATTTTGTAAGAAGTGAAATGTATTTGATTTATTTAGGAGTATAAAAACCTGATTTGAGAAATCTTATTAGTTTTAGGAAAATAATTTTTTGATGAATTTATTTTTCATTTTTTAATTTTTTAAATCCTCTTGTGCTCAAAACTAAATACCTTTTAAAATCATGAGCATATTCCAATTGTGAGGAACATAATGGAATTGGGAAAATCAACTACAATGAATTCTAAAATGATCTTATTTTCAAATTCAATATTTCTAAAATTCATTAAAACAACGTTTATTTTTTAATATCGTTCGATGATATACTATCAAATGAAAAAACGTTTACCAAAGAGGATTATACATAATTTTTTCAATTTAATTACAATTACCACTTTTCATGTGCAAATCAATACATCCTTGAATAAGCATAATTTTTTATGAACTATAGTAAATAATTTGGAGCATTGGGGACCCTCTTTTTGAAATAATTAGTAAATAAATTAAATTAAAGCTTCTTTTTATTATAAACTTGAATTTTTTGCTACCATGTCATTTGAACCTTGTTATCCACTAGAAGCTCTGAATGACATGATTTAAAAGCATCCTTATCAACTCAAATACCCAACTACCATACTCAGAAAATTAATAGATGATTATAGTTGAACTCAAGTATATAGGAGGTTGTTTTTTGAGTAAAACTATATTAAATGGAAATTATTTTGAGAGAATATTTGGAAAAGTATCTACTTGTGAGTTTGAAATTTTTTGTAATATAGTTGGAATAACTTGTTTTATAAATTTGTAAGGGGATTAACACTATGTATGGTATATATGAAATGAAAAAACCTTCAAATTTAGATAATTAAGTTCACGAAACACCTTAAATATCACATATTCATCTTTACCTTCAAAATTCAGATCTGAGTAGAACTAGAAAAATAATAAAGATATTGAAGGACAATGAGAGTAAATTTTTATAAATTTTGAAGATAATTATGTTTCAAAATTTCATGAAAATGAATAATGATTTTATAATTGAATCCTTACAAATAAGAGTGAGTGGATACAATTAATTAGTAAAAAGTGATAATAAAGCATTTTACTCCATCTTAGACAAAAACCCCCTCATTCTACCTCTAAATTTTTTTACATCAGAAACTATGATCCCTTAGCCACTGAAAAACACTAAAAATTACACATGATTAAACATAATTACTTTAATAAATTGATGGAGATTTAAAAATTCATCCCCCCTATAATGAACCTTTCATGGGTTTGAAATAAAGATAATGTTTCATAAATAGTATAATTTGTGTTATGATATGAAATATTTTTATAAATCAGGGTATACATGAGTATGGGAGGATGAAAGAAGTAAAAATTAAAATAATTATTCTTATATAGAAAATTTAATTAATAATATTTAAAAGGAATTATGAGATTTAGTGATATAGAAATATAAATATATAGCCCACATAGTCTGATGTTTTCAAATTTTTATTGGGTAATGTTTTTATCTTCACCTTTTTGAGAGTACATGTTTTAAGTATAGGGGACTCGAAATAGGTAATACAGAAACTTATTTTATCAATATTAAATTCATTTTATTCCCTCATATTTATTAATTAATGTAGTATTAGGAAAATTTGTGAATAACATTTCATTTCATTTGATTTTTTGAATATTACTAAAAATTGAGAAAATATGAATATAATTGATTTATTTAATTTCTAAAATAAAATGAATGGAAGAAAAATTTATATTCATTGTTCTATTATTTTTAATGAAAAGAAAATAGATTTAGTAGTTGAAAATTTCAATAGTGTGAAGGAACATAGAAAAGGTAATATGATCTCTTCTTAAATGAAAAATTGTAACATCTTCAAAGGCCAGAAAAACATAAAATCACCAGAGAGAATACATAAGTGTCACAACATGATCTATAAAAGTCCATCCATTTGCTGTGAGAGGAGTATTGGATCCTGAGTGTGAAATTCATCCATTTTGAAACATTAAACTCATTCTATTGGCCACTTGAAGTGAGGTTTCAATACTATTAAGATATAAAAAGTTCAATAAATTAATGAGAAAAGGTAACATATGGAAATAAAATGATACCTAAAGGTAAATTACGATTCTGAAATATAATTTAAGACAATTTTTATGGTTTTATCTTCATGCATAGAAGTACCTCCCTTTTCCTCGGAAGAAACATTTAAGGGTCACCAAAAACTTCCCTATGATATGTAAAACTTAATTCCCTAACTATAGGGGAGGAATTTAGCCAAGTACCTAAATACATTAATAAAACCATAGCTAATATATGATGGTCATATCAGCACACTATATGATACATAAGGTTTTTGAACATAGATATATTCCACCATTCATCAAACATAAGAGTCATAAAAAAATAGAGGATAAATATAGATGTATAAAGTCCATAAATGTATACATAAGGGCTTCATAATTTTATAAATCATACGATAATCAAAAAACATCTTCGCATGTTCCTTCATTTCATGATGAGTCTTCGGTGAGTTCAGTTCTATTACAAATCTAAAGGTTCTCAAATCATGTGAAATGATTCCCTCCACATTTGATCCCCAATTCAAACCTTTATAAATTTCATATAGAATATCACTCTTTGGAAAATATCAGTCACACCATATGGATACATATATATTTAGATAGTAAAAATATTAATGTTCTCACTATATCCAATACCCATTTAGGATATTAATCTTTTGTTACAATGTGGCATGAATCTAGAAACATTCAACTGTTTAAGTACATGTATTATATTTTATTAGTTAGTATGAATGAAATAAGATAAAGGTATATTTTATGATTACTAAACAAAATATCTCAAGAATTGTATTAATATTCAGAGATAATAAGATAAAATGAGGGTTGACTAAGAATTAAGGATCAACAGATACTCTACAAAAGGGTTCGAATCTAAAGAGGGAGGGGATAAGCTATTTGAGTTTTCATTCTTTTTTCCCATGACTACAATTTTTTTATTTCACTTCTATTTTAGATCGTTTGATACCTCAACAAAGGAAGGTTGAAAACCTATTAGAGAATAGTAATGGGAATGATAGCCTAATTTTAATTCTCAATTCTATCATACAATTAAAAAAATTATATTAATTGATGTATGTACTCAGTAACAAAATAAAATTTTCAATATGATTGTGATTATTTTTTAATTCATGTTTATTGTTATTTATATTGGATGATAATTTCGATTATTATTATATTAAATAAATGATAAATTGAACTTATATTTTAATTTAATTTGTAGTAAATTCATTAAATGACAATATATTTTTTTATCCCTAGTCATGATATAATATCCAATATCAAAATAAATTACCTATGAGGTTTATAAATAATTTATAACCCTTTATTTAAAATATCCTCATTTTTTGAGAAAACCCATTAATTCTTGAATAATTATAAGTTGATTCTAATTATAGTCAAAATAGACGAGCATTGGGGAACTTATGTTGTAAATGATTGGGGCATTATTTTGGATGAAAATACATTTTTTTAATACACTTTCATTTTTTCCTACAATTTCCTCAAACAATTTTTATCACCTATCATCATTGAATTCCCATATTAGGTAGAAAATTTATAAACCCAAGTCCCCTAATACAAAATATAATATTTAATGCATGATCGTAGTTAAAATCAAGTGTGTGGGGTGTATTTGTGAGTAGAACTAGCCAAAATAACAGATTTGTTGATGAATTGTCTAGAAAAGGAGTAACATAAGAGTCTGAGGTTATTTTTAAATATATTTAAGGAGATTATTTTTTAAAAATTGTTATAGGGAGAAACATAATGTTTGGGAAATATGGATGGGGGATCCATAAAACTATGGTAAGGATGTTCAGAATGTTTCTTTTAGATCAAATATTCCTCTCCACCTTTAATATTTATATCTGAGTAAAAAAAATATAATAATGAAGCAAGAAATATGGAGAATAATAATTTAATCTTTTGAATTTATATATGTGTTATCATTTAATAAGAATCAATAATTAATGTGGAGTTTAATCATAGTAAAGGTAATTAAGGGGAAACCTTTCTTGAGTATAAAAATTTAATCATGCATATTACATTATCATGGATCCATTCCTCCTTATTCTATCTCTAAACTTCTTAAATAAAAACCTACCATCCCGTATCCACTCAAACAACTTGAAAATTAATCATTATTAGACATAAATAATAGACACATTTTGTGAATATTTATAAACTCATAATTCCTATGCTAAACTATTCATGTAATTGTAATGATAAAAACATCAACTAAAATTGTTACATATTAAATATCATTATGAAGATAGGTATAAATATATAATGTTGTGTGCCTTATTTAGCCCAAAATTACATGATTTATAATAAGGTTTTAACCTTATTAAATTTCCATGATCATTTTATTTTAGAGATTTAGAGAATTAGTTAAAAACATTATATAATAAATGGTACACTATTATATAGTATACATTTTTCCAAAATAAGAAAATATTTTAATTTACACCCTTATTTCATTCAAGACAATTTCAAGAAATCTTTGATTATTACACATAGCATAAATCCGGACCTTGTTAAAATTTATACTCATCCTTATATCGTGTAAGAAAGTAAAATAACAAGGGATGAGAAAAATAAAGCTCAATAAGGGATATAAAAAGGAATCCCATTAGTCTAGTGAAAAACTAAAACATGCAAGAGAATATTTACCTTAATCACAATAAGACATTCATCACATAAATTAAATATTATCATAAGTTAAAGTAAACAATTTATAAAAGAAAAACCATGAAACCCATTATAAATAATATAAAAACCATGAATGGATCATGAAGATAATTCTTTGAAAAACATACCATTAACCAAGAAAAGTTCACAAACATTAATTACCTTATAAAATCAAAATGTTTTCATAAAAACCATTGTAATGCTTAAAATATGTATCATGGAGCATCATATTCATAAACTGTATTCACTTTTTTGACCTAAGTAATAATAATTGAGTTCTAGATAATTTCATATGCGTATAATACTTAGTTGTCTTGAAAATTTTTCACCATCAATGGTTAAATCATTACACAATGAATTTGAGAATTAAGTTGGTCTCACCATCATCATGAGCTATATTGGGCTCAAACATCATCATATATAATGATCGAGTACCATATAACGAATTAAAAATTTCTGTTCATAAACATTTTTATCATAAAAATGTAGAAAAACTCATCTAAACCCATAATTAAAAAACAGTCATTGATTTTATAAATATGAAAAAGTGATTTTTTTCTCCTTAAAAAATATTTTTACAATTAATCATTTCCAAAATATTCTAAAAATATATTATTTGAAAAAAACAATGGAAATATTTATAGAATATTTATAGAAAATAATCTTTTTATGGTGGTAAAAATTTGACCAAGCCATATATTTTAAATTTATTCTATTTTCACTATTGTAAAAATAGTGAAACAATTACCCATATGGGAAGAGTTGAAAGATTATATTTTAAAACATTGTAAAAATATAAAATTTAATATAAAATAAAGTTTATCAAACATTTAATAATAAATAAGAACATTATAAATAAATGTAAAATAACATGGATATGCATGAGTAAGTGTTTAAAACATTTAAAACAAAATTCAAAAATAAAATCACTTATCTTAAGTATAATCTATCTTCAAACATCATCTAACTCCTAAATACTAAAATAATATTATTTTTTGAATTTATTAATTAAATTTTTAATTTTAATTCCATTATAATTATAAATTTAATTTCATTTAATACCCTGTTTTATTTAGTAACTCAAATAGTTGAGATAATGTTTGATGTTTTAGGGTTGTTTGGTTTATATGCTCAAAACCACATCGGTGCAATGAATTTTGTCAATGTTTTTATGGTTACATTATCTAAAAAATAATAAATATTTTATAATTAACACATTTATAAATTATATATTATTTTGATATCAAACATGAAAAGGTGTTGTGATAAATGAGCCGCAATGTTTCCTAGAGATGATAGTCTGTATATACACAAGATTAACGTTTATATTATTCACACGGGTGGAAAATGAATAAATTATATAATATTATAATTTCTTGTAGTCGTAAATATGTTATCAATATCCTAATTATTAAATACTTTAATGATTATAACCATCCTCATAGGTTGAAAAGGAAAAATAAATTACTTTGTGGAGGTGTTATTCTACACTTATGCATGAGCGACGTTATCAATTTTCAATTAATGAAAAGGCTAACAAGGTAAGTAATATATTACATTTAAATAATAAAATTTATTTCAAAATTATCATACATATTGATTTATTCCACCATTTTTATCATCCATATTATACAATGATGAAAAATGAAACACATCACTTCATGGAGGTGGTAGTACACATGTATACACGAGTGATGTTTTTATTTCTCATCAGATGTAAAAGGTGATGAGAAATTTTTGTACCATTATCATAATAGTATTTATTTATATGAAAAATAATTTATTTATTATTTTATTATTGTTTAATAATATTTTATGTAGGTAGAATAATAAAAAAAACTTTAAATATGTCATTTAGGACTTATACCTTCTCCCCTTATATTTCCATTTGGATTACACCTTAATCCTTATACATTTTCTCTTTTGAGAATTGAAAGACCTATAGAATATTCGGGCGATGTTGGGGGAGGTTTTATAATTGATTTGATGAAGTAGACAACTCAAAATTTGTGAGGATTATAAAAGATGAGGTTCCCTTTTATAAGTGAGGGGACTGCCAAACTTGTAATTATTCAAAAATATTATACATTGTAGTATCATTCATGTGAAATTGGCTCTAAATCAATCAAATTTAAAATATGAGGTTATTATTTTAAAGACATAATAATCCAATAATATTTAAGATTATATTTTTTTCCTCACCACTTAATTCTAACCTTAATTAATGTGTTTTACCCTTTACTTTGGTGACACATTTTTACAAAGAATATTATTCCTAATAAAATAAGTAAAATTGAACTTAGTGATAAATTTTAACATCCAGATTCCAAATATAGAATAACTTTTTTAATATTCAATTTATATTAGTGGTAGAAATATCTTTTAATATAATTATACAAAATTTAATGGAAAACATTTTTTTAAAAATTGTATTTTTATATATAAAAATGTAGTTATACAAAAATTAAATATAATATTGATTAATATGGAATTATTTTGATAATATATAATTAAATTTATCTTATGAAACATTAAAACTAAATAAAAAATAAAATGGGGATTTTGAATTAGTTTTCATAAGTAATAATACTTTTTTGAGAAAAAACTATATTTTTCTTGATTCACTGAAAAATAATTTTTTCTGAAATAATACTGAATGATTCTTCTATGATATATTTAATTTTATTATTCAAAAAATTAATAACTTATTATATAATTAATGTTAAAAAATAAATAATATTTTAAATTAAACCATTTAATTCATAGGAAAACAATTTAATTATATAAAAATAATCATTTTCGGATAAAAAAATAATATAAAATTATTTCTAGAACAAAGAAGACTATAAATTCATAAAATGAATACTTATAAATAATTATATTTATTATTTTCATTATTAACTAGGTTTTTACATTCATACACCCTTATTAAATTACATCCTCATGATTTTATTATTTATTTAAACAAGTGATGATATTTTTCGTTCATAATTTTTTTTGATTCCTATGTTGCTTCCTCAGTCATGTGGTTCTTCTATAAATCATTTACCTAGTGAATCACCTTATTTCATAGTACTTAATCAATATGCCCCAAAATATGAGTAGGATTTTATTTATAAGATATATTATTTTATATTTATACCACGTTAGGGATCAAAACATGATATGAATTAGATATGTACATTCATTGAAAATAAACATGAAACACACCACGTGCTAGAGATAAAATCAGAGGAAAATCCACTCGATAAGAAATTGATGCCTCCTTTTCCAAAATTTCATTCGATATAATAAACCATATTATTTACTTCACTTTATATAAATAATCATAACACTTTTCCATGGATATATTTTAATAAAACAAGATCACCAAGCTAAAATGAGAGATATTTCCTCCTATGATCTATATAACTATTCTTATACCTCTAAGATTTCCACATCTAATTTTGAATCATATTTACTTTATATATAATTTATGTTACCATTTTATCCCAGTAACTTCCTTTCACTCACTTATTCCCAACATAATGTATTCTAATGATATTTTTATTGTGATGCCTGAAAAGGAACCATCTGTATATATGAATGAAAAATATTATTATAAAAAAATTAAAATGATTGAAGATGTTGATCCAAATTTCTATAATAATCCAAAAAATAAATCATAAATAATTTCTTACAGAATATTAGTTTTTCATTATAATTATCCATCATATTAAGGATGAAATTATTTATTAAAATTTACGTCATCAACCAATTAATTTTGAAACACATTCCATAACATTTTCGGTAAATCAAGGATCATAAATAGATTTAATAGATAGACGGTATCCAAGTAATCTTATAATCTCTTTATGATAATTTTTAGTAAGTTAATCTAATGACATCATGGCTCAAATAGATATAAAATTCATTGATTTTGTCAAACAATCAATAACAAATCAAATCATATTATTACCATGAGATTTCATTAGTAATCCCACTAAAAAATCCATCGATATATTCACCTATTTTCATTTAGGAACTAAAAAAGTTTGATGTGTCCTCTTTAACAGTTTTCACTCTAATTTAACATATTTCAAATTCAAAAATTTCCTGGAAAATTTAATAATGTCTTTTTTTCATACCTTCCCACCAATAATATTCCCATATATCAATGTATATCTTATTATATCTAGGATGAACTGAAAACAAGGATCTATGAGATTCAATTAAAAATTATTTCTTTGATTCAAAATAACTTGCCATAGAAAACCTCATTCAAAATCATATAACACCATTTTTATCAATATTAAAAACTAGAAACTTACCCTTCTTAATTGATCCTACTATTTCATGAAAATCAAGATCTTCCTTAAAATCCTCCACAATTAGTTTTGAAAAATATAACTACACTGAGATATTATCCAAAATATAATAATTTTCTATATACAAAATTTACATGCCATCTTTAATTAAACCATTATGTAAAGGATCATTTTCCATTCATAACATAGTTAATGATTACTTATTTATTGGACTAAAGGCACCAACTACATTATTTGTTTTAAATGGATTATATTTAGTTATATAATAGTAATCCTGAATTATTAATATCCATATTTCATTTCCTCATGTTTAACTAATTATGGGTGAATATATACTTTAAATTTTAATGACCTGTATATATTTTTCATTTATATCCATATAAATGATTCCACGGTATTTTTAATGAAAAAACTAATATAGTTACCCAAAGGTCATGTGTAGTATAATTATGCTCATGTGGTTTTCATTAATGGGATGTATATATTATAAATCAATCATTATAGATCAGGACACAACCAAGTCTATTAAAAGAAGTATGACTATAAATAAAAAATTCACCATTTCTTATTGGAAAAGAAAACACAGAATAATTAACCAAACTACTTTTCAATTCCCCAAATAATTTTTCACATTCATTTTTGTAGATGATTTTAACTCCTTCTTAAGTTAATATAATCAGTGGGATAGATAACCAAGAATTTTTTTTAAAAACCCATTTTTAGTAACCTACTATTCCTTTAAAATGTTGAATCACAGTGACATTTATTGGCCTTGGCCACTCTTGTGCTACTTTAGTTTTAGTAGGATAAAATTTTAATCCATATTTAAAAATAATTTCCCAATGAAAGAAATATATTATAGTGAAAATTAAAATTTATTGAAGTTTACATATAGATTCTTTTATTTCAAAGTCTATAAAATAATCCTTGGGTGTTTCTAATAATCATTACATAATTTAGAGTATACAATAAAATAATTAATAACCACAAAAATAAATTTATTCAAGTACTCATGGGACACTTTATTCTTTATATCCACCCAAGAATTTATCAAACAACTCATCGATATGACCAAATGTGTACTTGTTATTAAAAATGATTTTAACTATTTATATATAATTAATAAAAAGTATCATCAAACAATTATTATTTTTTAAAAGATTTAATATGAAAATAAAATTATAAGTACTATAGAGGATGAAACCCTTATCAAGAAATTCATATAAATTATTTTTCAATTATAACAACTCTAATGAAGCCACAAAATTAGGGGGTTTTAAAATTGGATTGACATCTTACACCATGTCAACAATGAACTCAACCTCTTGATTACAAATATCACTAGGTAAATAATTAATAAATACATTCATATATCCATTTACTACTAGAACATCACCAATTTCAAGAGTTCATTTATTTTCAATAATATGTCAATGATAAATTTAAATTCCATAATTTTTCAATTTCCCAAATTTTGGATATCTTATAAATGGTATGAACTCATTAAAATAAAAATTTTGAAACTCACTCTAAACATTAAATATTAATTCTCTATATATTAAATATATATTATCCTAATAAATTGAAATCTAATCCATACCTAAAATATCATAAAACTCAATAATAGTCATGGAAACACAATTTTTAGGAAAAATTACTCCATGGATGATAACATAAGGATTTTCATACATTTTGTTTCCTTTATACTATCCAAATAGTTATTAATAAATCTTATGACATCATTTATTCCTGTTTATATACATATTTTTCAGAAATAAAAGAATGAATAGATCCCAAATCATGAAATACATTTGCATAATCTATGTAATCATGTAATTTATCAAACAACGCTTTATTTGGTGGTCTATCATATTCCAAATTAGTAGAAAAATACTTTTCCATTCTTTTATATATTTGATCTAGAATATTCCCACCTTGGGTTATTAACTTTTTTCTTGCATTAATGTAATAAAATAACTCATTGAAATTTAAAAATCTACTTGTCTTTGACTATCTATTTTCCCACTAATGGTCTAATTGGAAATATTTTTCATTCTAGTCATGAGCCAAATGACAGAGCTTACTACATTGGTAAAATTTTCATAATCTAACCAAAAAATATTTCAAATTTTTATTAACAAACTTTTGACATTTTGTGGTGTTATCTTCAGATTTATTATTTGAATACTTCTCAATTACTTGCCACATTGACTACATTTTATGTTTCTATCAAGATGAATATAAGTTTCAGAATAACACATCTCAAAATTCATAGAATAAAGAAAAAATTAATAATAACTATTAAATTCATTAGAGTACTACACTTTTCATAAAATTGGTTTTAGCTCTACGTAAAATATATCAATTTTACCCTTATGGTCTAGAATATATATAGTGAATATCCGGACAGTTTGGTAAAATTTTCCTCATAAATGGCCACTTCTTTTTTCCTTTTTATTCAAATCTAGAAATTTTATTTCCATTATAATCTAGAGAACATTAGTAAAATATATATAAATAAAATGATATTTTTTTTCAACTCCATGGCATCAATATCATCTTTTCCTTAGTATATTTAATTAAAGACGAACATCGATCAAGATCACCTTAAAAATGGTAAATAGAAAGAGTTCCCTTTTAATGATACATAAATTCCAAATCATAATATATATATATATATATTACAGACCATTTAATTATATCACTAGATCTAAACATCCACTAAATATCATAGGGTAATGTTTTATGAAATTCATCATTATAGACATGATCCTTTGTGTAATAGTCAGTATCATTATTTAAGGGGTTCCACCATTAATATCCTACATAATCTGAGTCAAAAATACCATAATATGATCTATTCCAACCATTCTAGGTTATTGATTTGCAATTTTATCATCCCCTTGATGAATTCATACTTCACTTTCAATGTTTCCTCTATATAAAACCATTCAAAGTATATATGAATTAAACTAAACAACATTAAAACCTTCAAAACCCATCTCATGATAATAAAACAACAAAAACATTTCTCTTTAAAGTGACTTGTAATATTCTCCTATCCTCTAAAAGTATCAAAATATTTTCTATGATACCAACTATAATGATATATTATTTATTGAATTGATAATTAGATGATTTATAACAATGGTATAATATTATTATTTTTAAAAGTTCATTGTTTTTTATAGTTTTATTTAATTGGTTATAAATATTTCATAATAAATGGGATAATTTCACTCAATAATCATTTTTTTGATAAAATTAGACCTTTATGATTATAGTTATATTCCATTCAAGATAGTTTATATATATTTTAGAATGTCCACCACAATGAATATCTTAATCGAGATATAATTTTTTATCATCCATAGATCCTATTAAAAACATTTGATAATGAGGAATAAGAAAAAAATTTGATTAATGGATATAAAAATAAATGAATCACATTATTCCATTTAAAATCAAGAAACCCCATGAGAACATTTACATTTTTTCCAATTAAAATTTTATCACTAAAATAAAACATTTCCTTAAGTTAAAATAAATATTTTCATAATGAAAAACCTTGAAACACATTACAAAACACATAAAACACACAAAATAATCATTAAAATACTATATAGAATATTTTATTAACCTTTAAAAGTTTACAAACATTCACTACCATATGAAATCAAAATATTTCAAAAAAATATATTGTAAGCATAAAATAGGTATCTTAGAGAAATATATTCATATCCCATATTCCCTAATTTTTATCCATGTTATAATAACTGAATCCCAGTTAATTCTATAGGATTAATTTATCATGTTATATCTTTCATTCATTTCCTTTTAAGACTAAATCGTTACCCAATTCAATGGAGAATTATATCAGGATCACCTCTATTTATGATCTATTTCAGGCTCACTCACAATCATCTATAAATCTAAAGTACCGTATCATGAAGATAAAAAATAAAAAATCTTAGACATTCTTATCATAAAACCATTGAAAACTCATTTGAACCAATAAGAAAATTACTTTTTTCTATATTATAATGATTAAAAAATCTTTTATTTGCTTTAAAAAAACATAGAACTAAAAATTAGAATAATATTAACAGGATTATTTTCTATAAAAATAAAAATGGAATGAATTTAAAGTATTCATGATGAATAATATTGGATTTTATTTCAGGAAGAAGGAGGCTAATCTATATAATTTATAAGAATAATTATTTCACTTTTGTAAAAAATTAAAAAATAACCCATATAAAAAATGTTGAAAATTTAAATTTTAAATACTTTGTCAATGAATTAAAATATATTATAAAATTTCTGGTGCACACCACTAGTCAATAAATAATAGCATTCTGGATATATTTAAAGAAACATACATATCAATGAGTTAGAGTTTAAAACATTTAGAATAATTTTTTAAAAGAATATCTTTTACTGTAACTCTCATCTAGATTCACACATTGTTTAACTCCTAAAAAATAAAATTATATTAATATTATATTTTATTACAAAAATTATGTTCATTATATTATCATTATTATTCATAATTTAATTTATTATCATGTTTTATTTAGTCACTAAAATATGTAGGATCTTATTCGATGTTTTGGGTCCTTCGGTTTATAACCTCAAAACCACATTTATGTGTTGACGATGGTTAATTGGGTTATGATTCCATTATCTACATAACATTAAAATTGTTATAATTATCTTTCCAAAAAATTATATACACTTTTAAAATCAACTATTTATTGTGGTTATGAAAAATAACTCATGTTATTTTATGGAGACTATAGTCTGAATGTGTGGTTGAATGAGATATTCATTTTTCTAATAGGTGTAAAATAATGAAATTATATTATATTTTAATTTTCTAACATCAAATGTATGTTATTAATGTCATGTTTATTATTTATTTTTATCTGTACTACCTTCTTTATTAGTTTAAAATGAAAAGTAAATCACATGGATTCATGGAGGTGGTATTCCCCACATATACATGATTAGTGTTATAAATTTTCAATAGAAATAAAGGGTAACAAGTATAGTATTATATTAAATTTCCATATTCATATTTATTTACAAAATATCATTTATATTCACTTTTTCATCATTTTAATCAATCACTTGTATGCACAAGAGATGTTTACATTTCCCGTAATGTGAAAATTGATATGAAAAAGGTTTTTTCAATAAGAATAAAAACATTTAAGTATATTTAAGATAATTATGATATTATTTCATCATATTTTATTAATATTTTAATTTTTTTTGAATAAGTCAACTTGAAATAGGTAAGTTAGGACTTATAACTTCTTATTGGATATCTCCTTTTGGATTATAACGTAATACCTCTAGGACTTGTATTTTGAGAATAAAAAGACCAATAGTATGAGGGGATTTATTTTGGAGATATATTTTTTAGTCATTGGTTGAACTAGAGTGCTCAAAATGTTTGGGTAATGGAGTATATGAGGTTCTCTTTTATAACTGAGGGGAGTGGCACAATTGTAATGTTTCTACAAATATAAATATTATAAGGTATTAATTATGGGAAAGTGGATAAAAATAATACCATTTATAATATACTGTTGTAAGGGTTGAACTAAAATATTCCAATAATTATTAAGCCAACATGTTTGGTGTTATCAGTTAGTTTTTACCTTAATTTATCATGATTTACCATTTATAATGGTGAAAATGTTTTACCATAGTTATAATTTTCGATAACCAAATATAAAACTGAACTCATTAGTAAATAATAAAATATTAATTCCAAATATAGAATCCATTTTTCAAGATTTAATTTATAGAATTTTTAGAAATTACTCTTAATATAAGTACCAAAACGCAATGAACAATAACTTTTAGAAAATTATTTTTTAATGAATAAATATGAACTTATACCAAAATGAAATATTATGTTGATTAAAAGGAAATTATTTTTATTAATTTTATTCAAAATCAACTTATATTACTCTGAAACCAAATCTAAAATATAAGGGTAATTTTAAATTTCTTAATTTAATGAAAACATTAGTTTTACAAAAAAATGCATTTTTCACTGTTCACTCAAAATAAATATTTTCATAAAACAAAAAAAATATAAATATATATTTGAAAACATTATTCCAGAAATGAATTAATTTTTATAAAATATTATTTCTAAACTGAAGAAATTTTCATTTTAAATAAAACCATTTAATTCATGGAAAAATAATTTAGTTAAATAAAACTATTCATATTTTAACTGAAATTTTTTATAAAATTATTTATAAAAATATAATGAATACAAATACAGAAAATTAATAGTTATAAATCATAAGATAGATTTATTTATATGATTACTTAGTTTTTCACAAAATGAGTATGGGAGTATGGAATAATTGTAATTGAATTTGATATACTTTATAAAGGAAATTTAATTAAGAATATTTTAGATATATGATGAGATTTAGTGACATGGCTATTGAAAAAGGAAACTCAAATTTTCTATTGTTTTTAATTTTACATAGGCAATATTTTATATTTTATCTTGTCATGGAGTCCAATTTTTTAGTATGAGGGAATTGATTGGGTAAATAATTGCAATATATTTAATTAATATTACATTAATTTTATTCCATCTTAATTTTTAATTAATAGGGTCTTATAATGTTTTTAATTAATTATTGAGTTTTTATATTTTTTAAATAATTTATAGAATATAAAATATTATTAATTTAGTTTATTTTTTTAGTTTCTTGAATTATATGGGTGGAATAATATTGATAATTATCTATTATACTATTTTTATGTAAATGTAAATGGATAAAGTAGTTGAAGGTTATGGATGTGAATAAGGAATCTTGAAAAGTACCTATAATATCTCCTAACATGCATAAAATTAACTCTAATAAGGACATACATATATAAAAGTAAACATGATGTGTACTTAAGGGATACTTACCGATGTGTGGAAATCCAGGACTTTTATACTAAAGGAGTATTGGATGTTTGTTATATACAAGTCATCAATACTGATACATAAAATTACTTGGTTGGTCACTTGAATATAGTTTTTATTCCCTCTATGATACATAAAGGTCCCAATATAAATACGTATATGTAAGCTATGGTTTTTCACTAATACATTAAAGTTAAATACATTAACACTGTAATATTTAAAAAAATCATAATTTTCATACCATATATATATATACATATTGTTTCTAAAGGAAAATATGTAATGGTCACCATGAAAATTACTATAATACCAAAAGACATATCCCTTTACTATTAGAAGGATTCATGCAAGGTCATAAAATATATGAATTCTTCCTCTGAAAATAATTATAGTTCATCTCAAAAAACCATATTATATGTAAGGGTTATACACTATACGATATTTTAGCAAGATTTATATATATGGGTGTTACAATATATTGAGAAGATGTGGAATAATGCATACAGTTCATCTATTCATTTAGGAAGGAATCATACTATGAAAAATCAGATGAATAGCATCCATTATTGCAAAATGTTCATTCATGTCATGGTGTGGCTTAAGTATATTCAGGGCTACTAAAAATATGAAGGTGACCAAGCCATGGGAAATGAGTTAATTCATGTTGGAATATGATGTGAAAACTTTAATAAATTATTAAAGTAGATCAAATCAGGAAAAATTATAGTCACATAATAGGGATAAGTAGTTCTCAATAGAGGAAAAACATTAATGATAATTCCATAAAAAATACCCTTCTATAGTCTGAAACATCTGTTAAATTGTGGAATAAATCTTGATACATTGATACCATTATATTCATTCTATTTATTTTGTCTATCAATAATAAGGAAACAATATCCAGGTATATATTGAAGTAAACTAGAGACCTCGAGGAGGATATTTATATTTAATGAGGTGAAAATATCATGGGAATAACCTATAATTATAGATTAAGTTAAAATCTATAAAATTGTGGGTGGTCAAAATAGGAGCTATTAAATTTTTTGAGTTTTCATTCTTGATTTGTGATTCTACTATAATTTTTTTATTTTTTATATTATATACAATATTATTCATATTGAATAGATCGGTAAAACCTAATGGTGAATTGGAATGGGAAGGAGGATCCGATTTTAATTCCTAAGTGTATACCTTAATGAACAAAATTTATTCAACTATTAATCAAATCATGTATTTAGTGTAAAGATAGTATTTTTAATATCATTATTCTTATATTATTATTACTATCATAGTTTGTTTCATGGGGTGATAATTTTAATTGTCCCAAAATTTAATTTCTATTTTATATTATGGAATAGGGTAGAAAATTGTGAGTATCTAGATATTTTTTATATGTGTGTGAAAAGGTATTGAATTTTCATAAATTTGCATAGGATCAGAAAACACCAATTGCGATATGCCTAAGTGGGTTTGATATTGATTATTATTAAAGCGTCATTTGATATATTCCACACACATAGGTGGTAGGGTTGATCAATAGTGATTACTTTTAATTAATAATTGAAATTTATATCAAATTGGATAGGTAATAAAGTAATTATGTATTATATCATTCATTAGTTACTAAGAAGAATAGTGAATTTATTTTTAGACTAGGATATGATTACATTTGCCAATCCAAACCTTTTACCAATATATCCTCATTTTTTTAAATCCACTTATTTAATCATATTTAAAGTTCATTAAATATTAATTGACAGAAAACATACCCTTTTTACTAATTTTGACAACTGGATTTTACACTCCTCTCTTTAGATAACTTATAGTTTTACATATACTGTATATATTAACCATTGTTTTTAAATAGATTTTTTACACCCGTGATATATTTTTCATGCATTTTGTAGTAATAATATTTTTATATACATTTTCCCTAAGAAAAATTTAATGGAAAAACATGGGGTATTATCTTGATTTTTATAAAACCTCATAATTTGTGACTTCAGTAATGGAATATAAACTTAACTCGTTTTGAGTTCAAGGAAACATGTACATATATATGGTTTAGAATTTATTTCCTAAATTTAATTTTATCAAACCATAAAAACCTTCATGATATTTTATCCTTGATTGGTATTCTAATTGAAATGGATAATGTAATAGATAAGGTTTAGTTAGTAAATTTTCAAAGGTATTGGTCAATTAAGTTCTACACTAACTGATAATATCATTCTCTCTACACCTAATAATGATGTGAATTTCAAGATTGAATATGAGAATATTCCGAATTTTACATTATCTTATAATTATTGGATATTTAAAATCCAATTACAAGATGTATATTATTTACGGTCACTTCTCTTTGTGAGGTATTGTTTTGAATGAAGGTAGAAGAATAAAATGTGACTCTTACTAGGAAGAGGGAAGTTCATAAGTAATTTCTTCTAGAGTGGGAGAAATAAGGTAACTAAAAAAGAAGATATTCTAATGGAAAATCAAATTTAAGAGCTAGGTTTGAGTGGAGATCAAAATTTGGATAACCCAAGTTTGTAGTAATTTATGTATCATGTTGTGATTATTAATCCAAAGATTATTAAAATATTAGTATAATATGATATGTTGTGATATAGATCTAATGATCCCTAACCTGAGAATGATTTAAATAAATATTAATCTTTGAGATATTTTTTAATTCTATACAGTTAAAATGTTGATGTTAAGGGAAACGAGAGTAATAGGTCAAGGTGGGTTAATCAGATAATCCATAGATGATGGAATGAACTTTTAGTATCCATTCATCTGAGGAGTTTTATATTTATTATCATATTGATATATCAAATCTCTCCCTTCAAACATAACAATTTATGTTATCTATAATGAAATATGATAAAGTCATACAAAAGGTAGGTATTTCACTTTTGAAGCTACAATATGAAAGAAGGGATGCAGTCCAAGTGAAATTTCTTATTGGTGTCTACTCCATTATACATATTGATCAATTGTAAATAATTACATTATAAAATTATTTTAATTAGTTTATTAGAATTCATAGAATTACTATAATTTGGTTTATGTGACTGAAACTAGGCCTAATCAATAGTATATTTATAAGGAATATCTTATAAGAGGAAATAATACCTTATTATATGGCGAAGGATTATATTTTTCTTCAAAAAATAAAACAAGGTAATGGAATAATTTATCAACCTTAAATAAAACCTTAAACATTAGTTCTATAAATCATTTTATTCAACATCATATACCTCAAAAGAATATCACTATATATAAGTATGTTAACCCTTTTCAATCTGATAAATATAAATGTTATTTGGTGGAGAATAATGGTAATTAGAAACATTGTTATGATTATTAACTAATTTGTTTTATATTTTTAGAACACCATTTTTTACAGATAATTTCATGTTGAAAATATTTTGGTATGGTGCTTAAATGTAAGAGGATAGTTCTAGGGGATGAAAGATCTCTGTTTTAATTTTTCGGGAGTTTTTATTTATCTTTTTTGTTTTTAATTTTTTCATTTAATACCTTTTTTAGTCACCTATCCCTATATATTTTATACTCTTTTAATTTATTATAATATATCGGCCTAGGGTTTCATTTTCTAACATTGGGATTTGAAATTATGAAATAGAGATTTATTTTTGATATTTTGATGAAACTTGGTTCTAGTGACTGTATAATTAATTATATTGAGGATTTATTTAAAACTATTAAGACTTTATTTATTATTAATGATTCTCCTAGAGTATTATTCTCTTCTTCAAGGGGTGTTAGATAAGGTGATCCTTTTTTTATCAGAATGTATGTGGAATCTAACAATCTTACTAGGATTTTTATTAAGATGGTGGATGAAATGAAATTGGTCCCAATTCAAGCATGTAGGGGACATACAACACCAATTCATCCCATTGACCCGTATGACATGATCATTTTTCTCATAAATCATGAAACTATCTATTTAAATTGATTGAGTTGTTTGAGAATTATTGAAAATGTTACATGTCAAGTTATTAATTTTACAAAGTCTAATATCTTCTTTGGGAAAGGGTTTTCCTCACATGGAAAAGTTTTAATTTTTAAATGTTCACTATTAAAGTAGGTAATATTATATTAATATATATTTTAATTCTATTTTTATAGGATAGTCCTAACATAGACGATTTCAATTTTTTCTGGTTTCAAAAACAAATTTCCACTTCGACAAGAAAATATCAATATATGGATTGAATAATCATTCTTGGAAACTCTATTAGTATGTCAAAATGGTTTTATTATTCATTTTATTATTCTTTTTATCTATTATTTATCAAGAAATTGAACATATACATGAAAAACATTATACAAACTAGATATATTTATTATAGGAAAATAGTTATTTTTTACTTCGAATAAATGTTATAGTCCTTGTGTTAATCACTTCCATGGTATTAAAATGTTGTCAAATTTAATGAGTCTAATTAGTATTATATCATTTATAGAATGATAAACTAAAATGGATTCAAAAAAATACATTATAAGTATATTTTTCAGGATATTATTATTTAGAAAATTTTATTATCTACATTCTTATATTTTTTATTCATAAAGAATTTATATTATAAAATTATGTTACATTATATAAGATTAGTTTCAAAAAACTCATTTTTAATATCTAGAAACATAATTGGATCGGAATTTAAACACCATATCTAATATATGTTAATAATTGTTTACTTTATATTTAAATTAAGGATGTTATCAAATTAGTTTTTCAATTTCCCATATATATTAAAAACCCTAAATATAACTACAAGTTATTTCCTCATAAGGATATCCTGATTTGGGAACATTCTTGTAATGAAATTTGTAACTATTAATTATTCTATATACTTTGGATTAGGAGTAACATTAATAAATTATATTTTCTCTCAAAATTCTAGAATTTATGGAAAGATCAATCATATTTTAATATTATCAGGAAAATTTATCATAACAGACTTCTTATAAAGGCATCTCCCAATAATTTGGGTTCGAACATGTTCCCTCCATCTCTTTTTATGAAATGGGTAAACATTTTATTGTCCATATCATTAAAAATTGTAAACATGCTAAAACTATTTGGATATTCTTATATGATCTATTTTAACTACCTAAAATTTCTCTTGATTATATGGCGGGGAAACTAAATTCTTATATTGATTTCTATTTACTAAACATTCTTATGAATTATATTTTTGTTTCTTTATCAACTATAATATATATTTTGTGGCAGAACCACAACTTTGTGAAATGTTATGGTAGATTCATATCACTAGAGGAGACATTGCTGCATATCATCACTATCATGAATAGATCTTCTTATTCTATATTATGATACATAGATGACATCCATTCAGTATATTTTCTATATAATATTTTTTTGGTTCATTTAAGTCTTATCAAGCCCCATTGAATATTATATGCAATGAAACTTTGTCCAAACTTATCGATATCAACACAGATCAATCTAATAACGATATAATGGTAGGATGTTGTGGGGGGGGGGGGGGGTTAGGGACTCAAATTTCATGCTGCAGGGGTGTTTTTACTACTATTATAGACAAATTATCATATTTGGATTGGAGATTGTGGAATTTATTGTGGCACTTGAAATGGAAGTAAAACTAGAATGGAACAACATCTATCTTGATATGTACTTATTAGTGATAGTGAATAATTTCAAATAGATAATGTGTTTATCAGGGAGTATTCATCTAAAATAGATTCATTTCATGATATTTATTTAATCTATTTTATTTTTCATCTCACATGTGTTTCTTGAGGATAATGGGCCATCTGATTCCATGAAATTTATGGGTATGTCTATGATTTCCGTTTCTTGTTTTGATGAAGCTCCGTTAAATCACTATAGTTTCATGTAGTGAGATCATTGTAAAACTCAATTCTTTTATAATTTGTGAATTTTTATTTGATTTGGGCATATGATCTCATGGAATCCTTGAAACATCATATTATGATTATGATTATTATTATTGTTTTTGTTTTATTCCATCTCATATTGAGTGGCATGGGTTGTTGCTCCACATCTAGGAGGTTGCGGGGTTCAACCCCTAAAGACCACCCATTTTGTTGATATTTTCTATGGAAATTATCTCAATGAAATGTATCATTGTATTAAGTGGGTACTCTAACTCAAATATTATTCATCTAGAAGGGATATTTAGGATATAAATTAGTCCTTTATGAAATATATCCTTTTTTCTATGAAGTTTTTAAGCCTTCAATCCATCTCCAATTACAGTGGTCATGCATGGATATGGTTCTATCCTTATGGTGGGAGTGTGGTCTGATTTAATTTTTCCTAATGGGTTTGTGTGTGTGTGTGTGTTTTTTTTTGTGTTTTATTTATAACACTACTACTTATAATTAATTGGTTTAATATTGAATTTGATGGTGATAACCCACATTAATATGGATTATTCAAAAACACCAGTCCCATTGGGATAATTATAAAATAAGGGGACAACTAGTTTGATATTTAACCTTAAAGTGTGGTGTACCTTAGATCAATGAAGATATAATGGGTTTTTGGGTATTTCATTTCATTGTACCCTATAAATAACTAATCATGATTATGATGATGATGATGATTATTTTTATTATTACTATTACTATTATTATCACAACTACTATAACCAAATAAATATAAAAATTATTAATGTCATTATTAATGAAAAAAAATCTACAATAACTACTAATACTATTATTATTACTATTGATACTATTGTTATTAGGGTGTGACATTAAACTCATTACCTAACCAATTTTTTAAGTGTGGTTTGTGGTGGTGTTATTAGTAAGTTATTTTACACGAACTATTGTATGAATTGTATATAAATTATTGCATGTTCATTATAAATCCAACATAGGTGGGAACACGAAGGTAGTATGGTAGAAATATAATACATTATTATACTATAATAGTCTTGAATTATGAGGATTAGAATTATATATCTATAGTGACTTGTACACTAAATCCATAGGAAGGCTCTAAAAGGATTAGTGTTATCCCTTGGGGGTGGTGTCCAAGTCATATTGTGTTATGATGATGAATTTTTAAATTACTTATGATTTATATCCCCAACGAATTGATATAATAATAATTATTATTATTATTTTTGTTATTTTTATTATTATTTTAATCTTTTTTTGTTTTTTATTAAATTAATAGAGGGACTATGTGATGTAAAATTCATTCCCCCTTAATATAATTTATGGAAAGGTTAAAAATTGGAGAGTCGAGCATCCGTCAACTTTTTATTCCTCTACTTATTGATTGTGTTATTATAATTATTTCCATATAGGGTGAAGGTAGACATGAGTGGGCCTTAAAATTTCTTCTTCATATCTTTCTATTATTTTACCTTCCCTTATTATCCCAAAAATGTTGAATATCTACACAATTAGCGAATTTCTTTTTCAGGTTCCACCATAGAATAGTGAAAACCATGATTTTTTAGGGATATTTTTTTCATAATTAGTTAGAGTAGTCATGTGATTATTCAGTGTATGTGATTAGAGAAATTATTACTATAACTCTTTATATTGGTGATTATTCCCATACTCATGGATTTATATAACATCCAAAATGATTTAGTAAAATAATTGAATTTAGTTCTCGATGTTTGATATTATGTAATCATTTTGAGGAAATATGTTCTATTTAAATTTCCATATCAATGTCAAAACCTCATATACATGTGTTTTAAATTTTATTTTTTTGTTAGTAAATCATATTTTAAATTTTAGATTCATTTTGATTTTGTTTATTTGGGATTATTGGATAAAAAATATTTTAATTGTGTTTTTATAAGAATAAAAGATTAAATTCAACTTTTATTATGTTTTAAAATTGGTTTTAACTTAAAGAACAATGGTTTATATTAAAACATAATTTATTATAGTGTTTTATAATTTGAAATGAATTTTAATGCCTTGTTTATCATAATTTTAAATTAATAGTAAGGTAATGTAAAATGTGTTTTTAAAGGGCATTGATTTGTTTGGTTTGGAATAAATATGATGCTCATTTTTTTATCATGTGGATCACCACTGATATATTACTATGAATAACAATTATATTTATTATCCTATGAGACATGGAATGGTTATTCAGAGATACTTTTTCAATTTTTTAGTGAGAATGAGTTTGGGGGAGGAACCTAATTGTTTTTGTAAAATCATTTGAGTTATTATTGGTATAAAACATCATACAACCACTTATGTATCTATTTGAGAAATTATGGGGAACATTACTCCACTATTTATTCTTATGTATAAAATAATTTGGATTTTTATAACTACTTTCTATATTTTATGTATAGATTATAGATATGAAAACATAATTTTGAGAAGGATTTTTTCTATTCATTAAAGTCCTAGTTTTATCCATTGGAGCATATTAAGTTATTTTATAGTAATGTATTTTTATTTCAAGTAATGGTGAGAGTAAATGATTTATATAAAACATGATATTTTATATTAGAAAACACATTCAAATATGTGATAAAATATAGTAGATCATTCTTTATAAATGTTACTTCATTTCATATAATGTATATATGGTTTTATTTTATATTTTTTTCTCAATTTTAAAACCTAATATATTGTTTATGCTTAGATATTTTTTCAATAGAACAATTATTTGAGATCCTACAATGTTTTTTTATAGACACACCACTAACATGTGTACTTTTGATGTTATACAATCATGTTTTCACACTAAAATTTTCAGGTGTAGTGGTGTAATCACCTTTAATATTGTTCATTGGAGGGATACATTCTCACAAAGAACTCAAAGTCAATTTTATTTATGGTTCAGGGATAATATCGACCACATAATCTATACATATTATTTTGTTCTCAAATTGTATTGATGTTGTTTTTATATATTTATATTTTTTATTATTTTATATTATTCAAAATAAATGATGTATATATTCATTCATGTGATTATTCTATCAAAATGGTTACAAAATTGAATGTTTTTTATTTATAATATTATAATAGAAAAAAATATAGAGAATAATATCATCATATTTTTTTCAAACCTAGTTGGATGTGATTCTCTAGTTATATTAGAGACTCAAATCCATCTTCATATTTTTTTATCGTTTATTTGATGTGGATACTGAATGTTATGAATCATTAACAAAGAAGAACTTCTTAAATATTCATTTTATGCCTCATCAAGCATGGACCCCTCACTAGTGTCTAGACCAAGGGTGTTACATGACCTCATGCATACCTCCTAACACATCTGATGCTACCTACTAGTAGAGATGGTTGATGGTGTTACTTTGGGGAGACTCTATCATCATATAAGACTAAAATAACTATAGAAAAATACAATGAAATATCCATACAACATTCTAAATAGTCATATTCAATAATTTATAATCTTGTTATAAAAAATAAAATATCAAAGAATACATTTAAACAACACAAATGATCACCCACTTTGAAAATACTATAAAAAAATTAAAATAATAAAATATAGTAGTGTGTCTATACTATCCTCAAGACTCATCTCATTTATATCTCAAGATCCTCATTGTGATTCTCAATCCTAATCATGAAGTATTAGTCTTATCCCCTATCTAAAATAAAAAACATGATTCCTTATCAGGTATCAAAGTGTTGTGTTATCCTGATCAAGGTGAGAGTAAAACTCATTAAGACACCACCAACAGTATCCCTAACAAAAAAATCAATATGATGTTTACAAAAGTGATATCATTAGAATAAAATATAAATCTAGAAAATTAAAATAAAATAATCTATATCTATCCTCCAGTTCTAAGATGACACATGGGATTAAACATAGCTGATTGACCAACATTGTATATCTCTAACCATATGGAATACTATTATAACTATTGAGTAATAGACCTTCCAAAATATCAACATAATTATATAAGATCACTTGAGGGGACGAGTTCCCCACCCATATAATCTCATATATACATCTCATCATGGTGCAGTGTATCCCACCCAGATCATTTCGTTTATTTATTTTCATTTATAGTCATTGGATCCTAGGAAAAATCATAGTAATACCATATAGTATTCAGTTTAATCAAGGTACCCTAGTAACCGACCAAGGTATCTTATATATTATGAAGGGTAGTCACCAAATTCTAGTGAAGAGCCAAGTCATCCCATATAGTATTAGTTGTACTCCCCTAAGC
Organism: Viscum album; assembly: GCA_963277665.1. Taxonomy (NCBI): domain Eukaryota; kingdom Viridiplantae; phylum Streptophyta; class Magnoliopsida; order Santalales; family Viscaceae; genus Viscum; species Viscum album. The sequence continues at coordinate 1,358,004,204 of OY728159.1, forward strand.
ATAGGAAATATCCTAGGTATCCCATATAGTATCATGTCCAATCATCATATCTTATGAAATATCATAATCATTTCTTATAGTTTGAGGTGTAATAACTGAATCTTAAGAAACATACTATGAATCTTATATAGTATCTGTTGTAGGCACCAAATTCAAGGAATCATCCATTGCATCTTATATATATAATATTAAATGGGTTGAAAATCCCCCAAATTCATATCATTTATATGTCACATATAAACATCATCCTCATAGGGGTGGTACACATTCCTGAACCCATCTCATATCTCTTATGTTAGCCTCGAAATAACACAATATATATTCATCAATGCGTACATAAAGGGTATATCACAGAAAACCTCTCTACACCAACCCTCTATAGGGTAATCATATAGTTCGACAACCCACTGAGGACCCCCATGTCCCATAAATATACAAACCCCATACTTGGGATCCTCTATCTTGTTCCCATATCTGGGGAAAAATAAAATCACTCAAAGTGAATATTTTCCATAATTATTACAATGATTTTACTATAACCTCACATTCATATTAAGAAGAACCACACGAGAAGCACTTTAGACTGATAACATAATTTTCCTCTCAATTCCTAAATCCTAGTTCAATCCCCTCATGATCCCTCTTACTGATATAAACATAATCCCTCCAAGGGTATACCCACACAAGTGCTCAAATACAAGAGGGGAGGAACACTTTCCCGCTCTCAAATAAATTATACCAAATGTTGTAAGGTATATAAAGGTGTTTTCATGACCTACATAGGCCAATAATTTTTACTCCAACACTCAACCCTCCTTTAGAGAACTAAGGGATTCGTTTGAGTCCCACTAAATTCATTATAAATTCATTTTTCCCCTATAATATCATTGTATCTCATGATATATGTTTTGAATCAATCCCTTTCCCATTAATGGTTGTTCTCTTTAGCAAGTATCCAATAGTACATCAAGTCCCTAAACATTCTCTTCATTTCCTAGGAGTATATAATTTAATTTTTAAATTAAATCAGTCATCTATATAGATACTATATATCAAAAGATACATAATAAAATTATAAACCTAGAGAGATGGACAAAGACCGCTTTCCTTATTCGCAGAGTTATCCCCGTTAATCACAACCTGATGGCTGTCACCCAAGCTCATTTATGTTTGTACCAATCATTACCCATCATTGTGTGAAAATATATCAATCCATTACAAGAAAAAATTTCATACTAAACAATTAACAATAAACATCAAAAATTAATTATAAATGGAAATAATTTTTTAAAACTTTTTCATTCCATCTTGTCATACCAAAATTACAACCAACCACATGTAGAATGATCATAGCACACCACTACACCATAATAGGGAAAATATATTCAATAAATTAGTGAAATAGTTTCTGAGTATATCAATATAGAGAGTCTTATATCCATGTTATGAAAAATCCCCAGCACAATGAGATGATTCCCCTTTTTGTGGTTGAATCATCAATGAAACCCGTGAATCACCACCAAAAACAAAAATCATCCACCCTTATCTATGGTAAATGTAAAGAGGAAGAAATTGATGAGTGAACCAAAACTAACAGGAGATCATTCACGTCATAGTATAGAAAATATGGTTGATGGATTAAAAGATCAAGGGAACAAAAAATGTAATCTCACCATTATTAAAGAAATAAATATACTTATATAGTTTTCATATAGTTTTCCTAACCAATAATTACCCATTCATATTTTAATTACTCAATCAATTCCTTATTGTATGGTTTTGTCACACAATTTATGAAACCATGCACCAAACATGCAGAACCATATAAAACATTTATTCACTATAAATTGTTTGGATTACAAAGTTCTCTACAACCATGCATAACTCATGTTCCAACACCCTTTTCCCAAAGACACTCAAATTATTTACCTTAATCACTTCCATTGTTTTCCATAATTGTGTATTGAACATTCACAAGGTTAAGACGCTTCTTAATATACCAACCTTCAATTTGAAGCTCACTATATTCACATATGATGAAAATAGACATCTTAAGCCTCAATCCATATTAAAAAAATCATAATGATGCTCTAAATCTAAAAATTCTAATATAAATCCAAATTCTTAAAAATCCCCACACATCAAGACTAAAAATTCAAATTCCATCTAAATTTTACACCCTATAAGGACATATAGATTTACAACATCCCAACAATATCACTTATAATCCTTGAGAAGTATTGGTGTTCTTTGATTTATTAATCCGAAACAAAACTATTAATTATTTTTTGCTCAATTTGCCATGTCATATACCAAAATCTTGAATGAACCTCTACGAGATAACTAAAAACACTAAGATTCAATATTCATCAAAAACTGCGATTCCCAATCATTCATTACTAACATCAAGACAACACTCAACGAAACCCATCTTATAGAAGATGCTCAATTAGCATAAACTATTTCATCCATAGGATAATGGTGATCCCCATGATAATATTCTACAATAAAAACATGTATCTAGTTAAGTGTCCAATGTATCTTTTAGTCACATTGAGTGGGGGTGAATCAGGTGTGACCTTTTTACTAAATTATTTTTGACTTTTTTATTCAAACAACGTTTTCCAGTTAAGATGATTGGATCATGAATAAAATTAAAAAAAATTAAAGGAAACATAGTACGTAGTATTTTTATAAGGTTTGGTACTAATACCTACTAATTTCAATCTTGATTATACCTCCCAACCTGGATTCTCTACTATAATCTTGTTATCAATTAAAGTGGTTCAGGAGGCAACTAGTTATAAACCCAATTAGTAAATCCTAAAATTCATCTCTTTTATACCCCACCCCCCAATGATCCAAATCTTGTACCATGCTTAGTTATAAACCCGAAACATTCAACTAGTTAGACCCCCAATTGCTCTATCCTCTTCAGAAAATGGTTATACCACCAATAACAGGCTCTTTCTTCTTCTTCGGAATATCTGATCCACTTATAGGATGATCACTTGAACTTCCGCCAAGTGAATTATAGATCCTACTAGCTCATGTAAAACATCAAGTACCCTTTCACTGATATAGGACTTAATCAAAAAAATTACAGATTATAGTATATAATTATTTATCTCAATGTGAAACTACTCAAAAAATAATATTTCTTTTTGTGAAGACATTGTTTCACTTAATAATTAAAAAATCATATACAAATTTCCTCTGTAAAACTGATATATATTTTGTCCCAACTTCAATATCAACTCACGGCACATTAATTATGAAAAATATATTGCATGTAAATCTATTAAAGCTTAATGAATAAAAAAAAATCATGGAAATATCATTGTTAAGTATGTGTAAACAACGAATGGTCTTATTAACATTTTTTATGCAATTATTTTTCAATGTGCATGTATTATTTCATGTACATTAAAATTCACACAATAACCATACATGTAGAGATTGGTTTACTAGAAAATTCATAGGTTCTTCATAAAATAGAACACCTCATGTATATTACTCTTAGTATTCACATTATCATTATGCTAGCATATTTCATATATCATTCATTCCATTAATGAACTATCGTCGTGAAATGATATCACATGTGCCACTCAATTCATCTTCGCATATCTTACAACTAAAACATATAACTTAGTTTCTCCATCTCACCACCCTCATGAATACACTATTGGATCATGTAATACCTCTTATGTAAAAACTAAAATAAAACTTTTCTCAAACTCATTATTTTCACGTGAAACCCCTTCTTGCAGGGAGATCATTTCATGAATGAATCTCATACACATCACATAACTAATCATGGGAGTAGAATCATGTGAACTATAATCGTATTCACATAATATATTTGAGTAAATATTTCATTATACAAGGTCTGTGGAAGTCAATAAATCATCTTGTGATCTCAAATACTTTGATAATATCAACATGAATACATGGGATCCTCTCATTCATACTGAGTTCTTCTCTCCACAGTTTCACCCTCAAGCTCTCATAGATTCTCTCTCTAATATGTGTTTGTCTCATAATAAAAAATCTTGGGTATCAATTATTTATAAAAAAGTATCTACCATCTTAGTACTCCGAAAAAGATGGTGATTCATTTGTTTCATCTTCTCACTACCTCAAGTTTTTTGGAGATATCACCATCTTCGAAAAAACATTCTTTTCTTCATTTCTAATTTCCTTTTATTTGAACATAGTTTAAACATGAGAAAAAAGTTTCAAGAAGTTTATATCATATTTGAATCAGTAGAAATCTCTAATAGTACTTGGAAGCTTGTTTGGATAATTCAAATGATGTGGATGAAAAAACGGCTGAACAGAAGCTTCTCCAATAAATCTTGATGAAGTAGACAACCACTAGAATTGATCAGACGACATAAATTTAACTAATCAAATGGACTCAGTTTATTCCATGATTTTTAAAGAGGAACTAGAGTTCCTAGAAGCCACTAATACCACACCAAAAATCATCAATTGTTCAGTTCCTTATATATCTATGTGCTTCCTTATCATGGTGGAATTGGTTAGTGGTCTGATCCCATTACACAATGGGACTATCCTATGCTGGCATCCACCTCTACCACCATGCCACCCCAGACAGTGGATTACATGTACTCCCTTGAGACTTCTCATGGTGTTTATAAGCATCTTAACACCCTAGGTCACCCATGATAGATGGATAAAGAGTATAATAACCACCTAATTATTGGTGGTTTTCCTCTTTGGTTGGTTGGTGTGGGTAAGCCCAATGTTTTATCAACTCTTAAATAAAACATTTTCCACTTAAAACACACAAAATAAATCAACATATAAACTCAAATGGAATAAATGATGTTCATTAATACAATCAACTCATGTTGTTTGAACTTATTATTAGTTATCCAATAATTTAATTAGATCTTCTTAAATTTTCATCTTCCTAACTAATTGAAAACTTCTTCAAACCCAAGAAACCACTTGGGTTCTTCAATCTCCGCTTTGGACAGGCTTTAAATACCCATTTAATTTTAAAATTCAATGATTTCTTATCCCAATATTGGTCATAAAGCCAAAGATAAGGGTATAGGAAGGAATTATCATCTCAAAAAAATTTATTTTAAGAACATAATCTTCTCTTCTGACACTTATTGTCTGATTTACTCAATATAATGATTAAATCGCCACTTTTATAGAAAATAGATAAAATTAATCTACTCTAAGTCTACCTAATAAATGATATATGTAGAAATGAAAGAGTGATAATATTTTACATAAAATATATTAATAAATGTTTAGAATATGATACCAACATTGAAATCTCTTATCATGGACTGTTCAAATGTTTTTCAACTAATCTCATATATATAGGTCAGAAAACTAATTATAAACATTATAGTGAAAAAATGTACTTTCCCTTTCAAATTACCTTTACCTTTTTCCATAAAGTAATAAATATCTCCCATTAAAAATTTATTTGTCATCATGAAAATAGGAAAATATATCCAACATATATCAATGATGAGAATATTCATTCTCAAAATTTTAAACAACTAGAGTTAGTTGCTTCATCCCTAACAAGAACTTTTGATATTCATAATATATCTGTTGAGATATAAATATCTGGTGGTTGATATTTTTTTCTCCTCCAAAAGAGTTGAACTCAATACTTCTTCATCAATATTGAATTTATTTAAGAATAAACTCCAAGAATATATTGATAATACTTGAGATTTTTCAAAAAGAAAACATGATCCCAATAGTCTTCCATGATAGATAACTTCTTAGTTGTAATATTTCTCATCTTTTATCAAATTGATGTCTCACCCTAAATGCGTGCTTCACCTTCAATTCTCTTCATTGACAAAACACAATGTGTATATGGGAATAATGTGGTACTTCAATGATTAATAGGTTGATCAATGGGGATAAGAGTTTATCTCAACCCATCAATATTTTTAGATGAAACATGATTCTTAATATCTACTAATAAGGTATTTTTAGTTTTCTCTGCCTTATCTATTTGTCTTTCCTAATCCAACTATTCTAGAGATTTGATCAATTATTATTTAGGAACATTATTAGTCTTAAGTTTGTGTGTATACTTATTTCCCCAACTAAACATGTCATAGGTTATTTACCATTATTCTTCCAGAAATCGTTTTTTCCAGGTAAACATGTCAAAATATTTATGTGGATGTCTAGAAATATTACACCTTTCACACTGAACATTCTTTTTTTATCATGTTTCTATTTTTAGGAATCATTTAAAATTATTTATTATAGAAGTATTTTGACAAATCAATCTTGTTTTTTCTATTCTTGATTGACTCTTTCTTTTATTCTATATTTATTTATTTTGTATGGATGTCCATGGACAATTTACAATGATCCATTATGTGACCTTTCATACAACAATAGAAGAATATTTTCATTGCTGTGATATTCTTCACATCATTCTGCAAAAACATCTAGAGATTTTTGTTGTTGAACAATCTCCTTCTTTTGTTCACATACCAAGGTTATCCTATTATCTTCATATCCTACATGCTTCATATTTTATGTGGTATTCTATTAAAATAAATAGGGGATTTGTTAATGATTTGTAAAAAAAACATCATAACAATTCCAAATTCTATTGAAACAATCATAGAAATTTTCAATGTAATCAAATCTATTCTTGATAGACTAATTCCCTATCTGTGATTTTTTTCCCTTAGGAATGTTTCCACTTGTCTTCATATTTTATACCCTAAAATAGAGGATTTTTTATAATTTTTATAAAATGAAATTTGGTTCCAACAATTCATTTCTTGAAGCCCAAATTTCAATCAACACTAATAGTAGAAAAAAAATCGTGATTTATTAATCTGGAACACATTAGAAATGTCATTGGCATTTTTATGCTTTTGGTAGCACATTTATTCTTCTGTACTTTCTCTAGGGAATATGAATTTCTACACATCTTCACATACATATTTAAAGATGGTGAGGATAACTAAGAATCTTTATTCCCCAATGTTAATCTAAATCATAATTTTATGTTTTCACTAGTCATCAAAATATAATTAGTACAAAGAGATTTATTAGGAAAAAGGTTAACTTCTTTAATGAGCTTGCAGTAGATTTATCCTTGGATAATCTCAAGATCTTCTTTCCTCTAGATGGATTACTTTAAAAAATAGATCTACTATCAGATGAATCCTTCTCAATACTTATTTTCTCATAAACATGGGAAGTATCATCTTATGTCATGTCAATATTTCTTAGTTTCACTTCTAGACTAGGGAATTTTTAGTTGATATAAATCTTCTCATTATCAATAGATTTCATGGTTTTTCCTGCTAAAAATTAATTTTTGAATCCCATATTTATGAATGTGGTTTTCCTTAAGTAAAATGTTTTCAAGAACCTTGATAATTTCTGATTTATCATTAAGATGATAATAGTTAACATTCATAGATTTATTATGAATACTTTTAACTTTATGGATAACTTCTATAATGACCATTTAAAAAATCTCTCAAAAAAATTAATTTGTAATTATTCAATGGCACCATCATACATTTCTTTGCAAAGAGATATTGTTTCTTCTTTTTCTTTCAGAGGTTTTGTGAGAGTGTTTTATATGCCAGCCTTTTTAGTCAATGGATCTTCCATAGCATTGGACTCTTCTTATAGCTAAAATATTCCATCATAAAGTTTCTCGAATACTATGATCATACACGTGGAAACTTCATTTGGAACTTTCTTCAGATGCTGTCTAATTTTAGAATTTATCATATCTTTATCATAGCTTTACTTGATTCATCAAAATTATAATCAACTGATTTCACTAAACAATTCCCAATATGACTTCCTTCATCTAGAAGTTGATATTAATTCATCTTTGAGTTCTTATTAAGCTCATTTTCCATTCTTTTCATCATATTTTTCTGATTCTTGACTGAAACATAGAAATTTATAACATTAGGAGTAGAGATTGGATTTTCTATCTGAATCACTTTTGATTTTTCTTAAAACATGAATATTCACTTAATATACTTTTGAAATTAACAAATATACAAGTAAAGTAGATCCAAACAAAGGTGGTCTTCCCTCTGATACTAATTGAAGTGTCCACTAGATCATTCAGTCACACTGAGAGGGTAGTGAATCAAGTTTGAAGTATATTAGTAAAATATTTTAATTTTTTTTATTCAAACCTCTTTTACCTATTAAGATAAGTTGATTATTTATTCAATTCAAAAGGAAAATGAAATACAGTAAAAAATATTTTTTCAATGTTAGGTACCTAAGAAATACTCTTTGAAATATTGGTTAGACACCCCAACATGGATTATCTAGTATAATCTTGTTACAAATTACTATGGTTTATGTAAAAAATGTGTGTACACCTCAATATTCAATCCTCCAGTTGATCATGTTATACCCCAGTGATCCAACTCTTTTTCCTTAGTTGGTTAGACACTCAAAAAGTTTGAATTATTAAACAATCAGTATCTTGAGCCTCTTCAATAACTAGTTAGACGACCTAGTCACAAGATCCTTATTCTTCTTCATCGGAATATCTGATCCCCTGATAGGATGATAACTTGATCTTCCTCCATGAGCTTTCTAGATCACACTGAATCATGTAAAACTTCACATACATTTGCACTGATGTTGTTCTTTCTTAAACAATTACTGATAAAATTATATATAATTTTTCTCATTAAAAAACTACTTGATAAAATATTATTTATTCTTCTTAAGACCCATCCTCACTTAATAATGAAAAAAATATTAATTTCTTCTTAAATACTAATTGAAATTATGTCCCAACTTCAGTCTCAAATCACTGCACACTGATTATGAATAGTATATTACATTTACATCTATGCAACCTTCATGCATGAACAAAAAATCATGGATATATCATTATTTATGCTTGCGTAAACAATGCATGGTCTTCTCAATAATTTTTCTTCAGAAAGTATTATTTCATTTTCATGTATTATTTCATGTTCATAAAAATACACACACTATCTATACATGTAGTGTAACGCCCCAACCCTAGAAGATCAAAGCCGATGAGTTATTTTAATACATCGACATGATTACAAAGAATAAAATCATAAAGGACCGATCAGTTTAGTAATCTTGAAGAAACTAGATATATACATGGAACCCATTTTAAATTTTGAAAGGAAACAAAATAAGATACATAAAAAAAGATAATAAATTGCATCCTTGAAAACTCAATAAATGAACTCTTCTTCTAAACATGGGGAAGGAAAAACAAATGAAAGGGGTGAGCTCAAATTCTCAGTAAGGGATAAGAAATATTGTAGAAAATAACCTAATCATAATCATTTGGCATGGGGAATAACTAAAACAAATTCCCTTAAAAATACACTTGAACACATTATGGTAGGAATAAGATATGAATAAATAAATCCATTATAAAACATAATCATGGGTATTCTACTAGTAGAATAACCACATGAACTATACATTTTAATTTCATAATAAGGTAAAAGAATATTCCAAAAATTCTAAAACATACTGTTAGGGCCTGAGCTAAGACATTTAAAAATGACTAAGGCCTTGTCCAAAACCATATATCATATTTGGAAAGGCCTTGGCTAAGTCCATGTCTATTTGTCTCATGAGACCTACCAATGCATCGAGGGGCTATATCGGGCTCCACCCATCATATAATAAGTCCAATTAATTACTCATATGAGTAGATATAAATATACACAACATATACATTCATATTGAAACTAATATATGAATTGTAAATAACTTTCCCTGAACATTAAACTTAAACACTAACCATTCGGAGTAAATTGGTAAATGGTTTTAGGATAGCACAACCACAATCAATCTAGTCATAAAAATCCAATTAAATATGGTAGATGATATCATAAATGATTACTCCCCATAATACATAACAATCAATAAGAGTTTTGAAATAGACTAAAATACTCTTATAAAATCATTGAGTAATTCTTGATATAAATACTCTTTTATTTTGAAAAGAATAGTTATTTTGGAAGAGTATTTGTATAAAACCAGAAGTGAAGTTATATAGTATTTTCACAATAAAATGAGTGATTTTATAAATATAATGGTTTATGAAAACATATTATCATGTTCCCTTTAAAATAGGTAAGAATTTTAGAAATTCACTTGAATCATGATTGTATTTCTAAAATAATTTTGAAAGTTCCTTTTAAAATGTGTAACTCCACATAAAATAAAGAAGGATTCTGGTGAAAAAACATATATAGAACACCAAAAAAGAATTTATTAGTTGTAAATAACAATACATTAGAAATAAATTGAGGTAATTATACAATTAATGTAACCTGAATAAAAATAGAGGCTCGGGTGGAAACCCCTTACCACATTGTAATCAATCAATTCTTATGCACCAAAATTAATAAAATTAAAATAATATATTTAATACCATTAAAATAAATATATTAATGATAATATACATCAATGGGAAGTATGCATACACCATACACATGTATTAATAGTGAATATAGAAGATCTCACAAAAATGAAAGTGAGATGAAGAAACCATTACCTTAATTCTGATGGTGTTCTTATATTTATCTTAGTATCCTAGATAACCAAATTAAATTGACTAATTATGATTTCAATAACCTCTTATACATTTAATTTAGTTATTATAACCTTATTAAGTACATTCATGTTCTTTTTGATGGGTTAAGAGGTTCAATTTCATTGTTCGGGTCCGTTTGTTTCATGATCAGTATATAGTATACACGAATATAAAACCATGTAAAATGAGAATATTTATCCAGAATTAAAATAATATTTTATTAGTTAAAATACTTAAGGATAAATGGTTTTAAATTTAATTTTTTACTTTGATTTAATATGAATCATTATTTATTTCATTTAATGAAAATTGTTTGGGTTAATTTGTGGTTTTTGAACACAACGAACTCATCTTGATTTATAAATAAAAAACATGTGTCTAAAAAGATTCCAGAACCATAGATGATAAATAATACATACCTTATATTATGTTTCAACCATAATAATGGTTTCATGGCCATAATTGAATATTTTAATAGAAAATTAAAACCCATCATCCTTGAATGTGGTAGATTAGCACATCTCGGGTAGGTTTTTTACTTTTAGTGTAAATTAATGGGAAATTAGAGATAATGAACAAATTATTACTTTATCAAGAAAAATTTATATTAAATGTATGATACTTGATTAATCACGTCCTTTGAAATAAATGAGGAGAGGAATGAAAAAGAAATGAATTAAAAATAAATGAAATGTTGAAAAAGCCATTACAAAAATTTGACATCCTAACCGTCTGTAAAAAATTCATAAAATATATTGATGTTAGAAAAAGGGTATTTCATCATTATTACATAATATTAAATTTATGGTAGATATGTAATTACATATCACAACATAATACAATCGAAATTAAAAGATATTCACATAATAAGAGTCCTGAAAAGGAGAGAGATTTTGAGATGAAAATTCTGTAGCATAAGGACTATGCAACATGGTTTTAAAAAACATTAAAAAGAGAGGAGAAAGGGTTAAATAATTCATAGAATACTAATAAAATAGTATTGGAACAAAATACAATGGAAGTAATAAAATTTTATGAAAACATGAAATACATGCCACATAATAGAGAACTTGAAATAAAATAAATGAAAAGAGGGATTTACCTCTTGAATCCCCCACCTTGAGAATCTTTTAAATGGAAAGGATTTTAGTCTTTTGGAAAAACCAATAGATTCTTCGACTTTGGGAGTTAATAGGGAAGGTATTTTGGAAGAAATTTTAGGAGTTTCAAGGCTTATAAGAGTGAGGAAAAGAGGGAGTGAGGGGGTTTAATAGTGGAGGAGTGGAGTGAATTTTGAATATTTTATTCATTATTTTACTATTTCCATCAATACAAAAAATAGTTTTGTTTAATGTGACCCCTAATAGTGATAAGTTCATGTTAGTTCTAACCAAGTGGCCTTACATCACTCATTATGTCATAAGTAGATTATTTAACTGATAATTTTTATATATGGTATTTTACAGTATTTCACAATTTATAAAAAATTTGAGTATTTCAGAAAAATTCCAAAAATTCCCCCTATCCATTTTTCAACTTGTAGAATAAAAAAATGAAATTAATTTTTTGAAATTAATTTTCAAAATAATTTCAATTTATTTTTTAAATAAAATCAAAATGTATTCCCAAAAACAACTTTTAAACTATAACTTGTTTTATAACACATTGATAAATCAACCAAGGTCCCATAAAATTAACTTATAACTAGAAGAAAATAAAGTAAAAATTTATTATTACATTTTCTGAAAATAAATTTCCATTTTAAATTATTAAATTAATCATAAAAGTTTATTTAAAATATTAATGACATAAAAAAATACCAATACTTATACTATGATAGTTTTTTCTCTTTTATGATGTCAAAATTGTATTTATACATTAATGGGCGAAGTTTCTATTTTTTTTGGATGATTCACTATTCATTACTAGTCATTACTATTCATAAGGGTATGTTACTATTCACCAAACATTATTTTTGTCTTATTAGACACTAAACATCTTACTAAATGCTACTGTGTATTTCAGTTTTTCCAAATTCAAATCACAGAGGTTAAAAAATTATGTTTACTTGGATAGGTTATAACAAAGTGGTGTTTTGTAAAGAATCAGTGTCTCTTGCATTTTGTATTAAATATTTTTCTAAATTCATGGGGTGTTACATTATCCCCTCCTTACAAAAATTTCAACCCCAAAATTTGAAATTGAACTTTGAAAGTGAATGGTTGATACTTGAAAATTCTCTGGTGGGAAACCCACATCAAGAATATAATTAAAATATCCTATTAATAAAAGGAAAGGGAAATGCAAGAGTTACTAAAAAAAAATGCATTCTAATTGGATACCATGGTCTCAGAAGAATAATAAAACCATCATGTTGTGACATTATACTCTAAAATCCCGTAGAATGATCAACTTAAACCATTTCAAAAACTCTTTAAATTAAAAAATATAATGATTTAACACATTATAATGATGGTCTCTAAATTTACTTAATGAACATATCATTAACCATTAATCAATAAAAATCATCTCTAAAATTCACATTCCAATCACGTGAATAACTTAATCATGTATCCTCTTGAAATATGGTAATAACATGAATTACTGTAAAAACCATATTGGAAACAATCATTCTTCTGTATTCCTTAAGTAAGATACATGTTATTTTATATATTCATTAAATCCAAAAGTGTTTTAAACTCCATCAATGACAGCAGAGACAAATTCTCGACAAGTCAATAATCTATTCCATGTTATTCAGTATTTATATGAATCAATCATTTCATAATCATTATCTCAATATCAGATATATATATTAAGGGTTGTCTTTCCCTCAATCAAATATATATATATTTTAAAGTTTAAATTTCTCTTGAATCACTTTACCTTTTTAAAATTCATCATGCGTTTACAAATCCTTAATGAAAGATTACTCCAATAAAATCCATGTATATCTCATAATTCATACAACTAGTACATTGCTGCCAAAATATTCAAATGGCATGATTCTTGACTAGGCATATAAATCATTCTAATTCATCTGCGGTAGCATCATAACTTGATAATTATCCAAAATCATCAATTGGGGAATATTCCTTTGATGCTTTGGACATTTATTTGAATAGTGTCCCATATAATTTCAGTTGAATCATTGAATATAAGAAAATTCTTTCTTTGTCCTGCAATTATTAGCCTGGTGGACTTTTTCTCCACACTTAAAGCAAACTCCATTTCTTCTCATGTATTACAATGGTGTTTCCTTCCGTAATTATCACATGTGGGAAAATAAATCTTTCCCTTCTTCCATTTATCCATTTCCCCCCTATAATCCTATTATTATTTGGCTTCCCTTCACAGCCATAGGACTCAGATAATTCTATAAATACCTTGTCAACATATGATACTATTTTCTAATATGATGAAGATATTTTCATGACATACTTCCTTTGAAATGATGGCCTGAGACTGTTATAGATATTATCCTTCTTACTCTTCACATCAATTGCATTAGTGATGTTTTCATTCCTTCTTCTAGGTTCCATTTTTAATCAATTAGATATTATATATTTCCAGTAACATTATGAACTCTCTATGACTCTAATCATGGTATATCACACAACATAAATTTATGCCTCTTAAATACTAGAACCATATACTTTCATTTCATTGGGGGGGATCCTTCATAATGGTGGGTAAATAAAATTTGAATTATCCTGTGCATATCTCCTAGGAGTTTCAAACCAGGTGCGTAGTAAGTCATGTTATCGTGTACTAGGATACCCAGGGTAAAGCCCAAAACTCTTTGTCGTAGTTTTCACTCCTAAGTACATCTGTGCTAGAACCACATCCACTTGTAATATCCAGACCGAGATGTTTTTTTCAAGAAGATCCACATAATCTATTCCTTATGTAACACCCCAAGCGTCCACAGTACTCTACTCTTTGAATAATACAATAGTGTGTGTTGTACGCAACTTCGAGTTCTAACACACCACAACCAATCAAACTAGTCATTATGAATTTTAATACCCACATTTTGAATTGCTATAAATTTTATCATTCAAAATGAACATCATTTTTGGATTCTAAATATCAAAATTAGCTTAGGGTGAATTTTAGGTATTTTTCTGAAAACATTCAATTTTTGATTAATAGTGAAAAACACTAAGTTAAATTTCAAAACCGGATTTTTATTCAAATAATAATTTATTTTATTTAAATTTATTTTAGGTCACAATATATACATAATACATATATAAGTTCAATGTAATTCATTGAAGTTAGTTTATTATAATTTTAGATATATAAAAATTTTATTGAACTTTTTACCACCTTTTACCCACATCCTTAGAGCATTTTCAAATTTACGTAAAACGTAATTTTACCACTTCTGTGAGTTGAATTTACAAAATATGAGAGACACAGTTGATATCAGAAAGTAAAATGTGGTTCCATAAGATAAAAATAATTTTTGGTGAATAGTATCTTTTTACTTTTACTTACAATGGTTAAAAGTATATAGGGTAATTAAGGGTAAAAATGACGATATTAATACCCAAAAACATGTCGTAATTCTAATGAAAAAGTGTAATTTGACCAAAAAACAATCTTATAAATAAAATATGATCCTTTAGGTACACGTGGATTAGATTAGGAGATTTATTATTATTTAAATTAGAGAATAGTTAAAAGTGTTAAATTCAAATTTTAATAACAAAACCATTTTTATTACAGGGTTACACAAAAGATAAATTCGACTATAAATATTCATTAAAAGGATAATAATATTTCATACATAATGGTATATTATTTATTATTTTTAAAATTAAATAATTATATTTATTTATGACACAATGATGATGCAGAAATTACCGTATTAATGAAAGATTAAAATAATTGATATTATAAATGTCCAAATAAATGTAATTTAAAATATTTATGAATTCCAATAATTTTATATTTTAATATAACATAATATAGTTGGTTATATGAATTTTTGTCTAAGTAATAATGCTGTTATAAATTTAGAAAAAACAAAATACCGTATAGAGTCAAAATTGACGTAAAAGTGTTTTTTTAAAATATTATATTATTAATTGAAATTCTATTACTAGAAATATAAGGTTCAAACAAAAGACTTATATAATTATAGGTGTGTCATTAATGACCCTCTTGGGGTTCTATTGGAAGTATATTGTATGTTTATTAACCATATAATATAAAAATACAAAGAGACATGGTAATTGTCAAACTATTTAACTATGAGTTAAATTTAAAAGATAATGTTAATATAGTGACCTAACCCTATATAAACCTATCAGTTGAGTGTTTTTAGACCCATACCCACCTTATCATTTAATTAATTTATTTTTTACCCATTAGAAACCGAAATTTAATTTATTATAAAATAATATTTCTGGCTTTTCCTAAGGGGCCCCTCACCCCTCTTATAAAAGGGAACCCCCCCTTCTCTCTGATTCACACCTTCAAAGCCATTTGGCTCAGACATACTCTACCCAAATACTCTATCAATTGTCCTCAATTAATCCTATAGGACTTTATTTTTTCATAAATCCATTCCATGGAGCCCTTTTGATCAAATCAAAAGGAAGAACCCGAAGAAGAGGTAAAATATTTCATCACCTCTTTCAAGTTCCTTTCTTCTTCCACTTCATCTTTCCTTGTTGTTTCCATTCTAAAATAATTACTCAAGTATCTTATATATATTTTGATTTTATTATAAATATGGTACAACCATATTCATTATTCTATCCATCCTTTGAATGACATGTCACCATACATGCGTACATAGAGCTTACCGTCTCCACGTCGTGGTGTAATTATTATTCAATATATTATTATTTGTATGGGTATAATAATGACGTGTAATTGATTTAAATAAGAAATATAACGTGATAATTATTCTTTATATATGATATAACATCCAATTATATATTATTTTAATATCAAACGAATGATATTGTCACTCGTGCGTACGTACTGATTACCGTCTCCATGAATGCGATGAGATTCATTCCCCATCGTATCCATTCAAGACTAATTTTCATTAGATTATTAAAAATAATATTGAAATACATGATATAATTATGGATATGAATAATAAGCATCCTATAAATAACAAACATTACTTACTTAACAAATCATATAGTAGAAAACGAATCAATTAACACCTGAAACGACGATAACACTAAGATATTATTAACAAAGCAATGTTAAAACATAATATATGATATCATATTAATTTATATGATTCTTGTAAAATTTAATAAAAATTATTTCACCACTATACATGAGGTTAACCTACCCTCGAACAATGAAAATTACAAGGTAAGGGTTAATTTTAGAATCTATTTATTATTTGAGGTTGTTTTTACTTAAGTATCTACTAGGACCTCTTTATCATCCACATCTGTGTTTTCTTAAAAATGTATTTCAAATTTTTTTTACTATTTACTAAACTATGGGATAAAGTCATTTATACCCTTGTTTGACTATTTATAAGATGTTTTTGAAAGGAATCTTTCTGTTGTTTTCCAAACAAGGTACTGTAGTACCTTTTCGAAAAAATTAAGGTGAGAATGTTTTTTTAACTTATACGGCGGGTGCAGCTATTTTCGGCCATTATAACACTGTCAAATCTTCCCTTAAAAGCATATAAAAATATTTTAAAATATCAATTTTTTCTTTTATAATAATGTGACTTTTAAATGATTTTAAAATATAAAGAGAAATTTCTCTAAAAAGTTTTTGATTCCATCTATGTCAACATCCTTTGATGGATTTTAAGATTATTTGAAGTTGATTTATTATGATACAAAACATCAATATTTTATTGTAGGTTTTGTGATATGTTTGACTGTGGATGGGTTATTTTCATACCATTAATGGTTTATGGATAATTTATTGACATTTCATTTTCTAGTTTTAATATAAATGATTATGTTATGTTTAAACCTTTTCATATGAGCAATGAAACCGACTTAGTAAGTGTCGGGTGGAGCTATCTATAACTCCTCGATGTATCGGTACATCTCATGAGACAAACTAGTGTCTTGGAATAAGGCCTTAAGAAATTTTATTTTTAGTCTTGGCATAAGTCATTGACTATGTGGTTATGAAAGTCTCGCATTATGCATTCCATCATTATGAAAGTGCCTATTGATATTGCATGTGATTATTGGACTAGTAGAATATTCATGTGAGTAAGTAAATAGAATTATTTTGATTTATTTTTGACATATTATGATGAATTATATGTTGAAAATTCTTTTGTTTTAGTTTTATACGTTTCCATAAATGTTTATTCTTATTTATGAATGTTTACTCTATATTGTTATCCTTACTGAGCATTTGAGCTCACCCCTTTCTATGTTTTATTTTTCCCAGGGTGTGAAGAAGTATATTACGACTGACCTGTAGGGAAAGTCTATGGGATCTCATTTTTGTCAATGGAAACAATGTTGTTTTAATTTTCCATTTTATGAGGTAATGTAAACCTAATGAATGTATCATGTACTTCCAAGACTACTAAACTAATTTGTCTTTTCATACTTGATCTTTTGTGATCATGCCAAAATTATGTAATAATGCACTAAATCTGGGCTTCTAGGGTCGGGGAGTTAGAGTTGGTATGAGAGGAAGTTTAGCACAAACCATAGAAACAAGATATATATAAACTCGTATTAGAGCACATATCCTTAAGATAGACTTTGAGGATTATTATATAAGAACTTCCTAGAATTTTGGTATTGTAGTGATTTTTTGAGTTTTCTAAGAAATACATCCCAGTATGGATACAAGCCGATAGAGGAGGCTCTGGAACAGATGTACCTAGGGGTAAAACTTGAAAACACCACATTGAGCTAGACTTGAATGGGAACTGGTGCACAACAACGGACCTTGCTGCACTATTGGTTACGACACTCCCAGGGGATATGTTTAGGATAATTATAATTTTGTTTACAAACCATTATGAAGGGTTTATTAGTATATACTTCCTCAATGTAATCATTTTTTATGATTATGGATTATATCCATAAACTATTCAGTTTATGTTATGTGTTTTACAAGTTTGGATTTATATATTTCAATTCACACACTAATCTAGTTTATGCCATTGTTTAGAAATGGCACCTTGTGGAAAGAATGGAAACCGTATCAATGCATGAAATTCGTGCGGGGATTTCCCTACTACTCAAGATAATTATATTGGAGTTGGTGATACAGGTGGTGTGGATCAGCTTATCACCACACTATGACAACTCAACCAGGTTATGAATAATAAGATTACCCGTATAAAGCACCCTGATCCATAGCGTGGAGGATCAATGTTAGATCTCCTCATGAGGCAACAACCACCAACAATCCATGGGAGTAAAAATACATTAGTGTCTAAGCAATGGATAAACTCTTTAGAAAAAATATTCCATGTCATGGAGAGTAGAAAATGGTAAAATGTTGTCCTAGCAGTTTACCGCCTCACTGGAGATGCTGATCAATAGTGGGAATCGATTAAAATCACAAAAGAAGATGATAAATTATCAAATATGGAATGGAGTAAGTTTAAAGATATTTTCATAGAAAAATACTTTCCTCGTGACCATCAAAAAGATATGGAAAGGAAATTTCTTAGCCTGAGGAAAAAAGAGGATGGGAATATCGCAAAGTATGAGGATAACTTTACAAGGTTATCAAGGCAAGAATCAGATTATATAAGTAACCGATGAAGTAATATTGATTGTTTCTTTGATAGGTTAAAACCATTTCTCTTTCAAGAATTAGTCTCACAATCCTACTCATCATACGAAGATATTCTCTCATGTGCTATCAAGACAGAAAAACAATTCACTATGTCTTATGACTTTAAATCAAAGGAAGAGAAGAAGAGATATACTGAACACTATGGAAATGGAAATAAGGTGAATAAGGGAAAAGTTGAATAACCATCCTGCAGTAAATGTGAGAAGAAACACCCTGGTACATTCCTGAAGGGAATGGGAGTCTGTTATAAGTGTGGTGAAAAAGGCCACCAAGCTCATGATTACAAGGGGAAGAAAGAGGCTGTAAATGTTGAATGATGCAATGTTAAAGAAAGGGATAATTATGGGAATTAATGTCCTAAGCGTCAGGGAAACTTACCTCAAAAAAGCCATGTGATTAAGGACAAGATTATACTATTAATACTGTTAAGGTTGAAGCTCTGAAAGACGTAGT
Source organism: Viscum album (assembly GCA_963277665.1). Taxonomy (NCBI): domain Eukaryota; kingdom Viridiplantae; phylum Streptophyta; class Magnoliopsida; order Santalales; family Viscaceae; genus Viscum; species Viscum album. The sequence goes on from OY728159.1 coordinate 1,358,024,056, forward strand.
GAAGGGTGATTTAATGGTTTCCTCAAGTTTAGAAAATGCCTTATTTGATTTTGGATCATCGCATTGTTTCATATCTTCCCAGTTTTCTAAGAAAATTAGATATTTTCAAATTGATTTAACATGGGAGTTTTCAGTCAAAACATCTAAGGGAAGTATCGTTGTAACAAAGTTTTGTGAATTAGTCTCCATTAGAGCATATAAATGTTATTTATCTGCTGATCTCATTGTCATACCCATGATTGAATTTGATATAATCCTTGGTGTGGATTGGATTTCAGAACATGATAAAATAATTTATTTTAAGAAGAAGGAGGTTACTTTTTTGATGATGATGGTAAATAACATCTTCGCTTTATAGAAGAATCGTCACCACCTGATTCTTATATAGATCCACCCCCAGTAGCTCAACTAGATTCAATTATTGGGGAGGAAGAGAATTAAATGACTGTGGTTGAGGAAATGAATGTTCAAATAGAGGATGTACCTTTTGTGAACGAATATGTTGATGTGTTTCCTGATGATTTACCTGGACATCCTCTAGAACAAGAAATTGAGTTTTCCATTGATTTAATTCCTAATTCAAGGCCCATATCGAAGAACCCTTATAAAATGGCCAATGTGGAATTAATGGAACAAAAGAAACAACTAGATGAATTGAGTAATAAGTTATTTGTTCTTCCTAGTGTTTCTCCATGGGGAGCCCCTGTCCGTTTTGTTAATAATAAAAATGGATCTATGAGATTGTGCACTGGCTACAGGGATATCAATGTTATACCAATAAAGAACAAGTATCCCTTACCTCGCATTGATGATTTATTTGACGAACTTCATAGAGCTCAGTACTTTTCCAAGATTGAACATTGTTCTGGATATCATTAGTTGTGTGTGAAGAAGGAATACATTCTAAAAATTGCATTTTGAACTAGGTAAGGGCATTACGAATTTGCAATAATGCCTTTTGGATTGACTAATTCTCCCTATATTCATGGAACTAATGGATAGATTTTTCAAGGAATATCTTTATGAATTTTTGTAGAGACCCACACATACTGTACATGGAGATTACATTACTTTTTCGGAATACTTAATACATAACAAAAACTGACACCCAAGGACCGTAATAGTTTAGTGTCTTTAGAAACATGGAACAAAATCATCTAATCATGGTGATAGATCTTCAATATCCCCCATAAAGATCTTTCCTTTTTTTCTTACCTAAAACCTTTCTTTATATCCTGGGGAAAAGAAAAAATAAAAAGGGTGATATCAAATGCTCAGTAGGGGTAAGCATGGAGAAAATAGAAAAAATAATACACATTTGATCTTAAAAACATGAACATAATGTTTACACATCAAAATCTTGAGTGGTGAAATAAATCCTGGTAGTACATAAGGCATAGATCATAAAAGAACATTAATAATGAAAAAATAGCATGAGAATAAAACATGTAATTGTGGAAAACCATTAAGCACGTGTTATGATTTACATAGGAGTCAAGGAATTGTATCCAAGACCATCATAGTGGACAAAGTCCATTACTGAACCGAGTTTGCTTGCTATTCCAGCCCTGTATTACTGTACCAGATTCACTTGCTATTCTAGCCATGTCCATATCATGAGATATAAATCTTTACCCAATTCATTTAAGGGAGATATTGGTCCCACCCATATCAAAATGAAATCATTCGTACTTTTGAAACAAAATAAATATAAATCATTCCTCATAACCAAATGAATAAAATGGGTTTCATAAACATCATCCCATCAAAAGGTAAACCATACAAAACAAATGGATATAATATCATAATAACAATAATCAAACCATTTAAATAATAGAGACATTATACTTGAAACATAATCATACTAAATAATGTCATCTTATATGGAAAATAGTTTTGACTAAACACATGAAATGAATTCTTGAGTAAAATATCCTCTCTTCTTGCAAATCATTTTATTTTCACAAAATGCCATTCAATTTTAAAAGAACATGATTTTGTTGAAAATAATCATGAAATATTTTATAGGAATATTTAGGAAAATTAGGCGTTATAAAACTGTAAAAATCTGTTCATTCCGTATAAGTTAAAAAACATTATGCTCGTACATTTTCTGGAAAAGTCAAAAAGTACCCTATATGGTAAACAAAAGAAAAAAAATACTTCCATACATTGTGGTAAAAGTCAAAAAAGGGTAAAAATGACATTAAACATACATGTAAGAATAGTAAACATTTTATGAAAACATTTTGAGAAAATATGGTCATGGATAATAAACATAACCCTAGTAAATACTTACGTATTATCATTCTCGGATAAAAAAGAGATTGTAAAAATATCCCTTACCTTAGATCCAATTTCTTCCGTGCATGTCTGAAAATCCTGTATAGTGGGTTTAAACATATTATTAACTTGAAACAGAACCATTATAATATTTATGATATCATATTTGATTCACTTATGACTTTATGTTACACATTCTTTTGTCAATTCCATGTTAAAGCAGCGTTTTGGGAAAATCGTTTCATTTATTGTACGTGTTTGGAATTGTTTATCTTGATATTATTATTAATTATATCATGATTTAATTAATTTCAGAAGTTAAAACATGATTTATATATCATATATATTCAGTATATATATATATATAATAGATAGATAAATGAAATGAAACACACCGTTCATGGAGACTGTAGGTTGTACGTACACATGAACGTTGTTTTCCTTTCCTTATAGACTTGAATGGAAGTAAGTAGATGACATATATATATACACACATGAATAAAGTATCTTTATTATGTCATATATATAATTATTATTCATTTTATATACTTTATAATCATTCTTCAATGGTTAACTTGGAGAATGAATCTCATCGCATCGTGGAGACGGTAATCCGTACGTATGCACGAACGATGATATCTTTCCAATAATTATTGAATGAAATTGGAGTGGATTATATAATATCTTCGAATCATTATGATTTCATAATAACCATATATAGTTATTCTTTACACCATTATACCCATCCATGTAAGGTGGTGCTGAAAAAACAGATTACACCACGTCGTGGAGACGGTATTCCGTACATACACACGCACGATGATTTTTTTTCCGTAGGATGGATAAAAGGTGAAATGGGGTTGTTTTATATTTATAATAACATATCAGTATATTATTTTTATTGATTTAATTACTTTATAATGAAACAAAAAAATTAGAATAAGTTGAATAATAAAGAAACTTGAAAGAATCGGTAGAAGAGATTGCCTCTTCTTCGACACACATCCTTTTAACCTCCTCTTAGGGCACTAATGTTGGTCTCTGAAGAAGACCAGGACCTCTAGCAGGTTTCTATGGAAGTGGAGAAGTGAAATGGGTAGGCTTTGACTGAGCGTGAAGCCTCAAATTTGTGTGAAGAGGAGAGAGAGGAAGTGCCCTTTTATAAGGGAAGAGAGGGGCACATTTGGAAACCTCAAAAATATTAATATAAAAATAAAATTTAACCCCACTTAAAAACATCTAAAATTACTCAAATATGAAGGTTAGATGAGATAGGGTTTTAATATAATCAACCAATAAAATTTAAACATGTTTGAAATTGATTTTAAACCTTATCAACATGATTTATCCTTATTAAATCTATTTAATTTTATTTTTGGTAATATTATTCTTAATTTTAAATTGTTATTAATACTTACTTATGTGTTGTGAATTGTCCATAATTTGATAATTTATGACATTATAGACCATATAAATTTCATTTTATAATTTTTAAATATTTTTTTGATTTTTAATCAATTTAATAATATTTTATTTTTATAAAATATCAATAGTGTCAATTTTGACACTATTCATTTATTTGAATTTAAATAAAATATAAATAGAGGATATATTTGAAACAAAATATTTAATAGATAAATAACATGTCATATTCATCAGGAAATTTTTTGGAGAACATTAATTAGTTCATATAATTTTTATTTTAATATTTTTAAAACTATATATATGATATTTCTCTTAATTAAATAATCACTACAATATTTTTGTATGATTATTTAATATACTGATATGTTGAATAAAAATAAAAAATAAAAAACTATGATGAAGAAAAATCTAATAGATTTCATAATAATACTTTTAGTTGAATTTATCTTAAAAAAAAACCAACTTTTAAAATGTTATGTTTGTTAAATTATGAAGGTGACAACTTTGACATCATTTAAAATAATATAATATAAATGTCGTAATCTGTTTTATAAGGCTCTAAATGGTCCACAAGTCGACACCCAGATGATTATGGTGTATATACACTCGACCAGTTAGTTTTCATCAAGTTTTTAGGTCTTTTATGGGTATTATAATTTGAATAAAAACTATATTATGCATTTTTCACTAAATAAATAATTTCTACATCCTTAATGTATAAGCTATTAAAGTAATTGAGTATTTCATTAAAATTAAAAAAAAATTACGATGATAAAGAAAAACATTTTACCTTTCAAATGAGTATTTATAATATAATTTATATTATGTATAACCATATATTAAAAATAATCTAATTATTAATGTTTGAGTGGCACATATTTCACATTCTTTTAAATAATATAAATAAAAAGACTTAATCGAATCCAAGTGGGTTCCAATGGATTCCATTTAGACTCAAATATGCCTTAGGACGAAATATAATCATCAAATTATATTAAGACAAGTGTTAGAGTAATTTTATAATATTATATTTACCCTTAATTACCCGATTTACCTTTATCAATGGTATATAAAATTTACAATAGTTACTATTCATAGTGCCAAAAAATAAAAAGTAGCCTATTTATATAATTTGGACCTTCTGATTCGAAATATGAAGTCCATTTTTTCAAATTCAAATCACAGAAGTTTCCGAAATTAATTTTAAATTAATCCCGTTGTTAGGAAAATGAGTTTTAATAGTTAAAACATTGCAAAAGATTGAAATAATTTTACCTATGAATTCAATGTAAAATAAATGCTAATGATGTACATTATATTAAATGGTAAAAATATATTCTATTTATAATTTATAACCATTCAATATTATAATTTATCCACATAAATTATTACGATGAAAAAATTTGTTTTAAATTAAAATATAGCATGTTTTTACTGTTCATTAAAATATGAAAGTTATCAGAATATTATGAAAAATTTTATTCAAAGTAAATTGTTATATCCTGATTCCAAAGAAGAATTTGTTTTATTACCTAAAACCATTCTTTATATCCTGGGAAAAAGAAAACATAAAAAGGGTGAGCTCAAATGCTCAGTAAGGGTAATCATGGAGAAAATATAACAAAGCATATACATTTGATCTTAAAAACATTAACATAATGTTTAAACGTCAAAATCGTTACTGCTGAAATAAATCCTGGCAGTACGTATGACATAGATCATAAAGAAACATTAATCATGTTAAAAAATCATGGGACACTACGGGGAAAATCTCTATTTGCGATGGGTTATTTGCGACGAAAATAATTCACGTCGCAAATAACCCCTCCAGGAAACTATTTGGGATGGGGAAAAGTGACCGTCACAAATAACCAATTATTTGTGACGGGATTTCGTCTCCCGTCGCAAATAGTTTGGCACGACATGCGTGCCAAACCGCGTGAATATTATTTGTAACGGGGCGATGTCTCCCATCGCAAATAGTTTGGCACGACTTGCATGCCAAACTGCGTGGGGGTATTTGCGACGGGTCCCGTCGCAAAAAGACTGTCGTCAGGTACAATTTGCGACGAGTCTCGTCGCAAATAACCTTTTAACTGGCGACTGTAATTAATGCGATCGAGGGTAATTGCGACGTGACTCGTCACAAATAGTACCATTTGCGACGTGAATCTCGTCGCTAATAATCCCGTCGCAACTAATCTATCCTATACATACCCCCATTTGTTTTTTTCCAAACCATTCAGATCTTGCTCACTCTCTCTCTCTTCATTCTTCAGTTTCAAAGAGAATTTTTTTTCCATTGAAGTTTTTTATACAAGAGAAATCAGAGGGCGTCAATATCTTCAGAATATCAAAGTTTAAGGTATTTATATTTTATTTTTATATATTTATTTTATTTTTTATGTTAATTTTAATTGTGGTTTATTAGTTCTAATTTAATTAGATTTCAATTGATTTTTAATTATATTTAGTTTTACTAAGAAATTGATATTGTTAGTTATAATTATAAATAATTAGTCATAAATAATATTAATTAGATATAATAAAGAAATAAATAGATATAATTAGGAATAAATAGATATAATTAGCAATAAATATATATAATTAACAATACATATTTAGAATTAGCAATAAATATATATAATTAGCAATAAATTGATATAATTAGCAATAAGTTTATATAATTAGAAATAAGTATATATAATTAGGAATAAATATATATAATTAGGAATAACTAGATATAATTAGGAATAGTAGATGTAATTAGGAATAACTAGATATAATTAGGAATAACTAGATCTAATTAGGAATAACTAGAACTAATTAGGAATAATTAGATATAATTAGGAAAAATTTGTAATAATTAGATATAATCAGATATACTTAGTAATAATTAGATTTAATTACTAATAATTAGATTTAATTAGTAATAATTAGATATAATTAGAAATAATTAGATGTAATTATTAATAATTAGATATAATTAGATATAATTAGTAACAATTAGATATAATTAGTAATAATTATATATAATTAGATATAATTAGATATAAATAGTAATAATTAGATATAATTAGTAATAATTAGATTTAAATAGTATTAATTAGATATAATTAGTAATAATTAGATATAATTAGGAATAATGAGATATAATTAGCTATAATTAAGAATAATTAGCTATAATTAGTAATAATTATCTTTAATTAGTAATAATTAACTATAATTAGTAATAATTAGCTATAATTAGTAATAATTCGCTCTAATTAGTAATAATTATCTATAATTAGTAATAATTAGTTATAATTAGTTATAATTAGCTATAATTAGTAATAATTAGCTATAATTAGTAATAATTAGCTATAATTAGTAATAATTCGGTATAATTATTAATAATTAGTTATAAATAGTAATAATAAGCTATAAATAGTAATAATTAGCTATAAATAGTAATAATTAGCTATAAATAGTAATAATTAGCTATAAATAGTAGTAATTAGCTATAATTAGGAATAATTATATATAATTAGCTATAATTAGCTATACTTAGGAATAACTAGCTATAATTAGGGATAATTAGGAATAATTTGCTATAATTAGGAATAATTAGCTATAATTAGGAATAATTATAAATAATTAGGAATAATTATGAATAATTATGAATAATTAGTTATAATTAGGAATAATTAGATATAATTATTAATAATTATTAATAATTAGTAATAATTAGTAATAATTAGTAATAATTAGTAATAATTAGTAATAATTAGTAATAATTATGTATAATTAGAAATAATTATTAATATTTAGTAATAATTAGTAATAATTATTTATAATTAGGAATAATTAGGAATAATTAGTAATAATTATGAATAATTAGGAATAATTATTAATACTTAGTAATAATTATTAATAATTAGTAATAATTAGGAATAATTAGTAATAATTAGTAATAATTAGGAATAATTAGGAATAATTAGGAATAATTAGGAATAATTAAGAATAATTAGGAATAATTAGGAATAATTATGAATAATTATGAATAATTAAAAATAATTAGGAATAATTAGGAATAATTAGGACTAACTATGAATAATTAGGAATAATTAGGAATAACTAGGAATAATTAGGAATAATTAGGAACAAATAGGAATAATTACGAATAATTAGGAATAATTAGGAATAATTAGGAATAATTAGGAATAATTAGCTATAATTCTCTATAATTAGCTATAATTAGGTATAATTAGTTATAATTAGGGATAATTATGTATGATTAGCTATAATTAGAAATAATTAGGAATAATTAAGAATAATTTGGAATAATTAGGAATAATTGGGAATAATTAAGAATAATTGGGAATAATTAGTAATAATTGGGAATAATTAGTAATAAATAAGAATAATTACAAATAATTTGGAATACTTAGTAATAATTAGGAATAATTAAGAATAATTAGTAATAATTAGTAATAATTAGTAGTAATTAGTTATAATTAGTATTTATTAGTAATAATTAATAATAATTAGTAATAATTAGTAATAATTAGTAAATGAAATCTTCCTAGATAATGAAGGGAAATTTTGTAATCATCTCTACAATGATGATTACCAAATTTCCTTTCATTATTCAAGTAGTTTTCCTTTTTCTATGTATTGTAAAGTATTTCTAAATTAGTAACAAATAGTAATAATTACTATTAATTCGTAATAATTTGTAATAAATTGTAATAATTAGTAATAAATTGTCAAAATTAGTAACAATTTGTAATTATTTGTAATAATTTGTAATAATTAGCATTAATTAGGAATAATTAAAAATAATTAGGAATAATTAGAAATAAATAGAAATAATTAGTGTGAGAAATATGCAATTAAATGAGTTGTCGGACTAAAGAGTAGCCGTCAATCCACCGGAAATTGTGTCACCCTTAATTAATGAAAATTATTATGTAGGATTAATTATTTATCTTATTTTTCAAATAGTGTTTTTATAATTTCAAACTATTCAAAAACAGTGATGATTTTATAATTTATGTAGAAAAATATGGAACAAGGAAGTCAACATTAGTTATTATTAGATGATCAAGCTTGGATAAATTAGCATAGAAATCCAAATGGTTCGGGTTTAAATCCTGTATATATTGAGGGTGTTGAAGCTTTCTTAGTATTTGCATCATCAAAACCAGAATATGTTTCAGAAGGCATAATTAAGTGTCCTTGTAAAAAATGTGCTCTAAGAATGTTTGACACATTTTATAAAGTTGGGGGACATCTCTTGCGGTTTGGTTTTCAACCAGATTATGTTTTTTGGTATCAACACGGTGAACACAGTTCCAGAGAAGATCTTAAAAACATGATTCCCGATCCACCACAGTTTCAAAATTTAGAACATGATGTTGCAGGTCTATCTGCGCAACAAACTGAAACTCACGATGATATTGATTTAACTCCTGAGTTGGCACCATCTGAATTTTATGAGTTGTTGAGGTCTAATGAGGATGCATTATATCCTAGTTGCAAGATAAGAAAATTAGAAGTAGTTGCAAAATTTATGTCTATTAAATTAGATAATGAGATGTCAAACAACTGTTTTGATCAGATATTTTCTTTTGTTAAAACACTATTACCTGAAGGAAATGTGTTACCTGCAAACTACTATGAGATAAAGAGGCTGATTCATAATTTGGGCCTTAGTTATCGGAATATTCATGCATGTCCAAATGATTGCATCTTATATTCTAGAGAAAATGAGTAATTGAATTTTTTCCCCACATGTGGACAATCGAGGTATAAAGAAGCTCAACCAGGGAAGTCTAGATCGATTCCTGTAAAATAGTTGAGATATTTCCACCTTACACCCAGGTTGCAGCGTTTATTTTTATCTCAGAACACAACGTTAATGATGTCTTGGCACAAAACCAAGATTTCAACTGATAAAAGATTGAATCATCCATCTGATGGTGATTCATGGAAACATTTTGATCATCTACACCCTTCTTTTTCTATAGAATCCCAAAACATGTGATTGGGTCTTTCTACTTACGGTTTTTGTCCGTTTGGTTCTTATGGTAGTCAGTATTCATGTTGGCATGTCTTTATAACTCCGTACTATTTTCCTCCATGGATGTTGATGAAGGATCCTTATATCATTTTGACTCTATTAATCCTAAGAAATCTGAAAAAAAATATTGATGTTTATTTGAAACCATTGATTGACGAGTAAAATTCATTGTGCAGTGATGGTGTTAATACATATGATGTTGCTATGAAGCAAAATTTCATATTTAACCCTGCATTGATGTGGACGATTAGTTAATTTCTGGCATATGGAATGTTATCTGGTTGGAGTACACATTGTCCGAAACCATGTCCTTACTATATGAAAGAAAACAAAGCCTTTATGCTGATCAATGTAAAAAAACCTTGCTATTTTGATTGTAACCGTAGATTTCTGCCAACCAATCATCCTTTTTCAGAGGAAAAAAATCTCATTTCAGAAAAGGTACAATTGAAAGACATGAACCTCCAAAGATGATCTCAGGTACATAGTTAAAAGCAGCCGTATTTTCATTACCCACATTACATTTGGACCAACAGTAAACCAGCAAAAAATTAATGGATTTGGGAAAGAACATACCTGGACAAAACAGGGCATTTTTTGAGATATTTCGTATTGGTCTGATTTGTTGGTACGCCACATGTTGGATGTTATGCATATTGAGAAGAACTGTTTTGATAATTCATTTCATACAGTTTTGGATACACCAGGTAAGACCAAAGATACTGTAAAGGCGCGATTAGATCTTGCCCAAATTTGCAGGTGAACAGAACTTGAATTATTTGAAAATGTCAGATCATAGAGGTTAATGAATCCAAAATTAGCTTATACACTTTCCATAGTGAGTCACTTATTATTTTTTCAGTGGATTGTCGATTTGAGACTTCCAGATGGCTATGCTTCCAATTCGGGCAGATGTGTTTTGAATGATTTTATTACTGGATTAAAAAGTCATGATTGGTATGTTATAATGGAAATACTTATACCGATTGGATTCAGAGTTTTGTTGAATTCTATGATTTGGGATTCAATAACAGACATATCATATTTTTTTCGAGACAATTGTGCAGCGACAACAGACTACAATGCGTTAAGAAAACTGGAAGAAGATGTTGTTGTAATTATATGTAAACTGGAAAAAATCATTCTGCAGGCTTTCATTGACTCAATGGAATATCTTATATTACCTTTTCCACATTAAGCTATATGTGTAGGTTCCGTACAGTTTCGATTGATGTACCTGTTCGAGATATGCATGCACTAAATGAAGAAAAAATACGTAACAAAACACCAGTTGAAGGCTCAATTGCTGAAGCTTATTTGCAAGAGAAAATTTCTTTTTTCTGCTCTCAGTATTTTGAATCTCAATATCCCTCAGAACAGAATCACACGAGACGAAATAATGGGAATGTTAATGATGAAATGGAAAATCAATTAACAGTTTTTAATCATCCAAATCTTGGTTTTGGTGGTGTTCATGAATGATGGCTTTTAGATGATGAACATCACAGAGCTCATACATACTTTCTGCTCAACTGTGAAGAAATGACATCATTTGTCCTATGAGTGCTTCTATAACTTATTCTATAATTTATGTTATAGTATTTAAACTTATTTTATTTGTAGGTTATATGATAATCATATTAAGAAAAAACTTCCACAAGTTACAGCTGCTGCTCTTGAAGAACGTAGAAAAAAAAATTATCAATGGTTTCAAAAACTGGTAACATAAATTATTGATAGTTTAATATCAACTCTGTTTATTAATTATTATATTGATAATTTTTTTAAAAATTTTCAGGTGTGTCAGTATGCTGATAAAATTGATAAGTGACTGTGTATATTGAGTAACCCACCATCCAAAATGATTAAATCTTATAATTCATATGTGGTGAATGGTTTTCGATTTCATACACTTTCATATGGGGAATCAAAAAAACAATGAACAATGGAGTTTTCTTGAGAGGATCACATCATAGTGAAACTGAAGTTGATTTTTATGGAATTTTGGATGAAATTATTGAGCTGTGTTATCTATGACAGAATTATAGAACAATGTTTAAATGTTGGTGGTTAGATACTGAGAGAGGTTTGAGTGTTCATCCAACTCATGGAATCGTCGATATTAAATATAAAATTCTTCTTGCATTAAATGAACCATTTTTATTTGCTCAAAAGGAACATCAAGTTTATTCTACAATGTATTGTGTTACCTCACGAGACTTGAGCGATTGGTGGAGCATAATAAAAATGAAATATCAGGAACATCAGTTTACTCAAACTGAATTTGGTTTCGCTGAAGTTGAAGGAATTGAAAATTTTCAAGAGACAACTCAAAATCCATCTAATTCACAATGAGACGTGAATATCGAAGATGACACCCCACAATTAAGGATCGATGGTGATGAAGATGTTAATGATGTTAAAAATGAATTTGAAATTAAAAGAGATGCTGAAACTGAAACTCTTATGGATATTGATGATGCTGAGGAGGAAGATGAAGGCATTGACATTTGCAACTATGGTGAAGAGGATGGAGATGAACATTGACATAGTTAAATGCTGGTTATAATCATAACTAATATATATCTATATATAATAGTTATTTTCAACTATCTGCTAACAACAATCATTTTTTGTTTCAGATGGACTCTGATCTATTACGTATGTTAGAGGAGGCTGAGCTACCTTTAGATGATGAGGATGTGGGATCAGCTGACCCTCAGCCTACTGGTGGTTTAGGACGTACGCGGAGGGGGCGCGGTCTTGCACGACTAATGATTCCTGACCCTATCCCCGAGCGATGTCCACATCTTGGTTTCGATCCACGCACAAGGAGGTATGGAAACCTATATATTTTAGTTATATTTCATTAATTTATTTATATATATACTAATGGTTTTATTATTTATTCATTTTTCACAGTTTTCATCGTGTAGCTATTGGACAGGGGAGCGCTATATTTCGCAATTATTTTTCTCATCCAAGGATCACATCAGAAAAGATTCCCATTGATGTGTGACGCGACATGTTCCATCATTGGATGGTATATAAATAATTAATATTTATTTTGAAATTTATTTTATTAACAACTTGATATTATAAATTATTTGTGGGGTTTATGGCATTCTATCGATGATAGAATGCGCGATACTATCCAAACGGCATGGCAGGTTTCTATGTGTGACCGTTTCCGCCAGTTTTTGCACAATTTGAGAATGACAGCCATTAAGAAAGTAGGGGTGAAAGAATTTGATGAGTCATATAGAGCCCACCGACCAGAGTGCATTTCATCTCACATTTGGGATGGATTATGTTTACACTAGTTGGGTGGTAGATTTCAGAGGAGATCTTCAGTGGGACGATAGAACCGAGGGAGACAGGAGGTGACACATCGAGCTGGTAGTCAAGCATTCAGTTCGCATAAAGATCATTGGGTAAGTATACCTTTAAAATATTTTATATAACTTCAAATATAAACAGTTTTTTTATATTTCTGTAGGCAGTCGAGCATCTTGATATTACGGAGTTTGACGTTTATCGGAAGATGTACAGTGATCCAACCACTAGAGAGATTAGAGTTGATCGCCATCGTCATATTGTGGTTAGTATTATTTTTTCATTTTAACAATTAACTGCATATAATATATTAAAAATTTTAATTTCAAATTGGAATTGAAGGAGTCAAATGAGGCTGCGACCTCTCAGACACAGGCTGAGGGTCAGGACGACACGGTTGAGTAGACCAGTGCTCACCATTTCAATGAGGCGACATGGATGCAGGAGACTCAGTATGGATTTGAGAAGGGTAGTGTAGTTGGGATCGACACTCATTTGAATCATGGTACTTATTATGGTATTCTTGCGATGTCGGCATCCATCTTGAGAGGAGCTCGTAGAGAAACATCATCTTCTAGCTCAAAGTATTAGGAACAGCTGTGAGCTTAGGATGAGGATATAGAGACTTAGCAGAAGCAGCATGAAGAGATGTGTCGGCGGCAGCAGCAGCAGGAGTAGCATTACGAGGAGCAGAGCCGTCGATGGCAGCAGAAGGAGCAGCATTACGAGGGGCAGAGACGTCGATGGAAGCAGTAGCATCCCGAGCAGATGGAGTACATGCACTATCTGACTCGTAGTTTAGGGATGAAGTTTCCTCCACCAGCTCCTCCACCTCCTCTAGAAGATGATCCCCCCTCGTGATTTTTTTATGTTAAAAACATTTGAATTAAAATTGTAATATGAATTATTTACATTTTCTATCTTTTATATCAGTTCAAATATTATATAATTTAATTTATTTTTTTTTATATTTTTTTGTGAATATTGAGAATTTTAATATTTTTTATTTTTTTATTGTTTTAATAATAGTAATATTATTTTTTCATTAATCGTTATATTATTGAATTTTAATTTTTTTAAATTAATTTATTATTTGCGACAGGAGCTTTTGCAACGGGACCCCATCACAAATAGTCCGACTAAAAAATTTTAAAACAATATTTTCAACGGGAAAGTTGTCCCATCACAAATAATTTGTTGCGACAGGCCCATTTCAGAATGTTATATATATATATATATATATTGCGCCGGGACAATAGCTCATCACAAAAACTAGTTGCGACGGGCCCGTCGCAAAAACGTTTATGTATATATAACACATATAATCGGAAGCTTATTGGCGACGGGAATGTTTCCAGTTGCAAATAATATTTTTTTGTGACGGGCCTGTCACAAAAAATTGTATTTGCGACATCGGTTTTTGCAACGGGCTATTGGCAATGGAGCCCCGTTGCTAAAGCCTATTTGCGACGAGATTCCATCGCAATTATCAAGAATTCCAGTAGCAGGAAAAAACATGTAATAATGGAAATCCAATAATCAAATGTTATGATTTCCATAGTAGCCGAGGCATTATTTCCAAGACCATCATAGTGGACAAAGTCCATTACGGAACATGGTTTACTTGCCGTTCCAGTCCTGTATTACTGAACCGGATTCATTTTCCATTCCAGCCATGTCATTCTCATGGGATATAAATCTTTACCCAATGCAATGGAGTGGGATATATGTCCCACCAATCTCATAATGAAATCATTCTTACTTGTGCCAAAAAATAAACACAAATCATTAATCATAACCCAAAGAAAAAAATGGGTTTCATAAACATCATCCCATCATAACATAATGCATATAAAACAAATGGATATCATTTCACATAAGAAGAATCAAACCATGTAAATAATAGAGGAATTATAATTGAAACATAATCATACTAAAGAATTTCATCTTAGATGAAAAATAGTTTTGACAAAACACATGAAATGAATTCTTGAGGAAAGTACCCTTCCTTCTTCAAAATCATTTTCTTTTCACAAAATGCAATTCAATTTTGAAAGAAAAAGATTTTGTTGAAAATAATCATGAAATATTTTGGAGTAATCTTCATGAAAATTAGGCGTTATAAGACCATAAAAATCCATTCATGCATTATATGTTAAAAAATATTATCCTCGTACTTTTTCCGGAAAAGTCAAAAAGTACCCCGTATGGTAAACAAAAGAAAGAAACCTTCCAGACCATGTGGTAAAAGTCAAAAAAGTGTAAAAATGAATTTAAACATACATGTAATAATAGTAAACATTTTATGAAACAATTTTGAGAAAATATGGAGATGGATGATAAACATAGCCCCAGTAAATACTTACATATAAGCAATCTCAGATAAAAATGAGATTGTAAAAATATCCCTTAACTTTGGTCCAATTTCATCTGTACGTGTTCGAAACTCTTTTATAGTGGTTTTAAACATATTATTAACTTTTAAAAGAACCGTAATAATATTTATGATATCATATAGGATTCACTTATTACTTTATATTACCCGTTCTTTTGTCAATTCCATGTTAAAGCTGCGTTTTCGGTAAAATCATTTCATTTATTGTACATGTTTGGACTTGTTTTTCAAGATATTATTTTTAATTATATCATGATTTACTTACTTCATTAATGTAAAACATGATTTATATATCATATACATTTAGTATATATATATATAATTGATAGATAAATGAAATGAAGCACACCGTTCGTGGAGACGGTAGGCCGTACGTATGCATGAATGGTGTTTTCCTTTCCTTATTGACTTGAATGGAAGTAAGTAGATGACATATACATATATATATATATACATAAATCCCTTATCTTTAATATGTCATATATATCATTATTATTCATTATAAATACTTTATAGTCATTCTTCATTATATACTTTATTTTAATATCATACCATGTTCTAGAAAATGTGTAACATGCATAATAATGTTATAAAATTAAAAATATAGTTAATACTATTCATAACATCTAGTTCATAATAATATCATAAAAATATTTCTTTGTTTAGTGAAACTCAGTATTGCATACTACACACGCTACCGAGGAAGGTCACAATTGCATGTAATGCAAGCCATGTCAAAGCTGCATGTAGTGCAAGATCCCTATGGTGTTTCGTATAACATAATCAAAACTTATTTAATTTATAAATTAGAAAAAATATATAATTAATATTTCGTAGAATAATTTCTACAAAACTAACTTGAAATTGTGTGTAACACGATCCAAGAATAGTGTTGCGTATACTACATGCTAATATGGTGTTGCGTATAGCGCAAGATAATTTTGGATTAGTGTACAACACAAGACATTAAAGAAATTACAAAAGATATAATTCTCATAAATTCTTGGGGTGTTACATTATACCCCTCTTAAAATGAATATCACCCTCGAAATTCGTCGGGGTTATAAATGGTTTACTACATGAAAGATTCATTCATAGAAACCCACATTGTAAAAAAGAATATAAAAAGTTCATTCTAAAAAAGAAACGTAACGGTTACCCAAAATAACTCATCACTGGGTTTCCACAAAGAATAACATAGGTGAAAATATTGATTTGGAAGAGAAATCTAACCATCATGTTCTTATGTAGATTGGTAGAGTACATGGCTATGAAAAAACAAATAATCACAAAGCCATAAATTTGTTATTTTCTAAGGCACCATCTAGTACGACTTTTTTGGTTTTCAAGATCATATCCCTAATGTTGAAGAATTTTTGAATTAAAATAATTGCATACCTATTTTTGGTACAATCTCACTATTGTTCATGCCATGAACAATTCCCACTCCATTTCTTAAATAAATGAAGTTGAATTTGTCTTCCGTGAAGTGTTATCATATCATGCGATAGAATGATAGGTCATTCCATCTGTCTCAAACATAAGGTTAGAAAAACATATATAAAAAAGTCCATCTATGGTGACATTAATCATATATTGTTCCAAAAATGGACTTATAAATTAATCTATCATACCGCTTAAGAAAATAAAACTAGTTTCTACTAACCATGGACTTCCTGTAGGCCAGTGGTATGCGATAAAG
Source organism: Viscum album (assembly GCA_963277665.1). Taxonomy (NCBI): domain Eukaryota; kingdom Viridiplantae; phylum Streptophyta; class Magnoliopsida; order Santalales; family Viscaceae; genus Viscum; species Viscum album. Next base: position 1,358,041,261 of record OY728159.1, read on the forward strand.
GCCTGCCGCACATCAGTTATGGGTGCGATTCCTGCAACCTTTTCCAACGCGACGGGTGGCCGCCCAACCTGCATGTTGCCCTTTTTCTAAAACTATAATACTATAACATTCTAGAAAAAAATGTTTCAGCCTTAATCAATACTATATGATGTCCAACATAATCCATTCCATTCTTTAGGCCTATCCAAAATACTTCTGTCCAATCTCATAATATAAAGAAAATGATTACTAGAGAGGTCATCTAACAAGAATATGAATACCATCATTTATCCCCCGTATATCATAAGATTTATCTTGTTGGTTACATTCCAATCATGTGAATTCCTTAATCTTATATTCTCTGGAAACTTAAATAACCATATAATCATTGTGAAAACATGAATGTTGTCAAAGGTTAAATCTTTCCACATACCAAAATCCAAAAATTTCAATATACTCAAACCATGATATCATTTTTTCCTTATATCATTCACGAGCTCATTGATACTCTCAAACATATTATTTTCTCTTTATCCCTTCATTATGTGCATATCATCTGCTTTCCAAAAAAATATTTCAATCACTTTTCATGGTTACTGGTACCATATTCTTATAGAAATCCACAATGGACCAATACATAAATATTCCAATATACCATAAAAGTACCTCAACAATATTATTCATGAATTCCAATACATAAGCCCTTCAATACATATTCTTCAATAATTGGCATGGAATAGGTCCTTTCTCAATTAATAAGTAACCGCTTAGGTCAGGGCATTGAGTTGGGTAATGATCATGTTCTCCACAGATAATACATTGAACTCCATAATAGTTTTTCAATCTATGACCCTTCTCCCAACACATATAACATCTTCCCCTCCATTTAATGTATTCATCAATGTTCTTCTTCCCTTCTTTAGAAATCTCAATCTTCATTTCTCTATGATCTTAACCATGCAGACATGCATAAAAGTCCATATTCCTCTTATTTTATGAATTAGGAATACCATTAATGTCCACCTTGTTAATCATATATCGTGATGAATGATTCGGCATAATCACAATATCTCTCTTTCTAGGAAATACACAATTTCGTTACTCATAATCACCAATTTGTCCATTGGATTCAATGTTGAGCCAATTCCTTCTGGTTCCCTCTATTATGTAAAACCAACAACCATGGTGTAAGAAAAAGATAAAATAAAAAGGAACCACATGATCATAAAAAGTCACTTATGGGATGTCTAACATATCACACATTCTTTAATCATTGACAACATAGGTTCACCCTAGGTTATTCATGACCGTCAACTACATTCTAGTACTATAACCTATAGTTATACTAAAACTAAGGGACATCCCTAGAGATACCATGGAAATATCTCTAGGGATCTCACTAAAGTTTTCACATCCTAGTTTCAAAAGGTTAACTAAACCTTTCCTTCGATACTAACTATAGATACCCACACTTGAAGTACATGGACATTACATTACTTTTGCGGAATACTTTATACATAAAAAAACAGACACACAAGGACCGTAATAGTTTAGTGTCCTTGGAAACTTGGAACACAGTCTTCTAATCATGGTGAAAGATCTTCAACATCTCCTATAAAGATATTTCGTTTTTTTCTTACCTAAAACTGTTATTTATATCCTGTGGAAAAGAAAACATAAAAATGGTGATCTCAAATGCTCAGTAAGGGAAATCATGGAGAAAATAAAACAAAGCATATACATTTGATCTTAAAAACATGAATATAATGTTTAAACATCAAAATCATGAGTGATGAAATAAATCTTGGCAGTACGTAGGCATATATCATAAAAGAACATTAATCATCATAAAATAGTATGGTAATAAAACATGTAATTTTTTAAAACCATTAATAACATGTTATGATTTCTATAGTATCCAAGGAATTGTTTCAAATACCATCATAGTGGACAAAGTCCTTTACTAAACATGGTTTACTTGTCGTTCCCGCCCTGTATTACTGAACTAGATTCACTTTCCATTCCAGCCAGGTCCTTCTCATGAGATATAAATCATTACCCAATGAATTGGAGGGAGATATTGTCCCCGCCCATCTCATAATGTAATCATTCCTACTTGTGCCACAAAATAAACATAAATCATTTGTCATAACCTAAAGAATAAAAGGGGTTTCATAAACATCATACCATAAAAATGTAATCCATATAAAAAAATGGATATAATTTCACCTAAGAAGAATCAAACCACGTAAATAATAGAGGAATTATACTTGAATAATAATTGTACTAAATAATTTCATCTTAGATGGAAAATAGTTTTGACAAAACACTTGAAATGAGTTCTTGAGGAAAATACGCGTTCTTCTTCAAAATCATTTTCTTTTCACAAAATTCCATTCATTTTAAAAGAAAAACATTTCGTTGAAAATAATCATGAAATATTGTAGAGGAATATTCAGGAAAATTAGGTGTTATGAAACCGTTAAAATCTGTTCATGCTGTATAAGTTAAAAAACCATTCTCCTCGTACTTTTTTCAGAAAGGTCAAAAAGTACCCCGTATGGTAAACAAAAAAAGAATCCTACCATACCTTGTGGTAAAAGTAAAATAAGGGTAAAAATGACTTTAAACATACATGTAAGAATAGTAAACATTTTAATGAAAACATTTTATAAAACATAGACATGGATGATAAAAATAACCCCTGAAAATACTTACGTATAAGTAATCTCAGAAAAAAATGAGATTGTAAATATATATCTTACCATAGGTCCCATTTCTTCTGTACGTGTCTGAAACTCTTGTATAGTGGGGTTAAACATATTATTTACTTGTAACAGAACCATAATAATATTTATGATATCATATATGATTCACTTATGAATTTATATTACCCGTTCTTTTGTCAATTCCATCTTAAAGCACTGTTTTGAGTAAAATTGTTTCATTTATCATATGTGTTTGGACAGGTTGTTCTTGATATTATTATTACTTATATCATTATTTACATACATCCAGAATTTTAAAAAATGCTTTATATATCATATATATTCAGTATAAATATATAATATATAGATAAATGAAATGAAACAAATCGTTCATAGAGACGGTAGGCCGTACGTACGCATGAACGTTGTTTTCCTTTCCTTATTGACTTGAATGGAAGTAAGTAGATGATATATATATATATATACAGTAGAATTATTATGTCACATATATGATTATTATTCATTATATATACTCTATAATCATTCTTGAATGGTTAACATGGAGAATGAATCTCATCGCGTCGTGGAGACGGTAATCTGTATGTACGCACGAGCGAAGATATCCTTCCCGTAATTATTGAATGTAGTTGGAGTGGATGATATAATATATATGAATCAGTATTATTTTATAATAACCATATATAGTTTTTCTTTAAACCATTATACCCATCCATGTAAGGTGGTGGTGGGAAAACAGATTACACCACGGCGTGGAAACGATATTTTGTACGTACGCACCCGCGGTGATTTTGTTTTCCGTAGGATGAATAGAAGGTGAAATGGGGTTGTTTAATATATATAATTAAATATAAGTATATTAGTTATACTGATGTATTTACTTTATAATGAAACAACTCAAGAAGATGAATTAGAAGAATAAAGAAACTTGAAAGAATTGGTAGAAGAGTTACCTCTTCTTCGGCGCACCTCCTCTTAACCTCCTCTTAGGGCACTAAAGTTGGTCTTGAAAGATGACCAGAACCTCTAGTAGGTTTCTATGGATGTGGAGAAGTGAAATGGGTAGGGTTTGGCCTAGCTTCAAGGCTCCAATTTGTGTGTAGAAGAGGGAGGAGGTTCCCTTTTATTAGGAGGAGAGGGGCACATTTGGAACCATCAAAAATATTAATTTAATATAAATTCAAACCCCACATAAAATCTTCCAAAATGACTCAAATCAGAATCCTAGATGATATAGGGATGTAATATTATCAAAAAGTAAAATTTAGACATGATGGAAATTTATTTTAAACCTTATCAATATGATTTATCCTTATTTAATCTATTCAATTTTATTTCTAGTAATATTATTCTATATTTCAAATTGTTCTAAATACTTACTTATATGTTGTGAATTGTCCATAATTTGATAATTTATGACATTATAGACCATATATATTTCATTTTATAATTTTTAAATATCATTGTGATTTTTAAACAATTTAATAATATGTTATGTTTATAAAATATCAATAGTGTCAATTTTGACAATATTCAATTATTTGAATTTAAATAAAATATACACAGAGGATATATTCTAAACAAAATATTTATTAGATTTCTAACATGTCATATTCATCAATAAAAATTTTGGAGTACATTAATTAGTTTATATAATACTTATTTTAATATTTTAAAAAACATTTATTTGATATTTCTCTTAATAAAATAATTTCTACAACATTTTGGTATGATAATTTAATATACTAATATGTTGTATAAAAATTTAAAATAAAATAATATGATAAATAAAAATATAATATATTTAATAATAATACTTTTTGTCGAATTTATGTCCAAAAACAACCATCTTTGAAAATGTTATGTTTATTAAATTATTAAGGTGACGACTTTGACATCATTTAAAATAAAATAATATATATGTCCTAATCTGTTTTATAAGGCTCCAAATGGACCACAAGTAGACAATAGGATTCCTATTGTGTAGATATACTCGAACAATAAGTTTTTATCAAGGTTTTGGGTCTTCTATGGGTATTATAATTTGAATAAAATCTAAATTATTGATTTTTCACTAAATAAATAATTTCTACATCATTAATTTATAATCTATTAAGGTAATTGAATATTTCTTAAAAATTAAAAAAAATTACCATGATAAAGAAAATCATTTTAACTTTCAAATGAGAATTTATAATCTAATTTATATTCTGTATAACCTTATATTAAAAATAATCTAATTATTAAAGTTTGAGTGAGACATATTTCACTTTCCGTTAAATAAAATAAATAAAAGGTCTTAATCACATCCAAGTGGGTTCAAATGGATTCCATTTCGACCCAAATATTCCTTAGAACGAAATATAATCATCTGATTATATTAAGACAAGAGTTAGGATAATTGAATAATATTATATTTACCCTTAATTACCTGATTTACCTTAAACTATGGTAAATAAAATTTATCGTGGTTACTATTCATAGTGCCAAAAAATAAAAAGTATCCTTTTAACATAATTTGAACATACTGATTCCAAATATGGAATCAATTTTTTTAAATTCAAATCACAGAATTTACAGAAATAAATTTAAAATTAATCACGTTGTTAAGAAAATGAGTTTGAAAAGTTAAAACATTGCAAAAGATTGAAATGATTTTACCTATGAATTCAATATAAAATCAATTTTAATGACATACATTATATTGAATATTAAAAATATATTCTATTTATACTTTAAACCATTAAATATTTTAATTTAACCATATAAATTATTACAGTGAAAAAAGTTGTTTTTAATTAAAATATAGCGTGTTTTTACTATTCATTAAAATATGAATGTTATCAGAATAATATGAATTTTTTTTCCAAAGTACATTGTTATATCTTGATTCCGAATAAGGATTTTATTTTATCAAATTTAACTTATAAACATGTCAATAACTAGATTTAATGTGGGTGCGCCGTCAAATGGCGACAAAACTTCATTTTTTGTAAAATATTTATTTTATCCAAAACATTTATTTTGTTCTCATACCATGTTCTAGAAAATTAGCAAGATGAATAATAATGTTATAAAATTCATAATTTAGTTAATAATATTCATAACGGATAGTTCATAATAATATTATAACAATATATTGTTGTTTAGTGAAACCTGATATTGTGTACTACACACGCTATCGAGGAAGATCATGATTGAGTGTAATGCAAGTCAAGTCAGGGATGTGTGTAGTGCAAGCTCCCTTTTGTGTTGCGTATAACATAATAAAAGCATATTTCATTTATACATTAAAAAAATCATTACTTAATGTTGTGTAGAATAATTTCTACAAAACGAACTTGAAATTTTGTGTAACACGAACCAAGAATAGTGTTGCGTATACTGCAAGCTAATACGGTGTTGTGTATAGGAAAAAATAATTTTGGTTTAGCGTTCAACACAAGACCTCAATGAAATTGAAAAAATAACATCTCTTATAAAATCTCAAGGTGTTACACTTTGTATTGGTATTTATTGATGATATCTTGGTATACTCCAAAAGCTACGAAGATCATGAATATCACAAGTGCATTATCTTGAAGACTCATAGAAGACAAGAATTATATGAGATGTTTAGAAAGTGGGAATTCTAGCTTTAGGATATTTCATGTCTTGGCCATATTGTCTCCAAGGATGGAATCTCTGTTGATCCTTCTAAGACCTAGGCAATCTAAGAGTGACCATCACCAACGAGTATAATCGAGGTACACAGTTTTATTGGTTTAGCTGGTTATTATCGACGTTTCGTCCAGAATTTTTCCCAGTAGGATAACCCATTAACCAAGCTCAAACATAGAGGGGTTAAATTTGTTTGAACAAAATAGTGTGAAGAATGTTTTGATGAACTGGAGAGAATATTAGTCAATGATCCTATCTTGTCTATACCGTCGACGAATGTTGGGTTTTTTATTTATATTGATGTTTCAATGAAAGGACTTGGTTGGGTCCTTTTACAGAATGATAGGGTTATTTCTTGTACATCATGATAACTAAAATTTAATGAGTAAAAGTATCCTACTCATGATATTGAGTTAGCATCTGTAATCATTACATTGAAGATATGGAGACATTATCTCTATGGTGAAAAATGTGAGATATATATCGATCAGAAGAGTTTGAATTATATTTTCTCACAGAATGAACTCAACACGAGGCAAAGGAAATGTCTTGAACTACTCAAGGATTATTATTGCACTATACACTACCACCCGGGGTAGGAAAATAAGGGGGCAGCTGCTTTGAGTAGAAAGGATCATGGGGTTTTGAACAAGATGAGAGTTGAAAAGAATTCTATATACATGGATCTAGTAAAGACGGATATGGGAATCACCATGGAAGGTGAAACATCAATAATTTTTCAAATGGTTTCCAAACCATCTTTACGAGAACGGATAAAGAGTTATCAGATTAGTGATGAAGTGTTTAAAATGAAAATTAAAGCTGTGAATGATGGGAGATTTAGTGACTTTGTGTACGAAGATGGAATTTTGAAACATGGGAAGAGACTTTTTGTTCCCGATATACCTGATCTTAAAAGATTATTGTTGTATGATGCTAATAGATCTAATTTCTATATAAACCCTAGGAGCACCAAAATGTATATAGATTTGAAGGAACATTTTTAGTGGGAAAACATGAAGAGGGAGACTACTGATTTTGTGTCAAGATGTATGGTTTTTCAACAAGTAAAAGTTGGAAGGCAACAACCTGGAGGAGTCATGAAACCTTTTCCCATACTAGAGTGGAAATGGGATAATATTACCATGGACATTGTCATGGGGCAACCAAAGACTCCTAGAAGGCACAATGCAATATGGGTCAGTGTTGATCGTATTACCAATTCAGCACATTTTCTTGCTATAAGAGATGATTTACCACCTGAATGTCTAGAAACACTATATATTAATGAAGTTGTAAGACTTCATGGAGTACCCCTATTGATTGTTTTGGATCGTGATCCACATTTTACGTCATGATTCTGGAAAAGTCTTTAGAAATCCCTAGATACTGAACATAATTTGAGCACTACCTACCACCCCCAAACTGATGGAAAATCATTACGGACAATTCAAACTTTAGAAGACTTGTTGAGATCATGCTCACTTGTCTTTCAAGGTACGGGGGATCAATATTTACCTATGGTAAAATTTTCCTATAACAATTGCTTCCATTCAAGTTTTCAAATGGAACCATATGAAGCGTTATACAGAAAGATATGTCGCACAATAACCTATTAGGATGATATTGGTGAAAGAAAACTCATAGGCCCATAATTGGTGGAGGAAATGATGGAAAACATGAAGGTAATCCAAAACCACATCAATGTAGCTCAAAGTATGTAGAAGATCTATGACTATAACCGAACTAAGGATTTGGAATTTCAAGTAGGAGATCATGTTTTTTGAAGGTATCTCCAGGGAAGGGAGTTATACATTTCAGTAAAAAGGGTAAATTGAGTCCCAGGTACATTGGACCTTTCGAAATTATAGAACAAATAGGGTTTGTAGCTTACCGTTTGGCAATGTCGCCAAGTCTCTCCAAAGTTCATGATGTGTTTCACGTATCACTATTGAGAAAATATATGCCAGACCCAATTCTTGTGCTTATCTATGAGTAATTAGACCTGGAAGACAATTTTCCTTATTGAAAATAGCCTATCAAGGTTCTTGATACAAGAGAACAAGTGCTGAGAAACTAGACGACTCGTCTGTTAAAAGTCATATGGATAAACCATAAGATGAAAGAGGCAATGTGGGAACCTGAGGAACTTATGATGAAGAACCACCTGAATCTTTTTATGCAGTAATATTCTAGAAATTTTGAGGATGAAATTATTAGATGGAGGGGGGAATGTAACACCCCAAGCTTCCACGGTACGCTTCTCTTTGAATAATACAATTGCATCTGTTGTACGCAACTTTGAGTTCTAACACACCACAACCAATCAAACAAGTCATTATGAATAGTAATACCTAGTTTTAAAAATTTTATAAATTTTTTCGTTCCAAATGGACTTCACTTTTGGATTTGGAATATCGAAATTAGCTTAGGGTGAGTTTTTGGTATTTTTCTAAAAACTTTCAATTTTTGAGGAATAGTGAAAAACATTGAGTTATAGTTTAAAATCGAATTTTTATTTTAATATTTATTTATTTTATTTAATTTTATTTTAGGTCAAAATAGATATATAATACACATATATGTTCAATTTAGTTCATTGGAGTGAGTTTATAATAATTTTAGATATATTAAAAATTTACTGAACTTTGTACCATCTTTTACCCACCTCCTATGAGCATTTACAAATTTAAATAAAACATAATTTTACCACTTCTGTGAGTTGAATTTCAAAAATCTGAGAGAAGCAGTTTATATCAGTAAATAAAATTTGGTTCAATAAGATGAATACAATTTTTGGTGAATTGTAACTTTTTACTTTTATTTACCACAGTTAAAAGTAAATATGTTAATTAAGGTTAAAAAAGACATTATTATTACCCTAAAACTTTTCATAATTCTATTAGATAATTGAAATTCTACCAAAAACACCTAAGGAATAAATTATTATCCTTTAGGTCTAGTTGGATTAGATTAGGACATTTATTATTAATTAATTCAAACAAGAGTTAAAAGTGTTAAATTCAATGTTTAATAACTAAACCATTTTTAATACAGTGTTACACGTAAGATAAATTCAACTATAAATTTTCATTAGAAATATAAAAAAAATTATGTATTGGTATTTTATTTATAATTTTTAGACATTAAATGATTAAATTTATTTTTGACGCAATGATGATGCAGTAATTACCATATTAATGAAATATTAAAACAATTGATATTATAAATATCATAATAAATGTAATTTGAGACGTTTTTGAATTCCACTAATTTTATAGGTTAATATTATATATTAGGGTTTTTTATATTAATTATTTCGAAGTAATAATGCTATTATGAATTTATAAAATACAAAAAACCAAATAGTGTCAAAATTGACATAAAAGTGTTTTTAAAACAAATATTACATTATAAATCGATATTATATTCCTAAAAATACAAGTATCTCAAAAAAAGACTTATATAATGATATTTGTATCATTAATGAACCACTTGGGGTTCTCTTAAAAGTATATAGTTAGTTTAATAACCATATAATTTAAAAATACAAAGAGACATGGTAAATGTCAAACTATTTAACTACGAGTTATATCTAAAAGATAAGGTTAAAATAGTGACCCAAACCGGTCTAAATCCTATTGGTTGAGTGGTTTGAGACCCATCCCCACCTGATCCTTTAAATAAATCATTTTTTAGCCATTATAAACCAAAAATTATTTTATTATAAAATAATATTTATAACTTTTCCTAAGGTTCCCCACACCCCTCTTATAAAAGGGAACTACCCTTCTCTCTAATTCACACCATCATAGCCATTTGGATCATCCAAACTCTGCCCAAATACCCTCTCAACTCTCCTAACTTTATCTTAGAGGCCTTACTTTTGTCAAAAAGCAAACTAAAGGAGCCCTTTTTATCAAATCCAAAGAAGAACCCGGAGAAGAGGTAGAATATTTCATCACCTCATTCAGGTTCCTTTCTTCTTCCACTTCCTCTATCTTTGTTGTTTCCTTTCTAAAATAATAACTCTAGTATCCTATATATACTATGATGTTATTATAAATATGGTAAAACCATATTCATTATTTTATCCATCATTTGAGTGACATGTCACCATACGTGCATACATACGAATTACAGTCTCCATGTCGTGGTGTAATTGTTATTCAATACATTATTATTTGGATGGGTATAATAATGATGTGTAATTGTTGTAAATAATAAATATAAAATTATAATTATTATTAATATATGATATACCATAAAATTATACATTATTTTAATATCAAAAGAATGATATTGTCACTCGTGCGTACGTACGGATTACTGTCTCCACGAACCCGATGAGATTCATTCCCCATCGTATCCATTGAAAACTAATTTTTATTAGATGATTAAAAATAATGTTTAAAGAAATAATATAATTATGGATATTAATAAGATACATCCTATCCAAAACAAACATTACTTACGTAACAAAGCATATAAAATAAAACGAATCACCTAACACCCGAAAGGACGATAATACTAATATATTATTAACAAGGCAATGTTAAAAGATCATATATGATATCATATTAATGTATATGATTCTTGTATAATTTAATAACAATTATTTCCCCATTATAGAGGTGGTTAACCTAACCTTGACCAAGGAAAAGTACACGGTAAGGGTTAATTTGACAATCTCTTTATTATCCGAGGTTATTTTTATGTAAGTATCTTCTGGGACCTCTTTATCACCCACATCCGTGTTTTCTTAAAAATGTATTTCAAAACATTTTTTAAATTTATTAGAATATGGTATAAAGTCATTTATACCCTTTTTTTACTTTTTAAATGATTTTTTAAAGGAATTTTTATGTAATTTTCCAAACATGGTACTTTATGACCTTTTTGAAAAAAATTAAGGTGAGAATGTTTTTTTAACTTCTATGGCGGGTGCAGCTATTTTCTGCTGTTATAACATCGTTGAAGCTTCCGTTACAATATTATTGAAATATTTTGAAATATAAATGCTTTCTTTTATAATTACATAAATTTTAAATGATTTCAAAATAAAAAGAGATATTTCTCTAAAATGGTTTTGATTTCATCTATGTCAACATCCTTTGATTTATTTTAAGCTTATTTGAAGTTGATTTATTATGATACAAAACATCTATATTGTATTGAGGGTTTTGTGATATGTTTTACTGTGGATGGTTTATATTAATACCATTCATGGTTTAAGGATAAAGTGTTTAAATTTCGCATGATTGTTTTAATACGAATGTTTATGTTATGTTTAAGCCTTTTTATATGAGGAATGCATTGGACATAGTAAGTGATGGGTGGAGCCCGCTATAGCTCCTCGATGCATCAGTAGGTCTCATGAGACAGACTAGTGTCTTGGCACAAGGCCTTGAGAAAATATTATTTGTAGTCTGGGAACAAGGCCTTGACTATGAGGTTATGAAAGTATGGCATTATGCATTCCATCATTATGAAAGTGGCTATTGATATTGCATGTGATTATTCGACTAGTAGAATATCCATCTAAGTAAGTAAATGGCCTTATATTGATTTATTTTTTCCATATTATGATGATTTTTATGTTGAAAAGGATTTTGTTTTAGTGTTATACATTGCCTTAAATTTTTATTCTTTTTTATGAAAGATTCTGCTATATTGTTATCCCTACTGAGCATTTGAGCTCACCCCATTCTATGTTTTATTTTTCCTAGGACGTGAAGATGTATATTATGACTGACTAGGAGGGACATTCTATGGGATCTCAATGTTTTATATGGAAACAATGTTTTTCTAGTTTTCTATTATATGATGTAATGCAAACCTTATAAATGTATCTAGTACTTCCAAGTCTACTAAACTAATAGGTCTTTCAATAAATGATCTTTTGTGATCATACCAATGTTATGTAATAATGCACCGACTTTGGGCATCTGGTGTTGGGGAGTTACACCATAACAAGATTACAGGATGTTATTATATGTTTATCCTCATAGACTATCTTAGGGGTTTGTTCCCTGATCTATGTTTTCTAAATTTGGTTTCCATGTTTTCTACAAAACTTTCTTTGATACCCAATGTAATGCCCTGACCCAAGAATCTCAAATTTGGTGAATTATTTTAATACAATGGAATTATTACAAGGAATCAAAACATAAAGGAAAAATCAATTTAGTAGTATTGAAAAACTAGAAACATACATGGAACCCATTTTATATTTTGAAAGGAAACAAAATATGATACATAACAAAATCCAATAAACTGCATCCTTGAAAATTCAATAAATGATCTCTTCTTATTGACCTGGGGATGGAAAAAACAAATGAAAGGGGTGATCTCAAATACACAGTAATGGTTAAGAAATAAAACATAAGATAACATAAAAATAAACATTAGGAATGGTGAATAACTAAAACACATGCCTTTATAAATAAACATGAACACGTTATGGAAGGAATAAGAGATCAATAAATAATGCCATAAAAAACATAATCATTTTTATTCTACTAGTAAAATAACCACATGAAATATCCATATTAATATCATAATGAGGTAAATGAATTTGCCAGACATTCAACAAAATACCACCAGAGACTCATCCAAGATGTCTAAAAATGATTAAGGCCTCGGCCAAAACCATATTTCAAATTTGGAGAGGCCTCGGCCAAGTCCACGTCTATTTGTGTCATTAGACCTACTAATGCATCGAGGGGCTATAGAGGGACCCACACATCACATAAAAAGTTTAATGAATTTTTCATATGATCTGGGATAAACAGAAAAAACATATATATTCATATTATAACTAACTTATGAAATGTAAATAACATTCCCTGAACATTAAGCTTAATCACTAACAATTCGGAGTAAATTGTTGAATAGTTTTAGGATAGCACAACCACTATCAAAAATGTCGTAAAACATCCAATTAAATATGGTAGATGATATAATGAAATATTACTATTAATAATACATAATAATCAACAAGATAGTTGAAACAGACAATAATACTCTTATAAAATCATTAAGTAATTCTTGAGATAAATACTCTTTTATTTTGAAAAGAACACTTATTTTGGAAAAGTATTTGTATAAAACTAGAAGTTTTTTAAGATAGTATATATACAATAAAATGATTTATTTTATAAATATAATGGTTTCCAAAAATATATTATATAGTTCCCTTGAATATAGGTAAGAATTTGAGAAATTCGCTTGAATCGGGCATATTTTTTGGAAATAATTCTGAAAACACCTTTTAAAACGTTTAACACCCCATAAAATAAGTAAGTATTCAGGTTGGTAAAAATATATAAAAAACTCAAATAGAATTTATGAGACATAAATAATAATATATACGATTTCAATTGATGTAATTAGAAAATAAAAGTAATCCGAATGAAAATAGAGGTTCGGGTTGAAAACCATTACCGCTTTGCAATCCATCGATTCCTATACCCTTAAATTAATAATATTCAAATTATATATTGAATACCAGAAAAATAAATATATTCATGATGTTATACCTCAATGACCAGTATACATACACCATACACAAGCATTAGTAGTGAATACGTAAAATCTCACAAAAATGGAAGTGAGATGATGAAATCCTTACCTTAAGTCTGATGGTGTTCTTCACTTGATATTATTATACTGGATAACAAAATTAAATTAATTAATTTTTATTTAAATAACATATTCTACATGTGATTTTTTTATTATAACTTTATTAAGTGCATTCATGGTCTTTTTTATGGGTTAAGAGGTTCAATTTCATTGTTCAGGTCTGTTTGTTTCATGATCGATATACTTATATACATGAACGGAGAATCATGTAAACTGAGGATTGTTGTATAGAAGTGAAGTTATATGTTATTAGTGAAAATACGAATGGTTAAATTGTTGTAAATTTTGTTTGGTTACTGGGAGGGATAACAAATCATTATTTAAATCATTTAATGAAAACTGTTTGGGTTAATTTGCGGTTTTTGAACACAATGAACTCATTTTGCTTTATAAATCAAAACCATGTGTACAAAAAGATTCCAGAACCATATATGGGATCTAATAATTATATTATAGTCCAGTTCAACAATAATAATGGTTTCATGTCCATAATTGAAGTTGGTAATAGAAATTGATAACCCATCGTCCTTGAATGCTATAGATTAGCACATCTCGGGTGGTGTTTTAATTTTTTGTATAAAATAATGGGAAATGAGAGATGTTGAAAAAATAATTCCTTTATAATAAAAAAATTATAGTACATGTAATATACTGGACTCATCCCAGCATTTTTAAGAATTGAGGGGAGGACAAAAAAATAACAGAATTCAAAATAAAAAAGAAAAGTTAAGAAATCCCTTACGAAAATCCAGCAGCCTAACGTCGTAACAAAAAAATTCATAAAATATATTTATGAGAGAAAAATGGTATCTCATAATTATTACATAATATGGAAGTAATATTATATTTAATTACATATATTAAAATAATACAATTCCCATTAAAATATAATCAAATAATAAGAGTGCTGGAAAAAAAGAGAGATTTTGAGACGAAAATTATACAGCATAACAGCTATGCAACATGGTTTTCGAAAGCATTAAAAAGAGAGGGGAAATGGGTAACCCATTAATAGAAAAATAGTAAAATATTTGATGAAAAAATAAAATTTAAATAGGAACATTGTATGAAAACATGAGATACATACCACATAAAATATAACTTGAAATAAAAGAAATGAAATAAGAAATTTACCTCTTGGATCCACCTCCTTGAGAATCTCTTTAAGAGAAGGGGTTTTAGTTTTTGGAAAGACCCTAAGATTCTTGGAAGTGGGGAGTGACTAGGGTATGGTATTTGGGCAGAAATTTTGAGATATTCAAGGCATAGAGGAGTGAGTAGAAGAGTGAGTGAGGGGGTTTTTATAGTGGAGGAGCGGAGTGAATTTTGAATATTGTATTCATTATTTTATTATTTCCATCAAGACAACCAATAGTGTTGTTTCATGTGACCCCTTATAGTTATAAGTTCATGTGAGTTCAAACCAAGCGGCATTAAGTCACTAATGATGTCATAAATATTGTATTTAACTGATAATTTTTAAATTATATTTTTTACCGTATTTCACTATTCATCAAAAATTCACGTTTTTCAAAAAAATCCCAAAGAATAACCCTATAATTTTTTCGACGTATAGAATTAAAAAATGAAATGAATTTTTAGAAATTAATTTTCTAAATATTTTTAATTTATTTTTTAAATAAAATACTAATTTCGTCCAAATAAATACCTTTATAACTATAAATTTCATTATAATACATTGACAAATCAAAAATGGTCCCATAAAATTATTTTATAACCAGAAGAAAATAATGTAACAATTTATGATTAAATTTTATGAAAATAAATTTCCATTTTAATTTATTCAATTAATCATAAAATTTTAATTAATATATTTATTACATACAAAAAATACCAATACTTATACTATGATCATTATTTCACTTTTAAGATGTCTAAATTGTATTTATACATTCATGGGTGAAGTTTCTATTTTTTGGCTGATTTTCAATTCATTACTCTTCATAATTTTATTTTACTATTCATAAGGGTACGCTACTATTCACCAAAAATTATGTTTTTCTTATCAGACTCTAAATATCTTACTGAACTCAAATATGTATGTCATTTTTTCAAAATTCAAATAATTGAGGTTGAAAAATTATGTTTACTTGGATAGGTTATAACAAAGTTTTGTTTTGTAGAGACTCATTCCTACATGCATTCTATATTAAATTTATTTGTAAATTCAAGTTTTGTTACATGTATAGATTGGTTCACTTGAATATTCACATGTTCTTCACAAAATAGAACACCTCAATGACATTCCACATGGTATGCACATTATCTTCATGCATGAATTGTGAATTTATCAAGAATTCCGTACATGAACTGTCCTTGTAAAATGATATCACATGGGATTCTCTCTTCTTCTTCTCATATCTCATTGTTCAACAATATAACTTCAGTATTCCTTCACACGTCACTCATGAAGCCACTATCAGCTCACATAATACCTCATTCAAAAGAAGTCAAATACAGATTTTCTCAAACTCAAGTCATTCACACAAAAATACTTCATTCTTGTTCTTTCTATTTTTGTTCCAATGCATGTACACACCCTCATCCACCCATGTTGGTTGGATAGGGGGTTGAATTCCTACCTAAGTAGTGGTTTTGTTCCTCTTAGTCTATCTGGTGTGAGTAAGACAAATTTTTTATCTACACTTAAATAGAAGTGTTTCAACTTATTCCACTCTAAATACTTCAACTTATAAACTCAAATGGAGTAAACAATGTTCCTTAATATAACTAAAACATGTCTTCTGTACTTGATGTCTATTCTATAATAATCATATTATAAATCATGGAATTTTCATCTACCAAACTGATTGACTTGAATTTAATCCTCCAAAATCCACTTCGGTTATTCAACTAGTGATATATCAATATGATTACTGTACTTTCCACATAATTTCACCTGAAATTATAAAAACTGCTTATTAGAAATTCTCTGGATGACATTTCTAATAAAATATTTCCCCCACCATGGATTATCATATCTCTTGATTAGTATTTCTAAATCCCTAAAAGAATTGTGAGATTTTCAAAACACCCAAGAAAAATTCAATACCCGACAATCATTATATTTCTATGATAGGATCATTAACTAACAAAAAAATGGTCATCCTCTCACAATGATCATAAATACTCCACCAATCTAACTCAACCTCAGATAACATTAACTTAGCCCTAATGATGATTCCAACAATGTTAATCCATCAAACACCACATATAAAGCCCAAATATGGTATTTTTCAAGGAAATGGATAAAACCATATCTATTTTCATATTGTTATCCCAATGTCACCTTGATTTTCTATTGACTAGTCTAACCACATCTGTGACACTACCCTCATAAGTGTCATCATGAATTATCAATACAAATCGTCCCATCATAATAGTATAATTATCACCACTCTTATACACTAAAACACTAATATTATTGGACCACACTCCATACATTATCTCAAATAATGAATAGGCCTGACCGTCCCACTAATTTCAGATTTCCCAAAAAAACATTGATTATTACTCATTCCTGACTCATCATGAACATTATCCTTAAAACCCATCAAAATCCATTTCATAATGAAACCTACACATTTTAATATCTAATAGAAAGATACCTACTATATGTCTTCCTATATACCATTCCTCATGTGAAAACTTAATAGGTTATATCATCTCCCACATGTCTCTCCTATTGAACAACATTCACCATCATGTCAACACCTAACACCATCCATCCACAATTTCATCATTTTTGAATAGTGAAAATATTCAGCATTCTTAAATAATAACCTTGGTTTATAATATCATAATAATCTCATCACCCTATCATTCCTTGGATACACATATCCACTCTTAAATACGTGATCCAAATCGGAATGACACATGACTATCATGCACTTACCTAATCACATTGAGATTTTAAAACTATGCTAACCCCCACTATCATTTTTATATGTACAATAATCCACAAATAACCCAATGATTAGTTCTTACCCACTTTTCATATTCGTAACATCCAAAAAATGAGTGGGTGATCTTGTATTACGGAGTCCCACAACCCACCTCATGTTACAATTTGTTTCATGTCTTCAAACCTAGGCTCACTTGCCTAAATTTACATCCTTTCACACAGGATGTCAATATCATCTAGATTATGTAACCTCACTACATACTTATTTTAAAATAAATCAATTTCATATCACTCAATACCAAGTTCAATCACATGATCACCCAAAAACCTGTGTGTAATCAATAATCTAGAAGAATCTACCCATGTTCAACCTATTATAGACTAAAATATCTAGAATCATTTTCCACTATCTCATCAGGAACCACTCCCAATGTAAACAAGGTTAGGTATCCATCGATCCTATACCTGAAATCCATCCTTAATACCAACATCAGTCTATGTGATTTATAACATTAAAACACATGGAATATTTGATGACTATTCCATATATCATAAAACACATCCCATGTAGAAATCTCTTATCCTAGTGAATCCACCCATTCATCCCATCTATATGGCCCTCGTTGGTCTGGGCTAACCCCTCTCTTAGGTTAACCTCATATATTCTGACCACCTCTAACAATAATATGAGGGAATATTTCTATTTTTTCATGTCACTATACAAACTAACATCCTAAGACACATATCAAAGAACTAATTTCATGTAGCCCATAAATTAGGTCTCACAAACGGTATTATTCATGGTGAAAAATATTCCCTCATCTCAAATATAATAAGTAAAATCATATACTAAAAAATCACACTATGGTTCTCATATACATATACCCACCAGGCATCATAAGCTAAGTAAACAACCCACTCTAAGGCACTAGTCCTCACTAAGAATCCAAATACCGGACTACCCCCTCAAGGAACAAGATCTCATCCACACGTATATGACCAAATCTTCCTACAACAATTATTATTGAGTAAAATCATAGTCATAATGTTTAGTTGAGTATAGTACCACCAAAAATCTATATAATAAAATAACATATAGGTTTTTTACACATCATTTAATTGAACCCATAACAAAATAAACCACAAAGGTTTGATCATCATGTCATCCAATGATTATACCAACCTACCAAGGGTCATCAGAAATATCTTACAAAAAGTTAATCTATAGACATCATCACGGAGAATACCTCTATAAGATCTATATGACATATCATAAATGTAATAAATTACATGTTTAATGTGATTATAATTCCACCAAAAAGTTATATGGGAAAATTTCATAAAACTATTTGTTAACAATTTAAATAATTAAAATCATTTCTTCAGTGATATAAATCACATACAAGCATATAAATATCATGTAAGTCCTATATTTTAGGAATTATGGATATATGTAGAAATATTTCCAATGTGGACATATATGAACCACATATATAAATATAATATACACACATCATACTTGAATAAATATCTTAACAATAATAATGAAAACCAAGAGTAACAATATCATATCCCTAGTAACATGCACATCACATCAAAAAAAGGTTTTTATGATGAACCAGTCTATGGTCTTTTAGTATCTCTATAATTTCCCCATTCCTTATAAACCATATCTTAAATATTATAGTAATAAATGACACTTTGATACCACTTTGTGATTTCATCCATCTCTAGATTACTCACTAGTGTATAGAGAGAGGGTCCCATGCGACCTCAAGAATGCCTCCCCATATGCTAGAGGTCATTGAATAATAGTTAGGGTGTTATTATAGGGAGACTATACCCTCCTATCACATTACAAAGTGTATAAAAATACCTAGAAGCATCCCTAAAATAATAAAAGTATTCATAATCAATAAAAAAATTATTAATCTATAACAAATGAAATGTGAAATAATATACTCATACATTCAAAATGATCATCATATTTGATAATATTATACACAATATGAATAAATGAAAAATATAGAGGATAAGATTCACTACCATCCCTACATCTCATCACATCAGTATCTCTAAATCCCCATCAAGATTTTCTACCCTAATCAGGAAACACTAGGTCTCTTCACTATTTAAACCTATGAACATGTGGTTTAATTGAATATCAAAGTACTATGAACACTCAAGTAGGGTTTTACTAAAAGTTACTAGTGGAAACAAATGATGTACCTTATATAACCAGTAAATATAGTGTATGAAAAAGTGATATGATCATTATTAAATATATAATATAAAATCACATATTAAATAGTAATCATTTATCCTCAGAATCGATGGTGAAACCAAGGATCAACCATACCTACATAATCTAGTGTTGTATGTCTCTGAGCACATAGAATACTATTCCAATGGTTAGGTAAAGACCCAGCCAGAATATTATTATAAGTATATATGCTCACTAGGGGGGAAATCATCCCACCAGGTTTATCTTATATATATTGCATCAAGGATCATTTGGTCCCTCCAATATCATCTAATTTATTTATTTGTAGTTGTAATAATCAAATCCTAGGTAACATCTTATAAATCCATTATTATATCAAGTGTAATTAGTAAATCCTACAAAACATCCCAAAACTACCATATAGTATTATGTGTAATCACCATATACAAAGAAACATTATACCCATCCCATTTAAAATAATGTGTAATCACTATATCCTAGTAAATATCCTATGAATCCCATATAGTATCATATGTAATCACTGAATCAAATGAAATATCTTAGGAATCCCATATAGTATTATTTTTAATCATTTGATCTTAGAAAACATCCTATGAATCCTATATAGTATCTAGTGTAATCATAGAATCCTAGAAAACATCTTGGGAAACCCATAGAGTATCATGTGAGATTATTTGATCCTAGGAAACATCCTATTCATGTAATATATATATGATTCTGGGGATAGATCTTCTCACCCATCCATATAATTTATATATCACAAGTAAACATTATCCTCATATTGCTTGTTCATACAACATAACCCATAAAACATATACTAGGGTTTCCCCTCAAGTTAAAAACCTTTATTCATCACTATATACATATGGATTTAATCTCTGATAGCCTCTTCCCTTCTAGTCTCATTATAATGATGGGGCACCCACCAAGGTCCCCTAGGACATTTCACAGTCTGAATAGCTTATGTGGGATCCTTTTACTCATCATTATCTCTAATATTAATACCCATCAGTCATAGGGCATAAAATTACTCAACTGTACCATTTCTATACAATGGCCTCCTCATCCTATTAAGTAAAAAAACACATTTTCACAACTCTAGAGAGATGACATAATGCATGTGTCATATCTCAATCAGTAGGTCAGTACCCTATTTCTTAACATATACATAGTCTTACATAGGATATATTAACCCATGTGATTACGTACTAGTTCAGTAGGTACACTCATACCACTCATTAATAAAATATCCCAAGGACTAAAAGGTATCTCAATTTTTTCTCATGGCCTACTCAAGACAATAATTATTATCCAAACACTCACTCCTCCTAGAAGGCACTAAAGTACCCATATCAGGTCCACTATTTTAATTATCATCTCATCGATTACCGAATATGGCCCATGTATCTCAAGGAACACCTTATAAATCAATCCCTTGACCATGTTGTCTGGTTCACCATTTAAGTGTTCATGGTTCTATCATTTACCTTGAAAGTTTGCTCATTTCTTGAGTGTTCAATGAAATAATTTACATTATTGTCATTGTCAATATCACATTAACGGTGAGATGGAATATCATATTCTATCTATCAAAATCATAAATTTAAAGAGATGTTCAAGGACCAACTTCCATATTTACGGATTTATCCCATTTAATCCCAAATAAGAAACCTTAACCCAAGATCATATAAGTCTAATAGGATATAACTAGTCAAGAAAATCCCTCATCTCAAGTGAGAAAATAAAAATAAATAATCATAAAAAATTCCTAATTAATTAGTCATATTAATTCAAAATCATCGTAATTACCTAAAACATTATTGATCCATCTCTCTAAACTATAACCCTAACAAACTGCATAAAAATGGTCAAAAGTGCACCCCTGAAACCATCACAGGAAAAATCCCTTCAATGAAACAACAATCTATTCCATGCATTCATCAGCATGGTATGTCCTCTATCTACACTGAGTAAAATGGCCATAATAATTTTATGATTCTACCATGATCCAGTGGAATCATCAATGAAACCCTTAAATCTCCCAAAAACACCAAGAAACCACTCAACTATAAAAGAAATTGAAGGAGGACAAAAGGGAGGTGATCCCCATAGCTGGGAAGAGATTAGACTTATGATAGGTATGGAAATAGTAGTGATGGATCAAAAATCCCAAGGGGTAAGAGGTAATTTCACCATTGTTAAATAAATCAAATTATGTAGGTAGTTATCACATGGTTTTCTAAACTATATATCAATTTTCAAGCTTAAAATGTTATAAGAGAAAGCATCTTTCTTGGTTTGGAAACATGATTTACCAAAACATTCACCTACTATGTGGAATACTTCAAAAAATTTCATCATTGTGCATAGTTTGGATCACATGGTTCTCTGCAACCATGGGAATACCATGATCCAACACCCCTCACCCAAAGTCACTCACACGGTTTACCAGACTTATCGATACATATATCCCTAGCCTTATAGTGGTCATATATAGGGGTCAAACCATTCTAAAAATTCAATACTTCAATTTAATGGTCCCAATATTCATCCAAGAACCTCAAATACCTCCCATTCCTCTGTCCATATCCAAAAAATGTCTAAAATATACTCTGACTCTCAAAATTCTTATATAAATCATAATTCTCAAAATGATCCCCACTCTGAAACCAAAACATCAAATTTCATTTTAATTTTACAACCAATAATGAAACCAGATTTTAAATCTAATATATCTAACCATACTGTTTTTTTAACAATGGTCTTTAGAAAAATGTGGTTTTATTCCTTATTTCTATTTTGAAATATCTCTTGTTTATATGTTCTTCAAGGGTCATCCAATGATGGTCTTATAGAAATATTCTATTGAAATATTATATTCACATCAATAATAGTGTGGTTGTTAGATGATTCTTGTTACATCATTCACAATTATTACAAATGTTAGAAATATATCTTTGAATATGTAGTTCACGGAAAATTCTATGATTTTTTAGATTATTTAAATGTGGTCTTTATTCAGTCAAGGTGTGTTTCATTTCTATATCCCCCTGATATAGATTGTATTTATTGATCTTCCTCATCATCTATTTTATTCAAATGAGATAATTAATGTTAAAAGTATTATAAAAAGTCCATTAATATATTGGCATCTACCTTCATCCTCATTTTTCTATCTTTTATGAGGGTTGACATGAAATTTGATGTTCCTTTTCCACTTCATCATGAAATATATATTCAAAATGTTCTTTTTAGTTATTTTTTAATATATTTTATCTGATTAACACATGTCTTTTCACTCTTGTATATACATAATGAACATTATTTCTATTATTTACCTCTATGCCCCCATTGGTTATAATCTCATAGGTATATAGTTTCTTAAAAATTTAAAGATTAAATATTTAACAATCGTAGATAAATTCCAATCCATGACTCTTATGTATCTTTATATGCTTGTATAGGACTATTATCCTATGTTTATTTATTTCATTTCACACTCCATATTAAAGAAATATATAAAGGTATAGATATTGATGTCGATACCTAGGTTGATACTCCATCATTAGGCACCACTATGATTGAATCCAATCAATTTAGTGCTAAAAATCATAAGATTATAAAAAATCCAATAATGTTGCATTGAAAATATATGTATACCCCTATATCAATCCTATCCTTAGTAAATAATTCAACTTAATTCACTACCCCAACTACCCTCTAAGGACAATAGTGTAGCAACTTGCACAATTTCCTTAGTAGAGGATTCTTATAAAGAGGAATGGAACATATCTGTAACATCCCAGGTAAATAAAGAATATGAAATTTTCATATTTGTCAATATTTTTGAATAAAATGTTAATATTACCATAAATGAAATGCTATGTTCTATGGCATACCCAATACGCAACAACGAGTTTTCTTTTGAAATCTGACATTGCACACTAATAATATAATAAAATTATTTAAAATGGTAGTTAAAGAATATCCATTGTAATAGAGAGAATGAAAATAAATAACTACAAAATGAGTATATATGTTTGTTAAATATTTTTACATTTATCTAATAAATTTCATAGGCTTAAAATGGAAATGAATACAATTTTAAGCATAGATATTCTAATATTATTTAAAAGGTCGATTAACCGCCTTTTGATGGAAACCACTTTTTAAAACTAATTTTTGTCAATTTTATATGTTATATTTTACAAAATTATTTCCTTCTTTAAAATATTGACTTCAATGTGTACATTGTGTAAATTTTTGTTATTTTTCTGATAAAATTCATTTTTTAATGAATAGTGAAAAATGTTGTATTTTAATTCAAAACCTCCTTTTAATATAATTTATTTATATGGTTAGATTATCTTTTTAATTGGGTTTAAAGTGTAGTTAATATATATTTTTACCATTTGATCAAATGGTGGTCGTTGGAATTAATTTCATTTTGAAATTGGACATAAACAAGTGTCAATCTTTTGATAGATATTGTTTCTTAAAAAGAAGCTATTTGTTTTGATAGTGGGAATTAATTATAAAATTAATTAATTAAACTTCTATGGTTTGAATTTGGTAAAATGGAATTTATTTTTTAATTTGGAATATCAAATTTACTTTGGATAATTTTTTTGTATTTTTTGAAAAATGTTCATTTTAAATGAATAGTGAAAAATAATGCATTTTACTTCCAAACTGCTTTTTCATCAAATTTAGTTATGTAGATAGATTTCCCTTTTAATTGTTTTTAATGTGTGTTTGAATTATTGTTTTATCAATTAAAACAATTTTATTCATTGGAAGTAATTTCACTATTCAATAGGATGTAAAAACAAGTCAATCTTTTGATAAATTTTTCTTCTAAAAAACCCCTCTTTGGTTTTGACAACATGAATTATTACAAAATTAATTACTGTAATATCTGTGTTTGGGATTTGGTAAAATGAATTCCATATTCGGAATCAGAAGGTATAAATTATGTAATTAAGACACTTTTGTTTTTGGACATTATGAATAGTAACTAGAGAAATTATCTTTAATTATCGTGATAAATTAGTAATCGGGTAGTTAAGGGTAATAAAATAATATCATAACAATACAAAATACCCCCATCATGTGTCCTAATTCTATTTATGATATCATATCCGACCATGGTATTCCTTTTTCCAACATTGGGAACCCATGTAATCACTTTAGTGTGATAGTGACCTTTTATAATATTATTTTTAAAGAAAGGAAAATATAACCAGGGTATGTATCACCTATGTAAAACAATTTTAATATTGTTTATATAAATGATCTCTTATACTATAAATATTCATTGTAAATATAAAATTATTTCCTACATCATGGTAGTTTTTTAATAATTTTTAGACATTAAATAAATAATTTTATTAATGACACCATGATGATGCAGTGATTACCTCATTAATGAACGATTTAAATAAAATGAAAATATAAGATAAAATCTAATACTAAAATTTGTCGAAAACCTATTAGATGGTAGATTCTGAACCATTATCACCTTATCCTAGAAATATATCATTGTGGGACACATAAAATCCTAAAATCATTTGATAATAAAGTAACATTTCATGACCTTCCATGAGTGCCCCTCCTCCATCTTATAAAAGGCCACGCACCTCTACCCCATTACCCACACCTCTCAAGCCCTTGGCTCGTCCAAAATCTGATCCTATTATCTCTCCCCATCCTTGTATTACTCATAGAAGGCTAACTTTGGGCAGAAGTCTTCCCAAGGAATTCTTTGGGTCAAATCAAAAAGAGTTACCCGATTTTGAGGTAATGTCTTCTCTCGAGTTTCTATCTTTTATTTTCATTCATCACTCACCACTATATTATTATTATTTGATTCCATAAAAACAACAGTATCCTCAATATACTTGTATTTTTTTATGATAATTATTTTATTTTCACTTACACACACCTTCGTCTAATGGTTAAAGAACATACTGTTTCTGTGGGTGGCGATTTACTGCCTCACGAAACAATGATTGTTCAATATTCTTTTAGCACCTTTCATGGTGGCCATTAAGATGTCACTGTATTTTTATATGATATATATTATGTTTATGTTTTTCTTATGCTTCTTTATTTTTCTTTTATGGAATACATTTATGGTTTTTAAATGATAGGTAAGCGCGATAATTTCATTTTAGGACGTGCGGACTACCGCCCCCTCAAGTTGACATGACTCGTTCATGCCATACATGGAACGTATAAAGGATAGAATTTATGAACTTATGTAACATATATAACATATATATTATACTATAATTATAATATACCTATGTATCATTATGTTTTCATTCCATTGTATTATGAAATAAAAATGAAAGTAGCGTTCTTGTGTACGTACTGCTTACCGTCTCCATGAACTGTGCATTTCATTTTTTATCACCAAATGTTATGTACTATTATAAATACATATATATAATTGATATATATTATATATATTAAATATAAATGATGAATAAAATTCTGGATTTAATGAACTTGGGACCATATGAACATCATGTAATTTAAGAAGTCCATTTTCTTGACTCATGTATCGAACATCGAAAAAAACATATGATATGAAATCACATAAATAACTAATTATTATAAAACTATAATATGTGATACGAATTGAATAATAAAAATTAAAGGAGTTCCTTAAGAAAATATAAATTGACCAATGTTTATTATTCAAGAATATAAAGAAACGAACAAGTCAACTCGTACTTGAGGTAAGGGACCATACCTCTCTCTTTCTTTTTAAGTACTCTCTTTTAGGTCATTACTTTTAAGCTCCACATTATTATGTTGGGGATGTTATTTTATATTCCTCTTACTGTAATTTTTAGGTTCATATGATTAAAGACCATATTTTATCTCATCAATCCATTTTTGGAATTATTGAGTGGCATCGTTAGGCTGTAGAATTTTCATAAGGGATTTCTTATCTCACTGTTAATTCCGTGAGATTTCCGTTGTTCACCATTTATTTGTTGAATGGGGTGTATTGTGTACTACCATTTCATATATATTATCATATTCATGGTATTATTTGATTAATTTGGTGTTAATTATCTTTTGGTCATATGACTCGATTGATTAGAACGAGGTAAGGTGTTTTTATCTCACTTATTATTCCCGTGAGATTCATGCTACATTTTCCAGTATTTACTTTTGTGTGGTGTATGTACTGCCCATTATTTTATTTTTTGTGTAATATAATTTAATTTATTGGTATTTAAATCTTCATTGTATGATCCTTCTTTCATAGGGTGTGTATTTAGAAAGTTACCCTAATCGGTAAGGGAACCTTTCACCCTCTTTTTATTAAAAGGCTTCAGTTTGTTTGGTATTTTAATTTACATATTCCTATGTTGGGATATGTTCTTATATATCCTTATTGCTATAAATTTTATGTCTAAGTGATGATATACCCTTTTTATCTATCATCAACTCATTTTCAGAATTTTAAAGTGACTCTGTTAGGCTGCCAAATATCTGTAAGGGGACTTCTTAAACCAATTTCAATTCTTTGGGTTAAACATATACTCCTTGATTATGTCATGCTATGAATATGTGTGTATGATTTATGATTGTTTTAAACATAATATTAACTTATATTGGGTGTATTTATATTTTTCACACATTATTATGTAATTGATTTATTCTTAATCTAAAGATATCATCTTTGTACGGGACTTAGTCTCAATCTCTTTTCATTGAGGCATAATTTGTTTTATACTCAACTTTCTATTATATGGTTTATAAACCACTCTCACTTTTACTTTTATTAAAATTGAATCTTTTCTCTATGAAGCGTTTTACTAAATGACAAAAATTATGTTTCTTTTTAACGTACGCGGTGACAATGACCTTTCCGCTGCCGTGATTATTATTGGATCTACAGCTTCCTCAACAAGCCGTAATGTTTAAAAAAAAAATAACATATACACTATTATGTATTTTGGTATTGAAAATGGTTTTGATAAAGTATTTGTTATGTCAATATATTTAATTGATATACTGTGATTGAAATGTGGAAATGTTTTCTTTCCTTTATATTTGTTTTTTGTCATATGATTTTATAATGGTACATGGAAATTCGATAGGTGGTTATGTGATAAACCAAATGATGGGTGGTGCCATGAATATCAGGAGGGGTTGTTAGGTTATAACCTCCAATGCATTGGTTATGGAAGTCATCCGTTTGGCTATTACATTTACAGATATGTGTGGAAGTCGACCGTATGGTTATTCCATTTAAGTATGTTTATGTCCCAAGTTACCTTTATATGTTACGTGTTCTTTATATGGGTTTTATGGTGATATTTTGGATAAAAAAGGGTAATCAATGATCTTTTATTTAGTGAAGAGTATTTACTACATCATAAAGGTGAAAAGTATTACTTATGATAATGTTTTCATGATTTACTTATTGTTTTGAAAAACCAACCGTTTTCCTTCTTTGTGTTTCTCTTACTAAGATTTTTATGCTCATCCCAAGTTTTTGAAATGTTTTTTCACAGGACATAAAGTGTAATAGGGTCAAGGATTGGATTAAGAAAATGTCATGTTGTCTAAAAAATAAAACTAGACATTTTTCTTTTTAAGAGTTTTAATTTTATGAAAAAATGGAAACCTAGTATAAGTGTCTACTTTTTAATCTTTGAGATGTAATAGTTATGTCCTAATTCTCTAAAACTCTAAACCTGAAAAGATCCACAATGTGATTTATTCATTTAATTCATGAATACATAATGTTTTAGGTCCAGGTCCTTAATGTTGGTATCAATGGTCAGTTTATATATCCTTAGAGGTTAGGGTATTATTTAGGCATAAGTGACATTACCATAATGGTTAGGATTTCAGAAAGATTCATAGTTTTATATAAAGTGAATGAGTTTAAAATAAAATGAATAGTTATATCTTAGTATTTACCCTCCTCATAAGATATTATATGATGATTCTAATGATATACTCACACTAACCTTTTTGGTTTTAGTAAATGGATAGATCTAGCTGGGACAAAAGTAATAGTGGATGTGATGAAAATTGTGACGGTTTTATGAAAGAACAACTGAATGATATGGGAGCTACAATGAGAACTCTTGTGGTTATTCTCAACCAACTATCAAGAGTCATGATTAACCACTTGAACCTTGGTGAGTTCTCTAATGCATAATGTTCAAGATAACCAACTCAATGTGGATGTTCAGGTAATAATTATTAAGGTAACCATTAGGGGTTATATGATCCTTACTTTTGAGGTAATTATGGGTTACTATTTGTTATGATGGAAAATTAAAGGCATGAGATTAAATTGAGGATAAATTATGTTATGGTTATTTTTGAAGATTTTATCTCTTTTTGGGGAATGTTTTAAGAATTATATAGTTTTAGAAAAAGGACAACACGCAGAACATGTGAAAACCTGTCGCGTCGGACGTAGCTGTGGGAATCGAACACACAACCAAAGTGTGACTGGAATTTATCACCTACCAATAGACTACGTGAATTCCCTGGTTAGTATGAATAATTATTTTTAGTTAGATGTTTTTATGAATTAAGAATAAGTTGATTTTGGGTTATCTATGGAAATGATTAACCTATCATTGAGGACATGTGATTAGTTAACTACATTTCAGTATGAGACATTAAGAGTAACAGATTTTATTTGGAGATAAATGTTATGATTTACCTTGGACGACTATCTGATTAAATCCTTTAGAGATTTGGGTTTCAATCTTATTTTGGAGTACATTGAAGAATTTTATGGATAACTGTTTATTGAATGTTCTTTGATGAACATTAGGTTTTGTTGGTCAAATTTTTTGGAGAATAAGAGTAGTTTTTATTTTTGTAAAAGTTATTCCTTTTTGGGGATTATCTGATTTTTTACTAACCATTTTGGTTTTGGTCTAATGAAATGGGAAAATATATAGTCCATATTTTGTGGGTTAGGTGATTCTCAAGAAGATGATTAATGTGCTCTTAATGTAAACAAGTCATCCTAAATACTCATCTTTTGAAGAAAATATGAGTTTGTGTAAGGAATTTAGTTAGAGATGAAAGTCTACAAGACAAGTAAGTATGTTTCGTAATGTTTTAGTTAAGCTCATAAATAAATTCCTCAATGAAAAGTAACTGAAAACAAAAACGTTTTCTGTTAACTTTTTCTATTGGGGAATCAAATACCGTTTAACCCATCACATGTTTGTGATTTTCTGGTGGTTAACTTTCTCCTAGGCATATTTTATATTACTCTCCATGAGAACATGACACATTGTTTTCTCTTCCATATCCATGTTTTCCCACATGGAATCCTAGTATGGGTTAACTCAGGTGACCTTTGTACTTCTCTTTCTTTCTTTTAAAGTGATAGTTTTACTGGCTCCTTTTCCGATGTGAGGATTTCAATGAAGTTTCCGAGCCCAATTTTAAAATTGCAAGGATGAAATTCCCAAAAGGGGGGAAGGATGTAATATCCCTGGTAAATAAAGAATATGAAATTTTCATATTTATCTATATTTGTGAATAAAATGTTAATATTACATTAAATGGAATTCTATGTCCGAGGGCATACCCAATACGCAACAATGAGTTTCTTTGAAATCTTACATTGCACACTAATTATATAATAAAATTATTTAAAATGCTAGTTAACAACTAGTTGTTTTAATGGAGTGAATGAACATAAATAACTACAAAATGATTATATATGTTTTTTAAATATTTTTACATTTATCCAATAAATGTCAAAGGATTAAATTGTGAATGAATCCAATTTTAAGCATAGATATTCTAATATTCATTAAAAGGTCGATTAACCGCCTTTTGATGGAGAACCCTTTTTAAAACAACTTTTTTACATTTGATGTGTTATATTTGAAAAAATAAAATACTTTTTTCAAATCGGGACATCAAAGTGTACTTTGTGTAATTTTTTGTAATTTTTCAGATAAAATTTATTTTTTTAATGAATAGTGAAAAATGATGTATTTTAATTCAAAACCTTATTTTAATATATTTTATTTATATGGTTAGATTATATTTTTTAATTGGGTTTAAGGTTTAGTTAAAATATATTTTTACCATTTAATCCAATGGTGGTCATTGGAATTAATTTTATTTTTAATTGGACATAAACAAGTGTCAATCTTTTGATAGATATTGTTTCTTAAAAACACGCTATTTGTTTTGATAACAAGAATTAGTTATAAAATTAATTAATGAAACTTAAATTCTTTTAATTTTGTAAAATGTACATCATTTTTTAATTTTTAATATCAAATTTACTTTGGATAAATTTTTGGTATTTTTCTGACAATTGTTCATTTTTAATGTATCGTGAAAAATACTACATTTTACATCAAAACTACTTTTTCATATAATTTAATTATATAATTATATTGTAATTTTAATTGGTTTTAAAGTGTATTTGAATTATTTTATTAGCACTTAATACAATTTTATTCATTGGAAGTAATTTCAATTTTCAATTAGATGTAAAAACAAGTCAATCTTTTGATAAATTTTACTTCTTAAAACCCCGTATTTAGTTTTGACAACAAGAATTATTTTTAAATTAATTACTGAAATTTCTGTTTTTGAAATTTGGTAAAATAGATTCTATATTTTGAATCATAATGTCCAAATTATTTAATTAACCCTCTTTTTTTTGTACATTATGAATAGTAATGGCGGTAGTTATCTTTAATTATCGTGATTAATTAGTAATCGGGTAGTTAAAGGTAATAAAATAATATCATAAAAATACAAAATGACACCAACATGTGTCCTAATTCTATTTTTGTTGTCATGGCCGACCATGGTATTCCTTTTTCCAACTTAGGGACCCCATGGAATCACTTTAGTGTGATAGTGACCTTTTATCATATTATTTTTAAAGAAAAGAAAATATAACCAAAGTTTGTATCACCTAAGTAAAAAAAATTAATTTTTCTTACATAAATGATCTCTTAGACTATAAATAGTCATTGGAAAGATATGAATATTTCCTACATCATGGTATTTTTTTAAAATTTTTAGACATTAAATAAAAAACTTTTTTATGATACAATGATGATGCAGTGATTACCTCATTAATGAACAATTTAAATAAAATGAAATGATAAGGTATAATATATGACATAAACATTTCAGAAAACTATTGTATGGGTGGATTTATAACCCTTATCATCTTATCCTCGAAATATTTTATTGTGGTACCCTTAAAATCTGAAAATCATTTAATAATAAATTAACATTTCATGACCTTCCAAGAGTACCCATCCTCCCTCTTATAAAAGGCCCCCACATATACCCCATTACCCACACCTCCCAAGCCCTTGGATCATACAAAATATGCTCATATTCAATATACTAATCCATCTCTTACTCCCATAAGCCACACATTGGGAATAAGTCTTCCCAAGAAGCCTTTGGCTAAAATCAAAAAGAGTTTCCCAATTTATAGGTAATGTCTTCTCTCGAGTTACTTTCTTTCATTTTCCTTCTTTATTCACCACTATCTTCATATTATTTGATTTCATACTAAAAAAAGTAACCTCATTATACTATTATTGATTTATTATAAGGATTTTATTTACACTTACACACACCTTCGTCTAATGGTTAAAGAACATACTGTTTCTGTGGGTGATGAATTACTACCTCACGAAACGATGATTGTTCAATCTTCTTTTAACACATTTCATGGTGGACATTAAGATGTAACTATATTTATATATTATATATATTATTTTTATGTTTTCTTTTTTCCTCTATATTTTTCTTTTATGGCATATCATTATGGTTTCCATGATAGGTAAGCGCGATAATTTCATTTTAAGAAGTGCGGACTGCCGCCCCCTCAAAGTGATGTGACTCGTTCATGCCATACGTGGAACTTATAATGGAAAGAATTTATGAACTTATGTAACATATATAACATATATATTATAATTTACTTATAATATACCAATGAATCGTTATGTTCTAATTCCATTAAAGTATGAAATTGAAATGAAAGTAGCGTTCATTCGTACGTACGGCTTACCGTCTCCATGAACGGTGCATTTCATTTATTATCTACAAATGTTATGTAATATTATAATTACATAAATATAATGGATATATATTAAATATATTACATATCAATTATGAATATAGTTCAGGATTTTAATGAACCCGGGACCACATAAACATCATGTAATTATAAGAAGTCCATTTTTTTGACTCATGTACCAAACATCGACAAAAAAGTCTGATATGAACTCACATAATTAAATAATTATTATCACATTATAATATGTGATATTAATTTAATAATAACCTTTAAATTAGGTCCTTAAGAAATTATAAATTTTCCAAATTTTATTATTCAGGAATATAAAGAAACGAACAAGACAAGTCGGACTTGAGGTAAGGGATCCTACCTCTCTCTTTCTTTTTAAGTTCTCACTTTTATGTCAATCCTTTTAAGCTAATCTTTCCTATGTTGGGATATGTTCTTTTATATTACTCTTACTTTAATTTTTATGTTCATATGATAAGTTAACCTATTTGATCTCATCAATCCATTTTTGGATGTTTTTAGTGGCGTCGTTAGGCTTTCAAATTTTCGTAAGGGATTTCTTATCTCACATTTAATTCCGTGAAATTTCCATTTTTCACCACATATTTATTGCATGGGGTGTATTGTGTACTTCCATTTCATATATATTATCATATTCATGGTATTATGTGATTCATTTGGTGTTTATTATCTTTTGGTCATATGACTCGATTGATTAGAACCAGGTAAGGGGTTTTTATCTCACTTTTCATTCCCGTGATATTCATGCTATATTTGCCACTATTTCCTTTTGTGTGGTGTATGTACAGCCCATTATTGTATTATTTGTGTAATATAATTTAATTTATGGGTATTTACATCTTCATTGTATGATCCTTCATTCATTGGGTGTACGTTTCGAAAGTTACCCAAATCGGTAAGGGGTGTCACGACCCGCCCTCGGGGTCCGTGCCGTGACTACCCCAAGCCCGCCTTCCATAGGCCAGGGGCTGGCGACTAGCACCAAGGCGTAAATCCCAGTAAAAAGGGAAGGCATTGCCTTTGAAAAGTAACCAACTCCACAGAGTAAGCAAGCGGAAAGTAAACACTAAACAAGCAGAGTACAACTGAAAGTGCGGAAAAGTAAATGGGCCAGAATACAAACCCAAACTGAAAGTAAAGTACAACTCGAAAAGGGAAAAACAGCAACTGTAAAGTAAAGCCGCTACTCCGAACTGTCCACCGGAAATCCCACCTGAAGGGTGGGTACAGATAGCTCCTCTGCTCCACGGGTCCCGCCGTCCGCTCCGTGCACGTCCCGCCTAGTGGTCCACCTCCGGATACCGTCCCGCTCTACAAGCCTCAGCTATGGTCAACGCTGTCCGTCGTCTGCAACCAACACAACGTAGTGCGGGCGAAGCCCGTGCAGGGGTGA
The DNA here is from genome assembly GCA_963277665.1 of Viscum album. Lineage (NCBI taxonomy): Eukaryota > Viridiplantae > Streptophyta > Magnoliopsida > Santalales > Viscaceae > Viscum > Viscum album. Next base: position 1,358,075,944 of record OY728159.1, read on the forward strand.
GTATAAGCTACTCAGTAGGGACCCCGAGACCCCTGAAGATCTCTAAAATCCACAAAGGATAAACCTACGAAGAAAAGTACAATCACGAAGTAACAACCGACACTGCTTAGGTATATGCCCATACATATACCTAAGTCATCAATTCAAAAACGCTCCAACCTCCGAGCCCAAGTATAACTCAGTCCACGCAGGAAAGTATACGTATTCCACAAAGGAAAGTAACAGGATTCAGCTCACACAGGTATACTTCTTCAGGGACGATAAAGATGATCACTGATCCATCTAAGTCGTCGGACCCACGAAGGATCGATAGGTAACTAACCCCCGCAAGACCCACACAGGATCGGGCTCACACAGAACCTGTAGGCGCTGGCTCACACAGAACCGCTGAGCGCAAGGACCCACACAGGATCGGGCTCACACAGAACCTGTAGCACTGATCCACGTAGGATCGCTGAGTGCTGTAGTCGTCGTCGTCGAATCCACACAGGATCTCTGTACTGTCGTCGTTGAATCCACACAGGATCTCTGTACTGTCGTCGTCGCAGTCACAGTAGCAGTCGTAGCAGTAGAACAGTCGCAGCCAGCACTAGGGTTCCCGCACACAGCAAGCTCGTACGGAGGGTCCGCTCTACGAGCCGAGAGGCTGATACATCAACTGTCACGAAGACCGAAGTTGATGTATCCAAAAGTTCCGTATCGTCAACAGGAACTCAACGCAACAGACGGCGCGTCGATCGGACGCCTGGTCCGAGAGTTATTGGCATTTTTGTCTCCGGGGCCCGGTTGGTTTTTAAGGCAAAACCAACCCGACCGTACTCCACCTGCGTCCAAACCTCGGGCGGAGTATGCCAAAAGATCCGTCTCACTAAGAGGAACACTACGCGACTGACGGCGCGTCAATCAGACGTCCGTAGCTCAAGATATGAGCGTTTCCGCTCCGAAGGCCCGGTTGGTTTCGTGAACGAACCAACCCGGCCGAACTCAAAGTAAACCGAAACCTTGAGTGCGATATACCGAAACGACCGTCTCGATCCAAGGATCGCGTTGCCGCAGACGGTTCGTCATTCGGAGGTCCGAGGCTCAAGTTATGAGCCAAAAACCGAATCTGGTCCGAAACGGGGGGGTCCGGGTCCGGAACGACCCGGCCCGACCCCCCCCCCCCCTTGGGTGGCGCGGCGGCCGGCGGCGGCGGCCGGCGGCGGCGGACGGCGGCGGCGGGCCACGTGGCGGCGGCGGGCCGCGTGGCGGCGGCGGACGGCGGCGGCGGGCCACGTGGCGGCGGCGGGCCGCGTGGCGGCGGCGGGCCGCGTGGCGGCGGCGGGCCGCGTGGCGGCGGCGGCCGCGTGGCGCGGCGGCGGCGGCTGGCGGACCGCGTGGCGGCGGCGGCTGGCGGACCGCGTGGCGGCGGCGGCTGGCGGACCGCGTGGCGGCGGCGGCTGGCGGACCGCGTGGCGGCGGCGGCTGGCGGACCGCGTGGCGGCGGCGGCTGGCGGACCGCGCTGGCGGCGGGGGTGCCGCGGCGCATGCGGGAGGCACGCGGGGCTAAGCCCCGCGTTTCTAACAAACGGCACGGCTTAAAGCCGTGCCTTGAAATATAAACGGCCCCCGCAGGTGGGGGCCGGCTGGACAAAAACCGGGGGGCTTTGCCCCCCCTCCTTAATTGAACCGCCCCCCCTCTTTAAGAGGGGGGTTTTGAAGAGCCGGGCCGGGGGTTTAAACCCCCGGTTTTTATGATATCCGGCCGGCCTGCTGGCCGGCCGGTTTTTACCAACGGGACCGGAATTTCCGGTCCCGCCCTTGACTTCCGACGCCGGCGGCCCGGCCGCCGGTCTTTCCTTCCGCCGCGGCCCGGAACCGGCCGCGGTCTCCTCGTCTCACCGCGGCCCGGAACCGGCCGCGGTGTTCGTCGTCCGGCGCGGTGCGACGACACCGCGCCCCTTTCGCCGTGCCAAGAATCCTCCCAACGCGGCGTGTCGGCGTCGCGGTCTTGAAATCTCTCCTCGGCGAAGCGCGACGGTATAGCGGAAATCATAAGCATGTTCATCCGCGTGGTGCGACGGCACCACGCCTTTTGCTTCCACCCGCATGAATCAAAATGAACGAAGGAGGGGGTTTCGGCCGTGTTCGTGCGGTCCGACTCCCCTCGCGTTAACAAATAACATAACTAAAAAGTCTCACGTTTAGTCATGCTAAAATCCACGATTCAGGAATGGAATAAAATAATTAATAAAAACATCCCCTACCTCGGGTTTGAGATTCAAGAAATCCTCTACGTTCCGCGGAAGACGGCGTCGCGGAAGTCGGGCGTCGCGGTCGTCGTTCGTCAAATCCGTTGACGAAGAGTTACGTCCGATGCGATACGTTGTTGGCGGATCTTCGTTTGTCGACGAAGAAGGTCCGAAGAGGAAGTAGAGGTCCGAAGATACCGGGTCTCCGAGTCGATGATCCTTGACGAAGTGTTATCGTTCTTCGTTGAGGATGAAGACGTTCTTCGTTCTTCGTCAGAGCTTGAAGATGAGAAAGCTCCCAAAGACAAACTAAGAACCCTCAATAAAATAAGATTACCTCTTATTTTATTAACACAACACAAGGGAATTTCAAAGCTTTGAAATTCAAAAAGGCATAACTCCCATAATTAAACAAGGGTAACTTAAGCCATTAAAAGGGGGGTTAAGAACGTTGAGAGAAAAAGAAAAGAAAAGGGGTTCGTGTGGGCCCCACCACACTTAATCCTCCCAAGGGAGGTTAAGTGGGTGTGGGTCCCACTTTCAACCTCCTCCGATAGGTTTTAAAAGAATAAGTTAAAATAAAAATTGTTTTACACAAATTTTATTCAACTTAACTGAAAAACCCCAAAACGTAACTTTCAACCCGCAACATACGCAACTCCCGAAAGGGTCTCTTTAAGCGAATATCGGCACTGCGAGTTCATCGGTGCCCTCGGATTTCAATTCCGAGCACCGGATCAAAAGTTAGGAATTCCCGCTCGTTCGTTCACTGAACGTACCCGAGCCAAACTTCGGAAATTAATTCCGGGCACTCCGGGCCTCGGAATCAGGTGCCGTCTGAAACTGCGCTCTTGTAAAATTCTAAAGAAAATTAAGAAAAAAAAATTTCCCTTGAATTTTACGGGTCTTTACATTACTCCCACCTCAGGGCTTTACGTCCCCGTAAAGATACATCAAAACTAGGGAAACAAATGAGGGTACTGAGCACGCATCTGAGCCTCCCGCTCCCAAGTGCTCTCCTGGAGATTCCCGTGCTGCCATCTGATGCGCACAAGAGGAATCGATCGCCCACGTAGGACCCGCTCCTGTCGATCCTCTATCTCCACCGGGACCTCCGTAAAAGTCGCCCCATCGTCAACGTCAAGCTCCCCATGGTCAATGATGTGCGTCGGGTCGTGCACGTATCTTCTCAGCTGGGATACGTGAAAGACGTCGTGCACCCGGTGCAACTGAGGTGGTAGAGCCAGGCGATAAGCCACCTCGCCAATCCTGCTGAGAATCTGGAAAGGTCCGATGAAGCGCGGAGATAACTTGCCGCCTCGGCCAAATCTCCGAATACCACGTCGAGGTGAGACCCGCAAGAAGACGTGGTCGCCATCCGCGAACTCCAGTGGTCTCCGCCTCCTGTCAGCATATGACTTCTGCCGGCTCTGTGCTGTCCTCATCCGCTCCTGGATGACCTGGACCTTCTCTGTCGTGGCCTGGACCATCTCCGGTCCCACTAGTGCTGACTCCCCTGGGTCTGTCCAGCACAAAGGAGATCTACATGGTCGGCCGTACAACGCCTCGTACGGTGCCATTCCGATGGTGGAGTGGTAGCTGTTGTTGTATGCGAATTCCACCAAAGGTAGGTGGTCCTCCCAGCTACGACCAAAGTCAAGGACACATGCACGGAGCATGTCCTCGAGAGTCTGAATGGTCCTCTCCGTCTGACCATCCGTCTGAGGGTGAAAAGCTGTGCTAAGACGTAGCTGCGTCCCGAACGCCTCCTGCAACCCCTTCCAAAGCCGGGAAGTAAAGCGGGCATCACGATCGGAAACGATAGATGATGGCACGCCGTGGAGCCGCACAATCTCCTGAACGTAGAGACGTCCCAAGCTCTCCACCGAGCCCTGCTCTCTGATGGGTAAGAAGTGTGCCGACTTGGTGAGTCGGTCAACAATCACCCAGATGGAGTCGTGACCTCTGGAAGTGTGTGGAAGTCCAGTCACGAAGTCCATAGATATGCCGTCCCACTTCCACTCCGGAACCTCCAAGGGCTGTACCAAGCCTGCTGGTACCTGGTGCTCTGCCTTCACCTGCTGACAGGTAAGGCATCGAGAAACGAACTCTGCTACAGCCTTCTTCATGCCCGGCCACCAATGCTGTCGTCTGAGGTCCTGGTACATCTTCGCCACTCCAGGATGTACCGCTAAAGGTGAAGTGTGAAACTCCCTCAACACTTCCTCTCGCAAAGCGACTGGTACCATGGTACGTCCTCTGAAAAGGATGTCGTGCTCTGCTCCAAGGGAGAAACCATCAGGTGTCTGTCCCGAGGATATCTGTGCACGCCGTGTCTCACAGTCAGCGTCCCCATGCTGTGCCTCCCTGACTCGCTGCAGTAGTGGAGGAGTGACTGTGAGAGACTGTAGAAAGGCTGCTCCATCTCTATCCACGAAGGATATCTGCAAAGAGGCTAGCTGCTCCGTCGCCTCCTCAAGTAGCTGAATGCCCGTCCTCCTGCTGAGGGCATCGGCTACTACGTTTCCCTTCCCAGGAGTATAGACTATCTCAAAGTCATAGTCCTGGAGGAACTCGAGCCATCGTCGCTGTCTCAGGTTCAGGTCCTTCTGCGAGAAGATATACCTGAGACTCTGATGATCGGAAAAGACTGTAAAGCGCTCGCCCATCAGATAATGTCGCCATGTCTTCAGAGCGAAGACCACTGCTGCTAACTCCAGGTCATGGGTAGCGTAGTTCTGCTCATGCGGTCTCAACTGTCGTGATCCATAGGCGATCACTGCCCGCTCCTGCATCAGAACACATCCGAGTCCGGTCCCCGATGCATCGCAGTAGACCACGTACCCTACTCCCTCCTCAGGCAACCTCAAGATAGGTGCGCTAGTCAATCTCTGCCTCAGCTCCTCGAAGCTCTGCTGACAACTGTCTGACCACACGAAGGGTTTCCCCTTCTTCGTCAACGCTGTGAGTGATGCCGCAACTCTGGAGAAGTTCGGCACAAATCTCCGATAGTATCCAGCTAGTCCCAAGAAACTCCGAACCTCAGTCACGCTCCTGGGTGGCTCCCATGCTAACACAGCCTCAATCTTCGCGGGATCCACTGCAACTCCCGCCTCAGAGATTACGTGTCCCAAAAAGTGGACCTCACGTATCCAGAACTGGCACTTCGAGAGCTTACCATAAAGCTGGTGCTCTCGGAGTGTATCAAGAACAACTCGCAAGTGATAGGCGTGCTCCTCCTCTGTCGTAGAGTAAATCAGAATGTCGTCGATGAAAACCACGACAAACCGATCGAGGTATGGCTGAAAGATCCTGTTCATGAGAGCCATGAACACTGCTGGAGCATTGGTTACACCGAAAGGCATAACCAAGAACTCATAGTGGCCATACCGACATCTGAAGGCCGTCTTCTGCACATCCTCGTCTCTGACTCTGAGCTGATGATAGCCTGACCTGAGGTCTATCTTCGAGAACCACCGTGCTCCCTTGAGCTGATCAAAGAGGTCATCAATCCTCGGTAGCGGATACTTGTTCCTCACTGTCACCTGGTTCAGGCGACGATAGTCAACACAAAGTCGCAAGCTCCCGTCCGCCTTCTTGGCGAACAATATCGGGGAAGCCCAGGGTGAAACACTGGGTCGGATGAATCCCTTGCCCTGCAAGTCCTCCAACTGTACCCGTAGCTCTCGAAGCTCGGCGGGGGCCATCCGATATGCTGGAGTGGATATCGGGGCTGTCCCGGGGTACAAGACAATATAAAAGTCTACCTCTCTGCGAGGAGGTAGCCCTGGAACATCGTCGGGAAAAACGTCCGCATACTGATCCACCACTGCAGGAAAACCAGGACTCCGCACGTCAACTGCTCCAAGGATAAGGCTAGCCAACTGATGAGTGATGGGCTGTCCTCTCCTCCGCGGAAGTCCATCCTGTGCTGCTAAGGCTCCCTTCTCGCCGGTGAAGGTGAACCTGCTCCCGTCGGTGCGTACACATCGCACCTTGCGCCTAAAACAGTCAATCTGTGCATGGACCGTAGACAGCCAATCCATGCCCAAGATGACGTCGTAAGGCCTCGACGCTGCTACAAGAAGATCCCAGCCGAAGCTCTCGCCTCCTAGAGTAAGCTCACACTGCCGGCACCAGTGCGTAATCGTCGAGTCTGCTCCCGTAGGAGTCTCTAGCCGTAAGGATCGAGCCAACGGCTCAGTCGGAATCTCCGAGCTCCGAACAAGGGCAGCGGCTATGAAAGAGTGACTCGCTCCTGTGTCTATAAGAACTGCAGCAAGGGTGGAATAGACACAGATAGTACCTCGAATCATCTCGGGTGCGCCGTGGTCGTAGGCCTCTGCTGCCTGGAGCTGTGCCTGTCGCTGCCCGCCAGCTCCCTGTGGTCGGGGTGGACCTCCTGGTGGTGGTGGTGGTAAAGCCTCAAAGCGTCGGCCACCACCAGCTGCTCGTCCAGCTCCTCTGCCTCGTCCACCTCCTCCCTGCGGACCGCCACGGTCGACCCTCTGCCTCTGCCTCGGTGGTCCATCTACTGACTGCTGCTCCTCGGCACGGCGGGTCGGGCAGTCACGAGCCATGTGGCCCTGTCCGCCGCACGAGTAGCACTGCCTGCCTCTCGGAAGACTGGCTCCGCGCTGTGTGCCCCGCACTGCTGAGCCAGTGCCCTGAGATCGTCTGCCTGAAGGTCTGGTCTGTCTGGACCCCTGAGTCATCCGTCGACTGCCTGCTGCAGATGACTCTGCCACGTGCCGCCCTGCGGTGGGTCGCTGTGCTGGTGTAGACTCAGCAAGGAAGCTCTCGATCAGAAGAGCCCGCTCCAGTACTCCTGTCTGAGTCGGTATGCTGAGGGAGATCAGCGATGCCCTGATCTCGTGTCTCAAACCCTGCTCGAAGGTCCGGGCCCGGAAGAATGGGTCCCGTACCATGTCGGTCGAGTAGCGCGAGAGATCGGTAAATCTCGCCGAGTACTGGGCGACCGTCATGCTGCCCTGCCGCAGCTGTAGAAGCTCCTGGATGCGCACCGCTCGAAGGGTGGCCGGAACGAACTCAGAGCGGAAGAGGCTCTCAAAGTCCGTCCAGAGTAGAGATGCCTCGTCGTGCACCTGGAGCATCAAGCTCCACCATCGTCCTGCTGCTGCGTGTAGTAGGCTCGCAGCGAGGATCACCATGAGGTCTGCTGGTGTCCTCACTAGCCTAAACACTCGAACCACTGCCTCCAGCCAGTCCTCTGCTGCCTGGGGATCCGTCTCCCCGCGAAACCTGGGCGGTCGCTGTCGCTGAAACTCATGCAGTGCGCTGAGGCGACGTGCATCGTCAGCGGCTGCTGCTGGAAGCATCGGGGGCTCGGCGGGTAAAGCTACCGCCGGTGCCACTACTGGAAAAGGGCCCTGCACCGAGGCCTCGTCGCTCGGTGGGATGTCGTCTCGCTCGACCATCGGAACCCTAGCTGGCTGTCGTCGTGGGGGCATCCTGAAAAGAAAACAGGTGCGCCACGGTCAGAACAGTATACCTGGTGAGCTGATATATAAGTAATCACAAAGAAAACTTGAGACTTTCATTAAGCAGATCAGTATACCCGGTGAGCTGACACAAGTAATCACAAAGAAAACTTTGAAACACACACGCAATCAATGTTTTCGTGCATTAAGTCGGAAATCAGAAGTCAGGGTCCTGGTGTATGGATACGTCGGCCGCCGCACCAACACTGGACTCCCTGGACTGATAACCACACTCAATACGCTAAACATTATTGCTTCACATAGAAAAGATCAGAGTTCGCGGTAGAACCGAACTCCTTTGATACCAATTTGTCACGACCCGCCCTCGGGGTCCGTGCCGTGACTACCCCAAGCCCGCCTTCCATAGGCCAGGGGCTGGCGACTAGCACCAAGGCGTAAATCCCAGTAAAAAGGGAAGGCATTGCCTTTGAAAAGTAACCAACTCCACAGAGTAAGCAAGCGGAAAGTAAACACTAAACAAGCAGAGTACAACTGAAAGTGCGGAAAAGTAAATGGGCCAGAATACAAACCCAAACTGAAAGTAAAGTACAACTCGAAAAGGGAAAAACAGCAACTGTAAAGTAAAGCCGCTACTCCGAACTGTCCACCGGAAATCCCACCTGAAGGGTGGGTACAGATAGCTCCTCTGCTCCACGGGTCCCGCCGTCCGCTCCGTGCACGTCCCGCCTAGTGGTCCACCTCCGGATACCGTCCCGCTCTACAAGCCTCAGCTATGGTCAACGCTGTCCGTCGTCTGCAACCAACACAACGTAGTGCGGGCGAAGCCCGTGCAGGGGTGAGTATAAGCTACTCAGTAGGGACCCCGAGACCCCTGAAGATCTCTAAAATCCACAAAGGATAAACCTACGAAGAAAAGTACAATCACGAAGTAACAACCGACACTGCTTAGGTATATGCCCATACATATACCTAAGTCATCAATTCAAAAACGCTCCAACCTCCGAGCCCAAGTATAACTCAGTCCACGCAGGAAAGTATACGTATTCCACAAAGGAAAGTAACAGGATTCAGCTCACACAGGTATACTTCTTCAGGGACGATAAAGATGATCACTGATCCATCTAAGTCGTCGGACCCACGAAGGATCGATAGGTAACTAACCCCCGCAAGACCCACACAGGATCGGGCTCACACAGAACCTGTAGGCGCTGGCTCACACAGAACCGCTGAGCGCAAGGACCCACACAGGATCGGGCTCACACAGAACCTGTAGCACTGATCCACGTAGGATCGCTGAGTGCTGTAGTCATCGTCGTCGAATCCACACAGGATCTCTGTACTGTCGTCGTTGAATCCACACAGGATCTCTGTACTGTCGTCGTCGCAGTCACAGTAGCAGTCGTAGCAGTAGAACAGTCGCAGCCAGCACTAGGGTTCCCGCACACAGCAAGCTCGTACGGAGGGTCCGCTCTACGAGCCGAGAGGCTGATACATCAACTGTCACGAAGACCGAAGTTGATGTATCCAAAAGTTCCGTATCGTCAACAGGAACTCAACGCAACAGACGGCGCGTCGATCGGACGCCTGGTCCGAGAGTTATTGGCATTTTTGTCTCCGGGGCCCGGTTGGTTTTTAAGGCAAAACCAACCCGACCGTACTCCACCTGCGTCCAAACCTCGGGCGGAGTATGCCAAAAGATCCGTCTCACTAAGAGGAACACTACGCGACTGACGGCGCGTCAATCAGACGTCCGTAGCTCAAGATATGAGCGTTTCCGCTCCGAAGGCCCGGTTGGTTTCGTGAACGAACCAACCCGGCCGAACTCAAAGTAAACCGAAACCTTGAGTGCGATATACCGAAACGACCGTCTCGATCCAAGGATCGCGTTGCCGCAGACGGTTCGTCATTCGGAGGTCCGAGGCTCAAGTTATGAGCCAAAAACCGAATCTGGTCCGAAACGGGGGGGTCCGGGTCCGGAACGACCCGGCCCGACCCCCCCCCCCTTGGGTGGCGCGGCGGCCGGCGGCGGCGGCCGGCGGCGGCGGACGGCGGCGGCGGGCCACGTGGCGGCGGCGGGCCGCGTGGCGGCGGCGGACGGCGGCGGCGGGCCACGTGGCGGCGGCGGGCCGCGTGGCGGCGGCGGGCCGCGTGGCGGCGGCGGCCGCGTGGCGCGGCGGCGGCGGCTGGCGGACCGCGTGGCGGCGGCGGCTGGCGGACCGCGTGGCGGCGGCGGCTGGCGGACCGCGTGGCGGCGGCGGCTGGCGGACCGCGTGGCGGCGGCGGCTGGCGGACCGCGCTGGCGGCGGGGTGCCGCGGCGCATGCGGGAGGCACGCGGGGCTAAGCCCCGCGTTTCTAACAAACGGCACGGCTTAAAGCCGTGCCTTGAAATATAAACGGCCCCCGCAGGTGGGGGCCGGCTGGACAAAAACCGGGGGGCTTTGCCCCCCCTCCTTAATTGAACCGCCCCCCCTCTTTAAGAGGGGGGTTTTGAAGAGCCGGCCGGGGGTTTAAACCCCCGGTTTTTATGATATCCGGCCGGCCTGCTGGCCGGCCGGTTTTTACCAACGGGACCGGAATTTCCGGTCCCGCCCTTGACTTCCGACGCCGGCGGCCCGGCCGCCGGTCTTTCCTTCCGCCGCGGCCCGGAACCGGCCGCGGTCTCCTCGTCTCACCGCGGCCCGGAACCGGCCGCGGTGTTCGTCGTCCGGCGCGGTGCGACGACACCGCGCCCCTTTCGCCGTGCCAAGAATCCTCCCAACGCGGCGTGTCGGCGTCGCGGTCTTGAAATCTCTCCTCGGCGAAGCGCGACGGTATAGCGGAAATCATAAGCATGTTCATCCGCGTGGTGCGACGGCACCACGCCTTTTGCTTCCACCCGCATGAATCAAAATGAACGAAGGAGGGGGTTTCGGCCGTGTTCGTGCGGTCCGACTCCCCTCGCGTTAACAAATAACATAACTAAAAAGTCTCACGTTTAGTCATGCTAAAATCCACGATTCAGGAATGGAATAAAATAATTAATAAAAACATCCCCTACCTCGGGTTTGAGATTCAAGAAATCCTCTACGTTCCGCGGAAGACGGCGTCGCGGAAGTCGGGCGTCGCGGTCGTCGTTCGTCAAATCCGTTGACGAAGAGTTACGTCCGATGCGATACGTTGTTGGCGGATCTTCGTTTGTCGACGAAGAAGGTCCGAAGAGGAAGTAGAGGTCCGAAGATACCGGGTCTCCGAGTCGATGATCCTTGACGAAGTGTTATCGTTCTTCGTTGAGGATGAAGACGTTCTTCGTTCTTCGTCAGAGCTTGAAGATGAGAAAGCTCCCAAAGACAAACTAAGAACCCTCAATAAAATAAGATTACCTCTTATTTTATTAACACAACACAAGGGAATTTCAAAGCTTTGAAATTCAAAAAGGCATAACTCCCATAATTAAACAAGGGTAACTTAAGCCATTAAAAGGGGGGTTAAGAACGTTGAGAGAAAAAGAAAAGAAAAGGGGTTCGTGTGGGCCCCACCACACTTAATCCTCCCAAGGGAGGTTAAGTGGGTGTGGGTCCCACTTTCAACCTCCTCCGATAGGTTTTAAAAGAATAAGTTAAAATAAAAATTGTTTTACACAAATTTTATTCAACTTAACTGAAAAACCCCAAAACGTAACTTTCAACCCGCAACATACGCAACTCCCGAAAGGGTCTCTTTAAGCGAATATCGGCACTGCGAGTTCATCGGTGCCCTCGGATTTCAATTCCGAGCACCGGATCAAAAGTTAGGAATTCCCGCTCGTTCGTTCACTGAACGTACCCGAGCCAAACTTCGGAAATTAATTCCGGGCACTCCGGGCCTCGGAATCAGGTGCCGTCTGAAACTGCGCTCTTGTAAAATTCTAAAGAAAATTAAGAAAAAAAAATTTCCCTTGAATTTTACGGGTCTTTACAAGGGGACCTTTCACCCTCTTTTTTTAAAAGTCTTCTCTTTTTTAGGTATCTTAATTTACATATTATTATGTTGGGATATGTTCTTATATATCATTATTGAAGTAAATTTTATGTCCAAGTAATGAGATACCCTTTTTATATCTCATCAAATAATTTTCTTAATTTTAAAGTGACGTCGTTAGGCTCTCAAATTTCTGTAAGAGGACTACTTAACCCAATTTCAATTACTTAGGTTAAATCTCTACTCCTTGATTATGTTGTGATATGAATATATGTGGATAAACTCTGGTTGTTTTAAACTTAATATCCACTTATATTGGGTGTATTTATATTTTTAAAACATAATTATGTAATATATTTATCCTCAATTTAAGGATATCGTCTTTTTACGTGACTTCGTCTCAACCTCTTTTCATTGAGGAATTTTAGTTTTATACACAGTTTTCTTTTATATGGTGTATAAACCCCTTTGAATTTTACTTTTATTCAAAAGGAATCTTTTTTATATGATGTGTTTTACTAAATGACAAAAATTATGTTTCTTTTTAACGTACGCGGTGACAACGACCTTTCCACGACCACGAGTATTATTTGATCTTTAGCATACTCAACAAGCCCTAATGTTTTTTAAAAGAAAATAAATACCATATACTCTATTATGTATTTCGGTATTGAAAATGTTTTTGATAATGGATTTTTTATGTCAATATATTTAAGTTATATATTGTGATTGAAATGTGGAAATTTTTTCTTTCCATTATATTTATTTTATGTATTATGATTTTATAATGGAACTTAGACATTTGACGGGTGGTTATATGATAAACCAAATGATGAGTGGTTCCATGAATACCAGGATGGGTGGTTACGTTATAACCTCCAATTAATTGGGCATGGAAGTCGGCCATACGGCTATTCCATTTAGTGATATGTGTTGAAGTCGACCATATGGTTATTCTATTTAAGTATGGTTATGTCCCAAGTTATCTTTATATGTTATGTGTTCTTTATATGGGTTTTTATGATCTTTTGGTTACAAAAGGGTAAGCAATGATATTTTATTTATTGAAGAGTATTTACTACTTCATAATGGAAAAAATTATTACTTATGATAAAGTATTCATGATTTACTTATTGTTTTGAAAAACTAACAGTTTCCCTTCCTTGTGTATCTCTTACTGAGCTTTTTTATGCTCATCCCATGTTTTTGAAATGTTTTTTATTGTGCATAAAGTGGAATATGGTCAAGGATGGGATTAAGGAAATTTCATTCTATCTAAAACATCGAATTAGACATGTTTCTTTTTAAGAGTTTTAATTTTATGAAAAAAATGTAAACCAAGTAGCATTGTCTACTTTGTAATATTTGAGATATAATAGTTATGACCTAATTCTCTAAAACTATAACCCTAAAAAGGCCATCAATGTGAATTATTCATTTAATTCATGATTAAGTAATGTTTTAAGGACGAGTCCATATAGATGGTATCAAAGGTCAGTTTAGATAACTTTTTAGGTTAGGGTATTCTTTAGGCATAAGTGACATTACCATAATGGTTAGGATTTCAGAAAGAGTCATAGTTTTAGATAATGTGAATTAGTTTAAAATAACATGAATAATTATATCATAGTATTTACCCTCATCATAATATATTATATGATTATTCTAATGATATAATCACGCTGAACTTTTTTGGTTTTAGTAAATGGATGGATCTAGTACGCACCAAAGTAACAGTTGATGTGAAGAAAACTGTGACAGATTTCTAAAAGAACAACTGAATGATATTGGAGCTACAATGAGAACTCTTGTGGTTATTCTCAACCATCTCTTAGGAGTCATGATTAACCACTTGAACCGTGGTGAGTTCTCTAATGAATCATGTACGAGATAACCAACTCGATGTGGAAGTTCAAGTAATAATTATAAAGGTAACCATTAGCGTTTATATGATCCTTACTTTTGAGGTAATTATGGGTTAGTATATGTTATGATGGAAAATGAAAGGCATGAGATAAACCTGTGGTTAAATTATGTAATGGTTATTTTTCAATCTTTTATCTCTATTTGGAGAATGTTTTAAGAATTATATAGTTTTGGAAAAAGGACAACATGTAGACTGTGTGACAACCTGTCGTGTTAGACGAAGCTGCCGGAATCGAACCCACAACCAATGTGCGACTGGGATTTATCACCAACCACTAGACTTTGTGAAGTCCCTGGTTAGTATGACTAATTACTTTTAGTTATATGATCTTATTAATCAGGAATAAGTTTATTTTGGGTTATCTATGGAAATGATTAACCTATCATGGAGGATATTTGATTAGGTTAACTACTATTTAGTATGATACTTTGAGAGTAACTGATGTCATTTGAAGATAAATGTTAAGATTTACCTTTTAAGACCATGTGATTAAATCCTTCAGTGATTTGGGTTTCAATATTAGTTTGGAGTACTTTTAAGAATTTTATGGATAACTATTTATTGAATGGTCATTGATGAACTTTGGGTTTTGTAGGACAAATTTTGGAGATTAAGAGTAGTTTTTCTTTTTGTAAAAGATTGTCCTTTTTGGGGATTATCAGATCTTTTACTAACCATTTTGGAATTTTCATAAAGTCATGGGAAATATATAGTTCATATTTTGTGGGTTAGGTGATTCTCAAGATGTTGATTAATGCGCTCTTAATGTGAACAAGTCATCTTAAATAGTCATCTTTTAAAAAAATATGAGTTTGTGTAAGAAATGTAGTAAGAGATGAAAGTCTGCATGACAAGTAAGTAAGTTTCCTTATGTTTTAGTTATTCTCAAAAATAAATTCCTCAATTAAAAGTAACTTAAAACAAAAAAGTTTTCTGTTCATATTTCCTATTGGGGAATAAAATACCGTTTAACCCATTACAAATTTGTGATTTTTTGGTGGTTAACATTCTCCTAGACATATTTTATTTCCCACTCCATTAGAACATGAACATTTTTTTCTTCCATATCCATGTTTTTCTACGTGTAATACTAGTATGGGTTAACTCAGGTTACCTTTTTTACTTCTCTTTATTTCTATTAAAGTGATAGTTTTACTGACTCCTTTTCCGATGTGGGGCTTTCAATTAAGTCTCTGAGACCAATTTTAAAATTGCGAGGAAGGAATTCACAAAAGGGGGGAAGGATGTAACATCCTAGGTAAATAAAGAATATGAAATTTTCATATTTATCAATATTTGTGAATAAAATTTTAATATTACTTTAAAGGTAATGCTATGTTCGATGGAGTACCCAATACGTAACAACGAGTTTCTTTTAAATCTTACGTTGCACACTAATAATATAATAAAATTATTCAAAATGGTAGTTAACACCTATCCCTTATAATGGAAGGAATGAACAGAAATAAATAAAAAGAAATTATATATGTTTTTTAAATATTTTTACATTTATGAAATAAATGTCAGAGGCTTAAAATGCAAATGAATCCAATTTTAAGCATAGATATTAACATATTCTTTAAAATGTAGATTAAATGCCTTTTGATGGAGGCCTATTTTTAGTTCTAATTTTTTCCAATTTTATATGTTTTATTTGACACATTAAAATCATTTTTTCAAATGGGGACACAATGTGTACTTTGTGTAAAACAAATTTATTTTTCCGAGAAAAATTCATTTTTAATGAATAGTGAAAAATGCTGTATTTTAATTCAAAACATTATTTTAATATAATTTATTTATATGGTTATATTATATTTTTAATTGTGTTTAATGTGTAGTTAAAATATATTTTTACCATTTAATCCAATGGTGGTCATTGAAATTAATTTCACTTTGAAATTTGACATAAACAAGTGTCAATATTTTGATAGATATTGTTTCTTAAAAACACACTATTTGTTTTGATTGTGGGAATTAATTATAAAATTAATTAATGAAACATATATGTTTTGAATTTGGTAAAATGGAAATCATTTCTGAATTTGGAATATCAAATATACTTTGGATAATTTTTTTATTTTTCTAACAAATGTTCATTTTTAATGAATAGTGAAAAATACTGCATTTCACTTCAAAACTGATTTTTCATCTAATTTAATTATACAGTTAGATTGTCCTTTTAATGTGTTTTAAATTTTAATTGAATTATTTTTTTATTACTTAATAAAATTTTATTCATTGTAGGTAATTTCACATTTCAATTGGATGCAAAAACAATTCAATCTTTTGATAAATTTTACTTCTTAAAAACCCGTCTTTGGTTTTGACAACATGAATTATTTTTAAATTAGTTACTGCAATTTATGTGTTTGGAATTTGGTAAAATGGATTCCATATTTGGAATCAAAAGGTCCAAATTATGTAATTAATAAACTTTTGTTTTTGGACATTATGAATAGTAAATATGATAATTATCTTTAATTATTGTGATTAATAAGTAATAGGATAGTTGAGGGTAATAAAATAATATCATAAAAATAAGAAATGACCCCAACATGTGTCTTAATTCTATTTTAGCTGTATTGGAAGACCATGGAATTCTTTTTTCCAACATAGGGACCCCATGGAATCACTTTACTTTTATAGTGACCTTTTATCATATTATTTTTAAAGAAAAGAAAATATAACCATGGTCTGTATCACCTAAGTAGAACAATTTTAATTTTGTTTAAATTAATGATATATTAAACTATAAATAGTAATTGGAAATATAAAATTATTTCTTACATCATGGTATTTTGTTCATAGTTTTTAGACATTAAATAACTAAATTTATTTATGACACCATGATGATAGAGTGATTACCACATTAATGAACGATTTAAATAAAATGAAAAGATATGATAAAATATTAGACGTACACTTGTCGAAAACCTATTGGATGGGTGTATTTAGAACCCTTATCACCTTATACTCTAAATATATCATTATGGGACCCTTAAAATCCAAAAATCATTTCATAATAAAGGAAATTTTCATGACCTTCCAAGAGTGCCCCTCCTCCCTCTTATAAAAGGCACCCACCTCTACCCCATTACCCACACCTCTCAAGCCATTGGGTCGTCCACAGAATGATCCTATTATCTCACCACATCCTTTTTTTACTCCTAGAAGCCTCACTTTGGGCAGAAGTCTTCCCAAGGAAGCCTTTGGCTCAAATCAAAAAGAGTTACCTGATTTAGAGGTAATGTATTCTCTCGAGTTTCTTTCATTTATTTTCCTTCATCACTCACCACTATCTTCTTATTATTTGATTACATAACAACACCAGTATCCTCATTATACTTGGTTATTTTTTTTGAAGTATTTGATTTACACTTACACACATCTCTGTCTAATGGTTAAAGATCATACTATTTATGTGGGTGGCGAATTACTACCTCACGAAACGATGATTGTGCAATCTTCTTTTAACAACTTTCATGGTGGCCATTGAGATGTAACTGTATTTATATATGATATATATTATATTTATAATTTTCTTATTCCACTGTTTTTTTATATTATGGAATAACTTTATGGTTTCCATGATAGTTAAGTGCAATAATTTCATTTTAGGAAGTGCGTACTACCTCCCCCTCAAAGTTATATGACTCGTTCATCCCATACGTGGAATGTATAAAGGACAGAATTTTTGAACATATGTAACATATATAACATATATATTATACTTTAATTATAATATACATATTTCTCATTATTTTTTCATTCCATTAAAGTATGAAATAGAAATGAATGGACCATTCATGCGTACATACGACTTATCGTCTCCGTGAATGGTGAATTTCATTTCTTATCTCCAAATGTTATGTGCTATTATAAGTAAATATATATAATGGATTTATATGATATATATTACATATAAATGATAAATATAATTTTGTATTTAATGAACTTGGGACCACATGAACATCATGTAATTATAAGAGGTCCATTTTTTTGACTCATGTACCGAACATCGACAAAAACGACTGATATAAACTCACATAATTAACTAATTATTATAACATTATAATATGTGATATTAGTTGAATAATAAACTATAAATGAGTTACTTAATAAATTATAAATTGAATAAAGTTTATTATTCAGGAATATAAAGAAACGAACAAGACAAGTCGGACTTCAGGTAAGGGATCCTGCCTCTCTCTTTCTTTTTAACTACTCTATTTTATATCATTCCTTTTAAAATCATCTTTATTATGTTGTGGGATTTTATTTTTGTTAATATTACAATAAATATTATGTTCATATGATGAGAGACCCTATTTGATCTCATTAATCCATTTTTGATGTTTTGAGTGGCGACGTTAGGCTGCCGAATTTTCGTAAGGGATTTCTTATCTCACTTTTAATTCCACGAGTCTTCCATTGTTCGCCACTTATTTGTTGCATGTGGTGTATTTTTTTACTTCTATATCATATATAAGATTATATTCATGGTATTATGTGACTCATTTGGTATTTATTAACTTTTGGTCATACGACTCGATTGATTAGAACGAGGTTATGGGTTTTTCTCTCAGTTTTTATTCCTGTGAAATTCATGCTACATTTGACACTATTTCCTTTAGTGTGGTGTATTTATTTCCCATGATTTTATTCTTTGTGTAATATAATTTAAATTATGGGTATTTACATCTTCATTGTATGATCCTTCTTTCATGGGGTGTACGTTTCGAAAGTTACCGAAGTCGGTAGGGGAATCTTTCACCCTCTTTTTTTAAAAGGCTTCTCTTTGTTAGGTATTTTAATTTACATATTATTATGTTTGGATATGTTCTTATATATACTTATTTCTGTAAATTTTATGTCCAAGTGATGAGATATCATTTATATCTCTCATCAACTCATTTTATGAATTTTAAATTGACGCCATTAGGCTGTAAAATTTATGTAAGGGGACTTCTTAACCCAATTTCAATTCTTTGGGTTAAACCTATACTCCTTGATTATGTAGTGCTATGAATATATGTGGATGACCTATGATTGTTTTACACTTAATATCAACTTATATTGGTTTTATTTATATTTTTTACACATAATTATGTAATTGATTTATCCTAAATCTATGGATATCCACTTTGTACTTGTATTCATATCAATCTCCTTTCATTGAGGCGTATTTTGTTTTATACACAACATTCATTAATATAGTGTATAATCCCATTTTACTTTTACTTTTATGCAAAAGGAATCCTTTCTCTAAGAATAATTTTACTAAATGACAAAAAGTATGTATCTTTTTAACGTGCGTGGTGACAACGACCTTCCAGCCGCCGTTAGTATTATTAAATATTTGGCTTCCTCAAAAAGCCATATTATTTTTTAAATGAAAATAAGTACCATATACTATATTTTGTATTTTGGTATTGAAAATTGTTTTGATAATGGATTTGTTATGTCAATATATGTAAGTGATATATTGTGATTGAAATTTGGAAATGTTTTCTTTCCTTTATATTTCTTTTATGTATTATGATTTTATAATGTTACTTGGACATTTGACAGTTGGTTACATGATAAACCAAATGACGGGTGGTGCCGTGAATACCAGGAGGGGTGGTTACTTTATAACCTCAAATGCATTGGTTATGGAAGTCGGCCATATGGAAATTCCATTTAGTGATATGTGTGGAAGTCGACTGTATGGTTATTCCATTTAAATATGTTTATGTCCCTGGTTACCTTTATATGTTATGTGTTCTTTATATGGGTTTTATGGTGATATTTTGGTTACAAAAGGTTAAGCAATGATATTTTATTTAGTGAAGAGTATTTACTACTTCATAAAGGCAAATAGTTTTAATTATGATAAAGTATTCATGATTTACATATTGTTTTGAAAAACTAACAGTTTCCCTTCATTGTGTATCTCTTACTGAGCTTATTATACTTATCCCAAGTTTTTGAAATGTTTTTCACAGGACATAATGTGGAATAGGGTCAAGGATGGGATCAAGGAAATGTCATGCTGTCTAAAATATGGAACTAGACATGTTTTGTTTTAAGAGATTTAATTTTATTATAATAATGTAAACTGAGTAGAAGTGTCTACTTTTTAATAATTGAGATGTAATAGTTATGTCCTAATTCTCTAAAACTCTAAACCTTAAAAGATACTCAATGTGAATTATTCATTTAATTCATTATTATGTAATGTTTTAAGGTTGGGTCCTTATAATATCAAATTCCACTAATATCATTGAACACTAATAAATTAGGTCATCTAACATTGAATAAAATCTAATAATATCATAAAATCCTATTTAATCCAGGATGATTTGGATAAATTAGTTTTATTAATATCATAGACTATTGAAATTAAATGATTAATTGTTACCGATATGTCTATGGAAATATTTAGTCATTCTGGCTCTATTGGAAATGATATAGTTGTCCAGTTGGATTGAATTAAATGTAATTATTTAACCTCCAAGTTAATTGATCAAATAAATTTTTTTAATATTAACTAGTCGTTTTATAGTACAATTCAATTTTTTCTTATTTGAGTATTGTGGTTGATATTTTTTCTATATGTAATTGTACTTAAAATTTTGTGTTTGGTTTATTAAATTAAATTTCATAGGCCTTTTGTATCCCAAGTGACTCTAAATCATCTTAATATTGGATCCCATCAATCTATGAATGATTTGGATACACCATATGTAAATCCCTGATATTTTTTGAATTTTTTTTGAATTAAATTAATCTTTTTAACATTTTTCATTTCACACAACACTAAATATAGTTCTTTTATTTGAAATCACTAGGTTTGGATTTAATTTTATGTAGCACCGAGTTAATGTTATGCTATATGGAACAATGAAATTAACTTTTGTAATGTACAACAATATGTTCGTCTTTTATTACACATAATTTTGAGTTCCTCCAACAACTTGTGTTACACTAAAGGCTTAGTTTTTCAGAACTATAATATATTATTAATATTGTAGATAAAATATTATTATAGATATCACCTAGACATTTGAATGAAAGTTATGAATAATATGAACTAACTTTTGGAAATATTATTTGAACATATGTACAAAATCAATCATTTTGTTATCAGTTAGTTGTAAATGATATTAATAACTATTTAAAAATTAAGAAATTCCTTTTCTCGGAAAACCATCTCTCTGTGTACAAACACAATTTTACCCCAATAAATTAGACAGGACACTTTTAGTGAATGTTTTTAATAAAATTTTAATATTTAAAATCCGATCAATTTTTTATGCTCATCCAGCATATTTGATATGTGTAATATAAGAATAAATCCAATTTTTTTAATAGAAAGATGCATTTTTCTAAAATGTAATTTTACCACCATTAAGTCGTGTAACTATTTTAAATATAATTTTATAAAATTTTAGGTTTTTTACCTAAAAAAATAAACTTCATATTACAAATCTAAATATCAACATATACATTGGGTAAATATTTGTTATTTTTTCCAAGAAGTTTCATTTTTTTATGAATAGTGAAAATATTGAATTTTAATAAAAATGTACTTTTTAATATAGTTAAATTATATAGTTAAATTATAATTATAATTTTTATTTGAAGTATATTTATATCGACTATACGTAAAATTATCCAATTTTGGTAATTTTTACCAATTTCATCTTGAAATTGGTAATAAAAATTCAAACTTTTAAACATTTTCACTTTAAAACCGTATTGTTTCGTCCCGTTTTTAACATTATTTTTAAATTAATATCTATAAATTATGTGATTATAATTTTAAAAAATTTATTCCATATTTTTCATCATCATAGTTTATAATTATAATAATTTTAACTTAGTTTTTCTCCCAAAATATTTGAGAAATTAGTTACTGTGATTAAGGTAAAAACCATTTTTCTTACTAGATAAACGTTATCTTAAGGGGCCAAATACCATATTCACTTGTCTAAAGTTAATTTTATGGACATATTACTACCATAAACTCCATTTTCTAAAAATTGATATTATTTGAATCAGATAATGTAAGGGAGGCCTCTCAATAGTGTTTACCTTTTTATATTTACAAGAATGTAACTTCAACACTACTATAAAAGTGGACTCACCCCCCCCCCCCCCCCTCATTTATTCACACATATAATGTAATATATATCATATATTAACTTACCATATACTCTACCAAAATCTCCACACTCATCTTATATTACTCACTTTGGGATGAAATCCAACCAAGGAAGTCATTTGGTGAAAACCAAAAAGAGTTACTTGAAAAAGAGGTAATGTTATTCAACGTCCATTCCTATTTTATTTCATTATTCACCCATTAATTTCTGACTATTAAATGATTATATAATAACATTATTACCCTAAATATAATTATATATTTTTATTACAAGGATTATATATACACACACACTTTCATCAAATAGGTAATTAATTTATTGTTCGTGTGTATGACGGACTAACACATCGTGAAACGATGTCGTTCACTTTTCATTTACAACATCACGTGGTTGGTAATTATGATATAAATAATTTCCCTATATGATATATATTATTTTTATTATGTATTCTTGATTCTTTAATAACTATATAACACATTAATCCATTATTTTAATTTTGTGGGAATATGACAACTACGTTTTCGTTGTGTGGACTGCCTCCAACACAAATCGATGTGATTCGTTCACACCACACATAGAATGTCTTAAGGATGGGTTTATAAAATTAATATTATATATATGAAATAATAATACTAATTTAACTATAATATATATATATATATATTAATTTTATTCATTCAATATGATAAGAAAATGGAATCATCGTTTATGCGTACATACGACCTACCGTCTCCCTGAACAGTGTATTT
Source organism: Viscum album (assembly GCA_963277665.1). NCBI lineage: Eukaryota > Viridiplantae > Streptophyta > Magnoliopsida > Santalales > Viscaceae > Viscum > Viscum album. The sequence continues at coordinate 1,358,098,403 of OY728159.1, forward strand.
CATTTCATATTTATAAATTTTATAGATTATTTTAAATATATATATATGATATTAAAATCATTGTTTATGTTATTTAAATAATTAAATCATTATCCTGTTAAGAGGATCAATAATAATATCTCAAAATATATACGAAAAACAAAGCCGATATTACATGAAATGTGGCGTTAACATGGAATTGTTAATAAATGGGTAATATAAAGTAATAATAGAACAATATATGGAAATATATATAATAATATGGTTATTTTATAGATTTATTATAAAATTATATTTACTAGACATGATTTTTTAACATGCATGAATAAATTCTAAACCTAGGGAAAGGGTTTTATCATCTCACTTTTATTTATGTTAGATATATGTTATATTCAATGATTATTATTGTATTGTCATGTATATACTGACACATGACTTGTTATATGAATAATTACCTGTATTTAATGATATTAAAATTTTCAATTGATGTTATTCTTTCATGTGGATCACAATTCAAATGTTACTCAAGTAGTAAGGGGATTTCTAATGTCAAATGTATTTCATTGTGACTTATGGCTTATTCACCACTCATTTATTTTGTGTGGTGTATATACTACCCAAGAATGTATTCTATTATTATTATCCATCAATTTATATTTAATTAAATATCCATTTTCTAATTTTTATTTCATGGGTTTTATGGTTCAAAAGTTATCTAATCAATAAATAATTTTTTTCTCAATTTTCCTTCATTGAGACACATTCCATTTTATGAATCTATATTATTCTATGAGGTGTATATACTACAATTTAACATGTTATATAATGTATATATTTATTTTCATGATATTTTATTCTTAATTTAATTTTATTCTTTCAGGGGTATTATGATTAAATGTTATCAAAGTGGTAATAGTTTATTGTTATAATCTCAACATTTACCAGGACTGTTTATCATTATGCTTCCACCAACGAAATGTTATGATTCATATCTTATTAAATCTCATGAATTTTATTACCCTTTATATATTCAATATATTTTCATATAATGGTAACATTTTTCACTATTTGGTAATTGATATTATTAATAAAATGTTTTTATGAAAAACTGACTTTTTTCCCTCTTCAGTCGGAAATCTTTTTTATTCACAAAACACGTTTCCTAAAAATGGTTTCAGAAATGTTTTTAAATGATATATCAATCTCATTTTCGAAAAAAATTATTTTAAATAATTTTTTTATGTTTTAATGTGTTAAATGTTTTTTTTGAATCTTCCTTAATATGTTTTTAAATTTAATTTGAAAGAAAAATATTTCCAAAATGTTTTGTGTCATAGAAATAATTTTTCAAAGTAGAAACCAAGTTTTGTCAAGATTGTTTTTAATTATTTCTAAATATTACTTCATAATTACTCAATGTAGTTTTGAACAAAAAGGATTTTGAAAATGTTATATGTTTTTCAAATAATGTTTGTTTTCATTATGAACTATTCAAAGGGATCTTTCAAAAAACATCTCTATCTAAGATGATATCTTTTGATATAGTTGTTATTTAATAGGGATATTCTCCAATGATAACATTAATATTATTAATTTTAATGTTTTATGCTTTTATGGAATGATTTTTATATAACATGTTTCTCTTCCATAAGTTATTCCATGATAATTGCTTATAAAAATCATTTCCTTTCACAGGTTATTCTAAGAAGGAATGATTATGAAACCTATCTCTTTTACATAGTTTACGATATGATGAAATTTTTATGATACCAATTTCATTTCATGGGTAATGATATGATTTTTATAAAACCCATCTCTTTTTATGTGATATGATATAAGGAATTTTTTATTATCTTATGTCACACATATGTATGATTTCATTATGTGACATTTGGGTCCTATATCTCCATGCAATTCATTGGGTAATGATAAATGGTATATGGGATCAATGTGTGTAAATTTGTGGCCTAATCAAAAAAAGAGTACATGGGTTGTAGCACAAGACAAAAAATAATAGGTATCACATGTTGTAGCCTAATCCTGAAAATAGAACGGTATACGGGTTACAGCCCCAGCCCAAAAAGAAGAGGGTACATGGGTAGTAGCCCAATCCCAAAAAGAAGAGGGTATATGGGTAGTTTACCAATATTGAAAACAAAATGGTATATAGATTTTTAGCCTAATCCCAAATTAAGTACATGGGTGATTAGCCCATGAATAATATGTTATGAAGGTCTTGGTTTTTATCTTATACATAATATTTTCTATGATTATGTGTACACCACAAATTTTGTGCCTTATTATGATGTTATTCTCTCGTTGATTATGCTCTTGATTCCATTATGATTAATATATTATGTATTACCAATCTCTATTACATGACTCATGTATATAATCTTTGATATGTAGGATATTTTCTTAAAATTTTATTTTTATTTTCTCATACCCTTACACTCATGTTATACATATCTATCTCCTTTATTTACCCTTACTAAGCATATGAGCTCACCATTTCTTATGTTTCATTTCCCTAGGTTATGATGAATTTTTTTAGTAACAGAACTAAAGGGGAAGATATTTGTGGAAAAAATTAATGATTTTTCATCGAGTTATAATTTTGTGTTCTATTTTTCTAAAAAGACTAAAACATTACTATCCTTAGAAAATTATTTTTCATAATGTGCATAATATTAATAAAAAATGATGTAATTTCCATGTATGTTAATACTGGGTATCTATAGTTGGTATCAAAGGAAAGGTTTATTCAACCTTTGGACACTAGGATGATAAATCATTAATGATATCCCTCGGTATATTTCTAATGATATTTCTAGGAATGTCTCTACATATAAGTCTAACGATGGGTTAAATTATAGGATAATGTCCTAGAATTTTGGTAAAATATAGAGAAAGTTATTTCCAAAAAATACATCCCTATCTAGATAATAAAATTTTATTTGTCTCTATCATATATTTACATAGGGGTAAAAACCTCAAAAAATCGTATTTAGATAGACTCAATCTGGAACTCATGCACTAAAATGGCCCTTGTTGCACCAATAGTTTAATACTCTTCGGAGATATGCTTTGGGAATTTACATAATATTTTTGAAACATCATATGTTATTTAAATATAATATTATTTTTAATTACCTAGGATGAATCTAAGTTGAAATAGATTAAATAAGTTGGATTCATTATTTTGGAATCCTATAAGTAATTATTAATAATTTTTGGTTTTCAATTATGAGAAGTGTTTATCACACTATGTTTCAGGTTTTAGTCAATGTAGGGAACTATAAGAAACTTGGTTAATATTGAATATATCATTTTTGGAAGGTATGGGCATTATGAAAATATATTTTCTATGTTTTAGTCTCATAAATATAATCAAGAATTTGGTATGAGTATTAGTTATTTTTTAGAAGATAAATGGACCACAAACAACATGTGAAAGGTATGAAATGTTCTAATAGTATTTTTTGAATTAAACATAAGAATCATGATTATATTGATGTTGAGTAATATTAATACATGATTTTTGTTATATATTCTAGTAAATGTGTTCTAAGAAGTAAGATGAACAATCACGAGTAATGGTTTAAGAATTATATTTGGTGATTGAAGTGTATATGTTTTAGAATTCCAAGATTATGTTATATTAATCATGAAATATATAATATATTCTTTATAATTTTTAAATAAGGATTAAAAATGATATTTTAAATGGTCATTAAGAATTAATAAAGTGATTTAATGTAAGCATGATGTTTTTATTAAAGGAATGATACCCTTAATGTAGTCAAAATGTTGAGAAAATTATGTTTATCTTGGATAAATTGATGATAGTTTTGGATAATGTAAATTAGATAGTACCGATGAACATAGAACTAATAAAGGATTTTTTGAAAAAGTGTTCTATGTTATCATGGATGATTTTTACAACTTCTTTTGTATTTATAGAATATGTCCAATAATCTTTAGAATAATAAATAATACATGTTTTCAATATGGTTTTAGTGTAATTCAGTTTATTACCAGGTCTCAAGAGAATGCATGATTAATATGTTTGGTATGTGAAAAACAAGATCTACCTTACGATATATGGGGGATAAATATGAGGCTATTTTTTAGAAATTTAGTGAATAACTTTCAAAAAATTTTAGTTTTCATTTATAGGTAGGGTATTATGTTTAACCATTTATGGAAGGGTTTAAGTAAAACTTATCATGAGGTTTCTGAGATAAAATAATTATCTAAAAATTTGAGGATTTATGCATATTAGATAACATGGTCTAACCGTTTTTATGTTAAATAAAAATAGTTGGAATGACTTAACATTATATTTATGGATCTCATGATCTATGAGTGCCTTAGTAATGATAAATTCACAATCCTTCACTATAGAAATAGTTGAAGTGGGAATTATTTGAGGCGCTACCAAAGGGTGAGATTGTTTTTATGAAATGAAATGAAATAAAGTAAGTATATCTTCTCATAAAAATTATTCTACTTTAAAAAATGGGTCTGGAAATTAAATATTTTCCCATTATCATCATTTCTGATGATATCAATGAATTTTTTCAAGCTTATTTGGGTTATGGATTTGTGATCATCAACTTTATTTTAACCATGTTTCCAATCACTCTCGATCGGAAATTGATATTTATATTTCATTTCCATGTCCATTTTTAACTTTCCATCTATGTTCTTATCTAAGGAAACCTAGTTATGAGTTACTTTGGGTATCCAATATGGTTACAAAATTATTTTTTAAGGAATATTTATATTCATTTTTATGATGAGTGTCTCTAAGAAAAGAACTTTCAAGTATTAACCCAATGATAATCTAGATTAATTTCGAGTGTAAAATCCATTAAAATGTGGGTAGAATTTAACACCCTGAGATTTAATAAAATGTTCTTTTGAATAAATTTAATCATTTTGATATTTTTTATTCTACACAATACTGAATATAGTTTTCATTATATGAAAGCACTATATTTGGATTACATTACACACAACACCAATTTAATATTATGCTACATCAAACACATATATTAACTTTCATAACATAATAAAATATGCTTGGCATGTGTTACACAGAATGTCATGTTATTTCGATATATTGTGTTGCCTGCAAGGGAATGTTTTACTAAGCTACAATATACTATTAATATTATTATTAAAATTTTATTATAGTGAACGCCTAGCCATTGGAATGGATGTAAAGAATAATATAATCTAGATTGTGAAAATATTATTTACACTTGTATATAATATTTATCCTTTGGATATCAATTGGTTGGAAATTAAAGTATGAATTATTTGAAAATAAAGATATTCATTTTTAAGAAAATTATCTCTCTATGTACAAACACCATTTTATCTAAATAAATTAAAATTAACATTTGATTAAATATTTTAATAATATTTATATAAAAAAAATTAAATAATTTTTTTTACACTCATCCAATATATTTTATTGCAATAATAAAATAGTAAATCCAATTTAATAAATAAGAAGATGTATTTTTCTAAAAGGTAATTTTACCACTATTTAATGGAGAACCTATTATAAATATAATTTTTGAAGATTTTATAAGTTATATTTTAAAAAATAAAACACATATTTGAAATAAAAATAACAAAAATTTCTTTGGGTAATTATTTGGTATATTTCTAAAAAAATTCATTTTTGATGATAAGGGAAAAACACTAATTTTTAATTGAAACATATTTTTCATATATATTTTTTATAGTAAAATTTTATTTTAAACCAGTTTTAAATTATATTTATATAAATTATACATCTATTTATCCAATTTATTTAATTTATCCAATTTATATATTTGGAATCAATTTCACCTTGAAATTTGGAAAAAAAATTCTAACTTTTGAAAATTTTCACTTTAAAATCCAACTGTTTCGTCCAATCTATGAGATTTATTTTAAATTAATTTGGGAAACATATGTGAATAGAATTTTAAAAAATGGATTCAATATTTCAAATCAAAATAATTTATATTGTATAATACGTTCAACTTAGTTTTTTACAAAAAAACATTATTGAAAGTATTTAAAACTAATTATTGTGATTAAGGTAAAAATGAGTTTACTTAGTTGTTAAACATTAACTTAAGGGTAAAATAACCTATAAAAATTTCCAAAATCCATTTTATATCAATATTTCGAATATATAATCCTTTTTATATAAACATTACTACTATTTTTTGCACCAGATGTAAGGTACACCTCTCAATATTGTTTACGTTTTTATATTTACAATAATGTTAATCCTACTCCACACTAAAAGAGAACTCACCCATCCCCCCACTAATTGAAGACTCTAAATACCTTTTTATCATCAAAAAAATTTAAATAATCTCCCAAAATCCATCATATCATCTTATAATCTTCAACTATGGCTGAAAATCAATCAAGGAAGCCCTTTGGTGAAAACCAAAAAGAGTTACCCAAAAAGTTGTAATGTTCTTCAATGTGAATTTCTATTTTATTTTATTCTCCTCCCATTAATTTATTATTATTTCATGATTATTTAATAACATAAGTGTCATAAATATTAATATATGTTTTTATTCTAATTTTTCTACCTAAAAATTCACACAATTTCACCAAATGGGCGACGAACATACCGTTTGTGTGTACGGTGGACTACTGCCTCACGAAATGATGTCATTTTTTTTCTTTACCACCTATAATCGTTGATAATTATGATGAAAATAATGTATTTATATGAAATAAATTATATTTATTATTTATTTATTCTTATTTAATTATTATAAAACACATACCTTCATAATTTTCATTTTTTTGGGAATATGATAACTTCATTTTTGGACATGTGGACGGCTGCCTCCTCGAAGTGAATTGTATCATTCACACATTACATGGAATGTGTTAAGGATGAGTTTAGTAAAATTATACAATATATTTTATGTGGTATATGTATAAAAAATTATATTTATTATACAATAGGTTTTAATGTGTATAATGAAAGCCATAACTTAAGGTAAGGTTTTTCTCGACTAAGTTTTATTTAGGTGAAATATATGCTATATTCACCAATTATTTTTTCAATAGGATTTATATAATGACCTATGAAATGTAATATCATGATTAAACTTTATTTAAATATATGAAAAGTTTCAATTGATGTAATTAGTTTGTGTGGATCTGGATTCAAAAGTTACTCAACTAGTAAGAGGATTTCTAAACTCATTTTTAATTCCGGGAGACTTATACCTTATTCACCACTCATTTCGTTTTTTGTTTATATAATACACAGGAATGTATTCTATTATTATTTTCCTAAATTTTATGGTTATTTATATATCCATTTCAATATCTACCTTTTATGGGGTTTATGGTTCAAAAGTTTTTAAATCTGTAATGTAATTTTTTTCTCAATTTATCTTCTCTGAGACACATTCCATGTTATGCGCCTATATTCTTATATGAGGTTTATATACTTCCATTTTAAAAGTTATGTAATGAATATATTTATTCTAATTATATTTTAAGCTTCATGAAATTTTCTAATATCATGGGGATTATGATACAATGTTATCAAAGTGGTAACAATTTAATACTAAAATCTCATCGTTTACTGTGATTGTTTATGATTATGGTACCATTGATGAAATATTATAATACATATCTCAATAAATATATGTAATATTATTCTCCTCTATTTATTAATTACATATTAATATAATCTTACCATTTTTTATACTTTGGTACTTAAGGTGATTAATAAAATATCTATATGAAAATATGAATTTATTTCACTCTCTGATCACAAATCTATTTTATTCAAAAACCATATTTCCTAAAAATGATGTCAAAAATGTTTTTAAATGATTTATTAATATAATTATCATTGAAAGGTATTTAAATAATTGTTTTATTTTTTAATGTTTTTAAAATGGTTTTCAAATATTCCATTATAAGTTTTCAAGTTTAATTTCAAAAAAAAAGTTTTCAAAATGTTTAATGTCTCAAAATGTTTTTTTCAAATTGGAAAGTATATTCTCTAAATGAAATATTTCTAATAATTTTTAAATATTTATTCAAAATATTTTAAGTTTGTTTTAAAATAAAATTATTTTTAAAATGTTATATTAATTTTAAAGAAAGGTTATTTTCTATAAGAATTTTTCAAATGGATCTTTGAAAATCCTTCTCCATCTAAGATGACATATTTTGATACAGTTATAATTTAATAGGGATATGATTCAAGGTTAACATTAATGTTATTTCTCTAAATGTTTTATATTTTAATGGAATGATGTTTATGTAACTCCTTTATCTTTCATGGGTTATACCATTATAAATTATTGTGAAACGTGCTTCTTTTCATGGGTTATTCTAAGATTAAATGATTATTAAACCTATCTATTTTCCATAGGTTTTGATATGATGAAATTATTATAATACCCATTTCATTTCTTGGATTATGATATTATGTTTATGAAACACATAGCATATTATGGTTAATGATATGATTCATATTTTATCATCTTATGGAACACAAATGTAAGATTTCATTATGTGACGTGCGAGACCTATATCTCCATCCAATGTATTGGCTAATGATAAATGGTACATGTGATAAAAGGGTACATTATTTATATCCCAATCCTAAAAAAATTTGTTACATAGTTTGTATCCCAATCCTGAAACTAAGAGTGTCCAAGGGATGTATCCCAAGTTCGAAAACAATAGGGTACATGGGTTATAGCCCAATACAGAAAAGAAGTGGTTACACACTATTTTTCACAATAATAAAAACAATATGTTATATAGGCTTTTATCCCAATACCCAAGTAGTTAAATAGTTTTTATCCCAAGCCTAATATTTTATGATGTTCTTGGTAGGTATCTTTAACATAAGATTTTATATGCTTTTGTGTTTATCAAAAATTCTATGTATTATTCATTTTTTATTCTCTCAAGGATTATTCTCTTGATACTATTTGGATTAAGGTCTTATGGAAATCCATTATCTATTCCATGACTCATGTATATCCATCAAATGTTACAATTTTTTTATTAATATAAGGGGTGGATCCTGAAAAACTAAAGGGGCCTAAAATACTGGAGACCAAGTGAATCACCCTTGATAAGGATAACACACTCAAGGAGGAAACACATGTATGTTAATCCTAGGTCACTATACCATATTCCTATAATAACTCATCCTTGATGGAAAAAATTATTATAATAAATTCTTCTCAGTGGAATAAAATAAATATATCCTTTAATGAAATCTAATGGATTCTTGTTTATGAAAAAAACGACTAAGATAGTGAAGATTTTACTTAATAAATCAAAGTATTGTTCCCACCAGTGGAAAATATAATGATAATATTCAAAAAAAATTAACATTTAGTAAGGTCTCATCTATTTTTTATTGGAAAGTTTTCTTCTACAAGTATATTTTATTAGGTGAATAAAAATTCTAACATTCTAAATCAAGCTGGGAAATAATTTTTTGAAATTATACTTATTGGGAGATATAAAATTCATGATACTTCTAAAATTATGTATAGGTAATGAGGATTTCATTATATGGTTATTTTAATTGTGTTTTTCCCTAATATAATTGATGTTTTTTTGTTATTTACCTTTTTTCTTATATACTATATCTTATGAATTTTTTTGAAAAAATAATCTGTTCTTTTTTACGTCATAAATGCTGAATGAGAAATCACAATCATGGAAAATTGTGTTTGAGTTTAAAGGTATAAAATTTTCTATCCTCATAGTTCATGAAATTATAAGGGTTTTTTTATTTTTCATCAAATAGTGAGATGATAATTTTAATGTTGTAATTGACCTTATTTTATTTAATGGTTTTGTAGATTTTTTGAGGGAGTGTTTACACATAGGATAATGTTTAGAATGGATCTTGGGGTTTTTTATTTCAAGAGTATTAATTAAATATAATTATTTTAGTGATGTATTATATTTATTTAATATTATAAAAAAAATGGATACATTGAAAACAGAAGATTTTATTGAATTTTAATAAAAGTAATACTACTCTTTATATATTGTTTCATTTAATGATGAAATAATTTTGAAATGAGATCCAAGATTTTTGTTTTATTTTTTAATAAAATTAGTAATAATCATTCATTAAAACCCATTTTAATTCTGATTATGTGATTAAATTTAGGGGATTGGATATGAGGATACATTTTTCCCTGATGTTAGGAAATTTTATTGAGCCTAATTAATCTCATTCATGACTAATTTTCCAAAAAAAATTAATTATAATATATCAAGTATATATACACCCAGAAATATTATTTTATGTATAATTTATTATATAACATAATTATATTATATTGACAATTCAACTCGGATGAATAGAGATAACGAGAATTATTTTCATCCATTTATTCTTCCCATAGTGGAAAATATTATTGTTCAATTTAGAAATTAATGTGTCTTGATTAGATGCATTGATATAATGAAAACTATGTAACAATGATACTATTTTATTTGTCTCAGGTAGAATCAATGATGGTTCAATGATTATTTGTATATGAAATATGGGGGTTTGGTGAAGTTCCATGTGTCAAATTTGGAGGATTTATTAGGGTAAAGGGGTGTCAGTGGTTTTAACTTTTTTTTAGTTGAGTTTAATAGTTAGGATATAAGAGAATACTGGTGGAAAATATTTTGTTCTGATGAGGGATGAGTATTGGAATTATGTTGATGGTGGTGAAGGTCTAGGAATCTAGGGTTTTCCCTCAAAATATATAGAGAGTACATTTATATTTTATTTAAATTAAATTTTACATATGCGATAAATTCAATATTTTTAATTGGTTAGTTGGTGTGGATATAAGTTTGAATCTATTAAGTTTTATTAGATAAAGTTTTTAGTTTATATATATACATATATATATATATATACTATCAATTTAAATTATCAAAACATATATTAATATATAAAGAGATTCGTAAATTCAAATAATATTTTTAATATTTTTGAAAGGTGACTCAATATTATTGGATGGGCGATAGGTCAATAATGACTCCTCCCCATGTGCTTCTTTACACACACACAGACACAGACACTATTTTAAGTAATAAAAACTTAATAGAAACCAATTTTCAAAGAATATGGAGGCCGTATACACTAGGAAAATTTGTAATCAACTTTTAAAATTCTCCATTAAAAAAATCATGAACAATTAATAAAATCATTTAAGGTGACAAAGTCCCTCATAATACACCAAATTAGGGTGGATGACTAGCATTATTATATATACATCAGAGATATTCTATATGAGAAACATCAAAATAACAAAGTAGAAGGAACTCGTTAATGGTGATTTGTCGACTAAACCGAATAATTTATGTAAGGTAGTCTAATTTGTGAAGTCAAGCATATTGAAACTAATTAATAAGTATTTGATTTATTTATGTTATATTTTTTATAAAAAAAGCATGCTCATTTAAAAAATTCAAGGTAATAAACATTATAATATAGTTCTTTACTATTTTTATAAGAAGAAAATATTTCTTCACTGGTATCATATTACTTATAATTTGGGGTGCATTTTCTTCTTTACCATTACTTTTTTTTCTTTAGGATGAGGTTGAAACACTCATCAATGATAATAAGTATTTTTAATATAATATGGAAAGAGTATATGAATGTTGAACGGAAAAATATTTGATTCTTGAATCATCATGATAAAAAAAATTAAATTCTTTTTTAATAGAATTTTTTTTCATAGAAATCAAAACTAGTTATTCCATTTCACCTGATTAGGAAATTGTTATTAAAACAATAGTTTTGATACAGTATGTGTTAGCCTGCTTCACTAGCATACACACTATAATTAGACTATAAATGTCTTATGATTGGGTAGTGGGTTCAACCACATCCTCTGAATCAGAAATATGTTTAATGTAATTCAGTTGAGTAAAAATTGTATCAAGAATTTTTTTGTATAGTAGCATTTATTATGGTAGTTTTTTAAAAAAAGAAAATGAATCATTCTCAAGTTCATGATATGGGGATGTGAAATTAAAATATGTTATCCTTGAACCATAACCCATATTAGAAGCAGAGGACTCAATATGAATCTGAGAGGTATCCAACTTCATTATCACTATGTTCCCAGATGGAGAAAAAAATAAAATTGATGATTCTAATCTTCAATGTATCAGGCTCACATTTATCCACATCAACAAAATCTACATGGAAGATTTAAGAAGTATTATCTACACCTAACATCAATGAATAGTGTTGAGCTTATCATGTTTTAACCAACTTGTAAAATGACAGTGATTTAGGGACCACAATTAAATGAATACAAAAAGTATTATATGAATAAGTATCATTATCAATTAGTTGGTACATTAATAAAAACACATGAATATTCTACTAATTTATTTGTTAAAAGTAACAATATAATACATTTTAACTCTTTATTTTTATGGATAGTGGTTTGGAAACCTCCACTTCCATACATAGACAACCTAAAAAGACCCTGAACAGATTTATAGTGGAATCCTTGATTTTATTGGTAATTCTTAAAACAATGACTATAGATAATAAAGAATATTTATGACATAGATGAATCTATAACCTCAAAAAACACACCCAAATTGTAAAAACATATACATTTAATCCATCTTATAAGAAAAGATGCCATTTTTAGGAATATGTTAGATCACTATATGAACCATCAATGATTCTTCTAGTATATGTAGAAATATTTCTTAAATATGGATAATAATAAAACTTAAAGTTCATCAATAATTCAAATTGTAACATTTTCAACCCCAATATTTTCCCATTAAATTAAAATAAAAAACATTCTTGGTAAATAACAAGAAAAAATATTAACATAGAAGAATATATGAATTGAGGATAGTTTTTTGATATTTTCATATAGGAATGACTTTGTTCAGGATACATTTTAATATGAAATATAAGCATTAACATTATATGAAGAGGAATATTAATCCTCTATTTCAATATATTTTCTAACAAGGGTTTACCAATTATTATTGTGAGGATTATATTTCAATGAGATGATGGTGGTGATACAATCTCACTAGATACACACACATGCACAAACATTTACTACTTCATATAAAATTATAAGTATGCATGTGTGTGTGTAAATATATAAATATGATGTTATGGAGTTGGAATTGAAATTTAAAATTTGGATGTTCTTTTACTTGTAAAATATATATAATAAAACATTATATATTTGATTACATAAATAATTTATTATCATTATTTAATCTTATTCTATTGATAAATTTTCTATATGCTGTGAAAATTATGATCCATTTACTTAACTATTACTATCACATTGGGGAAATTAATTCAATAATCATATGTGATATGTGATTTTAACCCATAGTATAGTACTTAAAACAATCACATATACCAATCTATCTAAATATTTAAATAAATTTACAATATTTACCTCCTGTCTCTATTTTCAAAAAAAATAGTTTATTTAACATATTTTTACATATAGATCATAATGTTGATATTTTTAGGCTTGTAGAGATCATTTTAATGGTGTTTTAAATTGGTTTTCTAGAACATATCATGATAAACACAGTAGAATAAACCCATTTTAATTGCTAATATATCATTATAAAATTAACACAGAATAATTAGCACTAAAATTTATAGGAATACCTTATTCAAAATGTTATTAATATCTATAAATTATAATTTAATTCATATTATAGTAATCACCATGTGACACCCAAGAAAATCTCATCTATATAGGTATGAACACCATTTACTAGAATACCCAAATACTTTAACTAGATCCCTCGGACTCTAAAGGTCTTTTAGAACATTTGCTACAAAGAATAATATAAAATGGTGAAAATGAGATTACATAGTAAATATATTTATAGTGTCACATACAATAAATATAATGATCTATACCCTTTATATAGTATCCATTTATTAAATGAATACATTCAAGGGTCAGGTACCATCACTTGGTGGCTGACATGTATAACCCATAATGTATGCATATCAAGATATAAACATTTTAACATTTCTAAGGGTTATTATATGTTTATATAGAAATAAGTAAATCGTCTAGTTGATTTACAATTGAATAATACCAAGAAGATGATGTGATAGTGACTATACACATGATATTTTATATCATAGTCTATTATGAAAGAGGCATCTTTATACCCTTTATGATATGGAAATATCAATATATGTGATTTACATTATGTGCATATCATATTAAATGATTCAAGGTATAACATAATATAAAATATGCATGTTTGTGTGCATATATAATAATAACCAACGTTCAATTAAATAACATTAATAACATTATGAAAAATGATTCATCACTTTATAAGTCCTTCCAAACACCTTTTTGTATATATTATTAATCTATATTAATTTTAGAATAAACAATTAGTCCAAAATTTTATCATTTCTGTAATTCCAAACTATGTGACCCTACAATTTTTTATAATATTGAGAAAAATGAACTCCTAATATCATAGATGTATGAATAGTGGCCTATAGAAAATAAAAATTAGTTATAATCAATCTACAGAGGGGTTTGGTGTGATATCAATCAAATACAAAAATATATCTATATAAATAATTACACCATAGGATATATCATATACAACATATATATATATATATAGTCATGTTTTCTATGAATTTAGTGGACACTAGACATAGATCCTGTCAATCTAGTATAGTTCATCTCATACATTCATGATTCTCTAAAATAGACTGACCAATATGAATGAATACATCATATTTCATTCATCCAAGTAATCAATCTTATCACATGTCACTAAACTAATCATGGCAATGAATTTTCTCATCCTAATTCAATAATGATATCAAATTCTTTTTCATGTCATATACGAAGAAAATATCCATCTTGGTTAAGTTCCAACATAGTACATAATAAGAAAAATACTTAATCACCCCTAATTAGCTAAACCTATAGGCTTATAAAAGTTAGGTATCAAAGTAAAAAGGTACTCATGCTATATATATCCCAAACCTTTGTAATTTTTATTCATTATTAGAATAATACCTTATATATATCAAAGGTCTTATTAAATTCAATGTGATATAATTTGGTGGGTTTGTCTATATAATAATTCTTGGATTATTAACTCATGGATGTAATATTTCTATCACATACACCTTTTTGTATGGAGTTTAAAATTATAATAATTTTATTATAACATATAATCATAATCCATTATACTCCATAATGACCATCAATTAGTCACAAAAAAATCATAATTTTAGGGTATATTATCGTTCCAATGTTTATGTAATATAAATACAATACACATTATTGAATGATAATTGGATATTAATTTTATGATAAAATTTTAATATATTTACAAACCATTGCATCCAATCTCTCATGTTTCTAATACAAGGAGATTGAATATGTCCCTCAACATTTTTTTTTCATGTTAATGGTTTTATCAAAAAACTATTATCTTGTTTGTGATTTAACTATCATGATTGAATCATAGTAACTCTTATCTCTTAATTTGGAACAACAAGACTTAGAGTCTCACATCATAATCATGAAACCAGTAGAGAAATATGAATCAACATCCCCATGTTGTGGAATGATCTCCCTTGAGTTTCTGATCATTTTCTTTTTATTAATAATGGATTTTTGGGGTGAACAATTTCTATTGTTTAAGCAACTTTTACTAAGAAAACCCATAAAAAATTATCTTCATTTATTACATATATTACACTATTTTTCGTGGTATATACTTCACTTGAAGGATCCATGATATCCATACATTATCACTTAAAAATTTTAAAAAAATCATTTATTTATTCTTTCTATAAATATGAGTCGATTTCCATTAAACAATTCTATGATTTTCTCAATAAAATTCTTCCATAGAAATAATCACTAAAATATGCATTCAACTTTCCAATTAATGCCTCATAGAAATTGGAATTTAATTATCTAAAAAAACATTCACATAAATTCTCATTTAATTACCTATTGCATTTCACATTAAATCCATTAATAAAACTACCCATTTAGGTATTTGAATTATCCTTTCAATTATATTTATATGACCGAACACCTCTAAAATTTATCATTCTTATATTTTAAAATAGTTCATATAATTGTATATAAAAATGTGGTTCCCTATTACTTAATCTTATGTAAGATAAGTTTCACTATATTTAATCTTACTTTTTCTTTAATTCATTCTTATGCAGTACTTGAATATCCCGAACTAATCTAACAGACACTTTTTATGACACAAATTCAAAATCCTTGAGTTATTAAAAATGAGATTAGGGAATATAAATTTAATGTCACACAATGAAATAGAAAATCATCTTATCTTATGAATATTTAATAATATCCAAGTTTAATCTCATGCAGCTTCAATATTTTGTGTTTATTTATATCTGAGTTAAATCCCTTCTTGATTTCACAAATTTATCCATACATGATCTAGGGTTATGCATGACATAATCTCACATTGTCTTCAAATATATCTTATATTTCTTTAGAAATATGAGCTAATATAACATAGTGTGTTTTTATTCCAACCAAACATAAGTTTGTTCTAGTTCAATATTACATAGCATCTAAAATAATTTTTTTAATCATATGTAACCAATGAACTTAAAATTTACTCATACACAAACCTTAAAACAATCTATTTAATATTACACAAAGTCTAAATTAATATAGATGAATCTTGGCATTATCTAAAACTATTAAAAATCCATCTAATTTAATGTAAATTTTTAATTACCATAATTAACCACATTAATCATCAAATTGGGGAATATTTCACATCAAACCGCCCAATCTCATCAATTAAATATCTAACCTAAGATTTTTAACTTATGAAAATAATGAACTTTATTATCACAAGTATATTCATATTCTAAAGTACCATAGGCCTTCTTTACCATCATATTCTATAATTCCAACAATTGATAACAAATCCAACACCAAACAAACCAATAATTACAATATTTAATGAGATTATTAACGAATGAAATAACTATAACATAATTTTTTATCATCTATAGCTATATGATCAATAATAATGGACTTTTTATGATTCAGTTTCATATTTTATGGTGTTTATTCTGATTACACATGAATTTGGGTAAGTAATTTCAATTTTATTTGGAAATTAGATATTTTTTCATGATTCTATGAGAGTTTAATTGGTTTAAATTTGGGATGCATTGATGTAGTTGATTGATTATAATGGTCTTAATAATGATTAGCCATCATCACTTTGATGATAAATAAATTTTATGGTTGGATGGATTTGGTTAATTTTGGTGATCTGTTTTTCTTTTAAAATATTTATATAATTATATTTATTGACTATTTTTTATTTATTTCTAAAAATATATGTATGGTGTTGAATACATATTTCATCTTCATTTGATAATAATCATTTACGAAGTATTTTTGAACGGAAATAGATGTTCTATATTTTTTTTATAAATATATATATTGTTATTTGGATACTTTTGATATATTAAATTTATAATTAGTGTAATTATATAAAATATTCATGACAAAATATGTATATATGTTGAAAAAAGTTATCATAATATATAATATACATTTTAAAAAAACTATATAATTTTAAGTACATGTCCAAGACCTTATAATTAATTTTTAATAGTGAAAAATATTTTTTGTAGAATCTTAAAATATTGTCATAAAAATTTTATGAATCATAATCATTATTATAAAAAAATATCGTAAGAATCATTGTACTTGAAAATATAATGAGTTAACCACACAATAAGACATAATATTTATGAATATGTTATGAATTATTTTTAACAACATGTAATGTTTATTGTTATAAGTGATTTTTTATATACTAATAAATATAATATCATATAATAATAATTGAATCAATATAATATAAGAATTTAACAATATTATTCATATCAAAAATCTATAAAAAATAATGACAATTATAGGATGAAAAATGATGGTTTTCAAATTATAAGATAGTTATTGTGATTATACATGATCTTTTATGATGTGAAAAATTTATTCTCCTTCATAATGTAAGTTTTTCAAAGGATTTATGTAAACATAACGTATTGAAAATAAATACCTTAACATATTATTTATTTGTAACTATTGGGTTATCTAGTTTTATATTGACTCTAGGCTCGGACATTGTGCTATGAAATGATAAAAAAATGTTGTGATTTATATATCTGTCTCTCACTCTGTAATATAATTGGGTAGTTTAATAAATATGTGTTTTTATGTTAGGTAGAGGATTATAAAATGGTTTATTGTTTTCTCTATAGGGTAATTCCTTACATTTGAATGTATATAACTCTTGACTCTACTCTCCTGCCCCAACACTATTGAAGGAAGTCTTAGGGTGAAACTATGAATATTCTAATCAATAATGGGGGATCTCTAAAGGGATTTGTGACTTTAAAGTGGTGTGAGATAATTTGGTTGAGATATAGATTTGAGTTAAAATTTACTAATATAATATACTTCTATATGGTGTGGGAAAAGTAAGGAAATAGTGTTATATGTGTTAGAGTTCAACCATGTAGACCAAATAACCAAAAATAGGGTATGGTGGAAAAAATACAATAAAAGGGCTCTAATTTTGTACTGATTTAATTGGAAATATAGAGTATTGATAATGGGTAATATTTAGTTCATTAAAATAATTATTTAGTTATTATAAAACTATCATCATGCATGAATACATGTGATTTAGAAGTTATTTTGGGATAAAGAGTTAGAAAATTATGATTACATCTTTTAAAAATCCCTCTTCATTGTACTACTAACCTACCAATATTTCTAGATTCATTTGGATATACTATCCTACCATGTGAAAAGTACAATGTGAAATCATTAGTTGAGAATGATTGAATTTGTAACTATTTTTGTTCCATTAATTGATGATTGTGAGTATCATAAGAACTTAATCTATAGCATGAGGGGAATCACCTACTTTTATACATAGAATTTATCTAATTTTGGAGTTTTTATGAATCTTCATTGAAGGATTACAGTCATATGATGGGGAGAGAACAAAACAAGGTATTTGGTCCTTGGTTTGATGATATTGGAAGGATGTTTTTTCATATTGAGAAAATTTTTATATACAATACTTATTTACAAAAATATTTTTTTTCACTATTGGTGGAAAATTGGTGGAAGAGGATCAAATGGGCTAAATTTATTATTATATTGAGTGGAAAAAAATATTTATATTGTTGTAAAAAACTTTTGTTATTGTTTTTTATAATTAAAAGTTAGGTTGATTTATGTGATGTTTGATGAGTTTCTATAAGGATATAGTGCATAATGTGTACACATGAGTTTATTTACCTTTTTTATAATGTCAATTGAATATATTATAGTTAATTTTCAATATGATTATGGATTACTATAGAATATCATATGATTAATTCCCCTCTGGACTTATTTTAAGTTGTCATGAAATATGGTCTATATTGATATCATTTTAGAGGGTAATGAATTGATGATTTCTTTGACATAATATGAATGTGATGAAAATTAGTTACGTAGAAGAAAAAATTATAATGGGAGTCATAGGTCAATATGGGTAATAAACACCTTTTTCTAATGTTACAATACTATAAATTTTTACTTTCCCTATGTGATGGTTAGCCCACTTGATTTTATGATTTTATCAGTTGAAACTATCATTATGTAATTTTGAGTGATCAAAGTGATTAAAAATATATAACATGTTACCATATCTATATATGGAATAATGATTTCACTGATTAAAATCCTAATATTTCTTCTATTTGGAGGGATTGACTTCAAAAATGGTTGTTTTAGTCTTAATTAGTGTTTTTTCCTAGTTAAGTGCCTTCCCAATGTCTAAATAAAACGTTTTTTAGGTCAAAAATCCAACCAAGGAAACATTCCCATTTTATTTAGAAAGTATAACATCTAAGTATGTGGAATTTTTGAGAATATTAAACACCCTTATATGGCATGATTATGAATAGTTTCCATTTTTATGGGTTTTCTCTATGACCGCTTCTTTAAGAGAAGTGAATATAGAAGTAATGTGTTTATTTTGACATATATTTTTAGGAACCAACCAATTAGGACCCACCTATATAGAAGTAAGATGATATTGACACAACAATCTCACAAAAAAAGTTTAGGGTATGGAAACAAGCATAGAGTAGGTATATCACCCAAATTGGAGACATTAGCCTAATGTACCGGTATGCATTCACACAACCATATTCATGAAATAGTACATATATAATGATAAAACTAATCATATAGAGTGTAAAACACTAATGTAAAACCACTAGAGATAACATTAGAGTACGAAAATATGGTATAGAATTGTAAAAGGGAAAATACACACCCAATCAAAAATATGGTCCCGACCTCTCAATAACTGGAATAGGTGGAAAACCAGAGAGAGACTAGCTCAAATAAAAAAGGTCATCCATTATACATGGTTGAATCCATGAAACATTGTACATACCTAAAACTATGTCCCCCACTGTCAATAATGATCACCTATCATCTGCTTCAAACACAACACATCAAAAAAATACCATGTAGGAGTGAGTATATACATACCTAGTAGGCACCCCCAAAATCACCTAACACAGAAAATAAATGGAGTGGTCATATCAACACCACAAATCTCATTCAATAAAAATTTGATACCAATTAATTACAATAAACATAAACAATATATGATCAACAATAAACCTAAGTGAGAGAGAAAGAGGATCTCCATATCTATGGCCCAACTAAGAATGATGAGCTAGCTTACAGCTTCAAAGGTCCAATTTAGATGCCCAACATCATACGCAACCACACCAGAAATAATGATGTGGGTCCATGAAACTGCATAAGATATTGGGAAGGTACCACCCCTTACCACATCACTCTTCATTATTGGGGGCATGATCACAATGTTATCCTACCTGAGGATTTTATATGACACTTGTTTAATAGAACTCACTCCACGAGTTGTATAACACTGATATACCTCATACGAGGAGTCATGATCATCGATAGTTTCATAAATAATACCATGTTACACTCAAAATATCATGACGCTCAGATAGTGGATATCACCCACGGCCTCTATGGGATACCATAAACCCAATATAGAACTTTGAAAACCCCAATACATAAATAGGGGATCCCACCTTAGACCTCTCGGGGATAAGGACAACCCTACCTATAATAACCCTCTAGATATGGGATCAACTCATATGAATTGTGGTTAGATAAATACCTCAACTCTCAACTAGGGATGTAGTAGAAATGTATAGGATTAAACTTTGTGTCATGTGGAGGGATGCATGAACTATATATGAACCATTCCTATTCAACAGATCACACCCGATGCATGGGATGCAATTCCTCATTGGCAAAAAAGCCTCAGTACAATTGGTGAGGACTCTAGAAGTGCATCGAAGTGAACCGAGATCAAAACCAAGTTGATGGATAATTTTTGGGTACAAGAGTAGTACTGTAGCAGTTACTATAGCATGTATTATAGAAGTTACTATTTATTACTATAGTAGTCGGGTCTATCCACCTATTTGGGCCTTCGGGCCACCAGTTTGATCTTCGAGCACTTTAAATCCTTTGGGCCACCCAAGGACTCCAGGCCAGTAAGGCTTTTGGGCCACCACAAGGGCTTTGGGCCACCGCAAGGCCTTCAAAACCCATGATCAATGGAGATTCCCCAGACAGACTCTATAAAAGGAACATCCCCAGAGGAGGAATCAAAGCATGAACACTTACTAGAGTAGAACCAACAGATTTGGAAGAATCAAAGGGTATGGAAACACCATCGGTAATATTCTGTTCTTTCACGAGAAGCTCAGACGGATGTTCATGCAAAGGTATAGATCTACCATCATGATGAAGATGACGGGGAAGGTAAATTCCTTGTAGTTAAAGTCTGGTTGAATTTCCTAAGTCCTTAGGGTCATGTAATGTCTCACAAGACTATGTGCCATGTAATATATAAGACTATGGGCCTTGTAAGGGCTCAACCTCATCCATTGAAATAGGGTTTATCAAAAATCAATAAAAAAGGACTTTGGGCCATTTGTGGGGGATTATTCATTGAACCTTCAAGGGGATAGACTAAGAGAACATTCTCAACAGGCACTGGTTTATGTGTCTCTAAATGAAGTGTCCTACTAACATCACCTATTGTCATATATTAATATAAAAAATTAAGGCCACCATCACATTTTACATGGAAAACTTCTTAGGATAGAATAATCATGGAATTGTATCTGAGCCTTGGAAAGGGAGATAAATAACAAAGAATACTTTGAATGGAGTAGATGTTGTGTCCTCCTATGGTACACAACATGTCAAAAAAAGTTATACAACATTTGTTTCCATCATGGTAATCAATGTGAATAAGAAAAGTACACGGAATTTACTATTGTCCTCATCGCATGTGACCTCACCTTGCCACAAGGGTGTGTCCTTTCCCTCACATGGCTTGGATGTACATGTAGACCTATAAGGTGTGTACATAAAGTACATTGTGTGTTGTTCCTAGACCAGAACATGCATGGGTCCATTAGCTGGTTCTCGTTTACAGAGCCCCATGCCCATGTACATAGCCTTGTTCCCATATTCCTAGCCATATCCTTTATCCCATGTAAACTAAGGGTTATATCTTTGTGTGCCTACATGGCCATGTCAGTTTTCAATATGGAATTTGTCCATGTCCTCATCCACATGGACAAGTCCTACTACATAGATTATACCCCCAATACAAAGCAGGCAGTCCAAAAAATTACCAAATTATCCAATTAGAAGAACACAAGGTGTGTAATCCTACACTATACACTATGTGATCTATATTTCAAAAAGGTAAATAACTATGAACAACCTAAACCCCCTATTTTTTCAATTACCCACAGATCCTCCCCTAAGTGGGTTTTTATTATATTATAAGTTATTAAAAACCTATAAAAATTTCATGGGGACAGGGATATAAAAATCATAAAACTGCCTACCTCATGGAGAGACATAGGAGATTCTTACCTAGATTCATGACTATAAGATGTTATACCATGATCCTAGAGTTATCTCCACAGAGAAAAAAGTTCATGGGCACCTCATCTTCTCCTATGTTTGTTCATCACACAATGGAGAAGCCCTCCCCCTATTTTCTATGCATGGGAATCAAAACTACAAGGCTTATCCTACCCCTTCTTATTGATTAAATAAAAATAATTTTTTAATTAATTTATCATGTCTTCCTATGGTTTCCTTTCACTGGATTCTCTATGCCACCCTACATTATGTCATTCATATAGTAAACCCCATATCCTAAAAACAACTATGGTATTATATTTATGATCCAATAATCTATTTGGGAGTTATTCCATTATTTTAAAAACACTATGTACATGGGATAAAATAAATTTAATATTTTTAATATCACCACAGAATGGCTCTCAGGGCCTCGAATTTCAATGTTGCAACCACGAACAACATAAAAAATATTCTTATAAATATTCTAAAGTCTTACAGAGAAAAAAATGGGTCACCAAACAATCATTAACTTAGGTATTTTATTATTGTAAATAAAAAAACTATACAAGAGAGAAAAGTGAAATCTTTACATGGTCTCCCATTCCCAGGAGCTCTCTTAGGGGTTCTCATGTTGTCAAAAAACACACATTTAAGGGAAACATTATCAAACTTAGCATCTTGTTATTCAAGCCTAAAACTCCACATAGAACCTCTAAAATGAAACATTACTATGAAAATTCATTTCAACATGGATGATATCATGTAATGAGTCACAAAAATAGGTCCTCATTTATGATATGTGGAATACATTGAGATCCATGTCTCCTTATGGCCACATGGTCTAGCAGTAGACTACCTCACTAACCCAATGTAATAATTGAAAAATCGTCGTACGAACCATGGATATATCCTATCATCCCATCCCAATATCTATAGTACTCGATGAGGAGAGATAAATTTGGATCTAGATATTCTCATCGAACACCAAAGTCTAGTGAATTCATTCCAAAAATGACTCTTAATGTCTCTTAGAAGTACTCATATGCTATTAGATGGAATTTACCCTCTACACCCAATCTTATATCCGAATATGGGCCCATAATCATTATCTCCCACTTTTTCCAACCAGTACAATATTGGACTGTAAGGTCTCCCATATATGTCCATTAAACCAACATGAAATCCTGAAGCATGTTCTCCAGAACCTGAATAGTTTACTTTATTTGGCCATCTATATGGTGTAGAAAAATCATTTTCAACACAACTATGTCGAAAATATTCTTGTATTATATCCATAATTGTGATTTAAATAAAGTATTACAATATGAAATGATAATCTAGGGAACTATATGAATCTATACTACCTTTTACATTCTGAAGTTTTACAAAATCTCCACCAAACTGTTCTCCCAAATGATTATGAATTGGGAGAATTCATTAAGTTTCTTTGAAAATACTCAAGAAGAATTGTGAACTCTCTCTTATCATAGAAGCCCATCATAAAAACTACAAGGTCACCACCCCATATCAACTGCCATTTGGGAACCTTGGTTATCACCAACTAATAGTTTTGAAATTAAAAGCTAAAATCATCATTAAGATATCATTTCAATGGCCACGTAACCAAATTCCAAAGGATATTAGTATAACCACCCCACTCCCCTGTGTACTAATAATAGAAATAATCATCCTCAGTACCTAATATAACTACATGACTAGTGTAATTGATTATCCTCAAGGGGATGACATACTCTCCACCTTAATTAAATTCATAAATAATGTGTACAATGGATATCTAGTCACACAAGACCTAACAAACAATATCCCCATATTGTGCATCCCTAAACCTTAGATGAAGCGGGCGTAACAACTATCAACTAGAGATACACTACACCATCCTTAGCCTCTACTTGGTCCACAGTCACTATCTTTTCTAAGAATATATATTGTAATAAGTGGACCACATGGGTCTATAACTACCTCTATGAGAGATCTTAATAAATTAGGTACCCTCGGAACATGTTATGAACCATCCTCAATGGATCATGTTCCCCACCTATGATGTTATTTATATGAGGGTTCCATCGAATAAGACTACCATCAACTAATCAAACAAGGGTTGCAGATCTGATTCACAAGTCCCATAAAAACTATTGGAGAGTTCAACATGTCGAAGGATATTTCCATAAACTCATGAAAACTGTAGAAGCTCTAGGAAGACATGATTGATACATATACCACTCAAACATAGTGTTGGTGATAACGTTTCTTGAGGTAAATCTCTGAGAACAACTTTTCCCCAACCACTAATCGATGTAGCCATCGGTTCTCAGGGTGGATAACCCCTCATGGAATTCACCATGATTAGTAATTGTCAATCCAAAACTAACATAGGGCTCTCACGGGCCTCTTAGGATAATATCACAGGGCCACCCAGGTGAATACACAAGGTCAGAAAAGACCTTTTTCTATGAAACTTTCAATCATGTCACTAACTCTCACAACTATATAGGGTCTTATGAAATGATAATGCAGGTAAAAGTTATCCATGGGTTCCATTCAAAGTACAAAACATACATTATATGGTAGTTAAACTTAGATAATCCTTAATAAATACTTCACCATAACCTTACATCATAATAAGAAACTAAAATCTCATAGAACTCTCTTCTATAAGGTTTATACGTTCTAATTGATAAAATTAGTTGTATTCACCCACACCCCATCTCATCATACAATGTTTGAGATTCCTTATTACCAAAGAATGAAGATTTTTGTATCACCAACATAGTTATAGTGAAACCCTCTATGGTAATAGTCAATATTTTTATGGATTGTAAGAAACTGGTTCATACTGAGGTAACCATCATATGACCTCACATCCTTATATGGAAATATTCCTCATGAGGAACTATATCCTCATATTCAGGCCACAATATCGAAATAATTCTAGTAATAAATCCTCCTTTTCTGGAGAATATGAATGCAATAATACATAAAAGGATCCACTAGAATCTCTAGGTCTCAAATAGGGACTATGCTTGGGGAAATGTGGCTTATGGCTCTATGCTAACTTTATAGCTAGATAAGTGATGACACATGTTTCACCTCAAACCACAATGGAAGCCTCTAGGTTACAAGATCCTACCTCATATTGATATCATTTCCATTTTCTGCCTATTCACCACACCATGGGCCTACTAATAAACCAATCCCAAAAATGTCCTTAAACACACCATTCTAAGGAACTCATCGACCAATGCTCGACACTATATTCTTTGTGCATCACTAACCCACATACATAGTTATGAATCACATCGTAAGAATATTTCCTAGTGGGAGAAGATTCCCTCTTAATTTTTCTTAAATCCACATCAAGAATAGAAAAAACAAATCTCTACCAATTCCTATCATCACCAAAGATAAGTATATCTTACAAAACCGCAACCACAAGGGGTCATATTTTTGAGGAACTTTAGAACTATAGGCTCATTCTAGTTCTCTACCACTTGAGACGGGGATATGGATCACTATGAAACATGGGTGGTATTTATATGTTTAACTCAATATGTTTAATCAATATAGTGGTGTCCTAAACTACTACTACTAAAAAAATTAATTATTCATGAAGAATACAATTTGTGTGTATAATCAACCTATAAATTATGGTTTGTACATGATTGAAAACCAAGAATACATCCTCGAGCTAAAAATCCACTCCCAAAGGATTAGGCTCAACAAAAAACCCCAATATTCCTTCATTGGAACTCTCACAACTCAGAAAAATCTTGTATATAGTCACACTTTTTTTGTAGAGTTATCCACTACTCATCATATGAACAATAATCTATTAGATCAAATGAAGGATCTAAGAATCGCTCAACAGGTGGTAAAACAACTACAATTCCACCTGAAGGGAACATCTCATGAGAGGGATCCCTAAACTAAGGCATCATATATCAATCAGTAATAATCATGACATAGTATCAAAATTATATAAGGATATTATCATGGATACATCTCTAAAATTATCAAGATGTACCATGGTCAAGAGAATTTATTTAGATATTACCTCATAAAGTTAGTAAAAATAACAAATCCTATATGATTAATTTACCATAGGTTCCCTACAACTGATACCTAGTTATTCTTAGTCAATGAGTAGTTAGTTAGAGTCATAATTAATAGATACATTAGTCATCACCCCAATACCAGGTTCCCTCTCTTGAAAGATGCAATAGAAACACTCCAACACCATTTCAAAAATTAAAAAACCAATCCTCTCTCTGGGTTCATCTACAACTACCGACCTGAGGATGAACTACTCTGATAACACTATGTCATAACCTGATCCACTATGGCCTTTTTGGATGGTAATAATCTATGTTTGAAACCCCATGTCCACCTCCAATTGTACATGGAATAGAGACAATCACTGATTAGGCATATCATGCACATGAGAGGCATTATCCAAATGTACCTATATGGACACACACATCCATATCCATGAAATAGTGTAGAGATAAAGATAAAAATGAACATATTGAGTGTATATCATGCATGGAAAACCTCTAGGGATAACTTGACTGAACAATAACAGGGTACAAAAGTGTATAGGTAAAAATACATTCCCAACCAGAAATGTTCTCCCCACCATTAGATAACTAGAGATCCTGATTCTAATCTCCAAGTCCATCCACCACACATGATCAGCACCTAGAAACATTATGCATCCCTGAAACTATGTCATCCTTTATAACTGATGATATATCTCTTGTTTTAATAAGACACAAAACATGTGGGAAAATCCTATGAATGGGTGATTATATACATACCCAGTAGGTGACCTAATATCACGAAACACAAGGCATTAAGAGAGTGGTTATTTGAACACCGTGAAGGTCAGCCAGTCATAACATGAGGCTAGGCCATAAAAATAACCATAACATAGATATTATCAATTATAAAATCAAGAGAGATAAAGTATATATCCATATCTAAGATCTCAATTAAGAATAATGAGATATCCTACAACACTAATGGCCCAAGTTTGACACCCAAAAAATATATAAAAATGCACTAGAAACCATGTGGTGGGTCCATTGAAACATATAAGATGTAGTGGGGGGCCCATCCCTCAAACATTCACCCTACAATCGAGGGGACACAATCATAATTGAAACCAACCTTAGTAATTAAGGTGATTATTATCTAGGATAACTAACTCCATGAGATTTATTACACTAATATCCATCAACTATGTAGTTTTTCTCATAAGGAATGTCAAGAATATGATATATCTACACATACAAGATCACAATTCTTAGATGGGGGATCTCACCTAGGGCCACTATTGGATATGGTAAACCCAATATGGAGTTTTTGAGATCTTAATTCATAGATACAGGATCTCTCCAAGATCATATAAGGGATACCTACAACCCTAATAGTAATAACCTGCTAGATTGTGTACTAATGCCTATGTTTTTTTGTCACCTTGATATCTAAAAAACCCACCTATGGAATCATAATAAATGATATATTATCACACCTATGGTATCTCTAATGAATACAAAAACTCTATAAAAACCGTACCAATCAGGGGGATCTCACAGGATTCTCGAGACATGATGCCTCATTGAACCCTTAGGAGGGTGGACTAAGAGAATTCACCTAATAGACATTGGTCAATGCATCACTAATATAATCATAATGCTAACATCACCTCATGTCATATCACAAATTAGAAAACAAATTCCAACATCACATTTGATGTTGAAAACCACTTTGGATATGCTTCTCATATATCTATATCCAAGTCTCTAGGAATGATATATATGAGGAAGAAGTATTTTAAGGGAATACACAATGTGTCCTCGAAGGGTACATCATGTACCTAACAAGGATGAACCCTTTCCATGTACTTAATGGTACTCAGTTTGTATAAGAAATTTACATAGAGTTTACTAAGGTACACATGGTGTGTGACCTCACCTTGACACCTGGGTGTGTCCTCACCCATACACATCTTGGATGTCCATGTCGTCTTGCACGGTGTGTACATACAGTATAATTCATGTTCTTCTTGGTATATCCCAAGAATGTGTCCATCGGCTCGTGCTCGTGTACAGTGGCATGTGCCTGTGTACCTGGCCATATGCATGTGTGCCTAGTCCGGTCCTCCAACCTGTGTACACTGGGGTTTCTAGTCGTGTGCTCCAATGTAGTCATGTCCCTTTCCAACATGGAATCTTCCCAAGTCCACATCCACATGGTCGGGTCCTATTACATGGAGTGTACCCCCAAAACATGGATTGTAATACTTAAAAGTACATATTCCTCCAACATGAGTAATAGATTTTGTGTTCTCTTATACTACACATCTTTTGATGGGTAATTTCAAATGGGAAATCCCTACGAACCAAATTAAACGCATGTTTTTCCCCAATTACCCATTGATCATTCTCCAAGTGGGTCCATAGAACTATTAAAATAAATTAAAAAACGATAAAATATTTATATGGTGATTGAGATATAAAACTCATAAAATCATTTATCTCATTGTGAAATGGAGAAGATTAAGTTCCAGATCCATGCTTAAAATCTATTGCACCACAATCCAAAAGTGATCGTTTCCAAGAATGGATTTTAGTTGTGCCTCATCTCCTCTTATGTTCATCTTTCATGCAAGAGAGAAGTCATATAACTCTCTCTACATGGAAAACCAAACAAGGGAATTACCCTACTGCTTTTATTAATTAAATATATTTAATTATTTAATTAATTTATCATGTAAACCTATGATCTTACTTTATTAGACAGTCTGTAACAACCCACATCATATTGTGGTTAAGGTAAACCCCATATCCTAGAAACAACCTTGGTCTCAAATACCCATATTGAGAATCTATTTAAGATTTATTCCTTTTTAAATGAAAAAAACTATATGGGCATGATAAAATATTTCTAATATTTCTAATATCCCTACACCAAGTATCTCTAAGCCTCAAAAGTCTTCTCTGCCACCACGACCAATTCCAAAAATATTCCTAGAAATATGTTATGTCTTATAAGAAAAAAAATTGGTTCCTTACACATTTTACATATAAAGTAAAGATAAAATATAATAAAAAGATATTATAAATCCACTAAGATAGTATTACATTTTCTAAGAGAATGGAAATTGAAGGTACAGTTGAGAAAAAATATCGATTAATATACATATGAATGATGGATTTATAACTTTGGGATAGTTTTATTGAAATTTTATTGACATCAAATTATTCCCCAACTTAGTATATATTTTATATGGATGTTTGATAAGTGGTATTTTAGGATTAAATACATGTATATTTTAATAATGTGTTTGATATTATATTCCCCTCAG
Organism: Viscum album; assembly: GCA_963277665.1. Taxonomy (NCBI): domain Eukaryota; kingdom Viridiplantae; phylum Streptophyta; class Magnoliopsida; order Santalales; family Viscaceae; genus Viscum; species Viscum album. Next base: position 1,358,128,898 of record OY728159.1, read on the forward strand.
TGGATGATAATATTTTCCATTCCCATTTATTAGTGGATGATGTGTTTGATGAAATCAGACATTATAAGAAAACACCTAAAATGGGTTTCCCATTAAAGGATGGGAAGTAAAATTTTCTCACATTGAAAGAAATGTTAATATTTATTATGTTAAGGGAAAATGGTTTGGATCATATTTACATCCCATAATAATTTTATAGTCAATCATTAATAGGTTGTATCGGGATTTATAGTTGGTTCTCCATAGAACATTATTTATATTCCCGTAGATCTCTATTTTTGTTTCATTAAAATGTAATAGTTTGGATTCAATACCTATGGATTATGGTTTTATGTGAATATTTAACAATAAATTATTAATATGGTAAATTATTTATACAATCTTTTAGAATTTAAACTAGTGGAAAGTTTACACAAATATTAATATGAGTTATCCTATATGATTTTTATTTTATGTCATATATTTGAAAAGATTCATGTATCTAGGAAAGTAAGGTTGAGAAATTTTTTTGATAATTTTCATATCGGACCGTGGTCCCTGTTTAAATCTTAGGTTGAAGTGAAGGTTTTTTATGATGATCTATACCTGAACTAATGTATGTGCTGTTAATATACACATTCATTGCATATCGTCCTTGATAACAATTAAAGAAAACCAAACATAACCATCCAAGTTACAATAATAATAATAATAGTCACTTAAACATCAATTATATTTTAGGTTTATATTTTTAGAAATTTATGAAAAAATCTATTCCTAAAAAAAATCATATCATTCCTATCTTATGTGAATTTTTAGACTAAATCAAGGACTCCTTATTTTTTATTACCTCTTCCAAATATCCCAAATAATTTGTAAGACATGATACCATTAAAGAAATGTCATAAATAGTATAATTGTTTATAAACTTTGGAAAAGGAATAAAAGGGTAATATCAAACACTCTATAAGGGATATTGAACAAATATAAAAATCAAGTAATAAACAATACATGAATAAATAATAATAAAATAATATAGTAAAATTGTTAACAAAAGTAAGTAATATATCCATGGATAACATGAAAATGTAAATAATCACATGTATGAAAATAAATGGTTTAATTTTAAGTTAATTCATAATTTCATATAACATATTTAAATTTCCAAGGCCTCATACCAATATATTATAGATAATACAAAATTTAAAGGCCTTGTGATAATGCATTTTAAATAAATGGGTAGGGATAAACAAAATACCAAAAATAATTTGTCTCATGAGACTTAATTATTCAATGAAATATTATGTAATTTTGGGTTCCACCAATCACTAATTGATTCCAATTCATTTACCAGACTAAGAAATTAATAAACAAAGTATTATCAACCAGCCTTATAAATCAGTGATTATCCATATTGAAATAACTAGTATACAGATTGTCAATGATTCCACATTAAATAATTAGAAAATATTTCATGGTAAAACCCCTAAAAATTATAATGTATTTCCTCCATATAGCTTAATTTATTTAAAATTTAGTCAATAATGGAATTGATATAATATACCTTTATGAGATTAAATAATATATCCATGAAGGGAAAAGTAAAGTATAGAGTGGGATATTGATGACTGATAGATAACATATCACTTATGAAAAGTTTGAGGTATAAACTATAAATTCACTATAGAATTTAGATATTATTTTATGGAAATTAACTCATTAAGAAGATATAACTTTTAGAGATTGAGAGGAAAATGAAATTGAAACCATAAAAAGTATTTTCAAAAATCTTTTATAATATGGTTATTATAATAGGCTTATAAGTTACTTCAAAATTCATTTGATATCGGTGTAAATTAGATATTTAGAACCCTAATTTTTAAATAATTTCAATTATAAAAACATTTAAATTGAATATAGTTAATGAAAATAAATTTGGACTGAAAGATAAAAATTCATGAAAGTGATTTGATTTTTTTTAATAGATTGAAGTATCTTTATTGAAACCAACATTGTTAAAAGGGTAATAAAATTAATTTGGAAAATATATAAATATAAATATGAGGATAACCATTTAAAATAAATATTTTTTATTTCAAAATAATAAAGGAATTTTTTTTGGAACAAAACAATATAGAAATGAAAGATAAATATTATATTAGAGAGGATGAGAGGTATTAATAAGAACAACATTTTTTTTAAATAAATAAACAAATCAAAGGATGAAATTTTGATGATAAAATGTAAATTTAATAATTATAAATAAAATGTAACATATTAATTAAATAAATTGATTAACATAAGATACTTATAATAATATTGTCTTGGGATTAAAACTATAAATCAATGAAAAGGTAGTTAAGACCAACAAACCCCTTAAAGATAACATACAATTGTAATTAACAATCCTTCTAAAGAGATTTAATGAGAAACAATTGTAAATATATAGAAAAAAATTATTAATAAAACGTTATTCAAATATATTATACAATTAATCGAACATATAAGAATGGTGTTCATATCGAAACATTATATATTTAAGAATGGAAATTTAGTTTTTAAAAATTATTAAAATCCTGGTATCATTTGATTCAAAATCCATTGAAATATATAACATGATATGGATTTTTAAATCCATTTAATTGAATGATAATTAAAAAAACAACCGTAGTTCATTTTATATTCTAAATCATAATAAAATAAGTTGATAATGTTGAATATGTCTCAATAAAAGAAAATTGTGATGAAAAACCCTTACCTTTACTCTTATCATCCATGAAAGTGAATTAACCTTATATATAATAAACATAACCAAATTAATAACTTATTTTAAATTTTTAATTATATATATTATCTTTCTTATACATTAATTATATTAATTTATTATACATTTATTAGTTAGTTATTTTTTATTTTCATTATCAGATGATAAAAACTTTGATTGTGTCATATGAGTTTCATAATGTTGAAGTTGATAATATTTATTTGATACTAGGATAAAAATTACAAAATTATTTAAGTTGATGAAATATATTTTTCATATTTATTTATAAATTTATAATTTTATTCCATTTGATTTTTAGTTTCAATTCACTAAGATGAAATCAATAAAGAGGTTGTTTCTGGAATTTTTAATGAATAAATGGTGGTATCTTAAAAAAAATTAAATATTCATATTTCCATTCCAAAATCATCTATATATATATATATTAACACCATGTTAGACATATAATTATATTTCCATGACCATCTATGATAAAAATTTATAGCATCGTTCATGTAAGTGATTTAATCAATCCGAACAAGAACATGCTATAACTGTGGATGAGTGTGAAAGTAATTTTATTATAATATAATAATTTCAGAAGCATAATGATATTATTTAGATGTTATTAAATATATAAATAAGAATTTATAATATCTATATGAATAAGGTAATAAAATAAGATATTGGTTACAAAGAAAGAAATTGGTTTTCCTCTTGGTATGTTCATTTTAAGTGGTTAGGTTTACAATGATTTATTATTGATAATATTATAAATATAATACCTAATTTATCATTAAAATATTAATCATGTTTTATTAATTCCATTTTTAGGACCATGAATGATTGTAGGTAAGGAAAAACAAAATATGTTATTCATGGATGTTGTAGTCTAAACATAACATGATCAATGTTATTAGTTTTTAAATCATTGATACAGAGAAAATAATTTTTATTCCATTAATATAACAATATTTTAGTATAGTAAAAATATTTATGTCATTATATAAGTATTTATATAAAATTATTGGTGGAAAATAATGGAGAAGAAGTTGTTCGGGAGTGGATAATAATCATATTGAGGACATGATTCTTTAGCAAATTATTGGGAATAGAGTGCTTGGGACACATTATTGTAACCAAGGGCTTAAAAATGTGTAATAGGATTATACGAGATATAAAATTGGTCAGGATTCATGAATAAATATAAGGGTATGTTTTGATTTAATTTTTTATTTGAAATCCTTTTATACCTTAAAGATATGGACTTTTCCTTGGAATTCAAAGATAGGTGAAGGGTAAATATGATATCACTTGAGAGTTAGGTGTGTTAGGTGGGGAAATATTTATGAAACATGTGAATAAGAATTTATAATCAAAAAAATCATTTCATAATTTCTTATTTTTATTTCTATTTAGGAAAATTTGTTACATTTTGAGATACCACTTCTTAAACTTCGTTAAATATTTACCAAGGTAATTATTTTTTATAGAAAATATAAGATGGGCCTCATTAAAAAAAATATGTTCGAGTTCTAAATATGGAAACAATATAATGTAATTAAATTAATATATATGATAAAATTATATTTTAAATTTTATATGTAGGGGAAAATATTTTTTTAGAGAAAAAAAATATTCATACATTAATTATTTTTAACTATTATTTCCCATAAATTTTTTAATAAACTGGTGTTAATGTATTTTTTATATGATTAAAAAAATATTAGTTTTATAATTTAAAATTTTCTTATTTATTTTATTTTGATAAAAGTACAAAATGTTTATAAAAAAATTATTTGGAAGTTATTATTTTTACTGTGGTAAATAATATTTACTTTAGGGGCATAATTTAAGGTCAAAAAATAGAATTAACTTATTATTAAATTTTAATATGCGGATTAAAATTATGAAAACTATTTAATTAAACAAAATTTCTAGAGTTTATTAAAATTAATTTTATTATAGAAATTTATATCACATAAATATAATTTCAGAAAAAATGGTTCTTTTAAGCATAAAATTAATATATTCTTATTAATTGCCTAGGAATAACTACTCTATAGATGTAATTACATTTGAATTAAAATAAATTTTTTCACATTGAAAATAGAAAAGATAAAGGTATAAAAATACATATGATATAGGTTTATAATTTATTACATTCACAATTACATTGTTATATAATCATATATTCTACTAACATAACTGCTAAATATCTCCACGTAAGACCAATGGATAAGATAATCAGTGGTGATTGTCATATGAAGAGATTCAGATAGTCTGGACCTCTATGTGATTTCTATAATCTTCAACATCACTCAAAAAAACATTATTATCATGTTTAGTTATTGAATTCTGACTTGGGATTTCTCTAGGTAAATCTAGGGAGAATGAACCTTTATTCCAAGCATAGAAAATGAGCATCATAAGGAATATCTCTTCTACTTAATTAAATTTGGTCAAAATTATCTATTGATTTCATAATATGGTTACTTTATTTATACTAATTAATTTAATGAATATGTTAGGAAGTCATATCTTAATTTTTACATTGTTCAATTTCATTCAGTGTTACATGTAAAAACATTTATCATAACTCTAAGTTATTATAATTTATGGGGTGTTATAATGTCCCCCACTTAAATAAATTATGTCCTCAAAATTTAAATTGTTACTCACTAATGAAAAATATCTATGGTTGTGAACCAATTTTTAATTTCATAATCACCTTCATGGATAACACTATGAAAAAATATATTTTTAGTTATAAAACATCCTTATTGATATTCTCGACCATTTATTATAAATATTCATCTATAGTTATTGATAAGTTGTATGAATTTCTAGAGGTGTAGTTTTTTCAACTTCATTTCCATCTTCCTATTTACAACCACATAATAAAACTAAAATATCAATGAAAATATCCAATAAATTCATATTAAATGATCATATGAATATTGAAAATCAACCCTAATATGTATTCTCTTATGAAACATTCATTTAAACTGATGATAAATTTAGTAAAAAAATTATATAATTAGATCAACTTGTCACTCCTTCAGTTTAACCAAGGTTATCCATTGTCATTTTTCTATTAGGTTCACTAAAGAAACTAGTTATCTATTGAATCATCAAAGACTATAACAATATATTCAAATTATTTATAATTTTTTGTAAATCGCTCGTAAATAATCCAAATCATGTTGCCTAAGAGAGTCAAACGAGGATTATTGTTTTCTTATCTTGTTATTCATAGAGTGAAGATTGAAATATTACGCAACCAAACATTAAATGTTTATTACCCTAAGGTGCATATTCTTCCGATCCTATATTCACTAGTTTGTATACATATAGGGATTTAATTTCTAGGAAGCCACACATTCTACATGATACCAAAAGTTTAAGATGTCTTATTATATTTACATTTATGCATATAGTTTCTAATGATGTATTCTAGTATTTATTTTTAATAATAATTAAATCAATATCCTTCTTACTATATCCTAAACCCAAAATTCATGGAAACCTATGCTCCCAAATTTCAAATTAATCCTTATAAAATCAAAAATCAATCTCTATATACCTTAATCATGTATAATATTAGAATATTTTAATATTTATCAAAATATTATGAACCCACTTATCACATCTTCATCCGCCAGGGTTATCTATACTATTCAAATTATTTTTCTAATTTTAAACAACACATTTTCCAAATTAAACATATTTAACTCATCATAAAATCACATATCAAACCAAAGGGTTACCTGAACCTCAGTCAAATATGCTTCCAATAGCCTAATAAATAATCTCTTGAAATAACATTAATTGCCTCAAAATATAGTCATATAATACCCCAAAATGGATATTTATGCCTTTATATTTATGATCAACCTTAATCATATAACCCCAAAATTGAATGAAAACTCTCAAATGTTCCTCATCTAATAACATACTTACATTTAAATTTCTTGAGAACCTACTCTCATATCAACTCTGATACCCCATACCCACACACATCGATCTGATACTACTATACAAATTCTTTATATACCATTCATGACACTGATTAAAGCAGCACAAATATAACCATCCATGATTAAAATATTAATAAAAAATATTGATTCACATACACACTCATGAAATTTTTGGATTAGGGTTTTACAAAGTTATGAAAAACGTAAATTAAATGAAAAAACTATATATTTCCCTTTAATCGTAATGTTTTCCACAAAACCAAGGACAGATGATTTTATATTAATTCTTTAACAAATCCCACAAAATTATTCACATATTATACCATTTAATACATATCATAAAAAATATTATTTTTCATATCTTAGGGAAATATAATTATAAGGAATGTGCCATAAAACACTTAGTAAAGTGTAGAATAAAAAATATCATGGAATATGAAATAAATGAATAATATTGTATGAATAAATAATAATAAAATAATTCCATATAACTAATAACGTGAACCTGTAATATATACATTGATAAAATAACAATGTATACCATCACATGGATGAAAATAACTGATTTTCTAGTGATGGAATTTATATTGTTAAAAATATAATTCAATCTTTCAAGGCATCATGATAATGAATTATAAATAATTCAATTTATAAATACATATGGCAATACATTATAAATAAATGGGTAGGAATGACCCAAATTCACAATCTAGTTTATCTTACGAGATTAATTGATGCATTGAGGGACTATATAATTTTGGGCCCAACCTGTCACTAATTAATTACAATGAATATATCATACTAAGTAATGAATGAAAAATTCATAATAAACATTCCTTTATAATGAATAATTATTTTTATTGAAATAAATAGTATATGGATTGTTAATAATTTCCCAGTCAATAAAAGGAATAACTTTCTTGGTAAACACCCTTTAATTTTTATGGTATTCAAAACATATAGATTAATTTATATATGATTAATTAAACATTTTCAATGATATAAAAACATCTATTAGATTAAATAATATCAACTTGAAGAATAAAAATCAAGTCATGTTACAGAGCAATAGTGAACAAAACCCTTCAAAATAAGGTTTGGTATAAAGTATAAATTCAGAAGACCATTTAGAAATTAATTCATGGAAAAAACTTATAATAATATATAATGTTTCAATTTTTATAGGAAATTGATGTGAATCAATAAAAAGTATTTTCATAATGCTTTTTGTAAATGGTTTAAAGAATAAACATATTAATCGCTTCAAATTCCATCTTAATTGATTGGTAAGAGGACATAAAAATTTATATTTAAAATAAATTATAATTAAGAAACCTTGAAATGAAATTTATTTAAATATTATAAATTTTTAGTGTAAAATAAAAGTCAAAAATAAGATAGGGAAATACTTTATAATATTTTGAAATATAATTATTGAAACACACATCATTAAAAGGGTAATAAAAAATTTGTTTGAATATAGATCAAGATCAATTGTGGAAAAAAATGAGATAATAAATTTTTTTGATTGAAAATAAGAAAGTAAAACATTTTTTAAATGAAATATTATATATATGGAAGAAAAATAGTGCATTAGAGAGTATGGTAATTATTCTTAATAATAAAATTTTTATTAAAGAAATAAATACATAAAATGAAAAAAAATTGGAGGGAAATTTTAAATCCGATAAAGATAAATATAATTTACCCTATTAATTAAACAAATATATTTTCATAATAAATTTATATTAACATAGTCATTAGATAAAAACATCAATTCAATTAAAATGAGGTTGAGTTGACAAAACCCTTACAGATAACACACTATTTGATGTAACAATCCTTCAAGAAAACATTTATGAGAAATAATTGTAAATAAACATTAAATTAATTTTAAATTACTTTTTAAAAACCATATTATTTAATAAATAAAACATATAATAATGGATTTCACGAAGAATCATTATCACTCAAACAATTGAAATTGAGTTTTCATAAAAAACATTACAACTTTGGAATATTTTGAATAAAAAATCCATGAAAGATAGAAATGAATATGAATTTTTTAATACAATGAATTGATTTAAAATGAATATAAAAATATTACTATGGATGTATATACATGAAAAAAATAATAAGTTGTGAATATGCAATATCTCTAAAATAATTTAAATTGAAACATGAAACACTTATCTTTAACCTTTACTTCTATGAAAGTGATTTCACCTCCTATATAAAAAATCCCATTTTCAAAAATTATTACATATCCTTATTCATATATATTACCTTTTATAAAATTTTATTTCAATAATTTAATATAATTTTTTGAGTTAGTTTTTTTATGTTCCTTACCATATGTTAGTAACATTGATTATTTCATAAAAATTTCATAATGACGATGTTGACCCTAATTATTTGATACTAAGTTAATAATTATAATATTATTTAATCAAATGTAAAATATAGTTTTTAAATTATTCATAATTTTTTAATTTCATTTAATTATGGTTTTAGATATTATTCATGAAGATGAAATTAGTGATGATCTTATTTTAGTAATTTTTAACTAATAAATTGTAGAATATTAATAATGTGTAAAATATTTATATTACCATTCCAAAACCAAAAAAATATTTAAAAATTAATATATTATTTTATAATTAATTATGTTTCCATAATCATATTGGATAAAAATCAATAACCTCATATATAAGGTGGTTAAACCGACCTAAATAAGAACATTTTATAACTAATAGATGAGTATGAAATTGATTTTATTATAATATCATAATTCAAGAGGAATAATGATATTATTTATATATTTTTAATGAGATAAATCATAATATTCAAGAGATTTATGAATATGGAAATATAATAGGAGGTTCTTCGGAAAACAATAATTTTTTTCTTCTTGGTATGCTTGTTTTAGGCTATTAAATTTAAAATGTTCACTTAGTGTTAATATTATCAGTATAATAAAAAATTTATCTTTAAAAAAAAATTCAAGTCACAAAAAAATATCTACATTAAATCTATTTTTAACCCTTTCATTAATGGTAGTATTGAAAAACTAAATACATCGTTCATAGAGGAGATAGTCTGCACATAACACGAGTGTCAATTTCACTTTTCAAATAAAGAAGAGGTAGATAGAAAATGGTTGTTAAATCAGTATAATAAAATTTATATATACTAGAGATACTAATTTCCATATATTATTATCGTTTTAATAGGTTTTAAAGAGATGTATTGTGAATAAAAAGATAGGGATTGGATAATAATCACGTGGAGGATTTGATTAATATCTTTGAGGAATTATTGGAAATGGATAATTTGGGATATTTTTTTTGGTAAAAAATGGATTCAAAACATGTAACTAAATTATATGAAATTCAAAATGGTCACGGGCTGGATAATAATTGTTTTGGTAATTTTGGATTAAATTGGGTGGAATTGAGCTCCGTTTCTAAGTGAATGAGAGAAACCTTTCCTTGGAATTAAAATTTTGGTGGGGGTAAAGATGGGATCACATTGGAATTAGGTGAATTAAGTGATTAAATTATTGTGATAAATTTATTTATGAATTTTTAACTTAATAATTATATTCTATAAGGTCTAAATGTCAAGTAAATTTAGTAAAATTTGAAATATTTTAAGTTACACCTTTTTCAATTATTACCCTTGATTAAATATTTCCATTATAATTATTTTTTAATAAAAATATAATATGAAATTTCGTACTAAATTTATGCATTAAACTTACTAATTAAGACTCCATTTAATCTAATTAAATTTCTAAATAATTGAATATCATATTTTAAACATAAGGTATAGAAAAAAAACATTTTTTATAGAAAATTATCTTTTAATACATTAAATGTTTTTTCTACATATTTATTATCAATTATAAATTATAAATTTATTAATTTATTTTTTATATTTTTAACCATAATATAAGAATCATCATTTTAAATAGATCAATTTTTATTTTTTACATAAAAATTATATAATGCTTATAAAAAATCATTTCAAATTGGCTATTTTACTACAGTAAATAATATTTAATTTGGTAATTTATTTTTTATGTTAAAATTAAAAATTATCTTATTGATAACATTTCATATTTTTATTGAAAAAATAGAAAAAAATAAACTCAATTTCACTTGTTTATAAAACTTAATTTTAGTATAGGCATGCATATCATATGAAACCGGTTTTAGGAAAAATATATCTCTTAAACATAAAATGAATTTATTTTTAGCCTGTTCCTAGTAATAAATATTTAGTGGATTTAATTAAATATCAATTAAAAATAAACCTTAATTTAATTTAAAATTAGAAATATAACATGTATAAAATATATGATATATATAATTTATTACATTAATAATTACATGTTTATATCATCCTAACTACCACTTACATAGTCCCTCGAGAAAATCAGGTATGACCTAAGGATGAAATAATAAATGATATTTTTCATGCGGGTAGATTCAGCTGTCATGTACCTCATATTGATTTCCATGATCTTGAACTTTTATGGGAACTTATTTCCCTCAAACCTCATTTATTGAATTTTGATTTGGGACTAGTCTACGGAAAAACCTAAAGAATAAACCTTCATTAAAATATTATAAAAATGATATTAATAAGAATGAATTGTACTATATGATTTCATTTCTCATACATTATGTGTTGATTCCATAATATGTTTACATTTATTTATAATGAAAAAATTATTATTTATGACACAATATACATATTTTAATTATAACATTGGTTCATTTTCATTCAATGTAATGTTTAAATAAATCTATCATAACTCTATGATATTATAATTTTTAATGTATTTCTTTTTGGTTGATTAATTCTCTTTATTAAGGCCTAGAATTTTTAAATGCATGACTTTAATGAATGTTTACATAATGAAATTGTAAAAGTTTATGCATAATATGTGTTGAGGTTTTTAGGATGAGTTGAAATTTTAAATTATGAAAATATTTTATTATCTATTTATGTAATCACCCCAAATTTTTCAATCTTGACGTTTTTTATATTAAAAATTCATTTTATCCATTTCATAGAAAAAGAGAAAAAATGTATTTTTAACATGGTAAATTACCCTAAATAAAATTTTAAATGTTTTATTGATTTATAGATATAGATTCTATCCTTGGTAAAAAAAATGGTTGAATTAATGGATTTTTTATTTTTAGAGTGTTAATAAAATTTAAATATTTTATTATTTAACTAATGCACAATAATTATTTATTTTTAGAGAAAACAAGGATAAATTTAAAAGGGAAACTTATATTAAAATTTTACCTGTATAGTATTTCTCCAGATATGTTGTTTTCTTTAACACCAAAAAAATTTATTAGTTGGATTTTGGCTCACAATGAGCGAATTTTCTAAAAATAGTAATTATCAACAATTAACCCTCATTTTCACTAGGATGTAGGTAGGGAATTACAATGATATTAGGGGATACTATAGTATTAATCTTATATAGGAAATTTTTTATAATATTTAAACACTTATATATATCTAATTTTAATTGAATTTTAACTATGACATATCATTTTTTATAGATAGAGATATATTATTTTATAAATAATTATTTTTTATATCGTAATTTTTTTTGTTAAATATTCATATTTGATAAACAATTGTTTTGGTATATTGTTTTCCTTATAATGGATTCGGCCATATATTGACCATAAAGCCAATGATGCCTAATGGATAATATTTTTTAATGAAAATAAATGACCTTATTGGTTGGTTAAGATGTCCCTAATCCATGGATTAGTGTTTCATTGAATCATGTTGTGTTTTATTTATTGTTTGGTTGGGAGCCTTTTGTAGTGTTTGGAGGAGTTCTAGTAGGAAAGGGATGTTTGTTGTGTTTAGATTCAGTGGATTTGAGTTGAGTGGTATTTATCTGAGAGTTTTTCAGCCATTAATTTCAATGAATATTGTTTTTAATTCCTAGATATTTTTTGAAATAATTATTTTTTGAATTAATTTAGTATTTTTGATATTTTACATTTCACACAACACTGAATATAGTTGGGTTTTCTTGATTTTTATTCAAAACCAATTAAATATTATTCCATGAATAACACTTATATTATCATTGGGTATACACAATAATATGATTTTCTTGTTTTTCACACAATTCTGAGATCCATCAGTAACTTGTGTGACACGTAAGAACGATTTTTCCCAATCTATAATATACTATTAATAGTATAATTAAAATATTTTTAAATTTGTCACCTAGCCATTATAATTTCAGCTTCAAATAAGATTAACTAAATTTTAAAAATATGGTTTACACATGTATATAAAATGATTTATGTTGTTATCAATTAATTATAAATAAAAATAAAAATTAATTAAATATAAAGATGTGATTTTTTTGGAAAAAAACTATTTTTATGCCCAAAAAGGTTTTTTATCATAATAAATTAAATTAATCACTTTTATTGAGATATATTAATTAAATATATATATTATAAAAACAACTACATTATTTTACATTGATCCAGTTCTTTTTATAGGTATAAAATAAGAACAAATCCAATTTTAGGCATAATAGAGATATATTTTTCTTAAAGGCATTTTTCCCACATTTTAATTGACGAATTATTTTAAAAATAATTTTTGTTACTTTTTTATTTGAAAAAATAAAGTTTTTTTGTAAATTGGAAAACAAAAATTTAATTTGGGTGAATTTTTGGTATTTTTCTGTGATGTTTCAATTTTTTATGAATAGTGATTAACATTGAATTTAAATTCAAAACTGCATTTTCATCTAGATTATTTATATAGTTAAATTATATTTTAAAATGTGTTTTAAAGTATATTTATATCAATTATACAAATATTAATATATTTTAGGTCATTTTAATCAATTTATCATTGAAATTGGATATAAAAACACTTCAAACATTTAAGCTTCCTCACATTAAAAACTCATTATTTCGTCTCATTTGTGAGATTAATTTTAAATTAATTTCTACCACTTATGTGTTTATAATTTGGAAAATTTTATTTAGTATTTAGAATAAATGTAATTTATAATTGAAATTAAATTCAACTTATTCTTTGACCCAAAAATATTAGTGAATGTAATTAAAATTAATTACTAAGATTAATGTAAAAACGAGTTTTCTTAGTGGTTAAACATTAACTTAAGGGGACAAATAACCTATAAACATGTAAAAAAACCCATTTTATGATCATATTTTGACCATATCCATCATTTTCTATATGAATTTAAAATTATGGGAGTCACTTTATTTAATGGAGGCCTCTCAATAGTGTTTACCTTTTATATATTTACAATAATGTCACTCCTCCACCACAAAATTCAATTAAAGCTCAGAACAATCCTGAGAAGTGCTCCTGGTCCTGACTATTTCCTAGGGATTTTCTATGTTCCTTCATGGGAGATGATTAAGAATAATATTTTGGAGGTAGTCCAAGATGTGTTTCGCGGCAGCAATATCCCTCGTGTGGCATCCGCAACTTCTATGGTGTTACTTCTAATGATTCAAAACCCTACCTTTCTAAGGCAGTACAGGACAATTAGCCTGTGTAACTTCTCTTAATTTCTTTCCCTTTGGAGGTTAACATGAATCTCTCCTCTCACATGGCCCTATGGATCACCATGGAGCACCATGGTTTCGTTCGAGGCAGGTCCATCCAGGGGGGCTATTGGCTTAGCGTAGGATATGATCAGCGACTTCAGTTAGAAATCACTCGGTTCCAACATGGCCGTCAAGTTGGACATGGAAAAGGCTTATGATCACATTGAGTGGTCTTTCATCACCCACGTTCTGTCTTGTATGGGTTATTCAAATGGCTCAGTTGATATTCTATTCAAGCATTTCAGGTCCCCATGGATGGCCATCTCATTCATGGGAAAATCATTCAATTTCTCCGAATTAGTAACGGGCCTTCGGCAAGGTGACCCTCTGTCCCCATCTTTCTTTATATTAATGTTGAACTTACTTAGAAGAGCCATCAACAGGGCAGTTTAAGTGTGCAGAGTTCAGCCTTTCTGGTGTAAATTCCACTTCCAGGGGTTTTCTCACCTTTTGTATGCGGATGATACAATGATTTTTATGAATGTCAGTAAATGATCAGTCCATGGAATCAAGGAGGTCATCGATGAATACTGTTATTGGATTGGTCAGTAGGTGAATAGAGAAAAAATCAGCGTTCTCTTTCTATACCATTGCCCAGATAGTAGAGTGAGATTCTTCGAATCATTCTTGGGCTTCAAGAGACGGGGCTTCCCGACGGAGTACCTTAGTACCCCTCTCTCTCTGGGTCGTCTTCACGTGCATCACTTTGATAAGTTGGTGGGTAAGGTTTTAAAAAGTATCAGCGACTAGAAATGCCACTCTCATTCCTTCGGAGGGAGGCTTACACTCGTCAACAGCATTTTATCCTCCATCCCCATTCATGTCATGTTCGCCTCTAGAGTTCCAAAGATGGTTGTTTCCCGGATGGAGATTTTTATGGCTTCTTTCATCTAGGATGCCCATGCAGAGGGTAAGAACCATTGGGCTTCATGGGGAAGGTTGGACCGTCCTGTTAGGGAAGGTGGTGTTGGTGTTAGAAGCATTATGGATACGATGCAGTGTTTTCATGGGAAGTTGTCTTGGGAGGTGATGACCGGCGCATCTCTCTATTGTTGTTTCATGGGAAGGAAATACAGAAACTTTCATGAGGTGCCTTAGGGTCATGCTACTAGTATTTGGATATATGTGCATCTTCACATCCCAAAGGTGTATTGTTATTCCCACTGGATAGTCTACAAGGGTGAGATGAGTTTCTGGTTCAGTAACTGGGTCAAAGTTAAGCTTGGTTTTCCGAGATGCCCCAATCTGGATTTGACCTTCCGTCATGCTTGAAAACATTCATCTTTGATACATACTATTTTGGAAAGTATTCAGCATAAATTTTTAAACCTCATAGAACGTGTTAATTCTCCCAACGTTTTTGGTTTCACTAGAGCTGCGTCTGGTGTTTTTTCTGTTAGAGAGTATTGCAATCTGTCGCATGGACCAGTTGGCTTTATGGAATGGGGTGAGGCGGTGTGGTGTAAGGAGATACCTGATAAGTATAACTTTCTTTTCTGGTGCATCTGTCATAAGTCCCTTCCCACAGATAAGATTATTAAGAGCTTCGGTATTTACATGGGGTCCCGATGCAATTTCTGCATTAACTCGTAGGAGGAATCCTCTCGACAATTATTTTTTGAGGGAAAATTGGAAAGCTGGGTCTGGTCCTCCATCGGTTTCTCCTTCTGTAAGCTTCCTCCTGGGCCTATGAGACCCACTCACCTTGATTTCTGGTTCCAAGGGGTGGGGAGGAACAAATTCAAGCTCAAATCAAAGGCAACCATTCTCTCAGTTGGTTGTTGGTGCTTGATGCAGGAAAGGAAGAAGGCAAGATTCGAGGACAAATCCTCTTCTAGGACAACCATTGTTCCCCGTGTCCGGTTCTTGATCTCTGACATTTCTCGCCTCATCCCAACTGGGAATCCACCCCCTCTTTTTGCTCTATTCAAGGCCCTTGGTAGAGATCTCCTTCAACGTCCATCTCTCCTTCTGGTCGGTGGATCAGGTGGATCCCGCCCAGTAGGGGGTTGAAAATGAATACTGATGGTACATGTTCTTTGGGTGAGATGCAAGGTGGTCATTTGGTCTGGGATTCCCTCGGCTCGGTGATCATTGATTTTTCATCTTTATTCGGGAGTGGCACCTCCCTTCAAGCTGAAGCTCTTGCTATGTGGGCTGGCCTTGAGGTATGCAGCAGGGTCAACATCATCTTAGCAACACTGGAGATGGATTCCTATATCCTCCATAAGACTATCCTTGGTAATTTCTCCATCCCATGGTCAATCATATATCATATTAGAAAGATCAAGAGATTGATTGGTGGCGGTCCAAAGATTGTGCACATTTGGCATGAGGGCAACAGAGTGGCTGATTATCTTGCTTCCCAGGATTCCCTTGTTGACTCCTTCACGTGTTTTTCTAACCTTGGGTCACTTCCCATAAAGGGGCTTCCATTATTCTTGGGGATGCTCTAGGGTTGCATTTCTTTATCCCCCCATGATGTTTCTTTTCCCTTGTTCAACCCTTCTAGGGACCTGGTTTTCACATGAATAAATAAATATGATGATATCTAGATGGGAAGTTGGCACATTGGAATTCCAACTATTTTTATAATAGAATATATTTTGGAGTAAATTTGTCACTCCTCCTCCACTATAAAAGGTCACTCACTCCCATCACTTATTCACACCTATAATGAAATTTATATCATCCAAACCCTACCAAAATAATCTCCAAGATTTCCCTCTATAATATTATAAGCCTAAACATGGGAATAAATCAAACCAAGTTATTCATTTATTGTAAACCAAATGTAATTACCCAAAGAAGAGGTAATGTTCTTCGATGAGAACTTTTGACTAATTTCTTTACCCACCCCATAAATTTGTCTTATTACATGATTACATAATAATATATTTATCCTAAGAATACTGATATGTTTTTATGTAATTGGTATGATCTAACATCACACACACTTCCTTCAAAATGGATATGCAATCATCATTCGTGTGTACGACAGAGTACCTATTACCGAACTGATGATATTTTTTCTTCCATTACCACCTTTCAAGGTTAGTAATAATGATAGACATGATATTTGTACATGTTATATATCATGTTTATGATGTATTTATGTTTATTTAATTTTCATATCACACATTCCTCCATACATTCCATTTTTTTAAATATGATAACTTCATTTGTGTGTGTATGGACTACCATCTCCTCATAGCGATGTGATTCATTCCTAATTTAAATGGAATATATTAATTATGGGTTAAATAAAAATATGTTATATTTATGATATAATAATTGGAATTTACTGATAATGTATATAAACATAATTTACATTTAATTATTTTAAAATCTGAAAATAAAATGGAAACAACGTTCATGCATACGTACGACCTAATATCTCTATGAATGGTGATTTTAATTTCCTATTTCTATATTTTATAGATTATTATAAATATATATTCTGAATTTATTTTATATTTATATCATGTTTTTCATTATAGTAATAATTGAATCATGACAAAAGTAATAGTATCAAGAATAAAAATTCAAATCATATATGAAAAACAAAGCGGTTATTACCTGAAAGGTATCTTTAACATGAAATTGTTAATACATAGGTAATATTAAGCCATAATAAAATTATATTTATTATACAGTAGTTTTTAGGGTGTGTGAAGAAATTCCAAACTTAAGGTAAGGGTTTTCTCATCTCACTATTATTTCTTTGAGATATATGATATATTCAAAACTTATTCTTGTTGTGTCATATATATACTAACCTAGGACATGTTATATAATGAATTTAATTTATTCATGATATTAAAATTTTCTATTGTTGGTATTATTTCCCATAGATCATGATTCAAAAGTTACTTAATTAGTAAGGGAATTTCAAGTATCACTTTTATTTTTTGTTAGACTTATGTCCTATTCACCACTCGATTATTTTGTGTCTTGTATATACTGAAGATGAATGTATGAAATTAATATTATCCTTAAATTTGTGGGTGTTTACATATACATTTTATGATCTCTCTTTTATGTGTTTTATGGTTCAAAAGTTACCAAATCAATAAGGAAATTTTGTCTCAATTTTCCTTCTTTGGGAAACATGTTATGTTGTGCATCGATATTATTTTACAAGGTTAATATACATCCATTTCAAATATTATATAATGAATATAAATATTTTCATTATATTTTAGGTTTCTATAATTTTATTATTTCATGGGGATTATGATTCAAATTTACCAAAGTGGTAACAATTTATTGCTACAATCTCATCGTTTATCAGTATTATTTATTATTTAACTCCCATCGATGAAATATTATGATTAACATCTCAAGAAATTTAATTAATTTTCTTCTCATATTTTTATTCATGATATATTAATGTATGGTAAAAAATTTATACTCTTTATTATTTAATATGATTAAGATTTTGTAAAAAAATACGACTTTCTTTAACTCATTGGTTGGAAATCGGTTTTATTCGAAAAAACATGCTATATGAAAATGTTTTAAATGATATTTTAAGATAATTTTCATTTAAAAGGATTTTAAAAATTATTTATGTCTTAATAATTGTTTAAAATCGTATTCAACTATTACATTATTAGTTTTCAAGGTTATTTTCAATGAAAATGATTTTAAAAATGTTTCATGATTCAAAATAATTTTTCAAAGCAGAAATGATATTTTCTACAAGATGCTTTTTAAGTTATTATTAAATATTAATTCTTATGCTTTCAAAGTGGTTTTATAATAAAAGTATGTTGAAAAAGTTTTATTTAATGCAAATTTATTTTCAATGAAAGGTTATTTTCATTAAAAAATGCTCAAAGTGAACTTTTAAAATATTTATCTATCTTATATGACATAATTTTATATTTTTTATTATTTAATAGGGATGTTATCTAAGTAAACCATTATTATTATTTCTTCCAATTGTTTATTTTTATGATGAAATTTTTTTATGAAAACTGTTTCTCCTCCATAGTTTATACCATAATAAAACACTTATTAAACCTACTTCCTTTCATGGTTTATTCTATCTATTTTCCAAAGCTTATGATATGTTGAAATGTTTATGATAAAAACTTAACTTCATGGGTTATGATATGATGTTTATGTAAACCATCTATTTTTATAGTTCATGTTATGATGAATGTTTTATTATCTTGTGGCACGTGTACGTATGATTACTCTATGTGATGGGTTATACCTATATCTCCATATAATGCATTGAGTAATGCTAAATGTTCTATGAGATAAAAAGGTACACATAAGGGAATATCAATCCTATAAAAGAGGGTATTAAGGTTGAAATCAAAATTTCATAACAAGAGGGTATATCGAAGGGTATCCCAAACCTTCTTCCTTTCATGGGTTTTTCTAAATCTTTTCCGTTGGTTATGATATGTGGAAATGTTTATGATAAAATTTAATTTCATGTCCTATGATGTGATGTTTATAAAAACCATCTCTTTTTATGTGTCATGAAATGATTAATGTTTTATTATGTTGTCTCACACGTACTTATGATTACTTTAAGTGATAGGTTGTAATTATATCTCCCTCTAATGCATTGAGTGATGGTAAATTCTCTATGATCTCAAAAGGTACACGAGACTGAATCTAAATCCTATAAAAGAGGGTATATAGGAGGAAATCTAAATTGCATAACAAGAGGGTATATTAAAGGGAATCCCAATCCCATAACAATATGGTATACGAGAAGGAATCCCGATCTCATAAGAACAGGGTATATAGAAGGGAATCCCAATCCCATAATAATAGGGTATATGGGGGCATACAAAGACTGTGACAAGAGAGTATGTGAGATTAAATCAGAATCCCATAACAATACTGTATATTGGAGGGGATCTCAACCCTGTAACAAAAGGGTATATAGGAGGGCATCACAAGCCTGTGATAATAGGGTACACAGGAGGTCATCCAAGCCTAAAGAAGGTAAATGGGTGATTATCCAAGGCCTAACATATTATGAGGGTCTTGGTGGGTATTCATTACATAGGATTTTATATACTTATGTTTAGGCCACAATTCTATGTCTTATTCCATTGTTATTCTTTCATGGGTTATGCTCTTGAGTCCCTTATGATTCATGTCTTATAAACTAAAAATAATTATACCATGTCTCTTGATTATGATCATTGATATGCATGGTATGATCTTATAATGTTATGGTCATGTTCTCATACCCCTATGCTCATGTTATTCTTACATATCTCCCTTGTTTAACCTTACTAAGCATCTAATCTCACCGATTTATTATGTTTCCTTTCCATGGGTTATGAATAAATGTTTTAATTGTGAGTACTAAAGGGAGATATCTTTAAATAATATGTTGAAGATATATCACCATGTTATAAGATTATGTTTTCATGTTTTGAAAGACCCCAAACTATTATTGTATGTGGGAATGTGCTTTTGTAATTTTCCAAATTTTCAACTAAAATAATGTAATATCCATGTATGTTAAGACATGGTCACTATAATTATACCTATAATGAAGAATATAATATTTGGTTTATTATTAAATTTCATTTCAGAAATATGGTAAATTAGATGTATTTAATTGTAGGAAAGTGGGTTTCTAAGTCATTTTTAATTTGAATGTGTTTTCAATATATATATATATTATCAACTTAAATTATTAAAACATACATAAATATGTATGGGGAATGTGAAATTGTTATAAGGCTATTGAAATATTTTAGGAGGGCCCCAAATATTTTTATAAGGGATGAGAAGCTTCGAATCACTCATCCACATGAATTTTTTTGTGTGTGTGAGTATAAAAATTAAAATATTTTTAAAATACTATATGCATATTTGAATAAAATGTTAGTAGAAAATTGTATAGAATATAACATCCTCGTATTTTTATGTAATAATAAAATAAATATTATGTAACATTAAATATTTGATTAAATATAATATAACATATTATTATTTAATATTATTTCATTAATAAAATTTCTATATCATATTGTATTTATGATCCGTTTGGGACACTATGATCATAAAATTGGTATAATTAATATGAGACCCATTTTTCATAAATAATATTGACCCATGGATTGGTCTTGTTCGTGACTTAGGCAGTTGTGTTTTGTTCCCATTCAGTTCTTCCTATGGTCCGGGTGATTCTCTTATAGAGGAGTCTTATACAACATGGGATGGTTTGGAAATGTGCAGCAACAGGAATGTCTTGTTATCTTTTGTGGAGACTAACTCATTGATTATTCTTCACTCTATTCAAGGTCATATAATTGTTCCATAGGTGATTACTTATGTCATCTGAAGATGTGATCCACTTATTAATTATCACACTACCCTTCTCCATACATAGCATGATGGGAACCCGACTGAGGATATTTTGAATTCTTAGATAAGCTCGAAGAGATCTTATATGTTTTTTACTATCTTTTCCTCTATTCCTATCAGATATGTTGACATTTTTGGGGGTTATGCACACATGATTCATCATTTTATCCCCCCTTAAACATGTGTATTTTTTCTCCTACAATAATAAATATTTTAATTTGAATTCAATTTGTTGTTTTGGGACAATATTTTTATTCAAAAAATGAATAAAATATTTCTATTGTTTTTTATATCATGAAGAAGATATTATTAAGGCCAAAAAGATTGTTTGGGTGGAATTTTCATCATTTTAAATTATTAGAGAATGAAATTGATAATGACTCAACCAGGAAAATTTTCAATAACATCATTTTATCTATTTTTTCATGTAAAGTGAAATAGTTCTTTCAATTTAGTAATTTTGTTCCCTTAATATGATAAAATTTCAAAATCATGTTTTAGATATTAGTGTTCAAGAATGAATTTCAATAATTATTTTCATTATCTAAATACATGAATATTCATTTGATGGTAATCACGATTATATATATAAAATTAATATCTCATTTAGATTAGTGAATTAATGCTGTAAAGGTATTTTATAAAGTTATTTTTAATGAAAAGAAACAAAAAAAACCTTTTAAGGTTTTTATGAGATGATAGATTATAGTTTTTTGGATTTTTAGATAGTTAATGTGATTGTGAATGATAGTTTAAAGTGAATTGAATTTATTTTCATCATGCTAACAATGAAGAGTTCATATGGGATTGACATAATCTTGATATACTGTTGAGCTAGATCGTGATGTATTGTTGATTTGAAATTTCTTTTTGATGTGGGTTGATATAGTCTATAGACTTATATTATGTTCAATGATATGATAGTGAATGTTTCAATATATGTATATATTTATAATTACATAATATAGGATGTTAGTGTACTCATAGTATGGTTTTATAATAAGTGGGGGATTATTCAATAGTTCATTTTGTACATTATAAGGTAATTCATTCCATATTAGGTGATAAAAAACCTTGATGATATTTTGTTACAATTAAATTATTTAGGGTGGTCGTAGGGAAGCATTGTTATCTTATAATTTATCATGATAGGGGTCTTGGTGGGTTTGAATCATGTCAGTGATGGAATATATTCCCTCATAATGTTTTTTATCACTCTCTACTTGTTTCCAGACAATGTAAAATAAGGTAACATGCCTTTAGTTAGTGTTGATATGGTCAAGATTCATGAAAATTCAACTCATCCCATTATAAATTTGTTAAATACTTTAATTAAGTGTACTTAATATTGATGAAAGTATGATTCATGATGAAATTTAAAGGTTTATATCTGGTTTGAACTGTGTGCATATATATATAGGTTTATTTATAGTATAGTCAAAAATAGTAAACTATATTTTTACAATTGAAAGGCACTGTCATGGGCACCCTCATAGGATTTGTGGTTTTTGTGTTCTTATGTGCAGCAGAGTGGCTAGCAAATGTCGTCCCTCAAAGGAGGAAGTAAATTAAAAAAACTTCTTGAAGGTATTCTAAAAATAAAATTGAATAGAATTAAAACACTACTTGAAAGGATGGGGGGTTTTTTATCATTTATAAAACCTGAAGAAGTTTTCTGGAAGAATATTTCATATTTTCTTTTTAATTTCGAAAATAAGTTTGATTAGAAAGACGCGACAAGAAGATGTTTTTTTAGAAAATATTTTAAAATGCATAATCTATCTAACTCTAACTCTTAATTTACTTATTATTCATTATCATTTAAACCAATATCCACTTTATTATGATCCCAAATTTTTTAACCCTCAAACCCTACGAGAGTTAACTTAACCACAAATATGAAATTACTTAAACCCTAGGCTAGCATCGGAACACACAATCGCAGCACCCTACTTTGATTGTTGTTCTACAGTTAGCTAATGGTTAGTGGTTAATTAATACACATATCCATTATGTAAATGATTATTAATTGTGTTTAGTGATTATATATGAACGCTACAAATTTATCCCGTGTGGTCTTGTATTACTGATTAAGATCTTGCTCCCACAATTTACACAAAATCTCGACCTCACGTGTTTTTGTGTTAATTGTTAAAATGATTTCTTAGTTTCTTATAATTTAAAAACCCAATTCATGAATCATATTATGTGAATTACAGTATATCAATGATTCAATATAATTAAGTTAATAGGTTAGAAGACACATCGATCACTAAAAAAACTACTCTTCCATGGGCGGTGTGGTCATCATGGAGACGTTTTCTATGAGCGAGGATTGAAAGGGTATAAAAAAATCTCATATCCACTCTTGATTCCAACCCAATTAGGAAGATTAACAGAAGAAGAAAAGGGATGAACACAGAAGTTTAAATGAAGAAAAATTCACGATACACACATGAAAGAAAATAAATACAAAGAGGAGGTAGGAGAGGAGAGCCTTTTTGGAATAGATGTTTTCACAAAGACTTACTTCTTACAAGAGTTGTTATTGTCTCCCAAGAGAAAAAATTTATGGAAAACCTTCCCAAATCCTTGACCATCCCTACCAAAGAGTGAAAACCCTATTTAAATAGAGTTTTTGTGGGATAGGATGACATAACTCTTTTATGTGTGAAATGAAAACTCGACCAAATATTTTATTCCAAGTTACACCGCATAGTTGTCCTCCAAAACACATGTATTAGACGTAAATCTTGCATTATGATTTATTACTAATTATGTCCCCAATATTCCCTCCAAATTTGGTCTCAATAAAAGTCTTGATGAAGAAGATACGACCCAAATAGTGAAGTGGTGGCCAATCAAGATGGTTCTGTCCAACATTGTCTTTATGGCCCATTTACTCCACAAAAATCCATGATCCAGATCCCATTACCTTAATATAATTTATATCCCATTATTTCAGGAACATAGTAACAAAATATTAAGTCAAAATATTTTACATAATAATATTTATGCTCGAAATACTACAATGCATTTTAAAAGGGTAAATCAAGATTTTTCATCAAATTTGAAAATGAATGAACTATCCCAAATATTTCATTATTGATCATATTTAGAATAATTTGTGGAAATTATATGAATTATTATCAATAAAATATTCAATAAAATTTTGTTTTACAACTCCCACACACTTACCATTTTTGACTTCTGGTAAAAACCTCATATCAAGTAAACATCAATATCAAATCGAAACAAATTTAAAAACACATTATCCTTGAGATCCAAAAATTCTACACCAAGAAACAAAAGATATCATGCCAAATAGAGAAACAATATTTCAATTTCTCCATTTTTATTATTCAATATATTTCTACTTTATTTATCCTCCCATGCACAAAACACTTACCTCAAATCAATTTTCTATTATCACACAAATGTCAATATTTTGCGACGTCTTTCTCATCCAAACTCTTATGAGGGTCACCATAGGCTTGATAAAATCAAAAATCACCACCCGATTTTAGTCAAGGACATATGTTTATTATGAGGACTTTTTAGGGTTTTTCTGTGGTTTCGGTTGGTAGGATTAAAATTTAAAACTTCTGAAGCTGAATGAGGAGGGCATGAATATTTTTTAAGAAAAATTGAATTAATATAATTTTCACATTAATAGGGTCTCCTCCTCAATCCCCATAGCATCGATTCATGTTTATCATCATAAAAAATAAAGGGATGTGAACACCATTCATAATTTTAGTAGTAAAAATGTCAATCTTCTCAAACATGATTTTCTTGAAAGCTCTAGATTAGCACAACTTTCTCTGTCTAATAGAAGCTCCAGAAAGGCACAACTTCACTTATCATGAAATCTTCAGAAAAATAACTACTTCACTTATCATGAAAGCTTCCGAAATGGTTCATCATTCAATATGATAATTTTTTTCAACAAAAACACATTTATTCATAATTTAATTTTCCACCCAAATTATCACAGAATGTGGTAGCACAACACAAGACATCTTCACCCACACTAAAGTTAAAATAGATTATGTAATTTCACTTCACGAGTTGGTTGGATAAGGAATATTGGATTATAATGTGGCTAAACTGACAGGTTTTTCAGGGCTTCTAAGGGCTACAAGGATTAAATTTTCATGGTAGTATATTATAAAAAAAAGGACTCATTGATATAGGGGCTTTAATACAAAAAAATGCCACAATAATTTAAACATAAATACCTCAAACCCTCAAGTTTTGTCAGGAAGAAATCAAATTATGGTTAAATCAAGCATGGTTTCATTCTCTCATGAAGTGAGGAGAATGTGAAGAATATGAAACGAATGGTTCTAAAGGCTTATAATAAAGTGATTTAAAATATAAAGAAAGTGTGATGTGTCATGGAATTCAAAATTCAGTGTACTTTTCATGAAATTACTAAATATTTGAACTTCAAACAAAGTAATTTTCAACATTAATTTAAGCTCAGTTTCAAGGGATAAATTGTTCCACTTATTGATATGGATTTTAAAATGGTTTTGAGAATCATTTAAGATCAAAAGTTTCAAAAACACCCAAAAAAATTGAAAAATAAACACACAAAATATGAAAAATAGACAATTTTTTTTAAAAACAAGAAAACACTTGAAATAACTAAACTAAAAGGTTCCCTCCCCCACATATAAAATATTGAATTTTCTTAAATGTGAACCCATGAGATGATATATTAACATGAAATTTATAGTTTTAAATAATATAAAGAATAAAAATTCAAAGGGTTAGGAACAACCTGATATGCTCAAGTGATGATGGGGTCATGCAGTTTGATAAAATCCACTGCATTAGTAGAAAGTCCCTCTATGTATCTCTTCAAACATTGACCATCGACTATAAAGATCCTTCATGTGTCCTTTTGTGTGATCTCCACTATACCATAAGAAAAAACATTAGTCACAACATAAGGACCTAACCACCTGGAACACAACTTACCAGGCATCAGCTTCAGTCTCGAACTGTAGAGAAGGAATTTCTCTCCAACATGAAACTCCCTTTGTTGTATCATTTTTTCATGATTTTCTTTGGATCATTCCTTATAGAGCCTTGAGTTCTCATATGAAGATAGTAGAATCTCTTTATGCTCTTGAATTTGTAGCTTCTTTTGGATTCTATATTGGGCCAAATCCATGTTGCATTTCTTTATAGCCCAATAAGCCCGATGCTCAACTTCCATAGGGAGATGGAATGCTTTCCCAAAAAAATCCAAAATGGGGAAATACCGATGGGAGTTTTGAATGTT
The DNA here is from genome assembly GCA_963277665.1 of Viscum album. Lineage (NCBI taxonomy): Eukaryota > Viridiplantae > Streptophyta > Magnoliopsida > Santalales > Viscaceae > Viscum > Viscum album. Next base: position 1,358,155,925 of record OY728159.1, read on the forward strand.
GTCCTATATTCCTATAACACATCATCCAAGAACTTTCTCAACTGCGTCCTATTTGGCTGCACGGTTTTCTCCAAAATCTGTTTCAACTCACGATTTGAAACCTCATCCTGGCCATTTGTTTGGGGGTGGTATGGTGTTGATGTTTTGTGTGTCACCCCATACTTCTAAAGGATGGAATCCAAATTCTGATTGTAGATGTGTGTCCCCTAGTCACTAATGATGGCCTTTGATACTCCAAACCTTCAAAACAATCTATGCTTTGAAGAATTCTACAACAACATGAGAACCATCAGTCCTGGTCGCCATAGCCTCCACCCATTTACTCACATAATCATCGCCAGCAAAAATATATAGGAAACCAAATTAACTAAAAAAAGGGGCCCCTAAAATAGATTCCCCATACATCAAAAATTTCATAGAATAGTATGGGCTGTTAGGGAATCTCGTGTCTCCTAGAAATGTTTCCTGTGTATTGGCAACGTGAGCACAACTTACAATACACACGAGCATCATGGAATAAGCTAGGCCAATAAAATCCAGAGTCTAAAACGTTCCTTGAGATCCATTGAGGTCCAAAGTGTCCACCACAAGCAATTGTATGATGGAATTTTAGAATAGACTCAAACTCATGATCAGGAACACACCTCTTAATAACTTGATCACTACACATGCGCCATAAGTATGGACCATCCCAAACATAAAATCTTGACTCACTCTTTAATTTTTGAACTTGATGATTCTTTAAATTTGTAGGTATTTTAGAGGAAACAAGGTAGTTAACTAAATCTTCATACCAAGGATGCGTAACTGAGATGGAATAAAGATGCTCGTCAGGGAAAGTGTCCTGAAGTGGTTCCTGGTCCAAGGTGTCATCCTGTAGTGTGTGAGTAAGCCTAATAATGTGGTATGCCACCAAGTTTTCCAACCCCTTTTTTTCCTTTATCTAAATTTAAAAATATTGAAGAAGTATCATCCATCAGATTAGCATGGGCTTTATTTTTGGATTTTTTAAGAGGTACCTCAAAGCTACATGGTCATAAAAAACAAATACTTTAGAGCATAATAAATATGAATATAATTTATCTCAAGTGAATATAACAACAAGAAACTCTTTTTCCATGGTTGTTCCGTTTTATTGGGATGAATCCAGTGTCCTCGATGCATAGGCAATCACATGTGAACGTCCCTCCACCCTCTGAGATACGAAAGCTCCAACCGCGAAGTTGGAGGCGTCACACATAAGATCAAAGGGAATATCCCACAATGGGGGTTGTATGATTGGTGGAGTGGTCAAAAACTTCTTTATCCCATCAAAGGAAGTCTTGCAAGAATCACCAAACACAAAATCAGAATCCTTTTGAAGTAATCATGACATAGGAAGATAAATCTTACTAAAATCATTGATGAAGAGCCGATAAAATCTCGCATTCCCTAGTAAATATCTAACATCACACACACATGAATGATATGGTAAGGATGAAATAATATATAACATAGATCAATCAACCTCTATCCCATGTTTTGACACTACATTCCCTAAGACAATGCCATGATCTACCATTAATGACACTTTTCAAAGTTCAAGAACAGATACTTCTCAATACTATGATTCAACACTGATCCCAAACTACATAGACATTCATCAAATGAAGACCCATACACTGTAAAATCATCCCTCATTACCTATATGCAGGTCTCAATAAAATCAGAAAAAATACTCACCATACATCTCTGAAAGGTGCCTAGGGAGTTGAAAAGTCCAAATGGCATCCTTCGATAGGAAAATGTGCTAAAGGGACAGGTGAATGTTGTCCTCTATTGATTCTCGGGAGATATTGGAACCAGAAAATATCACATAAATCCATCCATGAAACAATAGTTTTTCTTCCCACCTAGTCTCTCAAGCATCTGATCAATAAATGGGAGGGGGGAATGGTCTTTGCGAGTGGACTGGTTTAGTTTCCTATAATCAACACACACACGCAAACTATTTTGTGACCTCATCAGAACTAACTCCTCTTTATCAATTTTTACAATTGTAACACCACTTTACTTAGGAACATCCTAAATAGGACTCTCCCACTAGGAATATCAAATGGGATAGATTATACCTGCCTCGAGAAATTTTTCAACCTCTTTTTTAACAACATCTAAAAGTTTTGGATTAAGTATCCTTTGTGGTTTCCTAACTAGTTTAGCCTCATCCTCCAAAATAATCATATTCATGCAAATGGAGGGGTTAATACCTGATATTCCAGCCAAGGTCCACCCAATTGCCCTAATGTTCTTCCTAAAAAGATTCAATAGTTTTTATTTATGTTCAAAAGGGAGATTCTTAGCAGTGATAACAGATAATTTCTCACCACTTAACATGTATGAGTATTTGAGATTTTGTGGCAATGACTTTAGTTCTACTGTAGGGGTGTGGTGTATGGATGGAGACATAGAAGGAACTGAAATATGTGCACAAAGAGAATTAGTATCAGAATATACATCATCCAAATCAGAGAATAAAGCATCAAATCCATCAGTATACTCAACAACCATGTCATAATTGGATTTTAAATTATCAAAATCAGAATATGATTCCATTTCCAAATCAATTCTAAGGGATTCTTGTTCATTAGAAATAAGCAAGGAAGTACTCTTATAAATCAGACTAAACCCAATACTCATAATCTACCTAAGCATATAATAATCAAATTGCATTGGGTTTTTATTCGGTTGTTCAAAATGGGAGATAAAAAGTCCATAATGATCCTATGAGGGGTACTTCATGAAATCTATAACATTAATTATCACAACTTCATCCCCAAATATCATGGAAAGTGTTCCCTCATTGAAATTTTTGATTGTTTTTTAAATTTTGAGGAGGGGTCTACCTATGATAATGGGAGCATTAGAACTAACCAGATAATCCTCCATGTTAAGGATGTAGAAATATACTAGAAAGATCATGTCTCTTACCCAGACAAGTACATCCTAAAGGACTCCAGCTGGATATATTGTAGCTCTATTTTCCAACTGCACCACTACTCTCATCTATTTCAGCTCACCAACATGTAAATAAGAGAATACAGAGTGATGCATCAAATTTATGGAAGCTCCTAAATCACAAAGTGCATCAAAATAGTGAAACTCTTATATAGTGCATGGGATGGTGAATGTCACTGGATCCTTTCACTTTGTCTTTATTACTAGATTTGGTGTAATGAGTGCTAACACATTCCTTCCAATATTGATCCTCTCATTTACCATAAGCCCTCTTAGATTGGTATAATGTTATTTTATGAATTTCACATACCTTTTGATTTTCTTGATGGATTCAAGTAAAGGATTGTTGATCTCTACACACTTGAATGTATCCAAAACTTATTTTTGAATCGCATCTTCAGCCATATTCTTGGTTTGTACAAATATATTTGAAAATAAAAGGGGTTTAGGAGGAACATCATCAATGTTTTTCTCACCTTTATCATTCTCCTTGGATTTCTCATCAGTTGGTATGGAATGTGGCTTCTCCAGATTTGAGGTGAATCCTGGTGAAACAATAGGTGCAGATGTATCAGTTGTTTGGTTCCCACTTCTCAATTTGATGGCACTAACATTCTCCATGGGATTTGGAGTAGGTTGGAATGGTATATTTCCAAAATTCTTACTTACCAGTTCATGGAGGGTAGTGGCAATCTAGCTCATTTGATTCTTCAACTCCCACAATTCCGAACCTTGACTCATCATATCATTCTATTTATTAAAAAAATATTCTTCAAAAGGCCATTAGTGTTAGAATATAACTTTGGTGGTGGATTCCATTGATGATGGCTTGTTGATTCATGGGATACAAATCTTCTTTGGGGTTGTTGGAAACCCTACTAGCAAGGTGGAGGATGCTGGAAGTTTTGTTGAAAAGGGGGACTTTGTTGTTGTCCAGATCCATACCTCATGTCTAATTGATCCTTCCACCCTTGGTTGTATGTTGGAGAAAATGAATCATACTTCTTTTAGGTGTATGTATATTGTTGCTGCTAATATGGTCTCCCTGGGAATACTACTGTGCAATCCTATGTCTCTTGTAGTTGTGGGGAATAGTCAGTTGGGTGGCTTTCCTCAGTGAAAATTAGACAAGGCCTTGAAGGTGGGGGTTGGGAGGTATTTTGTACCAAAACAATATTCATTAACATAGTTTTCAATTCTTATAACTTGGTATCAATCAAATGACTCTCAAGAGAAGATGGACTTACATGATGTACTCCATGGACATTTGGTGTACTTCTAATGCCAAATTGTTGAGATTTTTAGGCCATTTTGTTGATCAACACACATGAAGCTACTGGTGTCTTGTCCACCAATTCTCCACCAGCCGCGACATCCACCATGCTCCTCTACATAGGTGTGAGTCCTTCATAGAAGTATTGTATGATGAGTTTCTCACTGATTAATGATGTGGGAATATTGCACACAACTTCTTGAATTGCTCACAATACCCATGCATTAACTCCACTAGAGAATGCATAATCCCTGGTACATCCTTAAGAATGGAAGTGTTCCTTGATACTGGAAAAAATATCTGTAACAAAAGACATTTCAAATCGTTTCAACAAGTTACATATTCAGGTTGTTAATAATACATACAATCTTTCACAGCTCCATCAAGTGAGAATGGGAATTCTCTTAGATTGATTTGATTTTTAGAAAAAAAATTGGGTTATAAGGTTGAGAAAACCACATTACATTCATTAAGGTGTTTATTGGTATCCTCACCAGAGAGGCCATGAAATTTTGGAAGAAGGAGAGTTAATCTAGATTTCAGTTTGATGTCATATTCAAGATTTGGGTATGCAATACAATTTGGCTGATAATTAATATCAGGTGCAACAAATTCTAGAATAGTTTAATTATGTTCATTTACATTATCTTCATCCATTGGTTCTTCTTTATGTTGTAATTTGAAGTGTCTCCAATTTCACTGTTCTTGGAGTGTAGAAATTCTCCAACTGTTTGGAAGTTTAATCATCCCGTAGACTGAGAATGCCTGATTCGAGCCTTAAGGCCACGTTCGATTTCAAGGTCAAAATCTAAGAGATATTCACGATTAGTTCATGTCATAAATCAAATAAAATTTACAATAAGGAATGTAGACCATAGTAAAATAAAAATTAGAAGTTTGAGTTGATGGTCCAAAAAAAGTAGAGGAAAATAAAACAAAAAGAAGAAAATCAGATTTGGTAAAGAAGGAAGAAAGAAGAGAGGAATATAATAAAATGTAAAATAAAATAAATACCTATAACTGGTTAAAATAATTACTTGCCTCCCTAGAAATGGTTCCAATTTTAAAGTAACTATCATGGGTTCCCTCAAATGATTAGTGGTTTTTGGGTACTTAGGTGTAGGAGAGTGGCTGACCAACGTCATCTCTCAAAGGTGGAAGCAAATTAAAATAACTTCTTAAATGTTTTCTAAAAATAAAATAGAATATATTTTAAACAATACTTGAAAGGATGTGGGGATGTTTATCATTTATAAAACTTGAATAAGTTTTCTGTAAGGAGATTTCATTTTTTTTATTTTGAAATGAAGTTTGATTAAAAAGACGCAAAAAGAAGATGTTTTTTTGAAAATATTTTATAAGGCATAATCGATCTAACACTACCTATTAATTTACATATTAATAATTATCATTTAAATCAACATCCACTTAATTATTATCTCCTAATATATTAACCCTCTAACCGTACAATAGTTAACTTTACCACAAAAATGAAATTACATAAACCCTAGGCTAGCTTCAGAACACGCAATCGCAGAACCCAGCTTTGATTGTTGTTCTAAGGATAACTTATGGTCAATGGATAATTAGAGAACATATCCATTCTGAAAATGAGGATGAATTGTGTATAAGGTCTATATTTTAACTCTACAAATTTATCCCATGTGGTCTTTTATTATTGATTAAGATTGCGCTCTCACAATTTACATAAAATATCGACTTTGCGTGTTTTTGTGTTAATTGTTCAATTGATTTCATTGTTTCTTATTATTTAAAAATAAAATTCATGGATCATATAAAGTGAATTACAGTAGCTCAATGATTCAAAATAATTAAATTAAAAGTGTAGAATATAGATCGATCACTAAGAAAACAACTCTTCCATGGGCATTGTGGTTATCATGGAGACGTTTTGCATGAGTAAGGATTTAAAGGGTAGAACCCACTCTCATCTGCACTATTGATTCCAACCTAATTAGGATAATTAAGAGAAGAAGACAACATAATTACATAGAAGATTAATTGAATAAAAATTCAAGATACAGACATGAAAGAAAAGAAATACAAAGAGGAGGTGGGAGAGGAGGGCCTTTTTGGAAGAGATGTTTTCACAAAGCCTTACTTATTCCAAAAGTTGTTAGTGGATCCCGAGATACAAACTTTCGGAAAAACCATAAAATATCTTCTAATAGACCTCAAAAGGAGTTAAAAGCCCTTTAAAATAGAGTTTTTGAGGGTAGGGTTACATAACGCTTTTAAGTGTGAAATGAAAACTTGGAAAAATATTTTATTCCAAGTTGATCTAAATAGTTGACCTCCAAAAAGCAAGAATTTTTGGTCTTCTAGAGGGGTGGATTGTTTTTAATTATGTACCCGAGCTTCCCACCAATATTTGGCTCAATCTATGTTTGTATGAAAAAGATACATCCCAAATAGTGAAGTGGTGTCCAATCGGGATGGTTCTGTCCAACTTTGTCTTCATGGACCATTTACACCACTCAAATGCACGATACAGCTTCCATGTACTAGATAGAATTTGTATCCCATTAATTCAGAAATACATTTACACAATTTTATGTCAAAATATTTTACAAAATAATATTGATGCAAGAAATACAATAGTTAGTTTTAAAAGGGTAAAACTGGATTTTTCATCAAATTTGCAAATGAATGATCTAATCCCAAATATTTTATAAGTTATCATATTTAGCATAATTTGAGGAAATTATATCATTTATTATTAATAAAATATAATATAAAATTGTGTTTTATCTACAATCCGTGATTTTTTTTATATAATAACTTTTTAATTCATCTATTATTAATTATGATGAGAGAAATTATTATCGGTATGAATAGTTTTCCTTTGGTTGAACATATAAATCCTAAACTCAATTATTTCTTAATCACACCATGTTTTAAAAGAAAATTAATAGTTATTCCATCATTATAGAAAGTTGATACTATATCACATGTGTTCTTGGAAACAATTTATGTGGATAAATGTAGTAAAATTCTTCAACAATGTCAAAAATATATATATTTTATTATTTTAATCAATTGTTTTACTATCTAGTCCTTTGTCTGTTTATTAACAAATAAATACCTAATATTTTCAAAATTATTTTCCAAAATAATAAATTTAATGGAATAATTTCAATCTTATTAAATTAATATTATTTTACTAGATAATGTTGGTGAATATTGACGACATACATTTAATAATAATTTAATTTTAACTAGAATAAGTGTTGAATGAATTTTTTCTCATGTTTACACACAAACATATCTAGCTAGATCATTTGTAATGTGGTATAAAATACCACTATTAGAATCATCATGAAAGATAAATTGTCCACATTAACATAGTGAAATTCAATTTTGAATTATAAAAACATTATTAAAATGATTACATTATCATATCATGATTATTAATCATTGAAAGTAGTTTGTGGAAATGTTCTATATATTTAATATTTATGTAAATTTGGTTGTGTTTTAAATTTCTCAGTCACACCCCTTAAATGAATGAGAATGGTACCCCAAAGAGGTTGGGAATTTATATTGGATTTCAATCTCATTTAATAGAAATTTTCTTGAATAAAAAAAAAGAAAGTTTATTTATAATGTAATTTATTCATTTTAATTTTGGAGAAAAGTATTTCAGGAATTAAATAATGGAGTTAATTAAAATCAAAATAAATATTATTGAAAATTATTTCATTATTATATAATTATAATTATTTTGAAATGAATAAATTGAATTTTCAGAGAAAAATCATTTTATCAAATCAATTTCATAATTCATTGTGGATTCAAAATATATATCAAACCCCTATATTCTTGTTATGAATGTACTAACTAGAATATATATATATATATATATATATATCCTAAGAATAATATAATGTTTCATACTAAAATGATTCAAATCCATGAATGATGCGTGGTAGACCACATAGTTAAAAATATAAAAACACTAATCATATTAAAGGAATTCAGCTCATATTAATTAAGAAACTAAATAAATAGTATAAAAAGAAAAATATATCTTGATCATTAAATTCCTCAAGAAATTGATGAATATGATGTATATTATCATGATAATGATGAAATTTATATACATTTTTCAAATAATATAATATGTTGGAACTAAGTGGTGACTATGACTGAAGACATATTTTAATATAATTTGGTAGTATATATTATTAATGTGGATTTGGACTCCAAATTAGAAAATAAACATCCTGATTTTCCAAATTAAGATAAATAGAAACATGATAATTAATATGAATTAGACTCAATTCAGAAACTTATATTCTGGACTGATTTTGAAAACCCAATAATTGATTAAACAATTTGGTTATAAATATGTGTCATAAATAAATAAATAAGAAAAAAATTATTTTTTAAGATATAAATCATGATTAGTTGCTCAATTTTTCTCTCCAAGATTTTTAATAGATTATAATTAAACATATTTACCAATTATAAATTCCTTAAATTTTTAATATTTCATGATGTTGGTTATACATGAACATCTTGAATAGAATCCAATTGACGTTTTGGATTCATTCCTATCTGGTAACATTAATAATTATACTTATATAAAAATCCGTAAATGATTTAAAATAAGTTTTTCATATTCTAAACATTGATATATTTAATCAATTAAATTAAATAAATAATTATATGTATTACAGTTGTTAACTAATATATGTTATAACAATTTGAGTGAATATTTAATGAAATAGAAGTATAGAAATGTTTTAGTTTTTCCATGTGGTTTCACTAAGGGTAAAAAATAAAAAAAATATCATAAAAAAATTTATAGATTACTTAAATATCGTTAGGATACTAGATGACCTTTAAAAGGTAGCTGAATATTTAAATTAAAGACATAAAATTGTTCTACAGTTTATTAAAAATTGTGTTTCTAGAATATTAAATATTTATTTATTTATTAAGATATAATGTCAAGTTTTACAAAGTATGTATATGGATAAATCACAAACATTGAGTATATTAATGTTTCTGTGATATATTTATCATGATAAGTTTATTTTTAAACCAAGGGAGTAAAATAAATATATTTTTAGTCCGAAAGTAATATATCTTAGTTTCATATACGAACTAATGTAGCAAAAAAATAAAACAAGGATATATATAGAATTTTCTACAATTTTAGTTTACTATTAATAGTTCCTTTTTTTCTCAAGTATATTGGAATTATTTCAAACAAATATTGTGATACCTTCAAGCTATACTGATTAGGGATTTTTTCATAATATAAAATCAAAACCAAAATTGGTTGGTTATGCCAATCTTATAAATTTTTTAAAACCATGTAAAGTAATGTCTCAAATTATATATTTATTCATATATGATGGAATATGTTTAGCTGAGATCATTTATGATCATTTTATAAAATATAAAAAATCTATGACTTACGAATATCATTTTGAGTTGATTATAATTCTCAAGGAGTTTCAATAATGTGCTTATTTTAAAACAACTATTTATCATATTAGAAATAGTTGCAGATTAACTATGAATAATATTCCCACTACTTAATGAATGGATAATGTGGTTTGTATAGTGTAATTGAAGGGAGGGTATATCATAGCTTGTCGTACATTACATATTTCTCCAAAAATAATATTCATGATCATAAAATTAATGGTTATATAGATATATATCGTATATAATCATGTGATAATCCTATAGATTGATTTATATAGTAACTAGAAACACCAAATTTTGTGAAATAAAAATTAAAAAATTAGAATGTAAGAAATAAAATGTATATAATAATTTAATCAAGATGATTTTGGATTTCTATACAAAATCTTCCCTTAGTCATTTTTTTCTTATGAGGTTTTTCATATAATTATTTTAATGATGAAACTCAAAATTAAACATGAAATTTATTTATTTTTATCTGTTTTTTTTTTCAAAAATATGTTTTAATTGATAGTTAAATATTATTCATTGAATCTGATGACATACATGTAGAGTGTTATGAAATAATATCGTTATTATAGATTATTATAATTTCCATGGGCATTGATTCATATGGGATTCATTATCACGGGTTGAAATTATCATAATCATTAATTTCATAAGTTTTATTCAAATTATTTAATTTTTTCTTTTATATATTTCTTTTAGAATAAAGAGTCACCTATAATATTAATTTAATTTTTATGTATTATATTATATGTCAAAATTATAATATAAATTAATAATATTTAAATATATTTCTCTTCTGTACTTTATTCCTTTTAGCATCAATATTTCATTGTGATTGTATTCATTCATTATCATTGTTGAATTTTGGATATGATAACATCACACAATTGGTTTCAAAATTATTTAATGTTATAATCTATATTTTGATCAAATACTTCAATAAATAAATCCTATATTTTTTCTATATCCCCAATGGATCTATTCCAATGTATACAAATTTCCTTAACGTAGTTGTATAAATGATATAATGATACTCAAAAGTTTCTCAAGATTGAGAAAAACATGAATTTATATAAATTTGTAAGCCTTGTTTATAGTATCCCAGGCTTAACATACAATGATATTACATCAATTTAGATTAATATTCAACACATAATAAAATTACATGCCCGAGGATTGTAATATTTGAGTGTATTTGTAAAATTGGAACACATTCTTCATGTTTTGTGAAATAAACTAAACAACTAACTTAAATATCTTCCCCTTTAGTAATCCTACATAAAACCTTTCTTCATAACCTATGGAATGGAAACATAAGAAAGGGTTGAGCTAGAATGATCGGTAAGGGAAAATAAAGGAAATATTTAAGAATATCATGAACATAATTGTAAGATAACAAGACCATAAAATTCAAAGATCATACCCTACATATAAAATATCATAAACATAAGACATGTCAAAAAGATTGGGTTTTCATATAACATGAATCATAATATAATCAAATACATAAACCATGTGAAAATCTTATAGGTATAAGATATATAATTTTTTTAAAGCACATAAAGATGTAATAACTTTCCCTATAAGTTAAGGAACATTACCAAAAACTTATTAGGTTACTTCAAGGGGAATACACCTAATAGGTGGGAAAACCCACCATCCCCAACTATATTACTTTTCTTATAAGGGATTAGGTTTCCCCATCTTCCCGTATTGGATATGTTTCCCTATCTTCCTATAGTGTATCAGGTTTCCCCATCATACCATAGTGGACTGGGCTTCCCCATATTTTCATAGAGGATCGAGTTTCCATATCTTCCTATAGTGGATTAGGACACACCAATTTACCATTTTGGACCAGGTTAAACCAATTTTCCATTTTGGATCAAGCCCGTAAACTTCTTTCCCATCAATGTCTCATGAGATATAAATCTTTACCCAATGAATTGAAGTAAGATATGTTTCCCACACCTCACATAATATAATCATACACACATGTTTCACAAGATCATAAGGAATCATATCAAAGCCCGTGAAATGAAATTGGTATCATAAACATGTAATCATATCATAACATATAGAAAAGTGAAAAATTTCAAAATCATTTAATCAAATCATAAAATATGAAAAGTAACAGGTTTCATAAACATATAACTCATGAAATATAAATGGGTTTCATAAATATGTAACCCATGAAAGATAAATGAGTTTCATTAACAGCATTCCATCAAAACATAAACCATTCAGAGAAATAATATGAATGGAACATTTTGATTATTTCCCAATAAATGAATTAGTAACACTAACAGATGTCATCTTATATAGGAAATAATTTTGAAATATATTTTAAAAACATTTCTTGAGGAAAATATCATTTCTTGTTTGGTAATTCTTTTCTAAAACATAAAATTGTTTGAAAAAAATTTTATTTTAAAATAAACATTAACAATTAAAAATCATTCTCTAAAAATTTTTGAAAATATTTTCCCTGGAAAACATAGTAAATAATATTGAAAACATTTTAAAAACCTTTTTCCTTTAAAACTTACAAAATAAGATTGAAATAATTCAAAAAAATTTAAAACCTCGAGCATTTTTTAACACAATTTTCATTGAAATCCACTTTAAAATCAATGAATATTTATAATATTAGTATAAAATTTTAATATAAAATATACTTTTAAAATTATAAATTACGCTTCAAGTAAATTATTGTTCTCATGGTGGGTAATTCTATACATGCTGAACATTCCATTTTGAACCTTAAAAGTTTTGGAAAGTTCCTTGATCTTAAAATGAATAGAATATTCATTTTTAAACTATTTTGTAAAAAGTTAATGCATTGGTAGAATTTTAATTTAAATATAATATGATAATAATCAAACATTTTTATAGAACGTCATTTTGAAAGAACATTGATTTCCGACTAACAGAAGAAACAATGTCATATTTTATTAAAAACATTTTTTAATTATATTAAGTACCAAATAGTGGAAAAAATGATACCATTACTTTAATATAACATTAATAACTAATGGGTAATAACATTAATGAGTTTTATTCATATATGGATCATAATATTTAATCAATGGAGGCATAATCATAAACAACCTCGATAAATGATGATTTTGGACCAATAAATTGTTACCACTTTGGTAAATTTGAATCATAACATAATAGAAAGAATAAAATTAAATGAAGATTAAAATATCATCAAAATAATTTGATTTATGATATGGCATTTTAAATATAGTATATACACATCACAAATAAAATATAGGTGCATAACATGGTATGTGTCTCAGAGAAACAAATGGAGACAAAATTTATTTACCGATTTGGTAACTTTAGAAACATAAACCCCCTTGAATAAATATCAACAAATGGATATATAAATACCCATATATTTAATTATAATATTCATATAATAAATCCATAGGAATTATACACACCACATATAATATAAAAGCGGTGTACATGGTTTTGTCCCATGGAATATTAATGTTGGTTGAGAAAACCCTTACTACATAAGTACTCATAGAATCATGTTCCCTAGGAATGAATAACAAAAATTTAAGATTTTAATATCATTAAATAATGGAAATTAATGATAAAAAATTTCATAGGGTAGTATATACACCACAAAATTAATGGAGTGGTGAATATGGCACGTATCTCATGTAAATAAAAAGTGAGATGGCATTCTCTTACTTTAAGTCTTGACTTTATTGCTACACGTTGAAACCTCATGTATAATAAATATACATTTACCATAAATCTACAAAAGAAAAATATTATTATATATAATACCATATATGATTTTATATGACTCTATATTACCTTTTTTAATAACTCCATGTTAATGTTATGTTTCAGGTAATATCTTCTTTTTTTTCATGTATGTTTTGGTTTGTTATTCTTGCTCATGTTACTTAGATAATGATTTAATTATTTATAAAGTGTAAATCATGATATAAATATCAACTATATTCTTCATATATGTATTTATAATAACATTTATAATATATATAAATATGAAAATGAATTCAATGTTCATGGAGACGGTAAGTCATACATATGCATGAATATTGTTTCCATTTTATTGTTATATTCATAGAATAAAAGTAATATAGATATATAATATCATTAAATAAAAATTATTAGGTAATATATATCATATAATTTCAAAAAATTCATCCTTAATACATTCTATTTAAAGTGTGAATGAATAGAATCGCATTGAGGAGGCATTATTCCACACGTCCACAAACAAAGTTATCTTATTTGTACAAAATTGGAAATCATGATGGTATATTTTATATAATAATTCAATAACCATAATATATCATAAAAATAATATATATAATATAAAAACATAGTTTACATCATAATTCCCAACCACGATATGTGGCAAAGAAAAAATGAACAATATCATTTGGTGAGGCGGTAGTTATCCATAAACAAGAAAGGTAAGTTAGTTACCCATTAGATGGAATTATGTGTAATTTCTTATAGAAACCATATATTAACCAAATATCAGTATATTTATAATACTTTTATTTTTATATAATAATTTAATAAATAGATTATTCTGGTGGAGAATGAAAATAGAACAATGGATCTTGAGGAATGATGTTGCCTCTTATTTGGGTAACTCCTTTTAGTTTACCCCAAAGTGCATAATTGGTTGGATTTATGAAAAAATTTAGGCTTCTTGGATTTATTCAGGGATTATGAATATTATTTGATCATTTTTTTCGAGATAAAAAGGGTTATATAGGTTTAAATTATCGAGAGGGGTGAGTGCCTTTTTATAGTATAGGAGGAGTGGTGCTCTTGAAAATTTTTTAAAAGGAATTTCATACAAGTTTTCCAATGAAACGGGGATCCAATAATAAAAACAATTTATATAAAACTGATTATATAGTCTAAATATTTCCATTATATGTATTTTTGACAGGTTTCTTAGTCATTTTGCTCCTTAAGTGAAAATTTTAGACCTTTATGAAGCTAATTTTCTCTTAATCGTTGTAATTAATTTGAATAGATTTCACTAATATTTTGGGTAAAAACTAAGATAAACTTATTATACGTTATAAATTATGATTAATAAAAATATGAAACCCATTTTTTAAAATTCTAATTAGATGAGTGGAAGAAATTAATTTAAATTTAATCTTGTATAGAGGATGACAAAGCGGGTTTTTAAAGTAAAAATGTTAAAAATGTTGAATTTTTTTATATTAAATTTGAGAACTAATTGGATTAATTTATGTAAAATTGATTTAATTAAGCTTTAAAATTAAACAAAAAATTAATTTATCTATAAAAATATTTTATACAATAAAGATGTTTTGAATTAATATTCAATGTTTTTCACTAATCATCAAAATAAATATTCTCATAAAAATACCATAAAATCGCCCAAAGTAAATTTTTATATTCTAATTCAAAAAATGTAGTGTATTTTTTCAAATAAAAATTATAAACATGTCAAAAATTATATTTAAAATGGGTTCACCAGTAAAAGGTGGTAAAATTACCTTTTATAAAAAATACATCTTTTTATTCATAATATTAGATTTATTATTATCTTATACCTATAAAATATATTGTCTGTGTATAGAAAATATTTTTTAAGTATAAAATATATAAATTTTCTTTAAAATATTAATAAAAAGTGGTTTGTTTAATTTATTGAGATAAAATTGGGTTTTTACATAAAAAAATATTTTTCCTAGAAAATGAATTTCTTCATTCTCAAATTGTTCTTACTTTTATTTCTGGCTAATTTACAACCAAATGATACATTTTATATACACGTGTAGATAATATTTAAACTATTTATTTAATCTTATTTGTATCCTTAGTTCCAATATATGGGTGGTAACTATAATAATATTTTAATAATATTATTAATACTATATTTTTTTTTTGGAAAAACATGGAATTGTGTGTAATGCATGCTATCAAAGGGACTTAGTATTGTGTGTAATACAGTCCAAAAATAGTTTTGTGAGTACCAAAAGCTAATATAATTGTTTTATATAGTGAAATGTTTACTTGGTGTTGCATATAACGTAAGAAACACTTAGGGATTTTGTATAACAAAATCTATATTCAGTGTTGTGTGAATTGAAAAATATCCAAAGATTAAATTAATTCAAAAAATTAATTAAAAAAAAATCTCTGTGTGTTATATTATACCTCCCTTAAAATGAATTTCACTCTCTAAATTCGTATAGGTTATTAAAAGTTTGATAATTGAATGTTCCTTTCATATATACCAACATTGTAAAAATTAATTTGAATTTTTATTTAAAAGGGAATGTTGGAAACATAACATATACCAAAATTATCACATAAATAGGTTTCCACACAAGGGAACATAGGTCAGAAGTGGATATTGTACATGGCATAAAATTATAAGCAATAATAGATATTGTTAAAGATCATTGATCACATTAACGTGCTAGATACCAAGAAAGTTAACAATTAAAAAACCATAAAGTAAAGGTGCATAAAATATGTCATTGATATCATCGAAAATAATGATAATAGGATGTAATTTTATTTCAAGACAGTTTTCCTAAAGATGAATTATTTTTTTTCACATCAATATATAGTTAATTACTTTCATTCCATTTTATAAGTAAAATCTCACCCTTTGGTCATGTCTTCACAAATTTCCACTTCTCCTCTTTCTCAAGAACAAGGGTAAATTTATCATTTTTGAAGCACTAACATACCATGATATCCATGATATGTAATCCCATATGTCTTTAGTTACCCAAAAAACAATGTGGTTAGAATAGGTTATCCAATATGCATAAATCCTCATGAGGTGAAATAATACTTTAATATCCCAAACTTCATCCGTTGTTTTACTTACAATTTCCATAAATTGTTAACCATATAACAATTCTAGAAGATAAAACACTAAAATATTAGAAATAAGATCACGAAATATAATTAAAATGTATCCCCCATATATCAAAAAGTATCTTTTGGATTTCACATTCCAAACATGTCAATACACTCATAGTATATTCTCTAGAAACGTGTTAATAACTTGAATTACCATAAATCCTTTTTGAAAACATGAATTATTATTTATTAGAAATATTAGTGGATATATTATATAAATCCATGAATTTTTAAATATCATCCATGATGAAATATACCTTGTTTTTAAAAAATGAATATTATGTTCTAGGTTAATCAGTACTATCTAATTTACTTTATCCATATCAATCATCTCTTTATCCATGATGTACATAATTTTTTCAACATCTTAAGGGTTAACTTCTTTTATTTAAAAATATCTCCTTTACATTAAATAAATTTTATAACCACTCAATGTATCATTCTAAATCCTTAATAAAAACCTTATACTAAAAAATATTTATATATTTGATGATTCAAATAACATATTCTTAGAATTACAAAACACATACACATCAATCATCCAAATTTTTTATAAAACCATTACATGGTTATCATCATCTTATTCTTTAATACCATCTGTCCTGGAATATGAAATATGAATCATTTATAAAGGTTACTCAACCTCAATCTAATCATGATTCTTATGTTTAATGTAAATAATACTTTTAGAACATCACATGCCTTTCATATGTCATTTGTGCTCTCTTTATATTCAGAAGTAGAACCAATACTTGTACCAAATTATTTATTCTCTTAATTGGATCTTAGGAATTTATTTTGAATAATTTACATATTTTCCAAATCTAAAACATTTAGTGTTAACACAGTTCTTTTTAGTTTCTTCCATTGACTATCATTAGAAATAATATTGTGAGAAACACTTATCCTATCATAAAACCACATAATCATTGAAAAAATTACATAGAGGATTTCTAAATAATTAAACCTAATTATTTAACCTATGACACATTAGGATTATCCTATGTTATTCATCGTCATATTCAATTTAAATATTTCATGATGTTTTGTAAAGAGTTTCTGAATTTACAAAGAATATCTTCTCAAGAGTGTCAAAAAAGGTGTGCCAAAGGGTTCTTTGTCAGCACCAGTTCTCGGACGAGTCTAGATTAATACAATGTTTTCGGATTAACCTTATGTACATCTATTCTATATCCACATCCACATATAGTATCTAGAAATGTATTTATTGGTTGGAAACCACTCACTATATCGGTTACCAAAATTCCAAGACATTTTCTTAAACATTAACCCATCCTTATACTTATCCTTAGATAACATCCAACATTACCATTTTTATTCAAACGAATTGACAGAGAAATAGTTGACTAGTTTCTAAGGAGCCCTGATGTAATGGTTACCAAGGGCATCACCTTGAATCAAGTTCATCCCCTCGGGTTTAAAGTGAGAGATGTGAGTTAGAGAAATGGACATGCTACCAGGGGTTTCCATAGAGGCCAAGTGATCTAACACCTTGTTTCCCTCACTCCACGTGTGAGTTATTATTGTGATACTATCCAAGATACCTTTGAATTTCCAAATAGTGTATTAAATAGAGTAGGGGATGATACCTTTACCATGCAAGGCATCATGAATAACCATAGAATCAGTCTCAAATTGGATGATGTCAAGTGCCCCCTATCTGCAAATAGTGATACCAGTGAGAACCGCTTTCACCTCCACCTTCATAGAATTCCAATAATCATAATGCACGGAAAAGGACAAGGTTACACTACCCCTAGGATCCCAGATCATGCCGCCACCATGCATCTCACCCAGTACGCAAGAACCGTTGATATTCATTTTGAAGCCAACTTCAGGAGGACACCACTGAACCCAGTGCCTGAATTTCATGGTGGATGACCTAAGAGAAACATTTTTTATGCACAAACAGTCTGCAAAGGGATGGATTCTACTTCCAATCATCATTAAAGCCACAAAAATCGATCAGGATTCATCGTACTCTAGTGGTAATGGATCTCCCCATAGAAGCAATCCCCTCTAACTTGGCTTGGTTCCTTGCTTGCCATATACACCAACAACTAGCATTGAAAATAATGGATCTCTCTCTTTTTTTATTACTGGAATCATCCAGCCCCTAAAACCAGCTCTCAAAAAAGAATTCTAAGATTGAGGCATTTGGGGAGGCTCCTGCATGTCTGCCGAAGACACCTCATACATAGTCTGCCCAGTCCCCCTCTATGAATAAATAGGATATAATCTCTTCGTTATTATCTATGAAACACTGGAAGCAAAATGTCATGCTTATGCCGAGCCTCTTGATATTCTTGTTTGTTTGTAAATCACGGTTCTAGATCCTCCATTTTAGGAAATTAAATTTCGTAGGGATACACTTACAACAAGACATCCCATAACCTCCTCATGTTGTCCCTGTGGAATACATGACCTGTAAATATCCCTCGCATTTGAACCTACCCTAGGTGGAGGGGGTAAAGACACACCAGTCCATATCTGAGTTCAAAATAACAGAGTTAAAAACCACCGGCTGGTCCGCATCCAGAATGGTTCTGAAAAAATGAGGGTACTAGCTTGCCTCTATGAAGGTGATCAACAGAGCCAGACACCCTACATATCCAAGAGTCCTTCCCAGCCAGTTGTGGACCCAGAACTGGATGTTACCCTCCCCAATAATCTACTGCGAGCTTTGGCGGATGGACGGAAAAAAATTACTAACAGAGTACCAGAGCAAAGACCCACAAACCGTGGAATATTCATTGGCGACCCAGCTTCTGTAGGACATCGGCTAACTCCATAATCATCTCTCTTCAACAACCTCCAACGCTATCTTCACATGAATGTACTGAATAGTGTCCTCAAGGCTCTTAACGTTGATCCCTCCCTCCAAAATTGTTTGATCCATCTTCTCCCAAGAAATCCAATGTCTCTTCACCTCCAAAGACGCATCCCAGATGAAACGAGACAAAATTCTATCAATAACCTTGATAACCCCCTTTGGAACATTGGTGGTTGAAAGAGCATGGATGAGAATGGCTGATAGAACTTTGTTCACAAGAGTAATACAACCTCAAAAGGACAAAAAATGGTTCTTCCAATTGTCAATGGGCCCCATAATCTTTCTCACCATAGGGTAAAAATCACATATGCACATTCTTCCTAGAGACACGTGAGTGCTGAGATTCTCCATGGGAAATTCCCCACACCTCATACCCAATCTACAACCCATATCTATCACTCTGCTTCAATTTTAAGTCGAGGCCACATAAAATACACTCTTCTCCCTATTAATTTGTTGACCACTCCAGTGGAAATACTCCACATGGATCTTAATAGCCCACTGTATAGACCACCTCCCCGCATTAATGTAGATGAAGTTACTATTTTCGAACATCATATGAGAGGCGGTTGGTAGCCTCAACCTGCTTTGGAAAGGAATAACATCCCCATTATAGATGCCTTTGTTAATTAGTCTGCTTTAGATATCCTGGATAAGAATGAAAACACTCAGGGATAGAGATTCACCTTGACGAAGGCCTCAGATAGTCTTGAAAAAATGGTGACTTAGCCCCATAAATGACACAACCATCCATGTCGAACTAAAGCACCTAAACATAAGATCTCATGAAAATATTGAGAAACCCATCTTGTTCAGAACCATGTTAAAAAATCCTTACTCAATCTCGTCATATGCCTTATTCATATCAAGCTTGATGGCCATATTAGATCCATGAACCTTGGTATTGATATCTCTCATCATCTCTTAGGCCACCTCTATGTCTCACTAAATAGAGCGGTCATTCATAAAACCATGTTTTTCCTTGAAGATCCACCGTGGAATATTGGCATACAACCTCCTTTTAATGATGCTCATTAGTATTTAATATGTAAAGTTAAACATACTCACCGACCGATAATGAAGAATAGATGAGTTGTCTTTGATATTTGGTAAAAGGACAAGAGTCATGGTAGACGTAATACGTGATAGGCTTCACCCATTGAATAAATACTAGATAACATTAATGATATCCCCCTTATCCACCTCCCAAGAGCTCTTATAGAACGAGCCTGGAGAACCATCAGGACCTACGGCACTCTCATGATTGAGACTCAACATAGTCGTAAAGATCTCTTCCTCTTTTGGGATCCCCTCCATCAACTCATTATCCCGAGGGGACAAAAAGTGTGAAATTTCCTCCAAGAACTCCCCCCTCCCCCCGTAGGGTAACCCTGTAGCATGTTCAGATTGGGTCCTGCAAAAATTTCTTTGAAGTAAGAAAATGCCAAACCCCCAACCACTTCCCTATCATTAGTGAAAGATCCATCTTCTTAAATCCAGGTTTGGTTGAACCACACGCTACCTCACCCTTATGAAATAATGGAATAGGTTGTGTTCTATTTCCCTCTTTAAGACATTAACTTCTCAAATGATCCCTCGACCTTCTTTCATGCACAATTATCATAACCGCAAAGTAGTTCTTCTTTTTGGAGATCCCAAAAAAAATAGTGTCTTCCCAGACCTCCTCAATACTAGCCTCAAGTGGTTTGACATCCTGTCTGACCACGTCCATCTTCTGGTCTAAGGTAAGGATGCTTCTATCCCATGAGTCAAGTTCCTACTTGAGTCACCTCAACTTGTAGTGCAGTGCTCGCCAGAAGTGCCCCTGGATCGGTTCCTCCCAACTTTTCCTCAATGTCTTCTGATAACTTGGGATACCCACCCAGTGTCTTATGTACCTGAAACCCGACTATGAAGCCTACCTAAATATTAGGGAAAGAAGGAGCGGAGAGTGTTCAGAGATGTTGTGGGTAAGATGTTCAACCATCGCCTTTGGAAACTGAGAGATCACTCATACATTGGCTAAACATTGTTCGAGCCAGCTCTAGCAACGACTCACTCCCCTTCGGTTCTTACACCATATGAAGGGGTCACTTGAATACTACAGATCAAAAAACCTCTTGGTAGCCATAAACTGTCTAGACGCCCTATAACCCTCCTTGGAAAATCACCTCTTCCCTTCTTCTCCTCCGATTTGGCTACAATATTGAAATCACCACCCACCACCCAAGGATGATCATCTAGGTCAAAATCACTTATCTCTCTCCATAATTCATCGCTTTTTCGTGCATCACAGCTGCCATAAATGAACAAAACATGCTGGGATTCTCCACCGCAAGACACCCTCACCTTTACATGCTGATCACCTACTTGGATTAACTTCACTGAAACCTTCATGTTCCAAAAAATCTAGATGAACATATTGATTGGATTTGAATGAATAGATGCATGTAACTTCAGCTTGTGCATGAACTCATTGATCTTCGTAGAGTTATGCTTGTGCTCGAGAATCGCCACCCCCTTGACCATATGTTTCCTAGCTTCCAATACTATAAAATATTCTTTTACTCTCGCCCCAACTCCCCAAGTGTGCCAGATGAATATGGGATTCATGGAAACAAAAACTTACCTGTTATGGCCCCATGCAACATGGTCTCTTGCACAAGGAGAATGGAGCCCTCCCTATCTTGTATCCTCTTCAATGACGTCCTTGTTCACTCTCCCAAACCCAAACCAACAGGAAGTGATGGAGAAGGTATGATCCTCGAAGCACACTTAGAAGACTCTTTCTTAACATGCATGTATATTATATCAATTTAGATAAATATTTACAACATTACAAAAGTAATTTCCTAAAGACCATAATAGTTTAGTGTATTTGGAAAATTGGAACACATTTTTATAGTTTTGTGAAAGATTATTAATATCTACCTTAAATATCTTCCCCTTTAGTAATCCTATTTAAAATATTTCTTCTTAACCTATAGAAAGAAAATATAAGAAAGGGGAGAGCTTGAATGTTCAGTATGGGTGAATAAAGAAAATACATAATCATATCAGGAATATTAGAGTATATTGACACGGGCATAAAATTTAAAGATCATGCCTTGTATATCAAAAATCAGAAACATGATAAATGGCATAAATATTGGAAGGTCATAATACATAAATCGTAATATAATCAAGAACATGAACCACATGAGAATATCAGAGGCATAAGACAAAGATTTTTTGGAAAACACATAAACATTTAATATTATTCCCTATAAGTCATGGATCGTCACAAAAAACTTATTAGGGAACATTATAGGAACAAAAAAAATACTAGGAGGGAAACACCACCATCCCCTGTTATAGTCTTTTTAATAAGGTATTGGGTTTCCCCATCTACCCATAGTAGATCGGGCTTCCCCATCATCCTTTTGTGCATCATGTTTCCACATCTTTTCATAGTGAATTGGGATTCCCTGTATTTTCCTAGTGGATCGGGCTTCCCCATCTTATCATAGTGGATCAGGACACACATGTTTCCCATTTGGGATTAGGATGCACCTATTTCCCATTTTGGATCAAGGATGATGACTTGTTTCCCATTATTATCTAATGAGATATAAATCTTTACCTAATTCATCAGTGGGAGATATAGGCCTCACCCATCTCATAATGAAATCATATATATGTGTTTGACAAGATCATAAACAATCATATCATAACCTGTGAAATGAAATGGGTTTTATAAACATTTAGTCATATCATAACCATGGGAAAATATATAATTTTCATAATCATTTCATCAATGCATAACCCATGAAAATAAGAAGGTGTCAAAAACATATAACCAGTGAAAGTGAAATGGGTTAAATAAACATATAACCTGTAGAAGAGAAATGAGATTCATAAACATCATTCCCTCAAAACATAAACCATTCATAAAATTAATATGAATGGAACCTTTAGATTATTTCCCTATAAAGGTAATAGTAACACCAAAGGATGTCATCTTAAATGGAAAATAAGTTTACAATATCTCATAAACATTATTCTTGACAAAATATCTATTATTCATTGTGAAATAATTTTTAAATCATAAAACCTGCTAAAACCCATTTTCTTTTAAAATAATCTTCTAAAATTATAAAGGAGTCTAGAAAAAATTTTGAAAACATTTTTCCTTGAAAATTTATTCAAAAATTTGAAAACCTTTTGAAAACCTTTTTCCTTGAAAACTTATAAAATAAGGATTAAAAAATCGAATCAGTTTTTAAACATATAACATTTTTGAAAACATATTCTTTGAAAATAACATCAAAATAAAAAATCACAATATTCAGGAAAAAAATCATTAAAATACACAATTAATGTTACAAATTACACTTCAATGAAATTACATTCATGATGGTGGTAATTATTTTTATATTGAATATTTATTTTTCTCATTAAAATATTATAAAAGTTCCTTGATCAAAAAATGAAAATAATTTTTTACTTAAAGAACATTTTAAAAAAAAATTAATACATGGTTAAAAGATTCCTATAAACGTCATATTATAATAATAAAAATTGAAAATAGTTTTATGAGACACAGGTTTTCAAGAACACATATTTCTGATAGAAAAGAGAAATAAATTTGAATTTTCCTAAAAACATGTTATTAATTATATTAAGTACCAAATAGTTGAAAAATGGTACCATTAGTTTGATATATAATTACTAATCATATGGTAAGATAATTAATTAGAGTTCTTCAGCGATTGATTATAATATTCCATATGTGGTGGTATAATAATAAATAGTCTCGATAAACGATGAGATTATAAAAATAAATTGTTACCACTTTGGTAACATTGAATCATAATAAAATGAAATTGTTGGATTCACCTATTTTGATAATCCCAAATCATTTTTTAATTTTATAATCAGTTAGTTGATTGACAATATACTTTAATCTATTTTAATGTCATGATTTTACTAGAATTAGTTTATAGTATAAAATTTTTCTATGTCACAGTCACTGTTGAAAGTTACGGGTAAGAGGTCACTGGTGAAAAGATCACTGATGAAGACCTTACTGAGGAAGGTTACCATTATAAAAGTATATAGTTATAAAGATACTGTTGGAAGTCACCAGTAAAAATTCACTATTGTATAGCCTACTGTTGGACTAATTATTGAAACATACAGATGTTGAGTCAATGTGATAGGTCACTGTTGTGACTAGGTTGTAGCTATAAAGAGTTTCTATTAGAATTCTACTATCAAACTTGTTACAGTTAGTGAATTCTACCGTTGGACAAAGCATACCGTTGGACATGTCTAATGCTGGAAAATTCTACCTTTGATAAGTCTACCATTAGTGAAGTCTAAAGTTAGTGAATTATATCATCGGTGAAGTCCACCATTGGTGAAGTATACCATTGGACAAAGCCTACCGTTGGACAATCCTACCATTGTACAAGCCAACCATTGGTGAAGCCTACCGCTGGATACGCCTACTGATTGAATTCTACTGCCACTTGAGCTTTCCACTCATGATGCAACCGATTGACGGATATCGTTACCTATCTACCATAATCTTCTACTCCATAATTTATCCATTTTCATGATATAATCATAATAGTCATATTTGATTGATTTAATGCATCTGACATTAATTAATTTTGTTTGTAGTCAGATCAGGAGACCATATCTTGATAGTACGAGTTACGTGAAAGATTGGACATGATGTTCTCACTCCTTTTGTCAGAACTCAAATATGAAAGAGCAAAAGAATGTGGATGAAAGATATATATATATAGGCACAGAGAAAATCAAAGGGGAGAGTCAGGTGTCAAGAATCTGAATTCATTACTAAAGAAAAAGAAGAATAACACTCTAGTGAATATACTAAAAATTCAAAAGCTTCACAAATATCTTTTTTAAGAATATATTCAAGGTTTTCATACTATGCTTCATCAACCCTTTAATACCAAGAAGTTGAACATCTCAATACCAAGAATCCATTACCTGTATGTTGAAACACTCTATTTTTGGAGACAACTTACAGTGTAGAACAAACCTTTGGTTCCTCAACTCCATGAAGTACAGAGCTGATCTTCAAACACATAGAGCATTCTAAACTCCATCCTAATTTATATGGCTCTATTGTGTTCCTTATTTTACATTTCTAAGTATTGTGTGTTTGATACACACACTGTCTCTAATGCTCTAACTGGGGGATACTGAAAATCTCCACTCAAAACACTCCCACCTTTGTTTCCCACGCATAACTGTGGAAGAATACTTATGTGGCTTGGTGATTGTTTTCCCATGTAGAACTATGGTAGAGGTTGTAGAACATAGAAAGTGTTAAAACTTTTGTAAAACTCGATACAGGTTGTGTATCAAGTTTATTTATACAAACTTCTTGGTGGAATGTGATCACCAAGTGGAGAGGATTAAGTCTCTGCTTGAGACAGAACTTCTTGTTTACATTTTTGTGCTAATATTGAAATAATATCATTTATTATATCCATTGATTATATTTTTCATAGGCAGAAAACTATTTTTACTTTCACTCTGATAGTTAGTTTTGGTTAGTTTATATATATTATTAATTCAGTAAACCTGTTTTACAATTTGAATTAGTGATTTCATTGATTCAACTGGGGACTAATCAAACTTATAGAAACTTCTTAAGCAATTAAAAATTTATATCTCTAATACCTTAATTGAATTGGATATTTTGAATTAGGATATTTTTATCATAAAATTTTTAACAGAAATTTTAATCAGAACTCAATTCACCCCACTATTGATTATCCACTCTGACCAACATTTGGTATCAAATGACTATTTATTTTCATGTTTTAAAATTATTTTCAACTGTGATTTTAGTTGTATTTTTATTATAATAATTTTTTTTTCATATCTAAATTTTTATTTTTTTTAAATTCTAAGTAACTATGGAGACTAGAGTTGAGGGTAATGCTACTAATAAGCCAAATTTCATTAAATTTAGTAACTATTATCAGTGGAAATTAAAAATTAAAATGTATATAGAGAGCATGAGACCTGATATCTGGTATACAATTGAAGAACAACATGTATTACCTACCACTGCTAGAGTCATATGGTCTCAATTGACTAAAGCTACATATAAAAATAACTATAAAGAAATGAATTCCTTGTATTGTTCTCTAGGTGATGAGGAATTCAATAGAATATATACTTGTAAAACTACATATGAAATTTGGGATACTTTAGATATTTCTCATGAGGGAGCCACTAATGTAAAAAAATGAGACTAAATACATACACTTTTACATTTGATCTTTTTAAAATGAATTCTGATGAACCTATCTCTAAAATGTATCTCAGGTTCAATGAAATAGTGAACTCTATGAGTTTTCTTGGAAAACCAGTGGACAGCAAGGACTAAATCATGAGACCTCTTCCATTCCTACCTAATAAATGTAGGGGAACTTCTATTTTCATCCGAGAATCTTATGTCATAGGCAAACTAATAGTGAAGGAAATAATTGGAATGCTTATGATGTATGAATAAAAAAAATGAATCAATAAGTAGATGATGAACCAAGGAAGAATTAAATAGCATTCAAGATTTCAACCTCAAAGAGAAAAGACAAAGAAAAAGTTCAAGTTCATGTAGACAGTTCCACTATTGAAGAGTCAGATTCAGACAGTGATGAGGAGATGGCTCATCTAGCAAGAAGGATCAAAATGTTTTATAGAAATAAAATATTCTTTAGGAAGTCAAAATAAAATGGAAAGTATTACAGTAATATATAATTGAAGAAAGATAGAAAATGTAATAACAAATCAAATGAAATAATCTGCTAAGAGTGAAAACAAAAAGGTCATATGAAGGTAGACTGACCCAAGATAAAATTTAAGAAGAAATATGAAGATAAGGACAAGGGTTATAAAAAAGTCTATGAATGCTACTTCGAGTGCATCAGAAGACAGCTCAAGTGGATCTAATGCTTCTGATAGTGAACAAAACACTCATGCCAACATATGTTTTATGACAGAAACATCTAAGGAAAAACGTAAATCTATTATACATAATGCCTATTATTCTGGGAATAAGAGTGGGTCACATAATGATGAAGATATAACTAAGGATTAACTATTTGAATACTGTAAAATGCTTGAGGATACCTTTAATGAGGGAAACAAAAAATATAAATCATTAAATAGACAAAATTATTTAATTAGAAATTTTAAGTCAAATATAGATATTGAAAAAGATAAATTCTCCCATATGATAAAAGAAAACACTGAACTAAAATTATCCAATGAACAATTAAGAAGAGATCTTGAGAAGTTAACTGCCAATAAAGATTCCATGACTCATTTTCTAGGAAATCAGATTTCCCAAAAATATACAACTAGTCTAGGATATCAACCAGGATAGAGAAGGATCTTTAAAACTAAATTTATTCGTCAAATATGGAAAATTCATAGCTAGTTCATGTTCTGGACAATTTCTTGAAAACAAATTCTCTAAAAGACCAAACAAAGTGTTTATGTCTCAAAATATATCTACTGATTATAGGAAATCTGTGAGACAAGTATGAGTTCCCAAATACTTACTTTCTAACCTCTCAGGACCCAAGAAAATATGGGTACCAAAGTTACCCCATGTCTAATCAAGTTTATATGGATGTTTCCTAAAGAGTTCATGCAAGACTCAATAGTAGTTGGACAGTGGATGTTTAAGACATATGATAAGAGATTTTTCTTACTTCAAGAGCCTAATCAATGTTGATGGTGGAAACGTAACTTTTGATGACAATGAAAAGTGAAAAATCATCGGCTTAGGCGAGATTAGTAACCCTAATACAGTATTAATTTCCAATGAACTTTGTTTTGATGGATTAAAATAAAATTTACTTAGCATCTCTTAGTTTTGTGATGATGGTTTTAATGTCAAATTTGAAAATGATGCATGTTATGGTTTTAATTCCAAAAATTATTTAATATTTTCTTCTCTAAGAAATGATAATGTATATGTTGTTGATTTAGATTATTTAGCTAAGAAAAATGTTTCTTGCTTAAATGCATTTCATCAGGAATCCTGGATATGGCACAGAAGATTAGGACACTGCAATGTACACTCACATAGTAAATTGACTAGGAAAGTTTTTGTTAAAGACTTACCTAAATTGGAATTCCCTCTTAAAAAAGTATGTAATCCTTATTAAAAGGGAAAGAAAGACAAATTTTCTTTCAAACCAAAGAAATAAGTTTCTACATCTCAAACGCTTGAATTGGTTCACATGGACTTGTTTGGACCATCAAGAGTTTCAAGTTTAAATGGGAATCACTATTTTTAGGTTCCTGAAGATGATTTCTCTAGGTACACTTGAGTATACTTTTTGGCTCACAAAATTGAATCTTGTTCTTATTTTATCAAATACTCTAAGTCTCTAGATAATCATAGTGGACATAGAATTAAGACCTTAAGAAGTGATCATAGCCATGAGTTTGAAAATACGGAGTGTGGATCCTATTGCTCACACTATGTCTATAGTCACAATTTCTCTTCTCCTAGAACACCTCAACAAAAATAGATTAGTGGAAAGAAGAAATTAGACCCTTCATGAAATTTCTATGATAATGCTCAATGAATTTGATTTCCCAATTTATTTTTGGGTTGAAGCTGTAAATATAGCTTGTTATACCATCAATAGTGTCTTGATTATACATGTTATTAATAATACCCCTTATGAAATTTGGAACAATAGGAAGCCTAAGTTTAATTACTTCATATTTTTTGGTTGCAAATTCTTTATCCTTAACACCAAGGAAAATCTTGTCAATTTTTCCTCCAAAGGTGATGATGGAATTTTCCTAGGTTACTCAATCTTGAGTAAAGACTATAGAGTATTTAATAAGAAACCCAAATGTGTGGAAGATTCAGTTCATGTAAAATTTGATGAGTCTGATCCACATGAACCCAAAACCTCTCTTGAATATCTTGAGGACGATATGTCAACTCTAGACCTCAATGATATTGATAGTGAATCCCCTATAAAAGTAACCAGTTCAGGGAATCTTCTAGAATCTGCACCTCTTGATTCTGAACCAATTTACAATCATGAGGAGTCTAGTTCAACTCTTTATAGAGGTATTATAACTCTCAAGATTCAACCTTTAGATACTGTAGTAGGTGATTTAAATCGACGGACACAAACTAGAGCTTCTACGAGAAACCGAGTTGAACATCAATCTTTTCTTTCACATCATGAACCCAAAAATATTAATGATGCTATCAATGATTAATTTTGGGTGATGGCTATGGAATAATAATTAAATAAATATTAAAGAAACAATGTCTACGAACTAGTTGAAAGACCTAAGGACAATTTGACAATATGCACTAAATGGGTTTTTGGGAACAAAGTTGAAGAATCTAGAAATATAGTTAGAAACGAAGCTAGCTTAGTTGCACAAGGTTATAGTCAAGAAGAAGGAATAGACAATGAGGACACATTTTCACTCTAGGTAGGTTAGAAGCCATTAGGATACTACTTGCTTATGCAACTCATCTGAATTTTAAACTTTATCAAATGGATGTTAGAAGTGATTTTCTAAATGGGTATATAGTTGAGGAAGTGTTTGCTGAACTACCCCCTAGTTTTAAAAATTACCATTTTCCAAATCATGTTTTTAAACATTAAAATTATTTATATGGTTTAAATCAAGCTCTGTGATCTTAGTATGATAGTCTCAATACTTTTCTTATTTCAAAAGGTTTTACCAAGGGAGTAGCTGATCCTACTCTTTTGATTAAATGAATTTACAAAGATATTTTGATAGTACAAATTTATGTAGATGATATAATTTTTGGATCTTCTAAAAATTCATTTTGTAATAATTTTTCAAAAATAATGGAAAATGTGTTTGAAATGAGTTTAAAGGCAGAACTTAAATTTTTCTTTGGATTTCAAATTTTTCAAAATAAAGATTGTATTGTTTTAAATCAAAGTAAATATATTAAGGATCTTTTAAAACGTTTTTCTTTTGATGGTAGTAAAGGTAATGATACACCTATGAGTACCACTTATAAGTCGGATGTAGATGAAACTGGAGAACTAGTGGATCAAACCAACTATAGAGGTATGATAGGGAGTCTGCTCTATCTTACTGCTACAAAACCTGACATTATGTTAAGTGTATACATGTGTTCTCTCTTTCAAGATAATCCAAAAGATTATAATTTAAATGCTATCAAAAGTATTTTCAAATATCTCAAATATACTCCCAAATTAGGACTAATTTATCCATGAAGACAATCATTGGATCTGATAAGTTATTCTGATACTAACTTTGCTGGTTGAAAGCTTGATAGAAAAAGCACATCGGCATTATTTCACCTTTTAGGAAAGTAACTATTATCATGGTCTAGTAAGAAATAGAATTTTGTTTCATTATCTACTACCAATGATGAATATATAGTAGCTGGTAGTTGTTGTGCTCAAATTATGTGGATGAAACACACTTTACTAGACTATGGATATCAATTCAAACGCTTCTCAATAAACTGTGACAACACAAGTTCTATTAACATTTCTAAAAATCGAGTATCTCATGCTAGGACAAAGCATATTGATGTAAGACATCACTTGTTAAGATATCATTATCAAAGAGGTGATATAATTCTTGAATTCATTGTAATTGAACATCAATTGGCTGATATATTCACAAAGTCTTTAAATTTAGAGAGGTTAAACTACATAAAACATGAATTAAGAATGATTAATTAGAACTATTAGAACCTCACTGTTGCACCTCACAGTTAGAACCTCATCATTGCACCTCACTGTTAGAACCTCGCCATTGAACCACACTGTTAGAACCTCACCATTGCACCTCACTATTATAACATCCCCGTTGGACCTCATAATTACGACCTCACTATTGCACCTCACAGTTAGAACCTCATTGTTACACCTCACTGTTAAACCCACACAGTTAAAACCTCACTATTAGTACCTCATTGTTGGACCTTACCATTATTTCATATTTTATATAGGAATATGAACCGTTTTATTAGTTTTTTTCTTTTCTTCGATTTGTTTTTGTCTCAATCCCTAAATAATAAAATTAGATTACAAAAACATTTTGATCCACTCTCTTCCTCACTCTCGAAACCCTGCTATTAAAATCCCTAAACCCTAACTTTCTACTAAACCCTCAAACCACTTATAACCTCAATGGAAAGGGTCAAGAGACCATCAGATGGCCATGGGGATGCACCAAGGCCTATGAGAGCCTAAGCTGAGTCTAGTGGTGGTAGTAATATATCAACAAATCTTATTAACCTGCATCTGTCAGAGAGGACCATTTTTTCTGAAAAGGAGTTAAGCGATGATTGGTTGCTCTCGAGAAAATACTTAGTGCTGGAGGCACTACAAGCTCAAGGCTGGGTGGAGTGATTTTTCAATAATAATGGACCGTACTACCTGAGGCTAGTCAAAGAATTCTACGAATATTTGAAATTCAAAAAATCATATGAGGAGAACCGACTGGTGTCAAGAGTAAATGTAACCGAGGTAACCTTTTCATCTTTTGAATGGGTTGAATGTCTAAGGGTTCATCATGACAGTATTTTTGAATTCTTTCTTGGAGTGATTCCTCCAGAAAATGAGATTTTTGGATATAAGAAAGCATTGGAATAGATGACATGAAATGGGACCTCATGGAAGGTGATTGTTGCTGAAATGAATGGAGAGGATAGACTTTTGATTAAGTTTATCCAACATGTGATAAGTCCCAAGAATGGGTACATTGCTGTGTTGAAGTATCAGGATATATTCATACTGTATTTTCTGAAGCATGGACATAAGATCAACCTGTGTAGGTTGCTGATGGCCCAGTTGGAAGACATGGCTAAGCCAGGTTCTAAATCAAATTCTATATTTCATGACAAACTAATTTATGTGAAGCAGAAGGTTAAGGGAATTGTTGTAGATAAGGAGGAAAAAATTGTAGCCAAGAATAATTTTTGTACCTCCAAGATAGTCTATATGTTCATAAAGATCATCTTAAATCCATGGAGAAAGGAATCGGTAAATGATGAAGGGATGATTTATGAGAAGTTTGACCCTGAAAATAATCCTTCTAGGCTAAAGGATAAGAGGGATCTAGGTCTAAAGCCGGATTAGGCTGAAAATGAATATTCTGATGAAAATGTAGAGGAGGTTGCGGAACATGAGAAAGAGGGTACTTCTATAGAAAATAGTAGTGATCCTGGTCTACCTACTAGTCCTCTAGCTAGAATGATAGCTTCTAGAGAGCCTAGTCCTCCAAGAGAGTTACCGAGAGTAGAATTTGTCCTAAGGTACAATGAAGTTGAAGAAACAAGTGAAGAAGAGTATGATGAGGCTCATATAATTGTCAGAGGTATATCTGAAGAAGAAAAATTTGCTGAATCTGGTCATTCTTACCATGAGGAACGTGAGGCTGCTGCTGATGTGGATAGTGAAGGAGAGGAACTCAGTTTGAGTCCTCATATAGGAGTCACTGAAAAAGCAGTGAGTGAATAGGTAGAAGAATTTGTATCTACTATCCTTACTATTGAGATTGTGGATGAATCAATCGAATCAGTGGCTCAATGTACTGGTGACTCAGTTGATCAAACATCAATATCAGCCAAGGTAGCAAGGCTGGAAGAAGCTGAAATAGTTTTCCAAGAGGTAGATTCAATTGAGGGGGAGCATTCTATTGACAAAGGATCTGTATATTTTTTTCAAGAAATTGAAGGATGGATTGAGGACCCTAGGTTTCCGGTGTTGGGACTAGATTATGATGACCCAGAAGTTTAAAGTCCCAAAAAAAGATCTTTAGTGCCAAACCTCATTTTCGTACCTCTAGAAAACTCTTTCTTTCAAGAATATGTCAGAAAGTCAGACATTGAATCCTTGAAATCCGACCTAGAGATATTTTATAAGGATAGGTCCTTTGAGATGTACAAGGTTGTTGCTCTAATTCAGGAGCATTAGGTATCTCAGTTCACCAAAATATACTCTAGTATTCACTCTGATCTACTTTAGGAAGTCAGGAAGTGTCAGAGTCAAATGATTGAGTTGTCAGAATCTGTGGAGCTTCTAAAACAATTAGTGGTGAGCTTGAATTCTCTTCTGATCTCTAGAGTTCAAGTGGAAAAGGATATTAAATGGGTCAAAAGTGTAGTGGATATGTTTTTAACTATTTTTGAAGATTTTAAGAAGTCCATGCAAACACATGTGAAAGGCCAAGATGATGATGTGAAGAGGTTGATCAGCAGCTTGACTAAATCCTTTAAGGAGACAATAGCATTCTCTCTGGAACCTCTCAGTGCATCTGCTTCCACCTCAGCCTCTCCTCTAGTTTACATTGAGGCTTTCAGATCTATTGTTAGAGAAGAAGTGGAAAAGGTCATTGATGCTAGTACTTCAAAATCTTAGGTCATCTCTATTACTAGAGAGATTCACACCCATATAGGAAATTATTTGAGGGAAGATTCTCATGATCAGAAGTCCATCAAGGAACAAGTTTAATTTTATTACAAAATGGTCTGCATTAAGCATCAAATGTATGTACACTTCATGTTTCTGTTAGAGAACATGAGGGTTCCACCTATCACTCATGCATTTAAAGATCATGTAATCAAGCTTCGAGAGCTGACTCCTGCCATGGAGAAATTTATGGAGAATAAGGATGATTTTATCTCAACCATGGAGAGAGGTGGAAGTATCATTATGGACCCTAGAAAAATTTGGTTACCTTTAATTCATGTGGATAGTACACCCATCATTGTTCCTCCAGCCTTGACCTATACCTTCGGTGCCTCGGGATCTGGCAGTGCTGCTCCTCTGTTGTCTCCTGCTCAGGCCATCAAAAGCTTGACCGCTACCATTACTCAGAAATCTACTCACTATAGGTCTACTAATGTTTCTATTACATCTCCTCCTACCCAGATAACTTCCATCCCTCAGCCTATCCCTCCAACTTCGGATCCTACATCCTCAGCTTCCAAATCCAAATATCCAATGGACATTTTTTATATGGATTGAGTGTGGTTGTATTTTTTGATAGGGCTTTTATAATTCACTTTGAATCATGTACTGATATTTAAATAATATAAATATTCTCTTTTGTCTCTTATTGTATTTTTTTTTCTAATCACAAAGGAAGGGAAAATACACCACAAGTAAAAATTGAAATTCAATATCCATATCACATTAATCCCTGCTACTACATGTGTAACTGGCTTATCTGTAGCACCTATTTATTCTATTTACTTATCTCTGATTTTCTTTATCTCTGATAATCTTATAATTATTCTAATGTTTAATTGCATAATTTGTGATCATAAAAAAAATGGATATTGTTGGATTCACATATTTTGATAATCCCAATTCATGTTTAGTTTTATAATCGGTTAGTTGTTTGACAATCTACTTCAGTCTATTTTAATATCCCGACTTTACTGGAATTAGTTTATAGTATAAAACGTTTCTACATCAATGTCACCATTGAATGTTACTAGTAAGAGGCCACAGGTGAAAAGATCACTGATGAAGACCTTACTGATGAAGGTTTCCATTATAAAAGTATACAGTTATAAAGTTACTATTGCAAATCACCAGTACAAAGTCACTGATGTAAATCCTTCTGTTGGAGTACCTACCGAAACATACAGATGTCGATTCAATGTGATAGGTCACTATTGTGAAAAGGTTTCTACTACAAAGTGTTTCTATTAGAATTCCACTTTTAGACATTTTACAGTTATTGAAGTCTACCGTTGGACAAAGCCTACCATTGGACAGGTCTACCACTGGACAAGTTTTCCATTGATAAGTATATCGTTAGTGAAGTCTACAGTTAGTGAAGTCTATCGTTGGTGAAGTCTACCATTGGTGAAGTCTATCGCTGGACAAAGCCTCCCTTTGGACAAGCCTACCGTTGGACAATCATATCATTGTCAAAGCCTACTGCTGGATACGCCTACTGATAGAAGTCTACTACTGGTTGAGCTTTCCGATGAATATGCTACTGATTGAAGGCTACCATTACTTGTCTACCATACTCTTATACACTATAATTTATCCATTTTCTTGATATTATCAAAACTGTCATATTTGATTGATTTAATGCATCAGAAATTAATTAATTTTGTTTGTAGACATATCAGGAGACCATATCTTGACAGTACATGGTACGAGAAAGATTGCACGTGATATCCTCACTCCTTTTATCGGACCTCAAATATGAAAGACAAAAAGACCGAGGATAAAAGATATATATATATATATATATATATATATATATATATATTCATAGAAAAAAAATGTTGAGAGTCAGGTGTTGAGAAGATTAATGCATTAAAGAAGAAAAAGATGAAGAACACTCCAGTGCATATACTGAAAATACAAAAGAATCATGAAGATATTTTTGAAGAACATATTAAAGGTTTTCCGACTATGCTTCATCAACCCTTTTATATGAAGAATTTGAACATCTCAACACCTGGAAGCCAGTACCTAGAAGTTGCAACACTTTGTTTTTGGAGACAACTTGAAGTGAAGAACAAAACTCCAGTTCCTCAACTCCAAGAAGTCTAGAGCTGATCTTCAAACCCATTGAGCATTCTAAACTCAATCGTAATTTATATATCTCTACCGTGTTCCTTATTTTTCTTTTTTGAGAAGTGTGTGTTTCTTACAGACACTGTCTTTTATCCTTTAACTGGGGGATACTGGAAATCTCCACTTATAACACTCTCAAATTTTTTCCCACGCATAACCGTCGAAGAATACTTATGTGCCTTGGTTTCTTGTTTTCCATTATATAACAATGGTATAGGTTGTAGAGCATGGACAGTGTAAAAACTGTGGTAAAACCCAATACAGGTTGTGTATCAAGTTTCTTTATACAAACTTCTTGGTGCCAGGTGATCACCAAGTAGAGTGGATTAAGTCTTGGCTTGATACTGAACCCCCTGTCTACATTTTTGTGCTAATCTTCAAATACTTTATTTCATTTTATCCACTGCTTATATTTTTCATAGGTAGAGAACTGTTTTCACTTTCACTCTGATAGTTAGTTTTGGTTAGTGTGTATATATTCATAGTTCGGTAAAACTATTTGAAAAGTTAAATTAGTGATTGCATTGATTCAACTAAGGACTAATAAACCTCAGCGAAATTTGTTGAGTAGTTAAAAATTCATATATCCACTACCTTAATTGGCAGGGCTGTTTTGAATTGAGGGATTTTTATTATAATTTTTTTAATATAAATTTTAATTGGAACTCGATTCACCCCCCTCTTCAATATCCACTCCATCCAATAGGAAATAATATCATTAGATTAAGATAAAAATATAATTAAAATAATTAGATTCATTATACAACATTTTAAAGGTATTATATACAAATAATAGAAAAATATAGTTGGATAGCATGGTAGGTGTCTAAAAGAAGGCAAATTCACACAAAATTTCTTTACCAATTCGGTAACTTATGATGCATAAACCCCATTAAATAATATCATAAATTGGATATGTAAATACCCATAAATTTAATTATAATAATAATATAATACATAAATGGTAATTATACACACCACATATGATAAATAAGAGGTGAACATGGATTATGTCACATAAAAAAGAAAATTGGGATGAGAAAACCCTAACAACTTGAGTAACCTTAGAAAAATGATCCCACTAAAATAATAGCATAAATTAAATATTTTAATATCATTAAATATATTAAATTAATGATATAAAATGTAATAGGGAAGTATTTACACCACAAAAAATAATGGATTGGGGAATATGGCATTAATCTCACAAAAATAAAAAGTGAGATGAAATTCCCTTAACATATGTATTTAATTTCTTCCTACACATTCAAACCTCCTATATTAAAAATATAATTTTATTATTAATATACCAAATAAAAATATTATTATATCTAATACCATATATTATTTGGTAATGACTTTATATTACCCTTTTATTAACAACTCCTTGTTAATGTTATGTTTTGAGTAATATCTACTTTATTTTCATATATGTTTTGGTTCGTTATTCTTGATCCTATTACATAAATATAGATTTAATTATTTAAAGATTTTAAATTATGATATAAATTATATATATCCACTATATATGTATTTATAATAATCTATAAAATATAGAAATATGAAATGGACTACATTGTTCAGGGAGACTGTAGGTCGTACGTATTCATGAATGTTATTTCCATTTTATTATCATATTCAAAGAAAGTAAGTAAAAGATATATATATATATAATATAGTTATATTATAATTTTTATGTCATATATATCATATAATTTCACTAAAATCATCCTTAATAAATTCCATGTAAATTGTGGACGAATCACATCGCTTTGAGAAGGCGGCAGTACACATGTCCACAAATGAAGTTATCGTATTTACACAAAATGGAAAGCATGAAAGTAATTTTTATATAATAATTACATAATAATAAAGACATAATAAATAACATATATATCATATATAAATATATTTTTCCTCATAATTACCAACCATGAGAGATGGTAAAGTAAAAATACAAACAATATCATTTTGTGGGGTGGTAGATAACCGTAAACAAGAATTGAATTTTCTTTCCGATTAGATGGATGTGTGTTTATGTGGAGGTAAAAACCATATAATAAAAATATATAAGTATATTTATGATACATATTATGTTATATAATCATTTAATAAGAATATTTTAGGGGTGGAGAATGAAAATTTAACAATGGATCTTGAGGAACGATATTACCACTTCTTTGGGTAACTCCTCTTGGTTTTCACCGAAGGGTTTCTTGGTTGGATTTATACCCAAAGTTAGGATTATATGATTACATTAGGGATGTCAGGATATTATTTTAGAAAATTTTTTGATATACAAAGGGCTTTAGAGGTGTTAGTAAGTGGAAGGGGTGTGATCATTTTTATAGTGGAGGAGGAGTGGCATTCTTGTAAATTTTTGAAATGGGAATTCAAGCCATGTTTTTCCTATGAAGAGTTGTTCCAATAATTAATGAAATTAAGTACATGGTATTATAAGGTATAAATATGGCCATACAATTGATTTTTCACAAGGTTCTAGGTCATTTATTCTTTAAGTGTAAGTTTTAGTCCATTGTTAAGATAATTTTTCTCTTAATCGTTGTAATTAATTTTAATCACATTCAATGATATTTTTGTAAAAAACTAAAATGAAATTATTATAAATTATAAATTATTTTTATTCAAAATATGGAATTATTTTTTACAATTTATAATCACATAAGTGGCATAAATTGATTTAAATTTAAAACTGCAAATGGGACTACAAAGTGGATTTTTAACGTAAACTTGTTCAAAAGATTGAAATGGTTTTATATTCAATTCCAATGTGAAATTGATGAAAATGAACTATATTTAATTAATAGATATATAATTGATATAATTAACCTTTAAAAACAAACAAATTTGTAATTTATATATATAAATAAATTATACAAAAAAGTATTTTTCATTTAAAATTAAGTATTTTTCACGATTCATCAAAAAATAAAACATTTCAAAAAAATTCAAAAAGCACCCAAAGAAAATTTTTATATTAAAAATTAGAAAATTAACTTCATTTTTTCAAATAAAAATTATAAAATTTTAAAAAATTATATATAAAATGGTTTCTCTATTAAAAGGCGGTAAAATTACCTTTTAGAAAAATGCAGCTTTTATTGATAAAATTGTATTTATTATTATCTTATACAAATAAAATATATTTGATAAGTATCAAGAATATTGATTAAATATAATATATATAATGTTATTTGAAATCATTAATAAAAATTGTTTTGTTTAATTATTTAGATAAAATATTTTATGTACAAAGAAAAATATTTTTCTTAGAAAAGGAATATTTTTATTCAAAAATAGTTATTACTTTCATTTATGAATTATTAAAAACAAAAAGATTGATTTTATATAAATTTTTAGATCATTTTTTCTCAATTTAAATAATCTTAACCATAACTTCTATTCAAATGGTTGGGTGGAAACTATAAGAATATTTTAAAAATAGTATTAATTGTATATTTTTGTTCGGTAAAACTCAGCCTTGTATGTAATGAAAGTTATATAAGGGACTCCATATTTTGTGTAATATAAGACAAAAATAGTGTTTTATGTACCTATATCTAATCTAAGTGTTTTTTTTTAGCATAAGATTTACTTGGTGTTGTTAATAACGCAACACACGCTTAGATCATTCGTATAACAAAAGTTGTATTCAGTGTAGTGTGAAATGTAAAATATAAAACTATTAAATTAATTAGAAAAAACATAACTCACAAAATATCAGGATGTTATAATATTTTATATCTATATATAAATTAAACAATGTTTTACAAATAAAATAAAATATAGAATAATATTTATATCCTAATTGACTGGTTATTTTCAATGAATATTGGTTTGATGAATATATTTATTTTGGTTGTGTTAGAGGAAGTTTAATTTTTGTGGTTTGGGGATGAATAAAATATTTTGGAAGGTATTTTGGAGGAAATATATAGGTATCACATACCTAGTGATGGAAATATATAATGTAATGTCATTTTGGATGAGGCACCACGAGGCATGTGGATAAATATATTGTATTTCATACAACATACACCAACCTATGAACTTCAAAATAAAAGACAAATATCAAATATCTAGAGGCACTTAATAGTGGTGTATCTAATCATGGAGTCACCACCATGACTCATATTGAATAAAAAAGGATCTAGAAAGAGTTATACGAATTATAAGAAAACAATAGAAGATATACCCACACAATAAAATACAAAAACTCTATGAATTTAACATGTTTTATATATACCATATCTTCATATAAAAGACTATAATATATCTTAATAGACCATTAGGTTGTGATGATGAGTTTATTTCATTCTCTATTAATGGTCACAATAAATAGTTATAAAATTCAATGAGTAAGATAAAGGATATTAAAGAATATGGTTGTAGATAATGATATTATATATGTTATGTTTAACAAATGATGTAAAACTGGTACATTGAATGATGAAACGCTAGTAGAGTCCATATCTACTACCATATGATATAAATTGAATAATGTTGGATAGTTTATCTAGATAATACTAAGAAAATGATATTTGGTAGTAATGCAGTAA
Organism: Viscum album; assembly: GCA_963277665.1. Taxonomy (NCBI): domain Eukaryota; kingdom Viridiplantae; phylum Streptophyta; class Magnoliopsida; order Santalales; family Viscaceae; genus Viscum; species Viscum album. The sequence continues at coordinate 1,358,196,665 of OY728159.1, forward strand.
ATTAAAGTAAATGTTATTAATGGATAAAGATCAACAAAAGTATCTTAAAATTTTATGATTATTGAAATGAGATTTAATGGATTTCATGACAACTGTTAAATTTTTATGATAGTACTGTTGACTCCACAATGTTGCCGATAAACCATCCAAGTGTTTATATTACCTAAAATTGATGTTTAATTTGAACTGCACTTGGATGAATATGTTGTATGTTAGTTGGAAGTAGAGTGTATTATAGGATAAACCATAAGAAGCTATGAGATAATATACTGAATTATTTTTTCCCAAAGGTACAACCATAATAATTAATTTTGTGTAGAATAAAAAAAATGGTGTTTAGATGAAGATGATTAAAAGGTAAAGTAACAAAAAAATTGAAAAATTCTATAAGCAGTCACTCTTGGTTCAAAAATTTAACTTTTGTATGTCATAATTTCGAACCTTAGAATAGTTCTAAGAATAATAAAAGGCATAAATTTCATAAATTTATTATAGGGATTTTATAAGGTTTATAAAATTTTCAAAATTCTCACATAGATTTTCGTAAATGTCCAAAAACCCTAAAAATGAAATTTCAGTAAAAATATATGTCCAAGGACAAAAGCCCTTGAATTTACTAGTTTTCCATTATTTTTAGTTTTCTAGGATACAAATTTTATATAGGGAACCTATCTTATTATATATTAACATTACATCATTTTTCATGAATATTTATTACATTACACACAAATATATGCTTAAATACTGTATTAGTCTAGTACCATTGGAAACATAAAAAATATTAATCTTTATACATAAGTGAGATAAATTATCTCCCACTAGGTTCTACATTACTAGAACCCTTCGATGATATATCATACATAATACATATATTCATAACATGGGGAAAGTAAATATAAAAGGGGTGATCTCAGAAGCTTAGAAAAGGTTATCAAGGGATATATAAAAGCATAAACATGAGAATAAGGGTATGATAATGTGATCATAAAATTATTAGATCATATCATGCATATCAAATATAATAAAAATGAATCATGGAATAATTATTGGCAGTTCATAAGACATAAATCTTAAGGGAATCAAGAGAATAATCCATGAAATCATTACATTGGGATAAGACATGGAAGTTTGGAAGACACGTAAACATGTAATATAATTCCCTAATAAGTCAAGAATCACTGACAAAAACTTATTAGAGAACATAACAGGGACTATACCTATTAGTCAGGACACACCACCATCCCCAATCGTAGACCTTTCCTTGTAAGAGATTGGGTTTCCCCATCTGCCCATAAGGAATCAGGTTTCCCCATCTTCCAAGAGTGGATTGGGTTTCACCATCTTCTATAGTGGATGAAGACCATCAACTATAATCCCATAATTTTATAATGATATATAAATTTTTACCCAATTAATTGAAGGGATATATAGGTCCAACACATCTCATAATAAAATCATTCATACATGTTCCCTAAGATCATAAATAGTCATGTCATAACCCATTAAATGATATTGGTATCATAGATATGTCATCATATCATAACCTACGAAAATTAGACAGGTTAGATAATCATTTCTTAAAATAATAACCTATAAAAAGAATTAGTTTTCATATTCATATAACCCGTGAAGGAGAAATGGGTTTCAAAAAAATATAACCCCAAAAAGAAAAACGGGTTTCACAACCATCATGCCATAAAAACATAAACCATTCATGGGAAATAATATAAATGTAACCTTTATATAATTTTCCCATAAAGGCATGAGGAAAACCAATGGATTTTATCATAGATGGGAGATAATTTGGGAAGATATTTTAAAAACATTTCTTGATGAAAATATCTTTTTTATTTTGAAAAACTGTTTTTAAAACATTAAATTTTTTTAAAACACTTTTCTTTTCAAATAGATAAAAAAATATAAATTAATCTTTAAAAAATAAAAAAATTAAAATCTTTTTTCCATAAAAATTAGATCAAATGTTAATTTTCAATCCATGTTTTAACCATTTTTTAAAACATGGTTTTTGTGTAAAACATGTATCTGACTGAAGAGAGAAATAAGGTTAGACTTTCTTACAAAACAATTCTTAATTATATTAAGTACCAAATAGTGGGAAAATGATATCAATACATGAATAAATCATGACAAAGCAGAGTATAAGAAAAGTAATCATTTTTCTTGAAATATGGATCATACTATTTCTTCAACGAAAGCGTAATCATAAACAATCCCGATAAATGATGAGATTGTTGCAATAAACTCTTACCACTTGGTAAATTTGAATCAGAATCCACATGTAAGAACATGAAATAAAATAAAGAATAAAATATCTTGGAAATAAATATATTCATGATATAAAATTTTAAAATAGTTTTTTATACACCTCTTAGAAGAATATAGGTTCATATCATGGAATATGTCTCAGAGAAGGAAAATTAATATAAAACTACTTTACCAATTTGGAAAATTTTGAAACACAAATCACATGATAGAGTGATGATAAAATAAATATATTAATACCCATAAATTTAATTATAATAATCAAAGAATATATTCACAGTCAGTTTATAAACTACACAAAATAAATTAGTTCTGAATAAGGCATAAATCTCATGGAAATAAAAGTGAGGCTTGAAATCCCCTTACCTTCTGTCTTTATATTCTTCGTACTCATTCAAACCCCATGTATAATAAAAATAATTTGATTATAAATCTACCACATAAAAAAATTATTATATATAATACTATATATTTATTTATAATACCCTCTTATTGACAATTCTATGTTAATGTCACACTTCGGGTAATATTCTGTTTTTTTCGTACATGTTTTGAATAATGATTATTGAAAATCGTATTTAGATCATAATTTACTTATTTCCAGAATGTAAAACAATATATAAATATCATATATATTCAGTATATAAATTTTTATAATAAACTATAAATTATATAAATATGAAATGGAATTGACCATTTATGGAGATGGTAGGTCTTACATATTTATGAACAATGTTCTCCATTTAAGTATCGTTTTGAAAGAATGTAAATAAGATATATGTATATGTATATATATATTCTCATTCTAGTGGAATTATGATATCATATATATGAATTAATTTAACTAAAATAAACCTTAATAAATTCCATATAAAGTGTGAACGAATCACATCACTTTGAGGAGGCAGTAGTCCACATATCCACAAATGAAGTTATCATATTTACACAAAATAGAAAGCATTAAGGTTTGTTTTAACTAATAATTAAAGTATAAATTCATCATTAATATCATATATATGATATAAAAATATATATTCCATCATAATTCTCAACCATGAGAGGTGGTAAAGGAAAAAAAGAATAACATCATTTTGTGAGGCGGTAGTTCATCATACACAAGAACGGTAAGTTCGTTACCCATTATATAGAAGTGTGAAAATAAATGGGATGGGTGAGTGCATTTTATAGTGGATGAGGAGTGGAATTATTGTAAACTATTGAAAAGTGAATTCCACCCACGTTCTTCGCATTTCAAGAATATCAAATAATAGTAAAAATATGAACAACCAATGGATGTGGACAAGTTTTTAGGTTATTTGGGCCCTATGATTAATGTTTATTCCTTTGTTAAGCTAATTTTCTTCTTAATCATTGTAATTAATTTTAATAACTTTCAATAATCATTTTTGTCAAAAACTATGTTGAAGTTATTAGACATTATGAATTATTATTATTTTAAATTTGGAATAAATTGTTCCAAATTCTGAACATAAAAGTGGAGGAATTTAATTTTAAATTAATCATGTAGTTATGTTGCAATAGTGGGTTTTTAACCAAAAATGTTTAAAAGTTTGGGATGTTTTTATATATAATTTCAATGTGGAATTGGTTCTAATGACCTAAATAGAATTAATTTATAAAAAATTCATCTAATTAATATTAAAAACTAAATTAACATATAATTTATATATATAAATAAATTATATGAAAAAAATAGTTTTGAATTTAAATTCACTATTTTCACTATTCATTCAAAAATGATGTTTTTCTTAAAAATACCTAAAATTTACCCAAAACTATGTTTGAAAATATCAACTCAAAAATTATTTTTAATTTATATAATTATATTTCTAAAATTTGATGAAATTATATTTATTATTGCTCACGAAAGGACATAAAAAGAAGTTTCTTTGAGAAAATAGTATTTTCAAACATATATAATCTTTACCAAAAACTATATGTTTTATTAAAAAAATATTATTTATAAAAAACATTATAAATAATATTTATAATTATTTATTACTATTATTATTACTATTTTTAACAGTTATGTAGTAATTATCTCACTTACTTATGTCTAATAATAAAATGTTGGTTCATACAAACTCTGTGTTGTGTGTTACGCAAGCAAAGTTAGTGTTGCATGTAGAGAAAGATTAAATTTTTGAAGTGTATAAATAAATTTATAATAAGAATAGATTTTAATGAAATACAACAAATAAAATTAATCTATTTGAAAAAAAGTCACAAAAACTTTGGGTGTTACATTCTACTCCCCCCCCCCCCAAATGAATTTCACCATCAAAATGATTCCTTTTGATACAAAAAATGAAGATAAATTTACCTCATCATATTCCCAATTTCTCACATAGATTCCTAAAACTATTGGTTTCTCCACAAAACATTGACCAGGATAGTGGTCTTGTTTCATTAAACTTTCTCTGTATGAAACATAATTTCATCTAGTTGTTACTTGAAAGAAAGATCATTCTCTAGTGGTATGAACTCTAAGCTCTGAACATTTGAATGGTCAGGTATGTAGTTACTCAGGAGATATACATGAAACACATTATGGACTTGAGAGACATTGGGATAAATTTCCAAGAGATATTATACCATCCTGATATAATAAATAATTTTCAATGGACCTGTATACTTAGGGCTTAGTTTCCCTTTCTTAATGAATCTCATAACCTTATTCAATGAATAAATTCATAGAAACACCTTCTCAAAAAATTCAAATAATAGATCATTCTGTTGGTTATCTATGCAAATTTCCTTTTGACTTTGATCTCCCTTGATATGTTGTTGTATTGTTCTAACCTTCTCTATCATTTCTTTATTATATCAGGTCCCAATTGCTTTCCTTCTCCAACTTCATCCCAATACATTGGAGATCTACATTTATTCTTATATAGGACTTTATCATGAGTCATCTTAATTCTTGAGTGAATGATATTATCATATGAAAACCCACCAAGTCGAAGGTGTTGACCACAACCACCTTTTGAATCCAATGAATAAGATCTCAACGTATCCTCTAGAGTTAAATTATTATTTCAAACTAACCATCCATATGATGATGATAATATTTGATGAAAATAAATATTGTATCATGTGATTGCTAAATACATCACCAAAACATCTAGGGAAACCTCAGATTCCAAACAGATATAATGGAATGTGGTACTCTTTTCAATCTTACCACTTCTTTAATGTATGTACTAGAAAGCTGGTCGAGAGATAAGTCTTTTATAATAATGATGAAGTGTGCAGAATAAGTAAGTTTATTTACTACCACTAATATATCATTAAACCCTTTAGATCATTTAAGTAGTCCAATGAAAAAATCCATAGTGATGTTCTCCCATTTCTATTCTGGTATGGGTAATGGATGAAACATCTCCTTAGACATTTTTCTTTCAGCCTTAACTTGATGGTATACCAATTACTAAGTTGAAAGCTCTGTGATATCCCTCTTTATTCCATACCACCAGAAGTATTTTTTTGAAGCCTCTATACATCTTTATACTTCCAATATGAATAGATAATAAATAACTATGAGATTCATATAACACCTCCTTCTTCAAATCGTGTTTGGACGGAAAAAATAGATGGTTTTTAAACAATATCATTCAATATTGATCTAGGTTAAACTCTGAAATATATTTATCCTTATTTTTTTCTCTACAACTTCCTTCGTCTTTTCTTTTATCTTTACATGGATAGAGGGTTGAACATTCAATTGAGGAATATAATATTTTTCTCCTTCCTTCAATATTTCCTTATCCATCCTGTGAAAATACATAAATATTTAATCTTTTTCTATCCTCAACATGGATAAGCTATAATGATACTTTTGAATAAAATTATTGGCCACCTCGTTCTCTTTCCTAGGGTGGTAATGTATTGAGAAATCCTAATCTTTTATCAACTTTAACCATATTCTCTGACACATGTTCAACTCCTTATGAGTTAATATATATTTCAAACATTTACTATGAGTATATATATATATCACACTTTTCCCAATAAATATAATGCCTCCATATTTTTAATGAAAAATTTATCACTGATTATTCCAAATCATGAGTTGGGTAATTTTTCTTGGGAATATTCAATTTTCGTGAGGTAAAAGTGATAACCATGTTATCCTGCATAAGAACACATCTCAATAACTTCATAGATGCATCACTAAATTTTATAAACCCTTCTCTTCTACAAGTTAATTTTATAACAGGTGCACTGACCAACATTATCTTTAGTTCCTTGAAATGTTTCTCACATTCATCTATCTAGAAGAACTTGGAACCCTTTCTAGGGAAACTTGGTCAGATTATTAAATAGTTCTGATAAGTTCTCCACAAACTATCAGTAATATCAAGCCAAACCAATAAAGCTATGGATCTTGGTCATCATTGTTAGTCTAGTACATCGTTTAATAACCTTCATCATTGATAGATCTTCTAATATACCTTCTCATAATATTATGTGTCCTAAAAATGAATCACTTTAATCCAAAATTAACACTTCTAATATTTTTCATACATCTTCTCCTTCCTTAGGGTATTTAGTATAATTTTCAAGTGGTCTTTATACTCTTATATTATCTTTTAATAGATATTAACATCATATATAAATTCTACCACAAACTGCTTGAGGTAATCCTTAAATACTGTATTCATAAAATCAATGAAGATAGAAGATGAATTAGTAATATCAAAAGGAATCCCTATATAATCATAGTGTCCATACCATGTATGGAATACCATATTGGGTATATCCTCTTTCTTGACCCTCAATTGATGATGTCCATAATAAGGGAAAATCCTGGAAAATTATTGATCTCTTCACAGTTAATGAAAAAATTCATCAATACGGGGAAGAGGATACTTGTTCCTGATTGTGATCTTGTCCAACTCTCGATAATAAATATTGAGTCACATTGATCCATATTTATTTTTTCAAAATGAGAGAAATTTCACTCCATGGTAAAACACATGGATGAATGAATCCCTTATTAAGGTATTCATAGAGTTTCTTATTCAATTCGTACAACTCAATTGGGCCATTGTATAGGGAGACTTTCAAATTTGTGTGGAAATAGGTATGAGTTCTATCAAGAATTCAAATTCAAATTTTGGTGGATGTCTTGAAAACTCTTATTTAAAGAAATTAACAAATTCCTGAATAATAGGAATATCATCCATGTTGATTTTCTCTAAAACCATTTTATATAAACAAACCTCTTAAATTGGACTTAATAACCATACATTGGATTTAATATCTGTAGGGATTTTAAACTTATCATTGCATTGATAGATGATCATATCTTTGGTTGGAATTTAAAATTTAACTTCCCTTATTTGATAATTGATGTTGGATTTATGCATATAAATCTAATACTTTCTTAATATGACACAAAATCCAACCAGCAGAATAATGATAAGATTTATAGAAAGCACATTCCCATAAATTTCAACAAGAGAGAAATCATATACTGGATATGAAATCTTCTTACCATTAGAGGCTCTCACTGCTAATTCCACATCCAATCATTTGGGTGTAATATTAATACCCTTAGAAAATTTATTAGATATGAAAAGAGTGGGAAAATATAAAAACATATAAGATATTAGAAGTTCTAGAGTGGATGGTAAGTGTAACTTACATTGTGTCATTATAATATCCCTCATCAAAAACCTTGATCATATGAGATTTCCCCTTGTCCCTTCATTTAAGAAGTTCTTGATGCTGATCGTCATCACAAACCCTTGGGTTGGAGAACAAGTTATCATAATACCCATCCTCTTTACCCTTGAAGAACTCATGTTTGGGAGGTGAATTTCATATATCTTTCCCTCTATTTTCATCATCAGACAACTTTTTCCCATTAGTTTGGTAATAAATTTCCTGATGTCCTAAACTTACAGACAAAAAACATTTATTAGACCCCATAATACAATTCCATCTGTGATTATTTCCAAACAAAGATCATAAAAAAGTCTCATATTCTTCTCTCCATGGTTTTTAGATTTGACTTTGAACTCCATATTCCTTTTCTTGATAACACCATAATATTGGTATTTAAATCCAAACTCCATTTAAAATTTGATTTCATAACACAAAATATCATTGAATATACTAATGTATATTATGAACAATTCCATTCTGAGTCTTGTATTTAATCCATTGAAAAAACTATCTAATTTACTTTTGGTTTAGTCAATATTTCTAAAATCTTACCTCAAAAGTCATGTGAAATTATCCTTGTAGGTACCAATGGATTCATCATACTTTTTCTTCAACTATATGAACTACTTTTCCATATTCATATGAAAAAAATGAATGTACTTATTGAATAATAAGATCTTGAACACATCCCAATACATAAATTCAATTTAATCTTACATCCTTGTATTCATGATTAGATTCTACCATTTGCCCACTTCATCTTTTAATTGATAAATATCCAGAATGACTTTCTTATGTTTTTATAATTGTATAATGTAGAATCTATTTTCAATGTTACTGATCCATCGTTCATCAAAAAATGGATCATAAGATCCACTAAAAATAGGTGGATGTTTCCTCATAAAGGACTCAAAGGAATGTTGTTACCCCCTTTGCTCATTTAGAAGTATAACATGATTCACAGCATGATAAATTTGAGTGAGAATATAAATGATATTTTTCATTCTAGCTACCATATAATTTGGTTTCACATAAGAAAAAAATTCATTATCCTTTTAAATAACCACTAACATGGTTCTATTGGGTTCTATCCATTGACTAAAACTAAAATGCATAGAGTAAGAAACAATTGTCATAGTGAGTAACCACATAATCATGAAAACACACTTATAAGATGTCTAAATTTTAACATCATATTTAATATATGACACATTAGGTTTGTCCTAGGTTATTCATAGCCAACTCATAGTTAAATACTTCATGATAGTTTGTGAAGAGTTTGTTAACTCCCAAATCATATCCCCTGAGAGTGTAAAACCAGGTGTGCATCAAGGCATTTTGTTATGAACCAGTTCCTAATTGATTCATGATCAATATGATTTTTTGGGGGTTTACCTCTATGTAAGTCTATACCATATACATAACCACATTTAGTATCCATATATGGATGTTTTTATAAGAAACCACCCACTCTATCCATTACAAAAATTCTAGGGTATTTTCCTAAAAATTTTCTTATCCTTAGACTTATCTTAGACATATCATTAGGGTACTTAATAGGATTTTTTCATCCTAGTTTCCAAAGGTTAAAAAAATATTTCCTTTAATTCCAAGTATAGAGACCCTTACATAACATACATTATTATTGCATCATTTTGTGTGGAATACTTAATAAATTACACACAAATTGACACCCAAAGACCATATTAGTCTAGTTCTTTTTTAAACATGGAAACATAAAACTATTACATTAGTGCGCTACGTTATCTCCCACTAGGTTCTACATGACTAGAACCATTTTTAGACATATCATACAAAATGCATATCTTCATTACCTGGGGAAAGGAAACATAAAAGTGGTGATCTTAGATACTCAGTAAGGGTAAAAACGGGAGATATATAAGCATAAACATGATAATAATGCTATTAGAATGTTATCATTACAATTGAAGATCAAACCCTTCATATAAAATATCACATATAGGAATCATCGAATAAATATTATTATTTCATAAGACATTAATAATATGGCTATCAATAGTGTAATCCATGGAAGGAGAACATAAGAATAAGACATGGAATTGTTGAAGATACATAAACATGTAATATCATTCCCTATAAGTCAAGTATCATTTCCAAAAACATGTCAGGGAACATCATGGGGAATGCACCTATTGGTCGGGACACACCATTATCCCCTATTGTAGTCCATTACTTGTAAGGGATTGGGTTTCCCTATATTCTTATAGTGGATCGAGTTTTCAAATCATCCCATAGTGGATCGGGTTTCCCCATTTTCTATATTGAATCAATCCCATCAACTTTAATCCCATAATAATCTCATGAGATATAAATCATTACTCAATTCATTAGAGGGAGATATATGTCCCACCCATCTTATAATGAAATCATATATATGTGTTCCACATGATCAAAAACAATCATATCAAAACCTGTGAAAAATAGAAACGTTTTGTAATCATTTCCTCAATGAATAACCTATTAAAAATGTGTGTTCCATAAGCATATAACATCTAAAATAGAAATTATTTTCACAAACATATAACCCAATAAATCGAAAAGGGTTTTTTAACTATCATTCCATCAATACGTAAACCTTTCAAAGGAAAAAATATAAATGGAACCTTTGGATAATTTCCCCAAAAAATCATGAGTAATACCAATTTTTAATATATTAAAAGAAAACTAATTTGGTAGTATATTTTAAACACATTTCTTGAGTAAAATATCAAGTTTGTTTTGAAAATTGATTTTTAAAACATTAACATTTTTAAAACAGTTTTTGTAAAAATAGTATGAAAACTTATAAAGGAAGCATTAAAATTAATAAAAAAAATTTAAATAATTTTATTCTAGGAAATTAGATAAATATATAATTTTAAAACCATTTTGGGTAAAAAAAATTAAAACATGCTTTTTGAATAAAACAAGTTTCAGATCGAAAAGAAAAATAAGATCATATTTTCTTAAAAACATTTTATTAGTTATCTTAAGTAAAAAAGAGTGGTAAAATGGTAATAATACCTTAAAAATAATGAATAAACATATTATAACAAAATATATAATTTTTCATAAAATATGGATCATAATATTTCATCAATGAAAGCATAATCAAAAAAATCTGGATGAATGATGAGATTGTTGAAATAATCTCTTACCACTTGGTAACTTTGAATTTGACCACCCATGTACGAACAATAAATTAAATGAAGCTATATATATCCTAAAAATAATGATATTTATGATATAACATGTAAAATAGTGGTTTATACACCTCGTAGAAGAACATAGGTCCATATCATAGCATGTGTCTCAAAGAAGGAAAATTCAGACAATACTACATTACGAATTTGGTGACTTTTGAAACATAAACCACATGAAAGAGAGATAAGAAATGGATATGTAAATATCCATAAATATAAGGATAGTTATAATATAATATATTCATTGGTATTATATACACCACATGAAAAATTAGTGGTGAAAAAGGAATAAATCTCAAAGAAATAAAATAATTCTAGAAATCCCCCATTATGTCTTGACTTTCTTCAAACCCATTAAAACCTCATGAATAATAAATATAAGTTTATATTAAATCTACCATATAACCATATTATTATATGTAATACCAAATATGGATTTATATTACCCTCTTATTGATAATTTCATGTTAATGTTACGCTTCACGTAATATATATTGGGTTTTTTTGCATGTTTTGACTTATAATTCCTGATACTCTTACTTTGATCATGATTTACTTATTTAAAGAATTTAATATACGATTTAAATATCATATATATACATTATATAAATATTTATAATAATTTATAAATGATCTTATTATGAAATGTAATATATAATTCCTAGAGACGACAGGACGTACATACGCATGAACGTTGTTTCCATTTAATTATTATTATTTAAATAAAAAAAGTAAATGAAATATATGTGTATATATATACTATAATTATATTATAATTATTATGTCATATAAGTTTATTCAACTGATCCTTTACTAAATTTTATGTAATGTTTGGATGAATCACATCGCTTTGAGGAAGCGGTAGTCCGCACATCCACAAATAAAGTTATAGTATTTACATAAATTAGAAGGAATGAATTTATGTGTTAAATAATAATTAAATAATAATAATATCATATATTTCATATAAATATATATTATCCATCTTTATTCCCAACCATGATAGGTGGTAATGGAAAAACGAACAACATTTTTTCATGAGGCGATAGTTCGTCGTACACAAGAATTATAAGTTTGTTACCCATTAATTGGATGTTTATATAAGTATAGGTATAAAACTTATAATAAAAAATTATAATTATATTGAGTATATTCATTTTATTATATAAAAATTGAATAATAATAGTATAGGGGATGGAGAATGAAAATAAAAACAAAAGAGACTGAGGAAGAATGTTACCCCTTCTTTGGGTAACTCCTTTTGGTGCACACTAAAGGGATTTCTTGGATGGATTTATTCCCAAATGAGGGGACTTAAAGATGATTTTTGGGATTTATTTTAGTATATTTGGGTATATTTTGGCAGAGAAAATGGGCTTTAGAGGGGTGAATAGTCGGGAGGGTTGAGTTCCTTTTTATACTAGAGGAAGAGTGGCATTTTGGTAAATTTTTGAAAAGTGAATTCCACCAATATTTTTTCCATGTAAAGGGGATCAAATAATGGTAAAAATCAGATACAATTTGTTATAAGGGTTTAAATATTAACATAAAATGGACATTGGATTTATATGTATATCATTTTGGGCATTAAGTTTTAGTTTTAGCCCTTTGTTAAGGTAATTTTTCTCTAAATCGCTATAATTATTTTTAATTACATTCACTAAGAGTTTTGTTGAAAAACATAGTTTAACTTATAATACATTATAAATTATTATAATTACAAATATTTTAACCATTTTTCTTAATTATAAACATTTAATTAGTAGAAAAAAATTTTAAATTAATCTCGTAGATGTGTCACAACAATAGGTTTTTAATGAAAAAATGTTTAAAATTTTAGGATGTTTTTATATCAAATTTCCATGTGAAATTGGATATAATTACATTAATAGTATTTATTTATATAAAATTAATATAATTACACTTTAAAACCAAATTAAAATATTATTTAACAATTTAAATAAATTAAATGAAAAAAAATTAAATTTAAATTCGTTATTTTTCACAATTCATCCAAAAAAGATGTTTTTCAAAAAAATAAATAAAATACACCCAAATATAATTTTAAAATTCTGAATTCAAAAATTATTTTTATCTTATAAAATTAAATTTATAAATGTTTCTAATGTTATTTTTATTATTGGTCATAGAAGAACATAAAACGCAGTTCATTTAAGAAAATAGTATTTGAAAATATATAAAGACATTATGAAAACTATATGTTTTATTATAAATATTTTTTATTTATATAAAACCATTATAAATATTATTTTTAAAATATTTATTAAAATTCATATTAGTAAGTTTAACAACTTTGTTATGACTATCTCACTTAAATAATTATAATAATAAAATGGTGTTTCTTAGATTTTCAGTGTTATTTGTAACACAAGACAAGTCGGTGTGGCATGTATTGCAAGATTAACATTTGGTATAATATAAATAATGATTGAATTTGTGTAGTGTTAGATTTAATTAATTAGATAAAATTAATTTATTCCAGAAAAAATTCATAAAAACTCAGGATGTTTCACGTTATACTGCTCACTGATAAAGTAAATAAGATGTTTTATGATGTTATCCAAGACATATGGTATCAATGATGAGTATGAATAATGAACTATATAAGTGGGTTGGTCAATAATTTTGGGTTTTATGTGTTTTTTTCAATATAAAATAGATTAAAGTGAGTAGACGATCGACTATAATTCTATTTATGATTAAATAACGGCTTAAAGAAATAAAATTTATTTATGCTCTTGGAATAATCCTTGATTATTAAGGCTAGTGGACAATAAAACATAAAAAAGAGTTCTATAGTCACAATTAGTGGACTAGAATTTGTTAATCCTTAATAATTTTGTGAGTTCACAATCCCTCGTGACGACCTAACCTGAAATTTACATTTTATTGTAATTATAAACACGTTCTTATAAAATAAGATGTTTGAGTCCCCTAATAACTAAAAAATCCAAACAACATTAGATGAAAAAAATACAAAAGTTACCAGAAGACATAGAAAGAAATAACATGTAGTATAATATTATATGGATAGTATTTACTATTAGATGATACTCCAGTTATACTGATAGAATTTTGAAATCATTAAACATGGGATAGTAGACATTATAGAAATTAGATGATGAAGATCTTTGATTTGATAGAAATATAAAAAATAGATCCTATTTGATTTTAAATTATATAGTTGACTGAAAGATATATTGATCATAAATTAGGTGAAATTTGAAAATGGAATATATCCAAATGACTAAAAGGGGAAGCTAAAGCCTAAGTTATAGCGGAATTTTGGTGTAACGAATGACTACCACCAGAAGAAAAAGAGTCAACCAAGTATTTGATTAAAATATTGATGTTGTGATTGGGTGAGAATTGTGATGAGTAATGGTGAGTAAACATTACTTATATTAGACATTGAATCTGATATGTGAATACATGTTGAAGATGGGATATCCCAAAAGGGATGTCCCAGGATGAATTAAATAAGTTATGCAAGTATTAAAAATTGAACACCAAAAACTAGTGAATCTTATTAGAGTATTATTTAAAGAACTGAATACAATGGAATTTGAGTTAAAATTTAGATAATATAAGAACCCGACGATAAACAATTAGATGATAAAGGACTAAAAGATTATTTAGTGATATAAAATATCATTTATATGAATTTAAAGTATTTTAATGATGTTGAGATAGAAATTAAATATTTAAAATTTCATGAAAGGAAATTTTTTAATTCTAGTTAATATTTTAAAAAATTCAAATGTGAGTTTATGTTATGATTTTTCAAGAGTTCATAGACCATTAACTTTGAGATATTTGAAAATTATATACTAATTCAATAAAAAAATGTCCAGAGCTTTCAATGTTAAAAACTGCATTCCTCTATTGTATGTTAAAAAATTATTATCTTTAAAAGATGTGAGTTCATTCAAAACTCAATACTAAATTGAGATTGAATAAGAAAATAAGTGAAGAGATAAATTATATATCATTTACATACTAAATATTAGTTGGGTGTATGTTTTGAGTATACCATAATATAAAATTTTGAGGAATAAAATTAAGGTATTTATATTTAAGAGACAAAAAGTTGAGGGAAATACAAACATCATTCACAGACTTAAAGATTATTTGGATGTTAAATATCATAGGTATGATAGTTCTGGAAGTTTAACTTCCAGAATGAGAGGAGTGAGACTGAAATCTTGTACAACCTAATTTATTTTTCAAAATTGAAGCTATCAAAGTGGTTTGGGATCGCAAAATTAAGTTTATCAAAAGTAATAAACTAAAATAAAATGTAATATTATTTCAATGGAAGAAAAAAATTTCATTCCAAGACAAATTAATGAGGAATTTCATAGAGAGACTTTGAATACTGGTAGTTCTAGTATAAATAGTTCCATATTTTCTACCAAGGGTTAGAGGGTAATTTTATGTAGACATATTATCCACTTGAATAATATAGTAGAATCATAGTTCAGTATAATAAATTTTCTCATAGTTATTGGATAATAAAAGTCCACATTTTAAAACATATTATAATAGTGAAAATATATTCCTTGGTACAATGACTGGATATAACAAGGAGTAGGTTTCCCATACTTGTGCCGAATATTATAAAAATACATGTGTATTGTTTCCTTTACATTATCTATATTTCATGTTGGAGTAAGTGTTAAGGGACGTTATTCAAGATCCATAAATATTAACTAATTCAAATGATTGATTAACATAAAGGGGTAAATAATTTAGTTGGAATTATTTTATAAAAAAATTCAAATATTATTCACCCATATTATTGTAATGGTGAAATCTATTGAGACTCTCAAGTGGTATTAGAGAATATGTTTCCTATGACCTGATCTGAACTTTATACCATTAGTTTTAAATAAACATGAATTTCATATATTAATAATATACATAGATTATTATATTTCAAGTTCAAAATATTATTCTTGAAATAAATTCAATAGATTTTACCCCTTCGAGTTTCAACATAGAAGTTTAATTCAAAAAAATAAATAACCAAAAAGAGCAACAATCTCAAAAGAAAAGGAAGTTATCCTCTCAAAACTAATTGAAGGAGGATCCACCATTACTAAAGGGTAAAAAGGGTGTTATTTTTAATAATAAACCCTATTTTTATAATCTTATAGATGATTCTTGATCAATATATAAATAGTGTAAATATACAATATTTGTTTAGTATTTTTACTCTGAAATTACAGATAATATAAAAAATATATACATTTTGGTTTTGGGATACCTACTTGTACATATCATGGGAAAATAGGATGAAAAATAATATCCATTATTATAATACAATGAAATAGAGAATTCATGGTGAAGAATATACACAAGTTGAACACTCTCACAAAACTCATTCGATCTAAGGAAAATCTTTACTACTTTGAAATGAAAAAATATCCTTGGTTAATGAATAATTGTAAATGTTTTTTTGTGGAAATTTATGTTAAAGGATGATGTTAGGGAAAGGCTCCATGAACCTGAGGATACTCACAATGAAATCCTAAAATTTCACTAATTAGTAGTTAGAGATGAAGGAAAAATGAGTTAAGGGAAATTATCATTCCATGAAAGAAGAAACTTTCCTATGTAAAATATGTGGAAGAAAAAAGTTTAATGTAATGATAAATTTAGGTTTCTTTAATATCATAAAAATATTTTAAATTTTAATTTAATGGGATAGAGGTGAAATTGAGAAACATAGAATTATATTAAGAGGAATATTCACATAAAGATAAGATAAGAGGTGCGTACATGAAAGTACCATAGAAGAGTCTAAATTCCCGGAAGACTCATACTAGAAAAAGGAATAATTTAAGTGAATTAGATGATACATATTCTATGAAATTATTTAACTTTTTATACCCATCTATCAAAAAAATTGTTTTTATTTATTTTTATAAAATGAATATTAAAGAATATAATTTAATCACTATAAAAAAGTGGGTGAAGAAAGTATGGAGACATCCACCACTTTCTTAAACATGGAATAAATTAAAGAAGATTTTTTTACCAATAATATTTCTTTAATTAAGTTATTTATACAAAAATAAATTAAGATAGTCAATAATTAGATTATAGAAAAAAAGAATAAAAACTATTCTTTTTGGATACTTTTGGTGTTATGGAAATTTTAGACACCATGCCATTGAATGTTATAATAACATATGGAATGTAAAAAAAATAAGGCCTATATTAAGGAGGAGAAAAATAGAGGTCCAAATAGATCCTATTAAAATAAATTAAATGATTGAGAAGAAGTTAAATATTTTTACCACTTATAGATTTAAAGATATTTATTTATTATATAAAAATTATAATAAAAGAGGACATTATGATTATAAATTCTTATTTTATCTAATCTACTCATGACTCAAGTTATTCTTAATGAATAAGTCTCTAAATGTTAAAGAAAAAGAGGGTGATAAAAGATAATTATACCTTGGGGGTGTAAATAAATTTATGTCACTAATAAGAATACACCTAAGAAGAAAGTAAATGAATATGTCATTCCAAATAAAATATGCTTCTTTTTAGGGAGAAAAGACTCATAATAGATAGGTGTAATAAATCCATGAATATTAAAATTAACCAAAAAAAAATATAATAGTAAACAATATAAATATTAGAAATAATATAGCATATTGGTTTGGTTTAAGACATCATTGATTCAGAAGTTAAATCTATCTCAAATTTATGCAAAGAGGGTATCATAATGGTAGATAAGAATCAGTGTGAAAGATGTAAAAAGTTTATCAACAATTTTGAAAATTTCATGACATAACTACCTATATAGGATATTTTGGGGACCAAAAGGAACTATGTAGTGGAAGATTAAAAATTTTACTTTGAATAAAATTAGTTCTTGAGAAATCATGGGTGATATCATGAATAAAATTTATACTAATGTGAAAGAATTTTCTAAGTTGAGAGAATTTTCTCAATCCAGTCACTCTAACTAATGATCAATGGAATGTCCAAATTATTCCCCATAAATTATTATTATATTACATTGAAAGTGAATTTAAGTTGAAACGATCCAAGTGATTCTTAGAAAAAAATATATAAAAAACATACATCTACAATATGTTATCAATCATGGAGGATGTTATCTCAAGTGGGATCAAAAAAATATTTTTTTGTATTAAATATGATGATGTATATTTATATATATCACCCGGTTTGGGAGAGTGAATTTGAAGTTATTGATTCCAATGGTGTGATTATTCTATGTGGAAAAGATAAATTTCAGATAACCAAAGAAATAAAAAAAGATAATGAACTTTTGGGGTACTGAAGATTTCAATATACAGAAGAGAAATACCTCGATGATGTTAAACTTCTGAATAATAAAATTCTATAGATTTATGATTTATTTTCTTTTTAAGGTATACTGATATTTTCTCTTATATTTTTATAAAAAAAATTTAAAATTTAGGGAGAGAATTTTAATCTCTTATGGTAAAGTAAAAATAAATTGATAAAGTTTATGTAACTTAATTTTAGGTCAAATATTTTTAATCTATTTATTGATATGGATTTAGAAAAAATTTTGTTTAAAAGAACTTTTTTATATCCCATGAAAAAATTTCATTGAAATGGTATCACTTGGTGAATTTTATGGACATATTTAATGTTTGTGTTAATAACTCTTTTAGTCTAAGACAAATCTAGATCACCTAGAGTTCATGGATTATAATGTTAATAAAATATATTTCATAATTCTCTCAATAAATTCAACAGTTAATTTTAGTTCAATGTAAGTTAAGGGGAGAAGATGAAAAATGATTAAGGATCCACTCACAAAATAAAATTTCAAAATATATTATAAGGGTGATAAAAACTCATTTAATTTAATGTTCATTTGGTATTGACAATAAATCCAAAGGTATATATTGAAGATCCCATTAGGTTATGATGATGAATATTTTTTTAGTTTTGTACAATGGTTGTCATCAATAGTTAGAAAATACAACGAGTATGATAAAGAATATTAATGAATAATGTGTTGACTAAGAATGTTTAAAGGTTAATTTAATAGGGAATATGATATAGTTTTATATAATGATGAAATATATATAGTTTATAGTTCTATTATTGGACAATATACACTGATGAATGGCAGATAGTTTATCTAGACAAAACTAAGGAAATGATGTCTGTTACTAATGATGAAATATATATTCAATTATACAGGCAGATGAATATCTATTGAAGTAATACAAATATTTAAGGATTTTTTAACAAAGATTTAGTGGATTTCAATTCATTTTCTAAAGTAGTTTTAGATAATTTTCAACTTTATGTTGTTTCTGAGAATCTATATAAGTTTTTACACTATATAAAAAATGATATTCGATGTTGAACTACACATGGATAAGGATGTTGGAGGTTAATCGAGAGTTGAGTCCCCCAATAGATACATTATCTAATGTTATGAGATTATCTACTGAATAATTTTATCCTGAAGGTACAACAATCCAAATTCATTCAGGGAAGAAGTCTAGAAACCATGGTGTATAGAAGATGTGATATTGGGATGTGAAGTAACTAAAGAGTTGAAAATGTCTCATAGAAGTCGATCTAAGTTCCTAAGATTAACCTTTGGAACTTCTGTGTTTTACCTTGAGAATATTTTTAAGAATATTTTAAAGTAATTAACTTCATTTAATTTATATAGGAACTTTTTAAGGATAATAAATTTTTTATATGGTTTGGGTAGAAATTTGTAAAGTTCATATAGCCTTGTGAAATGATGGTTTAGTAAAAATATATATATAATTTTAAAAGATCATTGAATTCAATATTTTTCAATTATTTATGAATTTGATGGATCCAAAATTTATACTAATGAATTATGATTTGCTTATAATTTGTTGTGATGTTATCAGAAAATAATATATTGTTGAAAATTAAAATGATTGAACCATCTATGTTGTTCGAACAAGAAGTAAAATGATTCTATATTATTCTTTTAAGGTGAAATACATCACACTGATTTTGGGATCAACTATGATTATAACTAAGATTCATCAAAGTCAAAGAGTGAAAGAGTTAATGGATTCCCTTAAAATAATTGTGGATTAGTAAGTCTAACAGATGTTGAAGCAATAGAATGGTTCTTATAGGACCAACTGGAGAAAGATACATTATACATCATGTGGAAATTTGAGAGTGCCCATACTCTTATGGTGTCTTAACCTAAAATTTTATTTACGTTTTAATTCTGAACATGTTCTTTCAAAATAAGTTGTTTAATTTTATTGAGAACTGAAAATGGAAATAAACTCAGAAAACAAATCCAAAAGGTGTCTGGTTGATATATCAAGAAATAAAATGTAGAAAAATATGATATGGTAGTAATTGACCAACAGATAATATTCCAGTTCATACTGATAGAGTACAAAAACCATAAATCTTAAGCAATAAGACATTAAGTAAATAAAATGATGAAGATATTTATGTTTATGAGAACAAATAAAAAACATGAGTGATATCGAAGGCTAAAGTTGTTTGAATTGTAGCTTCATCAGATGTATGGTGAAATATAAAATTAACCTAAGTCCAAATTGTAAAAATATGAAGCTTTAATATGAATTTCAAATGAATTTTTGGTGAAATGGATAAATATCATTTGAAGAATATGAGTCAATATATTATTTTATTTAAATACTTAAGGAATATAATAAGTTCAGAACTGTAGAGAGTCAAATGTGAGTGTCAAAAACATATGCCAGACAGTGAATATTAGATGGGAATATATAATAATGACTATATGGTTATAAAAGGATGTCACAAGTAGAATTTTATGTTCTGAGAGTAATGACATTTGAAAAATGGAAGCTCAGGTGTCATGTTAAAGCCTTATTTGAACCATTAATTGATGTGGAAGATGAGTGATTATTGAGAAAATGCAAAAACCAGATGATACATAGTCAAATAATAACTAACTAGAATATTATAAAATGCTTTTTGAAGTCATTTATGTTTAATGGGAGTATTATGATGATATTGAAATGGATATTTGAATTTTGTAATTTAATTAAATTAAAATTTCTTGATTCTAGCGGATATTTTTGAAAATTTGGATGTTATTTGAAGATATGATTTTAGATAATGAATATAATATTGACTCTAAGATATTCAAATGTTTTTTAGTAATTCAAAATATAAAGGTGTGAAGACTTAATGTTTAAAGAACATGTGAATCCAAGGATTTTAGGAAAATATTAGCTATAAAAGAAGTGAATTCATTCATAACTCAATACTGATTTGAGAGTAAAGTCTAAAAGAAGTGAAGAGAAGAAGTATTTGATATAAATTTACTAAAATTACATTTTTTATGTTTTGAGGTGATTAAAAATTACAATCCTAATAAATTAGATTAAGGACTCAAGATTCAAGGGATGAAAAGTTAATGTGAAGATCAATGTCAAGTGCAGACTAAAAGAATATCTATATGTTGATGATCTTGAATATGAGAGATATGAATGTTAAACCTTAAAAAATAATGGTTATACTGATGTTACCAAATCCCAATTTATTTTTGGATGTTTGAGTTCTTATAGTATTGAGAGCTCTAGAAATTATTTTTACTAGAAGAAATAAATATGAATGAAATGTAATCTTATTTTAGTGGAAGAAGAAATGAGTATTCATATAATTTTTCATGAGTATGTTCATGTAGAAAGTTTTTTGGATTGTGGTTCTAATTCAAACAATTACACCATTCCTACTAATAGGTAGAAGAGGATTTCACGAGATCATTTATCCACTTTTTTAACACAGTGGAATTAATCTTTATGATAATAATTTTTATATTAGATAAAGGATAATAACTAGACTCATTATAACATTTACAATAATAGTGAAAATGAATGGGTCTGGGATAATAACCATATATAAGAAGGGTTGGGATTCCTACACTAGGTCCCAACCTTATAAAAATATTTGTGTGATATTTCCTTTAAAATATATTTATTACATGTGTAATTAAGCATTGAGGGTGCTAATTCAAGATCCATATATCCAAAATGAGGTAGTGGTTTGAATAACCTAATGGGGTTAAAAAATAATTTAAACTTATTATGTAAAAATAGGTCGCACATGATACCCCCCCCCACTCTCAATGTAACTTCATGATCCAATAGGACTATATATATTAAATGTGATGAGATATAAACTTCAAAGAGATAATTGGTACCACTAATCAATACATAAATAAAAGGATATTCTTCTAATAATACATGTGAGGGATACCTAATTATTAAAAACCGTAAAACTTCTAGCCAATCACCATTCAACACAAGGTGTGAATATTATTTAAATGTTCCTTTAGTAATAGACTTCTTTACTTCTTGGTGAAATTATTTAATTATTGATACTATATAAAATATAACTCTAGTTCCCAACTATATCAATCCAATGATAAGACGTTTCTTCACAACTCAATCATGTTATTTTATTCATCTATTGTTTATAGTGGTTAACCATCCAAAATTTCTCTACCAAAACATCACCTAATCCTATTAAATCTCCATCACATAGTTTTTCATGTTGATAAAATAGCTTCACACATTATTAATACCTCATTTTATGAATAGTTCAAGGGTTTCTATTCACCTACCTTTGAAAAATTATATTTCCTTTCATTTCTGATGAGCAATTATATTTTAATCACCATTCCTTGTTAAATATCTCAAAGTAATGGAAAAACATCCGTATTTATTAGACTATACCATTTGTTAAAATATTTATTATATTTTCACTCCCACCAACCTTTCATAGATCTAATAATTTATCTTTCATAAAACACCTATTGAAGTGATTATTTAATTGAATTTTATTTTTCCTTTAATGAAACCACATATTATTAGATATATAAATTAAACTATAATAATTAAAAAATAATATTTTACATCACTTATTCATTTTGATTTCCATCAATTGACCCTTCAACTATATCATCTCCTTCCAAACCTCTATTTCTAAAACATGCTCCGGTTGTGTGGGTGATAGTTTCATTACTAGTTATAGTCACAATATCTAGAAAACTATCATTTATCTATTTGTGAAAACATATCCTTTAATAATCCTTTGATTTTCAAAAGTTCCTCCAAATTATGCATGCACATATTCTTATAATTATTTTTCTATTCTGAGATATGATAATAGATACATGATCCCTTTTATATATCAAATTATATAGTTCATAGGATTCTTTGCTCATTCCGTAGATTTGATATGAACTATATAACAAATTCCATTGCATAAGTAATTTCAGAACTTGTATAATCTATGGAATAAATCATGTTTCCTATTATCTATAACATAAAAACCATTTCATAAACTTATCCTCATCATGAATTCTACAAGCCTCCTCCTTGGATAGTTTGAGTTCATTGTTTAATAGGGTTGAAACAGGTTTTGATAATGAATTTATAATCTATTTCAAAAGACACCATATATAATAAAACTATTAAAACATCAATGTTCTAGTATTTCTATTTCTACTAATATTTATCCCAAAAATAATTATTGAAGTCAATGATATTTCATCTTGAAAATTCTATAAAACTCTAGCTTAAACACTTCTATCGGTTTCATCTTCGATCCTTCCAAGAGTTTATAATCCACATAAAATATAATTAAAACTATATCCCCATCACCAAACACCCTAAAGTACCAATAATGATTTTTATTTCATTATATTAAATTATAATATTTCATAAAATAATTAAATATATCATTCCATTACTTGGTTATTTTTTATCCTATCTAAATTTTTTTAATCCCACACACAACAAATCTTCTTTTTTGTGTATATTTTTTGAAGAATATGTAATATCCATGTAAATTATATATAAATATACACATAAATTAATTCTTCATAATATTTGATTATATGTTATGAATCCCTTATAATGTAAAAATTACATTCATTATCCAAATTGTTTTATATTTCGTCATCAAATAGAATATTTCATTAAAATAAAAATATTAAATACATTAAAATTAATATAGAACTAAAATTTTCTTCTATCATTTATTAATATCAACTTATTATTTTAATCAATGAAAAAACATGTTCTAAATTTACATATTCCCTTCTAATTGATCCATAAACATTCATTATTCATTCATATGAAAAAAATTTATATCTACCTTTATTGAAAACTCATACAATATCAAGTCACTTGAATTTTCCATCTGTTTCGATCTTTTTGTGTCCCTGTTTTTTGTTAAAAATAAATGGAACAAATTTTAATCAAACCTCTATACTATTATTCTAAATCAATTATAATTCTTTAACTAAACCATAATATTAGTTGATCCTTTTGAAAAATCGTTCATGAATCATTAGTCTATAATAGTCCTCATAAATTCATCCTTCTAAGATCCTTCACAATCTTACCACCTTATAATATTTCTATACTATTTGATACCCCATATAATCTATAATATTAAACTAACTAGTAAATTTGGGTTTATATTTAATTTTACATGGCCTTGTTCCTTTAATTATTTATTCCTAATAACATATTCCATCAATTGTTGAATTGTATATAGGATTAATTCATTAAATTAAAAATTAAAACTTCTAATGGCCTTACATTAATAATTATCCCATGTATTAAATCCAAATTATCAATAACTATTCCTCAAAAAGTTATCATGTACTTATATAGACCCCAAATTTAAAATTTTTGTAGCTTATTAATTTTTATGGATATTAGCTAATAAGGTTAGCATAGTAATTTTACAATTCCTAGAAATATATTTTGAGTGCACTGTTGGATTTGGTAATCAATGATTACCCTTAGGTGGGGATTTGAAATTTTTTCAGTGATTTGGTTTTTCATGAAAATTTTGGGAGTCGATGAAATTTAATATTTCATTATTTATTAAAAAAATTTATTTTGTGGATTATTTTTGTTAAATAAATATTATGGAAAGTGGGATGTTTTATATGGTGTTGATGTTGTGGAAATTCAGAAAGAGGCGGAGCTGAGTATTTTATTTATGTATGTGATATAATATGTTATATAAATTAAAAGGGGGTTTGAATGTGAGTAATGAAATGAAAAGTAAAAAATTAAAATATCGTTTATTTAATAATATATTAATATGGGAGAAAGTTAGTGTAACTGAATGAGAGAATATCATTTTCTATTGGAACAATTTCTTATATATTTTATTTTATTTCTATTATATCAAGGGAGAAATATTTGGTGATCTGTGTGTTAGTGATAGAAGTAATAGGAAGTTAGTGAAATGATTTTTGATGAATGATTAGTGGAAATCACCATAAGAATAAGGAATTATGTTCGTTATTTAATTGAGATAGGTGAATTCAAATTATCATCTCTTTTGTATTACTTATGAATCTACCATGGATTCAATTTTCAATGATGGGTAGATAATTCAAAAATAATATATGAAGATGGATATGTGAAGAAAGTAGAATTAAATATAAGGGATGAATATTAAATGTGTGGATTGAGTATTCAAGTTGAATTTTTGAAATGAATTTTTTTCCAATGTAATATTGAAGGAAATTGATGAATGGGGGAAAGGGGATTTGGAAATGGATGGGAAGATGATTCTATGTTCAAATAATTTTAATAGATAAAAATGGAAGTATATAAATAGTGGAAAAATCGTGAATGACGGACATGACTAAATTATTTACTAGATAAGTTTTCATTAAGAATAATTAGAATGAGGTAGAATATTAATTGGTGAATTATTATGAAAATTTTTAATGACAAGATTGATATACATTGGTGGATGAAAAATATAATTCTATAAAAATATATTTAATGTGTGACTGGATTATAATGGAATTATAATGTAATTATTTCATGATAAATATTTTTTCAAATATTTCAATAAGTAGAAAATATCATGATTTGGGACTTTGATGAAAATGATATATATTAATTATTTATAATTAAAGTTTGAATTATTCCATAAGTTTATCATAGTATATATTAATGTTGAAAATTGGTTAAAAATATTTGTGAAATATTTTCCATGTTCCCAAATGTGAATTATAATACTAAAAGATAAGAAAACATGAAATATAATTTAACATGTTAGATAAGTTGTTTTATAAACATAATCATAGGTTATGAAATAATGATTCATGGACCATTCCGTATATAGGTAAATTATGTTATAATGATGATGGGGGTTGGTAATGAAGTAATATTGAGGTACACATGGAAATTCTATATAATAATTGGATTATTACACACTTTGAAGTTGGTGAAACTATTCGGTAGTGATATTCACAAGGGTTGTAAAATTAATATAGTCTATACCACCTTAATCTAGGGATGTGTTAAATCTAGTGAGGTCATTCAACCAAATTCATATAAAAAGATTTTATAATGGAATGTATTGATAATAGTAGCCTCACCTGGATCTAATATAAACCCCTAGATAACCTCTATAGTGTGAATAGATGGAAGTGTGAATGTGTTACGAATTGTCTAGATTTAAAAGCGGTCTTTGACATGTGTTACAATTGTGATGAGGTTGTGGATGTTTTCTAAATATGTGATATGAGGGATGTTAGTGATGTGATGATTACTCTATTTTATTTAGTGGTATTGTAATGTTTTGGTAGTGTATTATATATATATATGATGTTATTATATTATTTAGGACCTTTTGTTGGTTTGGTGGTGGAGATGGGAGAATAAATGGATGCTGGGGTTTGGAACCATTTTTCATAAGTGGTATTGAGTCAAATATTGTGACTAGTTACGTAGTAGTGGTTTACGTTATGAAATGACAATGATGATGTACTGATGATGGGAGAGGTGATAAAATGGTTTTTATGTATATCCATAGTTAATATGTGATGTTTTGTGGTGATGATGTAGGTTGAAATGGGGAGAGTCCTTAAGGGTAGAAAATCATAACAGTTCTAGGAACAGTGAAAGAATCGGATGGGACAATCCCAACTTCAATTTTTTTCATAATCGATGATTAATATTAGATGTACATAAAATATGAACATTATGACCAATAGAATAGAATAAAATATTAATTGAAGACTGAATAATGTATCTGATATGCATGATCATCATATATTATTTATAATTAATTTAAATAATTAAAGAATTGCCTTCTGATGAATTTTTTCTTAATTGATTAATATGAAAATGTCTCCATTTTGTAACATCATTGTGTTGTAGGAATAAATAGTAGATTCTCTCTAGCAATTATCCTTAAAATATCTACAAAAATCTTAACATTACCATAGGAATATTTGGGTTCTAACTCAGTAGAACCTAATGCTTGTGTTGTTATTATTTGATAAACATGATAATATCTTTAGGGAATGGTTCTCTTCAATATCAATATACTTGAGAGTGGTGTTGGAGGAGGATCACTCTCAGTTCTTGAGATTATACTTATAGAGGTATATCTCTAGGGAATCGATATAATTCTCTCTTAATGTTGATTTTCACAAAAAAAACGACATGGAAACACTTAATAAAATAATTTCATTGTTGTAACTTCACTCCCCTGATCATTGGATTGTGATTTTATGGGGACGATACTAGGCCTTATGTTACATCCCCAAGACATAAAAGGATGGAAATAAATGCCAAGATTCTAAAAAGGTTGGGGGATTATTTTCCCATTAAAGGATAAAACATCCAAAATATTTAAACAATCAACAACCAAACCTCTATATAATGCATGAGTATAATAAAAAACTCCAAACATAACAAAACTAACAAACCATATTAGAGTATAAGCATAAAACACAAGGAATACTCAAATAAAACCAAAATACAACAAAACTCAAAAATCTCAGGTGACATCAACCAGCAACACCCAACCCACTCCCAACTCCAACTCTAAATACCAAGCCCACATAATAAAGTAGTATCACTAATGAAATAAGATACCTTGACTTTACCTATGTTTCAATTGATGAAATATTCAAGCACAAGACAATTCCAATGAAGGGTGTGAGTCTAAAGTCAGTAGGATTTCTCCAATGAATTCCCAACTCATTCCATTAGGAAAAAACTTGTTATCAAATTTTATATAAAACAGTTTAGGTAGTAAAAAATATTTATAAAAAATCCCAAAACAATATTACATGGGAAGGAATAAATGAAGTATAAAACCTTTTTACAATCATTTGGAATACCCATAACCATGTCTCCACTCACATCATGCATTCCTAGGTGATAGTTCCATATTCTTGAGTGGTCTCTCATCAATCCTCCAAGTCATCACAAGGTGACCAATACTAGGTTCCCCAATAGAACACACCCCTTCCATTATTTCATGTCTAATTTAAATTAAATAATTCCATACATGTATACCAAAAACCAGGTAAAACAATTACACAAGACTTTATTTATTTAAATTATTTCAATAAATAATTTCTATGCATCAAAACAAAAAAATAATTTTAAAATCAACATTTTAAAATTATAAATCATAGGGTTTTTTTGAATTCCATCAAATATTCCCACAATTTTCCAAAACCAATACCAGTCTAGATTTACACCAAGAATCACACAAGTATTTTACAACAATTTCAACCAAAAAATTAAATTAAAACTAATACATTAAGTTATAAATGATGTTGAGATAATATAAAATCCACCTACCTCTCAAACATTGGGGAAAATGAAGAACTACACTTATATATTATGGATCCAATCACAAACCATGTTCCCTTAACTATATTCAACAATATATCATCAATATTGACATATCACAACATATATATATATACATAAAACACTAGATATAAGGTTTTGAGAGATATAAATGGTAGAGATATAATAATAATGATGAAGAAAAATGACTTACTGATGAATTTGGGAATACAATGCACTCTGATTTGCCTAATAATTGCTTCTTGATCGAATGGGTCATATCTAAAACATTGGGAGAATAAAAAGGAATTCAAGTTAGGGATGGATTTATAATGACCCGTCCTTAAACATTATATAATCTTCAATTAAATGAATATTTCACAATGAGGATCTTTTCAAGTTTAGAGTTGTAGAGAATTAGGCCATAAATATTAGATTTCATTTTAAAAAATACAAATTAGAATCTTCTTATCAGTTTCCATTTTATTCACAAAACATGGACTCTTGAAAAAAAAGAGTCATGTCTAGTTCCATGTTTAAGACAACATGACTTTTCCTTGATCCCATCCTTGACCCTATTCGACATTATGTCCTGTGAAAAACATTTCAAATACATGGGATGACTATAAAACACTAAGTAAGGGATACACAAAGAATAAAAACTATTAGTTTTTCACAGCAACATGTAAAACATGAATACTTTGACACAAGTAATACTTTTCACCTTTCTGAAGAATTATATACTCTTCACTGAATAAAAGATCACTACTTACCATTTTGTAACCAAAAGATTGCCATAAAACCCATATAAAGAACACATAACATATAAAGGTAACTTGGGACATAAATGTAATTAAATTTAATAACCATACGGTCGACTTCAACACATATCACTAAATGGAATATTCATATGGCCAACTTCCATACCCAATGAATTGGAGGTTATAACATAACCAACTGTCCTGGTTTATGACAGCATAACCTATCATATGGTTTGTCATGTAACCACCCTTAAAATGTCCAAGTACCATAAAAACACATAACATATTTAAAGTATAAACATTTCACTAATAAAATTACATTTGAAATCACAAGAAGTAATTTCGAGATATTGAAATAATCATTCTGTTTTCATAAATAATTTAAAAAGAGATTTTTGAATAAAAGTGTCCCATAACAATTTGATGATTTTAATGGAATCATAATTTTAAAACATTAATTTCAAAAAAATTACTCAAAACCATTTTTAAAACGTGGAAATTAATGATAATGATTTATTATAATAAATCATTAAATCATTTAAAATGATATTTTAGTTAAACAGTTTTTAACAAAATGAGAGACTATTGAATACGAATAATTGTGGAATAACATTTAATTTCCACATTATAATATCATGATAATAAAGGTATTGAATATATAATATGACAAAGGACAGTATATACACCATATAATAGTTAATTGGTGCATAACAACAATGATGTCTCAATGGAAATATAAATTGGGATGAAATCCCTTATAATGATGGTTTTCTTAAATTAAGGATAAATCAATCACATAATTATGTGTGAAAAATATAAATACACCCAATATAAGTGGTTATTAAGTGTAAAACAATTAGATTTCATTCACACATATTTATAGGACGACATATTCAAGAAGTACATGTTTTACCCAAACAATTGAAATTAGGTTAAGAAGCTCCATTGAAATAAAATTCGAAAGCCTAACGGCATCGCATGAAAATTCATAAAATGTGTTGACGAGATAGAAATGGTATATCATCACTTGGACATAAAATTTAAATCAATAATGACATATAAGAACATACTCTAACATAATAATATGTAAATTAAAAGACATAACAAAAAGAAGTCTTTTAAAAAGAAGATGGTGAATGGTTCCCTTACCGATTTGGTAACTTACAAAACATATGCCACAAAAAAGAAGGACCATAAAATGTAGATGTAAATACCCATAAATGAATGTATGATACAAAAAGAGTAGAATCATGAGCATTACATACACCACTCAAAGTAAATAGTGGAAAATATAGCATGAATCTCACGGGAATAATATGTTAGATAAAACCCCCTTACCTCGTTGTAATCAATCGAGTCGTATGACCAAAAGATAATCAAAACCAAATGAATCACAAAATAACATTAATATAAAGAGAGTCAAGATAATATATATATAAAGGGAAGTATTCATTAACCCACATGTAATAAATAAGTGGCGAACAATGGAAATCTCACAGAAATATAAGTGAGATAAGAAATCCCCTTACCTTGTGTCCCACTTGACTCGTATGTTCTGTGTTATTCATAAATAATACAATTAAGTTAATATCTACAAAAATTAGAAAAATTTTAAAGTTTATTATTCATTTTATATCTCATATTATCTTTCTTTAACAACTAGTTAATTATTTGAGTTCATATTGGATATGTTATCGATGTTCAGAACTTGAGTAAAAAATGAACATGTTATAATTACAATTTTTCCATGTGGTCTAAATTCCATTATCTCAATAATGATATAAATTTTTTGTATATAATATATATAATATATATCCAGTTTATATGTATTTATAATATTCCATATCATTTAGAGTTAAGAAATGAAATGCATCGTTCATGGAGACGATAAGCCATATGTACGCATGAACGCTACTTCCATTTCTATTCTATATTTTAATGTAATTACTACATTATAATACATAGTTATATTATAATTATAGTGTAATATAATATATAATACCATTAAATATATCCTTTATACATTCTATTTATGGAATGAACGAGTCATATCACATTGAGGGGGCGGTAGTCTGCACTTCCCCAAATGAAATTATCGTGTTTAACCATAATGGAAACCATAAAGGTATGATATAAATGAATAATGTAGAAGCATAAAAACAGAAACATAATATAAATAAAATATAAATATAGTCCCATATTAATGGCCCCCATGTTATGCGGTAATATTTAATCGAATAATCGTCGTTTCGTGTGGCGTTAGTTTTCCATCCACAAAAACAGCATGTTCTTTCCCCATTAGATGGATATGTGTGTAAGTATAGTTTGAATAATTATTATAACAACAACCTAGTATATTAAGGATACTGGTGTTTTAATAAAATAAAGGAATAGAAAGAATTTATGGGGTTGTATAAGTAAAATAAAACAAAATAAAACAATAGAATTTAAGAGAAACCATTACCTTTAATTTGGTTAACTTACTTTGGTTTGAACCAAAAGGACTTCGTGAAGTGCCTTATGACTAAGGTAAGGCTTATAAAATAGAATATAAGGATGTAGTAAGCTTAATTGGGAAGATTTTGGATGATCTAAAAGTCTTGGGAGGTGTGAGGAATTTGTTAGAAATGGTCTCCTTTTATAAGGGGGGGAGAGGCTCTTTAGGAAAGTGTGAAAATATTATTTTATTGTATATTGATATTTGGTTTCTAAAGGTCCAAAAAACATTACAGTAAACGATAAGATGAATCATGGTCTAAATAATTTCATAAAATAAAAGTTGGATAGGTTTCAGCTGTTATTTTAATATTTATAATCTTATTTATTTAAATCATTTATTATAGAGGTAAATACTGAATCATTATTGTGTCATATATAATTTAATTTATTCCATGTCTAAAAATTATAAAAAAACACCATGATGAATTAAATTTATTTATATTTACAATGAATATTTATAGTTAAAAATATTATTTATATAACACCGTATAAAAATTAATTCACATGAAATATTTTTGTTTATGCCATTTTTTCTTTTACTTTAAATTATTTAATCTAAAGTGTCATTATCATTCATAAGTGGCTCCATGGGGTCCCAAAATCAACTCAATGATGACCACATTCGGCAATTACTCATCCAATAAGGTTAGGACAAGTGTTAACGTAATTTGGTATTATTATCATATTCATTTTACCTTAAATTACCCTATTTACCTGTAACTGTGGTAAATAAAAATCAAATGTTACTTTTCAGCAAAAATTATTTTCATCTTATTGAACATCATTTTAATTACTAAAAACAACCATGTATGTTGAGTTATCAAAATTCAGTTCAAATAAGTGGTAAAATTTCATTTAAATGAAAAAGACAGTTTTTAACTACCACTAAGTGTTTTCACTATTCATCAAAAAATGAAGTTTTTCAGAAAAACACAAAAAATTAAACCAAAGTTATATTTGATATTCTGAATTCAAAAATGTTGTCTATTTTAAAAATTCTAAACATAGAAGTTTCATTAATTAATTTAAAATTAATTCCTATTGTTAAAACAAATAGCGAGTTTTTAAGAAACAATAACTATCAAAATATTGACACTTGTTTATGTCAAAATATATAGTAAAATTAATTCCAATGACCAAAATTAAATTAAATAGTAAAAATATATTCTAATTAAAATTTATAACTAATAAGAAAGATAATATCACCATATGAAAAAATTATATTTAAAGGCGGTTTTGAATTAAAAATCAATATTATTACTATTCATCAAAAAAATGAATTTTATCAGAAAAATACCAAACTTTTACCCAAAGTTAATTTTGATGTCATGGTTCTAAATAAGAATTTAATTTTATCAAAAATAACATATAAAAGTAACCAAAACTAAATTAAAAGAGGTTTTTCCATCAAAAGGCGTTAAATCAGCTTTTTAATGTAAGTTATTCTTAAAATTAGATTCATTCACATTTTAAGCCTCTAACTTTAATTATTTAAATTTAAAAACATTTAACTAACATATATAATCATATTGTAGTTAGTTTTGTTCGTTCCCACCATTACAATGTCTAAGAGTTAACTAATATTTAAAATTATATTATTATATTATTATTTTTTAGTATGATGCATCATTGTGTGCAACGTAAGATTTCAAAGAAACATATTGTTGTGTATCAGTTATGCCATCAAATCATAACATCACCTTTGAAGTAAAGTTAATATTTAATTCAAAAACATTAATAAATATGAAAATGTCTTACTCATTATTTACCAAGGATGTCACATCCTTCCCTACTTTTGGAAATTGCGTCCTGGCAATTTTAAAACTGGGCTAAGATACTTAATTGAAAGTACCACATAGGAAAAAGAGTAAATAAATATATCACTTTAAAAGAATGAAAGAGAAGTAAAAAGGTCTCCTGTGATAATACCATTCTAGGATTCTATGTGGGAAAACATGGATATGGAAGAGAAAACAAACCATCATGTTATGATGTAGTGTGATAGAAAACTTGGTTAGGATAAAGTTAACCACAAAAAAAACACACACATCTGATGGGTTAAACAGTCTTTGATTCCCCAATAGGAAAATTTAATGGTTAATGTTTTTGTTTTAAATTACTTTTCATATTGTTGATGAATTTATTTTTGAGATTAACTAAAAACATAATGAAACATACATACTTTTCATGTAGACTTTCATCCTTTACTTTCTTTCTAACAAAAACTCATATTTTCTCCAAACGATGAGTATTCACGATGACTTTTTTTCATTAAAAGTGCTATAATAAACATTGATAGAATCAAAAAATCCAAAAAAGATGAACTATATATTTCCCATGTATTTAGACCTTAACCAAAACCAAAAAGTTTAGTGCAAGATTAGATAATCCCCAAGAAGAATAATTCTTTATAAAAATAAATACTATTCCTAATCTCCAAAATTCATCAAAAAGTACCCTAAGTTAAAAAAAGACCATTAAATAAACAAAATTCCTTAAAGTTATTCAATATAATACAAACTATCATTGAAAACCAAAACTTAGAATAATTTAATCTCATAGTCCTCCACAGTAAATCCTAACATTTATCTCCAAATAACATCGACTACTTTTGAAGTCTCTTACTGAAGTGTAATTAACCTAATCACATATTCTCTAAGATAGGATAATAATTTCTATAAATAACCCAAAATAAACTTATTCATAAGATAATATAACTAAAAAATTATTACTCATACTAAACAAGGACTTCACATAGTCTAGTGGTAGGAGATAAATATTAGTCACACTTTGGTTGTGGGTTCGATTCCCACAGCTTTGTCTAACATGACGGGTTGTCACGCGGTCTCTGTGTTGTCCTTTCTCAAAAACAATATAATTTTACAACATTCCCAAAAAGAGACAAATTCATCAAAAATAACCATAACATATTTTGACCACAAAGGTTATATAATAACTTTCATCTTTCATCCTAAAATGTATTATCCTATAATTGCCTCAAATTAAACGATCATATAAACCAAAATTGTTCTTTATAACTATATGCACAAAATAAAAGATTATTATTCTTTGAATAAAATTTTCATATATAAAACTTCAGGGTTACACAAATGATAAAAAAGCTTCTATTGTAATATCATCATCAAAAGAGCCTTAATACTTTTAAGTATTTCACTATCCTAAAATTTACCATAACTCTTGAATCCATTATATGTTGACTTCTTACTCATTAAAAATTCTTCATGATAAATTAACTATTCATTACAAACCTATTCTAAAATACTTATTTCCTACAAATAAAATCATGAATCATATCCTAAGATTCAACAATGTCAAAACATATGTTAAGAAACAATACATACCTTTCATTGGTCATTTTCAGTTTCTTCATCCTCAATTGGAATGGAATTAGGTATTAGTAAACATATATTTGTATGATCTTGGGTATCCCATTCCTAAAACATCTTTGTAGGACATATTTTTGTATAATGACCATGCACACCACATTTAAAACATTCTAATGATCCCTAAAAATGAACTTCATTCCCTTTCCTAGTGTCAACTAGAGGCTTCCTTTTTCCATGGTAGGTTCTTGCTTTATAACCTTCATTACCACATATATAGAATCATCCCATACCTTTAGGGAATTTTCCTAGGTGTTTCTTTCCACATCCTTGACACATAGGTTTTTTAACATACTTACCATTATGAATATTACCTGAAATTCCGTATGGATTTGTTTCTCACATATACGATGCCTTATATAAATCACCGAGGTTCAGGTTTTGAATCATGACTTCGGATAGTTGGTTGAGAATAACCATAAGAGTTTTCATTACAGCTCTCATTTCATTGAGTTTCTCATTCATAAAACCGTCACAGTTTTCTTCACATCCACTGTTACTTTGGTGCTTGCTAGATCCAACCATTTACTAAAACCAAAAAGGTTAGTGTGAGTATATCAGTAAATCATTATATAGTATCTTATAAGGAGGGTAAATACTTATTCATATAAATTAAACTCATTAAAAATAACTATGACTATTTCTAATATGCTAACCATTATGGTTATGTCACTAATGCTTAGATAACACCCTAAACTCTAAAGTTATCTAAACCTCCTTCTGATACCTACTATAAGGACCCAACCTTAAACATTACATAATATTGAATTAAATGTATAATTTAAAATGAATATATTTTTATGTTTAGAGTTTTAGATAATTAGGAAATAACTATTCCATTTCATTTCATAAAAAATACAAATTAAACACTCATACTCAGTTTCCATTTTTTCACAAAATAAGAACTCTTGAAAAAAAGTGTCATGTCTAGTTCCATGTTTAAGACAGCATGAATTTTCCTTGATCCCATCCTGGACCCTATTCAACCTTGTGTCCTGTAAAAAACATTTCAAAAACTTGGTATGAGCATAAAACGCTTAGTAAGGGATACACAAAGAAGTAAAATTGTTAGTTTTTCAAAACAACAAGTAAAACATGAATACTTTAACATAAGTAATATTTTTCACCTTTATGAAGTAGTAAATACTCTTCACTGAATAAAATATCACTACATACCCTTTTATAACCAAAAGATTACCATAAAAACCATATAAATAACACATAACATATAATGGTAACTTGGGACATAAACATACTTAAATTGAATAACCATACGGTCGACTTCAACACATATCACTAAATAGAATATCCATACGGCCCACTTTCATACCCAATGCATTGAAGGTTATAACGTAACCACCCATCTTGGTTTATGACGGCCCAAACTATCATATGATTTATCACGTAACCGCCCATCAAATTTCCATGTACCATCGTAACACATAAAATATTTCAAATATAAACACTTCAATAATAACATTTCATTTGAAATCAATAGAATTAATTTCAAGATATTGAAATAATCATACCATTTTCGTAAACCATTTAAAAATATATTTTTTAATCAAAGTGTCTCATGCCAATTTGATGATTTTAATGGAATTTTAATTTTAAAACATTAATTTCTATATAAATAAATACTCAAAACCATTTATAAAACATGGACAGTAATGATAATTATTTAGAATAATAAATCATTAAAACATTTAAAATGATATTTTAGTATAATAGTTTTCGACAAAACGAGAGACTCTTGAATACAAATAATTGAGTAATAACATTTAATATAAACATTATAATATCATGAGAATAAAGGGATACATGATATAATATGAAAAAAGAATGTATATACACCATATATGAGTGAATTGGTGCATAACAACAATGAAGTCTAAATGGAAAATGTAAATTGAGACGAAACCCCATATAAAGATGGTATCCTTAAATTAAGGATAAATCAATCACATAATTATGTGATAAAATATAAATACACACAATATATTGTGATGTTAAGTTTAAAAAAATTAGAGGTCATTAACAAATATTTATAGGACGATATAGTTAAAATGTACAAGTTTAACCCAAAGAATTGAAATTGGGTTAAGAAGTTCCTTTGCAAAAATTCAAAAGCCAAACAGCGTCACTTTAAAATTCAGAAAATGTGTTGATGAGATAAAAAGGGTATATCATAACTTGTACATAAAATTTACATCAATAAGGATATAGAATAACATATCCAAATATAATAATATGTAAATAAAAAGACATAACAAAAAGAAGCCTTTTAAAAAGAGCAGGGTGAAAGGTTTCCATACCAATTTGGTAACATAAAAAACACACGCCACATGAAAGAACAACCATAAAATGTATATGTAAATACCCATAACATAAATTATATTGCACAAAGAGTAGAATAATGGGAATTACATACACCAATAAAATTAAATAGTCACAAATATAGCAAGAATCTCACGGGATTAAAAAGTGAGATTAAAACCCCTTACATCGTTGTAATCAATCGAGACGTATAACGAAAAGATAATAAACATTAAATTAATCATAAATTACCATTAATATAAAGAGATTAAATATAATATATATATTAATTTCAGTATTCATTACAACACATGCAATAAATAAGTGGTGAACAATTGAAATCTCTTAGAATTAAAAGTGAGATAATAAATCCCTTTACCTCAGGTCCTACTTGACTTGTATGTTCCGTGTTCTTCCTGAATAATAAAATTAAGTTAATCAGTACTTAATTAAGAAAAAATTTAATGTTTATTATTCATTTTATATTACTTATTATCTTGCTATAACAACTAGTTATTTATTTGAGTTCATATTGGATATTTTATCGATGTTCGGTACATGAGTCAAAAATTAACTGGTTATAATTACAAATTGACCATGTGGTCAAAATTAAATTATCCCCAGAATAATATAAATCTTTTATATATCATATATATCTATTGCTTATGTATTTATAATATACCATATCATTTGGAGTTAATAAATGAAATGCACCGTTCATGGAGACGGTAAGCCGTACATACGCATGAATGCTACTTTCATTTCTATTTCATATTATAATTGAATTAAAACATAATGATGCATAGGTATATTATAATTTTTGTATAATATAATATATAATACCATTAACTCTATCCTTTATATGTCCCACATATGGCATGAATGAGTCATATCACTTTGAGGGGGTGGTAGTCCGCACTTCCTCAAATGAAATTATCATGTTTAACCATAATGGAAACCATAAAGGTATGATATAAATGAATAATACAGAATAATAAAGAAAAAAACATAATATAAATCAAATATAAATACATTTCCATCTTAATGGATACCATGTTAGGCGGTATGAGTTAATCGAACAATCATCATTTTGTGAGGCATTAGTTTTCCATCCACAGAAACAGTATGTTCTTCCCCCATTAGATTGAGGTGTGTGTGTGTAGTTAGAATCCGTATTATAAAAATATCCTAGTATATTGAGGATACTTTTGTTGTTATAAAATAAAGGAATAAAAAGGGTTTAGTGGGTTGGAGAATTAAAATAAAACAAAATAAAACAAAATAATTTAAGAGAAACCATTACCTTTAATTTGGGTAACTTCCTTTGGCTTGAACCAAAATAACATTTTGAAGTGCCTTATGCCTAATTTAAGGCTTCTATGAGGAAGGTAATGATGTAGGGAGCTTAATTGGGAAGATTTTTGAAGATCCAAAAGGCTTGTGCGGTGTGAGGAATTGGATTGAAATGGTCTCTTTTTATAAGGGGAGGAGGGGCTCTTTAGGAAAGTGTGAAAATATTACTTTATTATATAATGATATTCAGTTTTTAAAGGTCCAAAAATCATTAAAGTCTAAGATAAGATGACTAATGGTTAAAATAAATTCATCCAATAAGAATTGGACAGGTTTTGGATGTTATTTTATTATTTATAATCATATTTTTTAAAATCCTTTATTATATAGGTAAATACTGCATCATTATTTTGTCATAAATAATTTAATTTATTTGATGTCTAAAAATTATAAAAAAAACTACAAAGATGTAGGAAATATTTTTATATTTCCGATGAATATTTATAGTAAAAAATATTACTTATATAACACCATATAAAAATTAATTCACTATAATATTTTTGTTTGTGTCATTTTTTCCTTTACTTTAAATTATGTAATCTGAGGTGTCATTATCTTTCATAAGTGGCTCCATGGGGTCCCAAAATCTACCCAAGGATT
Organism: Viscum album; assembly: GCA_963277665.1. NCBI lineage: Eukaryota > Viridiplantae > Streptophyta > Magnoliopsida > Santalales > Viscaceae > Viscum > Viscum album. Next base: position 1,358,236,489 of record OY728159.1, read on the forward strand.
CCCATGGTCGTGCATTACTTATTCAATAAGGTTAAGAAAAATGTTAAGGTAATTTGATTTTATTATCATATTCTTTTTACCTTGATTTACCCAATTTACCTTTAACCGTGATAAATAAAAGTCAAAATTACATTCACCAAAAATTATTTTAATCTTATTGAACAAAATTTTACATACTAATAACAAAAATTTATGTTGTATTTTCAAAATTCAATTCACATAAGTGGTAAAATTTTATTTAAATTAAAAAGTCATTTTTTTAACTACTACTAAGTGGTTTCACTATTCCTCAAAAATTGATGTTTTTTAGAAAAATACCAAAAATTCAGCCTAAGCTGTATTTGATATTCCAAATTCAAAAATGATTTCTATTGTAAATAATTCTAAACATATAAGTTTAATTAATTAATTTAAAATTAACTGTCGTTGTTAAAAAAATGTCATGTTTTTAAGAAACAATAATAATCAAAAGATTGACACTTGTTTATGTCCAAATTCAGAGTGAAATTAATACCAATAACCAACATTGGATTAAGTAGTTAAAATAAATTATAATTAAACATTATAACTAATAAAAAATATAATATAATAATATAAATAAAGTAGTTTAAAAGGCAGTTCTGAATTAAAATACAGTATTTTCACTATTCATCAAAAAGACTGAATTTTATCAGAAAAATACCAAAATTTTACCCAGAGTGAATTTTATGTCCCGGTTATAAATAAGAATATTATATTATCAAAAAACATATTAAAGTGACCCAAACTAGATTTAAAGGGGTTTTTCCATCAAAAGGTGGTAAATCAACCTTTTAAAGTAAATTATGCTTAAAATTATATTCATTACCATTTTAAGCCTCTAACTTTTATTAGATAAATGTTAAAACATTTACCAAACATGTGTAATCATATTGAAGATAGTTTTGTTCATTCCATACTTTACAACGGCTAGGCATTAACTACTATTTAAAATAATAATATTATATTATTATTTTCCGGTATCACTCAGCATTTTGTGCAACATAAGATTTCAAAGAAACCCATTGTTGCGTATCGGGTAGGCCGTAGAATCAAATAATCCCCTTTAAAATAAAATTAATATTTAATTCAAAAATATTAATAAATATGAAAATGTATTACTCATTATTTACCTGGGATGTTACAAAATTATAGTATTATAAGGGGTTCTTAGGGTTCATTCGAATTAGATCAATGTTTTTAGGGGTGCCAATTATACTCTACCTGATTATGTTACACGGACAAGAAAATTGTGTTCCAACTATGTGGTATAACTATATTGAGTCAACCCCTCTTACGGTTGGCTCACACAATTATAAAACCCATAAAACAACCATTATTTTCCCTCGATTTTAATTTTCATGGTTTCTCAATGTTAATTACATGGTTTGTAAAAACTATGTGCCATCCCAATTCTTATTTTCAACCCTTGGATTATTTCCTCAAGATGGTGTATGGTTTCTACTAACCATTAATGATCCATGGTCCTATAGAATACCTCTAAATCATGAAAAAACCCCATCAGAACCTCTCAAAACAAAACCCAAACATTATATAGACTCAAAATACATGAATTAAGGGTCCTTTACCTGAATCCAAAGGTGTTACATTCTCCTAACCATCGGCCTTTACATCCCTAGAATATAGAAGAACCTTATTTCCCTAGAAGAGTTTAGGCCAGTTCTCTATCATTTTCTTCACATTCTTCTAAGTTTCATCCTAAATCCACTCATGTTTTAATAAAACCTACACTAGACTGATGATTTCTCCACACAATATCTTATCTTTCCCATTCAAAATCTATAGTAGCACATGAATCAACATAGAATATCGCCCTATGTTGAAATGGTCCCATATAATCACATGCTTAGGATCAGGATGATACTTATTTAACAAAGATACATGAAACACATTATGCACTAATTTAATCCATGGTGAAAATTCCAACCAATATTCCACCTCACCAAATAATTTAAGTATCTCAAATGGGATTATGTATCGAGGAAACAATTTTCCATACATACCAAAATGAATATTCATAATCCTTTGATAGAGTATTAAAAATACATGATCAATAACCTCAAATAATATTGGTCACTAATGATGATATTCATGTGACTTCTGATGACTCTGAGCCGCCTCTATTCTCTTTCTAATCAAATGAATTTTTTTATTGTCTCCTACACAAGGTAGGGTCCAATTAGTGAAGTCTCACCTATTTCCTCCTAAAAAGTGGAGAATAATAATTATTCCAATAAAATTATTTAAAATGTATCATATGTATCTAGGATTGATAACTTTTATTATATGATAAGTGCACTAAAGGTATACGCTCCTCCCAAGAACCACAAAAATCCATCACAAAATCCCTAATAATGTTCTCCCACAATTATATTTTCAATTATGATTGTCCATCCATTTTAGGATGATAAGTCATATTAATAGTCAGTTATCTCCCAATGGATTTCTACAATTTATTCCAAATACAAGATATGACATTGGGGTCTTGTTCAGATTAAATCAAGACTAGAACACCATGCATATTTACAATTTCCCAAAGGTATACTTTGAAAAACTATTCCACCATATTATTTTTATAAATATGGATGAAGTGAGATGATTTTGTGAGTCGACCCTCAATAACCCATAGGGAATCAAGTTTCATAAACATCCTTGGTAAACCTCTTACAAAATCCATTGCTATCAGCTCCTATTTCTACATAGGAATTGGTAAAGACTGTAACATACATATAGCTCGTTGGATCTCTACCTTCACCTGATAAAATGTGATCCATCTCGAGAGATACCCTGCTAAAACTATTTTCGTTCCAACCCACCGAAACTATTATTTCAATTATATATACATTTTTTGAATCCAGGGGTGAACATCCCATATCAAATGGTGGTAGGAACTAAGATGTTTTTCCTGACAAGATAAAAGTATGACCATCCAATCTCTAAACTATAACACTAACATCCCATATAGCTTCCAACCCTTAATGGCCTCCCCACCATTGAGTTTTGAACTCATCATAGTGCTTTCAAAATCATATTTTAGAGAAATTGTAACCTACTCAACCAAATTACGAATAAAAGAAACTAGAAAGAAAACATCAACATCAACTTGGTCTAAGAAATCTGGATGGATATCCTAAATGCCTGGAATTCATTTCCACTGGTAAAAATTCTCTTTAGCCTACTGATCATATGACTTTCTGCTCAATTAATCAACCAAATAGTCCGTTTACTCAATGTATACTTTAATTTAAAGTGAAACATCTTCAGATACTTTATCCATTTGTGTTATCTTAAATTCAAATCTATTTCTGAGAAAATTAGTTTCAATCTCTCATAATTTTTAAACATTATTAATTTCTCAACAAAGCGGTAATAACACATATTATTCAAATAATGGACTATATTAGCCAATTATAAATCATTAATTGGGTAGTTCTTCTCAGGTAACCATAACATTCATGATCCATGAGAAACAAAATGATCTCCCTGCAAGAGAACACATCCCAGCCAAGATCTTGATGAATCTGAATAAACTACATAGCCTTGTATAGAATCTAGAATCTTGAGTATTGTTTCTTATGTAGGTATAAACTTAAATTATCAATAGGATTTTTATAATTCATCTTTCTACTGGAAAGAAACATATTTCCTCCTCAAATTTGTCATTGGTGATTCTAAACATGAAAAATAACATACAAAATTTATGTAGTCTCTTTTTAATACAAGGAAACCACATATCTCGAAGAAATTATTTGGTGGTTTCCAAAATATAACTAATTCTATCATTTCAGGATCCACTGAAATTCCTTTTTCAGAAATCACATAACCAAATAAATGTACCTATTCTATCCCAAAATCAAACTTTCATTATATAGAATACAAATGATGATCCTAAAATATACTCAACACTATATCCAAGTGATACTCATGATCTACGTTTCTCCTATAATTGTAACACCCCGACCCTAAAAGCCTAGAGATGGTGCATTATTTTTAATACATTGGAATGATTAAAAGAAATCATGTCCTAAATGACCAACCAATTTAGCTATCTTGGAAAATATATTACATATATGAACGTTACATTACACATTCAAAAATAAAACACAATATAAATGATCATTTGAGAATTCCTTTAATCCCTTATCTTAACCGTACATATCAATCCAAATACACTTCTTGGAATCCTGGGAAAATAAAACATAAGAAAGTGGTGAGTTCAAACACTCAGTAAGATTAATAAATACAATGGAAGATAATATAAACATTAGGCATGGTGAATAATTGAAAACACATGCCTTTACTAATAATAAACATGAATACTCTATGGGAGGAATATGAGTTGAGTAAATAATTCTATAATAAAACATATTCATGGGTATTCTACTAGTCTAATAACAACATAAACCATCAATATTATTTTTTTAATTATTGAATGTATAATGCCAGAAATTCTAAAACAACTTGTCAAGGCCTCATCCAAGACATCTAAAAATGATTTAGGCCATGGCCAAACTCATATATTAAATTGGGAAAGGCCTCAGCCAATTCCACGTTTAATTGTCTCATGAGACCTACCGGTGCACTGAGGAGCTATAGCAGGATCCACCCATCATGTACTAAGTCCAATACATTCCTCATATGAAATGGTTGAAACATAACATAAACATTCTTTTTAAAACTACCATACGAAATGTAAATATTTTAAACATAAACCATGAATGGTATAAAAATGACTCATCCACAGTCAAACATATCCAAAATCCTTAAATACAATATTAAATATTTGTATCATAGTAAATCAACTTCAAAAAAGTGTAAAATTTATCAAAGGATGTTAACATAGATGAAATCAAAACAATTTGAGAGAAATATCTCTTTCAATTTTGAAATAATTTAAGAGTCACATAATTATAAAAGAAAATAATTATTTTTAAAATATTCTTTTAAGCATGTATGGGAAGCTTTGATGATGTTATAATGGCGGAACATAGTCTCACCCGCCGTATAAGTTAAAAAACATTCTTACCTTAATTTTGTCGAGAACATCAAAATGTACCTTGTTTGAAAAATGACGAAAAGATTACTTTAAAAATATATATGGTCAAATAAGGGTATAAATTAATTTAACACATATTCTAGTAAATATTAAATATGTTTTTAAATTCATTTTTAAGAAAACACAAATATGGATGATAGAGAGGTCCCAGTAGATACTTACGTAAAAACCACTTCAGATAATAAAGAGATTGTAAAATTAACCATTACCTTGTAATTTATCTTGTTCAAGGGTAAGTTAAACTCTTTTATAGTAGTTAAATCATTTTTATTAAATTATTCAATAATCATATACATAAATATGATATCCAATATAATCTTCTAATATTTCTTTATTAATAATATTATTGAAGTGGCATCGTTTCGGGTGTTAACTGATTCGTTTTACTTTATATGATTGGTAATGTAAGAAATGTCTGTTATGAATAGGATTTATTTGATTCATATCCATAATGATATTAAGTTCTTAAACATTATTTTTAATAATAAAAATAAAATTATTCATGAATGATAGTGATGGGGAATTAATCTCATCGGGTTAGCGGAGAAGGTAATCAGTACGTACGCACGCGTGACAATATCATTATATTAATGGTGAAATAGTATTTAATTGGATGGTATATCATATATAAATAACCATTAAAAAATTATTTATTATTTACATATGTTATACTAATTATTATACCAATCCAAATAATGCAGTGTTTGAATAACAAACTACACCACAATGTGGAGAGGGTAATCTGTATGTATGCACGTATGGTGACTTTTTTATTTATGGGACGAATAGAATAAAAAATATGGTTGTACCATATTTATAATAACATAACAGTATGTATAAGGTACCGATTTATTATTTTTGTGTGGAAACAACATATAAATAGGATGTGGAAGAAGAAAAGAACTTGAAGGAGGGAGGTGAAATTATTACCTCTTCTTCGGGTGTTTTCTTTTTAGTTGATCAAAAGGACTTCTTAGGTTGGCTTTCGGATCAAATTATGGACTCTAGGTTTAAGTGGGGAAAGTTTTGATGGTATTTGGTTAGGGGTAGGCTTTGAAAAATGGCTTTGGAGGAGTGAAATTAAGAAAAGGGGAAGTGCCCTTTTATAAGATAGGTGAGGGTAACTTTAGGAAAAGCTTGAAATATTATTATTTTTAAATCATTTTCATTTTATAATTTCACTAAAATGATTTATTTCTAGGATAAAGTTGTTATGGGTCTAAAAACACCAAAACCATAGGTTTTAGATAGATTTAGTTCACCATATTGACCATATCTTTTATATTTAACTCTTAGTTAAATAGTTTAACTTTTACAATGTATTTTTGAATTCTTACACTATATGGTTAATAAACTTACTCTAAACATCCAAGAGAACCTCAAGTGATTCATTAATGACATAAGAAATATTATTTAATCTATTTGGATGAAAATTATATTTTTATAAATGTTATATAATTTAATAATATAATATTTTCTTTCAAAACTCATTTTTGTCAATTTTGACACTATTTAGTATTTGGTTTATGTGAACGTCATCGCAACTTGATTACTTAGAAAAAGATACATTTAATCAATACTAGAATTTAATATTCACCTAGAAAATTTGTTTATGTCCTAAAAACATTGAAATTATATTTATTTTAATATTTATAATACCATTTATTTGATTCTTTCATTAATAAGGTAATTAGTGCATCATCATTGTGTCATAAATAAATTTAATTTATTAATGTCTAAATATTATAGATAAAATCCCATTATGTCGTAAATTCATTTATATTTCTAATGAATATTTTTAGTCGAAAATATAACTTATATAACACCTTGTAAATATTGATTTACTAAAATAAATATGTTTAAGTCATTTTTGTCTTTACTTTAAATTAATTAATATAAAGTGTCATTATCACTCTCAAGTGGCTCAAAGTTGTCCCAAAATCAACCCAAGGATTCCCATGATAATAAATATATAAACCCATAGGAATAAGACACATGGTAGGGTAATTTAATATTATTATAATAATATTTGTTTACCCTTATTTACCATATTTACCCTTTAACCATGGTAAATAAAATATTTACTAAAGTAAATATTCATATTGTCTAAAAATAAAAGTTATCTATTTACATAATTTGGACCTCCTAAATCCAAATATGTAATCAATTTTTCCAATTTCAAAACACTGTAGTGGAAGAAATTAATTTATAATTAATTCCCATTGTAAAGGGCAAAATGTGGGTTTTCAAAAATTAAAAACTATCAAAAGATTGACATGTGTTTATGTCAAATTTAAATTTGAAATTAATTATAATGACATAAATTTTATTGAATGATAAAAATTTAATCTAATTATACTTTAAAAAAATTAAAATGCATAATTTATCACTATAAATTATATTGATTAAAAAAGATGTTTTCAATTAAAACATTGTTTTTTAACTATTCATCAAAATATGAAAGTTATCAGAAACATAAAAAAAATTTATCCTAAACTAAATTTTTACATCCCTCTTATAAATGAATAATTTAATTTCATTAAATTGAATATATAAAAGTGTCAAATATTTGTTTTAAAAAAGGGTTCGTCATTAAATGGCGGTAAAATTGCATTTTTTTTGAAAAAATGCGTCTTTTATCTGAAAAAATTAATTTTTTCGCATAATATGTCTAAAAAACACACAATATGGATGTTAAAATTATATAGAATATATAAGATTCAAAATGCAGTTAATACTATTCATAACTTCTTTTTCAACGGCTAGTTTGGTAAGTTGTGGTGTGCTCGAATTCTGTGTTGCGTGTAGCGTAAGCTATTGAATTAATTTAATGGTATAACATATTATGAAATATTAGGGTGTTACATTATCCCCTCCTTTAATAAATTTCATCATCACAATTTAAAATTATTCTTCTAAAATAAGAGGTTGAAAATAGAAAATATTTTTGTGGAAAACCCACATTAGAAATAGGGTTAATAAAATTTATTTTTAATAAGAGGGAAAGGGAAATGAAAAAGTAACCAAAAACTTAGGGTTTCAAATAGGAGAACATTGGTGAAAATTATAGACACATATTTGGAGGGAAAACGTAAATATTTATAGGGAGTGATTTAGGTCATCAATCACAAACAAATGTAAAATGGAGGGCCTTAATGCCATCAATCTAAGATGATTTAGAATATCATCGGTTCAACAAAACCTAAGGTATTAGGATAACACATTTTTTGTTTTAATATCCCTTACCTAATGTTTAATAATTAATTTCTTCATATAATAACAATATATATATATATATATACTTGACAAGTAGAGTTCCATCCTTTAACTAATTTCTTCCACAAATTCATCTTTCACTCGAAAAGATAATAGAACTCAAAAATTTATATTTATCATAATATTATAAGGTTCCAGATATATACCTTATTGAATAATAATTTACAACAACCAGGGACTTCCTGTAGGCTAATGGTAGGTCATAAAGCCTTGTCGCACATTGGTTGTGGGTTTGATTCTTGTAGCTTTGTCTGACATGACGGGTTATCGCCCGACCTGCAGGTTGTCCATTTTCTAAAACTATAGTATTATAATATTCCAAAAATAATATTAATAAATATTATCCAAAGTTCAACTTATTCCATTCCAACCTTTATATCTATCAAAAATACTTATTCCCAAATTCTCTCTACAAGGTCTCAAAAATCCAAAATCAATTATAAAATCAGATTCCCCAAACAACGTAATGTTTCTCTTATTATGACATAATGAAAAAATTATTACCTTCATCATATTAGAGCCCTAATGAAAAAAAGTACTATGGTATAATCCTTATACATATCACATTCTTCATATAACCAGAAAAAAATTCTTCAATCCCAAAACACAAATACATTAATTATTCCACTTCAACTGTAGTAACAACATATGATTTTCCTTGTTACCTTGGCCTTTTTTGAGGTAAGTTTTCTTGGATCTTAGGACATTCATTTTCATAATGACCCATTTCTCAACAATTGTAGCATTTAACATTGATAGCCTCTTTCATTCCCTTGCAATCACAAGCATGGTGACCTTTTTATCCACATGTATAACAAACTCCCATTCCTTTTAGAAAGTATTCAGGGTTCTTCCTTCCACAATTATCACAGGGTGGAAACTCAACTCTTCCCTTATTCCCTATTTCCTTATTTCCATTCTGAGAGTGTTCACCGGATTTCTTTTTCTCTTTCTTTACTTTAAAGTCATAAGACTTAGAGAATTTATTTCATGTGTTGATAGCACATGAGACAATATCTTCATACAATGGGAATGATTGTGAGACTAATTCTTGACAAGGAAATGGTTTTAACCCATCAAAAAAATTATCAATATTACTTCATGGGATATGTATATAATCTGCAGAATTCCTTGATAACCTTGCAATGTAATCCTCATTCTTTGCAACATTCTCATCATCCTTTTGTCTCAAACTCAGAAATTGTCTTTCCATATCCTCTTGATGGTCACGAGGAAAGTATTTTTCTTATAAAAGATCTTTAAACTCCCTCCATTCTATACATGAAACTTCTTCATCCTCCTTTGTGTTTTTAATGAATGACCACCATTTATCTCTATCTCCCTTGAGGCAATAAACTAACATGAAATTTTTTTCCCTTTCGCTACTCTCCAAAGAATGAAATATTTTCACTAAGGAACGTATCCATTTCATAGCTAAAAATGGATTTTTAGACCCATTGAATGTTAATGGTTGTTGGATCACGAATCATTCTAACATTGATCCGCCATGTTTTGGATCAAGATTCTTTATTTGGGTAAGGTTATTATTCATAACCTGAGTGAGTTGTCCTAGTATGGTGATAAAATGATCAGCACCAGTAGCATCGCCAGCTCCACTATAATTATGTTGAGTATGAGGGCAGTCTCAAAATGGATTGTGTGAATTGATATAGTTTATGCTCCTTCTACTAGGTTCCATTTCTAAACAATGGAATACAATAGATTAGTTTTTGAATCGCAGTACGTAATTCCAATCTTGTAAAACACTTATCATAAATTGAATAGTTTATGGATATAATCCATAATCATAAAAAATGTTTTCTTTGAGGAAATATATACTCATAAATCCTTCATAATGGTTTTTAAAAAAAATGTTAATTAACCTAAGCATATCCACCGAGAGTGCAGTAGGGCTCGTTTTCAAGTACTGGGATACCACGGGTCTAGCCCAAAACTCCTTGTCAGAGTTTTCACTCCTCGGTTCATCTATAACAGAGCCGCCTCTACCTTCCCGTATCCAGATAGGGATTTATTTCGTAAAAAATACACAAAATCTCTACATTACCAAAATTCTAGGAAGTTCTTCTTTACTAATCCTTAAATTCTATCTTAGGGTAAAGATTCCTGATCAGAGTTTATCTAAATCTAGTTTCCAATGTTATTTCTAAACATCCCTTGATACCAACTATAATGCCCTGACCCCAGAATCCCAGATCTAGTGAATTATTTTAATACATTAGCATGACTACAATGAATCAAGTCCCGAAAGACTGGTCATTTTAACATTCTAGGAAAATAGATTACATACATGAACATTACATCACACATTCAAAAATAAAAACACAACATAACTGATCCTTGGATAATTCCATTAATCCCATAGATTAACCCTGAATATCAATCATAGTAAACTTCTTGGAATTATTGGAGAATAAAACATAAGAAAGTGGTGAGCTCAAATGCTCAGTAAGAGTAAGTAATACAGCGGAATATGACATAAAAATTAGACATGCTGAATAATTGAAAACACACGCCTTTACAAATAATAAACATGAATACTTTATGGCAGGAATATGAGATAAGTAAATAATTCATTAATATAAAACAGTCAGGGGTATTCTACTAGTCAAATAACTACATAAACCATCAATATTATTTTCATAATGAGGGAATGTATAATTCCGGACATTCTGAAACATCTTGTCAAGGCCTCAGTCAAGATGTCTAAAAATTGTATAGGCCTCAGCCAAAACCATATATCAAATTGGGAAAGGCCACATCCAATTCTACATATAATTGTCTCATGAGACCTACAAATTCACTTAGAAGCTATAGCGGGCTCCACCCGTCACATACTAAGTCCAATACATTCCTCGTATGAAAATGTTGAAACATAACATAAACATTCGTATTAATACTAGCCTATGAAATGTCAAAAACATTACCATAAACAATGAATTGTATAAAGTTAACTCATCCTCAATCAAATATATCACAAAACCTTAAATAAAATATGGAATACATTTATCATAATAAATCAACTTCAAACAAGTGTAAAATATATCAAAGGATGTTGACATAGAAGAAATCAAAACTATTTGAGAGAAATATCTCTTTCTATTTTGAAATAATTTAAGGGTCACATTTTTATAAAAGAAAACCTTTTTTTGAAAATATTCTTATAATATTTTTAGGGAAGATTCTATGATATTATAACAGCGTAAAATAGCCTCACCTTCCGTATAAGTTAAAAAAACATTCTTACATTAATTTTTTTGAAAAGGTCATAAAGTACCTTGTTTGGAAAATGGAGAAAAGATTCCTTTCAAAACATATAACATCAAATAAGGGTATAAATGAATTTAAACCATAGTCAATTAAATAGTATGATGTTATAAAATACATTTTAATGAAAACATGGATGTCGATGATAAAGAGGTCCCAGTAGATACTCAGCTAAAAATAACATTGGATAATAAAGAGATTGTGAAATTAAATCATACCTTGTAATTTTAATTGGTCAAGGGTACATTAACCTCATGTATAATAGTTCAATATTTTTTATTAAATTATACATGAATCATATACATAAATATGATATCATATATGATATTCTAATATTGCTTTGTTAATAATATTTTAGTAGTATCATCGTTTCGGGTGTTAACTGATTCATTTTCATTTATGTGCTTGGTTATGTATGCCATGTTTGTTATGAATAGGGTGTATATGACTCATATATATAATGAAATTAATTTCCTAAACATTATTTTAAATCATAAAATGAAAATTACTCTTTATTATTACGATGTGTAATGAATCTCATCGCGTTCGTGGAGACCGTAATCTGTACATACGCATGAGCGAGAATATCATTATATTGATGGCGAAATCGTATATAATTGGATTTTATATCATATATACAGAACCATTAACATGTTATATTTATTATTTAAATCATTTATACACATTATTATAACCATCCAAATAATAATGTGTTTGAATAACAAACTATACCATGATGTGGAGATGGTAAGTCGTACGTACGCACGTATGGTGACTTTGTGATTTATATGATGGATTGAATAATTAATATGGTGGTACCATATTTATAATAACATAACAGTATGTTAAACGTGTAGGATTTATTATTTTTTTATGGAAACAACAAAGAAAGAGGAAGTGGAAGATGAAAAGAACTTGAAATATGGTGGTGCAATTATTACTTCTTCTTCGGGTGTTTCCTTTTGAGTTGATGAAAAGGGATCATTAGGTTGGATTTATGATCAAATGAAGGACTCTAGATTAAAATGAGGAATGTTGGTAAGGTATTTGGTCAGGTTTTGGCCGATCCAAATGGATTTGGAGGTTTGAAATTAAGGGAAGGGGAAGTGACCTTTTATAAGAGAGGTGGGGTCCACTTTAGGAAAAGCTTGAAATATTATTTTATAATAAAATAATTTTCGGTTTATAATGGCTAAAAATTATTTATTTCTAGGATAATATGGGTATGGGTCTAAAAGCACTCAAAAAATAGGTTTTAGACAGGTTTAGTCCACCATATTAACCTTATCGTATAGATTTAACTCTTTATTAAGTAGTTTAACTTTTACCGTGTCTTCTTGTATTCTTACACTATATGGTTAATAAACATACTCTAAACATCCAATATATCATAAAGTGGTTCATTAATAACATATATAATATTATTTAATCCCTTTTTCAGAAAATTATATTTTTAGGAATATTATATAATTTAATAATATAATATTTGTATTAAAAACTCATTTATGTCAATTTTGAAACTATTTAGTATTTGGTTTATGTGGAAGTCATCACAACTTTATTACATAGAAAAATATACATTTAATCAATACAAAGATGTCATATTCACCTAGAAAATTCGTGTATGTCATTAAAACATTGAAATTATATTTAGTTTAATATTTACAATACAATTTATTTAATTCATACATTAATAAGGTAATTATGACATCATCATTGTGTCTTAAATAATTATAATTATTTAATGTCTAAAAATTATAAATAAAATACCATTATGTAGGAAATATTTTTATATTTATAATTAATATTTATATTCTAAAATATAACTTATATAAATCCTTGTATAAAATGTTTTACTAAAAGATATATGTTTATGTCATTTTTGTCTTTACTCAAAATTAATTAATAAAAAGTGTCATTATCACTCTCATGTGGCTTCAAGTGGTCCCAAAATCTACCAAAGAAAGCCAACAGTCGTAAATTTATCAACCAATTGGAATAAGACACATGTTTGGGCAATTTAATATTAATATATGAATATTCGTTTACCCTTATTTACCATATTTAACCTTTAATCATGATAAATAAAATATTTACTAAAGTAAATATTCATAATGTCTAAAAATAAAAGTTAACTATTTACACAATTTATACCTCCTGATTCCAAATATTGAATCCATTTTTCCAAATTCAAAACACCTAAGTGGAAGAAATTGATTTAAAATTAATTCTCATTGTTAAACCCAGAAAGTGGGTTTTTAAAAAGTAGATACTATCAAAAGATTGACCTGTTTTTATGTCAAATTTAAATGTGAAATTACATATATTGACATAAATTGTATTAAATGATAAAAATATAATGTAATTATACTTTAAAAAATTCAAATTCTTAGTTTAACAGTATAAATTATATTGATAAAAAAGCTGTTTTCAATTAAAACATTGTATTTTTCACTATTCATCAAAATATGAAAGTTATCAGAAAAGTACCAAAAATTTATCGAAATTAAATTATTATGTTCCTCTTATAAATAATAATTTAATTTCATTAAATTGAATATATAAAATTATCAAATATAGGTCTTTAAAAAGGGTTCTTCATTAAAAGGAGGTAAAATTTCATTTTTTTTAAAATACTTCTTTAATCTGAAAAAATGAATATGATCTCATATTATGTCTAAGAAAAATATAATATGGATTTTAAAATTATATAGAGTATATATGATTTAAAATGAAGTTAATACTATTCATAACTTCTTTTTGAACGTCTAGTTTGTAAGTTGTAGTGTGCTCGAACTCGGTGTTGCGTGTAGCATATGCTATTGAATTACTTTAATGAGATAACGTACAATGAAATCATGGGGTTTTAAAATAAGACACTAGTATATCTTCAAAAAACACCACAAAAAAGGAATCTATATACCCCTATAAGATCTAATTCGTCAATTTCATAAATATATATGGTCCATTCATAAGATGGAAAGTCATAATGAAAAAATAATAATGGCTATATCTGCTTATGAAAGGTATTTGAAAAATTTCCTCCATCCGAACTCATAGTTGGTGATTCCTTGAATATAATTCAAACATAGAGAAGAAACTAACTCCCCTAAATTTATCAAAATTATCATCAATTCATTTAATATGATTCCAATTATTTATCAAAAAAATGTTTAAGATTAAAATCATCCACACAATGTTTGAGAGTTCAATTTTCCTTATTCACAGACAGAAATAGTGTTTCCCTCAGAGACGTGCTTCGTTGAATAGCCCCTTTTCGTTCCTAATATTCCAACAGGACTTTAAATTCGATCAATTCCATTGGTTTCATCATATAATATATAATTTATATATTATTGGTCCCTAGTACAAGGTCAATTATAAAATCCACATCTCTTTTGGGTGGAAACCGTGAAAAAAGATTGGAAAAAATTAAGAACCTAGTCAAAATAGTTAGAAAATCTTTATTCCAAATCTCATCCAAATGATTCGATGGTACGCATTTCCAAATTAAAAGATATGGTTCCAACCACCATCTCCAAAATTTCTTCTCTAATTTTATTTACATCTAAATTTCCTCTAAAGAGATTCTTCATAACATCCAGTGATGGGAAACTAAACCTGAAGGAATAATAGTCAATGTTATCATTGAATGATGTAAACCAATATAAACCCAAAATAAATTCATATACATCTATATCAAGAATATATAAATCCCAAAGTAACATATCCCCACTGATAGTTATAGATAACTTTTTACACATAAATTCATGACATACTCTTTGTCCATGATGATTTTAAAGTTTCAAAGAAGAATGTATCATATCTACATGAAAAGACAAAAGATCGATAACATGAGATGTTATAAATGAGTGGGATGCATATATATCAAAAAAAATATTTCATAAGGGTATAATTCAAAAGAATCATATCACTCATTATCGAAGAACCATATTTATCATTTATGATCACATGATTAGCTCCATACAGTTTCTTACTCACTACACTTTACTCTTTGTTACCCTACTTAGATTGTACTGGTTAAGGATTCATGGTGTTCCTAGAATCACCTTGGATCACTCGGTTCTAATGATGGGAATTATTTTTTTGTACTATCCCTATTGAATCATAGATTGTTTTTGAACCTTTAGATGTGTCTCTAGCACCCAACCATGAACCATTGCATCAACAGTAGTGCAGAAGTACCATTTTATTTCAATTGTGACAAGATCTAGGTGGTGTTGTATAATCTTGATCCAAATGGTCAAAAGTACCATATTGAAAACATCACAGCTTACTTATTGTTTAAGGATGAATGTTTATAGATCCTGTAGTCTGATTCTAAGAATTCTCATCAGTCTGAATGTTGGTGTTAATCTTTTTCTTATTCCCATTATTAGAGTCTTGACATTTTCCCATAGGAATAAACATTCTCCCCACAATGGTATCTCTTGAGATATCCCTTTCTTCCATCATCTCTCTATTTTCCATTTATGTATAATCCATTATATAAATAATGGAAATATTTGATCGAATATCTATCAATAAACCTGAATAAAAAATTCATTCCTTAAAGGAATCACTTATAGTAATTTCTTGGTAAAATTGGACTAAATTCAACAAAAATTATTCTTACTATATCACAATGAGGTTATCTTGCTT
Organism: Viscum album; assembly: GCA_963277665.1. Taxonomy (NCBI): domain Eukaryota; kingdom Viridiplantae; phylum Streptophyta; class Magnoliopsida; order Santalales; family Viscaceae; genus Viscum; species Viscum album. The sequence continues at coordinate 1,358,252,807 of OY728159.1, forward strand.
AAAACTGAAGAAGTCTATTATATTAGATAACTAAAAGATGAGAGTTTTGAATATCTTATTAAAAATTTATTCAAAAACATCATATGTCATGCATTTTTCTAATTTAGACTGAAAAACTAACACCCACTATTAGCACGAATAATACTATAGCATATACATTTCCAGCTTTACTTTTAAATCTTCTGGTGTCCCAAGGAAATTGAACACTCGATTCATCCAATTCAACCAGACTTCTTCTTTTTTACATTTTGGAATATCCCTAAATGATGTTTGGATTATTCATTTATAACTGAACCAAATGGTCCAATTTTCATGGTCCATCACTCCTATTAACCTTATATATAGCTTGAAAATCATGGAAATTATTTGGACTAGCTTTTGGTTCACCTATATCTAAGGTTCAACCACATTCTTAGTAACCTCATCTAATTGATTTCTATGACATCTACTTGGTGTGTCATTCACTATAAGTATAACTAAAATCCATTTAGTGTCACTCATTGTCTATTTTTTGATTATAAATTTGATTTTACCACACTAACACATATCACAAACACATCTTTCCTCAATTAAACCAACATCAAAATTTCAACCATTTTTTAAAATAGTACAACTATACATTTCAAAACAACTATTTTCACTATTTTGGAAAATCAATAATTTTTTCCATTTCATAAACCATTAAACTATAATGCACAATGCATTCTTATTAGGGATGTCATACTATCAATGTATGTAATGAAACTCTCATCAGCTAAACCCATGATGATAATGTAGCTATACAACTACAAGTGTATTAAAACACTCAAGTACCCAAAAACCCTAGTAAATTGATTTTCAACATAAAGAGGTTACCTGAACCTTTTTATTATCTACATTTCAAGTTATGAAAATTTATCTCCTTACTACCATACCAAGAGAAAACTGATACCATTTCCATCACCAGGACTAAACAAAAGTGACACATTTTTTCTAAAAAAAAATAAATGGTCCAACTGAAGTTGATACCATTAGTTCCAAAAAGATATTTGTATCCACAAAGACTGATTCCATTTTTAATATCATTAGCCTACTAATTGTCTTGAAGAGTGGTGGGGGATATATTAGGACATAGGTGACATCCCAAAGACACCAATGTTTGGAAATAAATTTTAGGGTCCTCAATAATATTTGATGGATGATTTTCTATTTGAAAATTAAAACATCCAAATTACATAAACAATAACCAACCAAACCTATATATAATGCATGAATAAAAAAAACTCTAAATAGAACAACACACAAAACTATGTTATAGTACAATTATAAAGAAATATACATACATGAAGAGAACCAAAATGCCACAAATCTAAAAACACCCAACTAACATAAACCAGCAACACCAAACCCGCTCCATGTTCCAAATCTGCATGGCATACCCATGGTATCAAGAAGTATATATACTAAATAAGATAAATTTCTTCTACCTATTTCTCAAGAGATGAAATCTTAAAATACACAATAGTTCTTATGTAGGATTTCAGCATGAGCTCAGTAGGATTTCCCCAATGTCTTCCCTAACTCATTCCACTGGGAAAAAACTTTCTATAACAATTTATAAAAAATAGTTTTAAACTAGAAAAATAGTTTATAAAAAATCCCATGGGATGCAATAAGTGATATATAAGAACATTTTAAAATATTCTAGAATACTCATAACCATGTCTCTACACACACCATATATTCCCAGATGACATTTCTATAATCATGAGTGGTCTCTCATAGATCCACCAATTCATCGTAGATTGACAAATACTAGGAACCCTAATGAAACATACCCCTTATATTTGTTCACATCTAATGAAAATGAACTCATGAAACCCATTTATGCCAAAGTACTCATAAAACCATTCCAAAAACCTTTATTTATATAAAAAAAATCAATAGAAAATTTCCATGCATAAAAACAAAACCATAATTTTAAAATCCAAATTTTAAAATTATAATGCAAAGTGGTTTCCAAAATCCAAGAAATTTTCCCACAATTTTCCAAATTCAATACCAATCAGGATTTATACTAAAAAATATACAAGTATTTCATCATAATTTTAGTCAAAAACATTAATTAAAATTATGAATTTATATTCTAAATCAGTTGTATATAAGATAGAAGCCACCAACCACATAAACGTTAGTGAAAATGAAGAAAGGCAATTAGATATTCTATATATGATCAAAACATATGTTCCATTTACAATATTCAATAAGATCTCATAAATATTTATAAGAAAAATTGATCTATACATAATATACTAGATCTATGGTTTCGAGTGAGAGAGAGAGAGAATAAAGATATCTAAGAGGAATGATGAAGAACGATGACTTCCCAATGACTCTGGACCTCCATTACACTTTGACTCAACTAAGAATCACTACTAGATTAAATTAAATTGTCTATCCAGTCATAGGATCAATATTAATTCATATTATGGATGTGTTAGGAGATTATTGAGAGTATGGAGGCATAATTAGTATTAGATCCACATTTTTAGGGGTTCTAACTATACGTTGTTGGGTTAGGTCACAAGGTTTGGTAAACTATGTGCCAATTGTGCTATACTGTTATCTAAAGACAACCCCTTGCATGGTTGGATCACATGGTTAGACAAAATATGCACCAACTATGTTTTCCCTATGTTTCATGTTTCACAGTTTTCCATGGGTACTCACACGGTTTGGCCAACCCATGAACCCACTGTGCTCCTTCCCAGTGCCCACATTCTTATCTTTCACAGTTTTCTAAATATGTTTCATAGTTTCTAATAATCTTTCAAAAATGTTACACCTCTATAAAATACTCAAAATCATTCTAAAACCCCTCATAACTTCATGAATCTTAACCAAAACATTACATAGTCTCAAAATACATAAATAAAGAGAAATGTACCTAAAACTATGGGTGATATGAATGGATTTATATACTATTATGGCTAGAAAATCATAATTTCACACACTCCCTTATTATTTTTCATAATCCCTATGCCCCCTCATGTATATAATAATAATAATAATAGTATTGAATATTGACATGCACTAAACTCACAGATTAAATTAAATTTTATTTATTAAAATAATGTTCAATATGTAATATTTCTAACTAAACCATTAAACTAGGTCTGTCATTACTTCTCAATATTTATGAGACATTGAATAATGACTATTTATTTAACAAATAAATATCACTGTATTATTCACAAATAAATAAATAAATATTATATTCACTAAATATAAGGTAAATATTTATTAAATATTCTTCTCAAAAAATATTATCTCTAATAAATGGTGATGGAATATTTATGATCTAAATAAAATGAATAATTTTTAAACCACGTATAGAAATAATATTTATTCAACTTTTTAACTAAAAAATAATATTATTGTATAACTAAGGTTATGGATACACTTATTGGGTGACCCTTGAGGCCTCTTTCTTAGTGGTACTAATAGAATTCAGCTAATATCCAAGTTTAGCATCTAGAAAAAGGACAAGGAACCCATACATAAATAATTTAATTTCCAAATGACATAAAACCACATATGGATGATTATTATATAATATATTCTATTTATCATGATATCTCTAATCAAATAGGTTTCAACTAGTTTCATCAATCTATGTGCATGATGCCTTCTTATTTTCATTTTCATAAATTGAACTCACATACAAAACATCATGGTCATCAATTTATTTAGGCTATATGATATTCATTAAAGTGCCTGAGATATAAATTTTTGTTAAAGAAGTGGAAATCATTTTTTCATTATTAATTTCTGACAAATTACTCATGATGTACCTAATGTATCCAACTTTACTGAGAATATATATCATCATAGTTTTCATAAATTTTCTAAATAATGTCCTCAAAAAATCTAATAATAATAATAAATACCAAGGACCAATAAAAATGTTCATAGATAGAAACTGTCAATGATTCATGTAAATATAAATTTCCTACTAGTAGGTCTCATTATCATAATCTCTTATACTAGAAATGAAGAAGGTTTTACACCATGAGAAGGTGCCTCAAATTACAATGAGTCTCCACCCCTTATAGAATATATCATTTTTTCCCTAAAATTAATTATTCCATCTATATAACTTATACACTAGTGCAGAAAACGTTTTTAATGTCACCAATTTTGACGTCGGTTATATATAACCGACGTGCAAATCTATGATACGTGGTTTTTTACATCGGTTATTTTATAAGCGACCTAAAAAATATGGAGAGTAAATTTTTTACATCAGTTATTTTAATAACTGACATCAAAAATCCCGCGCGTTCGTTTTTTAAGTCAGTTATTTTATAACTTACGTAAAAAACCAAAGCGGGTTTTGTTTTTACGTCGGTTATTTGATAACGGACCTAAAAATGAGGTATCTACAAATTTTTTAGGTCGGTTATTTTATAACGGACATAAAAACCCAACCCGCTGAATTTTTCACGTCGGTTATAAAATAATCGACGCAAAAATTGTGGTTTATGATTTGTTTTTAAGTCGGTTATAAAATAACCAACGTAAAAAGCAACACACGGATTTTTTTATATCGGTTATAAAATAAAAGACATAACAACTGCGTTATCGGATGCATTTATAACCTTGGTTATTATAATAACTGACGTTATAAATGTAATAAAAATAGTGTATAATGTTGGTTATTAAATAACTGGCGTTATAAAACATTTAAAAAATTAACACGCTCCATGGATTGTCATTTATAATTTTTCGATCGACATACCGGTTACTCGTCTCTCTCGCGTGGAAAACCCTAATCGACTCTTCGATCTCGTTTCGTTAAACTGGTTTTCCCATCATCGTTTATCATCTTTACTCTCCCAGGATATATCATCTCCACTCGCAACACTCAGGTAAGCCTCCCATGACTTTATTTCGTTCATTTTTTTCCCGGATAGTATATATTTAAGTTTTGTGATTTTTTTGTTTAAACTAGGTAATATTATTTGATTTCGAACCCCCTTACCACATTTTTCCATCATCATATTATTTATTATAACCAGATCTATTAGATCGACTCGCAATATTCACATAATCCTCACCTACTTCTATTTCATTTGTTTTTACTTCGCGGATGCCCGACATTGATGGTAATTTTTGTTGTCATTGACAAATAATGATCTCATTCACCTATATTACTGCAATTTATATGTAAATCATTGTGATACACCCATTATGTGTACCAGTGTGATTTATTTTATATGTATATATTGTTTTTCATGGTGGAATGTTTGTTTTGGATCCTTGGTTGTTTCTATTTTGGGTATCACTATTATTAGTTCCATGATATATTTACGTCGCTTATTTTCGTTGACTATTATAAGTCTTCATATGCTATTAAAACCCGATTCATTGTATAATATATCATTTTATACTAGTAGTATATACAGTTCATGGTTCTCATTTTGAATAATGGCGTGATACCAAAACTAGTAGCTTGAGGATAAAATCCATAGATATCCCAAAACTAATAGCTTGAGGTTAAAATCCCATGGTTTTGGGGGGATTTCAAGAGGGTTGGTGGCTGTCCAGGGGGTTGGGGGTTGTCCTGAGGGTGGGGGGATGTCCCGAGTGTCCATGGAGGTGGGGGTGGGGGGAAGTCTAGGGTTGTGTGTGGGGGGGGGGGTCCAAGTGGGTGCGGGTGTTGAAGGGGGTGGGGCTGTCCAAGGGGGTGGGGGGGGAGGGGGTTTCCAAGGGGTGGGGGCCAATCCAAAGGGTTTGGGGGGTTTTCGGGGGGGTGGGGGCTGTCCAGAGGGTTGGGGGTGTCCAAGGGGGTTGGGGGTGTGGGTGGTCTCTAGTAGGGGTGGGGGTGCTGTCTAGAGGGGTGAGGGATATCTAGGGGGTGGGGGATGTCTTGAGGGGTGGGGGCTGTCCAAGGGGGTAGTGGTGTCCAGGGGGTGTCCAAGGGGGTGGGGGTGGTGTTCAGAGGGTTCGGGGGGTTTTCCAAAGGGTTGGCATGTCCTGGGTGTCCATAGAGGTGGGGGGGAAGTCTAGGGGTGTGTGGGGGGGGGGGGGGTCCGAGGGGGTGGGGGTGTCGAAGGGGGTGGGGGCTGTCCAGGGGGGGTGGGTGGAGGGGGGGGGGGTTGTCCAAGGGGGTGGGGCCAGTCCAGAGGGTTTGAGGGGTTGTCCGGGAGGTGGGGGATGTCCAGAGGTTTGGGGTGTCCAGGGGGTGTCCAAGGGGTAGGGGGTGGGGTGGTGTCCAGGAGGGACGGGGGGTGCTGTATAGAGGGGTGGGGGTTGTCCAGGGGGTGGGTGCAGTCCAGATGCTTGGGGGGGGGGGGCTGCCCAAAGGGTTGGGGGTTGTCTATGGGGTGCCCAAGGGGGTAGGGGTGGGGGTGGTGTCCAGGAGGGGTGGGGGTGCTGTCTAGAGGGGCGGGGTGCAGTCTAGAGGGGTGGGGGTGTCCAAGGGGTTGGGGGCTATCCAGAGGGGTGGGGGCTATCCAAGGGGGTGGTGGTGTCCAAGGGGTGTCCAAGGGGGTGGGGGTTGTGTTCACAGGGTCCGGGGGGGAGGGGTTGTCCAGAGGGTTGGGGGTGTCCAGGGTGTCCATGGAGGTTGGGGGGGCAGTCCAGGGGTGTGTGTGTTGGGGGGGGGGGGGGGGTGGGGGTCCAAGGGGGTGGGGGTGTCAAAGGGGGTGGGGTTGTCCAAGGGGGTGTGGGCCTGTCTAGAGGGTTTGGGGGTTGTTGGGGGGGGGGGGTTCCAGAGGGTTGGTCGGTGTCCAGGGGGTTGTCCAAGGGGGTAGGAGGTTGGTGGTGGTGTCCATGAGGGGTGGGGTGTCCAGGAGGGGTGGGGGGCTGCCCAAGGGTGTGGTGGTGTCCAGGTGGTGTCTAGGGGGGGTGGGGGTGGTGTCCAGGGGGTGTGGGGGCTGTCCAAAGGGTTGGTGGTGTCTAGGGGGTGTCCAAGGGGGTGGGGGTTAAGTGTCAGTTGGGATTGACTATTTCATCATTGTTTGTGATATTATTACATGATGATTGTATTGTTTTATAGATATTAGTGTTGCAATATGATTCTATTTGGTTATATATATTTTGACCACTCATCGACAATGAGAAAATTATGGTTTATGGGGGAGACCATGTCATGGTTTTCTCGTATGCGTAGTTATCCTAAAACCATTGTGTCGTGATGATTGGATTTACATTTTGATTTTCTCGATTTGAGTTTTAATTTTAAATTTGATTTGATTCTCAGGTTTACTCGATTTTTTCTAATGTTCTATTAACAATTGAAATCCCAATGGTTTTCTTTGATTCAATGGAATTTAAAACTGTTATATCTAACTATATTTTATTTTTAAAATCATATTCAAGCATATTTGTTTAAATACAAATAATTTTGTTTTATATTTCAAAATTTTTTTACATTAGAATTGTGATTTTTTCATATAAACATATATTTGTGTTATCTTAAAAAGATGTTTAATTTTGATATTATTTATAGGTAATAATGAGTCGAAATTGGATTATGGAACATAGAATGAGAAATGAATATGAGGAAGGTGTTGATGCCTTTTTGGAATTTGCTAAACAAAATGCTCCAAGTAGTGAAATTTTTTTTCATTCCATGCCTGAAATGTTTGAATATGAAGAAGATGAAAAGTATAGAGGTAAAAGATCATATGATTTGTCATGATTTTAATTTGAGTTACATCCCTTGGATTTGGCATGGTAAAACTGGATGGAATTTCATTGATGATGATGATTCACAAGATGGTAACTCAAATGGAATTGAAGAAATGATTCGCGATATTGCAGCAGAACAAATTGAGATAGAACTGATAGTTGCGTGTCTATATAGTGATGCTGAAAAACCATTATATCGTGGTTGTACAGATTTTACGGTTTTTTCGGTGGTGTTAAGATTGATTAACCTGAAGAAGAAACATGGATGGAGTGAGAGAAGTTTTACATAGCTGCTACAATTGATGAAAGACATTCTTCCAAAAGGTAACGATCTTACATATTCACATTATAAGGACAAGAAAATATTATTCCTGATGGGATTGGGATACAAGAAAATACATGCATGTCCGAATGACTGTATTATATATAGGAAGGAATATTAATTTCCATTAGAGTGTCCTAAATGTGGGACATCACAGAATAAGGTGAAAGAAAAATCCCAGTCTAATGTAGAGATTACAAATATCCCTTCAAATGTATTTTCGTATCTTCCTATAATTCATCATTTCAAACATTTATTTGCTAATTCACATGATTCAAAAAGGTTAATATGGAATGCAGATGAGAGTTTATGTGATGGAAAAATACATCATCTAGCTGATTGTCCACAATGGAAGAAAATTGTTGAGCAATATTCTACATTTGGAAATGAAATTAGAAATCTCAAACTAGGGTTGTGCATATATGGAATGAATCAATACCAAATCCTCAGTAGCACACATAGTTCATGGCTTGTTTTATTTTTAATTTACAACCTCTCTCCTGATTTTTATATGAAGTGCAAATATGTCATGTTGATTATAATGATATCTGGTCCGAAGCAACCTGGCAATGATGTTGAAGTTTACTTGTCACAGTTGATTAATGATTTGAATCTTTTATGGGCTGATGGTATTAGGGTGTATGATTCTTATAAAATAGAATATTTTCAACTGCATGCAGTGCTTTTCTTCACTGTAAATGACTTCCCAGCATATGGAAATTTTCCCGGATACAGTGTTAAAGGGAATAAATCATGTCCAATTTGTGAACAATAGACGTCATATTGTCAATTTCATTATGGGAGGAAAACACTGTACATGGGTCATCGAAAGTTTTATCCTATGGATCAACCTTATAGAATACTAAAAAATTCATTTAATTGCTAACAAGTAATTTATATTGCTCCAAAACCTTTATCCCCTAATCTGTATTTTGAGAGGGTGAAAAACCTTGATGTGACATTGGGAAAGACATAGAAATCTAGTATGTATACACATATTTGGAAGAAATGGTCAATATTTTTTGAGCTACCATATTTGAGATATCATGAAGTTAAACATAATATTGATGTCATGCATGTGGAGAATAATATATGTGATTGTTTGGTTAGAAAATTGATAGATATTAAAGAAAATACAAAATATGGGTTGATTTCTATATTAGACTTACTATCAATGGGAATATGTTTGGAGTTATTTCCCACTACTAAAGGAAGATGAACATTTCATCCCCCATCTTGTCATACATTATAGAAGAGGGAGAAAATTAGCTTTTTTTAGTGTCTGCATGATATCCAAGTGCTTCAAGGTTATTCTTCAATTGTTAAAAAAATTTCTTCCTTGAAGGACTTGAACATGATAGGTATGAAATCACACGATTGTCATGTCATGATGCAACAAATTGTACCAGTTTTATTACATGAAATATTTCCCATCCGTGTCAGAAAGACTATAATGAAGTTGTGTTATTTATTCAATTCAATTTTTAATAAGGCGATTGATGTGAATTCTTTGAACATTTTGGAAAAGGATGCAATTTTTATACTTTATAAATTGGAAATGTTTTTTCTACCAAATTATTTTGATATAATGGTGCATTTAATGATTCATCTGGTTCAAGAAATAATGCTTTGTGGTCCTGTACATTTTCGTTGGATGTATCCTTTTGAATGGTATACGAAAATATTAAAGGGGTATGTTAAGAATCCATATTGACATGAAACCTCTATTATTGAAAAGTATATTTCTGAGGAGGTTGTAGAGTTTTTTACGAGCTACTTGGATGTGGCGTAACACGTAGGTTTGCCTCCATCTTGCCATGAACAAGTTAATAATTAAGGAAAGGGGATTCATGGCATGAAAGTCAAATCATTGTTAGCTGAACAGATGATGAAGTTAGAATCATACATCTTGAATAACATAGCTGATACTCAAACGTATATAACATTGTATATTAATGATTTGAAACAATTTCATCCAAAGAATAATTAAATGTTTATTTTGAATGAGCACAACAAAACATTTTTGACATTGTTTAAAAAGACCTTGCTTTGTAGATCAGATGTATCAGAGACATTAAAATGGATAGTGGGTGGTCCATGTTAAATTGTGATAACATGGTTCGGTTATGACATTAATGGCTATACATTTCATATGAAAGCTCAGGACAGCAAAAGTGCAATTTAGAATAGTGGTGTATTGGTGTTTGCAGAAGCAATGCATTTTTCGAGTGCTATGGAAAAATACCCAATTTCTGTATCAAGTGCATATTATGGAGTGATTGAAGACATATGGGAGGTTGATTACATTAAAATTAAAGATCCTATTTTTAACTATAAATGGTTTATCGGTAACAACAGTGTCAGACACGATGAATTTGGAATGACCCTTGTTAATCTGAATAGATTGGAAGACACAGCCGATTCATTTATAATGGAAACACAGAAAAAAAATTCTATGTATTAGATCAATCATAATTGTAGTGGGATGTTGTTTTACAAGGGAAAACAATATATTGATGATGATTAACTTGATGAAGATGCTGATTTACGTGAGGTCCCTACTTCCATGGAAAGATTAACAGAACATAATGATGAGCATGTTGAAGACATGGTTTGTGTCATAAGGAATGATCATGATGAAGGTATTTGTGAAAACAATCCATTTGTACATTCCAAAAATTATAGGTAATATATGTTTATTTCTTGTTTACATTTATTGTTTTCATAAAATGTTAGATATTGTATTTTTTTCATTATTAAAACATGTATTAAAAAAATAAGCATAAGTTTTTGTTTGTTTTAAGTTTGTTTAGTTTACTTTATCATGTTTACCATTACATGAATTATATATCTATTATTTTTTTTCAGTGAAAATTACTTTTCCATGTTTACCAGGATTACCAGGTTTACCATGTTTACCATGTTTACCATCATGACCATATTGACAATCTTTACCATTGTTTAACACGCTTACCATATTAACAATGTTTACTATTACGTAACTTAGTACAATTTTCTATTTTCTGATTATAGTAGTATTAAAATATTTGAATTTGTATATTTGTGAACTAATGTTTTTTTAAGGTTAATTACAGATCATTCAGTTGATCAACCACATGATTCTAGAGATGAGCATATTGGTCATACCTCTGGGGAGGAACATCTGCATTCTCCTCTTGATGTTCCCCAATCCTCCTCATGTGCTCCTATTACAACAAAGAGTTCAAGAGTTAGTAAACATGGGTGCACACATTTACCAAAATTAGCACTTTCCCATATGTAGGATCAGAGTATACTTGTTTTGTTTTATGATGATGATATTCATAGAGGTCCAAATGCAAAAGAATTAAAGGGTTTTGTATCAACTCAGGCTAAGAGAAAAATAAGCATTTTATATGATTATTGGAGAAGTGTGGATAAAGAGGTTATATCTCAGTTGTGGGAGATTATTTTGGTAAGATATTTTTCTATAGTTTGACTATTCGTTAAATGTTTCTAGTATATATAATATGTTTAACCTCTTCTTTCATCAGATGACATTTGATATTCCTGACACTGGAGGAGTCAGGAAGAAATTCTTATTGATGGCTGCCTGGAGATGGAGGGATTTCAAATCAACCCTCTCATCTGATTTCATTTATGGTCATAGGAGTCATGACAATCCATGTCGTATATATCATTTTATAGATGAAGAAACATGGAGATAGTTTGTTGAAACTAGAATAAAAGAGTCATTTTTGGTAATGGAAATGTAATCTTTTATAAGCTTTCTTATATAAATGATCTTATTAATATTTTGGTTAATGATTTCTTATTCTTAATTTACAGCAAACAAATAAAGCTCGTCAGGAGATCCAATCTATGAATGTATACCCTCATAGTTTATCTCGGGGAGGGTATGCATTTTTTGACGAACAAATGATGGCATAAAATTTTCAAAAACTAAGAGCTGCGACTTCAAGCTCTAGAGAGGTGGTCCCTCTATCCCGTCTATCTAGACATGAAAAATGGAAGAGAGCTCGGGTGGGAAAAAAAGGGCAATATATTTCGGAATAATAGAGAATCGTAGCTGAGAGGATTGTAAGATATCTATTTTATTTATTTAATTTAACTATTTTATTCATATAATTTCAATCATTACATAAATGTTCAATTAATTAATACATGACTCTCTTGAGGAGTAGAGATTACCGGGGGAATTTACAGCTATTGGGAGGTAAGATATTTTATCTGTAGCATTGGGATAGCCTGAACATCCTGGTCATGTAATAGGATATCTTGAAGGTGTATCGGTAAGAAAAGTGTTGCCACATTATTCAACTTCTAAAGTCGAGGGTGCTTATAAAAAATAGAATCCGTAGAGGCTGAAGTTCATAATATTAATGCAACGATGGAGGAAAATATTAGAGCATCGGTACAGTCTATGTTTGCAGACATGCAAAGACAATTTTAGACTGCATCTCTCACTCCTCCACCTCCCCCTGCAGACCCCATTATTTATCCTCCACCTCCGCCAGTATCTCCCACTCCCCCACCTAGCCTGCGGACCCCATTTTTTATTCTACTCCTCCGACGCAGCTTTCTACTTATTGCGAGTTGTATGTTGATGATCCTCAACATCATATAGTTTCATATGGCTTGGTATATTTTATAGGAGATACATTTCATCATCAACAGTTATAGGTCGAGAATAAGAGGGTCACTGTACAGGATATTAATGATAGATTAGCTCGAGTACCATTACCTCTAGATGAGGGGATGACAGTTTGACATAGTATCATCCATTTTTTAATTTGGCCATCTAGAATTCTTCGACTCATTTCCATAGAGGTATGAATGTTATATCTTTTATTTTATTTTTTTTATTAAATTTTTTTATCATTTGAAAACTAATATATTTTTCTATTTATTTTTACAGGAATACTTAAAAGGAAAATAAATAACGTATAGACAACAACAAAGACAAATGGCTATGACATCAGATACAGATTCTCGTAGTCTTTTCATATTGTCAAAATATTTAAATTTGTTGCTGGGTCATTATGAGTTTCCAATGGAATATCATGTTTGTGGATGTGCAAAAACTATGGGGATTATGAAAACTGATATCAAGGAGCTTGTTACTGGAGATAAGTTGGGAATCAACATGGTGAAAATGTTTTCCATGTAATTCTTAACACCTTTTCCATGTGTTATATTTATTAAAAATGTATACTTATGTCTGTTTTGTATTAGGTATCTTTATACAATTTGTGAGAGGAATGTGCCAACAGATGTATATGGATTCATGGACCTGCAATTGATTTCCCCTAAAGCATGTGCATTGGATCAGGAATAAAGAATGATTTATACTACTGAAAGACTTGAACATAATATAGTCACACAATTTTGGATAATTATATTTTTGAGAGGTATGAAACACATCTCTCTCAAAGAGTTCATTATCTTTTAACATAAAAACCCCACTAACCTTAAATTTTCTTTTATCAGTGATCATTGGATGTTAGGGGTTTTTTGCCCAAGGGAGAAAACACTTTATTGGATATGCTCTGTCCATGATGATGTGCGGGAATGTTTTATGAATATATTGGAAAAGTAAGTTTCAATTTCTCAATAGTTTAATATATTATAATGAATTTTAAATTTACCCCATTCATACTATTTTCTAACAGGGTATGGGTCTACTTTCGAAAAAACACAAATAAAAGGAGTGCAAAGACCAAATATGGAAATAAAAAGGTAAATATCCATTAAATTATTTTACTTTTTTATTTATTAAATAAAATAATATATTGATATTACACTCATTCAAACAGAATTGTTAGGAACAACAAGGCATCATCGAATGAAGATATTATATGTTAAGATTTATGTATGAAATAATAACAAATGGGATAGTTGTGAACTTTGACCTGGTATGACTTCCTTTTAAACTTTTCCATATTATTTCAATTTGATTTATTCATTATACACGTTAACTACTATCCATTTCATTTGTATCTATTTTATGACCCTCAACCCTATACTTCTCAATACATCAAACACTTACAAGTGGAGTGGACAATTATTTTACAGGTTTGATTGAATTTTAGTTGTTTGTAGAGTAAAATGTAATTATGAATATTGTCATTGTAATTGTATATTTGGTAGGCGTTTAGGTTGGATTTTTTATTGAAGTTGACTGTGTAAGTTTTGAATGTAATATTTGTGAATGTTTAGTTTTTCTCTACTTCCTGTTTTGGTATACTTAAGATGCTTTTTATGGTATGGATTCTGGTCTGGGGGGGAGGGGTTACAAGGGTGTGGGGTGGGGGGGGTTCAGTGGGGTTGGGGTGTCCAGGGGTGTGGGAGGGCTATCCTGTGGGGTGGGAGGGTCCTGGGTGTCCATGAGAGTGGGGGTAGTCTGTGGGGGTGGGAGCATTTCCAGGAGGGTGGAAGGTTTATTTAGGGGAGTGGGAGGCTGTCCAGAGGGTGCCCAAGGGTGTGGGGGTGTCCTGTGGGGTGAGGGGGGTTTCCAGGGGCGTGGGAGGGCTGTCCAGTGGGGTGGGGGAGGGTCCGGTGGGGTGGGGGGGGGGGGGAAAGGGGGTCCAGGGTGTCCATGGGGATGGGGGGCAGTCCAGGGGGTGGGAGCGGAGGCACCGCCATCCCTCGGGGGGCTGAACGCCGCTGGAAGGTATTCATCACTCCCACATGTGAAACATTTTGAGAGCTCAAACTTCGCATGTTGGAGTGATGAGTACCTTCTAACAGCGTTCCCCCCGTGGGGGTGTCCAGGAGGGTGTCTAGGAGGGTGGGGGGCAGTCCTGGAGGTGGGAGGCAGTCCAGGGGTGTGGGGGTGTCCGGGAGGGTGGGGGTCGTCCAGGGGTGTGGTGGGTTGTCCAGGGGGTGGGGGGAAGTCCATGGGTAGGGGGCGTCCAAGAGGTTGGGGGTTTTCCAGGGCGGTGGGGGTGTCCAGGGGCATGGTGGGGGCTGTCCAGTAGGGTGAGGGGGTTCTAGTCTGTTTTTGGTAACTTTTTGGTCTGTTTTAGGGGTGTGGGAGGGCTGTCTAGGGGTGTGGGAGTGTTGTCCAGGGGGTGGGGTTTATACAGGGGGTGGCTGTTGTCCAGGGGTGTGGTGGGATGTCCAGGGGGTGGTGGGGATGCCCATGGGAGTGGACGGCTGTCCAAGAGGTCGGGGGCAGTCCAGGGGTGTAGTGGGGTGTCCAGGGGTGTGGTGGGGACTGTCCAGTGGGGTGAGGGGGGCTGTCCAGGGGGTGGTGGGGTTGTCCAAAAGGGTGGGGGTTTTCTAGGGTTCTTGGGGGCAGTCCAAGGGGTGGGGGAAGTCCAGGGGTGTCTAGGGGTGTGGGGGTTGTCCAAGGGGCGGTGGGGATGTCCATGGGTGGGGGTTTTCAGGGGTGGGGGGGATTTCCAGGGGTGTTGGGGGTTGTCCAAGGGGTGGGGGTTTCCATGGTTGTGGTGGGGTGTCTAGGGGGTGGTGGGTGGGGTCTATCCCTTGGGTCGAGGGGGTTCTGGTCTAGTTTTTATAACTTTTTGGTCTGTTTCAGGGGTGTGGGAGGGCTGTCCAGGGGTGTGGGAGTGATTTCCAAGGGGTGGGGGTATAAAGGAGGGTGGGGTATGTCTAGTGGTGGTGGTTATGTCTAGGGTTGTGCGGGGGGGTGGTGTCCACGGGTGCGGTGGGGGAAGTCTTGTGGGGTGAGGGGATTTTGGTTTGTTTTTTGTAACTTTTTGGTCTGTTTATGGGGTGTGGGAGGGATGTCCAGGGGTGTGGGAGTTCTGTCCAGGGGGTGGGGGGTATACATGAGGTTGGGGGGGGGGGTTCCAGGGGTGTTTGGGGCTGTTCAGGGGGTCAGGGGGCAGTCCAGGGGTGTGGTAGGGGCTGTCATGTGGGGTGAGGGGGGAGGGTTGTTCAGGGGTGTGGAAGTGGTGTTCATGGTGTGCGGGGTATACATGAGGGTGGGGGGTTGTCCCGGGGTGTTTGGGGTTGTCCAGGGGGTCAGGGGGAAGTACAGGGGTGTGGTGAGGGCTGTCCAGTGGGGTGAGGGGGGCTATTCAGGGGGTGGTGGGGGCTGTCCAGTGGGGTAAGTTTTAAATATTATCAATTTAAATGCTTAATTTTTCTTTTGTTTTTGTTTCGATCTACTTCTGTTTTTGTGGTACGAATTCTTGATTTGGTTTCTAGTTGTTTCTGAGGAGAGCAGAGGACTGCATTCAGTTTTACAAAAACTGGTCTTCCACGTCGGTTATAAAATAACCCACGTGATAATTGAACGGGTAAGGGTTTATCACGTTGTTTATTTGAATAACCGACGTGATAAACACATGTGGAATGGATTATCTCGTTGGTTATTTAATAACCGACGTGATAACCCCCCCCCCCCCCGGACTAGTTTATCATGTTGGTTATTATATAACTGACGTGATAAACCATTTCCCAGGGGTTTATCACGTCAGTTATTTAATAACTGATGTGATAAACATCCCCCACACTATTTTATCACGTTAGTTATTATATAACCAACGTGATAACCCCCCCCCCCGGTTTATCAAGTCGGTTATGTAATAACTGACGTGATAAAGGCTAGGGAAATGGTTTATCATGTTGGTTATTATATAACTAATGCGATAAACACCCCCACACTATTTTATCACATCGGTTATATAATAACCGAAGTGATAAACCCTCCCCCATGGTTTTTGCACGTCGGTTAATTAATAACCGACGTGATAAACACTGTGATGTTATTTTTTTTACGTCAGTTTTTAAATAACCAACATAAAAAACAATATTTATAACGTCGTCTCTATTAACGTCGGCTAAAAACTAACGTAAAAAATGAAAAATAACCAACGCAAAAAAACATTTTCTGCACTAGTGATATTTAAGAATATTGTCATAGCATTTCTGGGTTCTCATCATAGTGTGGACCTATTATGAACTTTCAGTGTGATAGTTACTCCTAGGAAATTTTCACATACTATTTCATGCTGAAGAAAAATCATGATGTGATAATATGTTTATTAATATTCATAAAAATGAATATAGGTAATCATAAAGTACATAAAATTTGGTTCTAGGGAAAAAACTCCAACAGACTCCCACTTTCACTAGAACCAACTACTATCGACCTTCAGATCGCTATCTATCAAATGATACTCAGTCTTATACTGATATAATTTCTTACTCAAGGTTTCCACCATGTTTCTATTATGGAAACTATACTTATAGTAACTTCAGTCCTCTATTAAAAATCCCCCCTGAGGTGATACTCTCAGATTATATTCATTGCTCGTTGGTGTGACCTTGTCTCTTCTACAAAATCCATAGTTGTAGTATTATCACAATATAATATGATAGGGTCTTTACTACTAAGTACCACATAAATATCATAGAAAATGATTCATATCCAAAATTATTTTTTGGCTAAAACAGAAGCCACTATATACTCAGACTTTACTATTGAATCAGTGAAAACTGGATGCTTTGATCTCTTCTAGTTGACAACACCTCTGTTAAGACTGAAAACATATCCCAATTTTTATATTAGATCATTCTAATATATTTAAAAACTATCATAAGTATGACCTTGGATAACTAGATCCCCATCTCCTCCATACACCAGTAACATATCCTTAGTTCTTTTTAAATACTTGAGGATATACTAAATTATAAAACAATTTTGTTCACCTAAGTATTCTTGATATCTACCTATCATGTTTAATACATAGGAAACTTCAATTATAGTACACGACATGGCATTCATGATTGATCTTATAACCAAATCATATGGGATCTTACCAATTATCTCTTTCTCCTATTGTGTTTGAAGAAACATTTTCTAAGAAAGATTTATACCATGAGACACTGGAACCAAACCCATCTTAGATTGTTCTATACTAAATATATTTAGTATTGGGTCAAAGTATGTACCTTGATTTAGTCCTAGAATCCTCTTTTATCATTCAAAAATGATCTTGATCTCTAATATTTAGGTTGAAACACCTATGTCCTTAATGGAGAAACACTTGTTTAATCAGTCCTTAATATACTTTAAGAATGTTATTTCATTTATAATAAGTAATATATCATAAATATATACTACTAAGATTATGACCACATTCCTACTAAAATATTTTTAAACGCATGGCTCACATTAACTCTTAATGAAACCAAACTCTTTTATATATTCATCATTTTTATTGTTCCATGACCTAGATGATTTCTTTAATCCCTTAATATATCTCTACAAATTAAATGTATTTGTGAAATCACCTAGGGTCCCAAACCCTTTTGGTTGTATCATATAAAAATATTCTGAATGTTTCCCATTAAGGAAAGTTATTTTGATTTCCATCTACCAAATTTTATATTCATGGTAATCCACTATAAAATAATAATTCTTGTAGATTTAAACATGGAAACTGGAGAAAAGGATTAATCATAGTTAATTCCATGATATTGTTTAAACCCTTTAGCCACTATAATTTCTTTATAGGTAATTAATTTATATTTCATATCCAGTTTTCTCTTGAATTCCCATTTTCACCCAATAAGATTTACATAAACTATCATATTGACAATAACCCAAACATTGTTTTGATATATTGAATTTATTTTATTATTAATGTTCTCTTTCAATCTTTTAGACTCCAATTACTATAATACCTCTTTGTATGAGAGATTTTCATTATTATCAACCAATAATCTGTCACTATCTTCAGAGACTAGAAACCCATATCTCTCTATTTCTCTTACCACTCTGGTTCTCTGACATATTACATGTGATTCAGGAAATACTTCAATGAGAACCCGTGGAATCAATTGTTTTACCAACTCTTTTGTATCTTCAGCATCAACTTCTTCAAAGTAAATATTTGTTTCCCTAAAATTCATGAATATGAGCTCCCTCTCAAGAAATATGGTTTCTCTTCAGATATTAACTTTATTATCTAATGGTATTTATATGTAGTATCATTTTTTACTTAGGATACCCTATAGAGATACACTTTGTACCTTAGAGTGACAGTTTGTTTCTTAAGAAGGCCTTAACAAATTTCTATCAACCACATATATATATATGGGAAAAATAGGGTTCCTTATACTATAACATCATGTTACTATTTTTAGGTATTCCTAAACCCCTATTTTAACCAAAATTTTCTTAGGTTTCGTTTGGGGTTGCTTCCGGTGAAATTTTGAAAAAATTGGAAAAGTGTGGGTCGATGCATGGTTGGTCCACTGTTTTCCCAAAATTTGATTCCTTTCAGAGAAAACCATGCAACCCAAGGTAGTGGGATTTCACATGGTTGGAAAATAATTATTCAATCCATGATTTCTCTTCAGAGAAACCATTCATCCCATTTATGACAAGTGCACAACTTGTACACGGTTAGTCAAAACTATGCACCTTTTCCCAAAAACCAAGCAGATGAGATTTTAAGTTATCTGATTTTTTATTAAAATTTTATGAACATTTATTTTAAGCCCCTGAAGGATAATTAAAACCTAGGTTTGGTTCTCCCTTCCTTAGAGCCACCAATAATGATTTTTGACCCCTCGGATCCCTCCCATAAGTGATCTGAATCTGGTGAAACACCCTCTAATCATCTCTTAGTTTCCTCATCCCACTCTAATTTTCCTATGATATCTTTTCTCCTCCCTCGGTTTCCATGGATCCCTATATTATTATATATATATCTAATAACCTCTATTTTAGATCTAAACCTAGGTTTTAATCATATATATTTTTATCATCTTTTTCTGTTATATATTTCCAAGTATGGATTTCTGAATCAAGATCCATTGATCCTGAGGTAGGTTGTTCTGTTGCATTTCCAAAATTATATTAACCCTAAATTTATTTATTTAATTTCAATTGTCTAAATTAAATTCAATTTCTTGGTTTTTATAAAATTTATTTCAATTTTTTTTATTTTAAAACCCAATTCAATTGTATTGGGGTTTCTAAGAAAAAAATGGTTTTTTGGCATGAAATTGGAAAAAATAGCAATTCTATTTAATTGGGGTGTATTTATTGAAATTTTTAAAATTTAAATAATTTAATTTAAATTTTAAATTTGATGGAATTTATTTCAATTAAATTATTTAATTTAATTGTTGAAATGGGTTTGATGTAAAAAATGTGAAAACCCATAGTTTTATTGAATTAGTATTTTGTTATGAAATTGATGGAATTTTTTTGAAAATTAAATTATTGAATTTAATTGTAATATTGTACTATAAAATTGAATATAAAATTAATTTCAAATCCTTATTTTCGAAAATGGATTTAAATGGTTTTGATAGAAATATTATGGTTTTGTCTTGGTGAAAAGGCATATATTTTATTAGAAACCCATTATGGGTTTTAAATAAAAAATTGGAGTATTTGAAATAGAGAATTGGAGAAATTGTATTTTAAGAATTATTAAAATAAATTTCCCATATTTTTTTATACTAGAGAACATGCAAGTCTTAGGTAGTTAGTGATCTATTTGGATTGCACTTAATGATTTACATTGTTCTCAAACATCATATTAGTACATCACATCCCTTAGGTGATGATGATGAGTCCTATTTTTGCCTTGGTTCAAAGGGATGTATGAACATATTTTTCATTTCATAGTTTCATGTCCCTATACCTTCTAATTATCATACCTTATTAAGAAAATGACCATTATGCTCATTTTTTTTCTTTCAAATGAATATATTACATTTTTGAAAACAGTTTTACATGCCTTTAGATTTTTGTAAACTCTTTCATATAATATTTTATTTAATCAATTTTTGAAATATTTTATTTATATAAATAACCCCCTTTTAAGGTAATTCCATCATTTTAAATTTATTTCAATCATTTGAAATTTAAATCATGAATTTATAAAGTATTTATATCCATTTAAATGTAAAGTATGATTTTCTTAAATACTATTTTGAAATACCAAACCCGTTTATTTAAAATTTTAAATCACATTCTTGGTTAATTTTATGTTGGCATATTTTTATGGAATATTTTTGTGAAATCCTTATGTGATTTCATTCACACCCTACTTGTGCCTTCAAGTGTTTGTAGATTACCTCCTTATAGGATTGAGAAAGGTAAAAATATCACTTAGAGGGGATTCTATATGTAGAAATGTGGACTTGGTAAGTTGCATCTGAGTTGGGACTTAGGAATTTTTTCCCTATCTTTTGGCACTTTTTTAATGTAATTTTGGTTGTTATACCTATTTGAATTTTGGTAAATTACTCTTAGTGGTGTTTCATTTATATGCATATATATTTTTAATCTTCCTTCCACATTGTTTGTGGATAATTCGTTCCCACCTTCTCTGTGTGTGATGTCAAGTTCTAGTCATAGACCTGTGGGGATCAAGAAATCCCTTCAGGTTGTGTCAGGGTTAGCTTGGTTATTCGGTTACTAGGGTACCCATACTAGTTTGTGACAAAGTGGTATCAGAGGTTTAGGTTTAACTTCTTGTCCTGAAGTCTGTATGAAATGTGAAATCTTGTTGGGACATAATAAGTAGTTGTGATTATTTGGATATCTATCTATCACTGAAATGAGCCGTAAATATCTAGGTTTGTTTAGGGAAATATGTCTTGAGGATTAATTTTAGTTTTCTCCCTTTTTTATTTGGATAGAACTGAAAACCAAATCTTGTTAATCTATCTTTTGGGATTAATTTCCCTAATTTCTCTATTTGATTGTAACCTAATGTCTTCATTATTGTTCGCTGATTTTTTCTAGCATCATGCCTCTGAGAGGATTTGTGAATTGGATAAACTAATATCTTGTTGATGAACCTCAACGAGCGAATATTGTTGTAGATCTGAATCTAGTAGTGGTGATGGTGAGCATTGTCTAATATCTGGTATAAGCACCACATACAATTCCCATTCAGGTTCCATCTATGGAACCTCATATGGATGTTCTAAAGATTTAATATAAAGAGTTCTTTTTCTAGAATCCAGATCTATTCCAAATAAAAAATGATTCTCAAGAGGCTGAGAAATGGTTGATCCAAATTAATCACTTTTTCGAGTTCTTAGAAACAATTGATAAAATCAAGATTAACTGTTCCACCTTCATGCAGGATGGACTAAGCTAGAGAATGTGTGACACAATAGTAACAAAGAAGAAACATGAGTTCTTAGATTGGAAATAATTCATGGCTATTTTCACTGAAAATTTATATCCACAGTCAATGTTGTTGGCCATGTACACTGAGTTTTTCAAACTCGAGTAAGCTGACAGGATCATGATAGAGTTTGCAAACCGTTTTTTTGAGCTCATGCATTTCTCACCAAATACTGTGTCAAATGAGATGGTGAAGGCTCAAAAGTTCATGTTGGGACTTCATCGGGATATTCTTTCTTTGGTTTTCTTCATGAAGCTTCCTTATTATACTGATGTGATGGATAAATAATTAATGGATGAAATGGACATGGCTGGAATGTCTGGGTAATCCGGATTTTTTCTCTCTAATATTGGCAGTCTGAGTTCTTCTAAAGAAAAGAAAAATCATGATTATTCACATGTTGTTTCTTGATAAAAGGTTCATTCTAGACCTCTTACAGTTCATAGAAGAGGTCCTTTGGTTTGTTACCAGTGTGGAGATTTAGGAAATTAAAAGAGTTTTTTCACCAAGGTTCCCAAGGTATGTGGTTAATGTGGATGCTCAGGTCACTTGTAGAGGTTCTTCCATTTTTTTCATGCATAGTGCCATGGGATCATATGCACCTTTTATAACTATGGAACAATCATATGCTTCATGTGAAAAATCATTCCAATCACGGGCATCTAAAATGATGATTCTTCACATAGTAGAAGGGTCTCTAGAGGAAGTAGATATGGGTCTAACAACCGTGATAGGTACCATTACTATATATTCGTCATTAGTGACTACTCTTTTTGATAACGGTACATCACCTTCATTTATTTCAAATCATACTATTAATATGCTAAATCTTCCTATGGAGATTTTATCTCCTGAAATGGATATTATAACACCCCTTAGTATGAAGAGAGATCAGGTTAACAACATTCTTTCTTGGGTATTCTCTCTATCAGTTATGGAACATTTCTGGAGCATTTTGGTTATAGACATGAAACCTCTAGACTTCATATTCGGGATGGATTGGATCATTACTAATAGATCCATAATTGATTTTTATCTTCAATGTGTCTCCTTTAATAAACCTAGTAGTGTGCCTCATGTCTTTCAAAGATAATGGGACCCAAGGTTGAGCAAGGCCATACCTTCTTATCCGGAGTTAGGGAAAGTAATATTAGTGTTTTCATTTGATCTAGAGTGGGAATATTTGAGAGGTAATCTCCCCTAGTTGTCTTTGACTTTTTAGACGTGTTTCCTTCAGAATTATCTATTTTTTTTACTGGTAAGGATGTTTTAGTTCTCCATTGACATAGTTCATGGTAATCAACTTGTTTTTATTACCTCTTACTACATGAAACCATCTTAAGTAAAAGTGTTTATGTTCCATTTTGATAATCTTATTGAGAAAGTCTTTATATATAAGAATGTGTCACCTTGGGAAGCACCAGTTCTCTTTAATGATAAATTTTATGGTTTACTTTTTTTGTGTGTTGATTACCGAAAGATAAATATAGTAATGGTAAATAACAAGTATCAGTTTCCACAGATTGATGATTTGTTTGATCAGTTGAAAGGGGTGAAGTTGTTCTTTAAGATTGATCTTTTCTCTGGTTACCATCAATTAAGGATAAAAAAATATGATATTTATAAAACATACTATTAGAGTAGGTATGGCCATTATGAGTAAATAGTTATTCCATTTGTTCTAACCAATGATCCGATACTTTTTATGGAGTTAATGAATAGGATTTTCTATGATAATCAAGATAAATTCATGGTAGTATTTGAGGATGGCATCC
The DNA here is from genome assembly GCA_963277665.1 of Viscum album. Classification (NCBI taxonomy): domain Eukaryota; kingdom Viridiplantae; phylum Streptophyta; class Magnoliopsida; order Santalales; family Viscaceae; genus Viscum; species Viscum album. The sequence continues at coordinate 1,358,276,719 of OY728159.1, forward strand.
TTATTTACTCTAAGTCTGAGGATAGTCATGTGCATCATCTGAGAATAGTTCTTTGTTTTCGAAAAAACAACAAAAATTATGACTAGCTTTAAAAATGTGATTTCTATATTTGAAAAGTGAAATTTTTGGGACACATGGTGTTAGAATGTAGGATATCAGTTGACCATGAGATGGTAAAGGCTGTTATGGCATAAGAACGACATGGGAATTTTTTCAATAATTGGAGATTCTTGGGTCTAGTTGAGTATTATCAACGGTTTTTTAAGGACTTATCAGAGTTTGATTATCTAATGACTAACCATACTCATAACGGAGTGATTTTTTCTTGGAATGATCAATGACGGATTTTTTTTTTGAGTTAAAAAGTATTTTGACTACTACTGTTGGGTTGAATCTTATAGAGGTCAGTCAGGGGAATGTGGTATTTTGTGATGAATCAGTTTTAGGCATGTGATTCATTCTTACTTTGGGTAATCCGATCATTGTCTATGGATCTCGTTATATTAGGCCAAAGAAGAAGAATTATCCAACTCAAGACCTTGAACATACATCTATGGTGCATGATTCTATTAGTTTGTGTCATTACCTTTATGGAGAATGGTTTACTATGTTTTCATACAACTAAATCTAGATTTATAAATTCTCTCAAAAATATTTGAATCTCTAACAAAGGTGTTGGGTGGAATACCTAAAATCTTTCAAATTTGAAATTTCCTACACCCCATGAAAAGGGAATATCATCATGGATTCTTTGAGTAGGAAAAATTTGAACCATATACTGAAAAAATATTTATAATGGTGAAATTTAATTTCTCTCTCTTCACTGTTTCATATTGGAGTTTGGGAGGAAAGGGTTGAGGTTTCCTTGGCTAGTGTCCGATTGACATTCACTCTTCTCAAATTGATTCTTCAGGATTAGAATATTTATGAAGAGGTATATAGAACTAGAGACACACTTTAATGTGGAGAGATAGTTGGGGAGTAGTCCTACACCAACGAGAGAATTCTAGGATTTTGTAATCATTTTTTTACCATTAGATGCAAAGAAAGTTTTTATGGGATACTACCATAGACCCCAATGTTCTGTACACTTAGGAACCACAATTTTTTCTTATGACATATGGTGGAAATTGTTGTTGGAAGGTATTAGATGAGTCATCGTTGAGTTTTTCTCTCATTGTTATATGTTCCAGTTGGTGATGGTTGAGCACTAAAATCCTTTGGGTTTTCTTCAGCCACTTGTAATCCTTACTTATAGTGGGATGAGATCTATATGAACTTTGTGGTTGTGTTTCCATGTACGACCCAGAGAAATAATAATGTGATTTGGGTTTTGAACAATTGTATGGAAAAATCAGGTCACATTTTAACCATTCGAGATACATCCAATGTTGAGGAGTTTTGAAATTTCTATGGGAAATAGATTATTCATTTTCATGGAGTTACATATACTATAGTCATTGTTTGGGATACTTGGTGTACTTATTGTTTTTGGAAAGTCCTTTAGAAGGAATTGGGATCTCACATATGTCTGAGAAGACCATTCCATCTATATTTCGATGGTCAGATAGCATAAGCTATACAGATTCTTAATGATATGCTTAATTCTTGTGTTCTTGACTTTGGTGGGGATTGGGATGATCTTTTCGGGCTAGTTGATTTTTTTATAATAATATTTATCATCCTGTGATTAGGATGGATAATTTTTTCCTTGTATGGATGGCCTTGAAAATATGTATTGTGTTGGTTGGAGATTGGTGAAAGATCCTTGACTTGACCAAGTTTTGTGGAAGAGATGACGAGAAATATTTAGTTGATTCTCTAGGGAATTTTTATAGCATAGATACTATATAAGTCTTATAATGATCATTATCATAGGATGTTGGATTTTTTAGTTCGTGACTAGGTATTCTTGAAAGTTTCACCCTGGTTGGGTCAACAACATCTTGGGAGGAAAGGGAAACATTCTCCTCATTTTTTGTGGCCTTTCGAGGTTGTTGAGAATATGGGGAAATATTCTTATCCTTTATCACTTCCACTGTAGATAGCGTTGATACATAACTTTTTCCACGTATCTATGAAAATATTTATCTGATCCATATCATGTTTAAAGCTGGCATGATCTTAAAGTTGAGTCTGATTTATCTATTATTGAACTTCCATTCACAATATCTGATTCTAAAACTAAGGTACATAGTGGTAGGATGATGCCTTTGGTTTGTGTTATATGGAAGAATAGTTCTGAATCTCATGAGACATAGGAGAGGGATTCACTAATGAGAGAGCAGTGGCCCAATTATTTTGGTATGGAAGCTTCTTTATAGGATTTCTGTGGACAGAATGTTTCTATGTTGGGAAGGTTGTAACATCCTATTGCAATTTTTTATGTATTATTAAACCCCTCTTTTTACCAATCTTTGGTTGGGTTTCGTTTGGGGTTTATTCGGGTGAAATTTTGAAAATTTTAGAAATTTCTAGGCTAGTGCATGGTTGGAGCACAGCTTTCCCAAATTGTACAAGCTTTCAGAGAAAACCATGCAACCCACAGTAGTGAGATTTCACACAGTTGGTGCATGGTATGTCAATATGGACACCCTCTCAAAAGAAATCATGTGATCCATTTATAAGAGGAGAAATACTTGTGCATGATTGGTCTAAATCATGTTCTTTTTTTCAAATAAACCATGTTGATAGGATTTTAAGGGATCTTATTTTTTCTTAAAATTTCCCAAACAGCTCTTTTAGGAACTCAGAGGACGGATATGACCAAAGGTTGAGATCCATTAATCCTAAGGTAGGTGATTCAGTTACGATGCCCAGTTTATATTAAACCTAAATTGATTTGTTTAATTTCAATTGTTTTAGTTAAATGCTATTTCTTGGTTTTGATTAAATGACTTTAAATTTTTTGTTGGAAAAACCCAATTCTTATGAATTTGGGTTTTTATGAAAAAATGGGTTTTTGACATGAAATTGGAAAAAACAAAAATTCCATTGAATTGGGTTGTGCTTATGGAAATTTTCCAAATTTAAATTGTTTACTGTATATTATGATTTTTATGGAATTTTTTTCAATTAAATTATTGTATTTAATTGTTGAAATTATTTTGATGGAAAAATGTGAAAACCCTTAATTTCATTGAATCGGGGGTTTATTATGAAATTGATGGAATTTCTTTTCAAAATTAAATTGATTAATTTAATTTTGAAATAGAATGGTGAATTAAATTCAAACCCCTATTTGTGAAAATGGATTAAAACTGTTTTGAGAGAAACCTTGGGGATTTATCTTGGAGAAAATGAATGTTTTAAAATAAAAAGTCGTTATTTGTTTAAATAAAAAATTGGAATATTTGAAATGGTGAATCAGATCAATTGTATTTTAAGAATTCTTAAAATGAAACGTCCATCATTTGTTTCTACTAGATAACATGAAAGCATCAGGTATTTATTGAGCTATTTGGATAAACTTTATAATTTACAACATTCTAAAGCATCATATTAGCACATCACATCCCTTAGGAGATGGTTATGAGTCCTCTTTGGCCTCGGTTCAAAGGGACGTCTGTACATTTGTTCTGTTTCATAGTGTGAGGTCCCTATAGCCTGGAACTGTCATACCATATTAGTAATATGAGAATGATCCTCTATTTTTGTATTACAAATGAATATATTTCATTTTTGTAAACTTTTTTACATGAATTATGATTTATATAAACTATTTTATATAGAAGAGTTTATTTAATCCATTTTTGAAAAGTTCCATTTGTCTAAATTACCCCTTTTTAATGGTAATTCCGTCATTTGAAATGTATTTCCATCATTTAAAATTTGAATCATGGATTTCTAACGTCTTTCCATCATTTTAAATCAAAAGAATGATCTTATTAAATGTTCTTTTGAAATTAAAAATAAGTTTATTAGAGAATTGAAATCACTTTATTGGTTAATTTGATCTTGGAATCTTGTTATGGGTTCTTTGGGTGAAATCGTATTGGGATTTGGATCACACTCTACTTGTGCATTTGGTTGTTTATATATTACCTCCATCCAGGGTCGAGAAAGGGAAAAGGACCACTTGGAGGTGGTTCTAACTGTTGATCGGTGGACATGGTGAGTTGCATCCAAGTTTGGACTTGGGTAGTTTTTCTTGTTTTGGTTACTTGGTTGTAGTAATTTAGGTTGTTATACATTTTTATTTCGAGTGCATTACTTTCATTGGAGTTTATTTTGTATTCATATTGTTTTTTAATCTTTATTCCGTATTTGTTTTCGGGAAATTCATTCCCACCTTCTTTATGTATGATGCCAGGTGCTAGTTGTCGACCCCTAGGGATCAAGAATGCCCTTAAAGCTATGTCAGGGTCGGATTGGTTATCAAGTTTCTAGGGTACACGGGTTTGTTCATGACATATACTATATATGTTGAATGGGATTTTATATTCCACATTAGTTGGAACTCAGTTTAGTGTGTATGCCTAATTTTGTAATTCATGTCCCCAATGGATAATTTAAGATTTGTATGACTCCTCATCAACCATACTATGTCTATCAAGGTATAATTCTACATTTCATGAACACCATTTCAATATGGTGTGTATGTTGTAGTGAGTTGAGATAGAGTCCCAAAATTTCATATAAAGTTGATAAACACTTGGTTGATATATTCACCACCTCGATTTGATTAAATCTTCCTTATATCCTTTCCAAGTTTATTCTCTACTTCATTCTTGAATTACGTTAATTTTTAAAACGATTCAAACTAATAATTCATCATGTATACATAGTCATATCTACTCAAATCATCAGTAAAAGCTATGAAGTAAGATTTACCACCTCTATATTCTATAATAAATGGTTCACACACATATGTGTTTAATAATCCTAGAATATCCAAAGCCCATACACATTGTCCAACAAATGGTAGTTTGGCTATCTTTGTTTTCAAACTAGATTGATATATTTCAAGTGGTTTTGGGTCAAAAGTGTTTAAATAACCATCATGATAGATATTTTTCAAATACTTCTTGATAACATGAATAAGATGGTGATGCTACAGTTGTGTGTTATATGGGTCATTAGAATGTGTTTCATTATCAATTACCAATGCATGTTTTTGGTAATTTAATACATAAAGGATGTTATTATAAGTGCCATACTATAACATATATTTTCATTATAAAATAAACAAATTTTATTTCCAAATTTTAAAATAAAACATATTTATCTAGGAAGGATAAAAATATTATGTTATTGGTAATAGTTGGTATATAATAACAATCCCTTAAATCCATTATCATTCATAATGGAAATGAAAGGTGGTAGTCATCTATGGATAGAGTATCCAGCCTCACACCTTTGGCAGCCCATAAATCCACCTTTCCTCTAGAAAATTTTAAGAATCTACTTGGTTCACGAATTTTGATATATATGTGAACACTAAAAGATATATCTGATACAAAATGTGTATATATTGAAAGATTATGCTCAAAAACGAATAAACCTTTAGCATCTCTATGATTTTGGGTGATGTTCTTCTTCCAGTGGCCTTTCTCCCCACATGAAAAAAACGACTTCATTTTTATTCCCTTGTCTCTGGATATTCATTTATTGGAAGGAAGGGGCTAAAATGATTTATAATTATTATGATTCTTATGCCCGTTTACCATGTTCATAGTTTTATTACTCACTATAAGGACCACATTTTTTCATTCCCCATTTCCTTAACCACTTGGTGAATCATAGTAAGAACTATTGAAATCCTATTGTCATTATTTCTTATGTTATTATAAAAAATAAAACTAGAAAACCAATTGGGTAGTGAGAAAATTGTGATATTTCTTCACAACTCATCTTGGAATTCAATCCCTAATATGTCTAAAAATTCAATGTAGCCAGTAATGTTGACTACATGTTTCACATCTAGTGTTAAATCTCTAATCTGAGTTGTAAACCAAGCATTGGGGATCTTGTATCCCTCTTGTCTCACCATATCTTGATAGAGATCCTGAAGGTGAGACATCAATTAATACGCATCCCGAACCTCATTTTTTTAGAAGTTCATTATTCAAGGAAGGTATCATGAAATAATGAAAATATAGGGAATTTCTCGAAAAACAATCGTACATTGACAGCTCCTTCTCACTGGCCTCATTACTAGGTGCTTAATGAATAGGATCTTCTAGGACCTCCAAATTCATTTCATGGTGTAGGAAATCAAGTAAGGACATTTTTCGCTATTGAAAATTTGTGTGTGTGATAATTTTATCCTTATCATGTATGGATCACAAGGATATGTTTGAAGTCTTGTTTTTTATTACAACAAATTAGATGAGTAGAATTATAGTACTTTATCTGATAAAAGGTAGATAAATAAATATTTTATTTTATTTATTGAAATCCTACTATTTGATTGTAACCAAATATCTGTCCCCATTGACATCATTATATTTTGTTTCTTATACATTAAAGTGTAAAGGATCCATATTTAACTTTTCATTTCAATTACATTGGTAGACCATTCAATTTGAAGTTTTTTAGGAAAAAATCCCCAAATGCAATTTCATTAACTCATAGCTCCATGACATATTAAGTGGAATCCACAATCCCAAAACCCCTAAATTATATTTCATCAAAATTTTACTCTTAGTTACACAAATTCCCACTCTAGTAGTATACCATTGATGTAAACTAAGTTAATTCAACCCAAAACTTCAAGGCATAATTCTCTAATAAATGAAATCACCTCGACTTTGAATGGTCATTTACTTTGAGATATGGTTTGATTTTAACATAAGTTGTGAAAGGATATACCAACTTAATATATATACTTTAGGTATTTCAACATTTATGAAAAAGTTTCCAATTTAATCTTTTAAACATACTTGTTAATATTAAGTGGATTTAGTTAAGTGATTAACCATGTGTTGGATAAAATTTACACCTAATTCAATTTACTTATGTTTTTTATTGTATCTTTATTAGTTCATTAATTCATGTGATCATGGAAAAACATCCATAATAACATAACCATGAAAATTCACAAAAATAGAATAAAAAGTTGATATGATCATCATATTTTACTAATGCTTAGTTTATCTAGCAGATGATAAACTAACCATTGACCTAGGGGAAAAACATGAAAAACTAAAATGGTTAGTGATAAAGCTTTACAACTGTCCACCTATATATCTCTATTATATTGGATTTTTCTCAAATCTAAACTTTAATTGCCTCTACTATCTTGGGAACACCATGCATTGAAAATTATTCTACTCATTCACGGGTGAGGGGAACAAAGGATGGGTTAAGAGGTTTTCATAAAAGAAACTATGAGCTCACATGCCCTTACATAATGAGATGTGGGATGAATCATAGGAAATGAATTTAATTTAATAATATATTAAAAGAAACCAATCATTTATAATGTTCTGTTCAATGATCTTGATCATCCATATACATGAAAGTAATTATTCATTTAGTAAAAATATTATTAAATTATAGTAATTCTTATTTAAGATAAATCATGATCGAATCAATTAATTGTGTTATTTAATTTTCCAATTATTTTATCTTAATTCTCATTTTATTTGAGATTCTCATTTGTCATAATTTTAAACAAATTAAATAAATTTATTTAAAATTAGCTGTGTATAAAACATTTACATTGGAGTAAAAACAGTTCGTACCAGTTCGAACTACCCAATATGTATTATTTTTTAATACTATTTATTCATATGGCTTGTGGCATACATGAATTGTCACGTAATTTCATGGTGTGTGTATATAGTAAAATAAATGACACACATAACACATTGTATTTACTTATCATGTTATATTTCAATGTGTGTAATGTAATGACTATATTATGACTTATAAACAATATGTAGTTCTAAAAATTACAAAAAAATATTAGATATTAAATATATATAACACCCATCACATGGAATCTAAATAGTCAAATGAATGACACATGTAAAACATGTTGATAAGGTTTAATTATTATAATAAATTAATTTCTAATTCTATATAATTTTTTAATATTCAGAGCATGCACTATCAAGCTACACGACATATATATTTATCATCATATTTATTTGGTACATGCCTTGGGACTTGGTGTGTAACCATGCCATGGAAAATAACAGATAACACAATGTAAAAATAGGTAACATGTAATGTCATATCCATGTTACATGGTCACTAGTCATGTAGGTCATGTAAAGAAATACACGACATGTCTTTGACTAAAGGACTACACATCATGTATGGATATTACACACTGTGTAGTTTGGATGATCATGCACCAGCATAAACTGATCAATATAAGGTGTATTAAATACAAACCACATGTAATAAATACATATTTAATTAATTATGAGTTAATTCATGGTGCATCAAATATATGAACATGGAGTGTAACAATGGGATACACGGTATGTACACTTTTGTTATTCATCCAGAATCCTCAGCACCTTCAGATGAGTTCTTCGAATGTATTTTGTTCAAAAAAATAATCAATTTTATTATATGTATGGGAACAAAGAGTAATAAAAGTAGATCTCTAAATTTGGATTAAATAATTATTAAACCATAATTGAAAAACAAACAATAAATTCAGAAATCAATCAACAACCATTAAATAAATATAAATAATTATGTGACCGCTACGATACTACTTGATGGCTTCGGGGATAGAGAAAGTGTCAGATAGAGCATACCCAACTCAGATTTTTTTTATAATCAATGATTAATCTGATATGTATATCAATGATGAACATTGTGACCTATAGAATTTAATCAAATATTAATTGATGATTGAACATAAGAACCAAGATGCATGATCATAACATGTTATTTATAATTAATTTAAAAAATTAAAGAATTACCTTGGGATGAATTATGTCTTCGTTAAGGATTCTATAAATTTTCATTTATCATACCTTCATATAATTTTTTTAATAAAGAGTATATTTCTTCTGGTAGTGATCCACACATACTCCATGATCCTATAAACTTCATCATATGAATTTCTAGGTTCTATGAAGGTAGATTATAAAAATTTCAGCATTCATATTTGATCTCTCTAAGAATATATTAAGGAAATGGTTCTATTTGATCTCTCTATGATCAGAGTGGTGGTAGAGGATGATCACTCTCCATTCATGGTAGTGTTCTTGGAGAGGGATCTCTCTAGATCTTTGAGAGAATTCTCATCGGATGTCATTGTGCACAACAAATGAAATGTAAACACTTAAGAAAATAATATAATTCATTTAATATATTGGTTGGGTTAGAAAATAATATTTTCACATGTGACTTTATTATTTTTCATGATCCATGTAGATCACCATGTCTATAATAATCATAATAATATTATCATTTCTTAACATGCACTAAACCCACAAATTAAAATAATTTTTTTCAAATAATATTAAATAAAAATTATTTTTCACGTGACCATTAAACATGTTCCACTATTCAAAAACAATTTTTATTAGTCCTTGAATAAAAATTATTTATTTAGTAATTAAATATCAATACATTATTCGCTGATAAATAAATTAATATTATATTCACTAAATAGAAAATAAATATTATTTAAATATTCTACTCATAAAATGTTCTCTTGAATAACTGGTGATGGAATATATCTGATCACGAAAAAATGAATAGTTATTAAAAAGTGTGTAGAACAAATATTTATTCAACTTTTTAATTAATAAATAGTATTATTATTTAACTAATGTTCTAAATGCACTTAGTGTGTGAGAAACTAGGACTCTTTCATAGTGGAAGTAAGCGATGTAGCCCAAAGCCCAATGTTAGCATCTAGAAACATGTAAAGACACCCACAAAAAAAGAATTTAATGTCATAATGATATGAAACAAAAAATGGAAACTTATAGTGTTTTATAATCTCTTTAGCATGATATCTCTAATTAAGTAGGTTATATGTTGGGGCCATCAACCTATGTGCTCGATGCCCCTTTCTTAGAATTTCATGAAATTGAACTCACCTACAAAACACCATAGAAATATATTTATTTAGTACATATCATTTAAATAAAGGGGACTTATATATATAATTCTTTTAAATTAGGTAACTTAATTTCTCAGATTTTTCATTAATAAAATATTACTTGGGATATACCCAGTATGTCAAAATTCACCACGAACATATGTCATCACAATTTTCATCGATACATAAAAGTGAGAGACTCGTAACATCCATTAATAATAATATTAAATTATAAGGACCAATAAACATATCCATGTATTAGAACATCTAATAACACGTATCAATAGGGATTTCTTACTGTCGGGTCTCATTCTCATAATCTCCTACATTGGAAATTACCAAGATTGTGAACCATGAGAAGGTGCCTCATAGTCATATGAATCTCCACCCCTGATATCCAGTATCATTTGTGTCAAAAATAATTTCATCCAGTTATATAACATATATTTTATAATACTGCCATGGAAATTCTAGATTCTCATCATAGTAATGAGCTATTATGACCATTCAGTGTAACTGTTACTATTGGGACATTATGACATACTATGTTATAGAGGAGAACAATCTTGATGTGATAAGTTATTTATTAATATGAAAAAATATGAATACAGGAAATCATAAATTATATATAAGTTGGTTCTAAGAAACATACTCTAATAAAGTGATAATGTAAGAAGATTACCAAAGGTTGGACATCATCTTAATGGATATAGGTTGTTATAGGAATATTCATTAAGGTATGATAATAAAAAATATATATGAGAGTCCCTAAGGGTAGAAAATTACACAAAAAATATATGTTGATATTAATGGAATTACATATGAGTGGATAACTACTTGTTTATAGAGAGGTGTCAGTGATTTCCCAGTGGGTGGATATCTACTTATTGATGGAGAGGTGTTAGTGAGTTCCCTAGGGGTGGGTAATTATTTGGTTATGGATATATATTACTGAGTTACCTACGGGTGGATATATAGTTAGATAATTATGATATTTTAGTGAGTTCCCTATAATTGGATAGTTACTTGTGATATATTGTTTAAATAACATATCTTGTGGGTGGATAACTACTCTGTAGTGGTTATATTATAGTGATTTCTTTACTAGGGGATAACTGCACTAATATAGTATATGAATTTGTAGTATTTATTTTTATAGATATTTTTTATTAACACCATGTGACATCTAATATATTTGGGTATGAAAATTGATAATATCATAAAGATGATAAAGTGTGGTCCCAATAGGTTTATAGCTGATTAATTTATGGGAATTAGTTTTTTAATGGTGATTTTTCATGTTAGGAAGTTATGATATGATTGTCATATCAAAGGGTTTGTGTAATATATAGTATGGAATGTAATATGTTGTATGGTTTATGCATGATATATGGAATATTAATTTACTTGTTTTTATTTATTCCATACATTGATATATTAGTATTCTTCATTCACATGGACACATTAGATTTTGGGGGAGGAATATGTTGTGTATGTTTACATTATCAACCATATTTTTATATACTATTTTTCAAATTTTCTTGACAGAGTTGGTGTTAGATCTAGGTAAATATAAATGTATATTTAGAGACCTATTGGCAGAGGCTGATTATGGTACTTGAGATTGTCCTATAACATGTAAACTTTACATCTCAAGGCTATTTTCCAATGAACATGCCATTATTTTATTATTATAATATATATTTATCATTATCATATTTAAAATTGGAATTTCAAAATTTTATAATTTTAGTATTATTAAATTTATATAATGTTTTAGTTCATAAGGTCAATTTTATCTTAGGGTACATTTTTTGTATTTTTCAGAAATAATTAATTTTTGGGTGAGTGATGAAAAATATTTTTTTTTTCTAAATAGACAATTATTTTATTTTTCATTATGTTTTGGATTTTATTATGGTAAAATAAGAAACATTTAATTAGATATAATCTAATAAATTCTATAGTAATCAGTATTACCTTTAAAAAAATGTTTTTTTGGTGGGTTTTTCACACATATATTAAAATTAATTTCTACCACTTTTACAAATTGAATCTTTAAAATTGATATCATATTTGGAAGTCGGAATTTAAAATTAATTAATAGGGATAATTTCAATTTTGTTAATTATTAATAGTAACATTTCTAAAAATGTTGTCACCACAGTAAAGAGGTCAAATGGATTAATTAAGGTTAGAACCATTGGTTAAGGTCATAAAATCACATCTTATTCTTATCAGATGCTTTTATTTGGAATATTATCACCTCAATTTATATGATAATTTATTTTTCCAATTATCTATGACTAAGAAACATATACTAATTAATAGTTAAGAATAACTATAGGTCTCCCAACCACCTCACTTATAAAAGGGTATATCCCATACTCTCTTATTCAAACCACATAAGACATTTATCTCAACAAATATCTATAAAAATAACTTAAAAACAAATATATAAAATTCTTACAGGTCCTAGTATCACCAAAATACCAATCCTAGAAGGCTTAAGGTGTATGCTAAAGATGTTTTCCCAAGAAGAGGTATAACTTTTAATCGAGTGTTTTCATGTTTATTTCTTCTTACACATCCATCAAATATAATATAACCATGATTATATGATAAAATAAGTATCTGTTTTATACTAAAATGTTATTGTTTTGATGGTACAACCCTTTTTCAACTCCTTTTTCATCCTATAGAAAATTGAATCATTGCTCATATGTACATATGAACTATAGTCTTCATGTAGTGATGTATTTTATTTTCATGTCACTGCCTCAGAATGATGGCTATAAAGATGGTATTAAGGAATATATATGATATTTATGACATAATTATGGTTATTTAAATATGATATATCATCTACTTTATTACCCTTTCACTCATTGGAGAATGATAACAATGTTTGTGCATATGTATATACTACAAACTCTGTGATATGATGGGATTTATTTCTCTATTACCACCATGCATGGATGATTATAAAATTTTATATAATGAAAAAAACTATATTCATTACATTATTTTCATTATTTAAATGATAGGACAATATAATAAAACCATTAACCTTAGTCAACATACTTTTGTAAGTTTCGAGAAACTAACCGAATATTCGTAAATGGTCAATATAAATAAGAACTATTAAATGAATGAATTCAAAATGAAAATAAAAGGACCTATAAAATAAAAATAGATGAAAAAGGTTATTATGAAAGTATTTAACAAATTTAAATTGATTATTCTAGAGGATATAACAAAACTGACCAAGAAGATGTCTAAGGTAGAGGTTTACTCTATAATTACATTATCATCCAGGATTGTTTTTGTTTAAATTTACATTAAAAGAATTTATATGATGTTTATATTTAAAACTAAAAATATTTTCTAATTATTAGGTTATATATTTATTTTACACGATTTCCATTCATTTTCCTCTCTTTGGTACATAAAACAACTAATAAAATGATTTCATGTAACACCAACCTTACTTATCCTTTTGGTAGAGATTGTTTCTCTTCTATATCTATGTTCTATATAATTTTTTTCAGAATTTTTTTAATATTATCCAATGATTTTTTTTAATTTCCTATTCAAATATGTTTGAATTTATTTATAAATGTTTAAAAGTAATCCTCTTATAATTTTTCAAATAAAGTACTTTTAAAGGATAATGACTATCTCTAGTATATCTCATGAGACCTAAAAGTTTGGGAATTAATATACAACATACCTATTTATGTATGATGTCTTGGAACAAGGCCTTAACTCTATGTTTATGATGTCTAGAATTATGCATTCTATCATTATGAAACTAGTTATTATCATTCATGTGATTATTTATATTGTTATTTCATTCATGAATATATTTTTATTTTATAATATTTGCTATATGTCATATTTTATTATTATTTTTCTCTTCCACATTATTCTTCATTTATTTATTCTATAATAACAATTATTGTATGTTTTCCCTTACTGAACATATGATCTCAACCTTTATTAAATTTTCCTTTCCTATTAATAAAAATAAGGAATCTTTGAAAGAATTTATGTATATACTAGTAGAAATAATAAAGTTATCAATTGTATTTTAGAGAGAATTATGATATTTTCCCAATACGATAAGAAAATTTTATTATGTGGAACCAAGATTATAGAAGTCAAAAGTAAGTTAGTATACAAAAATACTTCTGAAAAATGGTATAGAACACATCATGTATGTTTTTGAAAAAATTAAGTTCATCAAAACTTACACCTTTGTTCTCCAGTCCCTCAGAAAAAAGATTGGCTTCCAAGTATCCATGTGTAATGAAAAAGATCATATATTATATAATGTCCAAGAATATAGTCTAATGGGTGGTTAGTTTCCATGAGTGATGTAATGGGAATGTTCTTACTGCTTGCATAATGACGGTGGAGTCTCACTCAAGAAAAATCTTGTTCCATCCTCTCTATCATTCTATATTGACTATATTAATAAATCCAAGAATTTCAGCCTACTTCAATGAATCAATTCTATTTGGACCATAAAGGTATCCCATGATTTCCCCATTTTGGTCTCTAAATACATCTCCTAATCCTTAATGTCATGGATGAGCTTTGGAAAATCCATCCATGCAATATTTGATCCATCAAAATAATGGGGAGTACTAAGAAAATTCCAATGTTCCATAAAGAGGAGTGAACTTTTCAGAAATTAAATACTCTTGAGAACTGAGAGATCATAAACAGATTTTCCTCACTATCCCAACTGAAAAAAGTTTACATTTTTTATTAAAACCATAATATTACCCATATCAATTTGAAATTTTAAGAGTGTGTTATCCTAAATCCTTTTATTCTAACTATTCCAAATATTGTAAATTATATCACTACACATGAATTGTAATATGTTGAGTTGTTATGGGGATAGTAAGATCGTGGAATATAGTTCAAAGTTTTCATTCATATAACCAGTTAAAGGTGGCTACACATTAAAAATTTTAAAGATGTGATTCCATAGTGTCGATGCGGTGGAACAGATTAGAATTTTTTTTTGATTTCCCCTATATTTTAATAAAATAAAATGTATTTTGAGACAAGATAAATTCCTATCTAATGAAGAAAATAGTTAATTGGTAACTTCGTATACACAAATTTCTAGAAGATCATAAACCTATATGTAGTAATACAGGTTTTTTTAAAATTTTAATCCATCCATGTTCACTCCCATTAGATAAATTTCAGTAAAAAATCTTTGAGGTGATCATCCTATTACTTGTAGTGTCCCATATAATGAGATCATTCCTATTAAGAAATCTATAATTTTTACCACTGTTATAAATATATTAGGATGGTGAATGGTAGATTCATCTAGTTATTATTTGATTGTGGAATTGAATTCCATCAATGAATCATTAGATCTTACGAGGTCCTTCAATGGTGTACTTGTCTATTTATAAATAAAAAAATAAAGGTATGAGTTTCTATTAGATAACTAGTGTTCCTATGAGGTGATATTAAAGAAGGATACTTTGAGATATACCCATAAAAATCTATTCATAAAATTCATATTTCAAGCCTTTAATTTATTTAAGACTCTAGATCTTACAAATGCATTGGTGTATAAATTATCATTAATTAATCTCCCTAAAAAGTGTTCCAATATGGGATAAGTTAAAATTGAAAATATTTTTTATTTAAATTTCTCCAAAATTAATAGGTTTGTAATATTTTTAACATGACATAGTGATAGTTTCCTATTCTAGGATATTACCACTCCAAAAAAAATTGATCAAGATGTTAATGCTCTTTAGAAACCTAGCATGCCATTTATAGAAAATGAATGAGTAGAAAACATGTATACAATGATGAGTTTCACATGACTGACTCTTCTATCCATTTAGAGAGATTTAACCTTTCAAGAATCCAATTTCCTTCGAATATAATATATAATATGATGGTATTATGAATCTCTAGGTATAACCTAAAGCATTGTAACTCCAAGGTAGAGAAAATATATATTCCCTTGACTAATTCTCAATTAATTAATGACATCAATCATCCTACTAGTTGATAAGTCCTTTCCAAAGTAAACAAATCATTTTTGACAATTAACCTGAATTGTCACTATTATTTTAGTTTTTGTTTCATGTTTTTAGATGTAGTATAACAATCATGTATGTATCTAGTATCAAAATCCTATTAAACTATTTAATTATTCAAAATAACTAATATTTTATCTTCGTCAAATAGAGTAAGATAAGTATCAACATTGAGTTACTATGGTTGGGGTATTATAGTTGATATCAAATAAGGTTTTAGTATAAACCTTAGGAACAAGATTTAGGAAAACATTGATTAGAGAACATAACCCTCTGATATAATCCATGGATAACTCTATGTATAAAATAATATAATGAATTTTTGGTAGATTATAGAATGAATGGTTTCCTATCCATGATATCCATTACTGGATATAGGCAAGTGGATGTAGTTTTGGAACAAATTCACATAGGGTTAAAACCCATAAAAAGGATAATTACGTATCAAATCAATCTTCACTTAGTTCATGATGACTTGGCCTATGAATACACACCTAGATAGACACTCTTGCGGGATATGATTTGATTGATTCAAAGGATATTTATAAACCATTATGAAATATTTTAAAATTTAACAATGATTTTAGGATATTCCAAAAGATACTTAGTTTACGATTTTGATATTAGCTATGCGTAAGTTTTCAATTTATGTAGAGTGTTACACAATATTTAAAACTATACACTGTGAATTAAAATTCCTAATATTATGTTCTAATTTATTATATGATATTTTTTCCATATAGTACGTAGAAGTAGGAATGGAAGCCATATAAATTCACACAGTCTATAAAAAGATTTACCTCATATAAAAGACAATGATGTTGGAACTGTAGATGAAAAAATTATAACTATATTGGGTCAGTTGAATTAGATCATAACTAATAACATTTACTATTTGAAGAAACCTATTGATCCCCAATATAGTGAAATAATGTTATACTACCTTATATGATCAAAACCCTCATAATTCAATGGGAGTGCTAATACATTAGTATCTTAGAAATGGATCACGTCCTAGGAAATGAAATTTCTTTCTTTGGGAATTAGTGAAAGATATAAATTTATCATAAAAATTCATCATCTTAAAGGATATGTTGTTTTTTATCAAGAATACAAAGGAATTAGAGAAAATAGATAGTATAGAGTAAAAAATATCCAAGGTTGTATTCTTTAAAATTTAGTTTCTTCATGAGGAAAAAGTTGATATTAAGAGCAAATTCTCTAATATAAGGGAAAAAGAATGAGAAAATTTTACTAAATAGGATTCCAAATTTACAATGTTGGAAACTCATAATGTGGATTATATAAAAAATCTAGGAATTGATATTGATCACTTATTTTATAGGATAAAACCTTTCATTATAAGGCTATTAGTCTCTTAAAAAAATTAGTATACGATGATATAGTATCAAGTGACATTAAGATAGAGAAATAATTTTCCCATTATCACATTTTATAGGTAAAATAAGAAAATAATCATAAATATAAGAACTATTTAAAAAGAAATAATCTAACGGATGAAGAGAATGGTGGAATTTTCAAATCGTAATTATTTTGGAAAGAAACATCATGGAACATTATTTATGGGAATGAGATTTGGATTCAGGTGTAGAGGTAAAAGCCATCAGTTTTGTGATTGTAAGGGAAATAATTAAGTCACCAATGTTAAATTCTTCAATTATAAGAAGGTGTGGTGTTGTTCAAATGAATTCCCTAATCTTCAAGGTTATTTTACTTAGAAAAATATATGGAATGTAGTCCAATATTATAGGATCACTACATCTAAGTTTTATGTTCTTAAATATGTGATGGAGGCTACTTCGATCATAAAATCAAATTTTGGTAATTATTTATTTGATTTTGGATCTTCACAGTCTTTAATATCATCCATGTTTTCCAAGAAAATGTGACATTTCCCTATTAACATGAAAAGGGATTTGTAAATTGAGACTCCTAGTGGAAATATTATTGAAATAAAATTATTTAATTCAATCCCCATTATGATGCTTATACATACACTATTTGAATCCTTTATTATTATACCTATGGTTTCCTATGATACAATCCTTGGTATATGTTGTCTTTTATATTATAATGTGAAATTTTATTTCCAAGAGAAGGATATTATGATTCACAATGGAGATATAGAATCCTTTTTCTTCAAAGGGGAGACTACATCATTTGAATCATGTCTAGATCCCCCTATTGTAACTACAATTAATTAAATTCTTAGAGTAGAATATTTTTCACAACCTATGAATGAGATAGGTATCCTTAGAATATAGGATTTACCTATTATCAAAGAATACATTGATGTGTTTCTTGAAGAACTATTTAGGAATCCACTTGAGTGTGAAGTTTAGTTTTCCATTGATCACATCTCGAATGAAAAAAACTATATCTAATACACCATATAAGATAACCACAATTTAATTAGTGTAACTAAATAAAAAACTACACGGGTTTTTTATAATGGGTTTATATTCCCTAGTGTTTCACCTTGTGGATATCCTCTTCTTTTCGTTAAAAATAATTATGGGTATATGAGGTTATGTATTGATTCTAGTAAAATCAATGTTATTAAAATAAAAAACAAGTATCTTGTTCCCCATATTGATGACTTGTTTGATCAAAGTCACGGAGTTCAATAATTTTCAAATATTGGAATTCATTCTAGGATATCATCAACTTTGATTAGAGAAGAAGGATATTCCAAATACACTTGTTGACATTAAAAATTTATAGTAATGCTCTATATATTGATTAATGAACCCTTTTTGAGTATATTATGAATAGAGTATTCAAGGATTATCTGGATAATTTCATTGAGGTATTTTTTAATAATATCCTAGTATATTCTAAAATCTATGATGAGAATAAAATTAATTTTTTAATAATTCTTAATACTCATAGAGAAAATGGTATATATGTAAAAAATTATAAAATAAAAATTCTGTCTTTTGAAAAAATATTTTCATAGACATATTTTCTCTAAGAATGAAGTATTTGTTGATCCTTCAAAGTTGAAGTAAGTGATGGAATGGACAATTCCAATGATGATAACCAAGGTACATAGTTTCCTTAGATTAATAGGTTATGGATTAATATTTTTTCAAAATTATACTCAATTAGCTTACCTATTAACCAAATTAACATGTCAAGGAGTTGAGTTCATATGCTCATAATAATGTAAGTAATGTTTTAAATAATTAAATAGAATATTGTACAATTCACCAATATTGAATTTACCTTATAGAAGGGATGTATTTTTTATATATAGTGATGCATCAAAAAAGGTACATGGATGTGTCCTTATATAGAATAATATAGTTGTTGCTTACATATCATGGATGTTAAATAATCATGAATATAATTATCCAACCCTTGATGATGAGTAAGTATCCATAATATTGTCATTGGATATGTGAAGTAAATACATTTATAGTTAATGATTTGAAAAATATACATATCAAAAAAGTTTGAAACGAACTTTCTCATACAGAGTGCTTAACATGAGGTAAAGGTGATGGTTATAACTACTCAAGGATTATTATTTCTTAATAAACTATTTCCATGGTAATGAAAATATGGTTGTTTATGCATTAAGTAGGAAAGATCATGTTATTTTCAATAAAATTATGATTGATAAAGATATATTATTAATTAATTTATAAAATTAAGATATGGGAATCATTAAATAAAAGAAATATCATAACTATTCTAACTAATTTTCAAACAATCCTTATTGGAGATAATAAAAATTTCTCATATTAATGATAAGAATATTCAAAATATGATCAAATTAATGAATAATGGGATGCTTTTATACTTTATCTATAAAGATGGTGTATTGAAATTTCAAAAGAGGCTAGGTGTTTCATTCATGTTTGAGCTTAAAGAATAATTATTAGATTAATCCCATAACTCAAATTTCTCTATAACCCCTAGTATCACCAAAATGTATCAGCATTTGAAGGAAAATGTTCGGGGGATAATATAAAACCAGAAATATCAGAGTGTGTGTCAAGATAAATGGTTTTTCAATAGGTAATGGTTAAGAGACAATATCTCAAATGATTCAAAAAAAACTATACTTGTTCTTTAATGGAAATTGGATGATATTACTATAGACTTTGTCACAAAATTTTTAGAGACTCTTCAAAATAATTATGACATATGGATTATTGTAGATCACCTTACCAAAATTTCAAATATGAATTATTTAAGGGAATATTACATCCTAAGGACCTCACAAGGCCCTACATTAATAAATTTGTGAGACTTCATGGTTTACCTATTTCAATTGTATCAGTTCATGATCAGTGGAGTACATTAAAAAACTAGAAGACTCTATAGAAGGATCTCAGCATTGAGCAACATTTGAGTACCCCATATCATCCTCAAACTAATGGTAAATTAGAAAGAACTATTCTATCATTAAAATATAATTTTATTTCATGCTCTATTAACATTCAAGGTATTTTGGATCATTATTTACCTTTGGTGGAATATGTATAAAATAATAGCTTGAATTTAATAAATCAAATTGCACCATATGAAACATTATATAGAAAGAGGTGTCATACTCTATCTTTTTGGCGATATATTGGTGAAAGGACTCTTATACGGTCATATCCCCTAGAAGATACAATGATTAAAAGTGAAGAGAATTAAGAATAATATTAAGGAACCTAAACAAACAGAAAAAAGCATTGTCGATAATCGAAGCAAGTATTTATAATTTCCAGTGTGATATCATGTTTTCTTGAACATATATCCATATAAGGGTGTTATAAGGTTTTGTAAGAAAGGTAAACTAATTCTTAGGTTCATCAATACTTTTTAAATTAGGAAAATAATTATATTAGTGGCATCCCTTTGGGAATTACAATGTCTCCTCTCTAAAGTTCATGATGTGTTCTATATCTCATAATTTAGGAAATGTATAACATTACCAATCCATGTGCTCACTTATAATAAAATAGAACTTTAAGCCAATGTATCTTACTATGATATTAATATCCTATTATTTTCTATAGAGAGAAAGTGATTTAGAATTTATAAACTCATCTAGAAAAGGTTCTTTAGAGAAATCAAAAAATTCAAGAGGAAACATGGAAGCCTAATAAGGCTATTAGAAAGGATTAACCACATTTATTTAAGAACTAAATTTTATTAAAACATCAATGATGAAATTAGTTAAGAGGTGCAGAATGTAATAATTGATATATTCCTATAATGGGTAAACATTACATCCATATAATATTATTCAATGCATATCATATTATTTTATCATTATAATATAAATAGATTATGTTTATAATTAAAATTAAATTTATATATATTTTAAATTTTATTTTTATTAAATTTGAATCATTTTTGAGTTCATAATGTGGAATTTATCTTAGGGTGAACTTTTGGGATTTTTCAAAAATGGTTTATTTTTTGGTGAATGGTGGAAATGTATTTTTTTAAATATCATTTATTATATTTACCATTATATTTTGGATTTGTTTTTAAAGAAAATAAAATATTAAAAATAATCTAATTAATTTCATAGTAATCATAATTATATTTTATTTTTGTATAATAATATTTTTATGCTAAAAATTTTATTTTTCTTAAATAACTATATTTCGTTAATTTTTGTTTACAAATATTAAAATTAATTTCTTCCACTTCTTAAAATTTAATCATTAAAAATTTATCTCATATTTGGGATTCGGAGGATAAAATTTATTAATGATTTCAATTTTATTTTAGGTCATTCTGAGTAGTAACATTGATAAAAATGTTCTCTCCACAGTAAAGAGGTAAAATCCCTATGATATGGTTATAAAATAATATATTAATTCTTATTGGGTAAGGTTAGTTGGAAACTAATCATATTATATTTTAATTTTAATTTTTTAAGTTACACTTATCTATTATTGAGATGCTTATAATATTTATTTGTTTAGAACAATTACACACCTCACTTATAAAAGGGAACCTCATCTTCTCTCTTCATTTTACCAATTAATACATTTATAATTTTCAATATATTATAAAATACATTTCAAAAATACCTTAAAACATATTATTTTTTTGGTCTCAACAAAATAAAAATCCTTTAAG
This sequence comes from Viscum album, assembly GCA_963277665.1. Taxonomy (NCBI): domain Eukaryota; kingdom Viridiplantae; phylum Streptophyta; class Magnoliopsida; order Santalales; family Viscaceae; genus Viscum; species Viscum album. The sequence goes on from OY728159.1 coordinate 1,358,298,943, forward strand.
TTATAAGGTGTAAGATAATGGATGTTTTTCAAAGAAGATGTATAACTCTTAACAGAGTGTTTTCCTATCTATTTCTTATTACACATCATTCAAATCATCAATAAACATGATGATATGATAGAATAAGTATCTTATATATAGTAAAATTTTATTATATTTATATAATAACCCTTTGTGATCTCTTTTTCCACCCTATTGATAATGAAAGCATCACTCATGCATAGGTATGGACTACCATATCCATGTAGCGATTTATTTTCGTATTTTTTTAAATCCTCACATGACTAGTTATAAAGATATAATTAAGGAATATATAATATTTTTATGAAATAATAATTATTTTTGTAATAAATTATATCATCTACTTTCTTACTCTACCATCTGTTGAAGAATGATAATGTGATTTGGGAGTATGTATGGCCTTCCACCTCCACAAAATGATGTGGTTTGTTTTTATATTACCACCATGCATATATGATTATAAAACTTTATATAATGAAAAAAAATATTCAATAAATTATGAACATCATTTAAATTATTTAACAATTTCATAAAATCTTTAACCTCATTAAATATATTGAATTAATTTTGGAGAAATTGACCAAACAACGCTAATTAGTCATTATAAATAATAATTATTCAATGAATGAAAATTGAATATAAAGGGGACATAAAATTAAATATAGATAATAAGTTTCATCATCATTTATTTAATAAAATTAAATTTATTATTTAGGATGATATATGATGTCCAAACAAACAAAAGTCTATGGTAAGGGATTAAACTACAATCTCACTTTTATTCCAAATTATTTATGATGAAATTGACATTAAATGTAATTTTATGCTATTTTTATTTTAAATACATATATTTTATTTTTATATATTTATCTATGTATTTTTCATTTTTTTCCATTCATTTTCATATCTTTGGTACTTAAAATGACAATGAAATGATTTTATAGAAAACCAAACTTATTTATTCTTTTTGTTGGGAATGTTTATCATCTATATCCATGATCTCTAAAATGTTTTCAAGAATGTTTGGACTATGATCCTAGGATTTTTTGAATTCATCTTCCAATATATTTGAATTTATTTTCAATGTTTTAAAAATAATCTCCTTTTCTTTTTACAAATAAGTTACTTTTGAATTTTTACCAAAAGTAGGGAATAATTGTTTTAATCTTTAACAAATGAATAGGTTTTCCAATCATAATAACTATTATTTGATTTGAATATTCATTTACAATTTTCCATCATTAATTTTATATAAATTAATTTACTATGTATTATGAAAAAAATTAAAAAACATTATGAAAATAAAAAAGATATGTCTCTATTATTTTCAAATAATGTATTAAATATTCTATTAGAGGTATTTTCATCAATTTTAGAATCATTTGATTATTCATAATATTTACTAAGAAAATACTATAATGATATTATACGAATTATTTATATGAATGGAATATGATCATTTCAACCTATTAATTTACTAGAGAAATGATAACATTTCATATTCTACTTGTCAATACAAATGTGTGTGTTGATTATGTATTAAATAGTTATTTATTTTTTCATAATATAATGCATTGGAAATGGTAAGTGATGGGTGGGTCCCATTATATCCCATCATTTCATTGGTAGTTCTGATGAGATAAGCTAGTTTGGGAATTTGGCGTAACAATTTCCTATTTATGTATGATATCTTAGCAAGAGGCCTTGACGGTAATATTATTATTGTTGGCATTATGCATTCTATCATTATTAATCTATTTATTGTTATCCATGTGATTATTTATATTCTAATATCATTCATTGGTATATTTTCCTTATATGGTTTTAGTTATATTGAATATATACTTATTTTTTATATCCTCAAAATTATTCATTTTTTATTTATTCTATAATAGTTTTTGTTGTATATATCCCCTTACTAAGAATTTTATCTCACACTTTATTATGTTTTCATTTCCCCAGGATACCTAGAATATATCTATGAGTTATTTTAGGTATATACTATAATAAATAATAAATTTATCAATAGTATTTCAAGCTGTATTTCATATATTAAAATCTAATGTATGAATAATGTATGTATATAGTCTCCTAAGAATTCTAAACTAATCTATTCTTCAAGATACGCTCAATTGTATCTTATGCCAAGGGAGTAAGATAACCACCAGCATTGGGTTACTATATTCGCGGTGTTACACCAATTGTATTATACCATTCATGAGTTATAAAGGAATTAATAATCTTTCTATTGTTATTTCATTAGCGGGATAGACTTAATTACATGAAATTTCTTAATATACAATATTCAAGGGCTTGGATAACATGGGATGCTACTATCATAATTTGAATCTGGTCCCCATCAAAACTGGCACCGAACCCGGACCATGAAAAGGTTCGAAGGGAGTTCTTGATCACCATGGTCTGGCACAAGTTCCAGGTTATCATAAAATAAAAATTGGGACTAATTTACCCGAGTTTATAAACATACAATGACAAAAAGTCCAATATGGCCAATCTGGATTTTTCTAACAAAACCATCATTTAAAAAATTTCAGAACTAAATTACATGGTTTTATACAACTCTCATAGACTATAACAAATGAATAAAACCAAAAAGGACAGGCCAAAAACCTCCACATGGAGAGAGGCAATGCCCTTAAGATATCTCCACAACACTGAATCACAATGGACCGCTAAAAACCTGAACCGTTAGAACAAAAGTTGTACCCAAACTTTTAGAAAAAATAACCAAGCCTACTTACACCCAAATGTGTATGTAGGATGTGAGAAAAATCCCAGTAGGATGCATCCACCAAGATATTCCATGTTATAAACATTCAAAGACAAAAAGTATGTAGGTTGTCAAGATATTAAATTCAAGTAACAATTTCTAAAAGATAAAACTTAAATAAAAGTACTTTTAAAGTAAGGTATTTTAAAGAATAAACGCATTAAAAAATCATGTAACCACTACTTAATTTTATATCCAACCAAACCATATGCCGATGTTAAAAACAATGTAACTAATTAAAACAAGCAATGGGAAAGTACCCCCTAGGCACTAACTCGCTGTGGTTCCCAGGTACCTTGTATCTCGGTGAGAGTAACCATCACATTATCTGTTCTCATGCACGATCCACTAGTAAGAAACATACCCATAACCTATTTGCCCCATTAATAATCATAATCATAGTGTAGGTAGTGTTGTAAGAATCAAACATGCTCCATAAAACTGAGGCCAAACCCCACGGGATAACTTGCATACTAGTACATGTCTACCCACATAGATTCATGGGATTCCTTATTGTGCTCAAACAAGTTAAACAAGATGAGAAATATAACTTTCACATAAAAATACCCCTTCCACATCAAACATTCTCCAAACATCCCACATGTATCTCATACAAGTCACATCATCCCCCTTTTTATTCAAATTGTTTTTGAAATCAAACTCACACCAAAATAGCCCACAACACATTTTGCATATCATTCACAATTCAACAAATTCATTAAAAATTATATAAAACCTTTACCAAGATATCAGAAATCACATAACATCCCACTCACATGTTACATACTACCCTTTTAATAAAAAAATACATTTTCACATCACACTTACACAAAACGGACCACAAACATATTTTGCACCCAAATCGAAATTTAATAAATCACCTCAACAAATAACAAAACATTATCAAAACCTTTGACATAAAAATCATAAATTTATCATTCAAAAACTCATTTTAGGTTAACGGACTCACCAAAATATTAAATATACATCCTTTTCCAATTTTCTTTAACTGACTAAAACATTTACAATTTTCCAAAACCAACCCAAGGGGTATAACTATATTTTGCACGCAAAACCTACTTTAACACCCTCTTTCAAAGCCAAAATCACACCAATACCAATCCAAAACAGAATTGGAATCCCTAAAAATATTTATTAAACAACTCTATAGTATTATAAAATCACCTCGAATAATACCACAAAATATGCACGTGAAAAACATACATTTTCATAAAACACTTTCAAGAGGCATAACATGGTTTTACCCATAAAACCCATTCCAAACCCCTATTTCAAACTCAAAGGGACACCAAAACCCTAAAAATCATAACTTTCAGACCAACAAGTTTTATTAAACCAATTTCATATGATATAAAACACACCCAAAAAATACACCAAGATTTACACATGAAAAACACACAAATTCAAGCAAAAATGCAGCTATAAAATTAAACGCTTAACCAAATCCATTATAAATGGTTTTTTCACCACAAAAACAATATTAGGAACAAGAAAATTAAGTAAATAAAACTTGATAACTCATAAATGAGTTTCTACAAATGGAATCACCTAACTTTTGAATATGAACCCTCAAATCTTGGTGTGAAACATCAACCACACCACCACTGCACCTCAAGAAAGTGAAACCCAACCTAAAACCCAATCACTTGACACAAAATACAACAAATAAATTTATATTTTTGAACCCTAACTTCTGGAAATTTTGTAACTTCATGAAATAGGTAGGAAATCCTAAGTAGAAGGAAGGAAGTGAGGAGAGAAACACTTACTTGAACAAATCTATAAGAAATCATCCCAAATCCAAAAATATTTGAATATTGAAGAAACCAAAACTCGTAGGGAGGATCTAAAGATCCATATTAAGTCAAGTGGGGAATTAATTTGGTTAAAAAGAGTGAATATTAAATATGTTATGAGTGAAACATTTTACCTCTTCAAATATGGGTGATTTGAGAATGATTAATAAATACCTTCCTAATATTCAAGGTAGATGAGCTCCAAAGAGGGGGGAGTGAATGGGAGTTCGCCTTGGGTAAGTGGGATCTGGTGGGAGTTGGAATCACTAAAAAAGCATAAATATTTAATGATATATTAATGAATTAAACAAATATTTTAAAGCATGAAATGGGATTTTAGGCTGGCCCAACACCTTAATAAAAAACTCAAATCCATCATTATTATAGATTCTTATGGGGTCCAAATTGATAGGGTAGTTTTAATATACTAGTGGATTCCAATTGGGAATTGAAATGGGTGTAAAATTTTGAAAAATTAAAGTGTTATAAAAGAAATAAAATTTATTTTTAAATATGTAAATGAGATCACAGTTTGGCCCAATTTTTGAAAACCCGCAATTTCCACCAAAATGAATAGAAAAACCCCCAAAATAAGGAAATAATGAAAAATAAATGAAAAATACCTTTATAAGAAGTCATGGGACTGATAATTCTCCCCAACCATAAAACTTTCCATCCTTAGAAAGCCACAGTAAGGCCAAAGGCAAAAACCAAACTCAACCGAAATGTCAAAATGGACTCCTTTGACATGTTTCACCTACCCCCAAAAGGACAAAACACCTCCAATTGATCAATAAATGAAGGAATACTATCACTAACAAAAAAAATACACCGCTTCCTGAAATGATCAATTATATTCAAATTTTATCCAAAAATAAAACTCCTCAAACACTATCTGAACAAGATTACAACAATTTACCCAAACGAACCGAAACAACGAACTAGGATACACTTACCTTGCTTTAAATATACCATTGGACATTCTCCACTCCCAACGTTTACCCAAGGAAGATATAGGTAGTTAGATAGGTCCAAAAAACACTACATACCTCCAAGCCAAGATTAAGGACCAATCTGAGTTACTTCTAGGGGAGACACAAATCGGCTCCCCACCATAAGGGACAAATCAAATTTTCACAAGACAAGATCGACACACAGACAGGGGGAGGCCCGAACATACTCCCCGGTACAAGGGGTAGAACTCCATTCAAAATTTCAAAAGTAAAATACATGATAATTATAGTTGGTCTTCCCACCATAAAAACCAACCATCAAAACCAACCAGCATGGGATGACATAAGAAGAACCCAAATTTAAAGAGTTGGGCGACATCACAATTAATCATCACATTTAGATAAATCATTCACTAACCATGTGGATCCTTATAATTGCATGGTTTTATGAGGCATGGTTACTATTAACCATGTGTAAAAAATGTGATTAACTTCCCTAGATAAATTCTTAACCATACTATAAAAAGTCAATGGAATCCAAAGGGGAAAAGAATGACATTGGGAGATAACAAGGGACCAAGGACCTCCACCTCTTTCTACCAAATGGGAAAAACCGAGGAAAGATGATGAAACCAGAGGTTTAAACTATTCCCAAATTTCAAACTAAGGATAGGACTTTGTACAAGGGTTGGAACTACCCTGGGACTTCCCCTGACTATGCGCCAACATATCTTCGAGACCTATGGCTGGTGCTCAAAGGAGTGAAGAATCTTTGGCCTCACAGTTAGGATTTTAAAACCCCTAAATAGAACATCTAATTTTGGTGCCAAAAATAACTACACAGCAACCCCAAATAGGTACCAAGACATAACACATTCCAAGACTCACTTTACCTTAACCCGACATTTCACTGAAATAAGGGATTATAAGATTCACATACTTCACCCCTTGTTTTCTTTTGATAAGAAATGGGTGGAGAAAAGTATATATAAAAAACTTACTCCAAATAATGGTTTTCAATATTTCTCAAAATGATACCAACTTATGACAAAAAAAAAACTCAAAAAACATTGTACAACTTCACATTTACAGTCAAACAGTAATAAGACATCACAAGGCGTCACCGAACATGACCATTGTGACTGATAGAAACATTACATGGATAGGGGCCTTATGAAATGTTCCCAAACATCACACTTTTCTAGAAAGTGTCCATAATAGCCTATCATGACCAAATTTCCCACACTGGTTGTTTAACATGAACCCCTTCTTCGAAGAGACTATGGAAGACCCGGAGGCCCTCTTAGACTCTATCCACACTAACAACCCCAGACCACTTCCACATTCGACAAATGAGGTATCTTAAGAAATTAAGGTCTCTTTAAAACTTCCTTGAGCACTCTCCCACTACAAGAGGATCCTAAAAACCAAGAAAGTAAATATTTTAGAATCAATCTCCAAATCATGAGAAAAATATTCCTTATATTGATCAACTAGAGGATCTTCCAAAGGCAAAACAATAAGGGGTTCACTTCCGTCATGCATTAACTCTTAATGGGGGTGTAACTTATCCAATGAAAGAACCCAAGGACCTGACCAAGATGTTCCATTGGTCAAAACATGCCACAAACTATAACTGAACAGATGATGTGAACCACCATAAAAGCTTCCCAAAGTTTTCTCATAAGGGACCACTAATCAGCCCTTCAACCCAACTTAATGACCAAACACAAACCCAAAACACAGTTAAATCGAAAGAGGCTCATGGCCTCATAACATCCCACAAAATCAAAATTTTCAAAAACACATAATACACACCATAAAAAACTATTCACCAAGGCATCATGTTTTCCTTTAAAATCATCTATTTGACAACAAGATGTATAGCGGTTAGCGTATCCACCAATGGTACCCCATGGGCCTCACACATGCATGTTTATGTGCCACACTGGGCACCCTCATAATATTCATCCCATCACTCATCTAGTCATGACATTAACAATACATCATCCAATATAACCCCAAGCATGTGGTCGCTCATAGAGATACCAAGGGTTTAAACAAAAATTCTTTCAACTTTTCAAAACCAAAACAGTCAACCAATACTTCCTCTTTCTCAAGACCACTAACCACGAAATCAAAATCCCAATTGACATATTATAAAACTTTTTAGAAAGACACAACCATTCATATAAGAACTCACTTTCAAGGCATTCACCTCAATTTCAAAAAAATATCATCCCATTAAACCACATTTCAATAGTTTAGAAAACTCTATTGGAAACACTTTTTCAAAACCAACATTAACATAATTTCTGGATTTCTAAAGAGGTGTGATCACACCATTTTCCATTTCAAATAAATTCTGAAAATTCAGTTCCACCATTTATTAAATCAAACCATTCCCTCTTTATTTGAAAATCATTTTAAAAAAACGTTATGGTTCTTAAAACCATGTCATTTTTTCTTTAAAACTGAACTTCCAAAATTTCAAAACTAAAGAACAAATGACAATATTATAGGATATTATTTTTAGTGGGTGACTTGGACATATTGTTGGAGGCCATATGATAATCATCTCACCTTCACAGAGAGAGTTATAGGGAAATATCTCCGACTCCACATGGCTTTCTAGGACCTGTGAGCTCAATGAGACCATTAACCAAACTCTCTTTTCATTTCCTCTAATCATTATCAAACCATGAAAACCAAAGTACTTAGATAAATCCCAACTTACCCTAGCGACTCGAATCCCATCATGTGGTTTGATGGCTTGGATCACTACCCCTAACTAGAATGTCATGTCCTGAAAATCCTAGCTCCAGAACATCCCGACTCTTCCCCAAATAACATGACCCAACAAGTGATCCTGAACCTCCTTCGATACAATTTTGTCACGGACCAACTCTATTCACCATCAAAACAGGAACCAAACCTAGCCCATGAGAAGGTTCAAAGGTTGTTATCAATCCCCATGGGATGGCACAAGTGCTCGGGTATCATAAAATTAAAATTTTGAATGATTTTCCTGAGTTTATAAACATACAACGACAAAAAGTCCAATAATACCAATCTGGATTTTTTGAAAAAACCTTCTTTTAAAAAATTTGATAACTGAATTACATGGTTTTAAACAACTCCCAAAGACTATATAAATGAAAAATCCCAAAAATAACAGTTCAAGAACTTCCACATAGAGAGAGTCACCACCCTCAATCCATCTCGACAACATCGTATCATGATAGACCTCTAAAAACCCGAACCGTTGGCACAAAATTTGTACCCAAGATTGCGGCAAAAATAACCGAGTCTACTTACACCCAAATGTGTACGTAGGGTGTGATAAAAATCATAGTAGGATACCTCTAATAAGATATTCTATCTGATAAACATTCAAAGATGAAAATCATGCAAGTTTTCAAGTCATTAAATGCTAGTTAAAATTTCTATAAGATGCTACCTAAATAAAAGAAGTTTCCTAGTGGGTTATTTTAAAGAATAAACACTTTTAAAAGCAATTTCAATGCTATGTAATTTTCCATCCAACAAAACTGTTTGCCGATGGTAATCACAAAGTAACTAATTAGTATAAGCAATGGAAAAGTAACCTCTAAGCATAAGCTTGTTATGGGACCCAAGACCTTGTATCTCAGTGAGAGTAACCATCACAATATTTGTTCTCATACACGAGCCACTAGTTGGGAACATACCCATAACCTAGTGGTCCCAAGTCATCATCATCTTCACAGTTTAATTAGTGTTGTATGTTTCAAATATTCTAAGTGAAACTAATGCCTAACCCTGTTGGATCACTTGCATACTAGTATATATCCACCCACCTAGATACTCAGGTTTCCCTCTTGTGCTCAAACAAGTTTAAGTAGAAATAAAATATAAACTTCACATAAAAATACCATTTCTACATCACACATTCACTAAACATACCACATGTATCTCACAAAAGTTTCATCATCCCCATTTTTATTCAAATTTATTTTGAAATGAAACTCACACCAAAATAGCCCATAACACATTTTGCATATCTTTCACAATTTAAAAAATCCTTTAACAATTTTATAAAATCTTTTCTAAGATGCTAAAAATCACATAAAAGCCCACTCACATGTTACATATTCCCTTTTTATAAACAAAATCCATTTTTCACATCCAAATCACACAAAACAGCCCACAAACATGTTTCGTACCCACATCACAATTCCATAAACCACCTCAACAAATTACAAAACTTTATCAAAAATTATGACATCAAAAATGTCCAATTTATCTTTCAAAAACACATTTTAGGTGAACACACTCACCAAAACCATACATATACATCATTTTACCACTTTCTTTAACCCAATAAAACATTTAGAATTTTCCTAAAACCAACCGAAGGGGTATAACTATGTTTTTCACACAAAACCTATTTCAGCACCCTCTTTCTAATCTATAATCACACCAATCCAAATCCAAAATTTAATTGTCACACCTAGATATTTTTATTAAACCAATATCAAGTATTATAATTTCTCCTCCAATAATACGACAAAACATGCATATGAAAAACACAAATTTTCATAAAACACTTTCAAGAGGCATAACATGGTTTTAGACATAAAACACATTCAAACACACTATTTTAAACTGAAAGGCACACCAAGACCCTAACAAATCATATTTGGTATCCCAAAAATATTTATTGAACCAATTTCATATGTTAGAAATCACACCCAAATAATAACCTAATAGTTACACATGAAAAACACCCAATTTCAAGCTAAAATTAAACTATAAAATTAAATGATTCACCAAATCCATCATAAATGGTTTTTGCACCACACACAAAATATGAGGAACATGAATAATACGTAAATCAAGCATGATAACTAATCAATGAGTTTATAAACATGAAATCACATACCTTTTGATTCAAAACCCCCAGAACTTGGTGTGAAACATCAACTGCACCACCACCACACCTCAAGGAAGTTAAATCCAACATAAAATCCAAATATCTAACCGAAAATACACCAAATGATACCCTAGGTTTGAACCCTAACATTTTTACATTTTAGAACTTCATTAAAGAGGTAGAAAACCATAAGGAAGGGAAAGAAATGAAGATAGAAACACTTGCTTGAAAAAATCTTGGGAAAATTGGCCCAAATCCACCAGTAGTTGAATCTTGAAGGAACAAAAATTGGTATATGGGCTTGAAGGAGTCATACAAGGTCAAGTGGGGACATAATTTGGGGAAAAAGTGTGAAATTTGAAGGAGTTATGAAAGAAACATATTACCTCTTTCAATATGGGATATTTGAGAATTATTAATAATGATCTCCCTAATCTGCATAGTAGATGGTCTCCAAAGAGGGGTAGGAGAGTATGGGAGCACCTCTTGGGTAAGTGGTCTTGGGTGGGAGTTAGAATCACCTAAAAACCATAACAATTGAATAATATATTAAATAATTAATAAATATTTTAGTGTAGGAAATGGGTTATCGGGATATCCCAACACCTTAATAAAAAATCCTAAATCAATAATTATTATGGATTATTATGGGGTTCAAATTGACAGGGTGGTTTTATTATAATATGGGATTCCAATTGAGAAGTTGAATGGGTGTAAAATGTTGAAAATTAAAGAGTTATAAAGGAAGAAAATTATTTTTAAATCTAGAAATGGGCTCACAGTTTGGCCCAAGTTTTGAAAACCCAGCATTTCCACCAAAATGAATGAGAAAATCCCAAAAAATAAAGAATGGAAAATAAATGAAAAATAACTTTATAAGAAGTCATGGATGTGACAGAAACTGAGGGGGGTGAATTGGAATTTTTTGTTATTTATTTTATTAATTATTTATTTAGAATTAAACTCATGTGACTAGTTGAAGTTACAATTTTCTCTTAATAATATATTTCTCACCCTTATGAAATAATTTAAGAGAGAGGAAGAACACAGAAAATTTTACATGGTTCTACCTCAATGTGAAACCCTCCTTCTTTCCATGTTCCATTATTGTCAACAAAATGGGTTTTATTATCATTATAATGTTGTAGTGATTAGAATAGACATAAATTAGTGCAAAATATTTGACTACGAATGGTCCACTTCTCTATACAGGAAAATTTGGAATTGTTTAGAAAGGAACCGCCTATTATTAAAATCTTTTCACATCACCCTCTTATGAATCAGATCTTTTCTAATATTTAGGATGATTCTACATCTTATATATATATTCTTCTAGAAGTTACTTTTATGTTAACATGTTAGGATTATAATTACATAAGATTTGTATTTCTCTCACAAGATTAGAATGAAAATTCTATTAAAAAGATCATTCATGCATGAACATATCTTCTTCATACTCAGCAATATGTTTCTATATGAAAAACAATCATATCATCTTAGATTGACCTTCTTAGAAACACATTTTATTTATAGGTTGATCTTTCTAAACTAATTTCCCTTTGATATAGAAGGGTATCAGTAACAACAACAAAGACATATCCACCATTGAAATCATATATTTGAATACTCTATAATGTTTCAAAGTAATATTTCCTCCTTAAATTCATTCAAAATCAATAGATTACATTCACAAATCTTCATAAAAATCACATGATGACTTGGGAATTATTCTTCCATGTGGTATACAAAATATACATGTCCTTGGATTTTATTTTAAATTCCCAAAATACTTACGTCTTGTTTTCTATATTTCATAATCAAATATTAAAATAAATATATCCATAGTTTAAAATTTTAAAATCAAAATAATCATTTGAATTAATTTTTTCTTAGAATATTTTAATTTTAGAAACCTGTATAATTTCAAACATAGCATAGCCAAAAATATCATAGGTAAATAATTTAGATATGTGTTTGAATTCCCTTACATTGGCTTTATCTAGTGCATGGATCATAAAGTAGAATTTGTGTATCTGGTTCTATCCAATTCAATTACATACCATCACTCATCTATGTGATTTTGGCTACATTGCCACAATCAACTAAGTGTATCACATCGATTACATGTTTTTCTTCAGCTTCATTGCATCATTTTTCTATATGATACACTCATCTATGTGTGTGGTTTGGATACATGATAAACCATATTTAACAATTCAAAAAAATTGTAAACGCTTCTAGTTATGTTGTATAAGTAGCTATGTGAATTATTTTGTCTACATAACTGGAATTAGCTATGTGATAAGTTCATATATATATAACTATAAAAACAACATAATTACAAAAAATTAGCTCAAAACCTCTTAGGATATCTTTAATTCCTTCCGAAAAACTTCAACATTTCACAAAAATATTATAGAGAGTGCTCCATCCACCAACACATGTCATTACTTCCTTTGATGATTTTTTAAAGGTTGTGGCCGAAGCCTCATTTATTATTAAAGAAAATTGAAGACCTCTTTAAACTAGGTAGAGGGAGACCCATTACATAGATCGAAGTCCCCTTGGGCATTTATCCCATTATATAGCCCATAGGCCCAGATATTTGGCCCAAGGCCCATTCTATAAATAGTACTTCTATAGTGCCCACCTGATATAGTACTACACAGTACCCACCGCTACTACAGTGCCATGCCACCGCTACAGTGCATGTCGTAGCTACAGTGCTGCCATTACTATTGTACAGTACATTTCAGCTACAGTACCTGCTCCCCAAGGGTTTTGAACCCCCATTTTTCATGTTGGGTTACGGGGTGTTTGCCACTAATACAAACCCCAAATACATGAAAACCAAGTTTGACAAAAAATATAACATCTTCCACAATTCCAAGTGAATTTGAATCTCCCCATTTGTATTCGTTGTCAAACCTTTAAAATAATTCTAAAAGACTCATTTTAGTGTCACCAAATCATAGCCTCTGTAAAAATAAAATCATATCTGCACCACACTATTGTTTAGAGTAGTATTTTTGATATAATTATATCCCAAGATAACAATAGAAATATTTGATAAAGTAAAAATATTATCTCCCCATTAATGAGGTAACTCACACCTCCTAATATCTTCCACATTATAAATAGAATACATCCTTTAGGAACAACAAGAGAATATGTACCTTCCTTTCTAAAAATTGTGGTACATTTTCTCGCCCTTTAAAAATATAATACAAGGATATGTAGGGTTCCCTTCCAATGACTCTTAATGATATGAGAGAGGATGAACACTCATTTTTAGCCTTAAAAACTCAAATATTTCCTTAGGGATAACCTCAATGAATATATCAGTGAGATGATCATGAATGGGAACAAATTCAAGTTTGATGTCCTCATTGGATACCTTCTCTTTAATGAAATGAAATCTAATATCAATATAATTAGACATCAGGTTTTGTACATTATTTTTTAAAATATATATATATAAATTTTATTATCGTAATGAATTTTGAGAGTTTTCTCAAGTATTACAATTAAATAATCTAGTTTCTACTTTATCCAAAGAATTTGAGTGAAATCACTGGTAGAAGAAATTTATTCGGCTTCAGTAGTACCCAGTGTGACTGAGTTCCACATCTTGTAGTTCCAAATTACTAAAGAGTTTCCCAAGAATAAAATACCACATGAAGTTGACCTTATATCAATAAAATAAATTACCCAATAAACATAAAAAACCCATAAAGATTAAAATTGTTCCCCTTCTTGTAATGTAGCTTGTAGTTCATGGTCTATTATACATACCCCAAAACCCTTTTAGAAGGAATAATAAATGACACTTTAGGGCCAATCTATTATCTTGCACAATGAATCATAGCATAAAATATATATAGTCTTTAGTTTGTCAGATAAATTAAGTATCCAGTCAATCTTCTAAAATCTCTTTGATTTATACTTACTCTATTCAAATCTTTGGATAGTTTTAGCCCCAATTGAATGGGTGTAGATATAGGATTCAAATCATCCATTTCAAAATTCATAAAAAATAATCTAGAATACTTCTATTGAGATATAAAAGTAATTTTTTCTTATTGTTTCAACTGTAATAAATAACTCAACTCACCTATTATGGACATATCAAAATATTGTTTCATTTGACTAGAAAACTATTAAAAATAATTCTCATAGTCACCTAAAAAGATAATACCCTCAAAAAATATAATAAAAAATTATATCTAAATTTATTTTATTAACATACATGTTGTTTTCTAGTTTCCCATTTATGAATATTAATTCCTTCAAGAAGATTTAAAATCATGAATACCTGACACTTGGATATTGTTTCAAGATATACAGTACTTTATTTAGCTTTCACACTCTTGTACACTCATTTTAAATCACAAAACCATTTGGATGATACACATATAATAAATCTTCAATCCATCCATTTAGAAAGGTAAATTAGAGATCTATTTGATATATTTTATATTTTTTGAAGATTCCATAACAAGATAAATTCTCATAACCTCTAATCCTTCAACTGGAGAAATGGTCTCTTCAAAATCAACACTATCAACTTGAGAATGTCTTTTTCTCATAAGTATGGTTTTATTTATGATTTATTTTCATTCATAATCTATATTATTTTTTAATAACCAATTACTCCCAAGGATATAATTTTTAGTAGTTCTAGAAAAAACGTCCCAAGTGGAATTATACTCATTTTAATTTAGTTACTCATTCAAAGAATAAATCTATTATTTCTGCTTAAAGGCTTCATCCACTTAATATGGATCAATATAAGAGATTAAATAAATTTGATTATTGATAGATAAAATAAATAAGGTCTCTAATTGTTAATATTTACTACCAATAATATTCTCTTACTCAACATGTTTCCTCATATTTTTGATATTTCTACTTAGAATTCATAGTAACCTCCTCTTCATCATTAGTATGATCAGAGTTAAGACCCCCATAATTGGTTTAAACCTCAAGTTTTTATTCACTAATTTTTTCTAGAAATATTTGTGTTATTTCCGTTATCCTTTTAAAAATAAATAATATCAAGATCATGCATAATGGGTTGATTTTCAATAATTTTGACATCACAACTCTCAACCATTTTGTAAAGTTTTTTTCCCATCATCTATATCATTTATTATTTGATAGGTATCCAAGAAAGATACCCTCGTCTACTCTTTAATCAAAATTTCCTTATTTGAAGAGTTTGATCTCAATCAACCAAGGACTACCAAAGACCCTAAATTAATTAAATGTTCTATTATTTTTATAAATAATCTCATATGAAGTTATATTTTAGTTTTTCTTCCAGAAAAATCAATTTTGGATACGTACATCTATTAAAATATTATACCTAAAATATACTAAGAATCTATCAAATTCAGTAAGCATAGTTCTACACATTTATATAATTTTCTTATTAATTATCTAAGAAATCCCATTCTGTCATAGTGTGTAAGGGGAGATGTATTGATGTTTAATCTAATAATTACCAAGGTAGTATTTGAAATCATATCTAGTGTACTCTTCCTTATTATCAGTTTTTAGTTTCTAAATGTCAATCTGAAGCTCTCTCTCAAATTATCTTCTATATATTTTGAACATTTACACTTCCAATGACTTTTGTTTACTGAAAAATAAACATGTTCTTATTTTATATTAATCAATGAAATTAAAGAAAAACAAGTCACCTCTTGTGAATTTATGTCTTATGGATCCGCATTAATATTAGTGAGTTAATTCCATAGAACTTATTAATTGTTTTTCTAATATTTTGTGTCTCCCTTTAACCATTTTGCACTTTTATAAATTTATCCAAATATGGTATCTATGTCTAAAAAATTCAAGAAAATTACATACCATATTTTATTTAGAGATCTTAATTGTTTTATTTTGAACAATGTGTTTATGTATTCTATGTACCAAATTGTTCTCTTCTTTAGTACTAAGATGACAGGAATCACTAGAATGTTCAATATGAATCAAATTCCCACTATTCCTTTACCTTATAGTAAAAATCCTTACATTTTCAACCCTTTCGATGAAACAAACATCCTTATTGAAAATAACCTCATTTACCTCATTACACAACTTACTTACCCATAAAATATTGTTCTTAGTTCTATCTACAAATAAATCCTCTTATAAATTTAGCATGTTCAGTTTAATTAGAGTAGCGACATTTAATTTAATTTTAAATGATATTTAATTTCAAAAGGTCACTAAACCACCATCAATATCTTAAACATGTCTCAAAATCCTGGTATCTCATGTCATTTGTGATAAGAAACCACTATTAAGAATCTATTATTTATTCCTTTTTCTAGAATATAGATAAACCACCACAATTAGTTATTTATTATACATGTTTGTTTATTGAATCTTCCTACCTGTGGAAATATGTAATTTTTAAGAGTAGTCATGATAAAACACTCTTCAGCATGTTTCTCATATTGATTAAACCTTCCAAACACCTACTTAAAACTTTTAAAACCATTACAAACAGAAATAGTATACTAACTTTTATTTCATGATTTTTTTTCATGGGTGAGTTTATTTTATGATCTAAGTGACATACCCTGACCTCCAACCTTCTTTGATACCATGGAAGTGATAAGTTATACTATGTATTTGGGTCTATATTCTTCATGGTACCAATAGTAAACTCAAGATATTATTCTTATAAGAAATTTTTAGGTCTTCCATTGAAAATCTACTTGTAGTTTTAAAACAAGAATAGGTATTTTTTACAAATTTTTTATAGGACCTTGATTATTTGGACTTATCTCCATTATATAAAATGTTTTAGAAATTTTATATTGGTTTGTTTTAGCCCATGTTTTTTAGACTTTCACATATACCCTGAACTATAATATTTAATAGTTTTATAATTTTAAATGTTGACCAATAAAAAATTACCTAGTAATTAGTACTATTCTTTCTGAGTGGATGACTCATCCTATACATTATCATATTTTTAGAATTAAATCTTTAATTTTTAAAGACTCTTTTTTTAGATAATACTTATTGATTCATCCTTATAAAGTTCTGTTTTTGTGTAGAAATCTTCTCTTAATATTCTTATAAAATGTTATCTTTCTCATCCACTTTCCCTTTTAGTAGTCTAATATCTTAAATGTATTAATTTTCTATACAGAAAAACTCATTGTCAAATTACTTCATCATTTAAAATTTTTTCTTAAAACTTTTTCCATCCATTTAGTCTCAATGTTTTTATCAACGTAGACATCATGTTCTATCATAAACATGTGAATCATATATGCAATACTTTTCACGTTTTCTCCATTAATGTATTTGTCATAATATCTATTAACATGTTCCATAAAGTTGATGCCTTTTATAGAATATTTAACTTTAAACTCAGCACTTTTATTATTCTTATTTTCTCAACATACTTCTCTTCATCTATCTGGTTGTCTTTATCTGTGGTTTACTTCCTCTCGGGGGATTATTCTTATTATTTTTCTGATTCCTTTTCTTTCTTTTTCTTATGGAACTCATAAAAAAAGTTACTAATTCCACCAAATTTAAAAAAAAAATTAATTATAATATTTTGTCTAAATTTCCCATTGACCCTTTTCAATATTTTAGATATTAGATAAAAAAATTATTCTCCTCATCACGCTAATTATCTCTATCTGAATCACTAGAAGGTTCGTC
Source organism: Viscum album (assembly GCA_963277665.1). Classification (NCBI taxonomy): domain Eukaryota; kingdom Viridiplantae; phylum Streptophyta; class Magnoliopsida; order Santalales; family Viscaceae; genus Viscum; species Viscum album. The sequence continues at coordinate 1,358,317,135 of OY728159.1, forward strand.
TTCCACTTCCTTGATCATTAATTCATTTATTGATTTTAAGTTCATTTCTTATTTTACTTTCTTCTCAAAAATATGATACTTTATCATCAAATGTTTTAAGAGTGCATTGTGTAACTCATCAATGTATATTTCATGAATCTCTTTCCATGTTGAGAAATTTTTGTAAAATATGTCTACAAATTTCTTCATTAATTTTTTGAATACACTTGAATCATAAATCTTATCCATAAAGCCTATAATATCGCTAATTGTCTCATTGACCCTTGTAAAATAGTCATCAACATTACACTATTTAATAATTCTAATATATTAAAACTTTTCTCACCAAATTATTAGTTTTGTTTCTTTTATCTTGATTTTCCCCTCCTACATGTTTTCAAGTTATCCCATATTTCCTTCGCTGACTGTGGCCCAATGACATTGTTATACACTTTTCTAGAAAATGATGATAGAAATGAATTTCTTTCATTCCCCTCTATCTAAATATTTTTATTACATATAAATGTCAAAACATTATACCTATTTACTTTTGGATAGTCTTTGGGGATAGAATCACTCACTTCAAGTCCCTATGAAAGCATAAATTGTAACTTTCATTGCATCCACCAATGAAAATTCTTACCATAAATATAAAACATATATTATTTATATATTTTAGTTTATCAATAAAAAATTCAAATATTTAAATCTTAGGATAATATTTGGATCTGATATAACAAAGGGGTATAGATCACTTGGGATACTACTTAGGGTTGGGTTAATTAGTAGTAACTATTATTTCTTTCATAAATACTTTCTTTTGAATCAGACCCCCATGACTAGTTAATTTCAGGATTTTCTCCTAAAAATATCTTCCTAAAAAATATTTAAATATTTTAGATAGAAATAGAACACATGAAATTTTACAATCATTGTCCTTGATGTGAGATCCTACTTCTTTCTATGTTCAATTTTTATCAAGTATACAAATTTTCTTATCACTATAAATTTTTCATGATTAAAATCGCCGAAATTTTGTAAAAAAAAATTTATCAGTAATTATTCACTTGTCTTTATAAGAAAGATTGGCATTTTTTAGATAGGAACCACCTATTATTCAAGTGTTTTCTCATCTCTCTCTGATGAATTATATATTAACTTGTCTTTATGATTCTTCTGTGTCAAATTTATATCTTATTCAAGAAGATCCTCGACAACAAATACAGTAGTATTGGATTATATGTATAATAGACTTACTCTCAATAAATTATAGAGAATAGTATAATAATGAGATAATATATGAACAAAATAATATTACTCTTCCTCGATAATAAATTTCAAGACAAACAACAATATGATCATCTTTCCTTTACCTTCTTAGAAACACAGTGGATGCGCAGGTTGATCATTTTTGACCTATCTTTCTTTGATACAGTAGTGTATCAACAATAACAACAACAAATCATCCACTACTAAAATCATATATTTTAAAACTCTATAATCATTGGAAGTGAAATTTCTTCCCTAAATTCCTTCATACTCAATTTATTATCCATAAAAATATTCATTAAAACCTTCTAAAGTTTCAATCTATATTCATCCTCATGATAGAAAAATATTTTCATCCTCGTCTTCTATTTTAAATTCCTAAATGACACATGGCTTATTTCCTACTTGTGATATTCAAATACCGTGATCTCTCTATCCACAAAATCCATGTTTTAAATTCTTAATCATCATATTAGTTAATTTATCCTCCAAATATTTAAATTATAAAAACCTTCATAATTTGAGACCCTATATAGCCAAAAATATCATACATGAATAATTTAGCTTCATAGTCATATTCCCTTACATTAGCCTAAATGCCTATATGAATGATTAAGTATCATTTTTATACATGGTTCTATCTAATTTTAATTTTTTCCTTAGAATTAAACTCATGTTACTAGTTGAAGCTTTGATTTACTCTTAAGAATATATTCCTCACCCCTATGAAAAACATTAAGAGAGAAGAAGAACACATAAAATTTTACACGGTTTGTCCTCAATGTGAAATCTTCATTCTTTCTATGTTCAATTTTTGTCAACTACATAGGTTTTATTATCATTATAATTCTATAGTGATTACAAGGAAAAAAATAAGTGCACAATATTTGACAATAAATTGTCCACTTCTCTTTATAAGAAAATTTGGAATTTTTTATAAAAGAACCACATATTATTAAATTATTTTCTCTTCATCCTCTTATGAAATAAATATTTTATAATCCTTCGGATGATTTTGCATCATTTATAGATCTTCTTCTAGAAGTTACTTGTCTGTTAACATAGTAAGATTTTAATTAAATCATATTAGTATTTCTCTCACCATATTAAAAGGAAAATTCTAATAAAAAGAGAATTAATCCATGATCATATTTTCTTATTACTCACTAATAAGTTTCTATATGAAAAAAAATCTGATCATCTTGTATTGACCTTCTCAGAAACACAATTTATGTGTAGGTTGATACTTATCAACTCCTTTTTCTTTGATATAGTAGGGTATCAGTAACAATAAAAAAGTAATATCCACCACCAAAATTATATATTTGAAGACTCTATAATCTTTAAAAGTAATATTTCCTCATTAAATTCATTCACAATAAATCAAATACTTTAATAAATCTTTATTAAAATCCCATGAATGCTTCAGATTATTTCTTCCATGTGGTACAAAAATATCCACATACTTGGTTTCACTTTTAAATTACCAAGATACAAGGGTATTCTTTATTATATGTGATATTAAAATCTCACAATCTATCTATCCATAATTTACAAATTTTAAATAAAAATAATCATTTGAATTAATTTATTCTTAGAATATTTGAATTCTAGAAACCTGTATAATTTCAAACCAAGCATAGCACAAAATATCATATGTAAATAATTCGGATATGTGTATGTATTCCCTTAAATTGGATCAATAAGGTGCATGAATCATAAATTAGCATTTTTATATATGGTTATATCCAATTCAATTACATAGCGTCACTCATCTATGTGATTTGGCCACATTTCCACAATCAACTAAGTGTATCACATCAAATAAACAGTTTTTTTAGCTTCATTGTATCATTTTTCTAGGATATACACACAGATAAATGTGGGACTTGGATACATGATGAACCATATTTACCAATTCAAAAAAAATTCTAAACTATTCTGGGTACGTAGTATAAGTATCTATGTGAATTATTTTTTCTATGTCACTAGAATTAGCTAAGTGAGAAGTTCCTATATATAGAACTATGAAAACACTGTAATTCCACAAAATTGACATAAAACCTCTTTGGATAACTTTATGTCCTTCCCAAACTCTTCAAACTTTATCAAAAATATTATAGACAGTTATCCATCCACCAAAAAATGTCATTACCTCCTTTGAAGATCAGCTCAATAATCATCACAATAAAAACCAAGGTTGTCTAAAAAGATAACATCGTCTACAATTACAAGTTAACTTCAATATACCCCTTTGTATTTTTTATCAACCTAAAAACATAATCCTAAAACACTAATTTTAGTGTCACCAAATCATAGCCTTTTCCAAAATAAAATCATTTCTACACAATAATACTGGTTGTAGTAGTATTTTTTATATAATTCCATCCTTCAATAACAAGAAAAATATTTGACGAAGTCAAGATATGATCTCACCATTAATGAGGTAACTCAATCCTCCTATTAACATACACTTTATGAAGATAAAAAATCCTTTAGAAACAACCAGAGAATATGTACCTTCCTTTAAAATAATTGTGGTTCTTTTTCTCCCCATTGAAAATATAATGCAAGGATAGATAGGGTTCCATTCCAATGATTCTGAATTATGTGGGAGGTCATGAACACTCATTTTCAGCCATAAGAACTCAAATATGTCCTTAGGGATAACCGTGGTGAATATATCAGTGACCTGCTCATGAATGGGAATAAATTCAAGTTTGATGTATCTATTGGCTACATTCTCTTTAATGAAATGATATCTGATATCAATATAATTAGACCTCAGGTTTTGTATATAATTTTTTTAGATATATATATAAATTTTATTATCACAATGAATTTTTAGATGTTTCTCAAGTATTACCCTTAAATAATCTAGTTTCTACTTTATCCAAAGAATTTGAGTGCAGGCACTAGTAGTAGAAATGTATTTGGATTCAGTAGTACTCGGTGTGATTGTGTTCTACTTATTGTATTTCTAAGTTACTAAAAATTTTTCCAAGAAGAAAATTCCAGTTAAATAGGACCTTCTATCAAAAAAATAAATTACCAAATGAACATCATAAAACCCATTCATATTTATATTATTCCCCTACTTGTAATGTAGGTCATAGTCTATAGTCCCTTATACATACCTAAAAACCCTTTTGGAAGGAATAATATGTGACTCTTTTAGGTAAATCAATTATCCAGCACAATGAACCACAACATAAACTATATCTAGTCTAGAGTTTTTTAAATAAATTAGGTAGGCAATCAATCTTACAAAATCTATTTTATTTATACTTACTATATTCACATCTTTGTATAGTTTTATCCCCACTTGAATGGGTGTAGATATATACTTTGAATCCTTCGTTCCAAATTTCTTCAAAAACTATCTTGAATACTTCTATTGAGAAAAGAAAGTAAATTTTTCTTATTGTGTCAATTGTAAGAAATTTGTCAACTCACCTAGTATTGTCACATCAAACTATTGTTTCATTTAACTAGAAAACAATTAAAAATAATTCTCATAGTCAACTAAAAATATAATATCATCAACAAATATAATTACAAAAATTTTATCTAAATTTATTTCATCAATATATTGGTTGTTGTATAGTTTTCCTTTTATGAAGATTAATTCCCTCAAGATGTTTTAAAATCTTGAATACATAACCCTTGGATCTTGTTTCAATACATATAGTGCTTTCTTTAGCTTGCACAATCTTTTAAAATCATTTTCAGTCACCAAAACATTTGGATGCTACACATATACTTACTCTTCAAGATATCCATTTAAAAAGGTATATTTTAGATCTATGGGATATATTTTATATTTTATAAATATTTTATAGTAAGAAACAATCTCATAGATTTTAATCTTCCAACGGGAGAAAAGTTCTCTTCAATATCAACATTGTCAACTTGAGAATGAATTTTTCACATAAGTATGGTTTTATTCATTACTACTTTTCCTTCATAATCTATATTATTTTGGAATAACCAATTAGTCCTAGGGATATTATTTTTAGTAGTTCTTAGAAAAAATTCTCTAGTAGAATAATTCTCAATTTAACATAGTTTCTCATCCATAGCATCAATCCATTATTAATTATTAAAGGCTTCATCCACTGAATGTGGCTCAATATGATAGATTAAATAAATTTTATTTTTGACATATATTATTAATATAGTTTTTAATTTTGATTATTTACTACCAATAAGATTCTTTTCCACCACATGTTCCTCATATTTTGATATTTCTACTTAAAATTCATAGAAACCTTCTCTTCATAATTAGTATGATCAAATTTAACACCACCATAATTGGTTTAAACTTCATGTTTTCATTCACTAATTTTTCTAGAAATATTCTTTTCATTTCTATTATCCTTTTCATAATAAATAATATCAATATCTTGCATAATGGGGTGATTTTTAATAATTTTGACATTACACCTCTCAACCATTTTTTAATGTTTTTTTCAATCATATATAGACATTCTTATTTGATAAGTATCTAATAAAGATTCCCTCATATAATCTTTGATAAACTTTTCCTTTTTTAAGACTATGATCTCAATCAACCCAGGACTACCAAAGACTCTAAATTAATTAATTGTTGGATTATTGTTATAACAAATATCATATGAAGTATTATTTTAGTTTTTATTTGAAAATAAGAATTTTTCTAAATTCACATCTATTAAAATAGAATACCTCAAATATAATAATAATCTATCATATTCAGTAAGCATAGTTATACCCATTTCTATAATGGTATTATTACTTATCTCAACAACCCCATTTTGTCATGTTGTGTAGGAGTGATATATTTATGTTTAATCCCTTACTTACCAAGGTAGTATTTTAAATTATTTCTAGTGTACTCTTCCCCATTATCAATTTTCAGTTTCTTGATATCAATCCCGATCTCTCTTCATCTTAACTTCTATATATTTTGATCATGTACACTTCCTATGACTCATGTTACATGAAAAATACACTTTTTATTATTTTATATTCATCAATGAAATCAAATAAAAACAAGTCACCTCTTGTTTATTTGTGTCTTATGGATCCAGACCAATATTAGTGATTTAATTCTAGAGGTATTGTTAATTATGTTTCTACTATTTTTTGTATACCCTTAACTATTTTCCCTATTATAAATTTAACCAAATATGGTATCTATCTCTACTAAATTCAATCATATCACTTACAAAATTTTATTTAGAGATCCTAATTTCATTATTTTGACCAATGTGTTTATGTCTTCTATGTACCATGTTGTTCCCTTATTTAGTGCGAAGATAACAGGAATCACTGGAATGTTCAAAAAGAAACAAATTCCAACTAGTACTTTACCCTTTAGTGAAAATACTTACATATTAAACTTTTTTTATGAAACAAACATCCTTATTGAAAATAAAATCATTACCCTCATTACAAAACGTACTTACACATAAAATATTGTGCTTTGTTCTGTCAACAAATAAAACCTAATATGAATTTAGCATGTTGGGTTTAATAATAGTAGAGACAATTACTTTTATTTTCAATGTTATTTCATTTAAAAAGGTAAATAAACCACCATCAATATCTTAAAAATATTTCAAAATCCTGGTATCTCATGTCATGTGTGATGAGAAACCACAATTAATAATACATTGTTTGTCCCTTTTTCTAGAATATAGGGAAACCGCCACAATTAGTTATTTCTCATCCTTGTTTCTCTATTGGATCTTCCTAACATTAGATATATGTCATTCTTATTAAATTTGAATCATGATGAAACAATCTTCATCATGGGTCTCATATTGATCATATCTTCCAAACACCTCCTTAAAATTTTTAAAACTATTAAAAATAGATATCATATACTAATTTTAATTTCTTGATTATATTTTCATTGGTTAATTTACTCTATGATCTAAGTGACTTACCCTAGACTCTAACATTCTATGATGCCATGGGAGTGATATGTTATTCAATGTATTTGTTTCTATATTCTGCATATTACTAATAGTATCCTCAAGATCTTATACTTCTAGTAAACTTTTAGGTCGTCCCTTGAAAATCTGCATGTAGTTTTAGCACAAGAATGGGTATTTTTTAAAAAAAATTTAGAGATCCTATGTCATTTGGGATTATCTCCATTATATAAATTGCTTTAGAAATTTTATATGGGTGTATTTTAACCCATGATTTTCTAGATTTCACATATACCCTAAATGGTATGATTGAATAGTTTTATAATTTTCAAATTTGACCAATCAAAAATTACCTAGTAATTCATAAAATTATTTCTGAGAGGATGACTTAGCCTATAAATCAATTGATTTTTAAAATTAAATCTTCAATTTTCAAATATTCTTTTTAGATATAATACTTATTGATTTTGCCTTATGAAGTTATATTTTTTGAGTAGAAATTTTCTTTTTAGGTTATTATAAAACTATTTCTATCTCATTGACTTTAACTTTGAGTAGTTTAATCTCTTCAATGTATTCATTTTCTATATAGAAAATTTCATTTTCAAATTTATTTGTCATTTAAAATGTTTTCTTAAAGACTTCACCTTTATTTTAGTCTCAATCAAGATTTACATAAAGTTATATCCTTGACATGTGAATCATATATTCATCACTTTCCTCTTATTGTCCATTAATGTATTTGTCATAATCTTTTTTAACATGTTCCATAAAGTTTGTGTGTTTTATAGAATCTTTTCCTTTAAAATCAACCCTTTTATTATTATTATTTTTGCAACATCCATCTCCTCATTCATCTTGGTGTCTTTTTTTTGAGTTGTTGACTTCCTCTCTGGGGATTCTTCTTGTAATTTGTCTAATTCCTTCTCTTTCTTTTTCTTACAGAACTTAGAAACAAAGTGATAAATTCCGCCACATTTATAAAAATTAATTAGAATATTTACTTTAAATTTTACATTTATCCTTTTAAATATTTTAGATATTAGAGAAAAAAAATTATTATTCTCCTCATCACTATAATTATCTCTATCCAAATTACTAGAAGATTTATCTTCCAAATCCTTGATCATTAATTCATTCATAGATTTAATGTCCATTTCTTCTTAAACATTCTTCTAAAAAATATGATACTTTATCATCTCATGTTTTAAGAGTGTATTTTGTAACTCATCAAGGTATATTTCATGAATATCTTTCAATGTTGAGAGGTTTTGGTAAAATATATCTGAAAATTTCCTCATTAAGTTTTTGACTACAGTTGAATCATAAAGTTTGTCCCTAAAGCATATAATATGGGTAACTATATCATCGACTGTGGTAAAATAATCATCAACATTATCTTATTTAATCATTCTAATATATTAAAAAATTCATATCTAAACTTTTAGTTTTATTTCTTTTATCTGTATTTTCCCTTCCTACATTTTTTTAGGCTTATCCCATATTTCCTTAGCTGAATATGCCCCCATCACATTGTTATACAATTATTTTTGAAAATGATGATAGAAATGAATTTATTTACTTCTCCTTTATCTAAATATTTTTATTACATATAAATTTAATAACATTATACCTATTTACTTTTGGATAGTCCATGGTGATAGAATCACTAGGTTTATGTCCCAAGGAAAGCATACATTATATCATTCAGTGCTTCCACCCATATAAATTCCTACCATAAAAAATAAAACATCTATTATAAATAGATTTTAGGTACTTTGTGAAAAATTAAAAGACATAATTTTAGGAGAAACTTTGGATCTGATATAACATAGGGGTATGGATCACTTGGGAAAGTACTGAGAGTGGGGTGAACCTGTAGTAATTATTCATTCTTTTATAAATACATTCTTTAGAATAAAAACCCCACGATAATTTAATTTCATGATTTTATCCTAATAATATCTTTATCACCCATGTGTAAATATTTTAGATAGAAATAGAACACATGAAATTTTACAAGCATTGGACTTGATGTGAGAGCATACTCCTTTCTATGTTCAATTGTTATCGAGTATACATATATTCTTATCACTATAAATTTTTAGTGATTAAAATCACCTAAAATTAGTACAAAAGTTTTTATCAGTAATTATCCCCTTATATTTATAATAAATATTTCCAATTTTGGATAGTGACCACCTATTCTTCAGAGCATTTCCCTTCTCTCTCTTATTAATTATGTATTAACTTGTCTTTATGATTCTTCTGTATCAAATTTATATCTTATTCAAGAAGTTCCTAGATAGCCAATACAGTAGTATTGAATTACAATTATAATATCCTTCCTCTCACTAAATTAGAGAGAATAGTGTGGGAATGAGATAATATATAAAAATAATAATATTACTCTTCCTCAACAAAAAATGTCAAGATAAATAAAAATTTGATCATATTTTTTTACCTTCTTAGAAACATAGTGGATGTGCAGGTTGATCTTTCATGACTTATATTTATTTGATACCGTAGTGTATCAACAATAACCCAAAAAATCACCCACCACTAGAAGCTTAAATTTGAAAACTCCATAATCTTTAGAAGCAATATTTCCTCATTAAATTTCTTCACACTCAATTTAATTTCCATAAAAATATTCATTAAACCCCTCTGAAGGGTCAATCTTTATTCATCCTCATGATACAAAAATATTTTCATTCTCATCTTCTATTTTAAATGCCTAAAAGACTCATGTCTTCTTTCTTACATGTGATATTAAAATACCATGATCTATCTATCCACAGTATGCACGTTTTAAAATCATAATCATCATATTATTTAAATTAGATTCAAAATATTTTGATTATCAAAACCATCATAATTTTAGACCCTATGTAGCCAAAAATATCATACATATATAATTTCACTAAATGGTAATATTCCCTTACATTAACATAATCGCCAATGTGAATCATTAAGTGTTTTTTATACACAGTTCTATCCAATTTTAATTATTTCACTAGAATTAAACTCATGTGACTAATTGAAGTTATGATTTCCTCTTAAGAATATCTTCATAACCCCTATGAAAAATATTATGAGAGAAGATTAATACAAAAAAAATTACATGGTTAGGCCTCAATGTGAAAGCCTCCTTCTTTCAATGTTCGATTGTTTTCAAATAAATGGGTTTTTTACCATTATAATATTGTAGTGATTACAAGGGAAAACATTTAGTGCACACGATTTGACTAGGAATTGTCCACTTCTCTTTATAGGAAAATTTGGCATTGTTTATTAAGAAACCACCTATTATTAATATATTTTCACTTCACCCTCTTAAGAATCATATCTTTTTTCATCATTATGATGATTCATCATCATATATAGATCTTTTCTTGAAGTTACATTTCTGTTAACACAGTAGGATTTTAATTACAGTATATTAGTATTTATCTCACTAGATTAGAAAGAAATTTATAATCAAAATAGCATGCATACATGAGCATATCTTCTTCTAACTCAGTAATAAGTTTCTATGAGAAGACCAAACTAATAATCTTGTATTTACCTTCATAGAAACACAGTTTATGTGCAGGATGATCTTTCAAAACTCCTTGTTCTTTTATATATAAGGGTATCAGTAACAACATCAATGACATATCCACCATCGAAAGAATATATTTGAAAACTCACTAATCATTCAAAGTAATATTTACTCATTAAATTCGTTCAAAATTAATCGAATATTTTCAAAAAAAAATCATTAAAATCAAATGAAGACTTGGGATTCATTCATCCATATGGTACAAAAAATATCCACATCCTTGGATTCTCTTTCAAATTCCCAAAAGACTTGGGTTTACTTTCCTACATGTCATATTCAAATATCAAAATCTATCTATAAATAATTTAAAATTTTTAAATCAAAAAACAATTTGGATTAATTTATTCTTAGAATCATTGAATTTTGGAAAGCAGTATAATTTCAAACCCAACATAGCCAAATATATAATTGGAAAATAATTTGGATATGTGTTTTTATTCCCCTGTGTTCTATCAATATTTCACGTGAATCTTAAATTAGCAGTTGTATATCTGGTTCTATCTAATTCAATTACATAACATCACTCATCTATGTAATTTTGTATACATTTCCACAATCAACTAAGTGTATTTCATCGACTACATGGTTTTATTCAGTTTCATTTATGTATTTTTCTAGGAGATACATTGATCTACATGTGTGATTTCGTTACATGATAAACCATATTTACTAATTCAAGAAAAATGTCTAAATGGTTCTAACTACGTCGTTTAAGTAGTTATGTGAATTATTTTTTCTACGTCCCTGGAATTAGATAGTTGGTAAGTCCATCTATATAGAACTATGAAAACACCATAATTCCATAAAATTGACTGAGAACCTCTTTTGATAGATTTAATACCTTCCCATCTTATTCAACATTTTTAAAAAATATTATATAAAGTTCTCCATCCACCAACACATGTCATTACTTCCTTTGAAGATCAACACATTAATAATCAAAATAAAACCAAGGTTGACCAAAAAGATACCATCTTCTATAATTCCAAGTGAATTTCAATCTACCCCTTTGAATTTGTTGTCAAAACAAAAAAATAAACCTAAATCACTCATTTTAGTTCCACCAAATCATAGCCTCTTTTCAAAATAAAATCATATATGTACCATTTTACTATTAATAGTAGTATTTTTTAGATAATTATATCCCTCTTTAACAAGAAAAATATTTGATGAAGTGAAAATATTCTCTCCCCATTAATGAGGTGACTCACTCCTCCTAATATATATGCCACTTTATAAAGAGAATACATCCTTTTGGAAGAATAAGTGAACATGTACCTTCCTTTATTAGAATTGTGGTACCTTTTCTCCCCTTTAATAATATAATACAAGGATACATAGGGTTACCTTAAAATGTTTCTTAATGATGTGGGAGGTGATGAAAACTCATTTGTAACCTTAAAAACTCAAATATATCCTTAGGGATAACCTTAGTGAATATATCAATAAGATGGTCATGAATGGGAACTAATTTAAGTTTGATATCCCCATTGTCTACCTTCACTTTATTGAAATGATATCTAATATCAATATAATTAGACCATAAGTTTTTACATTAATTTTTAATATATATATATATATATATAACTTTTATTATCACAATTAATTTTTTGAGTTTTCTCAATTATTGCCCATAAATAATCTAGTTTCTACTTTATCCAATGAATTTGAGTGCAGGAACTGGTAGAAGCAATCTATTCAGCTTTAGTAGTACTCAGTGTGACTGAGTTCTACTTCTTGTAGTTCCAACTTAAAATACTTTTTTTCAAGAATAAAATAACACTTGAAGTGGACCTTCCATCATCAAAAAAATTACCCAATCAACATCCTAAAACCCATACAGATTAAAATTATTCCCCTTCTTGTAATATAGGTCGTACCTCATGGTCGATTATGCATACCTCAGAACCCTTTTACATGGAATAATTTGTGACTCTTATTGGTCAATCTATTATCTTGCATAATGAATCATTGTATAAAATATATCATGTCTTGAGAATTTTATATAAATTAGGTTTCCAATCAATCTTCTAAAATATTTTTGATTTATACTTATTCCATTCACATATTTGGATAGTTTTATCCCAACTTGAATGGGTGTAGATATAGGCATTGAATCCTCTATTTCAAAATCCTTCAACAATTATCTAGAATGCTACTATTGAGATAAGAATGTCAATTTTTTATTATTGTGTAAATTGTAATAAATAACTCAACTCACCTTGTATGGACATCTCAAACTATTTTTTCATTTGACTAGAAAACAAATAACAATAATTCCCAAAGTCACCTAAAAAGATAATATAATCAAAAAATATAATAACAAAAAATTTATCTAAATTATTTCTTTAATATATAGGTTTTGGTCTAGTTTTACTTTGATGAATATTAATTCCTTTAAAAAGTATTAAAGTCTTCAATACCTTACCCTTAGGTCTTGTTTCAATATATATAGTGTTTTCATTAGCTTTTAAACTCTTGTACAATCATTCTAAATCATAAAACCATTTGGATGATACACATATACATACTCTTCAATATATCCATTTAGAAAGGTTTATATGAGATCTACATGATACATTTTATATTTTTTAAGATTCCATAGAAAGAAACATTCTCATAGCCTCTAATTTTTTAACTGGACAAATGTTCTCTTCAAAATAATCACTGTCAACTTGAGAATTCTTTATTCACATAAGTATGGTTTTATTCATGATTACTTTTACTTCATAATCTATATTATTTTTAATATCCAATTAGTCTGGAGGATATTATTTTTTATAGTTCTTGGAAAAAAGTCCCAAGTGGAATTATTCATAGTTTAATTTAGTTTCTCATCCATAGAATCAATCTATTATTTATGCTTGAAGACTTCATCCAATGAATGAGGCTCCACATGAGATATTAAATAAATTTGATTTTTGAGATTCAATATGAATATGGTCTATAATTGTGAATATTTAATAACAATAATATCCTTTTCCTCTACATGTTTCTTCCTATTTTTATATTTCTTCTTATAATTCATAATAACCTCCTCTTCATCATTAGTAGGATAAGATTTAACACCCCCATAATTGGTTTAAACTTCATGTTTTCATTCAATAATTTTCTATAAATATTCTTGATATTTCTGTTATCATTTTTATAAGAATTAATATCAAGATCATGCTTAATTGGTTGATTTTCAATATTGTTGACATCACAACTCAAAACCATTTTGTAAAGTTTTTTTTCCATCATCTATAGCCTTTATTATTTGATAGGTATCAAATAAATATGCCCTCATATACTCTATAATCAACATTTCCTTGTTTTAAGACTTTGATCTCAATCAACCAAGGACTACCATAAAATCTAAATTAATTAAATATTGGATTATTGTTATAAAAAATCTTATATAAGGTTACATTTTATTTTTTCATCAAAAAGAATAAATTTTGGATATGTACAAATACTAAAATAGCATCCCTCAAATATAATAAGAATTTATCAAATTCAGTAAGTATAGTTCTCACCATTTCAATAATGGTCTTATTTATTATCTCAACAAACCCATTAAGTCATGGAGTGTAGGGGGTGATGAATTTATGTTTAATTCCATAATTACCATGGTAGTATTTGAAATAATTTCTAGTCTACTCTTCCCCATTATCAATTTTTAGTTTTTTGGTGACAATTGTAAGCTCTCTTTCAACTTATCTTCTATATATTTTTAACACATACAATTCATATGTCTTTTGTTTCATGATTAATACACCTGTTATTATTTTATATTCATCAAAAAAATTAAAGAAAAACAAGTCTCCTCTTTTGGATTTGTGTCTTATGGATCCACACAAATATTAGTGAATTAATTCAAGAGGTCTTGTTATTTGTGTTTCTATTGTTTTTGTGTCTCCCTTTAACCATTTTTCCCTTTTATAAATTTAACCAAATATTGCATCTATCTCTACTAAATTCAATCATATCACTTACCACATTTTATTTATAGATATTAATAGAATTAGTTTTACCAATGTGTTTATGTCTTCTATGTCACAAATTGTTCTATTCTTATGTATTATGATAATAGGAATCACTAGAATGTTCAATATGAATCAACTTACCACTATTCCTTTACCCTATAGTGAAAATCCTTACATATTAAACTTTATTGATGAAACAATCATCCTTATTGAAAATAACCCCATTTCGTTCATTACACAACTTACTTACCCATAAAATCTTGTTCTTGGTTCTGTCAACAAATAAAACTTCTTATGAATTTTGATAGTTGGGTTCAATAATAGTATATCCAATTACTTTTATTTTAAGTGATATTTAATTTCAAAAGGTCACTAAACCACCGAAAATAACTTAAAATGTTTCAAAATCCTAGTATATCATGTCATGTGTGATAAGAAACCACTCTTAAGAATCCATTTTGTGTTCCCCTTTCTAGAATATAGGGAAACCACCACAATTAGTTATTTATCATACTTGTTTCTATATTGAATATTACTAAATTTAGAAATATTTTATTCTTTTTGAATTAGAATAATGATGAAACACTCTTCATCATGGTTCTCAAATTGATCACACCTTCCAAACACCTCCTTAAACTTGTTAAAACTATTACAAATAGACATCATATGCTAATTTTTATTTCTTGATTGTATTTTCATGGGTTAGTTTATTTTATTATATATGTGACTTACCCTGACCTCCAAACTTCTATGATACCATGGGAGTGATATTTTATACTTAGTATTTTTTCTATATTATACACAGTACGAATAGTATCCTCTAGATCTTATTCATCTATGAAATTGTTAGGTCTTCCCTTGAAAATATCATTGTAGTTTTAGCATAATAATGTGGGTTTTTACACATTTTTTAGAGGACCTTGATTATTTGAGATTATATATATTATATAAAATGTATTATAAATTTTATATGGTTTTATTTTTACACATATTTTATAGACTTTCACATATACCCTAAACTATATGATTGAATAGTTTTAGAATTTTTAAATTTGACCAATCAAAAATTACGTGGTAATTCATTCATTTCTTTTTTAGTGGATGCATCATCCTATACATCATCAGATTATTTGAGTTTAATCTTCAATTTTCAAATATTATTTTTAGATATAATAATTATTGATTCAGCCTTATCAATTTCTATTTTTTCAGTTGAAATATACTTTTCAGATTCTTAAAAAACATTTTCTTTCTTATCCACTTTCACTTTGATTAGTTTAATCTCTTAAATTTATTCGTTTTATATATAGAGAAATTAATTTTTAAATTTCTTCTACATTTAAAATTTTTACTTAAATAATTTACCTTCTTTTTAGTCTCAATTTTTTTTCAATATTGACATCAAGTTCTATTATTAATATCTAAATCATATATGTGTCACTTTCCTAATATTCTCTATTAAAGTATTTGTCATAATCTCTTTTAACATGTTCTATAAAGATTTTTTGTTTTATATAGTCTTTTCATTTATAATCAACAATTTTATTATTCTTATTTTCCCAACATTCTTCTATTCATCCATATGGGGGTCTTTTTTGGGTTGTTGACTTCCTCTATGGAGATTCTTATTCTTATTTGTCTGATTCCATCTCTTTCAATTTCATATGGAACTCAGAAACAAAGTGACTAATTCCACCACATTTGAAAAACATAATAAGAGGATCTACATTATATTTTCCGTTGAATCTTTTTTATATTTTTTATATTAGAGAAAAAAATTATTATTATCCTCACCTCTCTAATTATCTATATTTGAATAACTAGAAGGTTATTCCTACACTTCCTTGATCATTAATTCTTTCATATATTTAATTTTCATTTCTTCTTTAACTATCTTCTAAAAAATATTATACTTTATCATATAATGTTTTAAGAGTATATTTTGTAACTCATCAAGGTAAATGTCATGAATATATTTCAAAGTTGATAACATTTGGTAAAATATATCTGAAAATTTCCTCATTAAGTTTTTTAATATAGTTGAATCATAAACCTGTCCCTGAAGCCTATAATATGGATAAATATCTCATTGACCATAGTAAAATGTTCATCAACATCATCCTATTCAATCATTCTGATATATTTAACCTTTTTACTCTGAATTTTTAGTTTTGTTTCCTTAATCTTGATTTTCCCCTCCTACATTTCTTCAAGCTTAACCATGATTTCATTAGCTGACTACGGCCCCATCACCTTGTTATACACTTTTTTAGAAAATGAACATAGAAATTAATTTCTTTTTCCCCTCTAACTAATTATTTATATTACATATAAATTTCATAGCATTATACCTATTTACTTTTGGATTTTCCATGGTGATAGAATCACTCACTTCAAGTCCCTATGAAAGCATAAATTATATCATTCAATGCTTCCACCCATGAAAATTCTTACCATTGAAAAAAAATAAAACATCTATTATTAAAAGATTTTAGTTTCTCTATGAAAAATTCAAAGAGTTAAATCATATGAGAAACTTTGGATCTGATATAACATATGTGTCTAGATCACTTAGGATACTATTGAGAGTGGGATGAATTAGTAGTAACTGTTCTTTCATTTATATATAATTTCTTTAGAATCAAACCCCGATGAAAAGTTAATTTCATGATTTTATACTAATAATATATTCCTCTACCATATGTAAATATTTTAGATAGAAAAAGAACACAATAAATTTTACCAGCATTGTCCTTGATGTGAGATCCTACTCCTTTCTATGTTCAATTGTTATTGAGTATACATATTTACATATCACTATTAATTTTTAGTGATTAAAATCATCTAAAATTAGTAGAATATTTTTTATCAGTAATTATCCACTTATATTGATAATAAATATTGTAATTGTTTAGATAGGAACCACATATTCTTCAAATCTTTTCCCTTCTCTCTCTGATGAATTATTTATTAACTTGTCTTTAAGATTATTTTGTATCAATTTTATATCTTATTCAAGAAGGTCCTCGACATCCAATACAATAGTTTTGGATTAGAATAATAAAATCCTTCCTCTCACTAAATTAGAGAAAATGGTATTAGAAAAGGATGATATATTCACAAACTAATAATAATCTTCCTCAAAAATTAAGTTCTAGTTAAACAACAATCTGATCATCTTTCCTTCACCTTCTTAGAAACACAGTGGATATGTTGGTTTATCTTTCATGACTTGTCTTTCTTTGATACATCTATGTATCATCAATAACAACAAAAAATCATCCACCACTGTAATCATATATTTGAAAATCCATAATCTTTTGAAGTGATATTTCCTCCATAAATTCCTTCATACTCAATTTAATATCCATACAAATATTTATTTAAACCCTTAGAAGAGTTAGTCTTTATTCATCCTCATGATACGAAAATATTTTCATTCTCATATTCTATTTTAAATTCATAAAAGACTCATGTCTTCTTTCCTACTTGTGATATTTAAATACCATGATCTCTATATCCACAAAATTAATATTTTAAAATCATAATCATCTTATTGTTAAAATTTTCCTCAAAATATATTCATTATCAAAACCTTTATAATTTTAAACCACATGTTGCCAAAAATATCACCCATGAATAATATTTCTGCATGGTCATATTCCCTTACATTATCCTAGTAGCATATATGAGTCATTAAGTATCATTTTGTTTCATGGTTCTATCCAATTTTTTTACACAGAATCACTCGCATATGTGATTTTGGATACATCACTATAATTGGATACATGGATTATATCAGCTGCGTTGTTTTTTTCTATGTTGTAATATTCAGCTATGTAACAAACTCATCTATGTGAATCATTTGGATACATAACAATCCATATTTTCCTAAATAGAATAATTCATATATGTGGTTATAGATACATCGTGGAAATGGATACATGAATTATTTTGGCTATGTCACTGAATTTGTCGACATGAGAAGTTCAACTTTGTGATTTGGCTACATGGATATTGGAAATTCCAAAATTACCTCAAATTAAATTAGAACCACTTCCTTCGACTTTCAGGCCTCCCCAAACTCTTTAAAACTTCTCAAAAATTTGGATATAGTGATCCTTTATCCAGAAACACATGTCTGTACATCCTTTGAATATAATATCATTAATCATCACAATAATAACCATAAATGAAAACGAAGCCAACATCTTCAAAAATCCCAAGGAAATTTAAATTATTCATATATTGTGGTTGGGAATGCATTTTATTATTCATGTTAATGTGAATTTTTCAATTATAAAGATAAATACCTTTCATATATGTGTGTTGATATATCCTTGGTTCTAGTCGCTAACTCATGGCTTATTGAAGGCCGGTTTTAGTGGCCACACTCTAAATCATTTCCCATACAAGAGGAGTCCTAGGAAGAGTGGGTCATGAAATTCCCAAACTTATCATCTAGATTTTCCCTTTCACTGGTATGATCATGGATATAGGTAATTATTCAAATTAATTTTAAGTGTGATGAATCCATTTTTTTTAAATTAAACGTTCCTTAAGAAATCATTTTCACCTCATTATGGAAAAAATTCTATTAATCATATAAGCTATAAAATTTATAACCTATACCCAAAACTCATTTTGGAAACCATAATACATCCACATTCATTAAACTATGAAATTCACTATTGTTTTCCATCCATTCTAGAAAAACATTTTTTTGGTATCCAATGTATTGTCATCTCAAACCAAATTCATTTCATCTAGTAGAATTTACACAATTATATATTATTTTTTCCACTACCATAGTTATAAATCATATATTTTTACTTTAATAAAATCTAATTTTACACTATTGATCTTCATCAAATGAACATTTCAATGACATATGAATTTTCCTTCAAAACTTACACCCAAAAATTCTTTGTAGTTTCATTAATAAAGGTAACATGATATTATAAACCATTTTGATAATTTATTAGAATTAGTCCCCATTAATTTAAATACATCAGTTCTATATTTAAAAACATGGGATTCTATCCCTTAATTGAAAAATATTATATTTTACATTTTCCAATGATAAAAACTTCAAAAATTTCACACTTAATGTTCTTGAGACTTAATATTTCATTAGTTTCCAAAACTCGCATTCCCTTATCAATCATGTGATCAAGAAGGTAATTCTAGAATTTGGTATCCCTGGTAGAAAAATAAGAAAATATTCTCTTATTTGAAATCCCCATTAGATAAAATGTTCTCCCTTTTACAATTATTTACACTACCATGGAACCCATGATGATCATCCTCATCCCTTCCATAAATTTTTTAAGGAACACCAAATCATCTATATAAACTATTAAAATTAAATTCATTCATAATATTTAAATGTTTATGACACCTAACAACTTAAAATAGTATCTATTATTTGACCAAACATACATATTACCTTTTCATATAATCTAGTGGGATTCATTGTTGACAATACTATCCTTACCATATCTTTAGAACATATACTTTTCTACTCTTTGATATTGATTGAATCATTCTGAATGGTCAATGATCCATGACTCCAATAGACTATTTACACTCAATAAAAAGCTACCTTCATCTTCCTTAACTGTAGTATTGTAATTTTATTTAAAAAAAATTAAATTTTAATACGTAAGATATCATTTTCTTTATTGCTTCCAACATATAATACCTACACCTAGTAATTTTTCTTGTCTTATTTCTATAAATACAATAATCTTATAATGACTTATCTATTGATTAATTCAACTTAAACCCTTTACACTATATATTATTTGTATATATTTCTGTAATTTCTTCTATATAATCTCTCCATTCAAAATTATATCATTGATATCCCTAATAACTAAGTCTTCCTTACCATATAAATTACTAATAGTGGTAGCCATCATAACCAACAACACTTTCAATAATGATAATAGTATTGATGTATACACGTTGTTCTTGAAATACACATTAATTAACTCTATATGGATTCTGATCATGTTGAGTTCATTCACAAGACCAGCCACAAAATTTTCTTTAATCATCATTAGATTATTAATTAACCACATAAAAAACAACTTATTTATTGTGGTTGGATTATCAGAAATTCTTACTATTATAGAAAAATATTAAATAGTAAACTTTATTTAATAGATATTAAAAGGAAAATTCTATGCTAATTCCATCTAAAAAATATATATGCATCTTTCATTCAAGATTCTCTCATTTACCTTTATCCATCATTTGGGTTTTGACATCAAATAATGAAATATTATAATTTCCCTTATTAAAATAATCCTTTATCTACAAATTCTAGAAACCAAAATCTACCTTAACAAATAAATAAATTCATTTATTATGTTTTTATAATACCATCATAACTAAATAAATTATTAAACCAAACTTTAAACATAAAAGTAAAATAGTAAAATTAAATCTTTTTTAAGAATAGGAACAATTCCATAGAGAAACTGATGGATAAAAAACCTAATTGTTGGATATGATATTAATTATTGGTCTTCAAATATAGATCTAACTTATTTAATTAAACATATATAATAAATACTGAAAACTTGAAGGTGCTTAACTATAGAGTATCAAATTGGGAACGAAATGATATGATCTACATCAATCAAACAAGTCTTTGGGAGGAGTTAGCTGATTATTTTGAAAAAATATAAGTGTTAACCACACAAATAGATCAATGAAAATATATAATTTAATATCATTCATGATATATCTTAAGTCAATAGAGAAACACTAAAATCCCAAAAATATAGGAGAGAGAAATTATTGAGTTATAAGTGATCTCACTAATCACTGCTTGAATAGAAATATAATATTATAATCACACATACAGAGATCGCTTACTTATATATAATCTTAATAACCTATATATAATAACATTTAATTACATGGAACAAATATTCTTTGAAAATTAATTTTCTTCTAGTCACTAATACTCTGAGTCTCACTAATTTACTTATTGATATAGTAGAAATTAGAACTATTCCTCCCAACATCATCCATATATTAATCATGTCTTCCTCCATTTTTCAATAGTTCTCCTCCATTCTTAACATAATTCATCAATTATTATTATACCAATTCCCCAAACGATCTCACAGATGAAAATCTACATAATATTTCAATATGATAAACTAGATTCCCACCTCAGAAACCAAGTGGCCAATGGCCGCCTTATAGCCATTATTTTTCTATTAGGTACTCAATGGATTTCATTAAATCCATTTTTAAATAGAATATTATTTACCTTTAAATTTAATGATTTTATATTTAAATACTAAAAATAGAACTAGTTGAAAATTAATCTACTACAAATTATCTATTTCTCTTTATAATCCTCATTTTTAGTGATAACTCCTCTAATTTATGTCATAATTAAAATACATCTAGTGTGTTCAATTTGAGATGACAGGTGTAATTAATACATTTCATTATTTTCATAGTTGATGAGTTGTTATATATTTCTAGGAATTAATATTTGTTTTTTATTCTAGTTTGGGATGATTTATTAATCAAATATGCTTGAAAAGTGATAACACATCCAACTATTGTGTGGATTATAGATTGATCACTAGAAAGGTGATATTAATCCCCTAATCTATTTTAATTGAAATATTCTTATATATGTTCCAAATGGGATTTTTAGATTTTATTGATGAGTGGATAATGGCATAAAACTGTAAATTTATTCAAAGATAAATTAATTAAATGAAATAATGTGAATTTTTGAGTAAAGTATGCATGATTTATTACTATAAATATGCTTTTATTAACAATAAATAAAAAATCCTTGTGATAAAATGATATTAATGTTGAATTGATATTCTTAGATATGAAATAATTTTAAATTATAAAACATTATGATATAATATTATTTTTTTCAAAGAATATAATTAACTTATGTTATTTAGGTGAATATAAACCATTATTGACTTCTAAAAGTGAATAGTTATTTTTAATGAATTAAGAGAAATGAAAATGTCATATTTCATGAAAAAAATTAATTCTATAAATAAATTATGAAAATGAGAATTTATTTTATTGAACCATTAATGATATAAAATGGTGTTTTATAAATTTAAGTGATATTCTATATCATGTAAATGTAATTTTACATGGGAAAAATTATAAAAAGTTTTAGAAATGGATTAAAATGTATTGTAATTAATGTCGGTTAATTTTAGGTTATTTTAATGATATATTAGTGTATTTTAAATATATTATATTATATATTTTTTATTATAATTAAGGAGAATTTATCATGCATTTAGGAATGAATTCTTAATTATTTTAAATGGGTAATTATCTCATAAGTAATATCAAAATTCTAAATTATGCATTGTATTATGTGTTGAAAATTGTGGTTGTGGTATTATAATAATTTTTTATGTTATATTATTTTTTTTAAAGACCATGTGTTTAGTTTTATTATAGGTAAATCCCTGGGTAGATTGAGAAATTAAGACATGTGTTTGTTCATGAATGTTTTTATGTTTTGATCATATTAAGACATATGTTTTTCTAAGACTTATGTTCAACAATGAAATTTTGATCCATGAGTTTATTATTTCAATTATTATGACTATACTAATATAATCCATGTGTTTAAATATTTTCTGATTTTTTTTATACAGATATTATCCATATTTTTAGTTATTTAATGAGTTCGACTATATGTGATTTATTGAATGAGTTTGGTACTTTAGGTGTCTGAATAAGATACTAAATAAACCATGAATTATTATTAGAACCTATAATGTTCAATATAGGTATGATGTAATAAATTTTGAACAAAGGAATTATTTATTAAATCATAGAAAAACATTTTTATTACTAATTGAAATAAATTATTAAAGATGAAATATTCTATGGTTTGAAACATGGATAAGTGTGAATCTGGCATGGTAACATTTGAATAATGTTTTATTAAAGGGATGAAAATAAAAATATAATGAAGTATTTCAAGGTTATATAATCACAACTATAGAATCAGTGTGTTTTTGGGCCATGATTTCTGTAATGGAATGAATTGTGAAGTATCAGAATCACCAAGAGTGTTGTAGAGAAATACAACATTACGGTTACACCAAGAACAATATATCCTCGAAACCATAACTATAGTGAAAAACATTTTTATGAAGTAATTTTTTATATAATCATTAAATTCAATGAGATTTGTAAATCACGTCATATTTTACATCATAGATTTTTTTATAATGTGGATTTTTATAGTCCAAGAAGGAGTAATTCACGGTTCCCACATATGTTTGGAAAAATAGTGAGATAAAAGAAATTACTTTTTAGTGTTCATCATAGAAAAGGAATTATTATTCATGTTTTATTGATAAAAATAGTTATAAAATAAACTTCATGTATTTTCAAACCATTTTTTAGATAAACTACGACTTGATCATGGTATAGGATGTGGTATTGAGTGTTTTCCAATAGATATTTTATAGATGCTAAAGGATTTGAGAGGTACTAAAACATTAATTTATATATACTCATTGTTCAACTATGAGTTTTTAGTATTGATATTTATTTAAGGAAAAAAATTTATTTTAATAGAGATATTTATTTTGTTATAGTTTTCAATGAAAAATTATCGATCAAGAATCCACAACATGGTGCATTTGGAAACACCGTGTGTTTAATTGTATTTATATATTTTGTATAATTTTAAATTATGAGAAGATATATTATTTTATGGGTAAATTAACTCAAACATTGAGAAATTATTTTTAGTCCAATAATGAACGAATAAGTAGATAATGAAGAAATAGACTTTTAGAAGAAGATATTACGGTGATCAAAGAGTAAGATGAAAGGAATTTAAAAAAATATAATAGATATGAAGTATAGAATTTCATCTATAATATTAGAGATATTTCTCGTGATTATTTAATCAAGTTAATTTTCCTAAATCCCATGTCAATTATTTTATTTACCTAGTATTACAGTATAGTGTTCACCCAAGGTCCGATCTCTCGATGAGGTCACACACACAGACACAATTCTTATTATCACTATTTAAAAAATAACTAATGTATTACTAAATAATATATTTAATTAAGGGGGGTTTCTTTAATTCCTAAAATATAAATTTATATGCATATATATATATATATATCAAAAAACCTGAATAAGTTATTGAAGAAGAAAGAATTCATTTTTCATAGGAGTTCACGGTGATAAAAATCACTATTCTTTAAAATATTAATTCTCGATATTTTATCCAATGTTAAAATAAACCCTATAATTTAACACCCCCCATATTTAAAATTATTATAACCCCTCTTTAAACCTATGAACAAAGGATAATCTCTATCTCTTAATCACTATAATTCTACTTGGACCATCTTCATGTAGTATTATGATAACGAATAAGAGGAATCTAGATTAACAAGAAGAAGAACCCAATAATGGGAAAAGTGGGGTAAAAACTACAACAAATAAAGTTTCACTAATATTTAAATTATAAAAAATATATATGTTTAAGTGTAAATAACTCAAAGAATTCCCACTCTCTATATCAAGCAATAGACAAGGTTAGTTCTCCATTTTCATGGAGTTAAGAAGGGAACGGGAGAAGAATAAAAAGAGAAAATGAAAGAGAATAAATTATGAAATATTATAAATTAAAAATTTATAAAAATATTACCATATAAATGTTTCACACAAATCCAAAAAAATTTATTACTACAGAATCCATCATTTTAATGGGATTGTAATTCCATATTTATATACAAGGGAGGTAGAAAAAAAATTCTTCAATTCTTTCCTCCAAAATTTTAGGCATTTTTTGGTGAATAAATTGGAAAAATATGGCCAACTTATTTATTGGGATCATTGACCCCAAGAAGGTGGTGAGATGTTCATTGTAGCATGCATCTTTAGTGGTGAAGACATTCCTCATGTCATACTTTGTGGTGTCCAAGATCAAGGAGCCTAAACATGTGGCTATAGGGAACCCCATGGAAGCTTTAGGGTATGGAATCTGAGAGGAACCACCATCCCAGTATGTGGTGGATAAAGGTTCTGTGGGAAGGGTAATTTTTTAGTGGAAATATTGTTTTTGTTTTTTATTGATGAATATTATTGAGATTAATTTCTTTTTTCTGAGAGTGACAACCCATTCTATTTGCACTCACAATAATGTACGTATTATTTTTATGTGTTTTGTTAAATCACTATGTTTCTTAATGAGATTGAAATGATTCTAAAGAAGATAGGGATAGATCATTAAATAAAATATTTCTATCTAGACAGTTTTTCTAGATTCAATGTACCAAATTTATATGGTTTTAGTGATATTTTAGTGGAAAAAAATTGAATTTAGTCTTATATGTACTTCTTCCCTAATTTAGTTTTTCATTAGCTAATAAACTTTCATCCTCTTAAATGGTGTTTCAAATTTTTTATAGTCAAATCATTATTGATAACATTTTTAGTCTATTAGATTCATTGAACATGGATGCATCAGCTTTAAAATCATTTTTGACCATGATAACTTGTAAAATAGAATTACCTATAGTTTCATGAAATGATACAACTATATAACTTCTATCAAACCTTCAGTCCAATTAAATTATGGGTCATAATTTTATGGCTTATTTATTATGGTGGGATCCATTTAGTCGAATCTACATCAGCATTGACATCATGGCCAATTATTCCCCCAAAAATAGTGGATCGAGCTTTAATTATCAAAAAAAGTGTATAAAATTTATAGTTTAATCTAATAAAAAAATTCAAATAAAAAATAGAATAAATAACATTTTATAAGAAAAATACTAAGATAAATTAAAAGGGAAAAACTAGAATTCCCATAGAATTTTCAAATTCATGATCTAATTAAAATATTTGATAAAATCTTCCACTAAATATTAATATTGGATAATTAGATCATTTATTATAAAAATATATTCAATAAAATCATGGTTTATCAAATCCCCCACATTTATCGTTTTTTCATTTCTATGAAAAAATTATATAATATTCATATCAAATTCACACAAATATCAATAATGAAGAAGTTTTTAAGATGATTTATAACATAATATATATAATTTATCATTTATAAAAAAACATTTTACATTCATTTTATTATCTTAAATTAAACGTTTTTATCCTCAATAATCCATACATGAAATGATCACACCTCCCTCACATTTAAACTCATGTCACACTTTACTCGATAGAAATTAAATCTAGATTTATTATAATTCTTGAAAATTTAATTTTTTGGCATATTCTTTTGAAAATTATCATCTCTCTATACATTGAGACCTAAAAATGTTATTTGAGCATGAGGTATTTTAAAAGATTAAATCTATATCTTGAGGTTTGTGGGTAAAAAAATTAAAACATTAGGGCTGAAAATATGAGGTTGATGTTTAAAATTAAAATGCATGAATATTCAAGTAAAAAATAGGAAATATACTTCACTAAACTACAATTATATGTGAAACACAAAACAACCATTTTAAACAAACATGGTTCATGGGTCATTAAATTAATACAACTAATTAAATCATCTTAATTCTATTTTTTTCTTTTTCTATATTTTTTTATTTAAAAAAAATCATTTTTTCTTTTTTTAAGTTTTGTTTAAAAAATATCTCACATACACCACCTAAATCAATATTATCTTAAGATAATAGGTCTAATAATAGTTATTTTTCACCTTCCCAAGAAACAACCCATGTTTATATATTTTTTAATTATTTTTTAGGATTGGATTATACAAATGAAATACAATGAATATTGGCTCATGTACATTTCTCCATCTACACTCCCAATAATAATGAAACATAACCCACACACTCAAAAATTAATTTCATCAAAATTAACACACACAAAGTCACATTCCCCCATACTAAAACTTCAAATATTTATGAAAATTTATAATTTTATGGTAGGTAATGAAATATTAGCTTGAATGTGAATTAAACCATTAAGAAAATTCATCAATTCTAAGGGGTAATAAGGATTGATGTAAAAGGAAAGTATTAATTTTAAAACAAGTATTTTAATATAAGTCATTCAAACACACAAAAAAATAATAAAAAGTATATATTTGAAACAGGCTAATTACAATTTCTAGTTTTCACACAAAATACATGTTTCTACTAAGAGATGGTAGGTATTCTGATGAACATTTCAAAATCATTAAGAGTACCTCATACGATATGGAAAATAATTTGTGTCAGTTTTTCATGGACATGGATTTTAAAAAATTTCCAAACTCATAAAATTTATTATAAATCAAAATCTTTGAAAAAAATTTCACAAAAAAACATTTAAAATCCATTTTAATTAAAATCAAGAAAACTCTCTTAAAACTAATTCAATTGTCAATAATGAAAAGGGGTATTAATTGAATCTCAATGTTCCTAATTTTTTTTAAAAAAATAGTAAAATACAAAAAGACACTATATTAGGTTCTCACTCCCACCATAGTTAATCATAACTACCATTTATTTATACTAAACAAAATTAATGGGTAAGGGTTGAAACCCCCAAGAGAACGAAATATACAAACTGACTTTATTTTTTAGTAGCATACTTGAGTAAATATCTTCGATACTAACACATAAAAACTAAAATAAAGAAATAAAAAATAGAAGATCTTTATTAAATATAAAGTAGATAAAAATAAAGAGAAAGGGAAAGAATAAAATGGATATAACTTGTTATGGACCCCCCAAGTGGATATTGGTTTTTGACTGCCTCAAGTAGGAAGATCTAGTGGTCACCCAAAGTCTAATGGTGGATATGGATTATATGATTTGAATCAATAAATTTTTTCCTTCCAAATTACACTCATTTACATAGGTTTTATATTATCCCATCATTAGATTATTTTAGTTACATAACTTTAGAAATGTAGTATATCTTTCAAGGTGGGGTATGAGAATGAATGGGTCCTTATCTTTCAATTCATCCACCACTTCTTTGGCCTCTTCAACATTTAGGATGTTTTATATTATTTTTTTATCAAAAAATAAAAGAAGTTTGAATTCAAATAAAATTTCAAATTGAAAATATTAAAATAAGAAGAATTGATATTGAAATTTTCCCCTTTTTGTAAAGAAGCATAATACTCAATCTTTTTAGGAAAAACCAATGAGAACTCTATCATGGTAAGGGAATCTCCATCATTTTCATCATCGCTCCCAATGGAAATTAAATTTTATGATTCTAAAAAATAATACTATGGGTATTGAATTGTGTTTTATCCCAATGTAAGTTCAAAAAAAGATAATGAAGTATTAATTACACTCCCTTAAATTGATCATCATTAAGTGTTGGTTCCTCTTGGAAGGCCACTCGGAGGATTTTAAAATTTTCTTAAGAGATAGGGGTTATGTATTTTGGATTACACCTATATGATTTCATCTTAAAAATTAGTATGGTTGATATATTTTGTTTAATCAACCACCAGATAATGGAATGCTATAAAATAGTGTGGGAATTATTCAATCACTTTGAATAAGGATTCTAAAATTAGTGGATCAAGATATTCATTAAGGTATCTAATGAACCCCTTAAAAAATAATCCGTACATATAGATTTGAAATATCATATTACATATTTTTCTAGAAATTCAAAAGTTTTACCTAATGAATTATAAAGTTCATCATCAAAACAATTCATCTTAAAGAAATTGAAATTTATAATTTTTTGTGTTTTTTGAAAAATAGTTTGTACAAGTGATACGCCTCCCAAAAATGGTGTAAAATTATTGATTTTGGATTCAAAAAATTGATTCATTTGATTTTTCATTAATATAATATAAATTAATTTATTTTCCTATTAATTCATCATAGTTCACATCCTAGGGTCGATATTTTGAGGAGGCCACTCACATGCATAGAATTCATATTGACACTATTTATAAGTTAACTAGTCTAAAACTAAATTATATATTTACTTAATGGAGGGTTCATAAATACATAAATTATATATATACATATTACAAAACAAATAATTAAGATGTTTTTGAATAATAAATAATTCTTGGTTCTTAAGATTTCACGGTGAAGTAAATCATTGTTCTTTAAAATATTTATTATCAGTATTTTATCCAGTACTATCATAATTTCTTTAATTTAACACCCTCCCATTTTAATTATTATTACCCCTCACCAATTATCTACAAGAATTATAATATCCATTGTTTTATCACACCAATGATAAAACAACCCTCTATATGTATTATTATGATAACGGAGAAGAGGAATAAGGATTAATGAGAATAAGATCCCAATAATAGAAAAAGAATGATGAACCTAGAACCAAAACTAGTTTCACTAATATTAATATTCATGGAATAAAATAATAAAATATGTTGAAGTGAAACTAACTCGAAGTATCCATGCTCCCCCCTGAATAATCAATGAGGTCACTTCTCAATTTTCATGGAGTTAAAAGGGGCATAGTTGGAGAACAAGAAAGAGAAAATGAAAGAGAATAAATGAATAAATAATATAAATTTAAAAAGTATAAAACTTTTATAATTTAAAATTTTACACAAATCCTAAAAAAATATCACTACAAAATAAATTCTTTGAATGGGAGAGGAATTACATATTTATAGGCAATGGAGGTGGGAAACATTTTCTTCAATTCTATCCTCCAAATGTTTACACATTTCTGGACCAATAAATGGATAGATTTGGAATTTTTTTATTTAGTAAAGATGTTCTTACACATCCTTTATTTCCACCCTCACCATATCATCTTATTTGGACATGTATTGATGAATTTATGGATAGACCATTAAATAAAATATATTGGTTTATAAAGACATTACAAATTTAATATACCTAATTTCCAAGCATTTTTTTGATATTTTAAGAGTATAAAATTTGAATGTTACCATTTTTGGAATTATTAAATGATTAATTTTTCATTAAACCTTAAAATTATAGCCTATTAAATGATGATTTAAATTATTTATGGTTGAATAATTTATGACAACATTTTCATCCCTATAGATTCATTGAATCGAGATGCATCAACTTCAACTATGTTTTTGTCCAAGATAAATTTTGAATATGAAGTTCCCTGGGTTAATGAAATGATCCAAATAATGTATTATAACTTTTATAAAAAATTTAAGAAAATAAAAATAATTGAAATAGTTTTATGGTTGAATTATTTTTCTGAGACTCATCCAGTCAGATCCATGACAGCATTGATTTCATGGATGGTTCCCCAAAAATGGTGGTACCATCTATTATTATCTAAATAACAAATTTGTAATAATTAGTGTAGAATACCCACTAAAATTTTAAAATTAAAATAATAAAATGAATAAAATTTTATCAAAAAAATACTAAGGTATAATTGAAAGGGACAAACTGTAATTCCCATGCAATTTTCAAATTCATGCTCTATTTACAAATTTTGATAAAATCTCCCATTAAAATAGAATATGTAATAATTAAATATTATATTATAAAATAATACTCAATAAAATCATGGTTTATCAATTACTCATTTGATATTTAATAATTGGATTTATTCATGAAAATTTATTTAAAAATAAACACATTTTATGTTTTAGTGGATTAGTTTCTTTGAAACTTTCATTATGGGTGATTTTTGTTTCATATATATATATTTTTTTTATGAATTAATAAATGGATAGGTTTTTTTGTTAGTGAGATGAACCAAAAACTATGTAATCATAACTTTTCTTCCATGATTGTAGAGACCCAAGATTGACGTACATGTAAATTACATTAATTTTGCAGAATACTTAATACATAACAAAAAAAGACACCCAAGGACCATAATAGTTTAGTGTCTTTGGAAACTCGGAACATAATCTTCTAATCATGGTGAAAGATCTTCAACATCTCCCATAAAGATCTTTCACCTTTGATTTCTTATGTAAAACCTTTCTTTATATCCTGGGAAAAATAAAACATATAAAGGGTGAGATCAAATTCTCAGTAATGGTAATCATGGAGAAAATAAAACAAAGCATATACATTTGAACTTAAAATCATGAACACAAAGTTTAAACATCAAAATCTTGAGCAATGACATTAAACATGGCAGTACACAAGGCATAGATCATAAAGGAACATTTTTCATGACAAAGTAGAATGGGGATAAAACATGTAATTGTGGAAAACCAATAATCACATGTTATTATTTCCATAGTACCCAAGGCATTGCTACCAAGACCATCATAGTGGAAAAAGTCCATTACTGAACTGGGTTTACTTGTCATTTCATCCTTGTATTACTGAACCAGATTTAGTTGACATACTAGCCATGTATATCTCATGAGATATAAATATTTACCCAATGCATTGGAGAGAGATATAGGTCCCACCCATCTCATAATGAAATCATTCTTTCATGTGCCACAAAATAAACATAAATTATTCATCATAACCTAATAAATAAAATGAGTTTTAGAAACATCATCTCATCATAACATAATCCATATAAAATAAATGGATATCATGTCATCATAATAAAAATGAAACCATGTAAATAATATAGAAATTATACATGAAACTTAAACATAGAAAATAATTTCTTCTTCTAAGGAAAATATTTTTGATAAAACACCTGAAATAAATTGTTGAGGAAAATATACTTTCTTCCTCAAAATAATTTTCTTTTCTCAAAATTCCATGATATTTTAAAATAATGGGATTTTTTTAAAATAATCATGAAATCATGTAGATGAATCATCATGGAAATAAGTAATTATAAAATCTTAAAAATATGTTCATGCCATATAAGTAAAAAAACATTCTACTAATACTTTTTCTAGAAAAGTCAAAAAGTTCCTCATATGTTAAACAAAAGAATGATTCCTTCCATACAATGTGGTAAAAATGGGTAAAAATGACTTTAAACATACACAGAATAATAGTAAACATTTTATGAAAACATTTTGAGAAAACATGGACATGGATGATAAACATAACACTAGTAAATACTTACGAATTAACAATCTCAGATAAGAACGAGATTGGAATAATTATACCTTACCTTTTATGATCTGTGGAATCATACGTGTCATAAAATAAAGAAAATTAAATGCATATGTAAATATTATATCCTCTATAATAAAAATTATAAAACATTCATGGGAATCATAAACACCATAAAAAATAAATAGATGGTGATTAAGGCATATGTCTCACAGAAATAAAAGTGAGACGAAATAATCCCTTACCTTATGTCAAATTTATTCTGTATGTGTCTGTGACTCCTGTATAGTGGGTTTAAACATATTATTAAATTGTAACAGAACCATAATAATATTTATGATATCATATATGATTCACTTACGTCTTTATATTACCCGTTCATTTTCCAATTCCATGTTAAAGCAGCGTTTTGGGTAAAATTGTTTTATTTATCATACATTTTTGGACTTGTTGTTCTTGATATTATAATTACATATATCATGATTTAATTAATTACATAATTTAAAACACGATTTATATATCAAATATATTCAGTATATATATATATATAATAGATATATAAATGAAATTAAATACACCATTCATGGAGACGGTAGACCGTACATTCACGTGAACGCTGTTTTCGTTTCCAAAATAAATTTAATGGAATTAAATTACATATATATAAACATAAATCCTGTAGAATTATTATGTCATATATTTCATGATTAATTATTATATATACTTTATAATCATTCTTGAATGGTTGACATGGATAATGAATCTCATCGCATTGTGGAGACGGTAATTCGTACGTACGCACGAGCGATGATATCGTTCCCATAATTATTGAATAGAATTGGAGTGAATGATTTAATATCTCATAATTAGAATAATTTTATAATAATCATATTTAGTAATTATTTCCACCATTATACCAATCCATGAAAGGTGGGGGTGGAAAAACAGATTACACCACGGCGTGGAGACGGTAATCCGTACGTGCGCACGCGCGGTGATTTCGTATTCCCTGGGATGGATAGAAGGTGAAATAGAGTTATTTAATATTAATAATAGAATATAATTATATTAGTTATACTGATGTTATTACTTTATAATTAAACAAATAAATTAGAGGAAGTAGAATAAGAAATAAATTTGAAAAAATCGGTAAAGGATATAACCTCTTCTTTGACGTGGCTCTTCTAAACCTCCTCTTAGGACACTAATGTTGGTCTATGAAGAATACCAGGACCATATTTATGTTTATAGGGATTTGTATAAGTGAAATTAGTAGGTTTTGGCTGAGCATGAAAGATCAAAATTGTGTGAGTAGGAGAGGGAGGAGGTGCCCTTTTATAAGAGAGGGGAGGGACACTTTTGGAACCCTTTAAAATATTAATTTATAATATACCCAAACCCCACATAAAAACTTCCCAAATGACTCAAATTAGAATATGATATGCGATAGGGTTTTAATATAATCAGAAAATAAAATTTAGACATGTTGGGAATTTATTTTAAACCTTATCAACTTGATTAACCTTATTTAATCAATTTAATTTTATTTGTGGTAATAATATTCTAAATTTCAAATTGTTATAAATAATTACATATGTGATTATAATTGTCCTTAATTGGATATTTTATGAAATTTTCTAACCTATTAATTTCAATTTATAGTTTTTAAATATTATTGTGATTTTTAAACAATTTAATAATTTGTTATTTTTATAAAATTACAAAAGTGGAAATTTTGACACTATTCATTTAATTGGATTTAAATAAAATACACACAGAGGATATATTCGAAAACATATATTTCATAGATTCATGACATGTCATATGTGTCTATAAAATTCTTTGAACACATTAAATAGTTTATTTAATAATTATTTTAATATTTTTAAAACCATTTATTTGAAATATCAATCAATAAAATAATTTCTACATCACAATTGTGTCACCATTAATGATAATTATTTAATCCTTAAAAATTCTAACTAAATTCACATGATTTGGATACTTTTATTAGATTTCTGGTGACTATTTATGTTCAAAGTATTTTGATGTTTATCACTAAATTAAAATTATTACACTTATAAGATATACGGGATGACGTGTTGTCACTTTCTTTGGTTTTAATAATAATTACATCCTTTTCATGGTCAAAAGTCCATGAAATGAATCTATTATGACCTTGAGGTGATATGGGTCGTCTTTTATTCATCCAATAGAATTTTGGCAGGTTTTAGGGTAATTTTATAATCTTATTTTTACCCTTAATTACCAGATTTACATTTAATTGTAGTTAATAAAATTTACCGTAGTTACTATTCCTAATGTCTAAAAATAAAAAGTATCCTATTAAAATAATTTGGACATAATGATTCCAAATATGGAATCCCTTTTTCCAAATTCAAAACACAGAAGTTGCAGTATTTAATTGAAAATTAATCCCACTGTTGAGAAAACTGGTTTTAAAAGTTAAAACATTGCAAAAGATTGAAATGTTTTTACATATGAATTCAATGTAAAATTAATGATAATGACCCACATTATATTAAATGGTAAAAATATATTCTATTTATACTTTAAAACCATTCAATATTATAATTTAACTATATAAATTATCTTGATGAAAAAAGTTGTTTTTAATTAAAATTTAGCGTATTTTTACTATTCATCAAAATTTGAAAGTTAACAAAAAAGTTTTAATGAAATTATTCTTAGTAAATTTTTATATACTTATTGCAATGAATAATTTTATTTTTTTAAATTTAACTCATAAACCTGTCAAAAACTAGATTTAAAGTGGGTGCGCCATCAAAAGGCAGCAAAACTGCATTTTTTTAAAATACTTATTTTACCCTAATTTTTTTTGTTCTCTTACCATGTTCTATAATATGTGTAAGATGAATAATAATGTCATAAAATTCGAAATGTGGTTAATACTATTCATAACAGCCAATTCATAATAATATTATGTCGTTGTTTAGTGAAATTTGGTATTGCGTACAACACACGTTGTTGATGAAGGTTGCTCTTGCAACACAAGCCAATATAGTATTTGTGTATAATATAAGATAATACAGTGTTGTGTATATCCCAAGCTAATTTTTGTGTAGTAAACAACACAAGACATCAAATAAATTAAAAATAATATTTCTCATAAAATCACGAGGTGTTACATTCTACACCCCTTAAAATGAATTTCTCCCTCAAAATTCATCAGGGTTATAAATGTTTTTCCACTAGAAAGTTTCTTTCATAGAAACCCACATCATAAAGAGGAAGACTAAAACTTAATTTTAAAAACTAATGTATGTACGTAATGGTTACCCAAATTAACTCATCACTGGGTTTCCACATAGAAGAACACCGGTGAAAATATGGATATGGAAGTGAAATAAAACCATAAATGTAATGTCCTGTATTTTTCCATGTGTTATTTTAATATTATATGGGAATTATTTCGAGACCGGACTCTGAGATGGCGTGCAGTTCCGAGGCCCGGTGATCCCGGAACAAATGTTTGAATTTAATTTAATAAACAAATTATGCCTGCATGCAGTTTTCCTGAAAAAGTGGAATAATCCCCGAACAGGTGCTCGAATCAGAAATCTAAGGGCACTGTTGCGTTCAGAACATCGAGTTTACCTTAGGTGAGGCCTAACTTCGGCTGGCGTAGGTTGGTGGTGAAATCTGTTTTTTGGACGCAACAATAATAAAATATTTAATAAAAATATTTTATTCCTGCAATAAGATCTTTTAAAATCTTATATCTTTATTCTATTTAAAAAGAGGCTTGCACCAGGGTCCAGGGTTACAACCCCATAACCCTGATAACCCTTGGCGGCCCTGGAGGTTCTGGAGGAAACCCCCAACGCGGCGGCGACGACGACGCGACGAGCGGATCATCGCCAGCAAACGCAGCGAATCTAGGTAGGATAATTGTTATTGATTTCTCCTTCCCCTATTTTTGATTTCTATGATAAACGCGGACTAATCCATGAAACGATTATCCCACGGGTTGATTGTTCTTGCGGGACGGGTTCATGCTGGGATTTGAGGCTTTGATTCTAGAGATTGTTTTGGTTTTCAATCTAACGGCGGCAAACCCGGATCGTTACGAACAACGATTGTGGTTCGCCCCTCTTGTTTTTTCTCGTTTTCCCCCTCACATTCTTCATTGCGTTCTATGCGTTCTTGGAGGGAATCGATCGTTGCACATTCGTTTGTTGAGGCAATGATTCGAACTCAAAGATCCAACGTCGAGGCGACCTAGCGGAGGTGCGACGGCGACGACGGCGGATGAATCGACGTGGTTCGGAAGCTCCTGTTCTTCGGGCATTTTCATGCAGACGGATCGGGATGTGATTTCAAGACCGATTAGAAGCCCAAAAATGACGGAATCGGTTTTGTAGGGGCAGGACGACCCCAAATCCGGAGTTTCGTGATGATCGAATGGTGGGATCAAGATCCAGAGCAACAACCGAGGCGCGTGGAGGAAGACGACGCTTCTGTAAATTTTCCAACTACACACTGTGTAGTATGGGCTACAGGGCGTGTTTTCGTCGGTAGGGTTACTCGGCGTGTACTCCAGGAGTACACGGACACGGGTAGGTTACACGGCCACGGACACACCATGTATACCCCTCCCCAGCCAGACCTGGCCAGATACACGGGATACCCCGTGTACTGGTACACGGGCAGGCAACACGGACACGGGCAGAGACCATGTACGGGCACATGTCCAGCATACACAGAGCGATCCCAAGCGCTCGAACACGCCATGTGATTCCTTCTACATGTCGTGAAGTTGTTTGGTATCCGACAAGCCGAAGGACACGGGCCGTTTACACGGGGAGAACCCGGTGTCAAGGAACACGACTTGTACTTTTCTACACGTCGTGTAGTTTGGTTTTGCACGGCTTGAACGAAGGACACGAGCAGTACCCGGGGGAAAGGAACATGGTCTGTAACCATACTACACGCCGTGTAACCTTTTCTTCATGGCTTGAGAAACTTTCCTTCTGTGACTTGGACTAGTTCTTAGGGTTCGTACCCTTGGTAATCAACTGAAGGTTCTGGTATCAACTCGTTCATGCAGTATGATCCCTTACACAGAACATCCCGAATAGAGTTGTTGGAATCCTCTCTATGAGACTTAGAGCTGGATCCTCTATTCATTCCTGATACCCTAGGTAATGTTCTTGGTATCGATGTGACCTACCTTACCCGGGCGTCGATCCTCTGCCTAGCGGATTAGCTCAGACTGAGTTGTCGGAATCACCCCATGACTTGGCTATGATCCTCATCTGAGCATCTTGTTCTCAAGGTACTTGTGGAGTGTCTTCTCCCGGAACGAGTACTTTGTATCTCTCTCTCCATAACTAGGAGTGTGTTCTCCTGATGGTAAGCTTAGTGGAATCTTTGAGCTCGATCCTAGTGGCGGTATCACGAAGGTCGTTTGTGTATGGTTATATCTGGATATTCTTGTTATATGTTCCATAGACATATACTGTGTAGAGCTGACTGTACCTTCCTTTTTTGTATTTTCCTTTGTGGTTTTTGGGGTGTTCTACAGGGTATTGTTATACTCAACCCTGCACATGCTTTGCCCGCACGTGTCATGTCTTGTGCAGACGAGCGAGCCTTTGACAGGATTCTAGGTGGACCAGGACAGAATGGTGTTCAGTGAGATCAGACAGGCCGAGGTCTATTCCTTCGGTGATGGGTTGTATTCCCAGTACCTTTCTCAACAGGTTGGACATTGTTTCACACACTCTTTTGGTGGGCTTGTACTTTTGGCCCAGGGTTTTACTTTACTGTACTTTACTTTCTTGTCGTACTCTGTTGGTCGGGTTTTTGTGTTTGTATGCATGTTTTCCTTTTAGTAGTTTTTACTTTTTAGATTTTTGAGCTTGGAGATGTGTGTGTCTGTGTGTACAGGTTTATAGAAAATGCCTCCCATGTTAGTATTATGCATACTCAGTG
This sequence comes from Viscum album, assembly GCA_963277665.1. Classification (NCBI taxonomy): domain Eukaryota; kingdom Viridiplantae; phylum Streptophyta; class Magnoliopsida; order Santalales; family Viscaceae; genus Viscum; species Viscum album. The sequence continues at coordinate 1,358,355,866 of OY728159.1, forward strand.
CTAGTAACCAGCCCCTGGCCTATTGGAGGCGGGCTTAGGGAGTTGCGGCTCAGGCCCCACCGGGGCGGGTCTTGAAAGAGTGGTATCAGAGGTGGTTAGTTCTACCTTAGGAGTGAGAGACTGTGAGTTGGTTTGGGGAAACAGTGTTAAGTGTTTCGAGTTCGGATCTCAGGCCAGGGACCCCAGTGTTGGTGTGGTGGTCGACGTATCCATACACCAGGGCTCTAATAACTTTCTTTTTTACTCGGAACATGAAAACACAAGTTTTATGGGTAAAAGTAATGGTACATGCATCATATAGGAATGGATAATGGTTTTCATGTCCATCTTGAGTCAGCTCTCCAGATATACTCACTGATTGTGATACGTCTTGTTTCTTAAACAGGATGCCTCCGCGACGCGTACTTGCTAGGATCCAGTAGTTCGATCATGAGGATGACCCCCTTAGTGATGACGCTTCGATACAGGGACCAGATCCCCCAGCTTTACCACCAGGTGGCGTGCCAGTTATTCCACAACCTGTGGGGCAGTGTTTAGCACCTGCTGTACCAGTGGAGGAGGAGCGCATGATGAGCGCCATCCATGAGTTTCAGAGACAGAGACCCCTCAGGTTTCGAGGTGAGCTTGACCCTCAGGGAGCAGAGGATTGGCTTGAGGCAGTGACCAGAGTCTTCTGTTTGGTTAGGACACCAGCAGACCAAATGGTGATCCTGGCAGCAAGCCTTCGGCAGGGCTCGGCAGGGCGATGGTGGAGTTTGATCATCCAGACTCATGACGAGGTGACTCTTGCATGGTTAGAGTTTTAGCATCTCTTCAGAGAGGTGTTTTCACCGGTTACCCTGAGAGCAGTACGTATATACGAGCTTCTTTAGCTCCAGCAGGGAACCATGTTGGTGGTTGACTATTCGTCGAGGTTTACCGACCTCTCGCGATACTTGATGGATATGGTCAGAGATCAGTACTTCAGAGCTCGGACATTTGAGCGAGGCTTGCGCAGAGATATTTGGGCTAGCATCATCTCTATGAGGACTCCTACTTATGTTGGGGTGCTCGAGTGGGCTTTGGTGGTCGATAGCTTCCTTACGGAGCAGGGACAGCCGACAGTGGTCAGTAGTGGGTGAGCGGGAGCAGAGACCTTGGCAGCAGGGAGCCGACGTCAGGGACCCAAGCGTGGGAAACGTTTCTAGAGGAGATCTGAGGATAGGGGATCAGCTGTACAGGGTTCACCAGGCGCATCCAGCTAGCCTCGAGAGAGGCGATGTTACTCATGTGACGGCAGGGGACATCTCGCTCGAGAATGTCCAACCCGTCATGCAACTGACACGAGAGCAGTGGATGGACCATTGAGGTAGAGTAAATGTGTGGAGCAGACAAATCCACGAGGCGGAAAATTTGGCAGAAGAGTTGGGAGAGAAGCTGGAGGTGGTTGACATTTCGAACCTTTACCATTACCCCCCCCCCTAGGAGGTCCACCCCAGGCTCAGGGAGCTGGTGGACAGAGGCGAGGGCAGCAGCAGGCGACAGAGGCTTATGACCCAGGTACTCCCGGAATGATTAGAGGTACTATCTATGTATTTTCTACCTTGGCTTCGATATTGATATACATAGGTTCTATTCATTCCTTTCTGGATGCTTATCTTGTTCGAGACCTTGAGATTCCAGTTAAACCGTTGACTCGACCCTTACGCTTAGAAAAACCGACTGGAAAAGATTCAGAGATCACAAAACTTTGCTGGCAGTGTGACCTGACCCTTGGAGGCGAGAGTTTTAGTTGAAACCTTTTGGTGGTAGCGTGGAGGCCTTAAGATGACATTATTGGCATGGATTGGTTATCCACAGTTCATGCCCAGATTTATTGTTTTAGGCGAAGGGTGTGGTGTGTCCGCAGTGATGGAACGCGGTTCTCTTTTGTCGGTGAAAGATAGACCCAGGCAGCGCAAGATGGACTCGTGCATAGGATGGCACAGTCCATTTCACAGCAGATGGCTAGCCTAGCCCTTGGCGCGATAGATGTTAAGAGTTTCTAGTTTCCAGTAGGGGTGGCTGAGTACTACGATGTCTTTCCGGAGGATTCCCCCGGGCTACCTCCCCAACGGGAGATAGATTTCTGCATTGAGTTGCAACCCGGGACGACCTCGATTTCATCATCATCTTATCGGATGGCTCATGTAGAGCTTCGTGAGCTGAGGATGCAACTGGACGACTTACAGAAGAAGGGCTTTGTGAGACCTAGCGGTTGACCCTGGGCAGCTCCAGTGTTGTTTGCCAAGAAGGCGGACGGGAGCTTGAGGTTGTGTGTGGATTACCGGCACCTAAAACAGGTGACCGTGAAGAACCAGTATCCACTACCAAGGATCAATGACCTCTTCGACCAGTTGAGAGGGGCAGGATGGTTCTCGAAGGTTGACTTACGATCAGCCTATCACCAGTTGCGAGTAAGGGAGGAGGATATACCGAAGACGACATTCAGATGTCGCTACGGTCACTATGAGTACATGGTGATTCCCTTTGGCATGAATAATTCCTCGGCAGTGTTCATGGGACTGATGAACCGGATCTTTCATCCCTATCTAGACCGGTTTGTAGTGGTCTTCATCGATGATATCCTTATGTACTCTGCGTCCGAGGAGGAGCACGCGAGACACCTAAGGATGGTTCTGGACACACTCCGAGAGCACCAGTTGTATGGGAAACTCTCTAAGTGTCAGTTCTGGTTACAGGAGGTCCACTTTCTGGGGCACGTTATCACAGCGAATGGTGTAGCAGTGGACCTAGGAAAGGCGGAGGTCGTGCTAGCATGGGAGCCACCCCAGAGCGTGACGGACGTGCAGATTTTCCTTGGGTTGGCTGGCTACTATCAGAGATTCATCCATGATTTCTCCATGATTGTAGCACCCATGATAGCTTTGACCCGAAAGGGACAACCTTTCGTGTGGACCGAGAAGTTCCAGCAGGCTTTCTAGCAATTGAGACAGAGTCTGACGAGTGCCCCGATCTTGAGATTACCGGAGGAGGGTGTTGAATACGTAGTGTTCTATGACGTATCAGGAACCGAGATTGGTTGTGTCCTGATGCAGTGGCAAGCAGTGGTTTCCTATGGATCATTTCAATTGAGACCACACGAGCAGAACTATGCGTCCCATGATCTTGAGTTGGCAGCGGTAGTCTTTGCATTGAATATGTGGCCGCACTAATTGATGGGAAAACGGTTTACTCTCTACTCTGATCACAAAAGTCTCAGATATATCTTTTCTCAGAAGGATCTGAATTTGAGATAGAGGCGATGGATTGAGTTCCTCCAAGATTATGACTTTGAGATCGTTTATACTCCTGGGAATGGGAACGTGGTGGAAGATGATCTCAGTAGGAAATCGAGTACGCAGTTGCTGGATGAGGTGACAATGTAGTTGGCCTCTTTGCAGTTGTCCTTCATGGATGGAGATGAGGGAGCTTACCTTCAGTCGATGGTTGTTACCCCTCCACTCTTACATCGAGTCAGGGAAGCACAACGCGAGGATTCTAGCTGTGAGACTCTATGTGCTCAGATATCCACAGGTGATGCTGCTGATGGATATTCAAAAGGTGGAGAGCACGTTGTCCTTTTCAAAGTGTGCATGGTGGTACCAGTGGCGTTGTCGGAGGAGGTTCTGAGGGAGTTCCATACATCCCCTTTGGAGGTGCATCCAGACGTGGAAAACATGTACCAGGACCTCGGACATCAGTTCTGGTGGCCAGGGATAAAGAAGAGTGTGGAAGAGTTTTTTTCTCAGTGCCTTACTTGTCAGCAAGTAAAGGATGAGCACCAGGTTCTAGCAGGTTTGACTTAGCCCCTTGAGGTTCCAGAGTGGAAGTGGAACAGAATATCCATGGACTTCATGACGGGTTTACCACGTACATCTAGGGGACATGATTCCATCAGGGTGATCTTTGATCGACTCACCAAGTCGGCCCACTTCCTAGCCATATGGGAGCAGAGTTCAGTAGAGAGACTGGGATACCTCTACGTGTAAGAGATTGTTCGGCTTCATGGAGTACCATCCAAGATCATCTCAGATTGTGATGCTCGTTTCACATCCCAGTTGTGGAAGGGATTGCAGGAAGCTTTTGGCACTCAGTTATGCTTGAGCACAGCATTTCATCCCCAGACTGATGGTCAGACAGAGCGGACCATCCAGGTCCTGGAGGATATGCTACGAGCTTGCATACTTGACTTCAGTCATAGCTGGAAGGATCACCTACCACTGGTGGAATTTTCTTATAACAACAGTTATCATTCCACTATTAGTATGGCACCATTCAAGGCTCTGTAGGGGCGACCCTGCCGGTCGCCACTTTGCTGGACTGACCCGGGAGAGTCAGCACTCATGGGCCCAAAGATGGTGAGAGCTACTATAGAGAAAGTGGAGGTCATCCATGAGTGGATGAACACTGCACAGAGTCGGAAAAAGTCTTACGCCGACTGGAGGTGGAGGCCATTGGTGTTCGAGGAGGGAGACCATGTGTTTCTTCAGGTCTCACCTCGATGGGGATTGCGGAGATTTGGCCGAGGCAGAAATCTATCACTGCGGTTCGTTGGCCCTTTTCAGATTTTGAGTAGAGTTGGAGAGGTGGCATATCATTTGGCTCTACCTCCTAAGATGGACCGGGTACACAACATATTCCATGTGTCGCAGCTACGGAGGTACGTTCATGATCCATCGCACGCCATCAACTAGGGTGAGCTAGACATCGACGGTGGAGCGACCTTTGCTGAGTACCTAGTGGAGATCAAGGATCGGCAGGAGAAGATCCTTCGTGGACGAGCTATTCCCTTGGTGTGTGTCCGGTGGCATCACGGGAATCTCCAAGAGAGCATGTGGGAGCGGGAGGCTCAGTTTCGCGTACAGTACCCACATCTTTTTTAGTAGCCCTTGTTTTGGCTTTTCGAGGACGTAAAATCCCTAAGGTGGATGTGATGTAATGTCCCAGATTTTTCCATGTATTATTTTAATATTATATGGGAATTATTTCGAGACCAGACTCTGAGACGGCGTGCAGTTCTGAGGGCCGGTGAGCCCGAAACAACTGTTTGAATTTAATTTAATAATTAAATTATGCACATGTGTAGTTTTCCTGAAAAAGTGGAGTAACTCCCGAACGGGTGCTCGGATCAGAAATATGAGGGCACCGTTGCGTTCAGAACATCGATTTTACCTTAGGCAAGGCCTAACTTCGGTCAGCACAGGTTGGTGGTGAAATCCGGTTTTTGGACGGAACAGTAATAAAATATTTTATAAAAATATTTTATTCCTGCAATAAGATCTTTTAAAATCTTATATCTTTATCCTATTTAAAAAGAGGCTAGCACCAGGGTTTAGGGTTGCAACCCCATAAGCCTGAAAACCCTTGGCGGACCTGGAGGATCTGGAGGAAACCCCAAACGTGGCGGCGGCGACGTTCTTGACGGCTTTCAGCGACGATGACGCAGAGAGAGGATCATCACCGGAAAACGCAGCCAATCTAGGTAGGATAATTGTTATTGATTTCTCCTTCCCCCGTTTTTTATTTCTAAGATGAACGCGGCCTAATCCATGAACAGAATATCTCGCGGGTCGATTGTTCTTACGGGACGGGTTCATGTGGGGATTTGAGGCTTTGATTCTAGAGATTGTTTTGGTATTCAATCTAATGGTGGAAAACCTGGATCGTCATGAACAATGATCGAGGTTTTCCCCTCTTGTTGATTCTTGTTTTTTCCCCTCGCGTTCTTCATTGCGTTCTACGCGTTCTTGGAGGGAATCGATCATTGCACATTAATTTTTTAATGCAACGATCTGAAATCAAAGATCCAACGTCGAGGCGACCTAGCGGAGTTATGATAGCGACAGTGGATGAATCAATGCGGTTCGGAAGTTCTCGTTCTTCGTGTGTTTTCGTGCGGATGGATCGGGATGCGATTTCAAGACCGATCGGAAGCCCGAAACTGACAGAATCGGTTTGGTAGGGGCAGGACGACCCCAAATCCGGAGATTCGTGATGATCGGATGGTGGGATCAAGATTTTGAGAAACTACCGAGGCACGCGGAGGAAGACGACGCTTCTATAAATTTCCCGACTACACGGCGTGTAGTATGGTCTACACGGCATGTGTTCATCGGTAAGGTTACCCGGTGTCTACTCCAGGAGTACATGGACACGGGCATGGTACACAGCCACGGACACGCCGTGTATATCCCTCCCCAGCCAGATACATGGGATACCCTATGTACTGGTACACGGGCAGGAGACACAGACACTGGTAGAGACCGTGTACGGGCACATGGCCAGCGTACACGGAGCGAGCCCAGGCACTCGAACACGGCGTGTGATTCCTTCTACACACCGTGTAGTTGTTTTCTATCCAACAAGCCGAAGGACACGGGCCGTTTACACAGGCAGAACCCGGTGTCAAGGAACACGGTGTGTACTTTTATACACGCCGTGTAGTTTGGTTTTTCATGGCTTGAATGAAGGACACGGGCCGTTTGCACGGGCAGTACCCGGGGTCAAGGAACACGGCATGTAACCATACTACACGCCATGTAACTTTTTCTTCATGGCTGGAGCCACTTGCCTTCTGTAACTTGGACTAGTTCTTAGAGACTGTACCCTTGGTAATCCCCTGAAGGTTCTGGTATCAACTTGTTCATGCAGTATGAACCCTTCAACAGAACATCCCGAATAGAGTTGTGGGGATCACATCTAGGAGACTTAGAGATGGATCCTCTATTCATTCTGGATACCCTAGGTAGAGTTCTTGGTATCAATGTGACCTTCCTTACCTGGGCGCTGATCCTCTGCCTAGCGAATTAGCTCAGACTGAGTTGTCGGAATCACCCCATGACTTGGCTGTGATCCTCATATGAGCGTCTTGTTCTCAAGGTACTTGTGGAGTGTGTTCTCCCGGAACGAGTACTTTGTATCTCTCTCTCCAGACCTAAGAGTGTGTTCTCCCGATGGTATGCTTAGTGGAATCTTCAAGCTGGATACTAGTGGCGGTATTGCGAAGGTCATTTGTGTATGGGTATATCTAGATATTCTTGTTATATGTTCCGTAGACATATACTGTGTAGAGCTGACTGTTCCTTCCTTTGTTGTATTTTCCTTTGTGGTTTTTTGGGTGTCTTACTGGGTATTGTTATACTCACACCTGCATGGTCTTTTCCCGCATGTGTCGTGTCTTGTGCAGATGAGTGAGCCTTTGACAGGATTCTAGGCAGACCAGGACCAGACGGTGTTCAGTGAGATCAGACAGGCCGAGGTGTGTTGCTTCGGCGACAGGTTGCAGTCCCAGTACCTTTCTCTACAGATTTGAATTTGTTGCAGACTTTATTTTGGTGGGCTTGTACTTTTGGCCCAGGGTTTTACTTTACTGTACTTTACTTTCCTGTCGTACTCTGTTGGTTGGGTTTTAGTGTATGCATGCATCTTTTCCTTTTAGTAGTTTTTACTTTTCAGCTTTGTGGCCTTGGAGATGTGTGTGCGTGTGTATAGGTTTATAGGCAATTCCTCCCATGTTATTAGTATGCCTACTCGGTGCTAGTCACCAGCCCCTGGCCTATTAGAGGAGGGCTTGGGGAGTCGCGGCTTGGGCCCCACCGGGACGAGTCGTGACAATCAAGTACTGATCGAGAGTGGTAGAGAACATGGCTATAAAAAGTCCAACAATCACAATGCCATAAATTTTTGATGATCTAAGGTACCTTCTGATTCATCAGATATGAGGGTACTAAGACAACATTTTTTGTTTTCATGATCATTTCCCTAAAGTTGATGAATTTTTTCATAAGGATAAATACTTACTTGATTTTGGTGTAATATAACCGTTGGTCATTCCATGAAAAATTTCCACATCATCTCGTATTTAAATAAAAAATTTTGAATTTTTCATTCTTGAAGTATTATCAGATCATGCGACAGAATGATAGGTTATTCCATATGTCTCAAACAAAATTTTAACAAAAGTTTTTAAATATACATAATTCCATATATGGTGATATTAACCGTATAAGATTCCAAAAATGGACTTATACTTCATCTATAATACCACTTAATAAAATAAAACTAATTTCTACTAACTTGGGACTCCCTGTAGGCCAGGGGTAGGCGATAAAGACCTGTCATACTTTGGTTGTGGGTCCGATTCCCACAGCCTTGTCTGTCGCGACTGGTTGTCGCCCATCCTGCAGGTTGTCCTTTTTCTAAAGCTGTACTATTATAACATTTCAGAAATAATATTGAAAAAGAAAAATAGACACCCAAGTAGTAAAAAATTTATAACCCAGATGAAGAAAGCTCATCTACCAAGCATGTGAATAACATCATTTATTTCCCATATATCATAAGATATATCTTGTTGGTCACATTCCAAAAATTTGAATACATTAATCATGTATTCTCATGAATCATGAGTTACCATAGAACCTTAGTGAAAACATGAATTCTCTCAAAAGATAACATTTTCTACATACCAAAATCCCAAAATTTCTATATTCTCAAACCATGATATCACTTTGTCATTATATCAGTCATCAGCTCATTAATACTATCAAACATTTCATTATCTCCTTATCCCTTTATTATGCGCATATCATCTGCTTTCAAAAAATATTTCAATTACTTTTCATGGTTACCAGTGCCATATTCTTATAGAAAACCACAATGGACCAATACATAGATATTTCAATATACCATAAAAGTACATCAACAACATTATTCTTCAATTCCAATACATAAGCCCTTAAATCCATCTTCTTCAATGATTGGCATTGAATGTATCCGTCCTCGATTTAGAAGTAACCTCTTAGGTAAGGGCATTGAATTGGGTAATTCCTCTATTCTCCACAAATAAGACATTGAACTCAGTAATAGTCTATCACTCTATTCCACTTTTCCCCACACAGATAACATATTCCCTTCCATTTGACGTATTCCTCAAGTTTCTTCTTACCTTCATCTTGATATGTATAAATCTTAATCTTCTTTCCTTTATTTTCCTCACCATTTGAACCTGCATAAAATTCCATATTCCTCTTATTTAATGAAATAGGAATACAAAAAAATTTCACCTTGTTAATCATATATTGCGATGACTGATTGGGCATAATCATAATATCTTTCTCTCCCGGCATTGCACAATTTTTTTGATCATGGTCACAAATTTTTCCATTGGAATCAATGTTAACCGAATTCCTTCTCGTTCCCTCCATTGACTATGAAACAGTTAAAATAACAAGGAACCACATAATAATAAACATTTACTTATGGGATGTCTATCATATAACGCATTCCTTAATCCATGACACCATAGGTTCACCCTTGGTATATCATGATCTTCAACATAATTCTAGGACTATAACCTATTGTTATACTAATACTTAGGTACATCCATAGACATACCTTAGAAATATCTCTACATATCTCACTAAATTTTTCTCATCCTAGTTTCCAAAGGTTAACTAAACCATTCCTCTGATATCAACTGTAGAGACCCAAGATTGACGTACATGGACATTACATTACTTTTGTGGAATACTTAATACATAACAAAAATAGACACCCAAGGACCATAATAGTTTAGGGTCTTTGGAAACTCAGAACATAATCTTCTAATGATGGTGAGAGATCTTCAATATCTCCCACAAAGATCTTACACTTTTGTTTTCTTACCTAAAACCTTTATTTATATCCTGGGGAAAAGAAAAAATATAGAGGGTGATCTCAAATTCTCAGTAAGGGTAATCATGGAGAAAATAAAACAAACCATATACATTTGAACTTAAAAACATGAACATAAAGTTTAAACATCAAAATCTTGAGAAATGATATAAAACAGGGTAGTACACAAGGCATAGATCGTAAAGGAACATTTATCATGATAATGTAGCATGGGGATAAAACATGTAATTTTGGAAAACCATTAATCACGTGTTATTATTTCCATATTATCCAATGAATTTCATCCAAGACCATCATAGTGGACAAAGTCCATTACTAAACTAGGTTTACCTTCCATTCCATTCCTGTATTGCTAAACCATTTTCACTTGTCATTCCATCCATGTCTATATCATAAGATATTAATATTTACCCAATGCATTAGAGGGAGATATTGGTCCCACCCATCTCATAATGAAATCATTATTTCATGTGCCACAAAATAAACATAAATCATTCATCATAACCCAATGAATGAAATGGGTTTCATAAACATCGTCCCATCATAACATAATCCATAAAGAATAAATGGATATCATTTCATCATAAGAAAAATAAAACCATGTAAATAATATAGATTTTATACTTGAAACATAAACATACTAAATAATGTCATCTTAAATGGAAAATAGTTTTGATAAAACACTTTAAATGAATTCTTGAGGAAAATATCCTTTCTTCTTCAAAATCATTTTCTTTTCTCAAAATTCCATTAATTTTAAAACAAAAGGATTTTGTTGAAAATAATAAAGAAATCATTTAGAGGACGCATCATAGAAAAATGTCGTTATAAAACCTTAAAAATATATTCATGTCGTATAAGTTAAAAAAACATTCTACTTGTACTTTTTCCGGAATAGTCAAAAAAGTACCTTGTATAGTAAACAAAAGAAAGATTCCTTCCATACCATGTGGTAAAAAAGGATAAAAATGACTTAAAACATACATGGAAGAATATTAAACATTTCATGAAAACATTTTGAGAAAACATGGACATGGATGATAAACATAACAACAGTAAATACTTACGAATAAACAATCTCAGATAAGAACGAGATTGGAATAATTATCCCTTACCTTTTATGATCGGTGGAATCATACGTGTCATAAAATAAAGAAAATTACATGCAAATGAAAATATCATATCCTCCATAATAAGGATCAGTAAACATTCATGGTAATCATAAACACTATACAAAAGAAATAGATGGTGACTAAGGCATATGTCTCACAGAAATAAAAGTGAGACGAAATAATCTTTTACCTTATGTCCAATTTCTTCCGTATGGTTCTAAGACTCCCATATAATGGGTTTAAACATATTATTAACTTGGAACGGAACCATAATAATATTTATTATATCCTATATTATTCACTTACAAATTTATATTACCCGTTCATTTGTCAATTCCATGTTAAAGCAACGTTTTGGGTAAAATCGTTTCATTTATTATATGTGTTTCAACTTGTTGTTCTTGATATTATTATTACTTATATCCTGATTTACTTACTTCCTAAATGTAAAAAATGATTTATATATCTTATATATTCAGAATATATATATAATAGATATATAAATTAAATGAAATACACCGTTCATGGAGACGGTAGACCGTACGTACGCATGAACGTTGTTTTCATTTCCTATATAAATAGAATGGAAGTAAATGAAATATATATATACATATATCCAGTAGCATAATTATGTCACATACTTCATGATTACTTATTATATATACTTTAAAATCAGTCTTGAATGGTTAACATGGAAAATGAATCTCATCGCATCATGGAGACGGTAATTCGTACGTACGAACAAGCGAGGATATCATTCTTATAATTATTGAATAGAATTGGAATGGATGATATAATATCTAATAAATTGAATCATTTTATAATAATAATATATAGTTATTATTTCTACTATTATACCCATCCTATTAAGGTGGTGGTGGAAAAACATATTACACCATGGAGTGGAGACGGTAAGTCGTACGTGCGCACGGGCGGTGATTTCATTTTCCTTAGCATGGATAGATGGTGAAATGGAATTTTTTCAAATTTTTAATAACATATCAGTATATGATTGATACTGATTTTATAACTTTATAATGAAACAAATAAAGAATAAGACATAGAAGAAGAAATAAATTTGAAAGAATCGGTAAAGGATATTACCTCTTCTTTGACACGACGCTTCTAAACCACCTCTTAGGAAACTACAGTTGGTCTTTGAATAATACGAGGACCACTATTATGTTTTCACGGAATTGGATAAGGGAAATAGGAAGGGTATTTTTGAGCTTGAAGGCTCAAAATGGGGTGAGGAGGAGAGGGAGGAGGTTCCCTTTTATAAGAGAGGATAGGGGCACTTTTGGAAACCTCTAAAATATTAATTTATAATAAACAAAAAACACGTATAAAAGCTTCAAAAATTACTCAACTTCGAATATGAGATGATATAGGTTTGTAAGATAATCCGGAAATAAAATTTATACATGTTAAGAATTTATTTTAAGACTTATCTACTTGATTTATCTTTATTTAATCTATTTTATTTTGTTTGTGGTAATAATATTATAAATTTTAAATTGTTATAAATAATTACTTATCTGTTGTGAATTGTCCATAAGTCAATAAATTATGACAGTTTCGACAATATAAATATAAATTTATAATTTTTAAATATATTTGTGATTTTAATCAATTTAATAATATGTTATTTTTATAAAATAACAATAGTGACAATTTTTATACTAATCATTTTTTTAAATTTAAATAAAATAAAAACAGATGATATATTCAAACAAAAATATTTAATAGATTCATAAAATGTCATATTTATCTATAAATTTTTTTTATCACATTAAATAGTTCATATAATAATAATTTTAATATTTTTAAAACCATTTATCTGATATTTAAATCAATAAAATAATTTCTACGTCACTATTTTGTCACCGTTAATGATAATTATTTAATCCCTAAAAATTTTAAATAAATTTACATGATGCAGATAATTTTATTATCTTTTTGGTTACTATTTATTTTCAAAGATTTATTAAGTTTATCACATAATTAACATTATTACACTTATAATATATAAGAGAGTGACATGTTGTCACTTTCTTTGGTTTTAACAATAATTACAACTTTTTCATGGTAAAAATTCAATTAAATGAATCTATTCTGACCCTTAGGTGATATGGGTGGACTTTTATTCATCCAATAGAATTTTGGCAGATGTTAGGGTAATTATATAATCTTCTTTTTACCATTAATTAAACGATTTACCTTTAACTGTAGTAAATAAAATTTATCGTAGTTACTATTCATGATGTCTAAAAATATAAAAAAGGATATTAACATAATTTGGACCTAATTATTAGAAATATGGAATAAATTTCTCCAAATTCAAAACACAGAAGTTGCAGTATTTAATTTATAATTAATCCCACTATTGAGAAAATGAGTTATAAAAGTTAAAACATTGCAAAAGATTGAAATGTCTTTACCTATAAATTACATGTAAAATTAATGATAATGAATTGAATTATATTAAATGGTAAAAGTATATTCTATTTATACTTTAAAACCATTCCATATTATAATTTAACCATATAAATCTTCTTAATGAAAAAAGTTGTTTTTAATTAAAATTTAGCGTATTTTTACTATTCATCAAAATATGAAAGTTAACAGAAAAATATTAAAAACTTTATCCAAAGTAAATTTTTATATACTTATAACAATTAATAAGTTTATTTTTCCATGTTGAACGCATAAACATGTCATAAACTAGATTTAAAGTGGGTACGCCATCAAAAGGTGGCAAAACTGCATTTTTGGAAAAATACTTATTTTACCCGAAAATTTTATTTTGTTCTCATACCATGTTCTAGAATATGTGTAAGTTGAATTATAATGTTATAAAATTCAAAATGTGGTTAATACAATTCATAATGGCTAGATCGTAATAATATTATATCGATGTTTAGGGAAATTCATTATTGCGTACAACAAACGCTATTGAGGAAGGTCGCTCTTGCAACACAAGCCAGGAATAGTATTTGTGTATAATACAAGCTAATACGGTGTTGCATATAGTGCAAGATAATTTTGGTGTAGTTCACATCACGAGACATCAACTAAATTAAAAATAGTATTTCTCATAAAATCTTGGGGTGTTACAATGATTTTTTTGGAACATTAATAAACCATCATTTGATTCTTTTTTGGCATTTCCCTTTTTGGTGAACCAAGGAAAATCCATATATCATTATTTTGGTTGTTTTAAATGGTTTATTAGTTTTTCATAGGTTCATTTTAGGCTTAATGTTTTATTTTTCTGAACTCATGGAATTAATGTGATTGATCCAACAAAAATATCTTTGAATGAAATGGATATGATACTTCTCGATGTTGAAAAAATGAACGAAATGATTTATTTTTAACATTGTAAAATTAAACCCACATGAAATTAATTACTTTAAAGATCATTAAATAAATATAATAAAATTTATTCAATATATATATTGGGAGTAAAAATATTAAGGTGGTGAAGTTGTAATTTCAATATAATAAATTCAATGACTTGAATTTGTATCCCCATGAAAATATTGATGATTTAATCAAAAAAATCATTGAGGTTTCTAATATTATTTTGGTAACTGTTTATGAGTGAATGGATGTTGAGATTCTAAAAAATATCCAAAATAATTCAACCTTTATATAATCAAAAGGCATTAACACTTTATGAAAGAAACCTAGTTGAGTTTTCACTCAATGATAAGAAAATTAGTTCAATTACCTATGAGATATGTGTAAAATTATAAGGGATATGAAGTCATTTTTTCATAAAAATGATATTTAATTCTATATAAAAACTTAGTATAGATCAATTCAGGACTGGAAAAGAATATTTGAGTGATATATTAATATCACTTGTCTAAAAAAAGTCCAAGTAAGGCAATGGAAAATTCTAAGGAAAGATATCATTACCATGTTTTAAATTAGAAAGATTTAGGCAGGTTATTTAACAGTGTTTAGGGAGATACTAATGTCATGATAGTGAGTTAAATTATTCATAGAAATAAAAGAGTAGTTTTTCATAAAATAAATAAAAAATAGTAAAATTCGTCTAAAAATAAGTTTCAAAAAAATTGACTATCCTAGAAAGGATATGATGATGATGATAAAATTTTTCTTATAGTATGTGAAACTGAATTCAAATAATATTCATATGATATTATACTATAGACGGTTAAAAATGGTCAATATAAAAAATCAACATGAATGAGTTAGCAATATCAAGGTTAAACTGAAATGTGCGCTTTAGAAATTATATATTCAAATAAAAAATAGGGAATTTGGTGTAATATTAATGAATTATTGAGAATATTCTTACCAACTAAAAGGTGAAATCACTTAGTTATAGATGTTTTGAAAGATGAAGACACTATATGTGGAAAATCAAGAAATAATATTTATTTTAAGATAAAAATAAACTAAATATGAAGATAATAAATAAACATAAAGATTTCATATAGTATTTAGGAAATTGAATCGAACACTATGAATAAGATTTTTTTACCTTAAGGAAGAAGCATTAAACAGAATTGAAATCTAAAGGATCCGAAAAGAATCTACAATTTGGGAAAATATCATATGAATATTCCTTGGAATGATTTAAAATGGGTATAATAATATTTGAATATTATTTAATTTATCAAATACCTATCAGTATAGGTAAGACCAGAATTAGATTTCAACCCAAAATATTCAAGGATTTCATGTCTAGATAAATGAGAGTGAAAGAAAAAGGTTAGTGAAAATTATTAAAACCAATCTTTGATTGTAATTCAAAAATATAATTTTTATTCATTAGAATTTAAATATTGGTGTGAAGGTACAAATAAATTCTCCATATGAAGTGTCAATTTTATTGCTACCAAGGTTACACTATAACCAATTATAAATAATAAAGGAGTCGTATATGTGGAATATTTCTTATGATTTAATAAAATAGGATAACTATATATCATACTTCTTAAATAATAAATTAATTTTATAGTATTGTTTTCATCGCTCAAATTTTTGTTATCAAGTATATAATTATAGAAAAATGATAAATAGAAAAAAAAAATTATAGAAAATCAAGGATAATAGAAATGAATGTAAGGAATTTAATTCCTTTGGGAAATAAATTATCTCATTTACAAGAAATAGGACAATATTTCATCATTAATTTCACTAAAAATATCATTATAGGCCCAAACGTTTCTCAAATAAACCTAAAATGTCATTTGTATTGACCTTTTATTTTTAGGTATAATTTAGATTAATGTTTTATAATTTAATTTAATTATTATTTATAATTTTATAATTATTCTGGAATTGATCAAAAAATGAGTGACTAAAGGATGGGTGTAGGTGAACATTTATGTTAAATATAATAGTAGGTTCCACTATGTACCGAATACAAAATTACATGTTACCTTGTAAAAATTTCAATGGGGGAAACCCTTAAGGACCCATTGGCATGATAGGGAACTTGTAACTAGAGTTTTATGATCCACCAAGTACTCAATATATGTTTATTAGGTGTCTGGAGGTATGTTTATTTCTATGTTATAATGTATTTTTTGTAAATTGATATAATCCTTATTTAAACACTCTTTGTTTTCTTCTATCCAAACAAGATCAACCTATAAACTCTCCTTTTCTCCAATACTTTACATGTTGATCTCTTTAATTGATATTTAAAGTTAGATTTGATACCTAAAAAGTTTGTTTCAGACCTTAAGTTAATACCAATACCATCTATGATTCAATCATGGTTTTCCCTCACTATATCTTTTCCTATTATTATAATCCCATAATTTTGAGGATTTATATCTAATTATTAGATTCCAATGGATTGAATTTAAATTAGTTGGTGACCTTTTTAATGATTTCATGTTGCGGTTAAACATAGATGATATAAAACATTATTTGTTGTTTATATGGGGGTACATTAATTAATATGTATATAAGGATTTACAAGTGTATATAATTAAAATTATTAATAATTTATATAGATTGGGTGGACTCTAAAAAGTGTGAATAGCACATATAATATTTTGTAAATGAGTTCCATCATTATAAGGAAATAATTTGAGGAAAATATTGGGATTTTTGTTAGGTTTTCTATCCTGGTTAATTATGAACTAGTTAGGGTATTTAAACATGGAAATGAATAGTTGGGATACTTAGGTTATCCCTAAGGGATGGGTGATATCCATATTTATGTGGTTGGGTGGAAAATGATTTAAAGTCAACTAGATTACCTTGGGATGAACTAGTATGTGAAAAAAGTATTGACTAATGGGATTAAACACGTAGTTAAGAGGTTAGGTGATGTAATGGGTCATTCCAAGGGTTTTTGAACCATAATTTGTATTTTTAATCATTAAAGTCTTTAGATGATCTTGATTCGTTAGTGATCTAATTGAGAATCTTTGGGCCTTAAATCTCTTTATTTGATGAAGCTAAGAAGGAAATGTTTTTTTATTCATGTGTTTTATAGAGATTTTTTATGTTATGCCACATAGGAATCTAAATTCAATTCAAGTTCCAATTAGTGTACTGGAAAAAGAAACTTTTGAATATGAAACTCAACCAGATGAAGATAGAGGCAGTGAAAACTTCAGTAGAGGTTGGTGGTCTATAAGATCATCTTTTTAAATTTATGTGTAATGGTTATTTGTTTGGAAGAGACAAGCCTATGTTATGGAAACATGTGAGAATCCTTCTGATGGTTACATGTAATTCATTTCAATAAGTTTTTTATGAAAAGGTTTTGATATGTAAGGTTCATCAAATGAAACCTAAAATTAACTTGAACTATTTATCAGAACTCAGAGGTTTCAGTTTGACTTATTATAGGAAATTAGTGTTTAACTTTCTTAATAGAGTAAATCATATGAATTTTAAAATATGGTTTAACCATTTTACAGATTGGGATCAAATATAAGTTATTATAACCAAATGTACATGTTGTTCAATGTGATTGTGAGATTAATTTTAATTAGTGTTCTAATTGACTATTTTTTTAAGTTATTTTAATTCTTAGATATTATGAAAATGGAAATGTTGGAGTGTTGTCTCATGGATGTATCAATTATGATCTAAACCATATAAACTATTATGATCAATGGTTTTCTTTTATTTCAATGGAATTAATGTTTATGATTTTCATTGTGTGTATATGATGTTTGACTCAATGTAGTGATTTAGAGTGATTTTTTTTGTCCTAAAATATGGAACATTGAAGTTATGGGAGAACCTTTTGGTTAAATAAAGTTCAATGAAATTTTATTTTCACCTTCATATGTTCCATTGGTACCTTCTAGATATTGGTGGTTTAGTAGTTTCTCCCAAAACATTTTATCAAATCTAGGTTCAAGTATGAATAATTTAAACTCGGAAGAAAAATTTGGTTCACTATTATATTGATGTTATTTTGATTTAGTGGGTGTTTACTATTATCAAAATATATGGAATTAGAAGAAGGAAATTACTATTTCAAAAAAATTGATGGTCCAGACTTTGGATTACGGTGGATACAAATAAACTATCTGATTTAGAATGATCATGAAGTTCTATTTAATGGGGTCAAACTAGATGTCACAGGGAAAGAAAAATAATAAAGGATGAATATAAAGTCACATTGATTTGTCATGATATCATTGGATTTGAATGTGTCCTTTAACATCTGAGAGAATAAAATCAAATAATATCTTATAGATTCTCTGGAAAATATTTATGAGCAACCCATAACTTTAAACAAAAGTTTCCACAATTCAAATATTTGTTGGAATGAGGTTGTTAGATGGTATACCTATTTCTGATCATGTCAATTAATCTAATATGAATAAAAATTAGCTCAAATTAGTTAATGTTATGTTCACATATGATTTTTGGGATTTTCAACTATTATCATCACTTCTGGAATCATGGTTCATGATAATAACTTACATAGGTAATTCTTATAGGAAAACCAACTTAGTGTTTGAGGATGTTAAAAATATTATTCTGAATTAATAACTCAGGTGGAGGGAATTCCAAGAACCTACCAGAACAATGATGAATGTAAAAGGTAGATAATAATATCCTCATAAAAGATATTAGAAGAAATCATAAGATAAGTCCATAGAGAAGAGTCAAGGTAAATTGACCAAATCCAAACATGTATGTTGGCACTGTAGGAAGAGAGGGCATCTCAAGAAGGAATTTAATGATAATAGGGTGAACACCATAGGGGAAGCTTCTAGATGATCAAGTAACATTAATGCTATAGATTTGGATATTGGTAATTTTTTACATTGGGTCAATATTGTAAGAGAATTAAGGATCATTAACTCTGTGTATTTAAATCACTTAATGGATGAGAAGGGTTTTATAATGAATTATGCATCTAGAAATTTCAAAATGGTTTAAATTTAAAATTATGAATCTATTTTGGATATGGGAAAGGGTGGTGTTAAGGTCTATATGTCAAATTTAAGTTAACTTTATTTGAAATTAGTTCAATGTACATCATAGGTATATGGAAAAATCTAATTTCCATTGGTTATCTTCGCGATGTATGGTTTAAAATAAGATTCACAAACAGAGTATGGAAGAATAATTATGGTTTAATGGTCATGGAAATAGAAGTAAAGGATGATACATTGAATATAGAGACAAGATCATATGCGAAAATAATTACAAGAGTGTTAGCTTTTGAATATTCATTGTCATAGAATTTTTATCGTAAGGAACTATGTGATAATAACATGAAAGTTCTTATAGGAAAGGTTATGTTGAAGCTTGATCATATAGAATTCATAATTTTTGAGTGTTTTTTACTCATTAATTAAATAAAGTTCTTGTTCAACATAAATGTGAAATATCTTAGATATCAGAGGTTATAGATTGTTCAGATGGAAGTTTGAGGGATTTCAACAATTTTTTCACATGGAGGATCTTTATACTTCACCACTGTCATTGATGTAACAATTAGGAAAATATGGTTCTATATCCTAAAACCCAAATTTGATATGTTCAATAGATGATCATTGTGTAAAGGGAGACTAGAATAAATATTAATGGATTAAGGTTAGATAATGGTGGTGAATATATTTAAAAATATTTTTAGAGCTATTTTAAAAAGAAAATAATTAGGATGGAGAAGACGATTCCTAGGACACCAAAGTAAAATGTTGTAAAATAATGAATGGATTAGATTTTAACTGAAAATGCATGATGTATGAGGATATAATACAACATGTACAAGGATATTTCTTATAGAATCCATCTATCATGATATATATCTTTTTAAAATAATTCCTCTAACAGCAATGGGATAGTATATTCCATAGTAGTTATGTTCAGGAAAATCAGTGAAAGTTGGCCACATCTAATTTTTTTATGTATAGAATATGTTCATGTGGATTTTAAGGTAAGGGAAAAATCATGGATAAATCACATGCATGTTTTTTTTTGGGATATAGGGATGAAAATTTCGGATTATTTAGTTTGGGGTGACGAAAAGAGACAAGTAATTATAATTAAGGATGTTATCTTCAATGTGAAGGTCTTTTGGAAAGACTACAACTTTCCAGAAAAAGAAATATTAGATCAAAGAATCAGTTTACCTTGATCAACATGATATAAATGGGATTTCCTAAATGACACATGTTTTTTAATGTTCATGGAGCACTAATAGTCTAGAAGTTTGACTAGTTGAAGATATATGGGAGAGAACAAGGGATATTAACACTTGGGTCAAAGTACTTAAAACTGATGTTCTGAAAGTTACAGTACTGGAAAGAGAAAAAATGTGTGTTAATTTTTAGAGATCTACTAGGATTAGATAATTAGTACATAGGTTTCGATTTTATGTTAACTAATTACTTTTAAAATATCAATAAGAACATGAGAGCTCGGATAAAGTGTCCAGTCTCAACAAATACAAAATGTCGGAGTTATCCATTAAAGATTGGTTGGATTCATTATATATGATTTAAACCTGGGAGTTACCCAAACTAACACAATTGATGAAAACAATTTATAAAAAATGGGTTATCGGGTAAAAAGAAGATTTTGGTGGTATTATTAGTTATAATGCAAGGTTAGTGGTGAAAGGATTTCAATAGAAAGGAGTGGAATTATTCAATATCTTTTATTTAGTAGAAAAACACAATGCCAAATGTACAGTGTTAAGTCTCATTTCTTATGATTGATTACATCTTGAATAGATGTATATTAAAATTTAAATATTTCATTGTATCCTTCAAGAGAAAATATATATGAAGTAACAAGTTGTTTTTTATTATTATCAGTACAATGGCTTTTTGTGTATTTTAAATAGAAGTTTAAATAGATTGAAGCAAGAACCAAGGCATTGGAATGGTAATTTAATACTTTCATTGAAAATAAAGGTTTCTTGTGGAGGAAATAAAATCAATTTTTCTACGATATGGAATCCAAGGATGGGATATTTATTATCTTATTCCTTTATGAGACTGGAATTATTCAAACAAGTCTATAACTTATGCATATTTTGGAGATGTAGTGTGATTTATCTATAATATTTGATATGTATGATCTCAGTAGAGTTAATAAAATATGAGGAATGAGGATTTAGAGAGATTATAAAACCATAAGATTGGTTTTGTCTCAAATTTATTGCATCTATAACATAAATGAAAATTTTGGATTCCTAGATGTAATTCAGTATCAACTCTATTGGTTTTACACATTAAATATTACAAATAGAAAGCATTAAAAATGGAATTTGAGGAAAATTATATAGAGAGATTTTTCATTTTAATGGTGATATGAATCCTGATATATGATATGGTATATAGTCTCTTATACATTGAATTTTCAATACGACTCATTAATTGGTTCCTGAAAAATAATAAGAAATAATATTGGGAAGCTGTGAAATGAATTCACTAGTATCAAAAAGTATTGGAAGGTACAACCTTGTATTTTTTATAGATGATTCTTTATAAGGTTATATAGCTATAAAATTTATAGGATATTCACATACATAGAATAATAGAATAATCTATTTTTTCACCTTTGGAGGAATGGTTGTTAGTCTGATTTCAATGATAAAGTTGGTGGTAGTAATATTCACAATGGAAGCAGAATATATAGCCACAAAAGAAGTTGGGAAAGAATTAATATCATTGAGTAATTTATTGGAGGATCTTATAAGGTGTAAAAAATGTTTATATTTAATATATAATAGTCAAAGTTTAATATAGTTAGTGAATAATTGGATGTTTCACTCTAAGATGAAACACATAAAACAAAAATATAATTTCATTCAAAAGATGTTGGTGGATATATAAATAGAGTTTTAGAAGATAATAGGTATAAAAAATCTAGCTGACATGTTCACCAATGTTCTAGACTAATAAATTAGGATGAAACATTGTGCCTAAGTGGGTCTAGGGTAATTAGAATGTGGATGATAAACTGTTATAACTATGAAAGTTGGGGGATTATTTGTTACTAATTTTTATAGGTTTATATGATTTCCATGAAGTAATGTTCAAGTGAAATATTCCCTAGGAAAGTAAATTCAATTAATTTTATGATCATTTTATTAGAATTAGAAACTATGGAAGATATAATTTTCCTGATAAATATAGAGCTATTGGAAACTTCAGTAGAGCTAACTGGTCCAAAAGTTCATGTTCCAAAAGTTCTTTGAAATGGTAAACATTCTAGAATATATGAATGGAGGTTATATAAATACATGATAATCATTCTGATGCTTATGTAGAATACATTCCTATAATTTTTTGTGAAAAAAGTATTTGATATATAATTTTCATCAAATAGAATATAAAAGTAGCTTGTATTATTCACGGAAAGTTGAAGGTTATAGTTGAACTTTCTATAGTAAATCAAAGGATAACATGATCAACAGAGGAACCCCACCAAATTTCATCTTTCTACTAAGCTGTTTGACAAGTTGGGATCCATTATAAGTGGGTGGTGTAACTGATACACATGATACATTACGATTGTGAAAATAATTATAATTAGTGATTCAATTGGCTATTTTTCTAATGTGATCATAGTTCTTATAAATTACAATAAATTAGAATGCAGATGTATTATTATATAGATGTAAGACTTAATTTCCAAACCATGTGATTCGTTATTTTATTTAATTTTCATTTTTTCACTTGAAATATTTTTTGTGAGTTTGATTGAGTGTGTGTGATATTTGAATCAGTATGGTGATATAGACTGAGCCTTTTCTTCTTATGTTATGAATCATTGAAGGTGAGGGAGATTATTTTAGCTAGTTTAAGTTCTAATAACATTGTTTCCACCTTCACAAGTTCTAGTGGTATCTTCTAGATATCATTGTTTTGAAAATTTCTCCCAATAATATCCTCCTTATAGTTATATTCTCTTCCCATTATGATAGATTCTAGTAAATTTCATGTGATACATGATTTCCCCAATGTAGTTACTTTCTTGAGAGGTTTTCTATATTACACCCTCCTCATATTTTGATTCATTCTCCAATTTATTCAAATATTAAACTCAGAATGAGCATCGTATCCTACTATGTAATTTCCCAAATAAGTTGGTTTGGTTATACCATTATTAATATTTATATACCCAAATTATGATTGGGTGCATGATGGTATGATATATTCTCATCATGGTGTATATTTTGTTACTCTTTTAGTGTAACAACTTAGTCTCATGAAACCTGAGAAGGTATTGATATTACATTATTGGGAGAAAATGAAATATTTATCAAAGGATATGATATCTTAGTAGGATTTTAATACAATATACATATATGTTTTTCAAATTTTAATTGGAAACATAAAATACTGCATAAAACTCTATTAAAATATCATTATACCTTCTGTTGCATCCTTGAAAATTATTTTATGTTCTCTTTATATTATTATGATGAAAGAAAAATAAAATTAGGATTATATAAGATACATATTAATGAGTATCATATAGTAGAAACTAAAATGACATAAGCATGGAATAAATAGTATAAAAAAATAAATTATCAGAATAATTCCATAATCAAATAAAACAAGGGGTATAATATATTCATGAAAATAAAAAACATGGATAATAATTAATAAACACATACTGATAAAATTAATAATGTTATACATTATAAACCTAAAATTAATACCTTGTTCCATGAAATAATACATAAATGTATAAGGAAAACCAATTCCCTAGATAGATTGTCGCATGAGACCAACCATCGCATCAAGAGGATATCTAATTCTGGGTTTCAAACATCACTAATTAATTTTAATTCAATCATCATAAGAAATAATAATACATTTCATAATGTTCCCTAAAGAACCAAGTACTTAATCATGAATAAATAAAATAATGGTTATCTTTATAATGGAAAAAACAAAAAATAAATATTTTCCCATTCAATGGAATAATGCGGCTATCTAGGTTAATATTCCATAATCAATTTAAAAACTTGGGGGTATTCTTAATGTGATAGGGAGTACCCTTAATAATGAAATAGAGATAAGGTAATATTTAATGGTACTTTAAATTTGTTGGGTTATAAAGAAAAGATAGTAATTGAGTTCAATAGTTTCTAATGGTAGGAAACCAAATAAATGATAGAAAAATCAGTCATTATAGTTCATTAATAGAATGTAAATTATTCAAAGCGTATCCTCCAAGAGTGTCTGGCTAGGTGTGTAGTATTAGTTTCACTCATCTTGCACCAATTAAAGATATATTAGATACTCAAATTGCCTTTTTTAGGGTGATTAACACTAGGTTTATATGTAAAATAGTCCTATCCACTTGCTAGTAACCATACAAGGATATAATTTCTTATAAGATCACACACTCTTTAATTTTGCAATATTTATAATTTTGGGAATTATGGAATCCTCAGAAAAGAATACAATGAGAAAAAATAAATAATTTATCATTATTGATATATAAAATAGGGGATAATACTATGAAATTATAGCTAAGAAAATATTTGAAAATGGAATTATAACAAATTAATTTCAATTAAAAATGTAAAGTAGGATTATAAACCCTTACATCATCGTTCTCTTTTGAATTGAAAACCCATGAATGGTATAACATAATATTGATTTTTAAATACCTTATATTACATGGAAATTATGAGAAAATAAATCATTTTAAATATGTACAAAAAATGAGATAAGTTTTGAATGCACAACATATTTCAATTATGAAAAATTGAGGTGGAAAACCCCTTATAGAATAGGTAAAATTTTAATCAAAATCTATTTCAAATTTAGAGACTGTAATTGGAGTTAAAATACCATGAGTAAAACATAATTAATGATATGATAAAAAAATTTATTATATACACTATATAATTAAAATTAGGTGCATAATACAAATCATGGCTCAAGTAAAAGGAATCTCGAACAATAAAGTATTTTAACTTTAATCCCGCTTATTAGAATATTCTCTTTACTATTGAATTTAAATAATAAATAATTTAATAAAATAATTAAAATATTATTAATACCTATGTACTTTTATAAACTTCCTCTAAAACCATTATCAAAAATATATTAGTTATTTATATTTTTTCATCATCAAATGTTATTAGCTTCAATTGTTGGTTTAATATGTGTTTTGTAATGACGACATAGATTCTTATTTATTTATTCAATTTTCATTAGTATAATATCATTATAGGTACTATAATATATTTTTTATAATGATTTTATATTTTTTTAATTTTATTTCATTATTATTTTAGTTATGATTCAAGTCAATGAAGTTGGTGACAAGCTTATTTCGGTAATTTTTTACGAAAAAATGGGTGGTACAATAGTAATAATAATAAGTTAAATATTAATATAATATCTCTATAAATTGAAAACAAACAATATTTTCTAATTAATTTATAATAACACAAGTATTTATGTTTCTATTGTCATCCATAAAAAATTTATAGAATTTTTCATGTTGGTGGTCAAACTGACCCGAACAAAAACAAATTATAATCTATGGGTGAGTACGGTTAAAGAAGTTATTATATTTACGTAATTATATTACTATAGAAAAAAATATTATTTATAAGTTTTATTTTTATTAATTATATTTTACGATTACTTGATAAATAATAAATGACTAGATGAAAAATGAAATACATTACTTTCATGGTGGCGCTAGTCTACATAGAAGCATGGGAGACGTGTTTGTTTTCCATTGAATATGAGGAAGATATAAAATATTTTATTGTTTCATATTCACAATAACTTTATGAATATTATGTTAACACGGTAAAAATCCATTTTTAACCATCAATTAATGGAAGTGGTGAAAATTCAAACATGTCTTTCACAGAGGCGATAGTTTACACATATGCATGATGACATTTCTGTTTTTCTAAGTGTTAAAGGGTAGTTAATAATTATTCCATCATGATAACAAAATTTAAATATATTAATAATAATAATAATTACAATATCATATAATGGATAAAATATATCTTAAAAATATTGATGAAGAAAAAAATAATTGAAATCTAAAAGGAGTAATTTTGTATTTTTTTCTAAAAACCTTAGAAAACGCCATTACAAAATGGATTAATACTTTGAAGGGTGATCTTTTGAGAATTACATAACCACTAAGATGTGGTTTGGACTTTTGGGGAGGTATGTTTTCAAGTTTTTTTTCAAACTAATATTATATTTTTGTGAGGATAAATGGGGTGGTGAAGGATCTTTTTATAAGTTGAGGGAGTTGTATTTTTTTTTAAAAAGGGTAAGGTAAATATTAAAGGTTAAAATGGATCCAATAATGTACAATAATGAAGTTTGGTATAGTTTAATATCAATAATAATTTAACTATTAATTTTCACACATGTTTTAAATATGTTTTTAAGTCTTTAAATCTTAGATTTTTTTTTTAATAATTTTTGTTGTCACTGTGGTAATTTGTTTCTACTTAAATAATTTTATTTTAATATCCCAAAATAAAATAGGTATTATTAAATAATTTATACATACTGATTAAAATTTTGAAATCCAATTTAATAAATTAAATTTCTATATCTAAGAAAAGTTATTTTTAACATTAGTATTCATAATGCAAAAAAACCCGTTCTTAGAAGAAAAACAGTGAACATACAAATTATGTTTATGATTAAATTATCAATTTTGTTAATTTATTTGACATTAATTCGTATATTATTAACCATATAATATTTTTTGAATTTAAAATAAATTTAAAACCTAATTTTACCTTGTAAAAAGATAATTATAGGAGAATGACTTACATTAGTGTTTTTAGAAAAATATAGTTTAATTATTAAATTTTTAAACATGGATTTTATAAATAAAAAATGGTATTCTAAAATTAATAACATCACACCATTAATTAATTCATTATCATGAAATTGTTTTATATGTTTTTATGTTATACTTATTCCTTGATATAGTCCTAAACAATACAGTTTTTGTATAAACCGTATTTTTCACTATTCACCTAAAAATCATTTTTTTAGAAAAATACAAAAAACAGACTAAAATATAAATTTGAAATAATTAATAAAAATGTTAAATCATTTTTATAAAATATAAATTATATATTTATAAATTTAACTTATAAATACAATCCTGAATAAATAATTTTTAGAATGCGTATTGGGCAATATTTTTGGCATGTAGAGTTTTCCTACTGTGGTAAGCTCTCAGATATTACATTATTCCCCAATACATAAATAATTTCATCATTGAAATTAGGATAGATATTGAAATCTAAAAAATTGTGGGTATTCATTCCTCATAGCTTCTTCAGGCTCCTATATTTCCTCCTCTAGTTTATAATTTATCTAAAAGAGATTCACTAGCCATGTTTTCTGGTTCTGAAATTATTTATCTATAGTGTCATGAATCTAGATAGACTATTAATTATATTAAAAACTGGGTTTTAACTATATTCCATCAAATTTTAGTTCTTTCATTTGATATGTCATGTGTCTCCTCAATAATAAAACATGAAATACATTATGTTGATTGGGAATTTTGGGTGGTATATCTAATTAATAAATTAAAGAATCAATTCTATCTAGAATTTATAAATTAAAAATGTAACTAGGGATTAAAATTTCATTTTTACCTAATCTTTCATCTAATTTCTATCGGATAAACTTTAATAATATAGGATCCCTCACTTGAAATTAAAACTATTTCCTTCGATTATCATCATCGCTATTTTTTCTTCTTTGATCTCCTCTAAAATGATTCTAAATAGTTTTTACATTACCAATTGTCTCCTCCATAAGTTATAATACTACTAGATTCCTTTATCTATCTTCTTCCAAAAAAGGTGGAGTACTACATCTCTTCCCATACAATGAATCATATGGTGTCATTTGGAAGCTTGAATGGAGACTATTATTATAAATTAATTCCACCGATGGTGGATACTGATCCAATGATCCTTATAAGTAAAGATAACAGTATCTCAACATGTATTATAATGTCGAAATAGTCCTTTAACACTGCCCATTAGTTTGGAATGATTAGTGATTATTATATATACCACGGTGTTAGGAGGATTTTGAAGTCTCTACCAAAATTTTGTTTTAAAATAAGGTGGATGATCAAATACAATGGATATATGTGTACCCTGAAGTATCAGGATTTCATTAATATAGATTTATTAGAGGTTATAAGTGGATAAAAATTACCTTACTATTGATAAATGTGCAGAATTATTAAGGAATTCAACAATTTCCCATATAGCATTGTTCTTCCTTAATGTTTTCAAAAGTAGAGTGAAAAATTCTACTATAATATTTCCCCACATTCATATAGGTAATGTCAGTGGTTCTATGACTTTATTAGGATATTTTATTTGAGCCTTTACTTATTGAAACACTAGGATTATAGACACTTAGTCTTTAATTTCTAACTTCATACCATATTTTTACACCCACAAAATGAGCATTAGTAAATTCACAAAGGAAAAAATACTTGGATATAGGTATTATTTCCCCATAAAGGAAAAGGAATGAGAAGGTGGCAGAAACTCATAGATCATGTAATCCTCTAAGAGACATGAAATCACATGATCATCATAAGGTCACATGAAGGAACAATGTTATGTTAATAACATACAAAAGATCCCAAAAATCCCATATTCACATGACCTTTTTCTCTTGTAAAGTCATCTTGGATAGCCAGTGGTTGCATAGAGGCAACTGAATAAACTCCCATTGGCCACACGATTTTTTAACTGATGTGCTCCTAACAACCCATCTGATAAACTATAAAAAATATGATGAAAACATCAAAAAATATGTGGACTTATGTGGTCATAAAATATATGTTACACTCCTTTATAGATCCACAAGACACTGCAAGACCTCAGTGACATGCCCACCTCATCTCGCAAAATCCCTTTGGTTTTCCATCCTTGTCACATGAAGCACCTCGAGTATGTCTAGGAGACCTCACACTCCCACATTTGCTCCCTAATGACAAATGGATGGGTTTTTTCATGAAATTATCATGAATTCTATTGGGAACTTTGCTCTTCATGTGATGCATTGAAAAATGTAGAGTAATTGCCCTCGATAATACTCATGAAATCTTACATGAACCTCAACCATTATAAAATAAAAAAACGAAAAAAGGGGAGGAGGTGGAAAAATATCGTGGTTGTAAAACACTTTTGACACATTAAGGATTCACATGACATGGTCTCTTGATACTCATGGAAAAGTCAGACTTATCCCATAAAGCCCCCTTTACAAACCATCCTTGTCTTGTGGAATTCTCAGACAAGTCACCTGAGATCACATGAAGGCCTTTCAATGGGCATCCTGATCTTGTGAAGGCCCTATGAAATTTCAATATTACAATATCTAATTCATTTGGAATGCCTTCATAATTAAACAGATTTATCATTAATATAAAATAATATAATAAAGGATTCATTGACAGGAGGTACTCATGTCCACTAAAAATAAGGTGATGCCCTCGGAAGCGGTCCATGGTAGAGGCTCGTGAAGATGTGTGGTGCTAGAACCCTAAATTAACTACATCCTGGATTCATTCAAGATAACCTCTGCAAACTAAAAAATAATCTGGGTGTATAGGATTATAAAACCCCCACCCCGGCATGAAAAATTCACATCAACCTATCATGACAAAGAGGACGAACTCAAGGAAATTTTCACCATGATAGTGTGGGTTTCTAAAAGGGATTGATATCACAATTGGAATTTCTTCTATAAGGTAATATAGCGGAGAACTTCTAAAATGGTCATAGGCTATGAATAAATCACTTTTCATATTTATTTAAAGATCAAGAAATAAACTTCTGAAAAGACACGTGAAGAACATCCAGCCTGTCTGCAAGATCACGTGAGACTTAAAATAAACTTACACTTAATAACTAAAAGGAATTCACAATATAAGAGATATATCAAAGACTAAATGTGTAATTCATAAATCAAAAAAATGTTCTCGGACCCTCATGTACTTCTCGTGAAACATTCAATACATGTGATAGCACCAGGACATGTTGTCCCAATCTAACTGCACTCCTTCGGTATGCTATTTGGGTTATGTGCAGTCCTTGGACATGTTAGAGTAGGCCACATGTTTCTCCTTGGAATGCCAATTTAGTCTAGATATTCCCTATATAATCTTCACCCAATACTTTCAATTTCCCTTGGATCTATCTCCTAACTCATATAAAAGGTATTTCTCATGTCATCTATGTCTCGTCGTAGCATATGGGCATACCAACCAATTCTAATAATACCCTCTAGGAAAGTCGCCCGAGAATCACACTACCCTCTAGACATGTCATCCAATACATGTGACACCCTCTGATACATGTTACAATAACTCTCATCCCACCCTCCATATGTATTATCCATATCTTACAATGACACATGGGGAAAGTCATCTAGATCATGTGACACCCTCTAGACAATCTAGTCAGGTCATGTGATGTCTTCCATGACAAACCATATGGGTCTTGCAATTTCCTCTATAAAATTCATCCTTGATCATGAAATAACCCATGTATATTCCATACTATTTATAAAAAGTCTTCCAAACAAGTCAGTTGGATCATTTGACTGTATTTGGATATGTTGGGAAAATACTCTCTTACATATCAAGAAAAGAATCAAAACATGATGTGAAGATAATTAGCACATGTCAGGCCAGAAATAAGGCTAGGTCACAAGGTAATCCTAAGAGTTGATAACCTCATTCATCCTTGGTGTGTAATCATTGAATATAGGGAAGCCTTAGATTATAATCCCATATCAATGGCATAATACAATTATCCCCAATCAACAAGGGAATCCCAAGAGTTGATAACATTGTATGTCCTTAGTGTGTAAGCCCTGATCAATAGGGAAACCTCAAAGTGTAATCCCCATATAGTGACATAATATGATATGCCCCAATTATAAGGAAAACCTCAATGTGTAAGCCTTGACCAAGGGAACTATGTTGACTTTGATTCCTTCCATAACTAGGATATATATGACACCTCCCAATGGTTAAATCTCTATAGTAACATTCAAAGGGAGGTCCTACTATATAAGTCCAACATCCCTAACAAATGATTTTGATTACATGTAATACCTTGATTATCACAATGAGCATGGATCATGAGATCTTAGGGATTGGCAGTGTTCATATCATTTTCACCATAAACCTCAAAAAATATTAGGGCCACATTATTGTGTAAGACCTGATCTATTGAACTATGAGAACTCTGATTCCTGTTATAACCAGGATATATAAGATTCCATTCTATGTCCTGGGCTCAAATAAGGAAACAATTCGATGAAATTACTCCTATGTATCTGACATATCAACCATCATGACCCAATTATTCCCATGGGTTGATAACTCTACATCATCCACTAGTGGGTCGAGATAACAAATAAACTATGGAAACACTAATTCTCCCAATAATCAAGATATGTAGGATGTCTCCTTGATACTTGATCTTGAACATTGTTGTCTCAGAAAACCCATGTATATCCCTTCTATGTGATATTAAAATGAAAAGGTTTAATGAACTATGAGAGTTTTGATTTCTTAAATAATATGGATATGTTGGACACCTCATAATGGCTCAATCCCCTCCTTGGAATATTAATTACCTCCATGTGTGGTAGAAAATTCTGAAGCCTCTAGTTATACGGCTTCAGCACATAAATAGTTGTTCATTTGTTGGGAATGTATTAAGAACCTCATATACATACAGATAGATTCACATATGGCACCCCAATATTCTATAAAAAAATAGAGACTTAACCTATATTATTTTTGTTAGGGTAACCAATCCTATATTGTGATTAGAAAGATATTTTTGAACACATATTACATCTATAAGAGAGTATCATAGTAGACAAAAATCCCCCCCTGATAGGCCTGACCTCCCATCCTCTCAACCGATGTGAGTCCCTATGTGCTATAGGACCTAAAAACCTAGGTGATCAGCTGCCTTTGGAAAGAAATTACATACCCCATTATGGATGGTTGAACACTTAAGAGTTTCTAGGGAAAATTAGACAAATGGAAAACCTGTCAAAAGTGATTGAATAAGGCCTTAAAACCCCACAATAAATCAATCAATTGGTAAAAATCCCATACACACCTTTTTAATCATGAAGAAAACAAAATATTGAACCTGATACGAATCTATGAAATAAAAAATGATTGGTTATCATCTGTCAGCTCATTTTTGGAACACTATATGCAAACCAAAATGGTGAACATGGCATGAATCTAACAAATGAAGGAATAATAATTCCTCAAGACACATTTTTTTCATACCCTATACAAACAAAGTAGTAATATTGGAATGATCTTACATATGATCCTCTATAACTAGGGTTTTCAAAAAATATGCCCATCCTTGTTTTGATAAGTCTAAGCGCGAAAAATAGACAAATCAGGATTAAAAGAACAATTGTTTTAACCATGGATATCTGATTGAGCATATAATGACTATGATATTGAACTAATGGGAAACCTTATTATTTTTCATCTTCACAACTATAGATACTATTCTCAACTTCCTGATTCAAGATAATGTCTTCATCATACAATGATCACTCTAGTAAATCACTTATGCATGTGACCCCCACGGTTCAAAAAAATCACACATGTCCAAAATCTTCAATGTTAGGTGGGTAATATGATGGTTTGGGAGTATCACCGATGCAGTATAATATGGACCCTATAATTTTCTCGTCAGGTTCTCCAATCATGGAAATCGGTGAGTCTGCACCACTGAGGGAATGTTTCTATTAAACCAGTGGCCCTTGTCACTATAAACAACTTTTTCAGAATCTTATCCACAGAGTGTGATAACTGCCTCCTTCAATCTCTGATGAAGGTGGACAAGAGAGTCAAATATGGTTCCCTTCGGGTTCATGTGCAACCAAGGAGGGAACCTATCAATCATTTTTTCTAGCACTATCTCACTAGTACCCACTAGTCTCCTGTGGATGGTACCACTTGACATGCTACCACCTATGAGGCCCATGCACGAGCGGCAAGGAAGACATGTCGAGTGAGGAAGGCATTAGATACCTAGAAGTGGGATCATATCCATACTCCCATTGACATATTTTTTCAACATATTCCAATAGTAACCAGTGAGTAGGTGCATATTCATTCTTACTCGAAACAAGATTGTGGGAATATTCCAATAGAAAACATGGGGGTGCATATCTCTACCCATGTGAATGAATCCAATCTGTATATTTAGGTGGAATAAGAAGGATAGAAGTGGGTGCATATCCTAGCTTCAATTGATGGTATATACCAGTATATAGTGGGTGTAGAAAATTAATAGGATTATATCCATACACACATTTTTCTAAAATACTAATATATTTTAAAAATAGATGAAAAACTCTTCCAGCATATTTTGACACTAGAACAAATAAAGGCAAAGACGCATACTCTTATCCCTACAGCCAAGGATACCCAACACATTGATCATTATGAAAAAGTGGTTATATCTTAGAAAGCCTAGATTATTTCTCCCATCTACGAGTATTACAAGTTTATTTCGAAAAATTATGAGGCATTAGACCAGGATCACACTCCCGCTCTAACCTGGGATCATTAGGTGAGAGTAGAAAAATCCTCAAGATAGGAGAACATCCTTGTCAAAAAATTCTGGCAAAAATTTCAAAAGGCCCTGGATCAGGCTCATATTCCTATTGTGGATAGAGCTAACCCAATGAAAGAAACATAAGCCTTGGGAAATACAAGTATTTATATCTAAGAAGTTCATTTTCATAATCCAAAGGCTTAGAATAGGGCATATATCCTCATTTTGGTTGGGTCTGACCAAGTGAAAATGGATGATGCCACAGGACATGGTCATATTCATATTTCTGAGTCTTCCTGGAATACTCTAGCAGATCACAAAATCCAGGTGAAAATTCCTACTTCCACTAATAAACAACTATGAAATCATCATTTTAAGAAAATACAAAAGGAGGCTCATATCCCTTCTCCCATTTTTTTAGGTCCATTAGTATATTGCTAAAGGGAATGAATATTTGAACTGGGATCATTTTCCTATTCCAATCTGGGATCGCTAGGTGAGAGCAGCACATGACTTGAGGTAGGCAGATACCCCTACCAAGAATGACCAATGGAATATCCCATAAACTCACATTCCCATCCTGAAAGAGTCTCACTAAGAGATAATGGAACATTCTTCAAGATAAACTCACATTCCTATCAATAATGAGATATCTCAATGGGATGCTCAAGCATCTTCCAAGTAGTGGGCACATATTCCACAATAACCGATGATTATAAGAAAGTTACCAAAATCCATCATATAGTAGGCTCATATACCTTCACAATTTCAAAAGGTAGTTCAGAATATTCTGACAAAGATGCATATTGAGACCCATATTCCAAATCTTCTCAATGTCAATGTCCTTGAGGTTGTTTGAGACATGTTCCAAATTCCAAAAATGGTTAGTCAACTCTAAAACCTAAGTATAAGATGATAATTATTACTGTATTCATCCTCATGGTAGTTTTGATTTATATCCTAGGTACTCTACTCTTGACACCCTCCATGGTCAACCTTCCCATGGAGATATCTCCCACGAATAAGGAAATCCTCCCATTTCCCAAACACATCTACATAGAGAGGTTTTCAAAACTCTAACTCCTTCATATAGAGAGGTTCTTAAACCATCGGTCCAACTATATATGGTTTAGTATTAAATTCTAGAATCACTTCACACCCATTAGCTGGCAACCATCAGAACCATCTTCTATGGTTTGATCGGATGGATGCATGTAAGTCTAATTAAAAAGAGGCTGACATCAATGTATGGAGAGAGTTAGCTGAAAAAATCCACACTATCTTGTTTTATCCCCACTCTACATCATACTATGATTTCCAAAATGAGACAGGAAAGGATTTAATTCATTATATACACCAAAAGATATGGGGTACTCATCAGCGACTGAAGGATAAAAATATCCCTTATCTTGGATATGTGTGTCACCTTCAGAAAATCAATATACTTTGTTGTCATGTATAACTAAATACTATATTCATGTCCTAGGATTCCAAAACCATAAAGGTATGATGGAAATATAAAACATTATTTTCATCATTTCATCGTGATACTTCGACAGCTGATCTCTGAAGCCACATCATGCATCTATATTCGAGGATGGTGATATTATAAATCATTACACTTTTAAATGGACATGGAATACAAAATCTATTATATACGAGATCTTGTAATGTTATAACCTCTGAAGAAATTAGGGGACTAGGTAATGCTTGGGCCATTTGGTCACTACAATAGAATTCTACTACTTTAACAGTGCCCAAACATAACTAAGAGAGATATAGGATAGCCAAAAAGATTTCATAAAAGGCCCATTGAAATAATAAAAATGCATTTCAAACACAAAGACTACAGTTTTGATCACCCGAACAACTTCCTACAAATAATTATTATCATCATGGTATTCCATTGTACCTAGCTCCTACACAAGCACAACTGCACAACATCAAATGAGGCATAGTGGTAGTTTCCATATCATCCTTCTAGGAGTGAACCCAGTTTATAGGGCTAGGGGAATATTTATCACTGCCTCTACCTCTCGGATCATCAATTCCAGAGAGAATTCAAGATATATCCACAGCAATTGTGAGTGAACCCAAGCCTACTAGGCTGGGGGAATTTATATCTCCATCACCATTACCAGGCTCACTATCCCCTGAGAGGGTCCTGGGGAAATTAGTAGTGATTCCATATCACCCTCAAACCACTGGGCTATGGGCATTTATATCTCAATGTTCATCTTGGGAATAATCAAATCCCCAAATTGAATCATTGGATCCTCAACAACTTGATCAGTCAATGCCAATTGTGTCCCCAAATTACCCCCAACCCATAGGGATGGTGGAAGTTTCAACATCATTGTCACAATAGGGGAAATCAGTCTTGTCTATGTTGGGAGGATATAATCAATGGTTTGAATCCCACCTGTTCCTCTCATCGTAAGACAATCCTCTTATATTCAGGGGCAATTCGATAATCATGACCAAAATCTCCTTCAAATTCATTGATTATAGGCCAATATAAGAGTAACATATTTCAAAGGAGATCAGGCCCACTAGGGTCGCAAGTCAAAATAGCCCTATATAGACAAGGGTTCAAATAAATACACTGATTAAGATAATGAAGAATCAACTTGTTGCCTTGAAATTAATGGCACAAACACCATTTCTCAATAATCCTCTATAAATTTTGTCACTATCATTATGGAAGACAATTTAGATAAAGATGCAAATACAGAGGGCCACAACATAGAAAACTACCATTATAGGAGGGTCATCTGAATGCATTAAATGAGGATGAATGCACCCGGAACCAAAGACAGCTCTAAAATATGGAACCTTCAAATAAAGAGTTTCCACCTCTCCAAAATAACATTGTCAAATAAAAAGGGAAAAGTGGTACCAAATACCAATCACGACTCAGAATAGTTTAGGTTCCTTTAATGGATGAATATTTTTTACAATATGAGAGTGAAATACAAACTCCCCAAAAAAAAATCAATGAGGATATAATCAGGGTAAATATACCCACTGGGTATCATCTTCCGGATGAGGAAAATATCCCTCCTCCCATAAGAGATGATTCACCATCAAAAGTGGCATCTGAGTGCTAGATTGGTTCTAGATCCCTGAATTCGGTTTACATAGATAAAGAAGTCAAAAATGATTGTGAATTCCCTCCATTGCGGTAATAGTGTATCCCTATCCAGGGAAATCATTCATTATTATGAAAAATCAAGAACTAGTGGGAGACAAAATCAAGGAAACCTCATCAACCTCTGATCACTCCTTACTGATGTGAGGTGGTTCAAACAACAGTACCCCTGGAGTTACTTATTGTCATTGAGTCCATGGATACTCAAATGGAAGCCATGGAAGGGAGATGTGCACTTTTGAATATTGATAGAAATCCATATCCTGAATTGGTAGATGACACATTGCTTCTAAAAAATTTAGAAAATCCCACATTCTCTACATGTGATGGTGTAGGAGACCCAGAACGACATATCATGTTGTTTTTATCCTAATGGGGTCGATGATGATCCATATTGATCAACAAGAGGAAACAAAGATAAGGTGTTTCTTATAAACACTAACAAGACCAGCCTTTTTTTGGGTACAACATATTTCTAGTAGGATCCATTGTAGGGTGGGATGACCTTCATCATCATTTCCTTTATTATTTCAACTACACAATGCAGAAAATGACAATTTTATCCTCATAAACTTCAAGCAATGTGAAAATGAGAGGGTGTATGACTTCATAGTGATGTGTAAAGGTTTAACCTACTCACTCTTCATCCCTCTCTTAGAAGATCAACTGTTGGAACTCTACACTAAAAATCATACGGATAAGTTGTAGACACCTATGATTTTGATGAAGTATCTAGGTGGATTCTGTGAGTTTGTATAAGCAACCTAATGTTTGGAATAATCCATTTATTGAACCCAATACAAATCACAAATCATGCAATCAACATAGAGGAAAATCCTATAAAAATTAGATCCTAAATATGTCACTCTTTAACTAGAATCAATTCCCGTCCAACCACCTAGGTTGGCCGCGAACTGCCCAGAACCTATTATCGAGTGGTGGAAACCACAGAATCACCCTAGTCCATAAGCACAAAGAAATTAGGGTCACCCAGGATTTGAGGACCAGATGAACAAGTCATAATCCTTATGAAATGAACAATTCCACAATTATTTATTGGAATCCATGGACAATAACCTTCTCAAGATTCCATAACCTAGGAAGCTTGATGAAGTCAACCTCACTGACTATCATGAATACTTCCCTTACTATATGAAGGTTGGTTCATATCATAAAAAACTGATTCATCCTCAATGAATTCCTTCAAGGAATGGTAAATTATAGATAGGTGGTGCTCTATAACTCCTCAGAGTAGGTGGCTTGAATAACGTTTGTCCAGTCATAAGATGAGTATGGATGGTAGAAAGTTCTGACCAGGCATGCGAAAAAGTTTACTAACTAGATAACTCAAAAAAACAATTGATGTAGCTCATTCCACCCTAAAAGTAAAGTTTTTAAGACCCTCAATAGATCCACAACCTAAAAAGGTAACATAAAATGTGCCTCCAAAATGTGGGTGTGACCACCATAAGTTAGAAGAAATGGACTAGGAATAATTATATTCTTCTACAACACAACGATTAACCCTTTCATATTTCTTCCCTATAACATTTGAAGTATGTGAACCACCCCACAAAACAAAACCCTAATCATAATAACCACTCATCTTTGGTTGTTTTAACATGATACACTTGGATTACCCACTACTACAAAAACGGGAAAGGGAAGAGCCACCGTTTATCAGCGCTAATCAAAATGCACTGATAATGGTAAATCATTAACAACGCTAATTAAAAGTTCTGATAAAGGCCCCCTTTATCAGCTCTTTTCTAGCACTGATAAAGAATCCATTTATCAGTGCTAAAAAGGCACTGATAAAGGAACCCTTTATAAGCGCTAAAATTTTAGCACTAATAAAGGGCTTCTTTATCAATGCTTTTTTAGTGTTGATAAATGGATTCATTATCAATGCTTTTTAGTGCTGATAAAGGGATCCCTTGTTGGTGATTAAATTTTAGTACTAATAAATATTGCACTTTATCCACGCTAAAATTTTAGCGCTGATTAAACCATAGTCCCATATTTTATATAATCAGGTGCACAATATCCTCTATTTATCATGCCCTCTAGCTCTCACGGTACTGTACCCCTTTGAACCCCCCCCTCAATCTTCCCTTTTTCGGACCTCCATTGTTATCCCTACTTTGTCGTTATCCCTACTCTTTATCCTCCCCGTTGAACCCCTTCCGTGGATCCTCCTCCCCGAGAAGCCTACTTTTCCTCCTCCCCGCTAGACCCTACTCCCCGGGAACCCTACTCCTCCATTTCTCAATATTTGGTGTCTCCTCTCATGTACCTCCCCCTCTGGCGGTAACGCCTTCCCCTCCTGACGTTGCGCAGAAGGGTCCCTAACCGCTCGACACTTCTTCACTCCCTCCATCACGGGTGTGATCTACTCTAGGTAAGTCTCCCACTTATCATTTTTGAATTATATTTGGTAATTTCTCTCCCTTCTCTACATGTTTTCAACTTTTTAATTCTCATTTGGCCATTGATTCAATGAATAATTGGTGAATGTTCATTGCACATTCCATAGTTGGAATCACAAATCACTTCATGTGAAAATGAGACATGGGTAGTTCTAGTCTATTTTAGACACACCATATACCATTATAGACACATCATTTCCTCCTTTGAGGATAGTTTTGAGCTCTATTTCCTTTTATTTCAGTTCTTTGGTGAGATTTTTTAGCTTCCATGGACAAGTATTGGTGGACTGTGTTCCCTTGGCCCATTCCTATGAGGGCTTGATGCATCTTCGTGACCTTGTCCAAGGATGTTGTCCCCTCTATATCATCTTAATGATTAGGTTAGTGTTGGTGAGTTCCATTATTCTTGATTGAGTTGTCTTATTCCACTTATATGAGGGTTATTATGGAATTTGGTCCCATTCATTGGAACTCATACCCCTCAGCGATTTGGAACATGTATCAATTCAAGGGACCCAGAGTGATCCTAATTTCATTCTTGTTGTCCCTATATTGGGTTTGAGGAATTTGAATCACCACCACTTACATGGTCATTGATCCCCTATATTGTAGTATGTTTCAAGTAGGGTCTATTTCCCCCCCCCCAGCAAGCCTTAGAAATTAACCCCCTCTCTTTGTATAGAGATCTGATATTTCAGATGGTTTATTAGTATGATGGAGCGTGTATCTCGAATGAACCCCCTTATTTTTTTAATATACTTATTCTATAGTGAGTGGTCTCAGTTTACTTTTATGGGGGTTAGTATGGAATATGATCTTGATAAATTGACCATAGGTCACTTAGTGACATGTAGCTTGTATCCCTCTGAGAGGCCTGAAGAAAACCTTTTTTCCAATGTGTTTTTCCTTTTTTGGGTTTTTTGAATTGGCATGACCAACACTTACACAAGTTTCTATCCCCTATCTTGGAGGATTATTGTAGGAGATTCTAGTGTCCCCCCATCAAGCCTTGGGAGTTGACCCCCTATATTTGTATCATTAGCTAATATTTCTGATGAGATTTTAGTTTGATGGAGTGTATATCTTAAGTGAATGCTCTCAGTTTCCTATGTGATTCTTCTTGGCTATATCGTATGTGTGTGACCACTAGGATGAGTTTCGTCATTCGAATTATATCTTGGGTAGTATTTCCTCTCGGAGGAGTGTTACCTTGAAACCCTGAGCGGATCTACAACTAGAAGTGGTTGAGACATTTTTTGTCTCAGAGTCTTTTATGAGTATATTTTGGATATCCTTAGTTATCATTATGTCCCATATCTTGTTTGGAATACCTGTGTTTAGTGACATGAATACACTTGATGCTTTATGTATGGTGTTTTTGGGGTGTCTTATTGGGTATTTTAATACTCATCCCTACAAGGGATCTTCCCATACATGTCATGTCTTATAAAAAAATGGAAATTTTTATAAAGTCCTTAGTGGACTTGGATAAGGTAGATATTTTTTTGGGATACACAGACTAAGGATTATACCATTGGTGAATTAACATATGTCCCCTCCTTCTATGTAGGTCATACATTATTTTCCATTTTTTGTTGGATTGTATTTCATCTCTTTATTAAATCCATTAATTTATGTTGTTCAATTCATAAACTGACCTATATTAGTTTGGGGGAATTCAATATGTAATACTATGATTTGGATGTCTATATTAGTGTTCTATGATTATGCCTATGGTTTGAGTTCATATCATAATCTTTTAAGGTAGTGATCTTTTGGGATGTAGGGTTAGCAGCACCCACCCACATTAGGGGTGTGATTCAAGTCTCATCTCCGGAGGAACTATCATTCTTAGGTACCTCAAGGATAGCCCATTACTCCAAATAATTTAATATGATCGTGATGTGTATAGACATATCACATTGCATTTTCTTAACATTCATGCTATAGTCAAAGAGGCAGTCGATGAATAGCCTAGGTAGAGGAAGGAACTGGAGAAAGGAGGTCTATACAGCACTATAGTGATGGAGGAGATCAAGGAGAAGAATGAGTTGGGTGAAAATTTGGTTTGATTCTACTAATACTACCCCTAAGTATACCACTCATATATTGGGATGTTAGTGGTTAGAATCTTGGATATTTTTAGTCACTTGAGTCTTTTTACCATGAGGCTACATGAGTGTTTGGTGGTACGATCTATGTTTGTTATACTTTTCTTGTAGTACTATTAGAAATATATACAAGAAACTATTTTTACTAAATTTTTTATTTATTTTCTAGGTATATGGTAGGATTTGGTAGAGCCCCATGTTAGTGATGTATGGTATGAATTTGGACTTGCAAGGAAGATGAACAATTCCCCCATCAATATGTGTTCTTGAGAGGTGATCCAAAAACATGTGGGCAAGTCAGTGACTCCTAATGTGGTTACAATATTGGTTTTATAGATGGGGTCCTTTTAGTTTTGTGTTTGAGGCCCTTTTTATGTGCTAAGGTGTCATAGAAATCCCTATTTTTATTGAACTAGTTTGAAATGAAAAGGGTGTGTTCTAAGAAATAGTGTAGAGACCCGAAGCTTGACGTACATGGACTTTACATTACTTTTTCGGAATACTTAGTACATAACAAAAACACACACACAAGGATCGTAATAGTTTAGTGTCTTTGGAAACTCGGAACGTAATCTTCTAATCGTGGTGAAAGATCTTCAATATCTCCCATAAAGATCTTCCCTTTTTTTACCTAAAAACCTTTCTTTATATCCTGGGGAAAAGAAAACATAAAAGGGTGAGCTCAAATGCTCAGTAAGGGTAAACAAAAGAAATATCAATCACATCATATACATAAGAACACAGCTTTTGGAAATCTTAACCTGCAAAAGAGCTCATAATATCATAACATGGGATAAATCATAGAAGTGAAAATGAGATCCCCATAATCATAACATAAAACTTGAAACATTGTGGCATGCACACATAATCATGGAAAATCATTTCTTGTTAGTCATGACTCATTGACAAGACTATCTTAGTGGACGAAGTCCCTTTCTGAACCGAGTTCACTCCTCGTTTCAGTCCTGTATCACTGAACCGAAATAACCTTTCGTTCCAGCCATGTCTATCTCATGAGATATAAAATCATTACCCAATGCATTGGAGGGAGATATAGGTCCCACCCATCTTATAATGAATCCTTTCTTATGTGTTCCACATAATCATAAAACATACATCATCGCATAACATATGTAACAAAAATGGGATTCTTGAAACATCATGACATTATAAATCAATTCATATAAGATAAAGGAATTCATAAACATAATTCCATCACAACATAGTCAAATCAATGTAAAAATATGGATAGAAACAGAACCCTTTATTATCTTAGATGGAAAATAATTTTGATAAAACACTTGAATCGAATTCTTGAAGAAAATATCCTTTCTTCTTCAAAATCAATTTCTTTTCACAAAACATCATGCAATTTTAAAAGAAAGAGATTTTATTGAAAATAGTCATGAAATCTTTTAGAGGAAGCTTCATGAAAATAAGGCTTTATAAAACAGTAGAAATCTGTTCGTGCCGTATAAGTTAAAAAAAACATTCTTCATACTTTTGTCGGAAAAGTCAAAAAGTACCTCGTACGAAAAACGACAAAAGATTCCTTTCATACGTATTACTAAAAACTCACCGAAGGGTAAAAATGGATTTAAACAATTTTAGGTGGATGGAAATAATATTACATATTGAGTAAACATGGATGTGGATGATAAAATACACCCCAGTAAATACTTACGAATAAACAATCTCGGATAAAAATGAGATTGTGATATTTCCCTTACCTTAGGTCCGACTTGCTTTGTAAGTGTCCGAACCTCCTGTATAATGATTTAAATCATGTTATTGACTTATTACAGAATCATATTCATTTTTATGATATCATATATGGTTCAATTATGACATTATATTACCCGTTCTTTTGTAAATTCCATGTTAAAGAACGTTTTGGGTAAAAATCGTTTCATTTATCGTAGGTGTTTTGACTTGTTGTTCTTGACATTATTATTACTTATATCATGATTTACTTACTTACAGAATATAAAATATGATTTATATATCATATATATTCAGTATATATATATATAATAGATATTTAAATGAAATGAAAAACACCGTTCATGGAGACGGTAGTCCGTACGTACGCATGAACGCTGTTTTTCTTTCCTTATTGTCTTGAATGGAATTAAGTAGATGACTTTCATATGTATATATATAAATAAATCCAGTAGATTTATAATGTCATATATTTCATTATTATTTCTTATATATACATTATAATCATTCTTAAATGGTTAACATGGAGAATGAATCTCATCGCGTCGTGGAGACGGTAGTCCGTACGTACGCACGAGCGATGATATCATTTCTATAAATATTGAATTGAATTGGAGTGGATTATACAATATATCAGAATCAATATGATGTTTTAATAACTATGTATAGTTATTCTTTACACCATTATACCCATCCATGTAAGGTGGTGGTGGAAAATAGATTACACCACGGCGTGGAGACGGTATTCCGTACGTACGCACGCGCGGTGATTTCTTTTTCCGTAGGATGGATAGATGGTGAAATAGGGTTGTTTAATATTTATAATAACATATCAGTATGTAAGTAATACTGATTTTA
Organism: Viscum album; assembly: GCA_963277665.1. NCBI lineage: Eukaryota > Viridiplantae > Streptophyta > Magnoliopsida > Santalales > Viscaceae > Viscum > Viscum album. Next base: position 1,358,400,046 of record OY728159.1, read on the forward strand.
TTACTTTATCATGAAACAACTAAAGAAGGAGAAGTTAAATAAGAAAGAAATTGAAAAGATCGGTAATTGATATTACCTCTTCTTTGAAACGCCTCTTTGAATCCTCCACTTAGGGAACTAAGATTTCTCTTTGAAGAAGACCCAGTCCTCTAGGATTATTCTAGGGAAGTGGAGAATGGATTTTGGCAGGGTTTGGCCGAGCTTGAGTGCTCAAATTGGTGTGAGGAGGAGGGGGAGGAGGTGCCCTTTTATAAGGGAGGAGAGGGGCACCTTGGGAATATCTCAAAATATTATTTTATATTAAAGTCAAAATCGGTTTATAATGGTTCCAAAGGGTCTTATTTCGAAGCTAAAGTGGGGATGGGTCGAAATCCTATCAACCAATAGGATTTAGACAAGTTTAGGGTATTATTTTAACCTTATCAATTAGATTTAACTCTAAGTTAAATAATTTAACTTTTACCGTGTCTTTTTGTTTTCTTTCACTATATGGTTAATAAACTTACTATAACATGCCAAAAGAACCCCAAATTGTATATTATTAATACATATATCCTTATCTAAGTCATTTGGCCGAACCTTAGATTTTTAGGAATAAAATAACAATTAATAATATAATATTTGATTTAAAAACTATTTTGTGTCAATTTTGACTCTATTTGATATATGATTTTTGTGAAAGTCATAACAGAATTATATGTTCGAACCAAGTTGATTAAATCAACACAAATATATCATAGTAACCTATAAAATTAGTGAAATTCAAAAAAAGTCTTAAATTACATTTATTTTGGTATTTATATTATCAATTATGTCAATATTTCATTAATAAGATAATTACTGCATCATCTTTGTGTCATAAATAAATTATATTATTTGATGTCTAAAAATTCCAAATAAAATACCATCATGTATGAAATCTTTTTAGCTTTCTAATGAATATTTATAGTCGAATTTATCTTATGTATAACCCCATATTAAAAATTATTTACTTATTAAACTTTGATTTTAACTATTTTAACCCTTCTTTAAATAAATTAATAATAAATGTCCTAATCTAATCCATGTGGGCCTAAATGGTCATATTTTATTCCTAAGTTTGTTTTTGGTCGAATTAAACTTGTCCAATAGAATTAGGACATGTGTTAGGGTAATATTAATATCATATTTACCCTTAGTTACCCTATTTACTATTAACCGTGGTAAAAAAAGTAAAAAGTTACTATTCACCAAAAAAATATTTTCATCTCATTGAACCACATTTTAGTCCTTGATATTAACCGTGTCTCTCGGATTTTCAAAATTCCATTCACAGAAGCGGTAAAATTAAGTTTTATGCAAAATTCAGTTTTTAACCTACCACTTAGTAGTTTCACTATTCATCAAAAATTGATGTTTTTCAGAACAATGCCAAAATTTCATCCCAAGCTATATTTCATATTCCGAATTCTAAAATGAAGTCTATTTTACCAAATTCATAACATAAAAGTTGCATTAATTAATTTTATAATTAAATCCCGCTGTTAAAACAAATAGCGTGTTTTTAAGAAACAATATCTATCAAAAGATTGACACTTGATTATGTCTGGTTTAAATGTGAAATTACATCAAATGACCAACATTGTATTAAATTGTAAAAATATATTCTAAATATACTTTAAAACCACTCAAATTAATAATTTATCACTATTAATTATTTTGATTAAAAAAGTTATTTTTAATTATAATTTAGTAATTTTCACTATTCATCAGAATATGAAAGTTATCCGAAAAGTACCAAAATTTCACCTTAGGCTAAATTCGATACTCCGAATCCAAAAATAAAGTTCATTTTGAAAAATAAGATTTACTGGATTTCAAAAAGTGGTTATTACTATTCATAACTGCTAGTTTTAATAATATTTTTATAGCATATCGTTGTTTAGTGAAACTCGGTATTGCGTACTACACACGCTATCGAGGAAGGTCGCGATTGCGTGTAATGAAAGGCAAGTCAAGGATGTGTGTTGTACAAGCTCCTTTTGGTGTAGCATACAACACAAGACATAAAAAAGAATATTTTTCATAAAATCTCGGGCTGTTACATTCTACCCCCCTTAAAATGAATTTCGCCCTCGAAATTCGTCGGGGTTATAAATGGTTTACTATTCGAAAGTTTCTTTAATAGAAACCCACATCGTAAAAGTGAATACCAAAACTTGGCTTTAAAAATTAAAGTATGTAACGATTACCCAAATAAACTAATCACTGGGTTTCCACATAGGTGAAAATATGGATATGGAAGAGAAATCTAACCATCATGTTCTGATGGAGAGTGGTAGAGAACATGGCTATGGAAAAGCCAGTAATCACAAATCCATAGATTTGTGATGATATAAGGTACCATTTGATTCATCAGGTATAAGATCACTAGGACAACATTTTTGGTTTTCAAGATCATTTCCCTAAAGATGAAAATTTGCTTAGAATAAATACTTACTTTATTTTGGTACAATCTCACTTTTGTTCGTGCCTTGAACAATTTCTACTTCATATCTTAAATAAATGAAGTTGAATTTGTTATTTGTGAAGTGTTATCAGATCATGTGATAGAATGACTGTTCATTCCATCTGTCTCAAACAAAAGGTTAGCAAAAGTTATTAAATATACATAAGTCATTCTATAGTGAGATTAATCATATATGGTTCCTAAAATGGACTTATACTTCATATATCATGCTTCTTAATATAATAAAACTAGTTTCTACTAAACAGGGACTTCCTGTAGGCCAGTGGTAGGCGATAAAGGCCAGTCGCACTTCGGTTGTGGGTTCGATTCCTACAGCCTTGTCCGAAGCGATGGGCTATCGCCCGTCCTGCAGGTTGTCCCTTTTTCTAAAACTACGTTACTATAACATCCCATCTTCTATCCTTAAACAATACTAACTTATGTCCAACATAATCCAGTCTAATCTTTAGGCTTATACATAATACTGCAGTCCACTCTCATAATATAGTGACATCGATTACCAGAGATTTAATACTGTCGTTGATCCCCACATATCATAAGATATGTCTTGTTGGTCACATTCCAAACATTCAAATTCCTTAATCGTGTATTCTCTTGAATACCTTAGTGAAAACATGAGTGTAGTTAAAAGTTAACACTTTCCACATACCAAAATCCTCAAAATTCTATATACTCAAACCATGATATCACTTAGTCCTTATATCAATCATGAGCTCATGAATACTATCAAACATTTAATTTTCTCCTTATCCCTTCATTATGCGTATATCATCTACATTCCAAAAATATCTGAATAACCTTTCATGGATACTGGTAACATTAATCATACACTTTCAAAACACAAGTAAAGACAACAGTGTAACAATCCATAGATGTCTCTTTATTCCAAAATTACACATGATAAACATGTAATCATTCCACCACATTCTCAAACCATTGACCGAGCTTCAAAAATTCTTTCATCTCACATATCATTTGTAGTCTCTTCATCATCATCCACATAAATACTACCCATATGACCATACTGATTCTCTTCATGAGTCTTTCCCTTAGGGCATTTGTTTGCATAATGCCCATACATTCCACATTTAAAACACTTAACCATTTTTGATGTCGTAGCAATACCATTATCCTCATCCATGGTGTTAACCGACCCTTTTCCTTTGCACTTACTTGCTTTGTGTCCTTCTTTTCCACACCCAAAGCATCTTCCAGTTCCCTTGAAACATTCTCCTTGATGCCTCTTCCCACATGATTTACATAGGGGAAATTGAACTTTCTTTCCTCTATGATCATCATGGAACTCCATATTTCTCTTATTAGTTGAGTCAGGAAACTTACCAAATTTTACTTTATTGATCATGTTGTGAGATTGCTGATTCGGCATAATAATGAAGTTTGGACATCCAAATCCCATTTCATTTGGTTGCTCATGAAGAATATCATTCCATTGTCCATCATATCCTCCATTATTGTGGATCATCTTGTTTCCAGCCATTTTCTAAAACCCAAACAGAATAGTGTTAGATGCAAAAATCGTAATAAAGGGGGAGTAACTTAAATATCTATCATCTTTCGTTTAATCTAATATCGTTACCATAGTTCTAGAACTATATCCTATACGTATACTTATCCTTAGGGGCATCCCTAGACATACCTTAGAAATATCTCTAGGGATCTCACTAACGTTTTCGCATCCTAGTTTCCAAAGGTTGACTAAACCTTTGCTCTGATACCAACTTTAGAGACCCGAAGCTTGACGTACATGGACTTTACATTACTTTTGCGGAATACTTAGTACATAACAAAAACACACACACAAGGATCGTAATAGTTTAGTGTCTTTGGAAACTCGGAACGTAATCTTCTAATCGTGGTGAAAGATCTTCAATATCTCCCATAAAGATCTTCCCTTTTATTACCTAAAAACCTTTCTTTATATCCTGGGGAAAAGAAAACATAAAAGGGTGAGCTCAAATGCTCAGTAAGGGTAAACAAAAGAAATATCAATCACATCATATACATAAGAACATAGCTTTTGGAAATCTTAACCTGCAAAAGAGCTCATAATATCATAACATGGGATAAATCATAGAAGTGAAAATGAGATCCCCATAATCATAACATAAAACTTGAAACATTGTGGCATGCACACATAATCATGGAAAATCATTTCTTGTTAGTCATGACTCATTGCCAAGACTATCTTAGTGGACGAAGTCCCTTTCTGAACCGAGTTCACTCCTCGTTTCAGTCCTGTATCACTGAACCGAAATAACCTTCCGTTCCAGCCATGTCTATCTCATGAGATATAAAATCATTACCCAATGCATTGGAGGGAGATATAGGTCTCACCCATCTTATAATGAATCCTTTCTTATGTGTGCCACATAATCATAAAACATACATCATCGCATAACATATGTAACAAAAATGGGATTCTTGAAACATCATGACATCATAAATCAATTCATATAAGATAAAGGAATTCATAAACATAATTCCATCACAACATAGTCAAATCAATGTAAAAATATGGATAGAAACAGAACCCTTTATTATCTTAGATGGAAAATAATTTTGATAAAACACTTGAATCGAATTCTTGAGGAAAATATCCTTTCTTCTTCAAAATCAATTTCTTTTCACAAAACATCATGAAATTTTAAAAGAAAGAGATTTTATTGAAAATAGTCATGAAATCTTTTAGAGGAAGCTTCATGAAAATAAGGCTTTATAAAACAGTAGAAATCCGTTCGTGCCGTATAAGTTAAAAAAACATTCTTCATACTTTTGTCGGAAAAGTCAAAAAGTACCTCGTACGAAAAACGACAAAAGATTCCTTTCATACGTATTACTAAAAACTCACCGAAGGGTAAAAATGGATTTAAACAATTTTAGGTGGATGGAAATAATATTAAATATTGAGTAAACATGTATGTGGATGATAAAATACACCCCAGTAAATACTTACGAATAAACAATCTCGGATAAAAATGAGATTGTGATATTTCCCTTACCTTAGGTCCGACTTGCTTTGTAAGTGTCCGAACCTCCAGTATAATGATTTAAATCATGTTATTGACTTATTAAAGAATCATATTCATTGTTATGATATCATATATGGTTCACTTATGACATTATATTACCCGTTCTTTTGTAAATTCCATGTTAAAGAACGTTTTGGGTAAAAATCGTTTCATTTATCGTAGGTGTTTTGACTTGTTGTTCTTGACATTATTATTACTTATATCATGATTTACTTACTTACAGAATATAAAATATGATTTATATATCATATATATTCAGTATATATATATATATAATAGATATTTAAATGAAATGAAAAACACCGTTCATGGAGACGGTAGTCCGTACGTACGCATGAACGCTGTTTTTCTTTCCTTATTGTCTTGAATGGAATTAAGTAGATGACATTCATATGTATATATATACATAAATCCAGTAGCTTTATAATGTCATATATTTCATTATTATTTCTTATATATACATTATAATCATTCTTAAATGGTTAACATGGAGAATGAATCTCATCGCGTCGTGGAGACGGTAGTCCGTACGTACGCACGAGCGATGATATCATTTCTATAAATATTGAATTGAATTGGAGTGGATTATACAATATATCAGAATCAATATGATGTTGTAATAACTATGTATAGTTATTCTTTACACCATTATACCCATCAATGTAAGGTGGTGGTGGAAAATAGATTACACCACGGCGTGGAGACGGTATTCCGTACGTACGCACGCGCGGTGATTTATTTTTCCGTAGGATGGATAGATGGTGAAATAGGGTTGTTTCATATTTATAATAACATATCAGTATGTAAGTAATACTGATGTTATTACTTTATCATGAAACAACTAAAGAAGGAGAAGTTGAATAAGAAATAAATTGAAAAGATCGGTAATTGATATTACCTCTTCTTTGAAACGCCTCTTTGAATCCTCCACTTAGGGAACTAAGATTGGTCTTTGAAGAAGACCAGGTCCTCTAGTATTATTCTAGGGAAGTGGAGAAGGGATTTTGGCAGGGTTTGGCCGAGCTTGAGTGCTCAAATTGGTGTGAGGAGGAGGGGGAGGAGGTGCCCTTTTATAAGGGAGGAGAGGGGCACCTTAGGAATATCTCAAAATATTATTTTATATTAAAGTCAAAATCGGTTTATAATGGTTCCAAAGGGTCTTATTTCGAAGATAAAGTGGGGATGGGTCGAAATCCTATCAACCAATAGGATTTAGACAAGTTTAGGGTATTATTTTAACCTTATCAATTAGATTTAACTCTAAGTTAAATAATTTAACTTTTACCGTGTCTTTTTGTTTTCTTTCACTATATGGTTAATAAACTTACTATAACATGCCAAACAAACCCCAAATTGTATATTATTAATACATATATCCTTATCTAAGTCATTTTTCCGAACCTTAGATTTTTAGGAATAAAATAACAATTAATAATATAATATTTGATTTAAAAACTATTTTGTGTCAATTTTGACACTATTTGATATATGATTTTTGTGAAAGTCATAACAGAATTATATGTTCGAACCAAGTTGATTAAATAAACACTAATATATCATAGTAACCTAGAAAATTAGTGGAATTCATAAAAAGTCTTAAATTACATTTATTTTGGTATTTATATTATCAATTATGTCAATATTTCATTAATAAGATAATTACTGCATCATCTTTGTGTCATAAATAAATTATATTATTTGATGTCTAAAAATTACAAATAAAATACCATCATGTAGGAAATCGTTTTAGATTTCTAATGAATATTTATAGTCGAATTTATCTTATGTATAACCCCATATTAAAAATTATTTACTTATTAAACTTTGATTTTAACTATTTTAACCCTTCTTTAAATAAATTAATAATAAATGGCCTAATCTAATCCAAGTGGACCTAAATGGTCATATTTTATTCCTAAGTTTGTTTTTGGTCGAATTAAACATGTCCAATAGAATTAGGACATGTGTTAGGGTAATATTAATATCATATTTACCCTTAGTTACCCTATTTACTATTAACCGTGGTAAAAAAAGTAAAAAATTACTATTCACCAAAAAATTATTTTCATCTCATTGAACCACATTTTAGTCCTTGATATTAACCGTGTCTCTCGGATTTTCGAAATTCCATTCACAGAAGCGGTAAAATTATGTTTTATGCAAAATTCAGTTTTTAACCTACCACTTAGTAGTTTCACTATTCATCAAAAATTGATGTTTTTCAGAACAATGCCAAAATTTCATCCCAAGCTATATTTCATATTCCGAATTCAAAAATGAAGTCTATTTTACCAAATTCATAACATAAAAGTTGCATTAATTAATTTTATAATTAAATCCCGTTGTTAAAACAAATAGCGTGTTTTTAAGAAACAATATCTATCAAAAGATTGACAATTGATTATGTCTGGTTTAAATGTGAAATTACATCAAATGACCAACATTGTATTAAATTGTAAAAATATATTCTAAATATACATTAAAACCACTCAAATTAATAATTTATCACTATTAATTATTTTGATTAAAAAAGTTGTTTTTAATTATAATTTAGTAATTTTCACTATTCATCAGAATATGAAAGTTATCCGAAAAGTACCAAAATTTCACCTTAGGCTAAATTCGATACTCCGAATCCAAAAATAAAGTTCATTTTGAAAAATAAGATTTACTGGATTTCAAAAAGTGGTTATTACTATTCATAACGGCTAGTTTTAATAATATTTTTATAGCATATCGTTGTTTAGTGAAACTCGGTATTGCGTACTACACACGCTATCGAGGAAGGTCGCGATTGCGTGTAATGCAAGGCAAGTCAAGGATGTGTGTTGTGCAAGCTCCTTTTGGTGTAGCGTACAACACAAGACATAAAAAAGAATATTTTTCATAAAATCTCGGGCTGTTACAAATAGGATCTCATAGAGCCTTCAAGTGCGGTTCTAGGTACGAGTTTGGGGAAGGTGAGTGAGAGTTATTGCATATCCATTAGATGTTCATGATAGAATTTATGTTCTCTAACCTTAATTTTCTATTTCATATGTTAATTTGGGTAACAAAACCTATGATATTATATAGTAATTTTGGATAAACCTAGGTTATGTAATATAAATTAACTATTCTACCACTTTTGCAGATAATGACTTCTGCACATTCTCATTCACCTAACCTCGAGGCTGAACAAGTCACTCAAGCAGTTGCTGCTGCTGCTGCTCATAGTGCATAGAAACAAAAAGTTTCTGAACATGTTGCTGCTCTTAGTGATGAGGTTCAACAACCATCAGCACATGTCGTTTCTACCATTTCAAATGAACATATTGATGATGTTGATATTGATGAAATGGTCGAGGATGAAGGACCAACGTTGCCAAAAACACATGTGCATCATATTTTAACGGTGTTAGCCAATTTTCTTAAAGTGAAAATCAAAGGCATAAAATTTTATGTCAGATGGAATGCACAAGGCCAACTTGTAAATCCCAACAAGGCTATGTTTAGCAGTTACATTGGAATTTTCACTTGGAAACATGTTCCAATCGATGTAGATTCATGGCACCATGTTGTGTTTAGGATGAAGGCTGTGATCTGGGAATAAATTATGGTAACATTGTGATATTATTTATTTAATTTACTAGCATATAAAACAATGAAACAGTGTCTTACTCTTCTCAATCCCTTGTAGAGTACATTTATAGTAGATTATCCATATAAGAATTATGTAATAAGGCTTGCAGGAAGGATTTATCAAGGTTTTCGCACTATTCTAACAAAATGTCACATGAAAGATTCCAAAGGTAAAATAACCTTGGGCCCACCCCTTGTTTATGCTCAACTGATATCCCAATAAGCATGAGATGCATTTATTGGTAGTCATGGGGATGAAAAGTTTCAAGTACATTGTCGCTGATAATACATTGTTTGAGGATATAGGTATTCATCACTTTGAATATCAATATTTAATTTATGAAATAGAAACTCAATACTAAAAATAAGGAACGTGCATAAAAACCAACATACCCCTATCATAAAGAAAGGATGGGTTTCACTTCACTAGAAAAGAAAATTTTACGTATTTTAAATTTACAGTAATGTTGTTAGGTGCCAAGAAATAGCATCATAATTATATTTCTATATTTATATGTAGATTGATGATTCTAAATCCGAAGACACTTCCATCCCACATGGGGACATTCATTACATGGTAGTCACAACTTGTAAGAGTGCATGTGGAGAAAAGGGTATTTATTTCAATTTTTTGAAGATAAACCTTTAACAATTAATGAAAAAAGTTCTGAAAAAATGAATGTTATTGTAGATGGAGAAAGGGAAGGGGTGGCAAGAAACATGGGCCCAAAATCTTCTAAAGGATCGACCAACTGAACACAAAGAGATATTGGAAGCACAATAACACCACATGTTCTCTATCCACATTTACTAGCATTGAAGACTCATGTGGATACGAAGCTAAAAATTGGTAGCAGTCATATAGTGGTGTTTGAAAAGAATATATACAAAGAGGAAATTCAATATTTTGTTGCTGCTAAAAATGTAAATGAGATCCTAGAATATGGTTGGCTAGGTGTCATAGTGGTAAATGTATATATGAGGTATGTTTTCATGAATTGATTTTCTGAATGCTGATATAATTCGCTAATTATGACTAAATTCATTTTATATTATTTGAAGGCATATATATGAAAAATCGTTGAAGGAATTTTCCCGTGAACTAAAATTTTGACTTGTTAGTCCTCATACCATATCAACACAACTAATGAAATTAGAGCCATCAAAAAAGGATGAAATAATAAAGGTCTTTCTAAAAACATTTAAATGTAATATTAAGGATGACAGACTCTTCCTAATACCAAACGTACAGTGGTAAAACTCTACGAATAAAGAATATCAATTATATTTTCACTTATTTTATTACTTATTCCTTTTTTTGTTTTTAGGAAACAGTGGCTGCTAATTGCGATGAACTTGGATACTCCAAAGATTTATTTTCTGGATTCAATGCAAGGATATCCAACAAACCAACCACACTTGATGGAGTTTGTGAATCTGTAAGACACTACATCTTACGTTTTAGGTATAAACATCAAGTAATATAATTTATATTATCTTTTAATGAGGATTATGTTATGATATGGTGGTGTATCAATATCTTCTAAAAAAGAAATGACTATAGGGGATAGGCATAAGGAGGCGACCAAGTACTACGTCTGGACAAATATCAGGGTATGTATAATAAAATTTCTCTATCCAAAAACATATCAAAACTGGTTACTTAATCTCATAATGATCAAAATTTTTGCAGTGTCCAAAACAAACAAACGATATTGATTGAAGTTATTATGTTTGTAAATTTATGAGAAAGATCGTTTTCTATCAACAAACTAGCATCCCTAAAGAGGTATTTTCCAAAACAACTACTATTTCATTTAAATTATTTATTAATTATTTATTTATATATTTTGCAGTACTACTCTGACTGTCAAAAAACCTTATATTCACAAGACAATATAGATTTTTAGAAATGAGTGTGCTGCATACCTGAATAAAGATTGTATACAAATAGCATGAAGATCTGACTTAGGGACGTGTACAATTAGTGGCCAGTTTTTAGAGGGGTTAAGGAGATCAAAAGATGACACATTATTGTATGTAAATGTTAATAAGAAAATTATAATTATTATTAAATAAAATATAATTTATCCAATGATTAATTTGTCCATTTTAACAGATGAAATGCACCAGCAAATTGCAAAAATGATGAACCACTTTTCTTTGGGATTTGGATAAGAAAAACTAGTAAAATATCCAAATTACCATCATATCCTACCAAACGCATTTATATTGTGTTGATACTTTAGGAGAAAAATCCATGGGTCATGTTTGATATGTACGAGTCAACCCCACACCAATATGAGGCATTGTGAGGCCGATATCACTCAAAGTGTCTCTCTTTTGTTTAAAATGGACATAATTTTAAGTGAAAACAACAACTTACATACGTAAAACTGACCAAATGAATTTTGATTGTGTTGATACTTTAGAATAAATATCCATGGGTCATTTTTGATGTGAACGAGTCAAACTAGCCTCAATACGAGGCACAGTGTGGCCAGTAACGCTGAAAGTGTCTCTTTTTTTAAATGGACAGTATTTTAAGTGAAAACAACAACTAACGTATGGAAAACTGACCAAACGAAATCGTATTGTGTTGATACATTAGGAGAACGAAACATGGGACATTTGTGACATTTAAGAGTAAACACCACCTCAATATTAGGCACATTGTGGCTGGTATCACACAAAGTGTCCCTCTTTGGTTTAAAATGTACAGAATTTTAAATGAAAACAACAACTGACATACAGAAAACCGACCAAAAACAATCTTATTGTTTTTGATACATTAGTATAATTATACCTAGTTCATTTGTGATGTGTTAGAGTCAACCATGCCTCAATACGAGGCACGGTGTTGCCGGTATCACTCAAAGTGTCTCTCTTTTGTTTAAAATGGACTGAATTTTAAGGGAAAACAACAACTGACGTACAGAAACCCGACCAAATGCCTTCATATTGTGTAGATAATTTAGAAAAATGATCCAAGGGTCATTTTTTACGTGTATGAGTCAAATAATCCTTAACACGAGGCATGGTGTGGCCGGTATGACTCAAAGTGTCTCTCTTTTGTTTAAAATGGACAGAATTTTTAGTGAAAACAACAACTAGCGTACGGAAAACTGACCAAATGAATTCGGATTGTGTTGATACATTAGAATAATGATACCTAGGTCATGTTTGACGTGTATGAGTCATACTTGCCTCAATTAGAGGCATGGTGTGGCTGGTATCTCTCAAAGTCTCTCTCTTTTGATTAAAATGGATAGAATTTTAAGTGAAAACAACAGCTGACGTACGGAAAATAGAAAAAATGCATTCGGATTGTGTTGATAATTTAATAAAATGATCCATGGTTCCTTTTTGACTTGTAAGTGTCCCAAACTCCTCAATACAAGGAATTTTGTGGCAGGTATCACTCAAAGTGTCTCTCTTTTGTTTAAAATGGGAAGAATTTTTAGTGAAAACTACAACTGACATACGGAAAACTGACCAAACGCATTCAGATTGTGTTGATACATTAGTATAATGATCCACGAGTCATGTGTGATGTGTACGAGTCAAAACTTCTTCAATATAAGGCACGATGTAGTCGGTATCACTCAAAGTGACTCTCTTTTGTTTAAAATGGACAGAATTTTATGTGAAAACAACAACTGGCGTATGGAAAACCGACCAAACACATTTATATTGATGTACGGATGTAACACCCCAAGCTTCCATGGTATGTTTCACTTCGAATAATGCAATAGCGTGTGTTGTAAGCAACCTCGAGCTCTAACACACACCACAACGAATTAAACTAGCCGTTTTGAATAGTAATACCTACTTTTTGAAATTTTATAAATTTTATTTATCAAAATGGACTTCATTTTTGGATTCGGAATATCGAAATTAGCCTATATTGAATTTTTGGTATTTTTCTGAGAACTTCTATTTTTTATGAATAGTGAAAAATACTTAAAACAACTTTTTTAATCAAAATAATTTATTGTGATAAATTATACTATTTAGTGGTTCTAAAGAATAATTAGAATATATTTTTACCATTTTATCCAATGGTGGTCATTAGAATTAATTTAACATTGAAATTGGACATAAACAATTGCCAATATTTTGATATAAATTGTTTCTTAAAAACACGCTATTTGTTGTAACAGCGGGAATTAATTATAAAATTAATTAATGCAACTTATATGTTTGGAATTTTGTAAAATAGACATCATTTTTGAACTCGGAATATCAATTATACCTTAGGGTGAAATTTTGGCTTTGTTCTGAAAAACTTCAATTTTTGATGAATAATGAAACCACTAAGTGGTAGTTAAATAACTGATTTTTCGTTTAAATGAAATATTACCACTTCTGTGATTTGATTTTCAAAAATCCGACATACATGGTTGTCATTAAGAAGTAAAATGTGGTTCAATGAGATTAAAATAAATTTTTGGTGAATAGTAACTTTTAAGTTCTTAATCGCGATTAGAGGTAATTAGTGTAGTTTAAGGTAAAAATGATGTTTTAATAATATGAGATGAGCTTGACACTTGTCCTACTCCTATTGGATGAGTCATGGCCGACCAAGGAAACCCATGGGTCAGCTTGGGGACCCCATGGAGCCACTTTAGTTGGAAAATGACATTAATATATATTTATTTAATGTTAAAATTAAATTGACACAAACATGAGTTGTTTTACTAAAACAGTTTTTAAGTGGGGTTACACAAGTCCAAATTTTGACTATAAATATTCATTAGAAATCTAAAAATATTTCCTACATCATAGTATTTTTTTATAATTTTTAGACATTAAATAAATTAAATTATTTATGATATCATTATGATGCAGCGATGACCTCATTATTTAACGATTTAAATAAAATGAGAAGATAATGAAAAATCCAAGGCTTACACTTGTCCAAAGCCTATTGGATGAGGATATTTCGAACCCTTATCACCTTATCCACTAATTATATAAGTTTGGGACCTTTAGAATCCGAAAATCATTGTATAATAATGTAACATTTCAATCTTTCCAAAAGAGCCCCTCCTCTCCTCTTATAAAAGGCCCCCACCTCTCCCACCTTATTCACACCTTCAAGCCATTTGGCTCGGCCAACCTCTGCCCAAATACTCTCCCAACTTCCCCCTATTACTCCTAGAAGCCTCACTTTGGGCAGAACTCTTTCCAAGGAATCCTTTGGCTCAAATCAAAAAGAGTTACCTGATTTTGAGGTAATGTCTTCTCTAATGTTATTTTGTTTTATTTTTCTTCTCCAACCCCCTAAACTATTTTTATTCATTTCTTTTGTAACAACACCAGTATCCTCAATATACTAGTATGTTGTTATAATAAGGATTAGAGCTACACTTACACACACCTACATCTAATGGTTAAAGAACATACGGTTTCTGTGGATGGCGAATTTCTGCCTCACTAAACGATGATTGTTCAACACTCATATAACACCTTCAAAGGTGGACATTAAGATGTCACTATATTTATATGTGATATATAATATGTTTATGTTTTACTTATGCTTCTGTATTTCTCATTTATGGCATACTTTATGATTTCCATTATGGGTAAACGCGATAATTTCATTTTAGGAAGTGCGGACTACCGCCCCCTCAAAGTGATTTGAATCGTTAATGCCATATGTGGGATGTATAAGGGATGGATTAAATGGTATTATACACTATATTATACTGGAATTATATTATACATTTATATCATTATGATTTCATTCCATTAAATACAAAATAGAAATGAAAGTAGCGTTCATGCGTACGTACGGCTTACCGTCTCCATGAACGGTGCATTTCATTTCTTACCTCTAAATGTTACGTAATATTATAAATGAATGTATATACTGTATATATATGATATATATGATATCTACATCATGAATATAATTCTGTATATAATGGATATTTCACCACATGAACAACTTGTAATTATAAGAAGTTTATTTTTGACTCAAGTACCTAAGATCGGCAAAACGACCGTTATTAACTTAAATAATTACAGAATGTTCATATCATTGTAATAAGTGATATAAAAAGGATAATGAAATTGAAAATGGTTCTTAATAAGGTATATATTAACTCTAGTTTATTATTCATGAGGTTAAAGAATGGTTGAGTCAA
Source organism: Viscum album (assembly GCA_963277665.1). NCBI lineage: Eukaryota > Viridiplantae > Streptophyta > Magnoliopsida > Santalales > Viscaceae > Viscum > Viscum album. The sequence continues at coordinate 1,358,415,378 of OY728159.1, forward strand.
GTCAGACACGAGGTAAGGGAATTTCTTAACCCAACTTCCATTCTTTGGGTTAATCTCCTACTTTCAAATTAAGTCATGATATTATTATGTCCTATTTTGTATTTTTACTTTCTTTATGTGTACCTATAGTGAATACACATAATAGATCTATTTTATTTTAAAAATGATCTTTTAAGGACTTCGTCTCAATCCCCTTTCATTGAGGCATATTTGGTTTTATACACAACTTTCTTTTATACGGTGTATAAACCCCTTTGCCTTTTACATTTATTCAAAAGGAATCTTTTTTATACGAAACGTTTTGCTAAACGATAAAAGGGAATGTTTTTATTTCCGTACTTATGCGGTGACAATGACTTCTCCGCCGCCATGACCATTATTTGAGTTTCGGCTTCCTCTATAAGCCATCATTTTTTTAATGAAAAATAAATAAAAAGTTTTAACTTTCTTTTATTTTGGTATTGAAAATGGTTTTGAAAGCATTTTTATTATATCAATGTGTTGTATTGATGTCTTGTGATTGGAATGTGGAAATTTTATGTTTCCTTTATGCATGTTTTATGTGATACGATTATGTTATGGTTTATGATATGTTTAAACCTATTCATATGAGGAATGTATTGGACTTAATAAGTGACGGGTGGAGCCCGCTATAGCTCCTCGATGCATCAGTAGGTCTCATGAGACAACTAGACGTGGAATTGGCCGAGGCCCTTTCCCAATTTGATTTATGGTTTTGGCCGAGGCCTTAATCATTTTAAGACGTCTTGGCCGAGGCCTTGACAAAATGTTTCAGAATGTCCGGCATTATACATTCCCTCATTATGAAAGTGGTTATTGATATCGCATGTTATTATTCGACCAGTATAATATCCATGTGAAGAAGTGAATGGCATTATCTCATTTTACTTTTGCCATATTATGTTGAAGTTAAAGTTTAAAAGGCTTTTGTTTTAGTTATACATTGCCTTAAATGTTAATGTTTATTTATGAAAGCTTCCGCTATATTGTTAACCATACTGAGCATCTGAGCTCACCCCTTTCAATGTTTTAATATTTTCCAGGATGTGAAGAAGTATTTTATGAATGACTTGAAGGGATAGTCAGAAGAGGATATGAGTGTGGACTATGAATACTTTGTTATTAGTTTTTTACTTTATGATGTAATGTAACATTTACGAATGTATCTAGTGTTTCCAAGGCTACTAAACTATCGGTCTTTCGAGACTTGATCTTTTGTGATCATGCCAATGTTACGAAGTAATTCACTGACTCTAGGTAGCTGGGGTCGGGGCGTTACAGTTGGTATCAAAGGCAGTTTAGTACTAACCTTGGAAACTAGATTTAGATAAACTCTGATTAGAGCACATATCCCGAAGATAGACTTTGAGGATTAGTATAGAAGAACTTCCTAGAATTTTGGTATTATAGAGATGTTATGAGTTTTCCGAGCAATACATCTCTGTCTGGATACGAGCAGGTAGAGGCGGCTCTAGCACAGATGTACCTAGGGGTAAAACCCGAAAACACCGCTTTGAGCTAGACTCGAACGGGAACTGGTGCACGACAACGGGCCTTGCTGCACTCTTGGTTACGACACTCCTGGGGGATATGCTTAGGATAATTCCCATTTTCTTTACAAACCACTATGAATGGTTATGAGTATATACTTCCTCAAATAAAACCCTTTTATGATTATGGATTATATCCATAAATAGTTCAATTTATGTTAAGTGTTTTATAAGTATGTGATTATGTATTTTGATTCATAAACTAATCTAGTTAATACCATTGTTTAGAAATGGCGCCTAGTGGAAGAAATGGAAACCGTATCAATGCGCTCACTCCATGTAGGGATTGCCCTCCTGCTCAAGATAATTATTGTGGAGCTAGAGATACAACTGGTGCTAATCAACTTATTACCATACTGGGACAACTCACTCAGGTTATGAATAATAACCTTACTCGTATGGAGCACCCTGATCCGCAACGTGGAGGATCAATGTTAGACCGATTCATGAGGCAACAAACACCAACCTTCAATGGGAGTACAAATCCTATAGTAGCTGAGCAACGGATAAATTCCTTAGAGAAAATATTCCATGCCTTGGGGAGTAGTGAAAGGGAGAAGGTTGTCATGGCAGTTTACCGCCTCACTGGAGATGTCGATCAGTGGTGGTCGCTGATTCAAAACACAAAGGAAGATGATGACGTATCGAATATGGAATGGAGGGAGTTCAAAGAGCTTTTCTTAGAAAAATACTTTCCTCCTGACCATCGAGCAGATATGGAAAGGCAATTTCTGAGTCTGAGGCAGAAGGAGGATGAGAATGTCGCAAAGTATGAGGCTAACTTTACAAGGTTAGCGAGGCATGCTTCCGATTATATACGTAACCCAAGGAGTAATATTGATCGTTTCTTTGATGGGTTAAAACCATTTCTCCATCGAGCTTTAGTATCACAATCCTTCTCATCATACGAAGATATTGTCTCGTGTGCTATCAAGACAGAAAAGGAATTCTCTATGTCTTATGACAACAAAGTAATGCAAGAGAAGAAGAGAACGGGGGAACAAGAGACAGATAAAGGGAAAAAGGGAAAGAAGGATTTTCCATTATGTGATAATTGTGGGAAGAATCACCCTGGTACTTGTCTAAAAGGAATGGGAGTTTGTTATAAATGTGGAGAAAAGGGTCACCAGGCTCGTGATTGCAAGGGAAAGAAAGAGGCTCTCAAAGTTGAATGCTATAATTGTAGAGAAATGGGTCATTATGAAAATGAATGTCCTAAGCGTCAGGGAAACTTACCTCAGAAAAGGCCAAGGGATCAAGGACAATCTTATGTTGTTACTACAGTTGAAGCAGAATAACTAATGTATTGGTGCTTTTGGACTCATGGATTATATTTTGGTTATTAGAATAATGTGATATATATATATATAAGGATTGTACTGCAGTACTTGTTGATTTCAGTAAGGTTTTAATATTATAAATGTAATTATATTTTTAGTATGTGACAATAAGAGAAACTTTACTTTGTTTGGGGAATCTGATAATTTTATTTTGGAATTAAGAGTCCTTTTAGAGAAAGTCTGGATAGAGGTATTTTGGATAACTATAATGGTTGGAGTGGATTAAGTTGATCTTTGGATAGTATTGTTTAAGGTTTAAAAATTATGAGGATTATTTTTGGAATATTATGATACTATAGTTTTAGGAAAAGGACAACCTGCAGGGTGGGGAATAACTCATCACGTCGGACAAAGCTGCAGGAATCGAACCCACAACCATAGTGTGACAAGCCTTTATTTCCTACCACTAGCCTATAGGAAGTCCCTGGTTATTACAAAATAGTTTTACTAATCTAAATGGTATATGTTAACATTTGGAACCTTATATAATTAGGATAAATAGAATATTTTTGAGTTCCGTTACCATTTGGAGTAAAAGTTGGGTTTGTGGTAAAAATTTATTAACGAATGAAAGTATACATAACAAGTATGTATATTCCCTTACGTTCTTAGTAAATCTCCTAAATAAATTCCTCAACATTCTAAAAGGTAACTTAAAACAAAAATGTTGTCGGTTAACTTTTCCAGCTGGGGATTCAATGACCGTTTAACCAATCACAAGTTTGTGATTTTCTTGTGGTTAAACTTTCTCCTAATCCTGTTTTCTATAACTCTCCATCAGAACTTGATGGTTTGTTTCTCCTCCATATCCATATTTTCATAGAATCCTAGAATGGGCTATATCGGGTGACCTTTGTACTTATATTGCTTTATTTTAATGTTATATATTTAATAACCTTATTTCCGATGTGGGTTTTCCTCAAAGGTATTTTCTCTTTTCAACCTTTTATTTTCAAAGAAAAATTTCAAATTGCGAGGACGCAATTTATTGAAGGAGGGGAGAATGTAACACCTCAAGCATCCATGGTTTGTTTCACTTCGAATAATGCAATAGCGTGTGTTGTACGCAACCTCGAGCTCTAACACATGCCACAACGAATTAAACTAGCTGTTGTGAATAGTAATACCAACTTTTTGAAATTTTATAAATTTTATTTATCAAAATGGACTTCATTTTTTGATTTGGAATATCGAAATTAGCCTATGTTGAATTTTTGGTATTTTTCTGAGAACTTCTATTTTTATGAATAGTGAAAAATACTTAAAACAACTTTTTTAATCAAAATAATTTATTGTGATAAATTATAATTTTTAGTGGTTTTAAATTATAATTAGAATATATTTTTACCATTTTATCCAATGGTGGTCATTAGAATTAATTTAACATTGAAATTGGACATAAACAATTGCCAATCTTTTGATATAAATTGTTTCTTAAAAACACGCTATTTGTTGTAACAACGGTAATTAATTATAAAATTAATAAATGAAACTTATATGTTTGGAATTTTGTAAAATAGACATCATTTTTGAACTCGGAATATCAATTATAGCTTAGGGTGAAATTTTGGCTTTGTTCTGAAAAACTTCAATTTTTGATGAATAGTGAAACCACTAAGGGGTAGTTAAATAACTGATTTTTCGTTTAAATGAAATATTACCACTTCTGTGATTTGATTTTCAAAAATCCGACATACATGGTTGTCATTAAGAAGTAAAATGTGGTTGAATAAGATTAAAATAAATTTTTGCTGAATAGTAACTTTTAAGTTCTTAATCGCGATTAGAGGTAATTAGTGTAGTTTAAGTTAAAAATGATGTTTTAATAATATGAGATGAGCTTGAAACTTGTCCTAATCCTATTGGATGAGTCATGGCCGACCCAGAAAACCCATGGGTCAACTTGGGGACCCCATGGAGCCACTTTAGATGGAAAATGACATTAATATATATTTATTTAATGTTAAAATTAAATTGACACAAACATGAGTTGTTTTACTAAAACAGTTTTTAAGTGGGGTTACACAAGTCCAAATTTTGACTATAAATATTCATTAGAAATCTAAAAATATTTCCTACATAATAGTATTTTTTTTATAATTTTTAGACATTAAATTAATTAAATTATTTATGACATCATTATGATGCAGCGATGACCTCATTATTTAACGATTTAAATAAAATGAGAAGATAATGCAAAATACAAGGCTTACACTTGTCCAAAACCTATTGGATGAGGATATTTCTAACCCTTGTCACCTTATCCACGAATTATATAAGTGTGGGACCTTTAGAATCCGAAAAGCATTGTATAATAATGTAACATTTCAATCTTTCCAAAAGAGCCCCTCCTCTCCTCTTATAAAAGGCCCCCACCTCTCCCACCTTATTCACACCATCAAGCCATTTGGCTCGGCCAAACTCTGCCCAAATACTCTCCCAACATCCCCCTCTTACTACTAGAAGCCTCACTTTTTGCAGAACGCTTCCCAAGGAAGCCTTTGGCTCAAATCAAAAAGAGTTACCCGATTTTGAGGTAATGTCTTCTCTAATGTTATTTTGTTTTATTTTTATTCTCCAACCCCCTAAACTCTTTTTATTCATTTCTTTTGTAAAAACAACAGTATCCTCAATATACTAGGATGTTGTTATAAGAAGGATTCGAGCTACACATACACACACCTACATCTAATGGTTAAAGAACATACGGTTTCTGTGGATGGTGAATTTCTGCCTCACAAAACGATGATTGTTCAACACTCATATAGCACCTTCAAAGGTGGCCATTAAGATGTCACTATATTTATATGTGATATATAATATGTTTATGTTTTACTTATTCTTCTGTATTTATCATTTATGTCATACTTTATGATTTCCATTATGGGTAAACGCGATAATTTCATTTTAGGAAGTGCGGACTACCGCCCCCTCAAAGTGATTTGAATCGTTAATGCCATATGTGGGATGTATAAGGGATGGAGTAAATGGTATTATACAATATATTATACTGGAATTATATTATACATTTATATCATTATGATTTCATTCCATTAAATACAAAATAGAAATGAAAGTAGCGTTCATGCGTACGTACGGCTTACCGTCTCCATGAACGGTGCATTTCATTTCTTACCTCTAAATGTTACGTAATATTATAAATGAATGTATATACTGTATATATATTATATATATGATATCTACATAATGAATATAATTCGGGATATAACGGATATTTCACCACATGAACAATTTGTAATTATAAGAAGTTTATTTTTGACTCAAGTACCTAAGATCGACAAAACGACCGTTATTAACTTAAATAATTATAGAATGTTCATATCATTGTAATAAGTGATATAAAAAGGATAATGAAATTGAAAATGGTTCTTAATAAGGTATATATTAACTCTAGTTTATTATTCAGGAGGTTAAAGAACGGTTGAGTCAAGTCAGACACGAGGTAAGGGAATTTCTTAACCCAACTTCCATTCTTTGGGTTAATATCCTACTTTCAAATTAAGTCATGATATTATTATGTCATATTTTGTATTTTTACATTCTTTATGTGTACCTATAGTGAATACACATAATAGATCTATTTTCTTTTAAAAATGATCTTTTAAGGACTTCGTCTCAATCCCCTTTCATTGAGGCATATTTGGTTTTATACACAACTTTCTTTTATACGGTGTATAAACCCCTTTGACTTTTACGTTTATTCAAAAGGAATATTTTTTATACGAAGCATTTTGCTAAACGAAAAAAGGGAATGTTTTTCTTTCCATACTTATGCGGCGACAATGACTTCTCCGCCACCATGACCATTATTTGAGTTTCGGCTTCCTCTACATGCCATCATTTTTTTAATGGAAAATAAATACAAAGTTTTAACTTTATTTTATTTTGGTATTGAAAATGGTTTTGAAAGCATTTTTATTATATCAATGTGTTGTATTGATATCTTGTGATTGGAATGTGGAAATTTTATGTTTCCTTTATGCATGTTTTATGTGATACGATTATGTTGTGGTTTATGATATGTTTAAACCTATTCATATGAGGAATGTATTGGACTTAATAAGTGACGGGTGGAGCCCGCTATAGCTTCTCGATGCATCGGTAGATCTCATGAGACCACTAGACGTGGAATTGGCCGAGGCCCTTTACCAATTTGATTTATGGTTTTGGCCGAGGCCTTAATCATTTTAAGATGTCTTGGCTGAGGCCTTGACAAAATGTTTCAGAATGTCCGGCATTATACATTCCCTCATTATGAAAGTGGTTATTGATATCGCATGTGATTATTCGACCAGTAGAATATCCATGTGAAGAAGTGAATGGAATTATCTCATTTTACTTTTTCCATATTATGTTGAAGTTCAAGTTTAAATGGCTTTTGTTTTAGTTATACATTGCCTTAAATGATAATGTTTATTTATGAAAGCTTCCGCTATATTGTTAACCTTACTGATAATCTGAGCTCACCCCTTTCAATGTTTTAATATTTTCCAGGATGTGAAGAAGTATTTTATGAATGACCTGCAGGGATAGTCAGAAGAGGATATGAGTGTGGACTATGAAGACTTTGTTATTAGTTTTTCACTTTATGATATAATGTAACATTTACGAATGTATCTAGTGTTTCCAAGGCTACTAAACTATCGGTCTTTCGAGAATTGATCTTTTGTGATCATGTCAATGTTACGAAGTAATGCACCGACTCTGGGTAGCTGGGGTCGGGGCGTTACAACAGAGAACTGGCCCCCCCTGGACACCTCCATGGATTGCCCCCCCCCCCACCCACCATCACCCTGTACGGCCCCCCCTGGACACCCCCACCCCCTGGACAACCCCCACCCACTGGATGGCCCCCACCCCTTCTGACACCACCCCACCACCTGGACCCCCCACGCCCCATAGACACCCCCACACCCATGGACAGCCACCCCCACCCCCTAGACACCACCCCATCCCCCTTGGATAGCCCCCAACCCCCAACCCTCTGGACCCTCCCCCCACCCCCTTGGACACCACCCAACCCACTGGACACTTTCCAACCCCCTGGACACCCCCCTGGAATGCCCCCCAAACCCCCTGGACCACCCCATTCCCTATACATGACCCCACCCCCTGGACACCCCCCACCCTAGACAACCCCCCCCCCCCACCCACCCACCCAAACCCCATGGACACCACCCCAACCCCCTGGACGCCCACCCCTCCTAGACACCACTCCACCACATGAACACCCCCCACCACCACCACCACCCACCCTAGACACCCCACCCCCTGGACACCCCCACCCCTGGACACCCCCACCCCTGGACACCCCCACCCCTGGAAAGCCCCCCCCCCCAACCCCCTAGACACCACCCTACCACCCTGAACACCCCCCCCCCCCCCCCCACCCACCCTGGACACCCCCACCCCCCCACCCCTACACCCCTTGGACACCCCCAACCCACTGGACGTCCCCCACCCCTTCTAGACACCACCCCTCCAATCGGACAGCCCCCTGGACACCTCCTCTCACATGGATAGTCACCCCACCCCCTGGACACCACCCCACCCCCTTGGATATCCCCGTAACCTCGTGGACCCACCCCCATGGACACCACCCCAACCCCTAGACACCCCCACCCCCTAGACACCCCCACCCCTTGGAAATCCCCCCAAACCCATGTACACCACCCCAACCCCCCTGGATACCAGCATGGACAACCCCCTCCACCACCACAACCACCCTAACCCCCCCCCCACCACCACCGACCCCCCTGGACACCCCCACCCCCATGGACAGCCACCCCCACCCCCTAGACACCACTCCACCCCCTTGGACACCCCCACCTCCTAGACCCCCCCCCCCCCACCCACCCACCCCCTAGACACCATCCCACCCCCTGGACACCCCCCCACCCCCTGGACACCCCACCCCCTGGAAAGCCAACAACCCCTTGTAAAGCACCCCACCCCCCTAGGCACCACCCTAGAAAGCCTCCCCCCACAACCCCCCTTGGACACCCCCATCCCCCCCCCCCCCCGGACACCCCCACCCCCTGGACACCCCCTACCTCTTTGGAAAACCACCCCAAATCCCTGAACAGACCCTCTAACCCACTGAATTCTGAATTGAATTCTTTATGTATTTAATTAACTTATGAATTATGTGTTAATAGTGTATGGATATACTTGTTGTATTGGTATACTTGTTTTATCGGTATACTTGATGTATGTGTATACTTGTTGTAATTACCTTATGAATTATGTGTTAATTTTGTATGGGTATACTTGTTGATATGCTAATTTTTTGCAGGTCTTTTTTGGGTGTGCTACTGCAAGATTTTATGTTACAGTAGGTTGTGTATTTATCAACACTTTTTTAGTGTTGATAAAGGCCCCCTTCATCAATGTTTTTTTAGTGCTAATAAAGGAGACCCCCTATCATCACTGATCTTTACAGCGCCTTTTTAGCGTGGTTAAAGCCAATTTCGAGTGCTGATAAAGCCCATTTTTGTAGTAGTGACCCCTTCTTCGATGATGAATACACCTCAGAATATGAGTCCCCCATATATAATTGGGGAATGGGAGCCCACATGTGATGGAACTGAGGACATGGGGGACAGTTCGGATGTGGATGAACCTAATATTTTGATCATGTCCCCTTGGAAAATATATATGTTGCTTAGACTCATGGTAAAGCACTCCAGATAACCTGGAAGAGGCATGAAGGTGTCTCAGAACCCTCCAGTAGTCATCTGTACCCAATCATCTTTCATGAATGCATAGTAGGGGTTAGATTATCTGATCATCCCAGATGATGGAAAAGATTGGAACTACGTACATCATTCTTATGAGATTCTCCTGTGACCTCTGCATAAGAAACAGACCCATTTACCTTAGATTCCTCAGTTCCTGAGCCACATGCCTATAAGAAACCCCATATCAGGAAGCACTGACCACTAGCACAAAAGTGAGATGTTTTTAAATAGCTGGAAATGTTTCCATCAAAGTTCCCAATCATATATGAACTCCATATTTCAAATAATATTGTGGAGGCACTCATTGAATCCCTCTAGATCCCGCAAGAGTTTGAGATAGAAGTTTCTACATCACAGGTTTATCAACTGGAGACCATTTAATCAGAATTCCATGTCTCCATCACATTCACGGACCTTGATCAAGAAGAGGTCATCCATGGTCACATCAAGCCCCTATAAGTATTGAGTACACTCAACAATTTCAATGTCAAAAGGGACATAATTGATAATAGATATGGGATCAATCTCATCCCAGTTTGAACCCTCTGACGTTTTGTATATAGCGAAGGGGGCCTATATCCCAAAAGCTAACCATTAAAAGGAATGATAAGAGTGAGAAAATACCTCTTCGAGAAATCAAGACCAAATCCTAGTTTGGGGATCTCATATATGATGCTAAGGTTATGGTAATCTAGTAAGACACTACATATAGTTTCCTACTTGGAAGTCCCTATCTCTATAGCCAGTTGGCGGTACCTTTAACATTCCATCAGGGTTTGAAGTACCTAATTGATGTAAAAGACAGGATACTACATGGTGACATCACATCCTTCATTAATTTGTGAGGCGATATATACTAAATCATATTTCTAAAATAAGGGAGGCAAGTAACCAATAGAATATTGTGATATACTGGTTGCATCCCCTAATGGCCTGGGGACCGCCCCTACAAATACATAGAGTATACTCAACGGCGACTATGTGCTCCCTATTAATGTAATCAAGGTTTCATATCTTATCCCAGGGGTCTGATCCCTTTTTTTCCTCAGTGACAGTGTAAAATATAACTATCTCTGAAATTTTTCTGTAATGAATCAGGTAGTAGGGGATGATAATGTCTCTTCTCGTTTTCCTCTATGCCCCAATAGTGATAGAGAAGCCCCATGATTTTAATATTCACCTGAAAATGTCTCCATAGACTTAGAAGTGGAAGTGGATGTGGATTACCTAATGGACACTCCAACTTCATTTGGAGAAGTAATATCCAACTCCATATATGAGCTCAAATAGATAAATATGGTAATGGAAGAAGACCCATATGCTACTTTGATTAGTGTTTCCATTCCCATTTAAGAGAAATATATGTAAATTTAATTTTTAAAGTAGTATAGATAAGTGATCACATGAAACTATACAGAAATGATCGGATGGAATCTAGATGTGGCTATGCACTATCTTGGCTGACCCAATGAGCATCAAGGCTTCAAATAGGAGGCTAGGAGGATGCACCCCTCTCATGCCTCTAATTTAGTGGTAGAATTTGACTAGTTGATCAAACCAAAATTCATCCAGGAAATATAATGACAACAATGGATTTCCAACATCGTTCCATTCAATAAAAATAATGTACATATTAGGGTCTGTATTGATTTTAAAGACCTTAATCATCATTTCTCAAAAGATTATTTCCCATTACAAATTATAGAACTATTGATGGATGAAACTGCTAGCTTCCATGCCCATTCCTTCATGGATGGGTACTCAGGTTATAATCAGATAAATATGGACCCTAAATATGAAGAACACACTACCTTCATAGTTCTCTAGGGGATCTTCTTATATTATTTCATGCCATTTAGATTAATTAATTTTGTCTCTACATAGCAGTGTTCCATGCATCACATATTTAATCCATTTTTGTGAAGGATAGCTAAGTGTTATGTCAATGAGATAGTTGTTAAATACCAAAAAATAGATCACTTCACACACCGTAAAACAATATTCAATAATTTTTGATAGCACATTCTAAAGATAAATCCACTAAAATGTGCATTCAGGATAACATCAGATAATTTCCTCAGTTTTTTGGTTGCCACTATGGTATTGAGGTTCCCTTATAAAATACTAGTGCTATTTTACCAATATCACACCCTAAAAATCAAAAAATAATAGAGAGAACTCCAAGAAAACCTCACCTATATTTGGTGATTCATATCCACCCTAGCCAAAAAATATCTCCCCATTATCAGGATAGTTAATATGGGAATTTCTTATCAATTGGGTGATGACAGCCAAAAATCCTTTGAATGTATCAAGCAGTACTTGCTACACCAATCAGTTTTGATTCCATCGGTGGAAGGGAGGCCACTGATGTTATATGTGGCCACTATAGAGCCCTCACTGAGATACCTCCTCACATAGAAAAATTATGTGGGGATACCTCATTTGGACATTTCTAGGAACTAAAGGTCGATACTTTGATGTCGAGAAGAACTACCTTGCACTCACCTTCATATTGAAAAAGATGACGCATTAATTTTAGCACCATGAATTCCACATGGTATCTTGTATAGATCTTCCAAATTATATCCTTGGTCACCTTATTTTTATCAAGTGCTTGGCCCAATTTGCGGTCATTCATTAGTAATACAAAATTCAGTTCATAACATACTGATTATTGAAAGGGAAAGCCCTGGATGATTTCCTTGCAGCACCTCATGCCTCAGAAAATACACCAGAAGACACCAAACTCTCGGATGAGGAGGTCTTTTACTCCCATAATACTCCTCGGATATGGGATATGTACTCTAATGGAACCTCCTGAATTATAGTCATTATGAGAATGAAAAACCCACATCTCAATCAGGTAGGTCTTGGGATTGAATTTTTCTCACTACAAAAAGTTGTTTTTCTATACTCTTTCTCACTATCTGAAGGCCACAAAAATAATGAGGATGAATATCAATTCCTCATCACTGGGTTAGAATTAGACCTATATGTTCACATAGACTACCTAAATATCAAAGGGTATTCAGAACTAGTGATAAAGGCATGTCAATAGAGAATATTCCATCAAAAAGGAAGAATTGGCCCCTCTCAATGGCTATGTTAAGGGACTGATGGAAAATTTCCATTTTTATCCCACATTGGATCATGTTTCATGATCAAAAAATTCTTGTACCAATCCACTAGCTAATGCAGCAACTATCCTGAACAAACTTGATTAGGAGGAATCAATCTTCTATATCACACATCAAATAATGGTTTCATCGGTCGTTATATATAATAGGAAAGAAATCAATCAGTTCGACACCGCCCCAGAGATTCATGAACCAATGATCGCCCCTGGATAGATAGATCCATAATAGGTTATCTCTAAAATGGGATTATATCAACAAATTGATCCAAAATAGAATAGATTCATTGCCAAGCAGTAAACATCACTCTATAAGATAGTCCAAATGAGCAGAAATATCTCATGAAATGTGGATTTGATGGAATCCTTATCAGATGCATAGAATAAAGAGATATCTATACTGTCATGGAAGAAGTCTATGAAGTATCTTATGGAACCCATCAATATGGGACTAGGATCTCCCACTAAATCAGGATATTGGGATATTACTGGAAAACCATGATTCAAGAATATGTTGAATTCACCAAGAAATGTAATGAGGTTTAGATCCATGAAAACTTCATCCATTAACCCCCTAAATTTATACGTACAGTTAAATATTCCTGGACATTTTCCATTTGGGTAATGGATTTTGTGGGGAAATATCCCCCACCACAGCTATGAAATTCCTGTACATCCTTACTACTACTAATTTATTTTCTAAATGGGATGAGGCAATACACCACAAGGAAGTCGGGATGAATAATATCATCAACTTCATGAAGTCTCATATCATCACCATGTTTGTTGTCCCTCACACAATATTGATTGACAATGGAACCAGTTTCTATTATATAGAGTTGATGAAACTGTACTAAGAGTAAAATATCGAGTCCAATCATTCATCTCGTTATCATGAAATGAAAAATGCACCGATAGAGGCCTTTAATAACACTCTATCTAATATACTCTAGAATATGGTGAACAAGGATAATATTTCTTGTTCGGAAAAGCTCATCCAATCTCAATGGGCCTATAATACCACCATATGTACTGCCACATAGCCAACACCATACTCATTGGTGTATGGGATTGAGGCATTGTTACCCATAGAGTTCTAGTTGCCTTCTCTCCAAATATCCATTTTCGAAAAGATCTCAGATGATGAAAAAACATAAAAGTGTAAATATATATTAGAATGGCTAGATAAGAATAGGTTACACATACTACACAACCTAAAGTTCCACCAAAATAAGATTGCAGAGGCCTTTAATAAAAGGGTTAATCTCCGTTCATTAATCCAAAGAGAACTAGTGATTTCTCTCAGAACCCTAATGATACCAGGGAAGAAGATTGTGAAACTGGAACCCAAGTGGGAAGGGCCTTATGTCATACATAATGTCTATCATAATATAGACTACTCATTGGACACCATGGATGGGGAGAATTTCACACCTCCAAAAAATGAATGATTTATCAAGAAATACATTGCATATATTTTATCATGAAACCCCATTTCCTAATAGAAATACTTTAAACTACATGGTATCCTTTGTCCTGACCACATTCGGAAAAACTGTATGAGTTTTTTTCTAGAAACATGATGATAAACTACAGGGTTTCCCAAGAACTATGTATGGATTTATTCCTGCTGTTACAAGATATGTATTGAAGCCTGAACCTCTAAAATTTTGGGCCCAGCAAGAACTTCCCTTTTCCTTCACGTCAAGAGATCCATGTTCTTATTACACAACATTAAATTGTATAGCTAATTTCCATAGCTTAATACAGTACAATGAATATCTAAATTCCTCACTGCACAATGTTAAGTTTCATGGCCCATCTAGAACTACATATGTCTCAATTATCATATTTCAATGAGATATGTAGGGATGCCTCTATCAAATATCTTTTTCTAGCCAATTTCTCTTATCATAGCTACATAACTTTAAACTTCTTGGTTTCCCAAGAACTACCTATGGTTTGATTCCTACCATTGCAGGATGCGTAGTGACACTAGAACCACTAATGTTTTGGGCCTAGTCAAAACATCCATTTTCCTTCATGTTGGGAGATCCATTTCCTTATAACAAGATGTTAAAATTTATGACTAATATCATTACCACAAGAAATTTAACTCCACAGCTAATGTTCTCACCACATGATGTTAAACTGCACGGACCATCTAGAACTTTATATAGATTTATTCTCATTTTTAAATGGGATACGTAGGGATTCCTCAATCTTATATCTTGTTCCAACCACTATTTGATACAAAATTCCTCTATTGCACCCTCAACATCCTCTGCATTATAAGATAAACCCTTTACATTCCTTGCTTCTCACACCGATCATAGCTCACTTGAGCTTAGGAATTGCAGTAAGAGATTCCCCGAATGAGAAAGTCATGAAATTACATGAAAGTTCCATCACTGTCCTAAATGAAATATCATAAAAGGCACACCATGAGTCCCTACTGCATGAAAATAAATTTCACTTTCATAGTTCTTGTTGTATAACATAAACTGCATGGTTCCCCAAGAAATATGTGTGGCTGGATTAATATCATCACAGGATATGTAGTGATTCCTAAACCTCTAATCTTGGGCCCATCTACAACAGTCAATAGAAAAAAATTTCACCTCTCTGTATGGCCTAGACCAATGAAGAGAAAGTTTCTTATTCAAGAACTATGAGTGACTTGATTCTTGTCCTCACAAGATATATAATGATGCCTTATTTTACAAATTTGGGCCTAGTCATAATAGATAAGTATATAAATGCCACCTTCATTACTTATGGGTCAAACCTATGTTGGAAACATCATTTAGAACTACCGGTGGTTCGATTCCCATCACCATCAAATACATAGTTATGCTCAGAACTCTATTCATGGGCCCAGCCGCAGTATTAGCATTTCAAATCAAGGGACCCACATCCTCACTACAAGATGGTAAATTGCACGGCCCTTCAGAACTATGTGTGGTTTGATTATCATTTTCATGATATACATAGTGATGTTTGTAAATTTAAAATTGGCTCCAACCGTAACATTTTTATTCTTTCATGTTGGTTCACACATCCTTATGCATGATGTTAAATAGAACAAGAGTATGTAGTTACCACATGATGTTAAACTATATGGGAGCATGTCCTCACCACATGAAATTAAACTGTAAGGCAAGTGTCTTGGTCGCATGACATTAAAAATACAAAACAAGAAAATCCTCATCACATGGTGATAAACTGCATGGTGAATTTCCTTAGCACATGATGTTAAACCACATGGAAAATTTCCCCACAACACAATTATAAACTATGTAGGCCATCATCCATTTTTTATCCCTATCAAGGGACCACAGGATCCTTATCTCAGATTTCCAAAGTATGTGGTGCTTCCACCATATTTTAAAATCACATCAACCCATGTACCACACGTCATGTCTTGAGTACCTCAGGTTTCCACAATACATTCATATACCTTGTAAAAGAAAAAATATCTCTTAGTTCAGACATGCTATTGATGTACAAGGGCTTAAGACCCACCAACCACCAACATCTTGGCCCAAAAGGGATTTCTAATTATTTTGAGCATGATGTCACATTAGAGAAACCCATCACATCATTCTATTTTGGGTCATCCTTAGTATGAATATCCCATATCATTACTCATGAATTTAGAACCGATCAATCCATGATTTACAATATTTATATTTCCCGCTCAGAAGGAAGTTGGAGTGATCTTTACCCTAGGTATCCTAATTAGGATCTTGTGTAACATCCCCCATATTTGGTTCATGTGTGTCATGACTTTAAACTACCCAAAAATTGGTTATATTTGTATGACATTAAAATATACCCTATTATGCTCCTAATCACAAGACCTTAAACTAGTAGTGAAAGAAACACAAAACATTTCTGGTAGAAAACCCACAAAGGAAGACCTGATCAAATTTAAAGTCTTTTATCTCTAAACTCTTCATCTCTAGAGTTTAGTAAAAATTTAGGATGAAAATAAATAAGGCATAAATCTTATTGGGGCTATATTATAGCCCTAATAAAATTAAATCTATGTTCACTGGACCCCCTGTTCTAGAAAAAATTTAGATCAACGATTTTTCACACCTCCTCAGTATGATAATATGTTCGCTAGGCGATGTCAAAAATTTTGGGGGTTCTCAAACCCTTCTTGGATATTACGTTCTCCATAAGTCACAATTTATGATTTTAGTGCTTTGGGTCACTACACCCCCCCACCCCACATATCCCATGAATAGGAAAAAATATCTCTTAGTTCATCCATTCTATTAATGAAAAAAGGATTTGACCCACCAACCAATGACATATTGGCCCAATATAAAGGCATTTCCAATACCTTTGAACCTAAAATCACTGAGGAAGAACATAAAACCTTACTGTGATATGAACCTCTCCCCCTATGGTTGTCGCATATCATTCTTATGACCTGATCACTTTGGACCATAATTTACAATCATTGTACCAAACTATCCAAGCATATTTTCAATCCTCAACGTGATGTCACCATGTTTTGTACCCTTTCTCAAAGAAGGAATGAGACACTCCATTCATGGACCCTTTATGGCCAATTACTCATGATTCAAAACCATAGGTCATGGATCTCAAGCTTCAAATTAGAAGCTAAATTTCTATAGGGTGTCAGAACCCTTCCTGGATAGCTTTATTTCCATACCCAACCTCATCATATAGTCGATCGAGTCATCATAAATATTTCATGACCCTTAGAGAGAAGTGGGGATCATCATTTCATTGACATGATATTGATGTATAAAGTATTTAACCCACCAACTAAAGGAATCCACTCCTTTAAAGAATGTACTTTCAATCCTTGTGATCCCCACCAATGTCGTAATGGAACCTGGCACCTTAGAGTGATGCGGGTCATCCCTGGTATGAGTGTTCCATCCAATTTTCACATACTCAAACTTTTGGTTTATAATTTATATCACCCATATTCCAACTATCTAGGAGGACCTAACATTCCTATTATTTCACCCTACACCATATTACTTCCATAAATCTTCCATGACCCTTTGAAAAGAATATATATGAGATTTTTTTGGCCATGCTATCAATGCATAATGGATTTAAGCCACCACCTAAAGGAATATCTTCCATGTAATAAAGTAACTACAATCCTTGTGAGTCCTAGAAACAACATAGAAGAACCTAGAAACTCCATGTGTTTTGGGTCATTCCTAGTATTTTTGCATCATATTCTATTAATGTAATAAAAGTTCCAAGATAAAAACTATAAACTATAACAATTTAAGCATTGAGATAATAGATCCTAAACAACCTCAATAGAAGGCCCAAGATAAAATACCCTAAACTACATCAATTTAAGGTCTAAGATAAATGAATATAAACTAAATTGATTGAAGGTCGTGGCTAAAAGACATTAAACTACAATAGTAGTAGGTCCTATCTAAAAGTCCCTAAACGACTTCAATAGAAGGATTTAGCTAAAATATCCTAAACTACAACAATAGAAGGTCTAAGATAAAATAACATAAAATAAATTCATAGTAGTTCTGAGATAAGATACATTAATCTATAATGATAAAAGGTCTGAGCTAAAATACCGTAAACTAAAGAAATTGTTGGTCCGAGCTAAAAAGACAATATTCTATTGCATGAAATTTATCTAGTCTGTAAAATCTTATAAATCCCACTACATGCCCATAGCAAGATCAAACTACATTAGACAATCTTATCATATTTGGAAAAATAAGACCAATATCCCTCTCAGAAATCCATCCTATCCAAGTAGTCCTTCTTCCAATTAGGTGATCTTAAGATAACTATAATAGATTATCGATAAAGAATCTCATGTTGGTGGGAATTCATGAGCATCTCTCTAGGGGAATATATTAGAATTTTAACATTTAATTTTTTGAATTCATGTTTATTTTATATAACACAACATATGGTTATCATTGGAATGAAATATCAGATCAATGAAATATCATGCATGTCATGAATAATAGAAATTTGGATCAAAATCTAAAATGTTTAGAAAATTCATTCATTCATAATGTGAAAAAATGTGAGTAATCTCCACATTTTGGAGTCTCTATCGAGTCTCATCAAAAACCAAATACATCAAAAAGATTAAATTATAGTAAAACATGATCATCCATACTGAAATGGTCGGAAATGGTTTGGAAAGAATCATCAATCAAACACTGAAGTGCCACCCACCCTGCTTCTTTGGATTCTACTTTGGGATGAAGAGTCTCAATGAAATTTGTCAACTCCAACTAATTTTTGGGTAGTTTCTAAGGAAGATGATTATTTTTAAAGATCATACCTCATATTAGATATGATTTCCTCACATATCCATATATTCATAGTCCAAGCATCCATATGGTCCTACAATTCAGATGTCAACTAAAGACCCTGGTCCAATTCCTCTGATGACACCCTCATCTTCCTAGAAAGATTAGCCTCATCTATGAGATCCTGAAAATCCTTTTCACTTGTTTCCATATCTTTCCGAGTAAAAATGATTTGATTCATAATTTAATATAGGAAATATTAGTCAAAATCACTGCTCCCAAGTCCAGAAACAACTGGTGAAGGTGTTCCTATTAGTCGTAGAATACTTCCAAATGGGTATCAGTGATCAAGTCATGAATCTATTTCTAGATCTTCCTATGTTGTGCATGAATCTCTGTGACTGATAGACTAGGTCTGGTGGGAAGAGGAATGACTAGTTAATCCAATTAGGAAACAGGAGAGGAAGCCCCATATTCCCTTCCCTCAATAGGTGTATCATCTGTAGCCTATGTTGGAGGACTAATTTTCTCAATAAAATCGTTTTCATCAACATGGTATTCATCACACGAACAAGGTCACTTTCTTAACAACTCATATAGATCTTAAATAATTTCCATTATCTCCACAAATAGAGGGGTTCTTGATTCTAAAGGCTTGTCCAAACTACAAACCAACTAGTTTAGCACACCACCTAGATAAGCTGCTACCCAAGCCTGGGAATAATCCTAGGTGAGAAAAGTAGAAGCACTAGTAGGAGAAAGTATGATCTTAGCCTTAGTATCTTCACAGGCCATCATCTTCCAAAATTAGTAGATTACCCCAGGATTTCATTCACATTTAACTCCATCCAAAACAATTGTGGATACCCTTTGGGTGTAGCCGAAGTACTGAGCAAATTTATTGGGTGTATAATGTTCATAGATAATTAGGTCATCCACTATGGTTGTGAGAACCCCTTCCCAAAGAGAGATAATGTACAACCTTTCATCAAGGGAACCACCACCATTATCAATAATTGGTTCATCAATTGTATGGAAAGGAGTAAATTAGAAGCTATAATATTCAATCAATGCATCCTTAACCTTGTAAGGACCTAGTGACATTGCTGTAACCACTGATTTGTTCAACATTCTGGGATAGGATATGGAATTTGATATCCTTGTGGTGTTATAATATTCAAAATAATTAAATTTATCCATAATCCAACCAAACAAAAACTAGATAGGAATATTGATTCTATAAGGATTGTTACCTTATTGGATGTTTCCTAGAAAATGATAAATACTCACAGGGATTGTAACTTCCAAATTAAGGTATTTTCCTTCTGCAATTCATGCCTCCATCACCAATGTGCTAACTCGGAACCCTAAATGCATATTGCTAACCAAGAAAATCCACCTAATAAAAAACATTTCCATAAATCATTCCAAGATAAGGTATAAGCATATATTTTAATTCACGTGTTATCCCCATGAGTTATGATCCCCAGTTTCTAAGATAACCCAATATAAGCCAGTACTATTGTGGACTTACTGAAGAGGGTACTAATGAGGATGTGTGGAAATTGGCTGATCCCCATTGTATCAAAGAAAAATATTGATCCAATCCTTATAATAAATGAGATAACAAATTTTTATCTCCTTCCTCAATTTCACCTTCACAATAATAATAATATCCTTTACCAACATTGGGGTCAACAAGGGATCATCCCCAACATCCACATTAGGGATTAATTCATCATAAATCTCTCTAAGAGGAGAAATCTCACCCAATTGGTAGATGTATAATAGGATAATCCCACTTCATCATGGGATTAATGGAATGTGTTTGTTCGAAGGCACCGATGTCTGATCATATCTCAAAGAAGGTCAGGCTTATGGTAGATGATGAACTTGGAAACCCACCATACTTATTAAAGATGAAATTTTTATAGCGAGTCAACAAACTCTATGAAATTTCCCTAACCTAGAAGGGTCATGACCATCAATCAGTGAAATTACTATTGGGATGAATAACCCACCTCCAACTCCATCCATCACTAATAATCTTTAGAGAGGAAGTAAATATACTTGAATAATCATGAGTGATAGGATGATGAACGAAGTTATAGTCATCCGGACCCAGAGAAGAGTCCATCAGTATATAAGATAAACTCTAGGGTGGGACTACTACTATATATAATTCCTCTTTAATTGTCACATTAATGCATTAACAAGAAGTTTACAACCATTTATATGGAATATTGGATCCCGATGATGGGAAGAAAAAATCATCCACTAGACCAAACCAGTATAGAGGGAGTCACCGAGATAAAGAACAGTCATGAAGCTCAAATGAGAGGAACCTCTTTAGAAATTCATTATCAGAATACACATGATAGCGAGGATCATAATTATACTACCTAGTAATCAGGGCCATTTTATTGGTCATAGTTGAGGAACATTGATGAGAACTAGATTCCATTTAGTAAGATTAAGTAGAGTATGCTAGATAGATAATATAAAATCTTTTCAAAAGGAATGACATAATTAAATAACATGATTATGTGCATCATATAGATCATCAATGGATTCAATAATCTCCTAAATGTATCATTGGTCACATAAATCCCACAGATAATTGCACAATCTCATGGCCCCTTAGAGACATGTGATCGCATGACCTAGACATGGTCACATAAATTGCATGATAGTTGATAAATCAAATGATCAACTAGCAGACCCAAAAAAAATCTCAAGATAATCACAGTCCACATAGCTGAAGTTCATGAAATTATAGAATTATGGTTCGTTGTTTGATTGGACATGTACCTAAGCAAAAGTGGTCTTATGGAAGAATTATTGCGAAAATGGACTCATGACGAACGATTGCGAATAGGTCATGGATCAGGTATTGCAGAAATGTATTGAAATAAGGGAGAACGATGGAGGAAAGGCAAGAGAGATCTAGAGCAATGGTAGTTAGTGGATAAATCCACCCTTTGATCCCTTATATATAGGGAATTTCGTGGAATACCAAGCTTCTCCATAGACATTGATTCACCAAAATGCTAAAGACTCAGGTGGGCATTTACGTTACTGAGAAATGAGCCCTTTTCCCCGCGAGCATCATTCCTGAGGGGGGTAATTTTTTAAAACGTCCAAATGAGTATCAAAAAATTCATAAAGGAACAAATACCTAGATATTGGTATTATTTTCCCCATAAATTAAAATGAAGGATAAGGTCGTCGAAGCTCATGGATCGTCTAAGCCTCTAAGTGACACAATCATGTGATCATTGTAAGGTCATGCTAAAGAACCATGTGTAGTTCATAGACTATATTTGATCCCATGGAGACCATCTTCACAAGACATTCTGCTCTTGCAAATGCATCTTGGAAAACTAGTGGTTGTGCGGAAGCATCTGGATAAACTACCGTAGGCCACGTAGTTTTTTAACTGATGATCTCCTGACAACCCATCCAAGAAACTTTCATAAATATGAGGAAAATATCCCAAAAATAGAGGCCTCTTGAAATCATAAAACACATATGATGGGTCCATGATGGGAGAAATTGTTATCCTTGACAACATTCGAGAAAATACACAAGACCCCAAATCCTTTATAAAATAAAATAAATGAAATAAAAGGAGATTGGAGGAGACCACTCATGGTCGTAAAAAACATTATATGTGCCTTTGGAGATCCACAAGACACTATAAGACCCTAGTTACATGCCCCCCTCATCTCATGAAATCCCTTTGGCTTTCCATCCTTGTTACACGAATCCCCTTGGGTATGTCTCGGAGAACTCACACTCCCCATTTGGATCCTTGAGGAAAAATGGATGGGTTTATTCATTAAATACTCATGAATCCCAATAGTAACATTGTTTGTCACATGATGCGTCAACAAAAAATAGAGTAATTTTCCTAAAAAATAATCATGAAATCTCGTATGACACTCAATCTTTGTAAAATAAAACCAAATAAAAGTGAGGAGGTGGGAGAATCTCACGGTTCTAAAACTCTTGTGATGAATTAAGGATGTAAGAAACACAATCTTGTAAGAATATTTGAAAATTCGTCATGAACCTTTGAATTCCCCTTAATGAACTATCATTGTCTCATGGAATTACGGTAAAAGTCACCTGAGATCATGTGAAGGACTTTCAAAAGGCATCTTGATAATGCGAAGGCTCTTGAACATGAAAATATAAAAATATGGAAGTCTTTTGGAATTCCCACATAATTTAAAAAAGTAATCATTAATTATAAATAATCTAATAAGGGAGGAATTGATGGGAGGGACTCACGGTGGCTAAAAATCAGGTGATTCCCTTAGAAGTTGTCCATGGTAGAGGTTCGCGAAGATGTGTGGCACCAGAACCCTTCATCGACTCCAGCTTGGATTTGCGTAAGATATTCCACCTAAAAAGAAGAACAACCAGGGTGGAGAGGAATATAAATACCCACACTAGTATGAAAAATTCATAGATGCCTTTCATGACCAAGAGGGTGAACTCTAGGAATTTCGCACCGGTGCAAGAGAGGGTTTCTCATAGTGGCTGATCTTGTGACCGAGAATTATTATATCATGTAATATACTAGGGAACATCTAGAGTGATCATGTAGTTTACATAAATCACTTCGCCTGATCTTTTATATATCACATGATGGACTTCTGGAAGGAAATTTGAAGAACATACCACATGTCTTCTAGATCACGCAAGACTTAAAAAAACTGAAGCTAAATAAATATAAGGAATTTGCAATACAAGGGCTAGAAAAAAGAGGAAAGGTGGAAGACTTAAACAAAAAACATGTACTCTAAAATCATAAAATTTGCGTTAACCATCCATTACATGTAACACAACTAGTACATGTCACACATATCTCACAATTCTCATTCGGTATGCTATTTGGTTCATGTGAATTCCTCTAAACATGTCAGAGTTGGCCACGTGGTTCTCATGTGCATGATAGTTTAGTCTCATGAATCCATCTAGGCTTTCCACCCAAGCCTTTCAATTTCCTTCTGATACGTCTCCTCAATCATATAATGGTGCCCTCTCATGTCATCCAAGTCTCTTGGTATCATCTATACATGTCAACTAGTTCACACGACACCCTCTGAACAAGTCAGTCAAAACTCACGCTGCCCACCAAATATATCAGACAAAATAGGATACACCCCCTAAGACTTGTCACAATGACTCTAATGAGACCATCCATATATTTCATCCTTATCTTGTGATGAAACCTGGTTAAAGTAGTCTAGATCATGTCACACCCTCTAGACAAGCCATCTAGGTCACGCAATGAATTCCAAGACACACCATCTGGGTCTTCCGATGTCCACTAGACATGTCTGCCTTGATCATTAGATAACCCTTAGAAAAGCCATTTGGGTTATGAAACGTCCTCTAGACAAGTCAACTGGATCATTTGACTATCTTTGGATATGTTGGGTATATACTCTCCTACATATCAAGAAAACAATCCAAACATAACGAGTGGATAATTAGTGCATGTCAGGTAGTAAATCAGGCTAGTTCACAAGGGAATCCCATGTTTTGATAACCTCATTTATCCTTATTGTGTAATCTCCAAATACAGGGAAACATTAGAGTCTAAGACCCAATAAGAGGCATAATATGATATTCCCCAATTTGAAATGGCATCCCAGGACTTGATAACATTGTTCATCCTTGGTATGTGCACCCCAATAAGTAGGAAAACATTAGAGTTTAATCCCTAACCAGAGACATAATATGATATGTCTCAATTATAAGGGAAACCTCAGTGTGTAAGCCCCGGTCAATGGAACTATGCTAACTCTGATTCTTGTCATAATCAGGAAATGTAGGACACCTCCTAGAGGTTCGAGCTCTATATTAACCTTCCAAGGGTGGTCCCTGTATAAAAGTCCTACATATCTAATAAATTATGTTGATTACATTACATACCTTATTCTCCTAATGATCTTGGCTCACATGGGCTTAGGGAGTTGCCTTTGTAATATCAACTTCACCATAATCCTCCACAAAGACTAGGGAAACATAAGTTGGTAATCCATGGTCTATTTAACTATGATAAATATGAATCCTACTATAACCAGGATACATAGGATGTATTTTTAAGGCCCAAGATTAAATAGGAACCGACTTCGGTGCAAGTCCTCCCATGTCTTCAACATCTCAACCATCAGGACCCAATCATTCCCACAGGCTGATCACTGTACCTGAACATCTAGTAGACTAGAAAAACAAATTAACTATGGAAAATATGATTCTCACTATAATCGGGATATGTAGGACGTCTCCTCAAGACTCAAGCTTTAACACATCGTGTCTCAGAACACCCATGTATGATCATTATGTATGATGTTAAAATTCATGGGATTAATAAACCACATGGGTTTTGATTCATTCAATAATCATGATACATAGGATGCCTCATAGCAGCTCAATCCCCTCTTTAAAATATTAACTGTCTCCCTACGTGGTAGTAAATTTAAAAACCTTCTATTATATGGATTCATCACATAAGCATTTTTCATTTATGGTAACAGATGGAGAACCTTGTATACATATAGATGGATTCAGATATGGGACCTCCATATTTTTTATAAAGAGAGAGACTTAACCTATAGTCATTTTGTTCGGGTAACTAGTTCCATATAGAGATTAGAAAAAGATTAGAAAACATGTCTTAAATCTATAAGAGAGTCTTGGAGTATGAAAAAATTCCCCCCAAAAGAGTGAGGTGATCCTGACCTCCCATCCTCTAGAACAATGCTATTCACTAAGTACCATGAAGACTAAAACCCCAGGTGACCACCTGCCTTTAGAAAGAAGTTCCATTCCCAGTTACATATAGGGAATCCATTTTTATTTTCTAGGGAAAACATAAAAAATGTAAAACCCAATGCGAGCAATTGAACAAGGCCTTAAAACCCCACAATCAATTAAAATGTCTATAAATTTCTATCCACGCCTTTTGGATCCCATAAAAACCCCATCCCACTTGAAATTTTCCCTTAAATACCCATAAGACTTTTTTTTAACTTGGTGTATAGATAAATTTAAGCTAAATGATTATTCTTGTAGCTCCCTCTTCATCTCTCGTATAGATGGAACGAATAACCTATTTCCAAAATTAAATAATCCATATTTATAGATAATGTATATCAATTTCCCATCATTCAATACTTTAATCTTATGTTAGACATACTTAACATTTTATTGGTACATATCTACTTATCTAGTAAAGATGATTTAGCAATTTCTTGGAAAAGGAATGATGGGTCCCCTTGCATAAAAATTACCTTATCCATCATTACTAGATGTCTAAATATAGGATCCTTGTTAATCCTTATCATGGTTATAACTCTATAGTTTCTCCCACTCATTACATTAACTACCATTTTTCCTTCCCAGGGTGGTAGTGTATCAAGTAGTCATAGTAATTGATTAGTTAAATCCTATTATTTTCCTCATATTGATATCTTTTTGAGAGAAAATATACTTTATGTTTTTGCAGACTGTATATATGTCATATATTTCTTTATAGAGATAGTTACTTCATATCTTCATGGAAAATAATAAAGCTTTCATCTCAAGTTCATGAGTTGGATAGTTCTGTTCATAAATTATCAATTTCCTTCTTGTATAATCAACCACTAAATCATTTTTTATAATTACATATCACAATACTTTGTTTGATTCATCGCGATATATTACAAATCCTTACATTACAAATGTTAGAGTCAATACAAGTGAATAAATCAATATTACTTTTTCCTCTTCCAAGCACTCTTCACATTCCCTGGACCATGTGAATTTAACCCCTCTATATGTTAACTTGATTAATGAGTCATAAAATTAAATAATTTTGAACAAACTTTCGATAGTAGTCTCTTAAACCAAGGAAACTATGTATCTTGGTTATATTTTTCAGTGTAGGTGATTATTTTACTACCTTTATCTTTGAAGGATCAATATATATTCCATCCTTATAGAAAATATATCTTAAAAATAAGCATCACCAAGGAAAATCCACACTTACTAAATTTCCATATGATTTTTTTTCTCTGAAGGTCTCATGTATTATTCATAGATGGGTTTAATTCCCCTCCTGGATTGTAGATTATATTAAGATATAATCAATGAATACTACCATGAATTTATTAACATGATCCTTTAATACTTTACTCATCATATCCATAAAAACAAAAGGTTAATTATTCAATCTATACGGAATTACTGTAATCTCATAATGTCTATACCTCATATGAAATTCCATATTTGGTATATCCCCCATCATTACCCATAAATAATGATAACCAGAGAGAAGTTTGATCTTTGAAAAAAATCAAGATCCTAGAATTTTATCAAATAGATAATTAATATTTCGTAAAGTATAATTATTATTTATAATAATGGTATTTATATTCTTATAATCAATGCAAAAAATAATAGATCCATCCTTCTTTTTTACAAATAAAAAAGGTATCCCCACGTAAAAACATAAGGGATATAAATTATAGAAACAAAAATTTTTCTAAAACAACTATTATATTATTTTTAAGATAAAAAACAAACTAGTGATACAATCTAGGATCCAATGGTTTCGAATCCATGGAAAATAGGGCACATACACAACTTGTACATAATAAAAATAATCATTTTTTAAACCCTTCTTCTTTCTCCTACTAAAATCTCTCACGTTCTCCTTAGTCTTGAGGATATAAATCAATGAAATGGGTGATCTAAATGCTCAATAATGGGAGGAATATCAAGGGATGAATAAGGAATGTGAATCAATAGTACATGAGTGAGCATAATCAACATCATCATATCATAAGCATAAGATCATCATCATAATCTCAAGGGAAACATTTGATAAATGAATTGAATATGGAATGTCCATAATAATGAAACACCATAACATAATGTTAAAATACTACACATAGTTAAGAATAAATATAGAATCATGTTCACGTATAACATATGTGTATAAATCATAAAATTATAGTTGTTAACAAAATTACCATCATGTTCATGCATAATACACATAGTCTCATGAGATATATCAAATTACCTAATGAATTAGAGGGATATATAATTTTGGTTTCAACAATCACATAATAAAATCATCATTATCATGTATGAAACATGGAGAGATAATGTAAATCAATATTAGTCATGAAATAAACCCATGGAAAGGAATAAGATTTATAAGGGTTTCATAAATTATACTTTAAGGAATAACATTTGGGGTTCCCAAATTAGTAAGGGAGATTATATTATATTATAAAATATACTTTTTCTTTGAATCAGTAATAACTCAATATGATTGGAAGAGTTGTTTTAAAAATAATGTTTTTATGAAAAATCATTTTAATTATCTTATAAGTCCTTTAGATAAGGTAAAAACATGTATATCCCCAAAAATAAAAGGTAACGAATTGTGAAAGAAAATTTTAAGCACAATAGAGGGAAATACCTACTAATAATAAAATGAAGTAAGAGATAACCCAAAAAAAAGAATTTGGTTTAATAATACCCTTATCCTAATTCATGTTTTATTTCATTGCTTTTACTTCTCTATTTTCTTGGTGTTATTTATTTTCTATAGCATTAAAATCCTTTGATCCGTGGATTTGGTTTACTCTAAAATATCCTTAAGGATTATAAGAAACATAAGAGAGGGGATTTTGGTAGAAAATTGGCTTTGGTAGGTGGAAGTGAAGTAGTTTTCCAAGGGAGGTGTGAGGGTTTTTTATACTTAGGGAGAGGGGTATTTTATAGTTATAATATTGAAAAAAATATTATATCATTGGTAAAAATTTAAACAGAAATGTTTTTGACATTATGAGATATATTTTAATTACATTAAATAATTTTTACAATTTCAAACACTTTATAATCAATATTTATTATTATAATCAAAAGGAAAGGTCTAAAAATGAAAAAAAAGATTTTAATGAAATAATTTAGACATTTGACTTTGGAATGTAATTTTTAAATTTTTTAAAGATTTTTATTGAATTTAAATGACTCATTTATCAAATTAAATAATTTTTTGGTTGATAAAATATTTCTAGAATTGATTATGTCATTATTAAATCATGAATGGTGTAATTTAAAACACACTAATAATGAAAAACTATATTTCTACTATTTACCTAATAATTAAATTATTTTAGAAAACTACCAAGAAATAACCCTAAAAATTTTAGATATGTTGATTACAAAAATTATATTCATTTTATCTAAATAATTTTATAACATATTTAATTTTAATTTTTAATATAAGAAATTATGATTTTTACGAAATACTGTAAAATATTATTTATTAAAAACATGATTATATTTTCTTTGAGTTATTAATATTGATATATATTTTATGGAATTATAATATTTATATTTTTATAAATTACCCATCATAAAAATTACTTACATTACATTTTATTATTTTTAGGTAAAATTACTAATCCAATGATCATGTTGCTATTACCAACAGTAATTTAGTTATTCCCAATGGTCACATTATTATTCCAACAATCACATTACTATTCCAATAGTCATATTACCTCTTATAAATACCTATTAATTCTCTCATTTGAAATTCATTACAATTCCTCACAATATTCTATAATTCTCTATTCTAAGATGTTGATTGTTTTACTAATATTTTATTTTTCCTATAATATTGTTTACAAGTGATAATTATAGTAGATTGGAATGATCCAAATTTTCCCATTTTAATTTTCTTATTTTATATTTTTTCCCATTGTAATATTTGTCATTTTCATTGGTTTAGTTACTGACTAATGTAATGATATCTATTTATTAAACAAATTTTTGTTAGTTTATCTTGGTTTTTTATGAGTATAATACTATATAATATAATATAACACACATTTATTTAGGTAAAAAAATGTCACTAATAAATTTTAGGTCATTTCATTCTTCCCTATTATAAATTTCTTCCCTAAAAATTCAACTCATATTCTCAGTTGAGAGTAGATTAGCATACTTATGTTTTTTTATTTCCTTTGGTTCCCACATCGCATTTTTATATATATGGTTCTGTTATAGTACTTTGACAAGGTAAGTTGTCCTGTTACATATAAATTTTTCTCTATTGTTCAAGATCATTACTGGATACTCATCATAAGAGAGGTCATTTTATAATTATACCACCTCCAAATTCAGTACGTATGAGGGATCAGGTATGTAATTCCTTAGAAGATATACGTGTAACACATCATGAACTTGAGACACGTTTTTTAGAAATGATAGTTGATAGTCATTGTCCTATAATATTAAGTATCTCAAAGTGGCCAATATACCTAGGGATATGATTTAATTTCCTTCCGAACCATATTAATTTCCTCCATGGTGATATTTGAATGAAAAATTTTTCTCCAACGTCAAACTCTAAGTCCCTTCTATGGTTGTCAGCATGGATCTTATGGAATGTTTGTAATATTTTTTTTATATATTATTAGATAGATTAATCCTTTTCTATATTCACATTCATAGGATCATGTCCAGGAATATTTTTTCACCAACTTCATCCCAACTAGTAGGTATTCTACATCACTACCCATGTAGATCTTCAAATGGATCCATTTCAATTCCCCAATAGAATTTGTTATTGTATGAGAACTCAAAAAATGATATATGTAGATCTTATTAACCTTTAAATTCTATTAATCAAGATCTCATCATTTCCCTGACTGTCTAAATGTCCCTTTATGATTGGCCATCAGTTTTGGGGTGATAGGCCATACTGAAATTTAATTTATTATTCAAATCATGTTGAATACTTCTCCATAATTTAGAATTCAACCTTGGATCATGATTAGAGAGGATCGAAAGTGGGTCCCCATGAAGCCTCTCATATTAATTTATGTATATCTTAGAATGTTTTTCAAATTAAGAAATATTCCATAATAGCGATTAAGTGGGGAAGTATTTTTGATTCAATCCACTAAAACACATATTGCATTGCTTCGTTTGTATGTCTTTGGGTGACCAGTGAAAAAGTACCTCAAGATGTTCCCCCAGTTCCATGTGGGTATGGGAAATGGTTTTATCATCCCCATAGACATCTATCACTTTTATTTTAACATTTTGGAATACCATTCACTTTGAGGTGTATGCAGTGATCTCCTTATTCATGTCGACTCACCAGAAGTGATCTCAAAGATCATGATACCTCTTGGTACATCAAGGTTTGATGGAGAAAAAATATGATATGTGCATTATATAATAGATTTTTTTATCTCATATGATTTAGGAACACAAAGTCTAGTTACAAACTGAATAACACCATCTTTATCAATTTTCAATTCATAAATATTACCCTCCTTTACTACTTCCACCTTCTTTTAAAGCTGCAGATCATCCCTTTGTGCCTATTAGATCTTCCCATAGATAGATGGTTAGGAAATAATTTTGTTCAATGTTGGATTTATTTTTCTGCCATTATGATTTCATGATCCATCCTTTGAATATCCATGAAGATATTGTCTTTCTCAATCTTCATCATATATAAAGTAGAAGTTTCCTTTCTATAATGTCCCGGGTCCAGGTGCTGCCCAAAGGTGCCCTAAACACAGTTGGTCACATGACCACATGCACATTTCCCAAAACACTAGAGGCATCCAACTTGCAGTGAGGGTCAATGTCTGATAATTTGGAAACTATGCCCGATATTGGCTAAATATACATAGTGGAAAGTATGAAGTAAACAATAGCGGAAGCAGTAATACCATAAAATATAAGTAAACAGTAGAAGATCGATGGTAATAAAACA
Organism: Viscum album; assembly: GCA_963277665.1. Lineage (NCBI taxonomy): Eukaryota > Viridiplantae > Streptophyta > Magnoliopsida > Santalales > Viscaceae > Viscum > Viscum album. The sequence continues at coordinate 1,358,447,299 of OY728159.1, forward strand.
GATGGAGCACATATATAAATGATAATTGTCACATGTGTCTAGGAAATCATCCAAACAGGTCACAATGTTGGAAATAAAATACAAAAAACAAAGTGCATAAAATAAAATAAACTCCAACAACATCGCAATCCATAGATTGTTCTCATGCTTTCGATCTCCAGGAGTAATCAAGTACCTGATGAAGAAGAGAGATTTCCCCTATCTTTACCTTCAATCATATAATCTTTTTGGTTATAAAAGCATGACCCAAACAATTTGCGAGACAAATCATAGTAGGTAACCACCAAAAGATATGTGCCTAACTGTCAGTGAATATATATAGCAGCTAATATGAAAGAATGAAGCAATAAACTAGGAAGTACTCTACAGACAGTAATCCTACAGTTTTCAATTACATTCATTTACATTTATTATTAAATTTTTTGAATCATGTAATCTCAAGATTTATCCTAAGCTCTATATCCCCCTGTACAATAGCAACAAATCAGATTTCTCAAAATATCATCTAAACAATAAAATAAGACCAAGTCCAAGATTGTGATTTGGCTTGGCATACATGTCACAATCATTAAATAATGCATAAAAAACCCTCTGGGAAAGCTTTCACGGTCTAAACCCTTTGGTTTAATATATACACAATTCATTAAATACAAACCACCTGGGTAACTCTCACAGTCAATACCCATGGGTCAACATGGCATTAATAAATTATAAATGACTTCCTGGGTAGCTCTAATGGTCAATATCCCTAGGTCAACATAACACCAATAAATTATAAAAAACCTCCTGGGACGCTCTAATGGTCAATACCCCTGGGTCAGCATAACATCAATAAATTATAAACAACCTCCTGTGTGGATCTCACAGTGAATACCTCAGGGTCAACATAGCATCAATAAATTATAAACGACCTCATGGGTAGCTCTCGTGGTCAATACCACTGGGTCAATCATCTACACCAAGGCTCTCACGGTCCAATGTAAATAATGAAAAAGTCCCCACATTCTTCTTGGTCCAAGTATTTCACAATCCATTGGAAAACATGCACATATAATATCAAAGCAACTCATGTAATCTAAAACTACTACATGGATAATCATTCACAATTCATATCACAGGAATTTCATATAATCAATCAAACTCCATCCTAGACAACCAAGGCATGGAAAATATGGAAATCCTAATAGGAATCCTAGACCAAATCTCCATAAACAATAAAACAAGATAAATGCACCCAAGGGTGTCCCATAAACAAGGTATCCCACCTTACAAATAAGAAACTACACTTTATCGGTAAAATAAACCATTGTAGGTAATAAACATGGTTAAATTCCAAATCAATAAATACCCCAAACATTGGTATGAAGAACTTTAACCATATATAATCCAAGACAACACAAAGAAAGGCAAAAACCACCTAAAGTTTTGTCATACAATCGATATAATTGAACGTCAACCCTTGAATTGGCCTAAAACTTCATAGATCTATAAAAAAGAGAAAAACACCCAACCTTGAATAACTCTCAAGAGCGGACGAATCATGAAGAAAGGATTTAGGGGTTTTGATAACTCACTAGTATAATTTCAACGCACCCAATGGTGTCTCAATCAGAGATCAGATGGAGAATTGGGAGGGGTTTGGAGTTCATCATCCGTTCTATCGCTCTCATTTAGAAACCATGGGGAGAAGAAGATACTTTGGTATATGAGACATGACCTTGCTCTGATTTATCATATAAAAAGAAAATTGAACAACATGTTCATTAAAACTACATGTCATGTATTAGAATCATCAGGCTTCTCACTTATGTGGTCTGTTAGGACACCACACTACCATGTATTCAGCCATTATACGACCAGTACGCAGTTGTACACGGCACCTGGGTACACGACGTGTACTTAGAAAAAACTCATTTCTTCCTTTTCCTTAAAAAACAACTATAAATCAAGATCCATACCTGAAATGGAGATACATGTTCTTACAAACTTCCCCCCATAAAGAAATTTTTTCCAAAATTACCCTTAAAAGGGTGGTGAAGAAGAATCTACGAACAACTCCAACCACTATGATCGCACATCGGTCTCCCTCTCCCAAGTATCATCCTACACACGCATATACTGCCATAGCATCAGTACTAGAGGAATAGACCATCCACATAGAACCTTCATGTTGTGATCCACAATTTAAATAATGTGCTCCTCAAAATGGAAATTCACTTCCAACTCAACCTCCTCGGGTTGAAAAACATGAGACAGGTCTGAAAATTTACGTTGTAGTTGAGAAACATGAAAGATGTCGAGCATAACCCAATACCACTGAGGTAAATGCAACTGGTAAGAAACTGTCCCGACTCTATAAATCCTCAAATTTCCTAACATATATTGGTGAAAGCTTCCCATATCTTCTAATACTTCTATTTCCCAACCTCGGTGTGACATGTAGGAAAACCCGATCTCTGACCTTGAACTCTATAAGTTATCTCCATCAAGTATCATAAGATTTATGTCGTGACAATGTAGTATCCATCCTCTTCTGAATCAAATCCACCTTTTTAGTGGTCTCTTAGATATTACAAGGTCCCATCATAACTGCCTCTCCTACCTCCATCCTACATAAGGGTGATCCGCATGGCCTACCATACAAAGACACATAGGGTGGAATCTTAATCATTTCCTGAAAACTATTATTGTAGGAAAACTCCCCCATAGGTATGTGTCTCTCCCAAGAGCTCCCAAAATCCAGAACGCATGTTTGAATAATATACTCTAAAACCTAAATCATGCACTAAGACTGACCGTCTGTCTGGGGAAGGTATGCTATACATAGAAGTCCCTATATACCCAAAGCCCACTATAGTCCCTTCTAGAAAAGAGAAGTAAACCAGGAATCCCTTTCTAAATTGATTGAGTGTGGAACCCCATGCAAAAATACTATATCTCAAATGTAAAACATTCCAAGCTCATCAACATTGAAGGATTCTTTAATCAGTAGGAAATGTGAAACCTTAATGAGTCAATAGATAACAACCCAAACTGCATCATTCCCTCGAGGCAGCCTCAATAAACCTATCAAAAAATCCATTACAACATCATTTCACTTCCACTCAAGAATGGGTATCTTTTTTAAAATCCATTCCAGTCACTGATGCTCTGCCTACACCTACTTATAGGTGGAGAATCTAATAACAAGACCATCTACACCCATCTTCATACCTGGCCACCAATACTGATGATCTAGATCTCGACATATCTTGGTGACACTAGGATGAACTTCCCATAACGAGGAATGAAAATATCACAAAATTTTCGCGTGCATGTCCACTAACACCCATACATTCCCATGAAAATGCAAAACCTTATCCTTGCCTATGATCCACCCAGGAGTAAGTTTCTCACCAAACACACCCTTCCGTAAGACTAGGCCTTTGGAATCTAATAGTTTCCTCATCCACACCCGATCTGGTAGAGTTGAGGTAACATCTATAGAAGAAAGAAACATCTGATCAAGTTTTTTGGGCACCTCCAAATGCATCTCAGTGAATAGAGCCATACGCTTCCACTTGCTAATGGACTCTTGAACTACATATATCTGAGATCTCCTATATAATGCATTAGCCACTGCATTGCCTTTCCCAATCAAGTAGGAAATCTCAAAGTCAAAGGACTGAAGGTACTCAACCCACCTTTGTTGTCTCAAATTTAGATCATGTTGATTAAAGATATACTTGAGGATTTTGTGGTTAGTGTATACCACAAAATGATCTCCCAAAAGATAATGTATCCAACAGCGCAAATCATGTACAACCATAGCTAACACGAGGTCATGAATAGGATATTTCCTCTCATGTGTCCTCAAATTATAAGACCCATACACAGTGACTCCTTCCCCTTACATAAGCACTGCTCCTAACCTGATACCTGATGTGTTGCAGTATACAGTGTAACTCTTGCCCAGATTCAGAAAAATTAGTATCGGTGCTGATGGAAACCCCCTTTCAGCTCATGAAATGTTGAATTGTAGGAATCTATCCACAAGTAATTTTCACCCTTCTTAGTCTGGACCATCAATGGAACTGCTAAGCATGAGAAGTCCTGAATAAATTGTTTGTAGTAACCAAACAACCCCAAAAAAATTCGTACCTCAAAGATGTTCTTCAACTGTTCCCAGGAAACCACAACTCTCTCATTCTATGGGTCTTCTAATACTCCTGTCTCCAAATTTATGTGACCTATGAAGTGAATTTGGTGCATCCCAAAGTGGATCTTTGAGAGCTTATCATATAATTGCTGCTCTCTCAGTGTACTCAATATGATCTCAAGATGGATGGCATGGTCATGTTGAGTGTGAGAGTAAACTCATATATCTTCCATTAAGACTAACAAAAAATAATCCATGTAAGTATGGAACACTCGGTTCATCAGTTTCTTAAAAACTATTAGCGTATTCGTGAGACCAAATGACATAACCAAATACTCGTATAGAATATACCTACTCTGAAAGGTTGTAAGAGGTATATCTAAAAGTATAACATGAAACTGATGATATCTTAATCTCAAGTTGATCTTCGAGAACACCCGGGCACCTCAAATCTGATCAAAGATATCATCAATCATTGGTAAGGGATATTAATTCTTGACCATAAATTAGTTCACCTTTCGATAATTCACACAAAGTCATAGGGTATTGTCTTCTTTATTTGTGAAAAGGATGGGAAAACACCAAGGATAAGTACTGGGTTGGATGAAACCCTTTTCCTACAACTCCTTTAACTACTTATTGAGCTTCGGTAACTCTAATGTAGCCATTCTATAAGGAAGAATGGACACTGGTGCTTTTATTAGCACAAGGTCAATAGATAAATCCACCTCTCGATCTGGAGGTAAACCTAAAAAGTCATCTGGAAAGACATCTCTAAAACAACCCACCACCAGATGAAATCTTATTTGTGAAGTCCCCTGGTCAGCCAAATATAAATTAGTAATCTGGGCTATGATTCCTCCCAACCCATGATGCTCGGGTCCAGCTCATCTTGCCTGGACATGTCATTCCCCCTTGTGTAGAATGGATCCACCCTATGGTGATATAAATATCACCCTACGGTGATATCATTCAGCAAAGTCATAAAAGTAGACCAACCAGTCCATTTCTAGTATGACATCAAAGCATGTCACATCAAAGCATGTCATATCTCAGACATATAGGTCCCATAAGAAGTGACACCCACCAACCTCAATAGGGAACTCCTTAAACTGATGTACATTAGTCATTCTAATCTTCAATAGAGTGTCTAGTGTCATAAAATCATTAGGATTAAAGATACAGAGCCCAAGACTCTCCAAAAAGCAAACAGATATAAAACTATGGGAACACCTAGTATCAAAAAGAGAAAAAGCTTAAAATGATGCAATTAGAATTTTACCTATAACCGTAGAGGGTCTGGGATCCTTCTACTTCTAGGTCTACTCTACTATAAATGTCTGACCTGTATCATGGCTCTGCAACCCTACCAAGAAACCCTGAGCTAGTTCACCCTACTATTGCTAAGAACCTGTCATCTAGCTACCATAGTCATGAACACCTCCTCAGCCTGAAAACCCCAAATTTGCGGACTAATGAGAAATTGGTGGTCTTTCTTCTGAACTTGGAGTCATAACAGATCCCCTATCACTCGCTGTTGTTGGGAACACCCTGCCAAAATTATGAATATGACCCATCTTTCCACAAGATCAATAGTCAATTGGGTCTCTTGGGAATTTTGGTCTTGTATTCCCATTCTACCCACACTGGTAGAACACCACTTGGCTACCTGAAGAAACATACCTGCCTTAGAAGAACCACAGAGGGTAATCTCCATGCGGTGCTTCCTACTATCAATTAAAGGAGTACCAACTTTGGATGTTAAACCTCCCTTGCTCGCAGATCTAAACTCCCTCAGATTTTGCTTGGTATTCAGTGCCTGGTTTACTATAGTAGTCACCAAAGTTAACCTGAAAACATTCACCTGTGATTGGATCCCATACCTGCGACCATCCTCAAATATCATTTCTCATGATAACTCGCCACCTCCTAGAACTGATGCGAAGTGATGAAGCTCTGTAAAGAGTGAAGAATAATCCGTCACTGAAAGAGAACCCTACTCCAAATGCATAAACTCCCAGGATTGGTCATCCCTCAATTTCTCAGGGTATAATTAATCATAGATGTTCCTTTGAAACTTTTCCCAAACCATATCCCGATGCAGTCCTGCCAATTAGATAACATCCCAGCATATCATGGGGGAATCACGTAACATGTACATTAAGAGATTTACCCTCCTCTTAGGAGGCATGTCCAAATACATGAAGATAGAAAGAATGGCCTTCAAACATGACTATGTATCCTGAGGTCCTTCAACCCCTGTTAAAGTGGAAGGATGTTGCTGCTGGAACACATGTGTCAACTCTTCCATAGACGGGGCAGGATGTGGTTCACCCTGAAAGCTTTGTACCATCATCATGAAGCCTTCACAGAACTATCCATCAGCACCTATGTCCAGTATAATAGTTGGTTCCAATATGGGTACAATGGGAGGATCTACTAGAAGTCCTTGATCTACCATTTCTGGTGTTTGATCATCGCCCTATACCTAGCGTACAGCCGGAGGATGCCTCGGTGGCATGACTCTGCAAGGTCAAGCACACACATAAGTACCAGATTAACGGAACTGAAACTAAAAAGTCAAATAATGGAACATTAGAGGGAAAATATTCTAGTTTTATAAAGGATTATTACACATTGTGTAGAACCACTACATGGTGTTCTCCCTTAAGCCTAAACATGGGTGTGTACCTCTTCCAACCTGGTCTTGTAACACCACATACACACGGCATGTTCCTCCAAAGACACAGTGTGTACTTGAACATTCCCTCCTACCTAGATACTTATACATGGACAGAACTACACAGTTCTATGGGTGTAACACTACACTATGTGCACACTCTACACACAGCATGTACTACTAATGTTCAATCCACTCAGGTCATTAGTCACACGGCCGAATACAAGGTTTATTTTAGCACGGCGTGTAATCCCAGAACACAGTGTGTTCTACCAAGGGTTTACAAACCCCATGTCTCTACTCACAGAGTCAGTCACATGGTCAAAAACTATACGACACGTACATATGGTACACAACATGTACTTCAGAAAATTTCTTTCATCTAGAAAATAAGAACACATGGTGTGTGTTTAAAACATCACACGCTGTGTTTTCTGGGTTTTTCGAATGGTAAGCCCCTAATACTTCTCTAGAACCCCAAAATAATAAAATTTTTCCAAGAAATGCCAAGTTCTGATCTGTGAGATCCCATACTCCCATCCAATCAATGTTTGGAACCCTTATTCATATCATATCTTGAGAAAATTCAATTAAAGTTCATACATGATCCACAGAATTCTGATTCAATAGGGCCTGTTACAACTCAAGGACCAAATCTTGGAGTCCATAAAAATGAAACATTACATATATTAATACCCTATCAAAATATAACGTATTTATATCATAGAATCTATCACAATAGTATGCATATCTAGAACAACATCTATCACAATAGCATGCAATCAGTAATGCAACCTAAATGGTATGACAAGAATTCATGACATGTGATCTATAGAAAGTGCATATATGATGCATGAGGAGTAATACCCTCATATCATCAGGTTTCAATAGAAATAGAACCACATTGATATAAATCATAATAGCACAAAATAAGTTAATGACCCAACAGTGAAATCAAATCAACTGTAATAATTGAAAAACTAGAAAAATTAAAATATTCAAGGTAACTTGGCTTTTCTATGTACATGGGTTAGGTAATCCCAAGAACAGCTTATTACCAACTATATGTTCCGTTCTATCCCAATCTATTGGCTCCAAATAGTAAGTCAAAGTAGAAAATAAAATCCTTTGATACCACTTTGTAACGTCTTAGGTCCGGGTGCCGCCCAAAGGTTCCCCGAACCCGGTTGGTCACATGACCTCAAGTGAATTTTCCCAAATGTCATAGGCTGAAGACTAGAATCAAGGGAAAAGGTGTGATAATGGGAAAAATGTTCCCTCATTGGAAGAGTATACATAGTGGAATGTAAGAAGTAAATAATAGTGGAAGCTGTAGTACCATTCAATATAAGTAAACAGCGGAAGAATGGTAGTAATAAAACAGATGGAGAACATATATAAATGATGCATGTCACATGTGTCTAGCAAAAGAATCCAAACAAGTCATAATGCTGCAAATACAATTAAAAAACCAAACTACAGAAAATAAAATAAACTCCAACAATATTGTAGGCCTCATCTTGGTCCCATTCTCTCTAGCTCTAACAACAAGAAAGTGCCTGATGAAGAAGGGTGATTTACCCTATCTATACCTGCAATAATATAATCTATTTGGGTCCAAAAGCATGACCCAAACAGGGTGTGAGACGAATCCCAGTAGGTAACCACCAAATATCCATTCCTAAATGTCAGTGAATATATATATTAGGTAATATTAAAGAATGAAGTAATAAACTGGGAATTAATCAAAAGTAAACAATCCTACAGTTTTCAATTACATTCATTTGCATTTATTATTCAACCCATTTAATCATGTAATATTGAAATTTATCCTAAGTTCTATATAAACATGTATAATAGAAACAAATCAAATGTCTCATAATACCATCTAAACAATCAAGTAAGACCGAGTCCATGTTTGTGATTTGGCTTGGAAGACTCATCACAATAATTCAATCATGAATAAACAACCCTATGGGAAATCTCTCACGGTATAACACCTTTCATTTAACATAGCACAAATTTATTAAATAATGACCACTTGGTCAGCTCTCACGGTCAAGACCCCTATCTAAACATGGAATTAATAAATTAAAAACGACCTCCTAGGTACCTCTCACAATCAATACCCCGGGGTCGACATAATATCAATAAATTATAAACAACCTCTTGTGTAGCTCTCACGGTCAATACCCTTGGGTCAACATAACATAAATAAATTATATAAAACTTTCTGGGTAGATCTCATGGTCAATACCCTTGGGTCAACATAACATTGATAAATTATAAACGACCTCCTAGGTAGCTCTCACGGTCAATACCCCTAGGTCAATTATTTACACCAAGGCTCTCACTATCCTGTGTAAAAAATGTAGAAGTCCCCACAATCTTCCTGGTCCAAGGCTCTCACGGTCCATTGGAAATCATGAGTATATAATATTAAAGCAAATCATGTAATATGAAACTACTACATGGATAATCATTCACAATTCATATCATAGGAATTTCATATAATCCATCAAACTCCATCCTAGAAAACCATGGCATGGAAAACAAGGCATGCCTAACAGGCATCCTAGACCAAATGACCATAAACAAGAAAAAAATGTAAAGTTGACCAAGGGTGTCCCATAAACAAGGTATACCACCTTATACATAAGAAATTACTCTTTATCGGTTAAATAAACCCTAGTAGGTGATAAACAGGGTTAAATTCCAAATCAAGTAATACCTAAAACGTGGGTATGCGGCACTTTAATCATATATAATCCAAGAAAATACAACAAAATAAACAAACCACCTACCTTGCTTTCATACAATTGATATACTTGAATGTTTTCCCTTGGATCGGCCTAAAATTGCATAGATCTCCAAAAAGGGGGAAACACCCAATCTTGAATAACTCTCAAGAGTAGAAGAATCATGAAGAAAGGATCTAGGTGTTTTGAGAAATCACTAATGGGATACCAAGGCAACTAAAGATGTCTCAATCAGAACTCGGACAGAGAATCAAGAGGGGTTCAGAGTTTTTTAGTCATTCTGTCACTCTCTTGTATGATCCACAGGGAGAAGAAGACACTTCCGGATATGAGATGTGACCTCACTCTGATTTATCAAATAAAAATAAAAGAACACAACATGTTCATTAAAGATACACATCGTGTATTATCCTCAACCATCCCCTGACTTAAGAAGTATTCCAGGTCACCACACGACCATGTACTCAGCCATTACATGACATGTACACGGCACCCGATTACACGTCGTGTACACAGAAGTACATGTTGTGTACTTAGAAAAACCCCATTTCTTCCATCTTCCTCAGAGACAACCCAAAATCAAGATCCATACCTAAAATAAAGATCCATGTTCTTACAGTTTCTACTAATAGCATCAGATACATTGTTATCCTTTCCATGATAGTCGTGAATAGAGTAATCATAGCCATTTATCATATCTAACTATCTTCTTTGATGCATGTTCTTCTGATTATGTTTGAATTTATACATTAGAATCGTGTGATCTATAAATAAATAAATATATATATATATATCACACTACTCACTATAGAGGTAGTTCCACTAAATATTTAAAGAGATGTTCATAGTCTCTAACTCAAGATCATGTGTCAAGTGGTTTTTATCATGTATTTTCAACTATCATATGACATAGGATATCACTTTATAATTTTTTATGAGTAAACACACAAATCCATTCTTTTAAGTATCATTGTATATCACAAACCCTTCTCTACTTGAGGGTAGTGTGAGTACAAGTGAAGTGAATATCCTCTTCTTGATCTCTTAAATATTACCTTATATTATTATATACAGGAATACTTTACCCATTTCATTGTTAACTTAGTTAGCCTGATATATAATGATGATAAATTTCTCACAAAACATTGAAGGTTCCAAGATAATATTAGAAAAATTCATATTTTCATGAAACAAGAGGTCATGTTCCATTCCTCAATTTCTTTTCTATTTTAAGGGTTCATATAAATTCTCTCACTTGTGATCACATTCACCAATAATGTGACTTGACAAATCCAAAATTCAGAGTTAATAAATATAGAATACATATTCTTTATTCTTAATGCTACCAACACAATCCTTAGAAGTTATAAATGTTCCTCCTTTATCTTGGATTAAATTATAATATCATCAAAAGTTACTACCACAAATTTGTCAAGGTAGTATTTAAAGACTTTATTCATAAAATTCATATTGATTTAAGGGTAATTGATAATTACAACAGCAATCACTCTAAACTCATAGTTCTCATATCTTATATGGAAGGTTATTTTAGGAATGCATTCATTATTTACATTTAGTTGCTGATATATGGAATGGGGATCTACCTTTGAGAAGTTTTGATCTCCTCGTAGTTGATTGAATAAGTCATCAATCCTTTGCATAGGAAAATATATCTTTATGGTGAACTTTTTGAGTGCCTGATAATCATTACACATAAAAATTGATCCATCCATATTATTAATAAATAGAATAAGTGAACCACAAGGTGATTCACTAGGGAATATGAACCATTAAATCAAATGATCTTGAAGTTTCATTATTAACTCCTCTAGTTTGATCAGGTCCATACTATAGGTTCATTTGGAGATAGGAGTGGATTTGCATATAAGATCTATTTATAACTCTACAACATGATAAAGGGAAAGGCTAACTAACACTTCACAAAATAAATTATTATATTCCCTTACACTGAACATTTCTTAAAGTTTGATACTTACATTATTTAGACTCAACCATTTGGTCAAGGTATACTTCTTCGCTGGGTATAAACACCCACATTGTTGAGGTATTTTTAAAAGGATGTTCATGATCTTAGTTGCATTTATTTAGGCTCAATGTATGGTTCATAATATAGAAATATATTAACTTTTTCGAATATTTATGACAATTTTATATAATTAGATTCAATCCAAGTTCATTATATCGTCAAAATCCACCAAGGGAGGGATTAAAAAATCTGATGGAAGAATATCCCCACAAATGCTAATAGAATAAAATTCTAACACATGGGTAGCATTGATCACACCTCTAGGTATTTTTATAGATATATCTATATCAAGTTATTTGGGGTGTTGGTTAAATAGATCTAGAAAACTTTCAGGGTATAAATTAATTCATAAAAACAAAATCAAATAAAACTTATTTCATTCCTGAGTGAGTATGAATTATACCTTGTACAACTTCATGTTCATGTTCTACCATAGTAATGGTGATGGAATAATATTTCCCTTACTCCTTTGTATTTTGTGGTTGATGATGTTTATTTACCTCAAATTATTGTAGTTTAGTGCACTATATTACACAGTGCCCATGCTCCCTATAGTTGAAGCACTAAGTGATGGTTGGTGTACTGGTAATTTCCTTCCTTTCCTCCATAATTTTGGTCAGTTCATGCATGTATCTTCAACATTCATGAGATTGGTGGCCTCCCCCCCCCCCACACGCACACACATTAAAGAATTTTCTTATAAATTTGAGAAAATTCTCATGATGCTTATTCCAACATTTTTTGACATGTAGGTGGTTGGATCTTCATTCCTCCTTTGTAATTTGACCCCCTTCTTGAAACTCCATATTTCTGTATTATATCCATAACCATAATACCAATATCCAAAATATATCTCTACTTTGAGATCACATTGAACTACTTATTCATGATTCCAAATTTTAGTGATGGATAGATCCTTTCGGTGGTGTGGTTTTAAACCACTACATAATATGTCCATTTTGTTATCATTATTGATAACAAATCCTAAGGCATATCTTAAAATCCTTGTGATAGTTTCCATGTAATTTGTGATAGGTTCTCCCTCATTTTTCATAAGATCTAGTAATTATATCTCCACCATTATTTGAAGAGTTGTAAGGAAATACGTTTCAATAAAAAACTTATTAATGTATTTCCACTACATTTATTAAATTTTATCTTTCGGCTTCATATTCCTCATCAAATCCTACCATTAATATATAATACATAGAAATGATAAACAACCAATATGACTTTCTTCCTCTCGAAATAGTGGAGCATAAAAAAGACCTTTTTCATTGAGTTAACCCACAATTCTATGACAAGTGGATTGGAAGGTCTGTTAAACAATAGTGGTTGTTATCACATAAAGGACTCAGTGATCAATTAATCCTTCTTGGTAAAAGGTTGATGTTATGTATAGATCATGTTACTATTTATAGAATAAGACAATTTGGTAATAATAGGTATGAAATTTTTAACTCTGCCTCCCATTTCATTGGGAATGCTATTGAAATAATCATTGAATTGTCCCTTGCATGGTTTGCTGGTCTGGTTTCCCCTAGTTCCCTCTATTTTCTAAAATTGTAAACTTTTTAACAAATATAAGTCAACAAAGCATGAATAAATAGTTTATTCTTATGAAAAAATTAATTATAAAGTCCTATCTTATTGCATCCCTATGTTTATCCTTTTACTCAAATGATTCATCTTGGATCATGTATTTTTATCTTCTACTAAATTTAAGAGGAATAATTGGTTTAGATATATATCCTTCATAATGGTATTTATAGATCTTGTGATTAATCAAATCATATACCCTAGAAGTGTCAAACTAGTTCTGTAGTAATGCCTATTTGTCGTGATCTAGGTGGCGATTGAGTTAATAAACCATCCATAATTTTCAGGGTTATTAACCCAAGGTGCAACAATGATAGATCCATATCCACTAGTAGTATCCAGAAAAGGATCTCACTGTGTGGAAACCATATTCTCTTAAACATTACCCAAACTTAAGATGTTCACCTGTAGTTATACATATCCTTATATTTTTTACTATCATTTTCTAGTTATAATTCCAAAATAATTTAAACCATTCTCTGACATCAACTATAGCAACCCAAATTATTTATTAAATAAATATTATATCATTTTTAAGATAAATAACATTAAAGTGATACAATAAAAATATATAAAGGTTTAGTAACTTGGGAAAATTAGTCTCATACATCACTTGTATATAATAAATATTAAATATTACTTAAATACTTCTTATTTTTTCTCCTAAAATCTCTCAAATTCTCCTTAGTACATGTAATCACCTGAGGATTTACATCAAATAAAGGGGTGAGATAAAGGTATGGAAAATTGAATAATAAAATGCGGGGAATAAGAAACATGAATAAATTGTACATGGGTGAGAATAATCCACATCATCGTATCATAAGTATATTATCATCATCATAATCATGAGGGAAACATTTTATAAAGTCAAGTAATGTGGCAGATTAATAATAATAAAACACCATGACATATTAGTCAAATACTATGCATAGTTTTGAAGAAATATAACATCATGTTCACGCATAACATATGTACATAAATAATAATATCATAACTATGAACAAAACTGGCATCATGTTCAACATAATGCACTTAATATCATGAGATATATCAATTTACCCAAATAATTAGAGGGGTATATAATTTTTTCCCATTAATATTTGCATAGAATGATCATAACCATGTATTCCACATGGAAAGTTAAATTATAATAATCATATTCATCAAATAAACCCATGGAAGGGAATGGGGTTCATAAGGGTGTCATGAATCATACTTTAAGGAATAACCTTGGGGGTTCCAAACATAATAAGGGAGATCATATTTTTTTATAAAAGATAATTTTTCTCTGAATAAGAAATAACTTTGTAAGAATCAGAGATATGTTATTAAAAATAGATTCATTTTGAAAATATCTTTGTAATTGGCTTAAAATTACTTTTGTTATGATAAAATATATATATCACCTAAAATAAAGAGAAATAATTATGAAATGGAACAATAAGGATAATAAAGGTACATATGTATTGAGAAAATTGTTAAATATGAGATAACCAAAAATATGAAATTAGGTTTGAGAATCCCCTTTCCTTAAGTATTTCTTTATTTCATCGATTCTTTGCCTCTCTTTTTATAACAACCCTGATTTTATTACAAACATAAACATGATTTTTTTACATAAACTCTTAACTTAATATAACATGGAAGATCGAGAGTTATAGTGTCTTTGGGGATTAGGATCATTAAATAACCGCGTAAAACATAAAACACACGATATTTTTTTTGAAAAATTCCTTTACATGACCACTACATTTCCGCGTACTTTGCATTGCATGGGATAACCTGAGGACATGCATAAGAAAAGGGGGAGCTATAAATCCCAGTAAAGGAATAATCATGGAATAATATGAGGAATACAATCCATTCTAGAAAATAGGCATTTCAATGGAGCACAATAGAAACATAAACATAAAGGCATGATAAATCATGATAATTATAACATGGAAATGTGGCAACAACACTTAACATGGAATTAGAAAGAGCCAAGGCTCATTGCACATGGAGCATGAGTAAACCCTCATTACACATTAAGAATGAGTAAAACCTTTTTGAAATTTAATTAACATGAGTCAACACCCATTGAACATTACGTATCATGATACTACACTTTACCCAATGCATTGGAGCTCTATCAGGGCACACCTTTCTTAAACATTTCATTTCATGCATAAGTGTTCTATGTGGATCATACAACATGGAATAAATCACCCTTATTTGTTCCATGATAAATAGATGTGGAATGAAAACATTAATATTTATAATAAATAATTAAATGTGCATAAAGTTGAAAACCCTTGATAGAGAAATGGGCATGGAATTCACTACACAGTGACATTGGTTTGGAAAATCGTAGTGCGCTTTCGGCAGCATAACGGTGTAAGATAAAAACTCATAAAAATGTTTTATGAGAGGTAAATGGTTGTCTCATCATATTTACATGAAATGGAAATTAAGGGGGTCATATAAATACATTCCCCAACAAATGTAATGGAATTTAGATGCATAATACAAAATAATTACTTGGATGTAAATAAGGAGAGAGAAATCCCCCATGGAATTTTGGCATGGTAAAATGTGTACATGGGATGAATTAATGAGATATAAATGGGTATCCCATAATCAAAACATAAATAGGGAATTATGGGGGAGGTTATAAATAATAACCAACATTTTTAATTGAAAAAAAGTGCATAACAACTTAAAAAAAATGGACAAAAATGGGAAAGGAAGAAATCCCTTACTTGGAAGTGTGATCTCCAAGGCTTGAGAGAGGATTGAGAGAGGCTTATTTTGAGCTTGGGGAACCTTGGTAGGATTATAAAGATAGTAGGGTAGGGGTTGGTATAACTACAAAGGGCTTTGAGTGAAGAGGAAGTGGGAATATGGGTGGTTTTATATAGGAAAGGAGAGGGAAATCTTTTTTATTTAGGTTTGGGACACCTCACATTAAACTAATCAATACCACAAACCAGATCATGGTTTTTACCCATGGTTTTTTCCAAAGGGGAGTTGAAAAAAATATTTTATAAGTTCAATGGCCTAAATTATTAAAATAATAGGGTTTCGTATTTAGAGGTGAGTCACATTCTCAAGGGAAACAATTTAAAAAGACAAAATGTTTTATAATATATCAAGGGTCCACTAAAGCTTTGTAAAATAAATAAAAAAACCCACAATCACATTATTTTAATGTTAAAACATATATTGGATGAATATAATATTTATAGTATTTTATTACATAACTATTGAGTCAATATGATATCATAAAATGGATTATATATTTAACCGGTATTTAATTTCTACCCCAAACATCGACTGTCCCAGAAAATTATGAACAATTCACCATTGGACAACTTCAACATCCTAATTTAAAAAATAATATTCATATTATATAAATAATTTTATAAATATTTTAATTTTTAATAATAAAATAAAAACTGACATTTATTGAAAATTCATGGGTTTTGACAAAAACAGTTTTCAAACCATAATAAAATTTACAATTGCATTCATAAAATTATACAATCATTTATATTTAATAAAAATTAATTTAATAATAATATTTTATTAAAATATTATTTAATTTAAAAATCCATTAATTCATCAAAATATATTTTTTAATTGAATATTACTTAAAAATACTATTTGCGCTTTAAAAACTCTTTACAAAGTAACAATAATAATATGAATGCACATTCTTTATACAAAAAAATTATACATAGTAATAGTTCTAGGGTCTTGTTACATAACCACTTATAACACTCGCACAATACCTTAGGGTAAGGTGCGTGATGGTGACAGACTCTTGGGGTGGCTCGGATAACATTGCTCATGTGGTAATTTCTATTGACTTCCACTTCTCTCGTAGGCGGTTCTGCTCGAGCATAACGTATTCATGATCGGCTTGGGCTTGGTCATGAGCGAGGCCCTATGATGTCACCTCCTTTACATGATCCAAAAAATGGGCTTTGTATGAGGAAAGTCTACCGGATGAGGCCATCACTTCCATTGTCTGAGTAAATTGGATTTCTTAAAGCCCTATATTTATACTAATCATTTGATCATTGTTCAACAGCTATATTAGCAATTGTCACAATTCCTAACAATATTTTAAAATCCAGAAATATGAAATCAATGAAGTTCACATTTTATATAACCATAATAAGACATTTAATTATATCAATAGGAATTTTCATTAATGAATGTTTTGGTCGTTACACTTTTCTTGTTGTTTATTCTTTTATACAACCCTAAAATCCTTTGATGCTTGGATTTAGTTTACTCTAGAATGTTTCTAAGGATTATAAAGATATTAATAAAGGGTATTTAGGTATAAATTCTTCTTTGATAGTTGGAAGTGAAGTGGTTTTCCAAGGGAGGGGTGAGGGGTGAATTATACTCAAGGGGAGGGGTATTTTTGAGTTGTAATATTAAATAAAATATTACATTGAAGGTGAAACCTTCAATAGTAATTTTTTGACATTATGAAATATTTTTAAATTAAATAACATTATTTTAAAACTGTTAAACACTATATAATCTTAAATTATTAGTTTAATCAAAACGTAAGATGGAAAATTGAAAAAATATTATTTTAATATAATACTTTAGACCTTATAATTTTTAAAGTAAATTTTAGGTTTTGAAAACATTATTATTGAATTTAAATGACTTATTTATCAAATTAAATATATTTTTGGTCAATTTAATATTTCTATAATTGATTATGTCATTATTAATTCATGAATTTAGTAATTTAAAATACACTAGTTAAGGAAAAACTGTATTTTTACAATTCATCAAAAAATTGAATCGTTTCAGAAGATAACCAAAAACATCACCGATGAAAAATTTCGACATGATAATTCTAAAAATGAAATTAATTTTATTGAAATGAATTTCTAATATAGCTAATTTAAAATTTTAATATATAAATTTATGGTTTTTTTAAATACATTAAAATATAGTTTATTAAAAAAATTCTTATTTTTTTGTGGTTATAATAATGATATTTATTTTATATAATTATAATATTTATATTTTCTTCAATTACTTATTATATGTATTCAGTACATTGTGTTTTCTCTTTTTAGGTGAAATTATTATTCCAATAATTAGGTTATTATTCCCAATTTTCATGTTATTATTCCAAATGGTTAAATTAATATTATAATGATCACATTACTATTACAATAGTCATATAACCTCCTATAAATACCTCCATTATTTCATTCAACATTGACTAAAATTCCATCCATGGTTTTATATTTTTCTTTTCTAAGATTTTGATTGTTTTACTAATTTTTTTTATTTTTGATAGTGTTGTTTTCATGGGAAATGATTCTATTAGATTGGAATGATCAAAATTTTCTTATTCTAATTTTATTATTTTATATTTTTTCTCCATTGTAATGTTTGTAATTTTCATGGGTTTAGTTGTTAACAAATTTGACAATCTCTATTAATGAAATAATGTGTTCTTAGTTTCTATATGTTTTGTATGTGTATAATACTATATAATATAATATAACATACATTTATTTAGGAAAAAAATTACTATAATTGTATTATAACCTTTACAAAATCAACTACTTCCATTTAATAGGTATTTTTATATATTGGTCCTTCATCCGGAATGAGTACAATTGAAAACTCAACTTCACACTCAAGTAAATGACCAGGAAATTCCATTGTATATACATCAATTAGTTTTTTGTACACTCGATATGTAAAATATCAATAGGATGTTTTTCATATACATAAGTAGTATTTTATCATTATATTCTCCCATAATTTCCTTATGGTGATCAATTTGAGGTGTTTTTATAAAAGTATTAGTAGATGAATTCTCTTTATTGAAAATAAGGCATTCAATACCTCCTTTAAAATAGTAATTTCCTTCCCTTGGTAATAAATTATTTCATTATATATTTATATCCAACCCATGTAATGTATTAATTAAAAAGCAACCCTAGGTATAATAATCATGTTTTCCACCGAGGAATAACTATTCATATTAATAGATACTGCTTAGTAAATATTTATTGCGATAAGATTCCCATAATGTGTATTGACTAAAAATTCATTTTTTATATTATTGTAGTATTAGCTGATGTTCATATATAAAATTCATGATTTAAATTTGTTCCTAGATATGAAATCATAGAAAGCGTTACAACTCATTTTCAATCTTAATAGTACTTTAGGAAATATCCTAAATTGTTGAAAATTATAAGATAATAATTTCCTTATAATTATCATCTTTATCCCATAAAATAAAACTTAAATATTACTTTATATTCTATGTTCATAGTATGTGTCATGTCTGTATAACATTATAAAGTTAACCTCATAATTGATAAAATTTTCCTCTTTCTTATTTCTAAGATTAAGGAATTACCTTTTTATTTCATCCCATTTCTCATGAGAAAATTATTTTTCATAGAATATCCCCTTAAAATTTATCCATTTCATATGTTATATCCTTAATTCCTCTATAGTGTTCTGAATTAATGGCCACCATTGATTCATATCTCCCTATAGAAGATATACCTCCATGAATACATTTTTCATTTCACTACTTACCAAAGTGATAAATAAATTTTCTTAGGACATCATCTATTACTTAACTATTAATTTATTAGTGGTTACCTTGAATTATGGAGGTTTTTTTTCACATGAGGAGGTCCAACATAGTCACTTAAAATTGTGGATTAGTAGGTTTCTCTATATAGGAATGGTTATTTTTCATAACTTAGGTATACCTTATAGCAACATTAGCCATTTATATATAAAATTACATGATTTTAAGCATAATTAAACATCAGAGTACAAGCTAAGGATAGTGAAATCTAGTGCCTTTGATGATATCCTAACACCCATTGAGCCCTTACATCTTCATATGGTACCCTGAGGATAACATGAAAAAAGGGATGAGCTAAAAATCCTAGCAAGGGAATAAACATAAGAAGAAAGCATTAGCACATGGGATAGAGGGTATGCCATGATGATATAAAAAGACATGTACATATGGAATCATAACATATAGACATGGAATCATATAAACATGGATTTTTAATAATTTGGAAGAAACATAAAATATTACTTTATCATGATTCAAGGCTAACTTCCAAGACCATTGCACATGGTAGCACAAGCCATGGCTAACAGCCATGACAATCACACATGGTTGCACAAGCCAAGGGTAGCCTCCAAGACAGTCGCACATAAGGCCTCATGAGACTCAAATTTTTCCAATTAATTGTAGAAATATATGGGAACACCCATATTAAATTTTTATGAATATTTTTTCCACATCAAGAATCATACATAATAAATCTTTCAAAAACATATGGTTTAACCATGAAAAGAATTGGGCACCACAATCATGTCATAAATCCTAACGAATGGGTGTATCATAAAATTGTCCATGAAAGATATAAATTATAAAATAAATGGACATTAATAAGGTAAAAAATTCATAAATCATTGTAAGTGATGTCAATCAGAAGTTAAAACATGTAAGAATAGTATTTATGAAATTTTAGCATTAAAGCATTTTAGTAGGGTTTTAAAGAAAATACTAAAGATATTTTAAAATAAAAATGGAATAATATTTTAAATAAAACCATAAGTGAACCAAAAGGTTTTTAATTACAAAAACAATGATTTTATAAAAACAATTTTTGCCTAAAAATAGATAATATTGTGTACATTATGATGGGTAAGAATTTGGAAAGTTACATTAAAACAGGTTTTCTTATCGGGAAGTATTAAGGAGGGAATCACATAAAAGAATGTATATCCCCAAAAGAGAATTAGGTATGGATATTGAAACATTAGTTTTTAGAATATAAAAATTATTTATAAGTTGTACATAAAAAGAAAAGACAATTTTATTTGGGTAAAAAGAATGATAGAGAAGCTCGAAGGAATGAAGGTGGTTCGGGTAGAATACCTTAAAGAATATCAGCATGGTATCGAGTTTACTTAGTATTTCCTAATAATAGAGAAAGGGATTTATAATCTTTTATAAATAATGAGTTAATTATGGGGAAGGTGATAAATCATACCCCATTATTAGGAATTATATGTAAAATTTCATAACATAGAGGATATTCTTGAATAAATGTGAGAAAGAGAGGATCCCTTACCTTAAGTCTGACGGTGTTCTCCTATTGATATTAATGACCTGAATAATCAAATTTGGTTCATTAATTAATAATTCCAAAACCTATTTTACATGTAAATGATTTATTTCAACCTTATTTAGTGTATTCAAATCCTTTTCGATTGGTTATGAGGTTCATTTTCATTGTTTGGGTCCGTTTGTTTCTTGTTTGGTTTACTTATAAACATGAAAGGATAAACATGTATGGTGAGATTTTTTGTCAAGAAATGATGTTATATGACACTAGTGAACATAAAAAATATTACATGTTTGTAAATTTAGTTTTCTTACTTGGAGTGAAGGTGAATCATTATATAAAACATTAATGATAAACTCTTGGATTAAAGTGGTGATTTTTTTCACAATTGACTTATTTTGTATTATTATTTTAAATCACGAATTTATAATAATTAAAGAAAATTAAATAAGAAAAAATACATATATTATGTTCTATTTCAAATATTAAAATGTTTTCATAACCAGTATAGAAGATGTTAAAGAAAATTGAAAACTTGTCATCCTTGAATGTGATAAATCAACACATCTCGGACGGTATTTTCATTTATAGATGAAAAGGAGGTGGAGGTAGAGATTATGATAAACTGTCCCATTATAATAATATCATTAAAATATATGTATGTTACTGAAGTTATCATAACATTTTGTTTAATGGAGGTGAGTAAAGAAACAATAAAATAAAATAACTTGAAAGAAAATAAAAGAATCAGAAAGAGGAATTTACCTCTTGAGTTTATCACCTTTGAGAGCCTCTTAAGGGGATATAATTTGATATTTTGAGGATACCATGGAATTTTAGAATTGGGGAAGGATCTTGGGGAGTGATTCAAGATAAACTTAGGCATGTTACAAGGCTTTATAAATGTAAAGAGAAGAGGGGGTGAGGGTGCTGGTTTTTATAGTGGAGGGGAGGATAGATTTTGGAATATTTAATTCATTATTTAATTATTTTTCTCAAGACAATAAATAGTGTATTATTATAGTGAAAAAAATATTAATAAGTGCATGTGAGTTCAAATAAATGGCCATTTACATCATCCATGACTCAATCATGAGGCAGAAATTCAGCTTTTAGCATTTATTGTGAATTATCGTATTTTACTATTCCTCAAAATTTCATATATTTTAGAAAAATCCCAAAAATTCACCCTAAAAATTTATCAATTTTTAGAATCTAAAAATGAACTCCATTTTTAAAAAATAATTTTCCAAATATGATTTATTTATTTTTTAAATAAAATCATAATTTATTCAAAAAAACCTCTTAAAAACTATAACTTGTTTTATAACACCTTGAAAAATTAATCAAGGTCCCATAAAATTACCTTATAACCATAATAAAATAAAATAACAATTTTTTATTAAATTTTATGAAAATACATTTTATCTTTAAATTATTAAATTAATCATAAAATTTTAATTAAAATATTTATGACATACAAAAATACCAATACCTATACTACGAAATGTTTTTCACTTATAAGATGTCTAAACTATATTTTTACATTCATGGGTGTATTTTCTATTTTTTCCAACTTACTATTCATTAATATTCATAAGGGTATGTTACTATTCACAAGGGTATTTTACTATTCATCAAAAACTAAGTTGATATTATCAGACTCTAAATATCTTATTAAACATAACCGTTTGTGCCAGATTTTCGAAATTCAAACCAAAGGGTGAAAATATTATGTTTAAAGTTCGCATAGTACTTATTAATTCATTATGTTGTGATTTCATGTGATTATATGACATAATTATAAAAAATTAATTTCCTTTGATAAAATGTTGGGTCGTTACATTGTTCCCCGATATGAAATTTCACCCTCAAAATCTCGTTTTACATTCTAAGCCACAAAAAAGTGTGGGTAATTTTCCCTCATTTCCTCCTTCAGTTCCCATGTTGCCTCTTCGTACTTATGTTTCTTCCACAGTACACTGACAAGGGGAGTAGTCTTGTTACATATAACTTTATCTCTACGATCCAAGATCTTCAATGGCTGCTCCTCATAAGAAAGATCATCCTTCATCTATACCACCTCGAAAGAGAGTACATGTGAATGATTTGGTATGTAATTTCATTAGAGGGATACATGGAAGACATCGTGTACTTTTCCCATGGTAGGTGGAAGAGCTATTAGATAGGCCAAAGATCGAACGCGATCAATAATCTCGAAGGGGTGATGTACCCTGGACTTAGCTTTCCTTTCTTCCAAAACCTCAAAATCTTCTTCTATAGAGATATGCGTAGAAATACCATGTCTCTAACTTTGATCTCAAGGTCTCGTGGAAAATTTTATGCATAACTCTTTTGTCAAATTTGTGCTGCCTTAATGTTCTACTGAATGGTTTTCACCTTATACACCAATTCATTGACCATTTCAGATCCTAGTAGCTTAAGCTCACCGATTTCATCCCAACATGCTAGTGTTCTACATCTTTTCCCATAAATGACTTCATATATTCTATTGTCTTAATAGTTTTCTCAGATTGGCCATCATTTTGAGGATGATAGGTTGTACTGAAGTTCAATTCAGTTCTTAATTCATATTGGAGACTTTTCCAAAATGTTGTGGTGAATATCAGATCTCGATCAGATATAATATATAGTGGTACTCTATGAAGCCTTTCCACTTCTATGATATATATCCATACAAGTTGATCCAATTATAAGTCCTCTTGAATTTCAATAAAGTGATTTTTCTTTATAAGATGATCCATAATGACCCATATAGTGTTGTTTCCTCTAGATGTCCTTGGAAGTCCAGTTATAAAGTCCATGGTGATGTTCTCCCACTTCCATGTTAGTATGGGTAGTGGTTCCATCATCCCTTTAGACTTCTGTCTTTCAGCCTTCACTTTTTGACATACCAAGCACTTTGATGTATACTAAGCCATATCCTTCTTCATATTATCCCACAAAAAGATCTCTCAAAGATCTCGGTACATCTTTGTGCTCCCTAGGTGAATAGAAAATGTTGATCTATATGCATCATTAAAATTATCCTTCTTTATATATGGATTAAATGGTATACATAATCATGTCCCAAATCATACAACTCCGTCCTCATTAATCATGAACTCAGAGGATTACCAATTTTAATGGATTCAACCCTTTTCTAAATTTCCACGTATTTTCTTTAAGCACCCTTTATTTTCTCCATGAGGGATGGTTGAGAAATCATTTGAGAAATTATTGATGATGTCCCTCCATTAATGATTCCCATGACCTTCCTCTACAAATATAAGAAGATTGGATCCTTTTTAATTCTCATAATTGATAAATATGCAGGATTATTTCTACTTAGAGCATCCACCACCTTGTTTCCCTTACCGGGATGGTAGTGGATTGAGTAGTAATAATACTTGATGATCTCTATCCATATTCTCTATTACATATTAAGCTCTTTTTGTGTAAATATATATTTGAGACTCTTGTGATTAGTATATATCTCACACTTCTCCCCATAGAGATAATGCTGCTAGATTTTTATTGAAAAGATCACAACCGCCAACTCCAAATAATTCAAAGGATAGTTTTGCTCATGTATTTTTAGTTTCCTTGATTTTTAGGCTATCACTTTATAATTTTTCATCAACACATAACCTAATCCCTTATTGTAATCATCTCTATACACCACAAATAGTTCTCTACATGTTGGGAGTGTGAGTACTAGCACAGTGATTAACCTCTTTTTCAACTCCTTAAAACAGTATTCACATTCTTAAGTCTAGACAATCATTACTCCCTTCCATGTCAGCTTGGTAATTGTGTTTGAAAATCATCCAATGTTATTCACAAATCATCGATAATACCTGGCTAGACCCAAATAGCTACGGATCTCTGTTACAAATGCTGGCCTGACCACTCTTCAACCGCATTTGTCTTGGAAGGGTCCACAGATATTCCTTTACTGATGATAACATGCCCCAAGAATGATACTTCCTCCATCCAGAACTCACATTTACTGTACCTTTTATACATATTATACCTTTGAAAATTCATTAACATAGTATTCAAATTCTCCTCATGTTCCTCCATGCTCATAGAGTATATCAGAATATCATCGATAAAGACTGTCACAAATTTGCTGAGGTAATATCTAAAGACTCTATTAATTAAATATATGAAAATTTTTAGATCATTACTGAGTGTTAAGGGAATCGCTGTTAACTCATAGTTTTCATACCTCATTCTAAAGGTAGTCTTGGGAATATCTTCCATCATCGCCTTTAATTGGTGATATCCTGACCAAAGGTCCACCTTAGAGAAATAACTAGCCCTACGAAGCTGATCAAACAAGTTATCTATCTGAGGAAAGGGATACTAGTTCTTTATCGTGATTTTATTGAGATCACGATAATCA
Organism: Viscum album; assembly: GCA_963277665.1. Classification (NCBI taxonomy): domain Eukaryota; kingdom Viridiplantae; phylum Streptophyta; class Magnoliopsida; order Santalales; family Viscaceae; genus Viscum; species Viscum album. The sequence continues at coordinate 1,358,473,083 of OY728159.1, forward strand.
ATATAGAGGTGCATTGAGCTATCTTTTTTCTTAATTAAGAGGATTGGAACTCCCCATGGTGAAGCACTTGGGCTTATAAAACCCTTCTCTAGATTCTCTTGTAATTTCTTCTTTATCTCTTCTAGATCTACGATGTCTATTCTATAAGGTGTATCTTATATATGCATAGATCCAGGAATAATATCATTTGAGAACTCAACATCTCAAATAGGAGGAAGACTAGGCATCTCTTCAAGAAATACATTAGTGTAATCCCTCATGATGAGTTTGTCTTCAAGAATTATTCTATCATTTGTCTCAGTCATTTAAGCAAGATATGATTACACATTAGGAAAAAAATATCCACAATTGAGATGATGATTCTAATAGAGGTTAAACATCCTCCTTACACATGTAAAGAATTAGAGGATTCTTAGGGATGTAAAGGCCAATCTCCCTTTCCTGACAGTTGATGTTAGATTTTTATAAAGATAGCCAATCCCTTCTCGAAGTAAAATCAAACTCCACTAATGTAAGTATCACTATATTTTCTGGGAGGTTTAGTCTACAAACATTTACCGAGGAGGATTTATAAACCATATAGAAAATAATTTCCCCATTCACTATTCTCACAGATAACTTTTCCTCTAAATTTTGAGGTGGCGTTTGAATAGTTCTACTAAACTTGTAAGATATGAAAGAAGGTGTAGAACCAGAATCAAATAGTATGTTAACTATTCTTGAATGAATAACTATCATACATGTCACCATATTATTGTCCGGATCCAAATCAATAGTAGTGATTGCATAATCCCTTCTTTGTTACCTTGGTGGTTGTTGTTGATTTCCTCTGAAAACCCTCATCTTAGGGTAATTGTTCACATAATTCCCTTGCTCCTTGTAGTTGTGACACTAAACTACAAGATGAGTTTTGATCTGAACCTTCTTTTCTTCTTCCACATTAATGGGATTCTTCATATATCATCAGTATTTTTTAGCCAGATGTCCCAACTTTCCACATTTGAAGCAATTATTGGTTCCCTTTAAACAGTTCCTAGGATGCTTCTTCTCACAATTTTTACATGTGGGATAATTGAGACTATTTCCATCATGGATTATATTTATGGGACCACCCACATGAGATTTCATTTTCCCCTTCTTTTCATTGGGCCCACAATACCAGTGAGAGTCTCAGATCTCTAGTTCAATATTGAGGTCACAACGGACAATCTCTTCATAGCTATTGAAGTCTCAAATCACCCGCACTTCTCGTATACTCGTATTTAGTCTACTAAATAAGTGATCCACCTTTTTTTCAGTGTTCATGACAAAGCCATACTAATGCCTTTTAAGCATTGTAATGTTTGTTTCATACCCCCTGATTGACTCATCTTTTTTCTTCTTGAGTCTGATGAACTCTCTTTACATATTAAGATGGAGGGTTCAGGGAAAATATTTATTGAAAAACATTCTCTTGAATTCCTCCCATTCCATGGAATCAATTTCCACCTGGGGATTTGTATTAATGATCAGTGTCCACCACTTATCAACTTCCCCATCACAATTATAGATCGCCAGTATGACTTTCTCTTCTTCTGAGCACTAGAGGACAGAGAATATATTTTCAATGGAGTTAATCCACTTTTCTGTGAGGAGGGGATTGGACGATCCAATAAACATGGGAGGCCTTTGTGGCATGAAGTATTCAACAGTGAATTTATCTTTCCTTGGAGGAGGATTTTTTTCCACGTTGATTCAATTTATTATTCATAACTTGAGCCAGTTGAGAATGTACTTTCATGAAGGTTTGAGAACCTGTTCCCATCATATCTAGAATATCATTAGGCAAATCTTCACATTCCTTATCACATTGATTGTTGGTATGCGTTATTCTATTTCCGATAGTTAACTAAGAAAATAAAGTACAATTTGAGGGATTTAATACTTAGTTATTGATCATAAAATGAAAACTTTGAACATAAATGTATAAACTTGTTAATGAGAAGCATATACTAACTTGTGATTCCCAATGTTTAAATCTTAGTGGTCCTCGATCTATTTCTCAACTTATATTCTTATGTGATTTTTTATTCCCTTAATAATGGTTTGTACCAATATCATGAATTTAACAAAGAATATCCTTCAGAAGTTTCAAACCAAGAGTGTAGCAAGGCCCACTGATGTGAACCAGTTCTCGTTTGAGTCTAGCTCAAATCGGTGTTTTTAGGTTTTACCCCTAGATACATCTGTGCCAAAGCCACCTCTACCTGTTTGTATCTTGACAGAGATTTATTTTCTTTATAAACAAATTACTCTATACTTACCAAAATTTAGGGGTATTTTCTTATACTTAGTATCCTCCTTAAGGTTCTTACTAATGTTATCTAATCCTAATCTCCAAAAATAACTAGACCATCCTCTGATACCAACTATAGAAACCCTAGCCTTTTACATATAACATTACATGATTTTAATCAAAATTAAACATCAGATTACAATCTAAGGATCGTGAAGTCTAGTGTATTTGAAAACTACGTACATAAAACGTAAAAAATGAAACTAAAAAAACACTTCTCTATTAAATAATCATAAAGGGATCCTAAATTCCTTTCATTTCTTAAATCTGTATAGGGTACCCTGGTGATAACATGAAAAAATGGATGAGTTAAAAATCCTAGTAAGGGAATAAACATTAAAATAAAGCATTAGCACAAGGGATAGAAGGCATGACATTATGATATAAAAAGGCCAGTACATTTGAAATCATAACATATAAACATGTAATCATATAAATATGGATTCATAATATTGTGTAAGCAACATAAAACATGAATCTATCGTGATTCAAGGCTAACCACCTAGATCGTTTCACATGGTAGCACAATCCAAGGCTAACCACCAAGACTGTCACACCTGGTAGCACAAGCCAAGGCTAACTGCCAAGACCGTTGCACATAATGTATCATGAGACTCAACTTTACCCAATAAATTATAGAATTATCTGGGAACAACCATCTTAAATTTTCATGAATATTTTATTGACATAAATAGTCATACATAATCATTCTTACATAAACATAAGGGTTACCTTTGGAAATAATTGGGTACCACAATCATGTTATAAAGCGTAACAAATGAGCATATAATAAAATTATCCATGAATGAAAGGAATTAAAACATAAATTAACATTCATAAGGTAAAATAGGAATAAGTCACGGAAATTGATGTCAAATAAAAGTGATAACATATAATAAGATTTTTTAATAAATTTTAGCATTAAAACATTTTAGTATGGTTTTATGGAAAATACTAAAGAGATTTTAAAATAGAAAAGAGAATAATATTTTACATAAAACCAAAAATGAACCAAGAAGGTTTTAATAATAAAAATACAGATTTTATAAAAACAGTTATGGATTAAAAGTAAATAAAATAATTTACATGATGATCGGTGGGAATTTGGAAATGTTCCTTTAAAACAGGTTTGCTTATTGGGAAGTATTGGGGAGGGAATCACTTAAAAGCATGTATATCCCAAAAAGAGAATGAGGGTGGATCTTGAAACATGATTTTGTAGCATATAAACAGTATATATATGTTTTATATAATAATAAAACACAGACTCATTTGGGTAAAAATAAAGATAGAGCAACCCAAATGAATAAAGGCGTTTCAAGTAGAATCCCTTACAGAATATCTTCATGGAATCGGGTGTACATATGAAGTATTAATGAGATAGAAATGGATTTATCATATTTTATTCATCATGAAAGAATCACTACAACAAAACTGCCATTTAGCGGAGGTTTTGTAGCAGCAGTTTTTAATAAACCACCGCCAAACAATTATTTTTTTAACAGCCCTGACCCTTCCCCCACCCTGACCCTCTTTCTCACCCATTGCTCCCCGGACCCCCACATCCCCTGCGACCCTGGCCCCCATGACTTCGGCGACCCCACGACCCCGGCGACCCTGGTTCCCCAGAGATCCCGCGACCTCTACGACCCCGACCCCCCGTGACCCCGGAGACCCCGCGACCCCAGCGACCCTGCTTCCCCGGCAACCTATACAAACCCTAGGGTTTGATTTCTAATTATTTACTTTTTTTGATATTAGTTTTTATTATTATTATTGTTTATTATAATAAATTGTAATGTTGTATTTATTTTATTCTTTTCATATGTTTTCTTTTATGATTATTTGTTTTTATACTTATTGCATGTGATTTTTTATATGTGTTTGTTAGTTTTTATTCTTAAGTGATTGTTTTTCTATCTGCTTGATTGTCTGTGGTTGTTTGATACTATACTCATGGTTTGTGATGGATCATGGTTACAATACATGCTTATATTATGGGTTATAATGGATTAAGTTATAACATTTACACATTTCCCTAGGTTGTGATGGCTTTAAGGCTATGTCATGTTTTTGGTTGTGATGACTCGAGGTTATAACATGTGTCATTGAGGTAATGATGTGGGAATTTAGTGGATGTTGGGATGGTTAACACTGGTTGAGAGTTGGAATTTCTTATTATGCTGATGTGAGGATGATGAGATGATTCACATAGGTTGAGAGTTGGGATTACCTATTTTCTAGCTAATATGATGATGTGACAGTGATGATTGACACATGTTAAGAGTTGGGTTTTCTGTTTTGTTGAAACGATTGATGGTTTCCATATTATGGAAATTTTTGTGGAGTGGCATAATTATTCGATGATAATGTTATAAATATGGAATCTATACATTATTATTATAATTACATGGAAATCAAAATCCACATTGGATACTTTCTTTTGATAATCCATTGGTTTAATATGATAATACCTCTATAGGTGATATGGTTAATGATAGAAAATATATAATGTGTTACATTTCTTTTTAGCATAACCATATTCTAGTATTGATTAGTTGTTTCACATATGTCTATTCGGGCACATATATCTTGTATGGATATAGAACTACTTAGAAATATATTCCTACTGAGTACTCCCAAGCGTTCACCTCCTCTATAGTGTTCTTGAGTTGTTTTTATGGAAAAATCGATAAAGATTTTAGATGCTACTATTTGGGAAGCCAGATTAGATCTTAAAGGGTCTTTGTTAATTGTTCTTGATGAATTATATTCATTATTATATAGATTTTATGTTGTATGAAATTTTTTATTTATTTTATTATATATATATAAATATATATTTTAAGTTGATTGGAGGTTCTATTTTTTTACCTAGGAGATTAAGAAGGTGATTCCTCTCATACGTTTCACCCCCTCTAATAATTTTCTTGTTTTGATGTTATATAATGTTTATTGATCTTTATTGATTAAATATTTCATCACACATTTCCATGAACACCACCACTTATCATGCCTCAAGACTACCATCCCTCACATGGTTATTGTCACTCCAAATTAACAATGTGTTGAGTTTTGTAAGCATCATAAGGGTTTCCCTAAACATTATTTATAATAGATTTATTCGATATTATAGTTTTATATGAAGACTCTATAGAGAACTTAGGTCGGGGTTATTCCAAATTAACAATGTGTTTTGGTTTTCATGGTAAAGTAGCTACCACATTGTTAGCACACTATTTCTCTTTACCAAATAAACTTCCCTTATCCCAAACACTAAGGGTTCATATCTAACTCAGGGGATCCTCTTTATTATATTATGTTTCTGTAATCTTATACTATCGTATATATGAATCTCTTTTTCTTTTTATTAGTGACTATGTGTTTTAATTTTTTTATTATTGTGTAGGCACATTGTGATATACATGGATAAAAGTTGGATCACATTACCAAGGAACACACCTCAGTATGTTAACGGTTTGAGTTAGTTTTTAGATTTTGCAATTTCTAATCGATCTGTTGAAGGGAGAATAAAATGTCTATGTCCTCAAAATAGACATGGAAGAGTTGATGTCTACATTGTTATGTTTTACTCGCAACCTATTCAGAATCCCTCAGTGAGAGTAACTGAGGTTAAGGGTGAGGACTTAAAGGTGTGGTGGTGTATCTGTGTGTATTACAAGCCCACTATTACGATAGACTTAGTGTGGAACCTATCATTCATTATCTCTAACAATTCCAATATCTATTAGCATGAATGAGTTGATGGATGCATTGTTTAGGTTGTGTGGACTTTCAGGCACAGTTTGCAGTGCTTTGTACACATGTTGTGTATGACAGCGGAGTGCTATATGGTTTGGATGGTAAACGTTTGTTGTCCGGTTCCAGTTTAGGAGCATGGGAAGACTCAGGGCCAATCTTCAATCACTAGGTAAATCTTATTATGAGCATTTTTATGAATTTTATGTGCCTTGAAGATTTATTTTCTTCTTTCTATGATTTGGTTATGGTGTAAACTAAAATTGAGCTTTTAGATTGTTCTCTGTGAAGTGGAAACATTTTTGTGATTATGCTTGGGAAATAATATTTCATTGGCTGAATAATATTATATTGTATGAGGCATCGAAATACATGTAGATTTTATCTAACTATGTTTATAAGAGTTTTATAAAAACTATGCCCAGCAACATGCAACCCAATAGGCTAACTCAACCGAAATTATGAGAGTAAATCACACCATGAGGGAGCTCATCCATGTTGCTTGCCCAAGGAAACTGGCCCATCAATGTTTATTGAAAAACTATAATTCTATATTACTGTTGAGATTCACTGTAATTGATCTCAAATAATTTGTGCTGTTAATGGAGAATGATGGAAGTACTGAATGATTTCCATCAAACTGCACTGATAAAAGCTGTGATTGAACAATGAGTTCCAAATGCAATTTTATTATCGACATATAAATAGACTCTACATTGCATTATAATAATAATTATGCCCAATGGAAGTACTGAATGATTTCCCTTTTCTCATATTTTATTTTCTTTAGTTATTTTACTATTTAACAACAATTTTTATGTGTTTTATGGGCAAGAATAAGCTGGCCAGCAGCTTACGGACCTATTCAGGATTGAATACTACTACTGCTTTCTATGTAAACAAACATTCGGGTCTATGTTTCTTCATTATTTTCAATGTTTTATATGTCTTACATATTAATATTTAAATTTTATGTGAGACATTCCCATTTAACACATATAATATTTACCTACTATTAATGCCACACAAGTCATGTGCACATAGGATAGTTATACATAGAGAAGAAGGATGTACATAAAGCTGATTAATGATATGATCGGGATTGAAGCTGCCATCCTATTCTATATCTTCCTGGATTATGGTTAGTTGAGTTTTCAGTTGGCATGTTTATTGTTTGAACATATCTGACTGTTTTGGGTTTCCTCCTATATTTGGATGGTTTTGCGGCCTCATTTCCCATTGAATCTGCTATATTCATGGCTGTCCGGGTTTGCTGAGGATCCTGAGTGCTTCAAGGATGGATCAAATCCATCTCACTTGATGCTTTCGGACTGCTACTTATTCGTCTTTTATTGATGCATGGCTCTGGATTTACAGCATGCACTGGACTACTCTGTTTTACAATTGAAGTTTAGGACTCTCTTATCCAGGAGTGAGCCTATTTGAAGTATGTTTGATCTTTGCATTAAGGTGTTCATTGTTCTTTACTTTCTTTCTTTTATAACAATGTTGTAAATTTGATATCTATAATTATTACTCAGAGACCACAAGGAAATGCATATGATTATGTCCCCTTTGGCAAGGATGATGTTAACGTATGAACAACATTCAGGTTATACATGTATTCAGATTAAATAATCAATTCAATTAAGGTATTAATTAGATTTCATGTATTTTAATGGCGTTCATATTTTATCCACTTATATTCCCTTTTTATGCATCAATATTTTGTTTCAATATGATTTCAGGTCGTCGTAACATGGTTTCATGGAGAAACCAGGTGATAGAAGATCGAATTTTTATGGAAATAGGAGTACACAGATGCAAACGGTAAGCCTCCCAGCAGATTTCTATCACTTTATTCATGAATATATATTTTCAAATTCATCAGAAATGGATTTCATGATAGATTGATATGTCGTGATGTTTATGAATAGTTGCAACATTTAAAAACTGTGATTTCATAGCCCAAAAAATACAACACTGTATAGAAGTGTTTCCACGAATCCCTGCTACACGATGAAAAAGAACCGGTGCTGTTCAACAAGTGCAAAGCACACATATAGGGTCCATGCATAAAAGGTTTGATTTACACCTTCTGTAGGCAAGACAACGATGCATATGGTGTGTGTTAAAGAAATACGAACATACTATACTGTTTCTGTTTGTAGGGGTACATCAGTTGAAAAAAATAGAATAAGAAGTTCTCATTCTTGATGGGGTACATCAATCTGGAAATGGTAATTTAATGCATCATACATGCATGATTATGTAACGATTTATGCTCTTAACTATGACCTATACATTTTTTTCATTCAACATTATGAGTTTCAGGCTATGTTTTGTTTTTTCAATCTGATCTGCTCATTTCTGTGTCCTGATAGTCTGTTTTGTTATCATTTTTTAATTATAATGACTATTATGTTTTGAACATATTTTTCCAATCCTTGATAAAGTATTCTTCCATTGCATTCTCATATGGTATGTGGTTAGTATACACACCCTAAACACCTTCGACTCCTGCTTTTTGTCACCTTTATCTATGGTTACCATGCATTTAGGTAGTGATGTTAATTTTTGTTCCAATTATTCTGTCTCCCATCTCTTTCACATTTTCTATGAAATTATGTTATTTCCAGCTTTATTGAGACTTACTGATAACTATTCCCTTAAAAAATTTCCTAAAACAGTTTACTATTATAGGAATCGTCATTAAATGTTCATGTTTCATCTAAATATAGCTACAGATATTTTCCTGTAAGTTTTTGGTTTAGTATGCATACCACATGTTGTCACCACCGTTGATTTATCATCTATGTTGAACTATTGCAGGAAACAAATTTGAAATCAATCAACATCCACAAGTGTTGTACCATTGCACAAACGATGTAGGTCACTTCTCTGAGTCTTTTATGTGTTACTACAATGTGCACATCAAGAGCCTGATAAAAACAGTACATATTGTTACAGTTTTCACACATGATTTTTCAAACAAATACATCTTTTTACACATGTTCTTATGTCTTATAATTTATGATATATCATATTTTTTATTCATTAAATCATGTTTTTATCTTTTCATTCCTTTTCATATATGTCCATACAATCTGTTATTTCTCCCAACTATTTTCTGTTTCACTCTTTCAGTGTTTCAATTCCTTTGTCTTCAATCAGTTTCCGGTTATTTGGTTTCTATGTGCACAGAATTTTCCTTTTTACAAATAGAACCATATGATATGCATGGCCTAAGTCTTTCATTTCAAAAGCACAGTTCAACTGGTGCTTAATGGAATTTATGATCATTATATTTTTACATATTAAAAACATGTCATCAACATATAATAAAAGGTAAAAAGACTCATGTTTAACAGTTTTAAAATACACACATGCATTAAATCTACTTATACAAAACTGATTCTCAATCATAAAATAATCAATCCTTTTATACCATTGTCTTGAAGACTATTTAATCCAATGAAAGGACTTATGATAAATCAAAACATGGTTTGGTTTGAACAATTTTGAAAATCATTCTAGAGGATTCATATAAATGCTTTCATCAATACTACCATGTAATAAAGTTGTTTTTTACATCGAGTTGTTCAACATGCAAATCAAGTTTGGCAGAAAATGCAAGAATAATTCTAATGAATAAATTCTTAAAAAATAAGAGAATATTTCACTATAATCAATGACATCACATTTTAGAAAACCTTTATATACCATGAATGCTTTGAATTTGATTTTAGACTCTCCTACATTGCTTTATTTCTTCTTATAAATCCATATTGAACCTATAACATTCTGGTTATTGGGTTTCGGAACAACATCCCAGGTGTTGTTCTTAAGAAGGGAATTCATTTCTTTTTGTATTGATATCATCCAATTACTATATTCTTTGGACTTATAAGCTTACTTAAAAGTTTTAGGCTCATCATTAAATAATTCCTAAGCTACATTGAAATCATAGGAAGCAATGTATGACTAGTTGAAGTGGGCTGGAGGTTTAATAACCCTCTTTTCTTTATCTCAAGTAAGCCGATAGTTGATCAGGACAACAGGTTCTTGGTCCTCAGGTTCAGATTCCAAATTGGGATCTGATTTATGCTGGGCTTGGGTAACCAAAGGAGCAGGACCAACACTGAACTGAGGTTGGTCACCTGATCTTAAGGTAACATCAACACCTAAAGGTTTTTGGACCTCTAAGGTTCCGACAGCTTCATCAGGAGCTACAACAGGTTCAGGTACTTTGTCGCTGGTCACACCAGATTCATGGAAGACCACATCACGACTAACGATGCATTTCTAGTAACCTGGTTTATCTACCCATAAATAATACCCTTTAACACTCTCTAGATATCCCATGAATATTCATTTAATAGCCCTATCAGCTAGCTTATCATTACATGAATGCACATAAGCTATGGATCCAAATATCCTAAGTTGAGCTAGATTTGGGGGTGTGACCTTCGAAATTTATACAGGTGTCATAAAAGAGTTAGAAGAATATGGACAACAGTTAATGAGGTGCACTGTTGTTGAATCATCCTCAGCCTAGAAGGACCTAGAGATTTTTGAGTGGGATAACATACACCTTACCCTCTCAAGAATAGTCTTATTCATTCTCTCTGCTAACCCATTCTGTTATGGAGTTTTCAAAACAGTCTGATATATCTTAATTCCTTCATATTCAAAATATTCAATGAATTCATTGGATATATATTCTAAACCATTATCAGTTCGTAAGGCCTTTAGTTTCTTATTACCCTCTCAAGAATAGTTCTATTCATCTAGAAGTGTTGTTTGAAGATTAATGTATTAACATTATTAGAGCATAATGTCCAAGCTCTACATTGAGTGTTATTTGATCAATTTTAACAAGGTATCCAATACATGATGTTATGTTATCCTAATACTGAACCATGATATTCCATTGTTTTCATGTATTATAATTGTTCTCTCTGTTATATGTTGTTTGATTTGGTTTTCAGGGTGTGGGGCAGCAGATTCAAAAAAAAATTCTTGGGAAACTTTTTAGCGGTGGTTTTAACCACCGCAAAATGAAAGTTGGTGGCTATTTAGGGGAAGTTTAAACCGCTGCTAAACGTTCAAAACCTCCGCTAAATGTAAAATAAAATTTACATTTAGCGGCGGTTATAACCGCTGTGAAATAGTAGCATCGTGGCAGTCTCATCCCGTGGCGGTTCTCCTGGATTTAGCGGCAGTTTTACGGTGCTGGAGTTGAATTTATTCGCAGCGGTTATAACCACCGCGAAATTAGACATCTACGATGCTTTCCTTAAACCGCTGCTAAACAAAAATAACCGTCGTGAAAAGATTGGCGATGCCTTATTAGGCGGCGGTTTCTGGAAACCCCTGCCACACCATTTAGCGGCGGTTATAACCACCGCTAAACGAAAAAATAACCTCCGCTAAATTATTATTCTGCTGTAGTGAAGTATGGTTAAGGTGATAAATCATATCACATTAATAAGAATTATACATAAAATTCCATAACATAGAAGAGATTCTTGAATATATTTGAGAAAGAGAGGATCCCTTACCTTAAGTATGAAGTTGTTCTCCTCTTGATATTAATGACCTGAATAATCAAATTAGGTTCATTAATTAATAATTACATAAACTCTTTTAAAAGTAAATTGTTTAGTATAACCTTTTTTTAGTTCATTCATATCCTTTTTGATTCGTCGTGAGGTTCAATTTCATTGTTCGGGTCCATTTGTTTCATTTTTAGTCTAATTATATACATGAACAGATAAACTTGTACGGTGAGAGTGGTTGTCCAGAATTGAAGATATATGAAATTAGTGAACATACATAAGATTAATTTGTTGTAAATTTAATTTTCATACTTGGAGTGAAGGTGAATCATTATATAAAACATTAATGATAAACTCTTGGATTAATGTGGCGATTTTTCTCACAATTAACTTGTTTTGTATTATTATTTTACATCATGAATTTATAAGGATTATAGAACATTTATTAGAAAAAATATATATATTATGATCTGGTTCAACCATTAAAATGGTATCATGACCTGTCCAGAAGATGGTAAAGAAAATTTGAAAACCCGTTATCCTTGAATGTGATAAATCAACACATCTCGGACGATATTTTCATTTATAGAAAAAAAGGATGGGGAGAGATATTATGATAAACTATCTCATTAGAATAATATAATTACCATACATTAATGTTACTGAATTTATAATACCATTTTTTTAAGGGAGTTGAGGAAAGAAACAAGAAAAGGGAATAACTTCAATGAAAATAAAAGAATCGGAAAGAGGAATTTACCTTATGAGTTTATCTCCTTTGAGAGCCTATTGAGGGGAGAAGATTTGGTCTTTTGAGGATACCAAGGGATATTGGATGTGGGAAGGAGCTTGGGGAGGGATTTGGATAGAAATTATGTAGGCTACAAGTCTTGAGAGGAGTGAAGAGAAGGGGGAGTGTGGGTGGTTTTTATAGTGGAGGGGAGGAGGGTTTTTTGAATATTTAATTCATTATTTAATTATTATTTTCAATACAAGCAATAGTGTTTGATTATTATGAACAAAAAAAGCAATAAATTAATTTTATTTCAAACCAATGTCCATTTACATCTTCCATGACCCAAGCATGATGCAGAAATTCAGGTTTTGGCATTTATTGGGAATTATCCTATTGTACTATTCATAAAAAATTCATATATTTTAGAAAAATCCCAAAAATTAACCATAAAATTTTTGAAATCTAGAATCAAAAAATGAACTCCAGTTTTCAAACATAATTTTATAAATATGATTAATTTAATTTTTAAATAAAATCACAATTCATTCAAAAAAACAATATTAAAAATATAACTCGTTTTATAACACCTTGGAAAACTAATCAAGGACCCATAAAATTATCATATAACCATAAGACAATAAAATAAAAATTTATGACTACATTTTTATGAAAGTATATTATCATTTTAAATTTTTAAATTAATCATAAAATTGTAATTAAAAATTTATGACATACAAAAATACCAATACTTATACTATGATCGTTTTTTCACTTATAATATGTCTAAATTGTATTTTTATATTCATAGGTAATGTTTCTAATTTTTTTGGCCAACTTACTATTCATGACTATTCAATAGGGTATGTTACTATTCATAAGGGTATGTTACTATTCATCGAAAACTAAGTTGATTCTATCAGACTCTAAATATATTACTGAATGTAACCTTGTATACCAAATTTTCGAAATTCAAATCACATAGGTGAAAATATTATGTTTAAAGGCCTCATAGTACTCAGTAGTTCGTTATTTTGTGATTTTATGTGATTATATGACATAATTATAAGAAGGGAATTTCCATTGATAAAACCTTGGGTCATTACAAACCTCTCTGATATGGTTATGATATAATCAGGTTTAACTCCATCATCATTGAATTTATTAGGAGGAGAATCCCTACATTTATTATAAGTGTTGATACAATTTTTATTCAATTTGATTAACCCCGTCTTTTAAAAATGGCATCTGTGTAATTAGATCATTATATTGAATTTTAACAAAAATTCCTATTAGTTTTTCTAGGTAAATTCCTTAAAATATTAATGGTTATTTATAATATTTTTGTTATCTAACTGGGTTTCTCTAAATCTAGTTCTCAAGGATTCTACTAAATTTGTTCTTATTATAAATATAACAACCTAGACTCCAAAAACCCAGAGTTGTAGTGATATTACATCACTAGTATAGAATAAAATACTTTTTATGTGTTCTAACAACTGTATAGTCTTGTAAGACTATATACATACATTTTGTTCACATTGAACTTAAAAAAATAAAATATAGCATAATAACTCCATAAAACCATCATTATATATTCTAGAATAAACATGAAAAGTATACATAGTTCTCTTCTAGGTTTCCTAGGTAAAAGAAAAAAATAAGGGTGAGCTCAGATGATCAGTAATGAGTAGTATATAGTTGATCCTATCATAACATAAGTATGGAACAAAAAGTATGGTAGAGATAAATGATCATAATAATTTCATAATAAAATGAAACTAATAGAATAATATATCCAGGACAATAAAAAACATGGATAATAATTACTAAACCCATACTAATGAAATGAAAATTTTCAGACTTCATAAACTTACCTTCAATTCCTTGTGAAAATAATTCATACAAAAATGGGTAAGTCATAATAAAAGAAACTATAAAGTTCATCTCATGAGACATATTAGTGCATTGAGGGGATACATAATTCTAGGCCCCAACCATCAATAATTAAGACCAATGCATTCATTATATAAATTAAAAACATATTTTATAATATTATATAAGGAAACTATTACTAACTCACAGATATGTAAAAAATTCATATCTATATAATGGAAATCTAGAAAATAAATATTTAATCAATCAAAAAAATAATGTTCTATCTAGAAGAATAGCTTTTAATCTATTTAGGAACTGTGGGGAATTATCAATGTAATAAAATTTACCCTTATCAAATAAATAAAAATAATGTAGAGGTGAAGATTACTTTCAAAGCTATTGGTTTTCATTATAATATAGTAATTTAGTTAAATTGTTTTAAATGGTAGGATAACAAACCTATGGTATAAAAATCATTCATTATGGATCATAAAGATCATGTGGATTATCTAAAGAATATCCCCTAAGAGTGTCTAGCCAGGTGTGCAGTCTTAGTCCTACTCAACATGTATCAAATGAATATAAAGTTAATTAAAAACTAGAATTTTTCAAGGTGATTACCCATATGTTAATCTGTGTCACATCCATATCCACATTCCAATATACATACATGGATGTAATTTCTAGGAAAATCACACACTCTTTATGTTTTCGAATTTTGGAATTTTGGGCATTATGGAGGCTAAGAAAAAGGATATGATGAGAGGAAATAATTAATTTATCATTATAAATATATAAAATTTTATATAATAATATGAAATTAGAATCATGATGATATTTGAAAATGGTACTATTACAAAATAATTTCAATTAAAAAGGAAGAGAATGAGTGGAAACCCTGCATCATTTTTATCTTTTGAATTTAAACCCCGTGAAGGGTACAACATGAGATGGATTTTAAAATCCCATAGATTCATCAAAAATTGTGATAAAATAAATTCATGTCTAATATATACATAAAAAAAGTAAACATGTTTTTAATACACATTATATTTCAATGATGTAAAAATAAGATTCAAAACCCCTTATATATTAGGTAACATCTCAATAAAATCCTATTTGAAATATATAGATTCTAATTGAACATAAATTACTATGAATAAAAATTGATTTATGATAAAATAAATAAAATAAGTATTATATGCACTGTATAACTAAAAATAGGTTTATAGTACAAAACATGTCTCAAGGAAAATGAATTTGAGATAAAAATTCCCTTACCTTTAATCTCATATTGAACAATGTGCTCTAAAATACTATATAACTAAAATAAATGTATTAATAAACAATTTTAGAGACTTAATAATTTCTATAACCTTTTTATAAACTTCAATTATAACTATTTATTTCAAATATATTAGTTAGATATATTTTATTTTCATCATTAGATGTTATTATAATTGATTGTTTTTTAGTACGAGTTTCATAGTGGCGGTGTTGATTCTTGTTTATGGACTCAAATTTAATAATTAAATGTTAATTATATGTACATTAACATAATTTTTATAATTATTTATAATTATATAATTTAATTTCATTATTATTTTTCTTATGATTCACAAGGAAAAAGTTTGTGATGAGATTTTTTTGGTAATCATTATCAAATAAAACATTGGTACAATAAGAATTGGATAAATATTAATAAAACCATAAATTGACCATAAACCAAAAATTATGTGCACATTAATTTCTCATAATAGTAGTATTTAAGTTTCTATATTCATCCATGATATAAATTTATAACATTGTTCATATAAATGATTAAACAGACCCAAATAAGAACAGGTTATAATACATAAGTTAGTATGGTTATAAAAGTGATTATTTTGGCATAATATAATTATTAATAAAAAAATTTATATTATTTATTTATTTTTATCATGTTGAATCATATTTAAATAGGTATTGATAAATAAAAAATGGAAAGATGAAAAAAGATATATGTCACTTTTGTGGAGGTTGTAGTCCGCACGTACACACGGGTGACATTTTCATTTTCCATAGAATGGGAGAAATAAGGGGAATAGTTAATTATTTTATAATTTTAATATTTTATAAATATAATATTAATATATTAAATAACTCTTTTGATCCATCCATGTAAGGCACTGATGAAAAATTAAATATGTCGTTAACAAAGGTTGTTGTCCATACATATACATGGTGACATTTTTGTTTTTCTTAGTAAAAGGGAATGGGTAGTTAATGATTATTCCATAACAATAATAAAATATCATTATATTAATAATAATTATTAAATTATAGTATAATGGAAAAAATATATATTAATTATGTGTAATAAGAAAGAAAAAAAATGAAATGGAAAATGGGTAATTATGAATTTTCACTTTGCTCTTGGGAACACTCCTTTGAAAAAGGGATTAAGCCTTTAAAGGGTTATATTTTGTGACGAAAATATCCAATAGGATGTGTATATAATTTTTAAGAGTTATTTGAAATAAATTTAGTCAAATAAAGTGGATTTGGGTGTGTAGAGAAGTGGGATGGTAAAGGCTAATTTTATAACTCGAGAGAGTGGAATTTTTTGTAATAATAAAAAAGGAAAAGTTATTATTCAGGGGTTAAATGGATCTAATAATTGAAAATAAAGTATTGGGGTGATTTAAGGTCTATAATAACTCAAAAATGCAATTTAACAAATGTTTTAAATATTTTTTTAGAATTTTACTCTTAGATTTTTCATTTTTAACTTTCTTGTTTATTATCATGGTAATTAATATTTACCTAAATAATGTAATTTTAATTCCAAAAAAGAAAATTGGAATTAATAAATAATTCAAAAATAATTATTCCAAATATTAAATAAATTTTATCAAATTACCTTTACATTTTTATAAAAAATTATATTTAAAATTGGTGCATGTAGTGCATAAAACCACATTTATGAAAAAAAAATGAATTTTAAACAAATAATAATAATTTTATGATAAAATTATCAATGTTATTGATTTATATGATATTATTTTATTATTATTAAACATATATGAGTTTTTTGACATTTAAATAAATCCAAAACCTAATTTTAAATTGCGAAAAATAATTAAAAGAGAAATATTGCAATTAGTTTTTATTTAAAAACTATTTCTTAATTTTCAAAATGTTGAACATGGGTTTTATAAATTCAACCTAGTATTTTAAAATGAATGATTTTAGTCCATATAAAATTTATATCATGAAAAAAAGTATAATTTTTCAAGATATACTTAATTATTTATATAGTCAAAATACATCGGTTTTTAAAAAAATGAATGTTCATTATTCATCTAAAAATCAATTATTTCTATAAAATCAAATAAAATTACCCTAAGATAATTTTTAAATTATTAATCAAAATATGAAATTATTTTTATCAAATATAAATTCTATATTTAAAATTTTAACTTTTGTATAAATTCAAGAATAAAGTCTCCATAGAGTGCGCATTGCAAAATAGTTTTGGTACATGATGTATACTTGTAAGAGTAAGGTCTCTGGTTTTGTTGGGATGTGAATCATTATTTTTATTAACCATTAGAAATTCATTGAAGTGGAAGTTTAAGAATTGAGTTTATGATCCCCAGATCTTCAATCAGTAGAAGGTGCCTGGACTCAATGTGGAGGCAGTGGCAGTTCATCTCTTCAGTAGCTATTGGGTCATCAAAAGTTTGCATCTTTAAATGATATCATGGATAGACTAGAATTTTTGATACCTATCTATAAGTAATTATATAGAAATAAAAATCTATAAGTTTTTATCGTGGAATGCATTGAGGATAATAGTGGTATGGGTGATCAAAAATGACTTTCCATTTAGAGGCTTCTCCATGTATATAAGAAAGCGGTGTGACTGGAATAACCAGATTGGATTCCTATAAAAGGATGTGGGTTCTGCCCATGAATTGGAAATATAAGTGTGGAACAGTGAATATTATTCTTGTACAGTGTTTTTTCAGTGCATCTGAGTTTTGCAATGTGTTAATCATTATTTAATGAAATATTACAATTAATGTTGGTCAGTTGATTGTATTTTTCTTTTATACTTCTAGTGATATTAAGAAGTTATATTTGTTCCTCCCATGCATGTAAGACAAAATTATGAAGCATGTTAAATTTTCTATGTTCATTTTCTAATTTATGTATTTATGTTGTGTATATGAACATTACTTTATTTCCATTTCATTTATTTTTTCTACTAAGATGAGTGTGAGGTTGAAATAATGTAGTGGTTATGTTTATTTATCTTTCTACTTCTGGTAAACTTAGTCTAAGGGGAAGTGAAGTTTTAGAGGTTTATTTTTTAACTATGTTGATCTATATTGTTACTTTCAGTGATTGATCAATCATACTTCCATAGGTTGTATCAGTAGTAACAGTGATCATTTTTTCATGGGTATGCTTCCTAGTAAGTGGTATTAGAGTGATGATTTCATACTTGTCGTTTTCACACTAGTAGCTTGTAATGTATCAAGTTTTTGGATAAGGTCTAATTCCTCATCTATTTTAAATTTTTCAGAGTTTGGTGGGTAGAAAAACTCTTTTATTGATCAAAGGAACTTAATTCCAGGTTTTCATTTGACCCATGATCTTGTTTTTAGATGATCATTAATTCTTATTAACTGTCTCGGGGTTTTGGTTGGGTTTTGGGTGCATCAAAGGATAAAAACCCATATTTCTAGGGTGCACGGACTGAGGCATGTGGTTTGGAAAAACCATGCAGCCTCCAATGAGAAACTATGAAACCCTCTAGGTCTACTATTCATGGTTGGCCAAACCATACGGATGTGGGTACATGGTTGTGCGGTCATTTATTTAATTTTTGATAGATGGATAATGTATGGTTTGTGCATGGTTTGAAAAACTGTGTGCATGAACTATGAAATCCTAGAGCTTGTACAATGGGTTTCAGATGGTTGGTTAATAGATTTAGAAACCATGTGAGATAATTGTGTGACTCATTAAAAATGTGAAATTACTAAACTACCAGCCTACCCTATTTCTATTTTTCCTCATCTTTCTTCCTTCTTCGACCATGCAAAGCAGAGGGAACTCCCTTTTTCCACCACTTCTAAGTGTTTAGATATCTCCTTCATTTGAGCTATATTTATCAATCTTTCTGTGGTTTTGGATACATATCGGTAAATCTCCAACTTCTCATGACTCTTTTCTTCTTTTCTATCTCTAAACAGAGTGTTAAATATATGCAACTGATTTACCCTACTTTCAAGGTGTTCTTATAAAACACTAATTTCTTCCAAATTTTCTTGAGTTAGAGGATACGATTATATGAGTGGGATTCAACCAACATGAGTTCTGTGGTTCTCATATTTATTTGTGATTTATCATGTGTTTTGGGGGTTCAACTTTGGTCACGCCATTAGATAGTCCAAGAGAGACCTTCATAATTTAATGGTTTCCATTAATTGAATAATTGAACCCATGGGAGATGGCTATGGGAATGATATTCTATGTGTAGAAATGGTTTATTCCTAGTGAGAGGAATCAGAAATTGGGATGATTAGGTTGGGTTGATGTTTTATCTAACTTTAATTGTTTAGTTTATTTATATTGAATTGCTAAGTTCTATGGGAATGTGACTGGCTCGACCTGAAGATTGAGGTAGTGTTGGATATTTTATTTGAGGTAATGTGATCATCAGGATAGGTGTGGCCATATATATATATATATATATATATATATATATATATATATAATATTCTAAGTGATATTTATCACTAGTTGGGTGAAACAATCATTGATTGAGGTGATAAGGTAATCAGGTTACAAGCATGGATTGTGTGATATGAGATGGTGATTCACATCACATTGAGAGACACGATATCAAGTTTATGAGGTGATGATGGTGTGGCTTAGGTTCTTATTTGTTGATTGTATCTCACCTATGTTAGAGAATGCACCATTTGGAGTCGTGTGAACATATTAGGAATCATATGATGGGGTGGTGTTGATCGATCGTGTGGATAAAGGCCTCTGTTAGTTATGACTTAGGGGAAAGGTTGGAGGTGGTTTATAAAGAAAGCCACTAGGATGGTGAAGAGATATTGTTTTATAGTGTTCCGACTATTGGTTTGGGTCTAAGGCTTGTTGTACTTGCAGTCATTGGGCTAGGACTAGTTTGGGAGGACGTACATAGACATTCCTCAGAACATCTACTATTGATATGATGGTAATGTTAATTGGAGGGAACATATTGATATGAATAAGACTACATGTTTTAGTCGATGGTGTTTCTTATGAGTAGAGGTCCATGGGACAAGGCACTAATTATTGGGACATTCCTTCAAGATTTCAGATATTGTGGGACACGAGGTGCCGATTGGTATAAGGTTCTGGGAATTTTTGATAAAGGTGGAACCTATCGGTTCACCTAGACTGATTTATTATATGGATTCCTTGGTCTTAGTCTAATGATTCTCTCCACTATGATATTATGGTGTTGTCTGAAGTAGCTGATCGATCCCTTGTAGCTGCTGAGCACAAGGGGAGTGGGTTACTATTATGCATGTTTGTTTTGTTGTTATATTTATTATTTAGACACACCTTATTAGTAAAATATGCAAGATAGGAGCATTTTAGTGGTGGACTATTGATATTTGTTCTCACACATTACATGGGTCCTTCGAGATGCATATAGACTTTATGGATTTGTGTTTAGGTAAATGATCAAGGTCATAAGATGGATCTTAGTACTTCATTTGTCATAGGGTAGATGGAAAGGGTCCTTTAGGTTCCTACATTAGCTGGATTTTTTTTATGTTTTCTTTCTGTATCAGCATGCTATTATATGTGTGTGTTTAGGTCATCCATTGGAAAACGTTCTTCTTATTTTTTTATGACATGTTATGTAAGTATTTTTTTTAGTATAATCAAATGGCATGTTGTCTTGTTTGTTTATTCTACTACTTTTGTTTTTTATACTTTCTCTATTGCATTTTATTCCTTGTAGTTCCTCTATGGGTGGTTTACTGGTCCAGAGTATGTTTTTTCATTATTTTATGCTTTTTTATATATAATAGTCCGTTATTATTATCATATTCAAAGGTTATAGTCTCCCAACTATCACCTCTTTTCACCCTCACTGTTAGTCAGCAGCCATTAGAATATAGGGAGGCATGCCTAAGGCCAATGGCACTCAGCCTGAAGCAATGTTTGGGTGGCTAATTGGGTCGGGATACTTTGAATGGTATTACAGTAGTTCTTGAATAGAAATTAGTAATGGTGATAGGTTGGATACTAATGGTATTAATTGTCTTTCATTTATATTGTTTTTAATATTTAAGCTATGGTAGACCGAAAATTTGAATGTTGTCATAACTTGGTTTATAGCTCGTGTTTGGGTGACTGCAGCCCCATGCATGGGGGATGGACCATGTTTCCAGGGGTGGGATTTTCTATTCTATTTTAATAATTCTACAATTGATATGATTTCCACCTTGATTGGTGCACTTGGATGTGACTTATTATTTGTTATGGAATGTTACCCTTGGTCTAGTATTGCAAGGGAGGATCTTTGTACCTTGGTACTAGTATAGAAAGGGGAGTTTGTTTATGTTTTATAGTAATGTGTATAGGATGTTTTAAAAATATATAAATATATGTATAAATATTTGAAAATTTTCATGTGAAGAAAATTCTTGTGAAATGAGATATATATGTGTGTATGTGGGTCTAGATCCTATAGGAGATGGTAGGGATGAGGCTATGGTGTGATGTTGATCACTAGCTTTGGTGATGAGTTATTTAGATTGCGGTGACATGGATAGTTAGGATGGGTGTGGTCTAAGGAAAATGTGATACATGGATCTGATATGGGTGGGTAAGGGTTCATGAGGCCCAATTTTATGGGATATGGTTGCAATGGGGGAGGGTAAGAGTAGTGAGTTCACACTACCTGTTACTTCTTTCCCTATATGTGTTATATATATATGTTATCTAGGTTGTCTGATCATGGTATTGATATTTAGTAGGATTCCACCTAGATGGATTCTAATGGAGTGTCAGGCAGCTGGTGATTTAGGGCCATAAGAGCGAGCAAGGGTTGAGACCAATGAGGGTTGGGATGAGGCCCTGGAGGGTCAGTCAGATCATGAGCCACAGGTAGAAGCATAGGTACAAGCTTATGTTTAGGTGAGGTAGCCACTGGATTTTACATATTTTTTGTCATATCTTGACATGAATTTAGAAATTCCTCCATCTTAGAGGGTGAATCTTGCTACGTACATGATAAGAGGAATGTATAAGCACTGATGGGACATTCGGTATCAGGCAGGTAGGCACCAAGGACTGGCTTGGATGGATTTTGAGGTTAGGTTATTCAAACACTTATTTCTGGAGATTCCAAGGGAGGAGAGATATTGGGATTTCTTGAGCCTACAGCCGGGATACATGTCCGTCATAGACAATGCAATGACATTCTTCAATTTTTCTCACTTCACACTAGGTATAGTGGGTGGAGAAATCTTGACGGTGAGGCATTTTGAGGATGATTTATGTCACACTATTCAGGTACAAGTAAACATCTCCATATTTTCCTCATTATCTAAGGAATTAAATCATGAAATCATAGTAGATGAAAATTTTACATAGCTGTCATATTCTAATCGGTTTATGGCTTCAGGTGATTTTAGTTGTGATGCTTTAGATATTAGGATGTGAGGCCGAGAGAAGTTCTAGTAGGGTATTCAGACCAAGGAATCAAGCAGACCACTGAGGAGTGGGTCGTTGATGGTGTGCTTCCAGTGTGGTAAGTTGGGACATGTGCAGACACAGTGTGATCGAGTTTCAAAAGAGTGCCAAGTATGTGGTTAGCTTGGGAATCTCAAGAGGTTCTGCAGGAAGCATTCCCAAACAACCGTCATTTAGGGATTAGGACAGACTCTGGGTTCTGAGATCAGATCGGATGTGGTGCCAGGATCTAGTAGCTGATATTTAGTTGCATGAAGAAGTCATGGAATAGATAGAGGGACCCAGTAATGGGGTCAGTGGCCAGTGGATAGAGAATCACTATAGGAAGTTCAGGCTTCAGGCAGTTGGATTTTAATACAGGTTTACATAGTGGAGCTACTAGGTGCAAAGCAAACTGGGGAGACGGTTATTTCCAGAGGTACACCACAGGCATGATAGGGGTTCTTTATTTTATTTTGGCATGGAATTTTTATAGGCATGTCAGGTTTGGTTTCATGAGGTGTAAGGGTTGTATTTATGAACTAATCAGATGTTGGTTGGTAGGTTGGCATCTACTTTGATGCATTATATATATATATATACGGGGTGCGTTGAACTGGGATCTTCTATGAGAATCTTTGCATTTTTTGCTTGTATGAGGTGTGTTGGCATCTAGGAATTGATGCAATGTGGGATTATGTGAGGTTATTAGGAATTCAGTTATCAGTATGATGTGAAACATTTTTTAAGTTAGAGGCACTCGAACTGATTTGAGCATCTGATGAGATGCGAGACCTCATAGGTTTCATGTATAACATGGACACAAGGTAAGAATCTTTTGAGATACGGAACATTATGGGTATCAAGTATGAAACATGAGAACCTAAAGAGGTTTGAGGGCGATGATACATCATAGGAGGACTTTTTAGTCTAAAAATAAATGATGTACCATTAGATTTATTTTTGTTTTAGGTCTAGGTCTGATTGGGGCAAGTAAATCCTAAGGTGATGAGACCCTTGAGGTAGTTGACTAGTACCCTTTATATCAAGGTAGTCTGTGTTAGTTTTAATGATATGTATATGTTTGTTACCATATTCAACTTTTGTTTTATAGTTCAGGGATTATCTATCTTATGGTAGGGATGTTGTGACATCCTGGGTTTTTGAGAGTGTCGAATTCCACACCCGTTCTGAAATTTTGAAAGTTTGGTGGGTAGAACCAACCTTTTATCAAAAAAAAATTTAATTCTGAGTTTTCCTTTGAACCAATACCGTGTTTTTAGATGATTATTAATTATTAACAGGTTTTTCAGGGTTCTGGTTGGGTTTTGGTTGGGTTCTGTTTGGGTTTCAGGTGCACCAGAGGCTAAAAACCCATGTTTTTGGAGAACACAGACTAAGGTACAAGATTTAGAAAAACTATGTATCCTCCAAGGAGAAAATGTGTTGACCTTTAGGTATACTATGAATGGTTAGAAAAACTATGCAGGAGTAGGTGCACAAATATGTGTCCATGTCTTCAGTTTTTTACAGAGGTATCATGAAACGTTTGTGCACAGTTTAGAAAATCGTTTTCATGAACCATGCGAGCCTGGAACTTGGATAGTGGGTGTCACATGGTTGGCATATGGTTTTCCAAACTGTGTGAGATAACCGTGTTACCCAAAGATTGAAATTACTAGACTAACCTCATACCCTATTTCTCTTTTTCCCTTTCTTTCTCCCTCCTTCAGTCATGCATAGCATAATGAGATCCCACTTTTCCACCTCTTCAAGGTGTTGAGCTATCTTCTTCATCCAAGCCCTTTTTCATTATCCGTCTATGGTGTTGGATGAATATTAGTAAGGCTCCAAATCTTTTTTCATCCTTTATTATTTTCTCTTTTCATATGAAGTGCTAAATATATGTGAGTCTATTTACCTTATTTTCATGTAGTTCATTTAAAACACTAATTTCTTCCAAATTGGCTTTAGTTGGAGGATAATATCAAATGAGTGGACATATACTAACACAAGGTAGGTGGTTCTCATCTTTATTTATGATTTTACAAGTGTTTTGTGCATCTATGATCACATTATTGTGTATTCTAAGTGAAACCCTCATAATTTAATGGTTTCCTTTAATTAATTAATTAAACCTACGGGAGATACATATGGGTAGGCTCCTCTAAGTCTATAAATGGTATAATCCTAGTGATTGGATTTGAAAATTGGGTAGATTAGTCCAGGGTGATGTTTTTTATACATTTCATTGTTTAAATTATTTATATTGAATTGATGAGTTATATGGAAACGTGATGGGCTTGGTCCAGGGATTGATATATAGTAGGCTATCTGATTTGACCCGATGTGATTGTCAGGCTAGGGGTGA
The DNA here is from genome assembly GCA_963277665.1 of Viscum album. Lineage (NCBI taxonomy): Eukaryota > Viridiplantae > Streptophyta > Magnoliopsida > Santalales > Viscaceae > Viscum > Viscum album. The sequence continues at coordinate 1,358,498,462 of OY728159.1, forward strand.
CCTGATATATATATATATATATATATATATATATATTATGAGTGATGTTGGTCACTGGTTGTGTGAAATGGTTATTGATTAAGCATACAAGGTCATCAGGTTACACTCATGGCTTATGTGATATGAGATGGTGATGACCATCAGGTTGAGACACATAGTCATTGGGGAACAAGGTTCCAGATGTTGTGGATCAGGTTCTTTTTAGTGATTGTCACTTACCCATGTTTTCTAATGTTCCATTTGGAGTTGTGTTCACCCAGTAGGAATAAAATGATGAGGTGGTTTTGACTGCTCATGTGGGTAGAGGCATTCATTATTTTATTATTAGGCGAATGGTTGGAGGTGATTGATGTAAAAACCCATAGGGATAGTGAGGATCAATAGGTTGATAGTTTTGAGACTGTCATTTGGGAGCTAAGGCTCTCCATACTTGAGATCGTTAGGCCAGGACTTTTTTGGGAGGACGGACATCATCTTTCCTTGGAACATCTGCTATTGATCTGAAGGTGATATTACTTAGAGGGAAGATATAAATGTGCCTTGTATTTCATGGTTTGGATTATGGGGTTTCTCATGAGATGAGATTAGTGGGAACATGTACTTATTATTGGGGTATGCATTCAATACATTGAATATTGTTGGACATGAGGAGTCAGTTGTCACAAAGTGTTAGGAATTTCTGATAGTGGTGGAACCTAAGGGTTCACTTGGACTGATTTACATTAGGTGATTCCTTGGTATTGGGATAAGGATCCTCTCCACTACAATATTCCGATGTTGGTAGAAGTAGGTGATAAATCCCTTGAGGTTATTGAGTACAAGGGGAGTGTTTTATTATGATGAATGTGCGTTGTGATGTTATATTTATTATTTAGGCACACCTTATTAATAATATATGTAAGATGGGAATATGTTTGTGTTGGCCTATTGAGTTTCTTTCTCACAACCTTCATGGGCCCTTCGAGACATGTGTAGACTTTATGGATTTTTATTTAGGTAAAGGTTCAGGATCATGATATAGATCGTAGTACTTCAGTTGGAATGGGATTTATGGAAAGGAACATTGATTTTCTTTCATCAGTTGGGTTTTTTTTTCATTATGTATTAGTAAGCCATTATTTATACGTACTCAGTTTAGAAATTGGTGACCCTTATTCTTATTGTTTATATGACCTATAATGTAATAATGTTCCATTTTAGTATCTACATATGTAAATTTGGATTATTTATTTATTTTGTTATTGTTTTTTTATGTTTCCACTATTGCATGTTGTTGCATGAGCTTCTGCCTTGGGAAGGTTACTGGTCAAGAGTCAATTTGGTATTTATTTTCCATTGTTTTATATATAATATACCATTATTATTATCATCACCATAGGTTATAGTCTCTCTATTATTACCTCTTTACACCCTCACTATTAGTCGACAGCCATTACTGTATGAAGAGGCATGCCTAAGGCTAGTGGAACTCATCCCGAAGCACTATTCGGGTGGCTAATCAGGTCAGGATGCTACATAGCACCATAGGCATAGAATCAAATGAAGTAAAATTTCATATCAATAAGTTTTATGGAATGGATTTTGGATTCTAGATAATGTAGATTGTGAGCCATCTAATTCAGAATCAATTAGAAGTCCCATTGTATGGGGTAAATCCAACGCTAATAGAGAAATATGAATGGGAATTATTGTATAGGAATGTTTTGGTTATTATAAGAATATCACTTGAAATGAATTTTTCTTTCAAAATTTTAGAGAATAATAATATAGTTTAATTTATGAATGAATTAATAGATATTTGTGAAAAACTAAAAACCTCGAACTAGGTTTTTATAAAACCCTGGGTTTTTCTATCAGGTACGAATCTTTTTAAATTCAATTTAATTCCTTGGTTTTTTCAAAATGTGAATTTCTAGTTAGGATATAGAGGAAACAAGGGTTTCAAGGATTTTTTAGATCCAAGATCCTATGTTTTTAGAAAAGGAATATAGGTTTCACTATTAGTAGAAATCATGTAGTCCAGTCCGAACAGTTTTATTAAACCATGTGGTGGAGGTCTAGGGATCTGTCCAAGGATGAACGATTTGTTAAAACCATGTAGCCTGGTTTACACGCCCATACGAGACACCTATAAATTTTATTAGATTCAAATGACACAGTTTCCCAAACTGTGCACATGAACCCTGTGATCCCCCACATATGATAGTGTCATGTGCACGGTTGGTGCACGGTTTGGACAACCATGTGGCCAAATAGTGTGCCATTTATTTTTTATGTAAATTATGGTTTTCCCCTAAATTTTATTAAAACATAAATAATTTATTCCTTCTTAATTTCCAATGGATAGGGGTTCTTCTTCTCATGTTGGAACTCCTCAAGCCTTTTAGGTAAGATTTTGTTTTTTTTTCTCAATCCAACCTCCTATTCAACTTTCAGTCATCTTTTTGGATCACCACCAGTAAATAATTGATTCTTTAGGATCCTTTTGTTTTTTACCTTGCTATCGGTGGTGCTATTCTGGTGCATAATCTTATGCCCAAATCTTAAGTTGTTTTTCATTTCTTCTATTTTCATCCAATTTGGGTTAAGTTAAGAGTTGATACTTGATAAGTGTTATACCATGGACATAAGTTAGGTGGTCTATGCCTCTTCCCCTAACGTTTAGTTGGTTTATACCATGTTTTCATTCTTCCACATTTTAGGCCTTCTAACGTTACTTATAAAATAAATTTATTTCCTAGATTGAATTATTTAGAACATAATAGGTTTCAAACATAGCACCATGATATGGTTGGAGGTTGTCAAAATCATCTCGGAAAACTAGTGATGTGTGTTTATGTATCTACCCCTTGATATACTACCCTGTTGGGTTTGTGTGTGCTCTCTGTCTTAGTGGGATCCATATTGAATAAAATGATTTATTAGGATAGGGATTGTGCCACCTTTCAATGTGATTACATGTTATTAAAATGGTTAAATGGTTTAAATAGAATATGTGGAATGAGTTGGACGAACTCATAGATTGTGTTTGAATATGAAATGTATTATAAAATGGGTTAAATGATAAAAGAAATAGGTAAATAATGACCCTTTATGGCTCGGTATTGCACCAAGGACTTCTATAGATGCCATGGATATTTCTACTCGATGGATCCGAATTACATTTTATTCCATGTACATTCCTACCCCATGGATCTATATTACTTTGGATACCAAGTACATTAGAACTCCTTTGATTTTCCTTTCTTGGAACACCTTGTACATGCCCTATGGACCTACTTCATGGGATCCACCCATGTATTTACTTTGTTTTATATGATCCATGGAATCGATGATGATGCTTTGGTCATTTTATACCTTGGATTCATCCCATGTAGTCTTGAAACTTGATTACATGTCGTAGGCCATTTAGGATTACTTGGTCATTTTATACCTTGGATCTGGCCCGTTGGTTCTATAATTATATTACTCAGTGGATGCTTTATCATGATTTTAAATTAGCCCATGTTTACAGTTGCTAGTTTATAGTGAGCCTTTTTGGATAAACAGTATCACTCATTCTTATTAATTTATATTACAGTTTTATATTACATGCTATTTCAGAATATATACAAACACTATAATTGTTATAGACACCATTTTTGGGGGCCTAATGAGTGTTATCTCACACCCTATTTGGGCCACTAATTGGTACCCAGAAAGAATTCATGGATACAGGTAGGGACTGAGGAAATAACCCTCTTTATAATGCTGTATTAATTGTTCATAGAAGTAGGGGAGAACATGATTGATCTATGCTTGTGATACTATTTAGAGATATCTATCTTGGCCTTTTTCTACTTTTGACACATTTATTCTATTGAATTCTTATTTCCATGTATTTCCTGCCTTTTGTATAGACTCATGACATATTCATCATTATATATTGGTATTTTCATTGTCTTGTTTATTATTAGTGTCATTGAGATGATTGTATTATATCACTAATTTAAATTATGATTTCTCTTATTTAATCACATGTGATACTACTACGTTACTCTAATAATGAGGGTATAGTCTCCCCATCATACCATTATAGACCATTGCTACTGTTTGAATCATATGGATTATAGGGAGTAACGCTTGAGGCCATGTGACCCATTGTCTTAGAGAACCATTTAGTGAATCTTGGGTTAGGACGTTAGAAAGTGGTATCATAGGGTTTCTTTTCTTTCCTTACTTTTTTGAGACAATAAACAGGATATTGGGAATATATTGGAACTTGGTTATAAGTCATGCATGGGAGTAACTAACCCACATTTGGGGTAATTACCATGTCACCTAGAATGAGGAATTATTGTTCCAAATTTTACTTATTACAGTTTAATTTGATTCCAGCATTGGGTGATGCACATGATTTTTGATGTTTTTATTAATATGATTGAGGAATTTCATTTTACCCATTACCAAATATGGAAAGTAATCATGTATCATGAATCATTTTATCCACCTTATAGGGTTCATATGTCAAGCATATTCCATACTATAAAGGATTTATTTTTTGACTACATGACATGTATTATGTGTTCTTGATGTTATATAATTATTATCAACCAACGTTTCTTTTAGTATATTAAGAAACGTAATTGGTACATAAAGTGGATCTCGTAACCTAAACAGTGTTATCTAGCATAGGATAGAGTATACACCTTAATCATTCAATTATGGGATGTTAATTTATGGACCATTGGTTGTATGTGCTAGAATGTGTTATGGTTAGGATTCGATGGACACTAAATATCAATTTTTATGATGTATGGGAACTTATAAATCATAAATGGTAACATTTATAACTCTACCATTTAAAGATAAAAATAAAATAAATATGATTTTAAATGATTTTAAATTTTGAAATAGAAATGTCACCATTAAATAGGGTTTCTAATTATAATTGATAGTCCATATACCAGGACCCCTGATATGAAATTGAGATCTTAAACAAGACCCAACCTTAGTAGTAGGTGGTAGGTAGGGTCTATGGTGTTTTTATGATTGTTCCCATTTCTTAGTCATAGATTTAGGAAATGGAGGAGAGGTGTTTTTTTATAGTAAGTCTTGTACCAATCCTATGTTAATATATGTGATCATGTTGTTAACAAATATTTTCTCAGCCTTGTGATTGGAATTTATAGATATATTCCACCATAACGACCTCGAGTTTTGTTCCAAGAGGATGGAAAGACCATGCTTTGGAGGTGGTGGACCCCGGGCCATCATGAGAACCACTATTAGTGTCTCTTGTTGAATTTTACATTATTCTAAATATGTGTACTAATGACCAATTCTGAGACGGTTTCCAGGGCTTTATATAGACCGTTCTAGGAGCCCCGTAGCCTACCATGACTCTAGAAGGGATGGTGTGTGTTTTCCAACTGCATCATCCACCCACTTTTCTAGGGTATGGTGGTCCACATACTGCTGATCTATAGCTTCATAATATTTTTTTGATCTTAAAGCATCTGTAGACACCTTCTGATAGGAGAGTGAAACTCGTGACATATATACATCAGGGAGCCGCTAAGAACTGGTGGTATGTTGTAAACTATTATGATAGAATTTAATATATGGTTTTTAGGGATTTCCTATCCATATATTATGAATACATATTTATTGAGAATCTGAGATATGAATGGGCCAGTGATTTTATGCATCTAAAGTAGGGTGTGATTACTTTTATGGAGTATTTTCTCACTTAATAGAGCTTCATCAATTTTCACCTATGTATCTTGCTGATGAGATATATAGGGTGAGATTATTTGTGGAAGGACTCAATAATGCCATTTGGTCATAGGTGGACATGTTTCAATTTACTACCATAATTGATATAATAAATCAAGTGCTTATTACTGAATGTATTCTAAGAGAAGTTGGGGGGGCCATAGTAGGATAGTGAAACTTCTAGACCTAGTGGTTTAGTGAAAAATAGCATAAAGTTGAATTTTGATACTTCTCATTTGGGTAATACCATCCAAAGTGTGAGTGTTGTTAGTTCTATCTTTTTTCATCATTTTGGGAGTATAGGAAACGTGAGGATCCAGTGTGATAGAGACCCAGTCGAGTTTAACGCCTATGGTGGGATGGGCCATCTATAGTAGTGTTAAAAGTCCTTTCTTCCATTAGCCAGTGAGAGAGGTTATGCACTGACTCTACATTCAAGAGCGGAGTTAGCAGCATCTTGTTTGGTATAGATTTGGAGTGTGGTCAGCCTGCCAGACTGAGGTGGTTGTCTTGGCCTTGGTATGAAGACACCAAACTTATAATGACAAAAAATAAGACATGATCAGGGTAGTTAGGCTATATATTAGGGCCACAGTTTAGGCCAAATGTATACAGTACATTTGATACCTAAGTAAAATAGTGTTGGACCTTCTACATTGAAAAGTTTTATCCTGGTATCCTCTAAGATGGTATCTTCTTCTTTTTATACAATTTCATCTCATTCTTTTAAATTTTTACCTATTTTCAAGAGTTTGGGGATCGATGTTCATTTTTCCTGTGGTGTGATGACACTTGATACTCTTTTGGGAATTTTATCCGAGATTGTAAGCTTGTTTAGGGAGTGCCCCATTTGGGTAAGTGGGAGTTACTTTGTATGTGACCTTTTTTTCCTAAATATTATAGGGTTGGATGCCATTATTAGGATAGAATGGTTGGTCCCATATCTATGTACATTTATTTCTATCATCGGAGGGTGACCTTCAAATCACTATAGAGGGGATATTCATAAGGGTGAATGGGACGTCCAGTCATGTTGAGCTAGACCTCAGCATCATGGGCTGGAAGGGATGCCAGCCCATATTTTTAACTTATATTTAGATGATTAGGGAATGAATCAAGAGAAATTTCCAATAGTGGTTGATCATTTCAAGGATGTATTCTCAGAAAAATTTTCTGAACTAAATTCTAATAGATTTGTGGATTTTTCCATCGATCATGTTCTTGGAGCTACACCAATATCCATTCCTCCTTATAGACTAGATACTACTATGTTATAGGAGCTCAAAGGTAGCTAGAGGACTTATAAGAAAATGGGTTTATATGACCCAATACATATCAATGGGGTTCACCAATCCTTTTATCGCAGAAGATAGATAGAATCATCATGATATTTGTGGATTATCGAAAATTGAACTAGTTGATTATTAAGAAACGGTATCTTTTTTCATGGATCTATGATCTCTTTAACCAGCTCTGAGGAGCTCAGGTGTCTTCAAAGATTGATCTGAGATCGGTTTATCATCAAGTGTGTGTTTAACCATCAGAGACACATAATACAACTTTTCATAGTAGGTATGGTCTATATGAGTATTTGTTTATGCCATTCATTCTCATGAAAATTCCATCAGTTTTCATGGAACTAATTAACAAGGTTTTCCATCCTTATCTTGATTCATTATTGGTGGTATTCATCGACAATATCAGTGTGTATTCTCATAATCTACATGACCATGACTAATATATTGGAATTGTATTGGATATGCTAAGATATAATTGTTAATATGATTAGTTCACAAAGTAACACTTTTGGATAGATAAGATTAACTTCTTGGTTCACATTATCTTAGATATAGAAGTATCAGTTGACACAAAGAAGGTGAGAGCAGTAGTTTCTTGGGATTATCCGAATAAAATCTTTGATATGTGGTGTTTATTGAGGATAGATAATTGTTACAGGTGTTTCATATAGGACTTCTCAATCTTAGTATGACTTCTTATATGATTGAATAAGAATTTTGTGAAGTTTGTATGTTCAGATACCAGTGAGACAGCCTTTCAAGAGCTGAAAGGGAGACTGACTTTAGCATATGTCTTGATTCTACTAGAGTTATACAAAAGCTATAATGTATATTATGATTTATCAGGTATCCGTATAGGAGAAATTTTAATGTTGGAATATTGATTCATGGCATGTAGTTCTTTTCAGTTGAGACCACATGAGAAGAACTACCTAACACGTGATCTTAAGTTTTCCTCTATAGTGAACGCCTTGCATTGTTAGAGTCATTACTTGTTGGGAGATCATTTTTTGGTGAACACAGACCAAAAAATTATCAAGTACAACTTTACGTAGGAGGAACAAAATCTTAATCAATGAAGGGGTTTTAAATACCAAAAATATTTTTACTTTGATCTTGACTATACATCCATAAAGGTAAATATGGTTTTTGATGCACTGAGCAAAAGAAATCAGATACAGGAAGTTCAGTAGGCTAGTAGTGAGTGGAATCTTGTTTTGTTGTTCTTAGAGATGCATGTAGGATAGTCATGGATATTATTTTCTCTTATCTATTTTATTTACTTACATTCTTATAGATAATGTACGGATAAGACAGGTGTATATTTTTATGGATTGGTCCTATGGGAGAGCATGTCAGGTGAGGACAAGCCTCCTGGTTGGACTGTTGGTGAGGATAAAATTTTTTGTATTTTGGGTCATGTTTGGGTTCTAGTAGACATAGATGAGGAGATGATGTGATAACTTCATACCTCATCTTTGGAATTACATATCATCATCACCAAGATGTGTTACGTCGCATGTATTGGTGGCCTAGTATGAAATGAGAGGTAGCTGGTTTTATCACAAGGTGTTCTGCCTGTCAACTGGTGAAGGAAAAACACCAATTACTAGTGGGAGTTTTATAGAAGCTTATCTTTCCCAAGAGGAAATGGGATGATGCAGCAATGGATTTTTTGACTAGGTTGTTGAGGTCACCCCAGGGTAGTGATGTGGTATTGGTTATTGTGGATAGTATGATAGAGGTCGCTCATTTTCTTTCAATCGGGGGGGGGGGGGACCTTCACAGTAGATGAGATTGGGACACTTTATATCCATGAGATTGTGTGCCTTCATGGGGATTCTCATACCATTGTATCGGATAGGTACACCCAGTTTATATCCCGATTTCGGAAAGGATTACATAGGTAATTGGTTATACAAGTTCTTTTGATCATGGAATACCACCATCGGACTAATTACCAGTCGAATTGCGCAATAAAGGTTCTATGGAAAATTCTTAGAGCATTTTCCTTCATTTTGTGGGCTCTTGGGAGAGGCATATACCCCTAGTTTAATTATCCTACAAAAATATCTATCATGAAAATAAATATATTAAACCTTATGAAGATTTTTATGGTGGTCCATGGTGATCACCTATGTGCTAGTTAATGGCATTAGCGGTTTCATTCCTCAAACCGCATCTCGTGTAGGAGACTTTGGAGTAGGTCTAGTTGATCAGAAATTGGATGGATACTACACAGTCTAGACATAAATCCTATACTGGTCTATGGTGATGAACTCTAGAGTTTGAGTCTAGGGATCATATACTTTTATGTATCTCACTAATGTTAGGTAATAGATGGATTCCAAGATAGGGTAATATTTCACCATGATATATCGGACCTTTTGAGATTCTAGAGAGAGTCTGGCCAGTAGAAAATCTGTTGTAGTTACCTCAGAGGTACTAATCCTTGAAGAATGTCTTCTATATATCTCATCTATATCATTATCACTCATACCCATCTCTTAGTATATTTCTGGATGAGGTTGGGTTATAAGTAGATGCATCCTTTAAAGATTATCCTATAAATATTATTTATTAGATCGTGAAGGATCTCTATGGTTTATATGTCCCTTAAGTATTGGAGATATGTCGTCATAGCCATGTATAGGATGGGACTTAGGTGTGGGATGATGATGGACATGTGATGATGATTTTCTACCCTTGGAAGAGAAACTTGGGGATGAATTGTCTTAAGTGGGGGATATTGTATGATCTTTGGTTTTTATTTTAGGTACATATCTTTTAAATTTTAGTTTAATTCTTTGGTTTTGGCCTAATGTGAATATCTAGTTATCCTATGGAGGAAATGGGGGTGTGAATGGATTTTTCAGAGCCTGAAGTCTGAGTTTTTTGAAAATACAGTTGGGCTACATGGTTAGTAGAAACTGTGCATCCCAATTTGCATGATTTGATAAAACCATGTGGGGTGTTCCAAGGCTTTTTCCAGGGCTGTACGGTTTTATGAAATCATGTAGCCAGGGCCTCACACCCATGCGAGCCCCCTGCAATTTTTATCATAGGAAAATGACATAGTTTGAAAACATTTTCCCAAACCATGTACAAAAATAATATGATCCATTCCTTAAGATAAATGCATGTTCATGGTTGGCACATGTTTTGGACAACCGTGCATCCAAAATGACCACCATTTAATTTTAGGGGAAATAATTGTTTTCCCTTATGATTTATTAAAACCTAAATCCTTTCTTTATCATTAATATCCAATGGATCAGGGGTATTTTTTTATGATGGAGCTCCTCAAACCATTAAGGTATGATTTGGGGTCACTTCTATGTCTGACCTCCAATTAGACTTCCAATTTTCTTGTTAGATAGTTGTCGGTAATTGTTTGAATGCTTAGGCTTCTTTCGTTTTTTCCTTGCTATCACGTTGCAATTTTAGTATTGAACTTTATTCACTATTTTTAGGGCATTCATCTATTTTTCTTTTTTCATACAATATTAGCTTATTTAGGATCTTATAATAGATTAGGGTTGTACCATGGTCATAAGGTAGGTGGTATATTCCTCTTCCCTTAAAATCAACTTGTTTGATACCCTATTATTATTTTTCCCCACACTAGACCTTCCAGAATTGCTAATAAAATTAATTGAAAGTATTTATTGAATTATTTGAATCCTAATAGGTTTCCCACATAGCACCATGATATGGTTATAGATTTTTAACCTCAATTCATACCATCCATGAGGTGTGTTTTTGTATCTTCCCCTTGATATACCACCCCATTGGGTGTGTGTCAGCTCTCCATCATAGTGGGAGACTTATTGAATTAAATAAGTTATTAAGAGAGGGATTATTCCTCATTTACATTTCATAAAATATTATTAAAATGGTTATATGTTTTAAATGGAGAATTTGAAATGAATTGTATAAAATCATGGATTGTGTTTAAATATAAAATGGATTGTGAAATGGGATACATAAGAAAGGTAATAGTTAAATAATGACCCTTGATGGCTCAGTATGGCACTGAAGACTGATATGGATTGCATGGACATTTCTACTCCATGGATCCTTATTACATTGGATGCCATAGACATTTATACTCCATGGATCCTTATTACATTGGATGCTAAGGATGTTTATACTCCTTGGTTTGGGATTTCTTGGACCACCCTGGACATACTCCATGGAGATGGTCCTTAGGCTCCACTAAAGTATTTAGCATGTTTTATTTGGATATGATCCAAGGACTTGATGAGGATTCCATGGTCATTTTATAACTTGGATCAGGCCCATGTAGTTCTGACACTTTATTACACAGAATAGAATATTGAGGATGACATGGTAATTTTATTGCTTGGATTTAGATGGTTGGGTGTGACACTGGATTAATTGATATAAGAAAAAGTGATTTATTTATCATGATTAATGGATAACCCATGTATAATATTTCTAGTTTATAATGAGCCTTATTGTCTAGGTAGTATCAGTCATTATTATTCATTTATATTAATTTTATATATTTCACATTATTTTAGATTATATACACACATTATATTGGTTGTAGACTCTATTGGTTGTGGCTTACATAGTGTTACATAACACCATATTTTGTTCATTGTTGGGTACCCAAAAACACTTCATGGACATAGGTGGGGGTGAGGGAAATCACTTAATTTTTTATACTCAATTGATTCTTCATAGAAGTAGGGGATAATAGGACCAAGCTATACATGTGATGCAATTTCAAGATTTTCATTTTGGTATTTTTTTTTTGACACATGTATTGTACTGGATGACTATTTCCATGTATTTTCTGTCTTTTTTATAAACTCATGACATACTCCTCGTGATATATTGATATTTCCTTCAAATGGTTTACTCTTACAATCATCTGGATATTTATCTTCTATCACAGATTTATACTATGCTTCCAATTATTTATTCACTTGTGATACCATTGTGTTACTATGAGCATGAGGGTATAGTCTTGCCATTATACCATTATAGTCCTTCACTTCTAGTTGATATCCTCTAGAACATGAGGAGTCGCACAGGAGGCCATGTTACCCACTAGCTCGGAGCACCATTTAATGTCTCTCAGTTCAGGATTTTATTTTTTCCATCTTGTTCTAGTTATTAAGATTAAGGTTATCAGAAGGAATACCAGTGTAAGATAATGTGAATGAATTAAAAATTATTCTTCATTATGTACAATTATTAATGTAAATTTTTTATATTATATATGGGCATACCTACTTTTATATTCACTTATGGAGATCTTAAATGCAATGTTAAAAGTAGTTCATAACTCCAGTAGAAAAAACTAATCTAGTATTTGATCACATGTAGAGCTTAGTCTTCAATGAAGATATACGGTGGAGAGAAGTTCAGGTATCGATTTTTAGTGCCCTTGATATTGTTAGAAGGGGTAGGTAACCTAATAAAAAATATAAAAAGTAACCAATAAATGAAAAGTTTCATGAATGGATTCAAAGTAAGTCGGATTGTCTTGGCCCATATTGATAGAAATGTGGGAAGAAAGGATATATTTAGAAGGAATGAAATATTCAAAAGGAGGAAATAAGATTGGTGTCAAAATCAGATAGTTAAAAATCCATTAATTTAATATAAGAATGAAATGTATTTTTATTGGTTTTTAATACTCTTGTATAAGCTTGTGTTATTGACTTTAAATAATCATATCATTCAATGGGTGGTCAAAAGTGAATTTTCAATTATATATCTAGGAGGTTTTGGAAATTCCATATGGTGTATGTTGAATACAATGATGTTTTTGTAAAATGATATTTCAACATTTTAATGATGAAGAAACATTATTGAAGTCAAAATAATTTTTCCATACCCCTAACCTTATATGAAATCTAATTTTCATTGGAAATTTGATGATGTGGTATATGGGACTAGATTTTTTGAAGGGGTATAAAAAGTTACTCTAGGATAATTGATAATTGACTGAAGGGTAAATAATGAGACCCTTTATATAAATTGAAATTTGGATGGGATTTCATTGTTTAGATGTACTACTTCTAATGATCTGGAAGTATGGAACTGTAGGTTTGGTACCTTAGTAAAAATGACTTGAAAGTTAAAAAGGACAAGGGAATATTGAATCTTTACTATGTGGAAATTATAAAGTATGAAAAAAATTTATAGAAAATAATAAAAGAGAATCTTTCAAATTAAATTGTTGGATTATCAGGAATGGGTTGTTGGATCTTAGACACTTGGATAATTAGGGACCACCCCTTATTTAGTCCTATGTAGGTTGCCTCTAATTTCTCACTTTCATTGATAATGCTACTAAGAATTTATGAATTTACTTATTGAAACATATTTCTAATGTATCTCTGGTATTTTATCATTGGAAATCATTAGAAAAAGGATAATACAGATGAATGTTTAAGTGAATCTGAATGGAAAATAGTAGTGAGTACACCATATGAAACTTCAAAATTTTATATAATAATAAATGAATAAAGAATAAGAGTATGGTTACCGAAACTCCAAAATAAAATAGTGCATCCGAAAGGATGCATTTGAAATTAAAAAGATAAATACAATTATAAGTACACGCTTGGTAATGCATGATGTGATTTTGTTAGATTTACTCAATATAATGTTATATCATATCAATAAATTTTATACATCAATAATTGGGTAAGAAATTATGAAGGATTTATAGTCTAGAAAAGTACTTGATGTTTAAAAAATTAAATTTTTTAGTGGTTGAGAATATGTACATGTAAATTTTAGGGACCATGATAAACATTAATATAAATCCAAAATAATTTTTCCCATGGATATGGAGATGAAAAAAGTTTCTATCACTTATGGGATGGTGAAAGAAATCAAATAATCATAACAAGGGATGTTGTCTTTGATGAAAAGTTTTTGTGGAAGGAGGAGACTTAGTGGAGTGGGGAGTTAAAGAATAATAAAATATTTAATTCTAGGGTGATTGGATTTCCTATAACTCACAAAAACAAGGGAACTTGTATGTGGGTACTCATGGAACCATAATTCTAGATGTAAGACTATTAGAAAGGCTATAAAGATGAATAAAAACTGAATCTCAAGTGGCAGCATTGGATTTACATTCCTTGGAAGTATGATTTTTGAAAGTTACAGTACATGTAGAAAGAGTAGATCTAAGTAGCTCAAATCACCTGATTCTGAATAAGTGATTATCTAGATTCATAAGACTGGTGCATAGGCTTGGTCGTGATTTAAACTTTCTTATCTTAATATCTCCAGGAAAATATAAAAATATGGAGGATATAGCTTCTTCTAGTAACTGTATGTAGTAGTTATCATCCATGAATGAGTATATGGATTCATTAAAGTTTGATAAATCATGGGAGATATATGAACTTCTATAGGTTAAAAAGGAACTTCAGAATAAGTGTTTTTACTGGATCAAGGAAGAATATGATGGAAAAATAAGATAAAAAGTTTAGATGGAAGTGAATGGGTTTCAATATAAGGAAGGATTAGATTTTGAATAAATTTTCACACTGGTAGATAAATATTCTACCATCCAAACATTTCAATGTATGGTGGAATCAAGAAATAGTTATCTGGAGTAAATGATGTTAAGGCATATTTCATTCATTGTGATTTGGAGAATGATATTCACATGTAAAAGAAAGTAGGTGTACCAAATGTTTGGTATCATAATTTGGTATGTATAACTAGAGAAAATATTTTATGGATTCACATAATCACTATGATAGTTAAATCCAATATATAGTGGATTTATATAAGAATAAATAATTGATAGTTATAATGTTGATCATTATTCTTACCTAAAGAAATGGGATGATGGAAATTTCATCATTTTTTATTTTATATTGATGACATGTGTGGGTCAGAATAAATCATTAAAATATTCATAAATTGAAATATAATTTTTCTAGGTGTTTTGAGATCAATGATATTTCTTAAGAAAATAAGATATTGGTGGTGAGGATAGAAATAGACAAGAATATTGTATCTTTGGTTCTATCTCATAAGGAGTGTATCTAGAAAATTGATGACTGTTTTGGAATGGATTAATATAAAAAATCTTCAACCACACTATTTGGATAATTCAAATTTTCAAAGTCACAGTCACCATCAATAGAATAAGATAAATGGGAGATGTAAAACTTTCCATACTCTTAAGATATTAGAAGTTTAATGTATGGAAAGATATGTAATCAACTAAACAGAGAATTTATGGTGGTAGTTGTATGAATATTTATGTTCTACCCTAGAAAGAAACATTACGGATTCATCAATTGGATCCTTTGGTATTTAAAAGGATCATAATATTAAGTTATATTATTTGCAGAGGAAGGATTGTTACAAGGTTTTGTTGATGCTAATTTTTTTAGAGACTCATACAGTCAGAAGAACACAACGGGATTATCATTTAAACAAGTAGGGATAGAAACCTATTATCAATTTCAATTGTATAATATTATTATATTATGTATAATGGAATAAGATTTTGTTGTGAAATTTAAAGTTGAGAAAGAGATGGTTTGGTTGAATCAGCTGCTAAAGGAATTGGAAAAAATTCTAGAAGGGGGTATTATTTCTTGTTATAGAAAAAGTGAAATATACTTGGATAAAAATATATTTTTCCATGATAAGACTAGGAACATCAACCTGAAGTACCACATAATTAGAAATATATTCGAGGAGAAATATTTTGACCTCTAAAAAATCACTAGAATCCAAAATCTGGTAGATATGTTCACTAAGACATTAGCTCAAGAAATTTTGAGGTAGAATAATACCTCATTTGGGCTTCAATGAATGGAAAAAAAAGTAAATTTGGAGGAACATTATTACTATATATGGTGGATGTTTGTTGAGAAGGTTGGTCAATGACTTCCTGGAAACAAGTCTTCAAGTGGGAGATTATTGGGATGTGAAGACTTGTTTTTGTTGACCATTGTAAGTTCATATCATTGGAATTTTGAGCATCATATTTATGTTCACTGTATTTTTAATTAGTTATGGGTGGACGGACATAATGTAGAGGTAGAAGCAGTTTATATCTTCAACAATAGTTGGGTCATCGGATGTCCATATCTTTTGATGAAATTAAGGACAACCTATAATATTGGAGAAATATCTTGAATGAATTATTTATAAATAAGAATCTAGAAGTATTTAACAGGGAAGGCTATTTTGGATAATAGTGTTATGGGTTATCAGTAGTGACATTCCATTTGGATGCTTCTCTAATAATATGGTAAGGTGATGTAATCAGAACAACTGGGTAAATTTTTTTAAAAAAAGAAGTGGTGCCCAATGCTAAATTAGTAATCTAATAGAGTAATAGTGAATCTAGCACTTGTAAAATGGTTTTTCATAACATTAGGGTTTTATAGAGTTTTGATCAATCGATAATGAAATATCACTGATGTTTTTTTCTATTTATTATATTTTTCATTTGTACTTTTTTTAATATTAAGAAGTCATAGTGGATCTTCCCGTGAACGTAAGATAAAATTCTGAATCAAGTTAAATCATTTTTTTATTTACTGATTTATGGTATTATTTTTTATGTTTTAAAATTACATGATTTAAATTTCATTTATTGTTTCTCTTTATGTTTGTGTTAGTTCGAATTAGTGTGGCAAGTAGGGTTCTTTATCTTCCTACTTTTGGTACACTTTGTCAACGTGGAAATGAAGTTCGAGAGGTTAGGTTTTTCAATACATTGATCTATGTATGAACTTTTGATCTATTGATTATACTTAAAATGGTTTTATCAGTATTATAGGTGATTGTTTTTGTACAGGTTGAATCCCTAATAGGTATTAAATATAATACAAGATGACTACTTTCCCCAGCACAGGATGTAGTAGGTAAGTTCAAGATTCATGGTCTTCAGGTTAGTACATGATAACCCAACTTGGGTGAATGTTTGGAATTTTTTATTTATTTATTATTCAATATATTCATCCATATATAGTAATTTATTAATTTTAAGGTAATGTTTTTTGGTATTTTATTGAATTTTGTAACTATATTCTACATGTTTTCCATGGTGGACATGCAGATTTCACTATCCAAATGTAGATAAGTAGAAAGCCCCTATAAAAGGTTTTGAGTTGGAAGAGTTTAAGATGGAGATGGAGGTGGTTCTAGGATATGATATTTAATATTTTTTGCTGGATCCTATTATATTATTTTTTCATTATTATTACCATGTATATGATTGACTGTCTTTGGTGGTTATTTTTTTGAATGTGGATATATAGATATTATGACTTTAAATTTTAATTATATTGTGACGGTATTTGTATTATTTTAATTTACCTATTATTCCATATTATGTTATGTTTGATTTCTATTTCTTTCATTTATTATTGGATGGGTGAAATATCAAATTTATAGTATCCACATTCTATGGATTAGACCCTCACCACTAGTCAAAAACCTCTATCATACAAGGTGGTACATTCAAAACCATTTCATACTACGGCTCAAACCTAGTAAAAGGGTCCATGGAATAAACAAAATACTATATGATCTCTTTTTTTATGATTTTGGGGATCATTAGATAGGAGATAAGTGGGTCAGAACTGGAGTGGAGATTTGTACGTTTTTCTAGCTAGTGTTTGTATAGAAGACACCCAAGTTACATTGGTTATGGAATTATTATTATTAGTTTTTATATTTATTGTTTCTTTACATTCATCAAAATTATATTTTATATTAAAATTTATTTATTTACTCTTGCACCAACATGAAAATTTTGTGTGAGTACTAGTGTCATCTTATACATGTAGGTTTACATGACATGTGCATTTCTATATAGAGTAGGAAAATTATTTAACAAAAAAATTATAATTAATTGAAGGGTAATAATTGTTTATTCAAAGTATTATAGAATATGTTATTGGTGTCATTATAATTAATTAGAACCTATTTTCATGGATTATCTATGGTTGCAACATTAATATAATTATGATATGAATAGGTAAATTTAATTTTAAATTAATCCTTGATTAAATGGTTAAGTTAAGATTTCTTGGTTTTTATGGGAACGAAGCATCAATTATTACTTCATGGATAAGTGTTATCTTGTATAGGATGTGTGGTTTCTGAGTTGGGTGTGTAAACCCCTATGATATAGGATGTAATTGATAATTTTAGTCATGTGATGGGTATAGTTTTTACTCTTGGGATTTTGAATCATATTTCAAGTGTTTATTTATTATATATAAACGAGATACTATGGCATATCACCTTTTTATTACATAAACTTTTCATTACATGGTACAAAATATTGGATTTTTTAATGTTTAGTTTATTGAAAATTAAGAATATAATACAAGAAAATATAAAAAAATCCTTCAAATAATATTGAATGGATTTTTCTTAGGTTCATTATATTTACATTTACTGTATCTCATAATCCTTTGTACATACATCAAAGGAAAGGGGTGATCATAAGGCCTAGTAAGATAAATAGTTCAGATATATTAATGAGGAATATCAATAAAAACAAGGTAAATATCATTGTGTCATGATAAATGGGAAAAAGGTCTATCACAATAAAAATAACATGAGTCATAACATTTAAATGTGTCTACAAAATTTATTTTATAAATTCATAATAATATCACTATGGTTAATCACCAAGGTTTCGTAAATAAAAAATTACCAAGCTTATTCATCAAGGTATCGTAAAACAAGTCAACTCTAGAGATTAAATTTTTTTACCAAATGAATTGGAGTGCTATCAGGGCACACCCTTAATATGTATCATTTAATAATATCCACATAGATAATAATTAAACATTTCATAAATAATCCATGGAGAATAGAAAATGGGTTTCATATCGAAATATTGGCATTTCAAAAGATCTTAAAAAACATGATCATTATTTCATTTTCATCCCATTGAAATGGAATTAGGGTTTCATGTTTTTTAATCCCAGAATAAAATAAATAATTTTAAATATAGTTTAATAAAAATGGAAAATAATTATTATTGGGTATTCACAAAAAGAAAATTAAAGAGAATGTTTTGTGGAGAAGAGGGAAAATTAGAGAGGTAAATTTGGCAACATAACGGGAATAGAACATGGTTTTGAAAAAAGGTAAAACTAGAGGGTAGAATGGTCTCCCATTGATGAAAAAATAATTTTGTAGTAATGGTATGATCCAATGTGTAATATAATTTAGTAACCATAACATTTATAATAAAGATACAAAAAATATTTCTTAAATCAAAGAGAAAAGATGGATAATTCCCTTACCTTGAAGAGATCATCCTAGCTCTTATGGAATGGAACCTTAGGGGATTGAGTACACCATTAGGGTCCTACTTGGGAGGTAAGATTCTATAGATTCATGGGGTATTGATTGTGAGTGAAATGAAATGAAAAAAATGGTGGGTATTTATAGAAAAAGTAGAGGATTTGTTTAATAATTTCCAAATGTAGGCCTTAGAAATCTAGGTTGTGGAAAATGAAAAACCATTGGTTTCCCATGTATTTTGCCCATGATTTTAGAAACTTGGGACATAATTTATGTTATTTTAAACCATAAGAACCGAAAATCATATTATATTACTTATTTTGGTAAGGAAAAATATTGTTTTCACAAAATAATGTTTTTAAAACATAAAGTTTTCATTTTAGACTTTAGAAAGTAACATATAGGTTTTCAAATTATTAAAGTCCATAAAAATACTTGATAACAATAAAATGACATATTTTAAGTCATAGATTGTGGTTAACTAATTATTAGATCATTATGACATAATTATTAGGTCATTATACATATTGGAAACCTCAAACTATTTTTTTACTATTCATGGCAAAATAAAGTATATATGTACATTCTCATAAATTCATAATAACGTAAATTTGACATGATTATTTCCAAACGGATGTTTATTTAATCCTAATAATTATATAAATATGATAAATTTAACTTTTAATTGTAAAAATAATTATTTATTAAAAAAATAGTGGGTTGAATATGCATAGTAAAATTTCTGAAACTTAAAAATTTTAAAGACGTCATAAAATTATTTTATAATTTATATTTAAATAAAATTGTTTTAACATACTATTTATTTAAAATAAGTATTATCAATAATAACTTAGTTTTTTGTAGAAATTTATAACTTTTCTGAAAAGTACAATTAGTTTCTGAAAAAAATCAATTTTTCAAATCCATCATATTTAAAAAAAACTATTCTTAAAACGGAATTGATGGAATAACAATTTTTTATACAAAGGAATTACACTTTAAGTGAAAAAAATATAGGGCAAATAACACCTTATACAACCCTTGTATAATCTAAGGGTAAGGTGTGTGGTGGTGATATATCCATGGGGTAGCTCAGCTAACATTGACCATATAGTGATTTCCACTATCTTGAACTTCTACCATAGGCTATTCTGCTCATGATTTACTTATTGAAAATAGAATTGGAATTGGTTAAGGGAAAACCCCAGTGATTCTACCTCCTTCACATGTTCTAAAAAATGGGATTCATAAGGTTTGACTCTACTGTTTGACTCCATCCCTTCTCCTTTCATTATTAATTATCCTTTTTCATTTTTACTCATAAACACTAATTATAATGTTATAATTATTACCAATAGTATATTTTCCAATGATCATATTGACCAATGGTAATAGTTAACCAAAATTCCTATAATGGTCAAATATAGGTGGTCATATTTACTTTTATATTCAATTAATTATTAAATAGATGTGGTATTTTTGTGTGTAATATAATATAACACACATTTTTAGGAAAAAATTATCATTAAAAAAATCTTGTTCATTACATTCTTCCCCCTTAAGAAATTTCACCCTCTGAAATTTTAAAATCATTATCTTAGTTGAGAAAAGTTATGGGTACTTATATCTCATTGTCTCCTCTAGTTACCAAGTCACTTATTAATATTTATAGCACCTCCATAACACTTTGATGAGGTGTGTAGTATTGTTGCACAGAACCTTGTCTATACAGTCTAAGATCTCCATCATATTCTCCTCAAAAGAGAAGTCATGTTATAATTGTACCAACTATGGATTTAGTACATGTGAAGGGTTAGGTATTTACTTATTCAAGAGAGATAGATAGAATACATAATTAACTTGATCTATATTTGGTGGAATATCTAGCTGATATGCCACTACTTCTAAGCGATCAAGGATTTCATAGGGGTCAATGTACCTAGGGTTAAGCTTCCCTTTATTCTCAAACCGCATGACTCTCTTCTATGGTGATATTTGAAAGAAGACTTTGTTTCCAACACCAAACTTCAAGTCCCTTTGATGGTTGTCAACATATATTTTATGTCTACTCTGAGTAGCCTTTATGTGTTATGGGATAACACGAACCTTTTCTATCGTATCTTGCACAAGATTAGGACCAATCATCTTTCTCTCAACAATTGCATCCCAAAAAGTATGAGTTCTAAATTACTTCCCATATAGAGCTTCACAGGGTTAAATTTGAATAAAATGAAATATTTTATTGTATGAGAACTCAAATAGTGGGATATATTGATACCATCCCCCTTTAAACTTTATTGAGAATTTTCTAAACATTTCCTCGAGTGTTTGAATAGTCCTTTCATATATGACATCATTTTAGGGGTGATAGGCCAAACCGAAATCCAATTTGATACTCGAAGCATGTTGAATAATTTTACAGAATTTTGATGTAAACCTTGGATCATTATTAGATATGATAGAAAGTGGAACTCCATGAAACCTCACCACTTCCTTTACATAAATCATGGCAAGTTTATCAAGAGATAAATTTTACACAATAGTGATAATATGGTCAGTCATAGTGAGTGGGTCTACTATAAACCATATCACATTATTTCCTATGGATGTTCATGAGTGAGAGGTGACAAATCCCATAGTGATATTTTCCCCCTTCCATGTTAGTATGGGTATTTTTTGTAATACCTCTTCAGAAATTTGTTGCTCTCCCTTCACTTATTGACACCCCAAGCATCTTATGTTGTAGTCGAAAATCTTCCATTTCATGGTATCCCATCAATAATGATCATTAAGGTCCCTATACATGTTATTGCTTCCAAGATGTGTAGATAATGTAAAAATATGACCTCTATCCATCAGCTCCTTTATTTATGAAATATAAAAGACACATAGCCTTGTATGAAACTTCAGTAGACCTTCTTGATCAATATCTAACTCAAGAAACATATCATTCTTTACATACTCTATAGTATTTTGTTGTAAAGGATATTATCTTTGAGATTTATTGATATTATCTAGTAAATATGGTTGATAAATCATCTAGGATAGGTTTGAGGATGTCCCTTCCCTTAAAATTTCCATGTCCAGTTTTACTAAGTTGTTGATCAAAGGATCTCCTTGAACCCTCATCATTTCCATCACAACAGATTATTTTCTACTTGATGCATCCATAACATTAATAACTCTTTCATGGTGATAATGAATTTAATAGACATGGTATTCAAGAAGTTCAAACCATCTTTTTTATATCATGTTCAATTACTTTTTCATGAAACTACACTTCAAACTTCACTGTTCTCTGTATATTTCACATTTCTCCCCATAAAGATAGTACCTCCTAATCTTCATAGAAAAATAAGTAAATATATCTCGAATTCATGTGTAGTATAATAATATTCATGAGGATTTAACTAATGATATACATAATCCATCACCTTTTCATTTTTCAATAGGATGTACCCAATCCCTTTTAGAGATTCATCCTTCAAATTAATGAATCCTTCTCTGATAGAGGCTGGAGTGAACATAGGTGGAGTAACTAATATCTTCTTTAGCTCTTGGAAACTTTCTTCACACTCTTTTTCTAGATGAACTTTTACCCTTTTCGTGTTAACTTGGTTAGTGGATAAGAAATTCATGAAACATTTTTTTCAAACCACATATAATATCATTTTAAAACAAGGAAACTATGAATCTTAGTTATTATTGTTAAATGAGAAAAATCCTCCATAACCTTTGTCTCGGTAAGTTCAACTAAGATTCCTTCATTGGTTAAAATGTTCTCCCAGAATGAAACATGTTTTAAACAAAATCCATATTTTTTAAAATTTCCAAATAGCCTCTCTCTACTTATAGTTTTAATATAACACTTAGATGATTCTTATGCTCCTCGTAGATTTTAGAATATATTAGAATATTATCAATAAAAAATACCACAAATTTATCAAGGTAGTCCTTAAAGGCTCTATTAATGAAATCCATAAATATAGAAGTATCATTGGTCCAATCTAAGGGAATAACAACAAAATCATAATGACCATATCCTGATCAAAATGTGGTATTTGTAATATCTACTTTTTTCACCCTCAATTGATAATAAATAGATCAAAGATCAACTTTGTATAACAATTGATCCCCATAAAGCTGTCAAATAAATCATCAATCCTTGGTAGAGGGTATTTGTTCTTCACTATTATCCTTTTAAGTTCTCAATAATCAATTCATATTATCATTTGATCCATTATTATTCTTCAAAAATAGAATATGTTCTCCACAGGGATACACACTTGGTTAGATAAACCCTTTATCAAAAAGATCTTGAAGTTGTTTCTTTAATTCCTCCAGCACCACATTTTCCATTCTATATGGGGTCTTTGATATCATCTTGGATCTAGGTATGATTTTAATGGAGAACACTACCTCTCGTTTAGGGGGAGGTCCAAGTAACTCTTCCAAAAATACATCAGTTTATTCCTGAATAATGGGAACATTTTCTATTCATATAATTTCATTTCATTATTCTTACTCACTAATCATCTTCATAAATAAGGCTATAGGAGGTTCTTCTAGAAAAATCTCAAGTTCCAATATCTCTCCTTTTAAAATAACTATAGTTTTTCCATTCAAGACTATTGATATTTGCTTACTTCTAGAGTTTGTCTTAGTATTATCCTTTGACAGTCATTCCATACCTATTATAATATTTAATTCCACCATGGAAATGACTAGTAGATTTGTGATGATATTGTGTTAGCGAAAGTCAATACTAGAGTTTCTATACACTATTGATGCTTGGATAATTCCTCGATGAGTGTTGACTAATAACTTTACTTAAATTAGTTCAATGATTGATTATATATTATTTGAAAAATTAGATAAATAAAGGAATGTATAAAACCAGAATCAAATAATGTACTTGTTGGCTTTGAGAGAACAGTGAGAGTACCTTACACCACATTATTAAGAGCCTCTAATACAGATATTGTGATAGAAAATTCCGGAAATTTATCCCTTGGACTAAGTTGAGGTTGATGGTGATCCCCTCCATTACCTTTTGATTTTAATAATGATTGGAAAAGTGCACAAGTTATCCACTCTTATAGCATTGGACTTCAAGTTGGGCCTGCACCATCTTCCCTTTGACGTTAGTGTTGAGAAGTTGAGGCTTCAACTCGCTATGATATTTCCATGATAAATGGCTATATCTTCTACACTATTAACATTTTTCACTCTGAAGAAAAAAATTTCCCTTAATGATTCTTCCTACATTTGTTCCATGTGGGAAGTTACACTTTCTTTCCTCCTCTTCTATGATCAAAGTTCCTCCCCATGTTTGGATACAAATATCTCTTATTTTCATTCTATTTGTGTGACCAATGAATCTCTTCAAAGTCTAATTCAACCGTAATATAACTCTGTACTATCTCCTCATAGATGAAATAGTCTCCATTGGATAGATTCCTCCATAGTTGGGTCTTAGTCCACTAAAGAATCTATCAAAATTTCTATTAGGGTCTATAAAAAATATGGAGGTGTAACAAGAAAGTATTTTAATTTTCATCTCATATCTTCCCCCATATTCATTTTTCTTATTCTTCAAATCTATTAATGTCTTATTTATTTTCATTCGAATTTAATGGGGGGAATATTTATTGAAAAATGACTCTCTGGGCTCTTTTCACTCTATAGCATCAATATCCCTTCATGGATTTGGGGTTTTAATCAGTTTCCTCCGGTGATTAGATTATCCCTCTTAGTAGTACATAGTTATGGTGACTTTATGTTTGTTCTTACAATGGAGTACAAAAAAGATATTTTTTATAGATATTTTACACTGTTTAATAATCAATGGGTCAGTAGATCCACTGAAAGAAGGTGGTCGTTGATTCATAAAAGACTCAATGGAAAGTTGTTCCCTTTTAGGTGAATCTAGTATATTAGATTGATTCGTATTATTATTCATAAATTCAGTTAGTTGATTCATCATTCTCAAGAATTTTTCCTTTTTGGATTCCATCAGAGGGACGTCAGCGCATGGTTTATTATGCTCATCGTTTATTTGGTTCCTCCTATTTCCCACCATTTTATAAAAGAATAAAACCGTAGTGAAAAACATGTTTCTTTTATGAATATTATAATTTTAATGTAATATTATTTTTTAAAACATCATGCTTAAATATGTTATTATTAACAAAAACATACATTTTCTATAAATCCTTTATAATGGTTCATGAAAATATTATGATTAACCAAACATATCCCCTAGGAGTGTCAAACCAAGAGTGCAGAAAGACTCGTTGTCATGCACCAGTTCCCATTTGATTCTAGATCAATGTTGGGTTTTTAGGTGTTACCCCTTAATACATCTATGCTAGAGCCACATCCACTCTTTTGAATCCATACAAAGATTTCATTTCTCAAAAATCAATAACTTAATATTTCACTAAAATTACAGGATTTTATCCTATATTTAAAACTTTTTATAGGGTTCTTTAAAAAGTTTCAAAATCCAGATTTTCACAAATAACTAAACCATAATTTGATATTAAAAATGTAATATCACCTTTTTCTTACATAAACTTTTCATTAGATGATAAAAATCAGAGGATTTTTTAATGTTTAGTTTCATGAAGATCAGTAACATAATACGAGAAAATATTAAAACATTATTCTAATACAATTGGAATGTTTTTTCATAGGTTCATAATAAGAAAATTTAATATATCTCATAATCCTATGTACCGAAATCAAAGGAAAGGGGTTAGCATATGTCCCAGTAAGGGAAAACATTTATATATATTCATGAAGAATATCAATAAGAACATTAAGAATGACCTTATGGAATGAGAAATCGAAGAAGTGGAATATCATAATGAAAATAACATGATCTATGAAATGTAAATGTGGATACTACATTTATTTTATACATTCATAATCATATCACTAAGGTTATTCACCAAGGTGTCGTAAATGAAAAATTGCCAGGGTTATTCACCAAGGTATCGTAAAACATGTCATCTATAGAGATTATATTCGTTAACTAATGTATTATAGTATTATTAGGCCACATCCTTAGTATGTATTATTTAATTAGATACACATATATCATAATCCAATATTTTTTAAATAACATATGGAGAATAAAAAATGGGTTTTTATATCAAAATAGTGGTGTTTAAAAAGTGTTTAAAAACATGGTTATTATGTTATTTTCAACCCATGGAATGGGAATGCGGGTTTCATGTATGTTAATACTAGAATTAAATAAATAATTTTTACATCTAGTTGAATAAACTCCAAAAATAAATAGGCATGGGTTTTTAGAAAAATAAAATGAAAGATAATTTCTTGAGGAGAAGAAGGAAATTTTGAGAAGTAAATTCAACAACATAATGGGTATAAAACATGGTTTTGAAAAGGGGAGAAATGAGAGGTTAAAAGGATCTAATATTGATAAAACATAATTTGGAAGTAATTTTAATGATAAAAGGGTAATATTATAGATTAACCATAACATTTATAAGACATATACATAAAGTGTTTCTCGAATTGAAGAGAAAAGAAGGATAATTCTCTTACCTCGAATAGTTACTCCTAGATCATGAGGAACAGAACCCTGGGGACTTGAGGACACCTTTGACAGGATCCTTAAAAGGTAAAAAAAGATATATATTGATGGATTATTGATTTTTAGTGAAATAAAATGTAAAAATGTGTTGGTATTTATAGAAAAAGTGGAGGACATTTTTATTAATTTCCAAATATTGGCCTTAGAAATCTACAATGAGGAAAATATATAACCATGGGATTTACCTTGGTTTTTTGACATAGTTTTGGAAATTTGGGAGATAATATATTTTATTTTAACCCACAATAATGTAACATAATATTATATCACATATTTTGGAAAGGAAAGGTAAATATTTTACAAAATAATGTTTTTAAAGTCAAAGATTCCATTTTGGTCCATGGAAAGTAACTTATAGGTTTTGAAATTGATTAAAATATATTAAAATAATTTATATTAATAAAATAAAATATTTTGAGACATGGATTTTGGTGAACTAATTATTACACCATTATGACATAATTATGAATTCATTAAATATACTGAAAACCTCAAACTATATTTTTATTATTTATGGAAAAATAAAGTATTTTAGAAAATTATCGTAAATTCACCAGAACCTAAATTAGACATTATGATTTAGAAAATGATGTTTATTTAAGAATAATAATTATCTAAATATCCTTATTTCTTAAATAAAATATAGGGTTTGTTATAAATTTTAAAAAATATGACACTTAAAAAAATTAAGGACATAATAAAATTATTTTATCATATATATTTAAATAAAAGTGTTTTATCATACTATTTTATTAAAATAAGTATTATCAATAATACGTTATTTTATTATAAAATTTATATCTTTTCTGAAATGTAAATTTTTTTTCTGAAAAGTCTATTTATCATATTCATCATATTTAAGAAAAACTATTCTTAAAAGAGAATTGATGGAATAAAAATTTTAATTATACAAAGAAATTAAACTATAAGTAACTATGTTTTGGAAATGTAACCCCTTATAACACTCATGTATGACCTAAGGGAAAGGTGTGAAATGGAGATAGATTCATGGGGTGTCCTGGCTAACATTGACCGAGTGGTGATTTATACTAACTTGAACTTATCTTGTAGTATATTTTATTCAAGATTTACTTGTTGAAGCTCATCTTGGGATTGGTCAAGGGTGAACCCCAGTGATGCTACATCTATCTCAACTTCTAAAAAATAGGCATCATACGGCATGACTCTACTGGTTATGGTGATCTCTTCTCCTTTCTGTATTAATTATCCTTTTTCATTTTTATTTATAAAAACTAATTACTAAGGTAAAATTATTAAAAAGATTATAGTTTCCAATGTTCATATTGACCCATAGTCATAATTAACCAATGGTTTTATCAAGGTCGAATCCATGTGTTCACATTTCCCTTTATATTCACTTCATTATTAAATAGATGTGATTTTTTATTGTATAATTTAATATAAGAAAAATTTTCAGGAAACATTTATCATTCAAAAATCCTGGGTCATTAAAAATATTCTAGATGATATCTTGGCCTTGATGATTCTTGTAGTAGTAGTGGGATCTCTAGTGGGTGTACTTTTGATCAGATGATGATATCATCTAATGGTTATGTGCAGTGGCTAATTTCATAGGATGATTTTTAAATGAAATTTTGGTTAAGTTTCTCATTGTTTAGTTGTAAAAGAATGAATATACCTTTTTCACTATAATTCAACAGTCAAAATTTAAATTACTATAGAATATTGACAGTCGTCAAGTTAAATGGTGTGAAATCTATGAATTTTGGAGGTCGTTCAATCTGGATGACCAGTTAGAACTTATTATAAAGTAAGTGGGACCACATATACATGTGTGTCAAATAAATTAATACATTATTTAAAATTAATGATATAATTTTCTAACATGGAAAAAATATTATAATTCCTAAATCTTTCAATAGTAATGGAATATATAATTTCTTCTCCCATGGATATAAGATGTAATTTCTAAACCATGTAAACAAAATTTTCAAATTTCCTTTGTTTAAGTTATGTTTTCCCTTAATATTGTGTGTTAGTTATGTTATTTTTTCTTGAGCGTGTGTGGGGTTACTTGGTGTAGTGAGTATCATGATATATATTTATATCTTATAGTATAACAGTGTTGAGGGGATCCTTCTAGGAAGATGTGTTCATTGTGTGGTGATTCTAGTGATAAATGTCCAACTATAAAATGCTAAATGGTTTTACAATAGGTGGTATCAGTTATTTTTGTTTCTTCATCTCTCTCATCATCACACTATGATCTAGCTTAGGTAATGCTCTATCTCATTATTTGATGTTATTTCAATTCAATAAAATCATAATAATATCAGGATCTATAATGTCAAAAGAGGGAAAGTTCCAAGTATATAAGTTTATTGGAATGGATTTTGAGTTTTAGAGAATGCATTTGGAGTACAATATCATTAATAATTATTTGGATGTTTTGTTGATTGGAATTAAATTATGGAATATGGACCAAGTGAAATTGGAATGGATAGATAGGAAATCTCTTGATTTTATTAGGATTTCATTTTCATGAAACATAGCATCTGACATATGGGAAGTGAATACCATAAGGTAGTTTATCAAGTCCCTAAAAAATGTATACGGGTATAATATAATTAAGTATACATTATGTGTTAGTTTTTTTTGCATGATTCTATTATAAGATTGACCAGTGGAAGATCAAGTGAAAAATTTAAATATGATTTGAGGGTAGTTCGAATTAGTGAAGGTGAATTTTTTGGATGATGTATTATCTCTCCAAATTTTTTCATCACTGTTGAAATTATGGGATGTGATAGTAATGATAGTTAGTAATTTCTATGGAAGTAATGAGTTACTTTTTTGGATATCAATAACATAATCCTAAATTAAGTATTTATATGTATTGAGATTCAAACGCATTTTGGAACCACACTAAATTCCAAAAGAATGGTGTAAGAACCCGGATCTTCTTTTCATGTATGTTTTCCTTTTCTGGTTGTTTTTTAGAAAAAGAGGTATTTCTCAAAATTTGAAAAGTACAGGCCGTGTACATTATAAGAACATGTCGTGTAATAGGTAACTACAGGAGGCCGTGTGCTGGCCGTGTGATGTCCACACACACGGCCATGTGGGGGTGACTTGGAGGCCACCTAAACTTGAGTACGGAAAAGGAAAGTATACACCATGTACTTCATAATTACACGCTGTGTATTTTTTTTAATTAAACGCACCGAGGTCACTTTTGATGGATGGAATGCCCTACTTCTCGACCTAGTTTATCCGAGAGAGAACCGAACGGCCGTGAATCTTCTTCAAGCCCCCAACCAAGCATTTGATCTCTGATTCAACCACCGTCGATTGCATTATGATTGCCTCAGTAATCTATCTCTTCTTCTTGATCTTCATTTCCCAATTAATCCTCCTTCTCATGTTATCCTATGTTGAATATTTTAGACTTTTTTGTAGATCATCGGTGTTCTATGGTGATTTAATCCCTGAGACTCAAGTATATCGATATCCCAACACCGAGGTAGGTGGTTTGTGCCTTTCCGTTGAAAGCCTTTGAGTTATATGTGCAATTATTTCCAACACCCTTGAACGGGGTATTACGTGTTTACCGTTTTAACCCTGTTGATTACCTTCTATGTTGTTATGTGTAAATAGTGGTTAATTGCATGCAAATAGGGTTGTTTATTATGCTTTGGATGTGTTTTATCATGCATGTTCTGTTTACGGCTGTTTAGTCTGGTTTAGACATTAGGCTTCCTTGATGTTTTCCACGCCTAGTAATTTAGGATAGAGTGATTATTTTATCTGAAATGCTTGAGATATTGTAGACTATTTAGCCAACTAGTTTTTGAGTTTTACATTGGCCGTATTGCATTTCTATGCTCGTTTGACTTACACGGGGCCGTGAGAACCTAGTGTAATAGACTATAATGGGAATTGACCGTGTGAGTTTCCTCAGAGAGTCATTATCACTTTTTACTATATGGGGAATTAACTATGTGAGCTTCCTCAGAGAGTCTATATCACTTTTGACTATATGGGGAATGGACCATGGGGTCTTCCTCAGAGAGTCTTTATCACTTTTTACTATATGAGGAATTGACCATGTGATATTTTTCAAAGAGTCTTTAACGCTTGTGACTATAAGGGGAATTGACTGATTGATCTTCCTTAAAGAGTCATTGTAGTATCCTTATTTTGGGTGAACCAGAGGGGTTAGGCTGAGATAACTACCCATAGGGTTACCTTATTGTTTTTTAGTTGTTAATATATAGAACTTATTGCATTGAAACTATAGGATAGGTTACTGCAAAGTACTCCCTTGTTTACTGCTTTATTTTGTTTGTTACCTGCCATATATTCACTGACTGTTAGGAAACGATCTTGTGGTGATTACCTACTGGGATTTAGTCTCACACTCTGTTTGGGCTATGAATTTTGGTCCAAACAGATTATTTTTCTACAGGTATTGATAAGGGCAAATACCCTTCTACTTCAGGTGCTTTATTTGTTGTGGAACTGGAGAGCGTGGGACCAAGCTAAGGCTTGCGATACTAAGGAGCTGTTTATCTATTTTCTTTTTTTACTTTGTCTTAGTAATGGTTTTTATTCTAGCATTGTGATTTGTTTGGATGCTTTCCTAGACATATGTAACATGTATCATTTATATATGTGTGTGCTCTAATTTATTATTTCCAGTCTTTCACTGCTTATTTTTGTATGGATTATTACTACTTCCATTTTTTCCTTTTGTTTACTTCCATTGTGTTACTCTACCAATGATGTTATATTTTCCCCACTATCACATCCAAGGCCCTCGCTTCTAGTCAGAAGCCTCTGGTGTTATGGTAAATGCCCTTGAGTCCATGTGACCAACTGGGTACGGGGCGCCTCTGGGTGGCTTCTGAAACCGGGCCATTACAAAGTGGTATCAGAGCTGTTTATTTTCTTTGACTTACTGTTTCGAGCCTATAATGAGGGTTAGGATGGAATATGTACATTTTAATAAGTTGTGCCTGGGAGTAGTTAACCTATGTAAAGGGAAAACCCAATTTACCTGTTACTACAATTTTTATGGTTTTTCAATTTTACAATTGATTTGATTTTCACTGTTGGGTGACTCACATGTATTGTACTATAATTTTTGATGTTATTCAGGTTCTATTTATGTTGAAACCCGATGATATGAGGGTATTCCATCTCATGAATCATATAGGCACTTGTTAGGGAACACATGTCATGCACTCTTTCCATGCCATATATGTCAAATTAGTGATTGTATGTTATAGAGATAGTTGTTGTGCTAGATTTTCATGCTGTTGTGATAGTTTTCATGATAAAAAATTCTTTTTGTTTGATAGGGTATTGTTTGGGTATGTTTTTGTTTGAATGAACTCCAGACATTGTTTCATGAGGTGTTTTGGGCCCTCATAGACCGGAATTTGGGGGGATCATTGCCCAATTTTTCTTGTTATAACATGTATAAGATGCCAATATTTGATTCATGGGGAGTACGGGCCCTCACGGATTGGAATTTATCACTTTGGTGTTCGTTTCAATGTTTTTCTGGGATCTGGAGTAGTTTCTGAGGCTTACTGTCTAGAAAAACCCAGAATACATGCCGTGTAGTTTTGACAACATGCCATGTGTTATTCTATTCACGAAGAAACTGTTTTTCTTAAGTACACAGTGTTTACCTTTTGTACATGACGTGTAGTCTCTAAACGTGTCACAGGCCGTGTGGGAATAGACATGGGATAGGGAAACTCTTGTGGGAACAAACCGTGTACCAGTTGTAGACGTCGTGTCATGTTGACCCTATGTCCGCCCGTGTGACTAACTCACAAACAGAGAAATATTAGGTGATACACATCATGTCAGTTCTAAACACACCGTGTAGCGTCATCTGAGTATCCGGCTATGTCACGAACAACACTGGTCGGTGAAGCTCATCTAGTAGACGTTGTGTCTAGCACAAACACGTCGTGTACTTTCATTTTAAGGAGAACTGTGTGACTTAGTCATGTCAGAGGACTCAGGCAGGGGGAGAAAATTCAAGTACACGCCATGTTTAAGGATAACACACCGTGTGTTTGGGGTGTTACATGGACAGTTATGGAAGAAGTACACAACCATGTGAATGAATTAAGGGAACACGTCGTGTAGTAATTATACATGACGTGTAGTCTTGTTTTGTAAAACATGAATGCTTTACTTCTCCTGTTTCCTTCTTACGCTTCTAGTTTTTAGTCTTTTATGATTTCATTCTAAGTTGTATGCTTGACCATGGAGACTCATGTCATCGAGATGTCTTATGGTTGTATGCCAGTTGCAAGGAAATGATCAAACAACAAATGTGACTAATCAAGTACTACCATCAGTATCCTCCCACTTTCTTAGGGGATGGAGGCCCTCCAGCTGTAGAGTCATGGCTAGAAGCCATGCTGACGATCTTTGAGCATCTGGAGACACCTCCAGAGAGGTGGGTCAAGCTCTCTATGTACATGCTTCGGGATTCTACCAAGAGATGGTGGTATGCGATCTCACAGGTGGGACACCAGAAAAATATAGCTTGGGATGAGTTTCAGTACACCTCCTATGATTACTTCTGTCTAGAAACCTTGAGGGCCGATCGAGCCAAAGATTTTAGGAGTTTGGAGAAGGATACTCTTTCTGGTTTAGATTATTCCACTCGCTTCACCGAGTTGCAACACCTTACACTCTTTCTAGGGGTAGATAACTTGTTCCTTGAACGGAAGTTTGAGGATGATCTCAGGCAGGATATCAGATCATAGGTGAACATCTTCAGGTTGACATCAATATATTCTTTAGTCAGCCAGGCACTGATCATTGAGTGAAATCTAAGGGATTCTAGAGTGGTGAGCCAGGGCAGTTCGGCATCTAGAGTTAGTTCTCTGCCAGCTGATAGTAGGAAGCACTGTAGGAAGACTACATGAGGAGATCATAGTAGGCGGGATGCATCTTCTTGTATCCATGTGGTATACTACCAGTGCAAAAGGAGTGGCCATATGAGGTCACATATCCCGAGGGACCTAGTGGAGTGCTGATCTTGCGCCAAGATGGGTCATCTTCAGTGCTTCTGCCAGATCTTCTCACCAGCAGCTGGTGACAAGGGTTCTTCTATGACTCCTCGTTTAGAATTAGCACCACCAGTTTCTCCCCACTCTGGGAACTGGAGTTCTTCTGGCCATTCAGACCAAGGTTGAGGTCGTGGTCGTGGTAGCCATTCTCCAGGTTTTCAGCGGCATCAGGGCAGATCAGCTCAGAGTTTTCAGGAAGGGTCATAGGGCCATGGTACATGCTAGAATTTTTTAGTGGAGTAGGATCCTGTAACTTCTACAGTTAGAGGTACAATCTTAGTTGCCTCAGTTTTAGCTTCTTCTCTTTTCAATACAGGGGCTTCCCATAGCTTTATATGTGTTGTTTTTGTGGAGAGCTTTGGGCTCTGCATCTATTCTTCTACTGATATCTTGATGTTGGACACTCCTTTGGAGACTAGAACAGCTAGTGTATGTTAGTGAAAGGATTTCCCTATTGAGGTTGGGGGGTTTCACTTATTATGGGACCTTTATGTCCTAGAGATGAAAATCTATGATGTCATTCTTGGAATAGACTGGTTAGTTCTCTTCTAGGCAGTTTTCGATTGCTATCATCATATGGTGAGTTTCACATCACCATAGGGTGGGTATTTTCATCATAAGGGCAAGGGGTATGTCCAGGCGAGTAGAGCGGGACCCGAGCATCATGGGTTAGGAGGAGTTACAACCCAAATTTTTAGTCTTTACCTAGATGATCAGGGGACTTCTCAGATAGAATTTCCTCCATTGGTTGATCGTTTCAGGGATATCTTTCCAGAGGACTTTTTAGGTTTGCCTCTGGAATGAGAGGTATAATTTTCTATTTAACTCATTCCAGGAGAGGAATTAGTGTCCATTCCTCCTTATAAGATGGCAAAACCAGATTTGAAGGAGCTCAAGAAGTAGTTGGAGGAGTTGAAGGAAAATGGATTCATCCAACCCAGTACTTCTCCTTGGAGTTCTCCTGTCCTTATTGCGAAGAAGGCGGATGGTACCCTCAGGAATTGTGTGGATTATCGGAAGATGAACTATTTGACGGTCAAGAACTGATATCCCTTACCAAGGATTGATGATCTATTTGATCAGCTTCGAGGATCCCAGGTGTTCTCGAAGATCGACAAGAGGTCTGGTTACCATCAGTTTCACGTTAGACCGTCTGATATACCTTTTACGGCCTTCCAGAGTAGTTATGGTCTATATGAGTATACAGTTATTCCGTTCGGTATCACGAACACACCTACAATTTTCATGGCACTGATGAACCAAGTGTTCCATCCATACTTGGATTCCTTCATGGTGGTTTTTGTGGATGATATCTTAGTGTACTATCACACTCGACAAGACCATACTATACATATTGAGATTGTTTTGAGTACACTGGGAGAGCTTCAGTTATATGCTAAGCTCTCAAAATGACACTTTTGGATGGACCAGATTCACTTCTTAGGTCATGTTATCTCAGAGACAGGAGTATCAGTATACCTAGATAAATTCAGAGAAGTACTTTCATGGGAGAAGCCAAAGAACATCTTTGATGTATGTAGTTTTCTAGGGAAGGCTGGATACTACAGCCTTTTCATTCAAGAGTTTTCACGTTTAGAATCACTAATGACGGGTCTAGAAAAGAAGGGTTTGAAGTTCTTGTGGTCAGATTATTGTGAGTTAGCCTTTCAATATTTTAAAGGTAGGTTGACTTAAACACCGATACTAGTCTTTCCAAATCCAGAAAAGAGCTATATTGTTTACTGTTATGCTTCAGGTATCAGGCTGGGAGATGTGCTTATGTAGGGAGAAGGAGTCGTCACGTACGGGTCTCGGCGGTTGAGGCCACATGAGAGGAATTACCCGATACACGATATCAAGTTGGCTGTAGTTGTCCATGGCTTATGCTGTTGGAGACATTATCTTCTGGGAGAGCATTTTTTGGTTTTCACTGACCACAAGAGTCTCAGGTATATCTTCACTCAGCATGATCTGAATTTGAGACATCGAAGGTGGGTTGAGTACCTTCAGTATTTTGACTGAGCTTTCCTATAGGACTGGAAAAGGCAATGCAGTGGTTGATGCATTGAGCAGGAGAAATCATATACATGCAGTTCTAGAGGATAGAAGTGAGTGGCAGCTTATGGCTCTATTCTTTGAGATGCATTTGGAGGTTCAAGACAGACATGGGTAGACTTTTCTTTCTTTTGTGGTTGTTACCTATACTCATCTCGATCGAGTGCGAATGAGGCAGGTATCAGATTCTAAATGCCTAGTTTTACAGGAAATCATGTTAGGAGAGGACCCTATTCTGGGATGGACCATAGGCCAGGATGAGATCTTTCATTTCCAGGGGTGCATATGGGTTCTAGTAGACATACACGAGGAGCTGATGTGGGACTTCCATTCCACATTTTGGGC
The DNA here is from genome assembly GCA_963277665.1 of Viscum album. NCBI lineage: Eukaryota > Viridiplantae > Streptophyta > Magnoliopsida > Santalales > Viscaceae > Viscum > Viscum album. Next base: position 1,358,534,929 of record OY728159.1, read on the forward strand.
GGTTAATCCTGGTGTCACAAAGATGTATTTTGATCTACACCATCAGTATTGGTGGCCAGGTATGAAAAGAGATGTTGCAAGTTTCTTCATGAGGCGTTCCACCTGTCAACAGGTGAAGGCGGAGTATTAGCAACCAGCAGGGATTTTACAGTAGTTTCCCATTCCCGAGTGGAAGTAAAATGATGTCACGATGGATTTTGTGACAAGTTTACCGAGGTTTTCACAAAGGAATGATGCATTTTGGTTTTTCATTTATAGAATCACGAAGGATTCTCACTTCTTTCCAATCAAGGATACCTTTAGTGTGGATGAGCTGGGATGGTTGTAAATCCGTGAGATCGTACGTCTACATGGAGTTCCATACTCCATCATTTCAGATAGGTATTCCTTTTTTACTTCTCGGGTTTGGAAGGGGCTTCAAAAAGATTTGGCTACATAGGTACTTTTGAGTACAACTTACCATTCCCAGATAGATGGCAAGTCCGAGCATACGATTTAGGTGCTTGAGGACATGCTTCGTGCATGCATCCGGAATTTTGGAGGTTCTTGGGAGAAGCACATACCTCTTGTGGAGTTTTCTTACAACAATAGTTTTCAAGAAACAATTCATATGGATCCTTATGATGCTTTGTACGGTAGGCCATGTCGATCACCTTTATGCTGGCTAGAGGCAGGATAGGCCGTTATGGTGGGACCTTGTCTTGTTCCGGAGACTAAAAAGTAGATAGAGTTGATTTGGAAGAGGATGGCTATTGCACAGCCTCAATAGAAGTCTTATGATGATCAATGGAGATGACCTATGCAGTTAGAGGTCAGGGATCAGGATTTTATACATGTCACGCTGAGGTTGGGGCACAAGAGGATTAGGAGACAAGTTAATCTTTCGCCAAGGTACGTCAGGCCATTTGAGGTGTTGGAGAGAGTTGGTTTGGTTTCCTATTGGTTTCTGTTACCTCATAGGTATCGGACTATGCACGACTTCTTCCATGTTTCCCAGCTACAATGTCACTTCCCAGACCCGTCTCATGTCTTCCAACCCGAGGAGGTTGAGTTGGAAGTGGATGCATCTTTTGATGGGAATCCTATCTGGATCGTTGTTTAAAGTACAAAGGTTCTCTGTGGCCGGTCTATCCCTCTGGTACTATTGCTATGACAGAATGGGCGAGTACAGGACGAGACATGGGAGAGGGAGGCCGATGTATGAGCACAATAGCCGGAGCTGTTTGGGGTTTCTTCTTTTATGTCGCCTTGCAAGGGAAATTTGGGGACAATTTTCTTTAAGGGGGATAGTTTGTAAGAACCTGGATCATCTTTTCAGGTATGTTTTCCTTTTCTAGTCATTTTTGAGAAAAATAGTAATTTATGGAAATTTATAAAGTACACGCCGTGTATGGGGTCATCGTAGGACGTCATGTGTTCGCCGTGTGATGGACACACACACAGCCATGTGGGGATGACTTGGAGGCAACCTAAAACAAAGTACAGAAAAGGAAAGTACACACCGTGTACTTCAAAATTACACGTCATGTATTTTTTTAATTAAACGCATTGTGTCGTGTCTGATGGACATAATGTCCTACTTTATGACCTAGTTCGTCCGAGTGAAAATTGAACAGCCACGAATCTTCTCTGATCCCCCGACTGAGAATCTGATCTCTGATTCGACCTCTGTCCATTGCGTTGTGATTTCCTCGGTAATCTCTCTCTTCTTCTTGATCTTCATTTCCCAATTCCTCCTCCTTTAGAAGTTATCCTCTATTGAATGATTTAGATGATTTTGTAGATATTCGGCGTTCTAAGGTGATTCCAGCCCTAAGACTCAAGTATATCGATATCCCTGCTTTTTTTCTGTTGTTAATATATGGAATTGATTTCATTGAAACTGTAGGATTGGTTACTATTGTGTACTTCCTTGTTTACTCCTTTCTTTTGTTTATTACCTGCCATATATTCACTGAATGTTAGGCACAAATCTTGTGGTAATTGCCTACTAGTATTTAGACTCACACCTTATTTAGACTATGCATTTCGTCCCAAAAAGATTATATTACTACAGGTATAGATAAGGGAAAATTCCCCTCTACGTCAGGTACTTGATTTTTTGTGGAGTTGGAGAGCCTCAGACCAAGCTGAGGCTTGCGACGTTGAGGTGTTGTTTATCTGTTTTATTTTGTACTTTGAATTAGTACTGTTTTTCATTCTAGTATTGTGATTTGTTTTGATTCTTTCCTAGACGTATGTAAGATGCATCATGTATATATATGTTTCCTTCCGTTTATTATTTCCATTCATCCATAGTTTATTTTTGTATGGATTATTACTGCTTCCATTTTTCCTTTTATTTACTTCCATAGTGTTACTCTTTCAATAAGGGAATAGTTTCCCCACAATCACACCCAAGGCCCTCGCTACTAGTCGGCAGCCTCTGGCATTAAGGTAAATGCACTTGATGTAACACCCCAGGTAAATAAAGAATATGAAATTTTCATATTTATCCATATTTGTGAATGAAATATTAATATGACTTTAAAGGGGGCACTATGCTCGATGGCGTACCCAACACGCAATAACGAGTTTCTTGGGAATCTTACGTTGCACTCTAATAATAAAATAATATTATTTTAAATGGTAGTTAACATGTAGCCGTTATATTGGAGGGAATGGATAGAAATAACTAAAATATGATTATATATGTTTTTAAATGTTTTTACATTTATCAAATAAAATATAAAGGCATAAAATACGGAAAGATTTCAATTTTAGGCGTATATGCCCTAGTTTTCACTAAAGGTTCACTTATCGCCTTTTGATGGTGAACCGTCATTAAATATAGTTTTGTTCACTCTTATACATCCTTTTGGACCAAATAAAACTCTTCTTAATAATTGGGACATCAAAATTTACTTTGTGTAAATTTTTGGTATCTTTCTGATAAAGTTCATTTTTTAATGAATAATGTAAAATGTTGTATTTTAATTCAAAACCTCTTTTTAATCTAATTTATTTATATGATTAGATTATCTTTTGAATTGTTTTTAAAGTGAAATTAGAATATATTTTTACCATTAAATCCAATAGTGGTTGTTGGAATTTATTTCACTTTGAAATCAGACTTAAACTAGTGTCAATCTTTTGATACTTATTGTTTCAAAAAAACACGCTATTTGCTCTGACAGCGGGAATTAATTATTAAATTAATTAATGTGAATTATATGTTTTTAATTTTGTAAAATAGGCTTCATTTTTGAATTCAGAATATCAAATATAGCTTAGGGTGAATTTTTGGGATTTTTCTGAAAAACTTCAATTTTTGATGAATAGTGAAACCACAAAGTGGTACTTATAAAAACTGATTTTTTCCATTTAAATGAAATTTTGTCATCTTTGTGTTTTGAATTTCAAAAATCCGACATACATGGTTTTCATTATGAAGTAAAATGTGGTTCAATGGGATAAAAATAATTTTTTGGTGAATAGTAACTTATTAAGTTTTTAATCGCGATTAGAGGTAATTAGTGTAGTTTATGGTAAAAATAATGTTTTAATAAACTTAAATGACCTAGACACATGTCCTACCCTCATTGTATGTGTCATGGCCGACCAATACAATCCATGGGTCAACTTGGGGACCCCATGGAGCAACTATGGTTGGAAAATGACATAAATACCTTTTTATTTAATGATAAAGTAAAAATGACACAAACATGAGATGTTTTACTAAAACAATTTTTACATGGGGTTATAAAAGTCATATGTTTTACTATAAATATTCATTGGAAATTTAAAAAGATTTACTATATCATAGTATTTTTTTTATAATTTTTAGACATTAAATAAATTAAATTATTTATGACATCATGATGATGCAGCGATGACCTCATTATTTAACGATTTAAATAAAATGGAAAGATAATGTAATATCTAAGACCTACACATGTACAAAAACTATTTTATGGGGGTATTTCGAACCCTTATCACCTTATCCTTGAAATACATCAATGTGGGACCTTTAAAATCCGAAACTCTTTTGAAAATAAAGCAACATTTTGTAACTTTACAAGAGTGCCCCTCCTCTCCTCTTATAAAAGGCCCCCACCTCTACCTCCTTACCCACACTCCCAAAGACTTGGGCTCGGCCAAACCCTGACCATTTTGTCTCTCGACTTCCCTCTTTTACTTCTTGAAGCCTCACTTTGGGCAGAAGTCTTCCCAAGGAAGCCTTTGAGCTCAAACCAAAGGGAGTTACCCGATTTTAAGGTAATGTCTTCACTTGTGTTCTTTTGTTTTATTTTGCTTCTCCAACCCCCTAAACTCTTTTTATTCATTTATTTTGTAACAACTCCAGTATCTTCAATATACTAGGATGTTGGTATAATAATCATTCTAGCTACACTTACACACACCTACATCAAATGGTTAAAGAACATACTGTTTCTGTGGATGGCGAATTTCTGCCTCACGAAACGATGATTGTTCAACACTCATATAACACCTTAAAATGTGTCCATTAAGATGTAACTATATTTATATATGATATATAATATGTTTCTGTTTCTGTTTTTTTCTTTTGTGGCATACCCTTATGGTTTCTATTGTGGGAAAACATGATAATTTCATTTTAGGAAGTGCGGACTATCGCCCCCTCAAAGTGATTTGATTCGTTAATTCCATATATGGGATGTATAAAGGTTGGATTTAAAGTTATTATATATGATTTATGTTACATATAAATGATGAATATAATTCTTGAATTAAAATATACATACCTCTAGTTTGGTTTTAATTCCATTAATAAGACATAGAAATGAAAGTAGCGTTCATGCGTAAGTACGGCTTACCGTCTCCATGAACGGTGCATTTCATTTCTTACCTCTAAATGATTATGTAATATTATAAATACATGTATATTCTGGATATATATGATATATATGATATCCAAATCATGAATATAATTCTGGATATAATAAACATTTGACCACACGAACAACATGTAATTGTAAGAAGTCCACTTTCGACTTAAGAACCAAATATCGACAAAACAAACATTATTAACTTAAATGATTACATAATGTTTATAACATGGAAATATGTGATCTAAAAGGAATAATGAACTAGAAAAAGGTTCTTAATAAATTGGAAATTAACTCAAGTTTATTATTCAGGACGTTAAAGAACGATCGAGTCAAGTCGGACCAGAGGTAAGGGATCCTACTCCTCTCTTTCTTTTTAAGTACAGTCTTTTATGTCATTACTTTTAAAGCTCATCTTTCTTGTTATTGGGATGTTCTTTCATATTAATCTTACTGTAATTTTTATGTTCATATGATGAGCGACCCTATTCTCTCTCATCAATCCGTTTTGGAAGTTTTGAGTGGCGCCGTTAGGCTGCCGAATTTTCGTCAGAGATCTAACCTCTCTCTTTCTCTTTAAGTACTCTCCTTTATGTCACTTCTTTTAAGCTCCTCTTTGTTATGATGGGGGATGTTCTTTTATATTACTATTGCTTTAATTTTTTTTGTAATGTGGTGAGATACCCTATTTGATCTCATCAATCCATTTTTGGAAGTTTTAAGTGGCGCCGTTAGGCTGCCGAGTTTTCGTAATGGATTTTTCATCTCACTTTTATTCCCGTGAGATTTATGCTAAATATGCCACAATTTCCTTTGAGTGGTGTATGTACTGCCCATTATTTTACTCATTGTGTAATATAATTTCATTTATTAGTCTTTACATCAATGTTGTGTTGTCCTTCTTTCACAGGGCGTATGTTTCGAAAGATACCCATGTCGGTAAGGGAACCTTTCACCCTCCCCTTTTTAAAACACTTATTTTGTTATGTCTTTTAATTCACATACTATTATGTTGGGATATGTTCTTATATATCCTTATTGATTTAAATTTTATGTCAATGTGATGAGATACCCTTTTTATCTCTCATCAACCCTTTTTCTGAATTTTGTAGTGACGTCGTTAGGCTGTCAAATTTTTGCAAGGGAACTTCTTAACCCAAATTTGATTCTTTGGGATAAACATGTAATCCTTTAATATGTCGTTCTATGAATATGTGTGAATAACCTCTTATTTTTTTACACTTAATATCCACTTATATTTGGTGTATTCGTTTGTCACACATAATTATGTAATTGATTTGTCCTTAAACCAAGGATATCGTCTTTGTAAGGGACTTCGTCTCAATCTCCTTTCATTGAGGCATATTTTGTTTTATACACAAATTCTTTTTATATAGTGCATAAACCCCTTTGAATTTTACGTTTATCCAAAAGGAATCTTTGTTATACGAATCTTTTTACAAAACGACAAAAGAGAATGTTTTTGTCATACGTATGCGGCGACAATGACTTCTCCGCCGTCGTGACCATTATTTGAGTTTCGGCTTCCTCTACAAGCCATACCTTCTTTTTAAAAGAAAAATAAATACCATGTTTTACTTTTCTTTTATTTTAGTATTGAAAATGGTTTTCATAAGGTTTTTTATATCAATGTTTTTTATTGATATCTTGTGATTGAAAGGTGGAAATGTTATGTTTCGTTTATGCATGTTTTATGTGATACGATTATGTTGAGGTTCTTGGGCATTATTATGAAGACGGGTGGTTCCGTGATAAACTAAGGGCGGGTGAGCCTGATATAGCTCTCCAATGCATTGGGTAATGCGAAGGTGTGAAACGTTAAGGTTTCTCCGAAGAGATTTAGGGAATATACTGTGATGGGTATTCCAAACGTAACCAAGAGGGTTACTCCCTACGTAAGAATGTTATGAATGCCTCAAGTTACCTTTATGTATTATGATTTCTATGATTTATTCATGGTTTTATGAGGTATGTTAAAGTGCCTATGTTTTATGGGTAAAGTATGATTTCATTCTAATGTATATATGAACTCATGTTTCCTTTCCATATTTTTATAACCCTTACTGAGCTTTTTATGCTCATCCCAAGTTTTTGAAATGTTTTTCACAGGTCAAGGAAAAGGTACATGATGTGATGATAGTTTCAAGGATGTGTCAAGAAAGAATCCGTGTTTTATTTTACATATGTTTCTGTTGATGGGAATAATGAATATTTTCTTTTATGTAACCACTTTGTTTAAATGTGGAATGTAATGCAAGTTTCATGATCTAATTCTCTAAAACTCTAAACCTAAAAATATCCTCAATGTTTAATCTTGTAATAACTCAAGATTAAGTAAGGTTTAAGGCTGGGGACTTACAGCTGGTATCAGAGGTTGGTTTAGATAACTTTAGAGGTTAGGGTATTCTTTAAGCATAAGTGGCATTACCATAATGGTTAGGATTTTAGAAAGAGTCCTAGTTTTAGATAAATTGAATTTGTAAGTATATATTAGTGTTTATCTTCCTCATTATTACATGATGGAATTTTTGATATACTCACACTAACCTTTTTGGTTTTAGTAAATGGCTGGATCTAGCAGGCACCAAAGTAACAGTGGATGTGAAGGAAACTGTGACAGATTTTTGAGCAAGCAACTGAATGATATGGGAGCTGCAGTGAGAACTCATGTGATTATCCTCAACCAACTATCTGGAGTCATGATTTACCACCTAAACCTTGGTGATTTCTCTAAGGAATCATATATGCGAGAAACAAATCCCTACAGAAGTACAGGTAATAATCATAAAGGTACGTGTGTTCAAAAACCTATGTGTAAAAGATGTGGAAAGAAACACCTAGGAAAATGTTTCAAAGGGACATAAATATTCTATAGATGTGGAAATGAAGGTCATAAAGCAAGAACCTACCATAAAAAAAAGAAGCATCCAGTTGACTCGAGGAAAGGGAAAGAAGTTCTTTCTGAGGGATCAATTGAATGTTTTAAATGTGGTGTGCATGGTCATTATGCAAACACATGTCCTATAAAGAAGTTTCGTGAATGGGATCTCCAAGAGCGTACAAATGTTCGTTTACCAATACCTAATTCCATTCCGATTGAGGATGAAGAAACTGACAATGACCAATCAAAGGTATGTATTATTTCATGACTATTGTTTTCCTATTTTGGAATCTTAGGATATGATTCATGATTTTGTTTGTAGGAAAGAGGTATTTCAGAATAAGTTGGAAAGGAATGGTTAATGGATCATGAAGAATGTTTAATGAGTAAGATGTCAACATATAAGGGCTTCAAGAGTTATGGTGAAATTTTTAAGTGTATTAAGTCTCTTTTGATGATGGGGTTACATTAGAAGACTTTTTATATTATGTGTAACCCTGCTGTTTAATATATGCAAATTTTATTCAAGGAATACTTTTCTTTTCTTTTGTGGACATAGTTATAAAGAACCATTTGGGTTTATATGATCCTTACTTTTGAGGTAATTATGGGTTACTATATGTTATGATTGAAGTGAAAGGCATGAGATAAAATTGAGGTTAAATTATGTTATGGTTATTTTTAATGATTTTATCCCTTTTTGGGGAATTATTTGAGAATTATATAGTTTCGGTAAAAGGACAACATGCAGACCGTGTGACTACCCGTCGCGTCGGACAAAGCTGTGGGAATCGAACCCACAACCAAAGTGCGACTGGTATTTATCGCCTACCACTGGACTACGTGGAGTCCTTGGTTAGTTTGACTGATCCTTTTTAGTTATATTATTTTATGAATTAAGAGTAAGTTGAATTTGGGTTATTTATGAAAATGATTAACCTATCATGGAGGATATGTGATTAGGTTAATTACTTTTCAATACGAGACTTTAGGAGCAATTGATGTTGTTTGGAGATAAATGTTACGATTTAACTTGGAAGACTATGTGACTAAATCCTTCAAATATTTGGGTTTCAATATTATATTGGTTTACTTTGAAGAATTTTATGGACAAATTGTTTATCGGATGGTCCTCGTTGAACTTTGGGTTTTGTTGTACAAATTTTGGAGATTAAGCATAGATTTTCTTTTTAATGGGTTACCTTTTCTGGATTATCTGACCTTGTAGTAACCTTTTTGGTTTTGGTTTTGGTTAAAGCCTAAAGACATGGGATGTATATAGTTCTCTTTGGTGGATTAGGTGACTCTCTAGAAGTTCATTATAGTACTCTTAATGCGAAAAAGTCTCCCTAAATACTCGTCTTTTGGGAAAAAATATGAGTTTGATTAAGGAATCTAGCAAAAGTTGAAAGTCAACATGATAAGTGATTATGTTTCCTTATGAATAAATTCCTCAATAAAAAGTAACTTAAAACAAAAATTTTGTCTATTAACTTTTCCTACTGGGGAATCGAATACCGTTTAACCCATCACAAGTTTGTGATTTTCTTATGGTTAAATTTCTCCTAGACATGTTTACTATCACTCTCCCTCAAGAACATGACTGTTTGCTTTTTCTTCCATGTCTATGTTTTTCTACATATGGGTTAACTCGGTTGACCTCTGTACTTATCTTCCTTTATTTTAAAGTGATTGTTTTACTGACTCTTGTTCCGATGTGGGACTTTCAAGGATGTTTCCAAGCTCAATTTAAAAAATTGCGAGGACGCAATTCCCAAAAGGGGGGAAGGATGTAACACCCCAGGTAAATAAATAATATGACATTTTCATATTTATCCATATTTGTGAATAAAATATTAATATGACTTTAAAGGGGACGCTATGCTCGATGGCGTACCCAACACGCAACAACGAGTTTCTTAAGAATCTTACGTTGCACTCTAATAATAAAATAATATTATTTTAAATGGTAGTTAACATGTAGCCTTTGTATTGGCGGGAATGGATAGAAATAACTAAAATATGATTATATATGTTTTTAAATGTTTTTAAATTTATCCAATAAAAGATAAAGGCATAAAATACGGAAAGAATTCAATTTTAGGCGTATATGCCCTAGTTTTCACTAAAGGTTCAATTATAACCTTTTGATGGAGAACCGTCATTAAATATAGATTTGTTCACTATTATACATCCTTTTGGACCAAATAAAACTCTTCTTAAGAATTGGGTCATCAAAATTTACTTTTTGTAAATTTTTGGTATCTTTCTGATAAAGTTCATTTTTTAATGAATAGTGTAAAATGTTGTATTTTAATTCAAAACCTAATTTTAATCTAATTTATTTATATGATTAGATTATCTTTTGAATTGGTTTTAAAGTGAAATTAGAATATATTTTTACCATTAAATCCAATAGTGGTCATTGGAATTTATTTCACTTTGAAATCAGACTTAAACTAGTGTCAATCTTTTGAAACTTATTGGTTCATAAAAACACGATATTTTCTCTGACAGCGGGAATTAATTATTAAATTAATTAATGTGACTTATATTTTTTGAATTTTGTAAAATAGACTTCATTTTTGAATTCGAAATATCAAATATAGCTTAGGGTGAATTTTTGGGATTTTTCTGAAAAACTTCAATTTTTGATGAATAGTGAAACCACTAAGTGGTACTTATAAAAACTGTTTTTTTCCATTTAAATGAAATTTTTCCATCTTTGTGTTTTGAATTTCAAAAATCTGACATACATGGTTGTCATTAAGAAGTAAAATGTGGTTCAATGGGATAAAAATAATTTTTTGGTGAATAGTGACTTATTAAGTTTTTAATCGCGATTAGAGGTAATTAGTGTAGTTTATGGTAAAAATAATGTTTTAATAAACTGAAATGACCTAGAAACATGTTCTACCCTCATTGGATGTGTCATGGCCGACCAAGAAAATTCATTGGTCAACTTGGGGACCCCATGGAGCAACTTTGGTTGGAAAATGACATAAATACATTTTTATTTAATGATAAAGTAAAAATGACACAAAATGAGATGTGTTACTAAAAAATTTTTTACATGGGGTTATAAAAGTCATATTTTTTTACTATAAATATTAATTGGAAAGATAAAAAGATTTCATATATCATAGTATTTTTTTATAATTTTTAGAAATTATATAAATTAAATTATTTATGAAATCATGATGATGCAGCGATGACCTCATTATTTAACGATTTAAATAAAATGGAAAGATAATGTAATATCTAAGACCTACACAAGTCCAAAACATATTGGATGGGTGGATTTCGAACCCTTATCACCTTATCCTCTAAATACATCAATGTGGGACCTTTAAAATCTGAAACTCTTTTGAAAATAATGTAACATTTTGTAACTTTACAAGAGTGCCCCTCCTCTCCTCTTATAAAAGGCCCCCACCTCTACCTCCTTACCCACACTCCAAAAGCCTTGGGCTCATCCAACCCCTGCCCATTTTGTCTCTTCACTTCCCTCTCTTACTCTTTGAAGCCTCACTTTGGGCAGAAGTCTTCCCAAGGAAGCCTTTGAGCTCAAACCAAAGGGAGTTACCCGATTTTAAGGTAATGTCTTCACTTGTGTTCTTTTTTTTATTTTGCTTCTCCAACCCCCTAAACTCTTTTTATTCATTTATTTTGTAACAAATCCAGTATCTTCAATATACTAGGATGTTTTTATAAGAATAATTCGAGCTACACTTACACACACCTACATCAAATGGTTAAAGAACATACTGTTTCTGTGGATAGAGAATTTCTACCTCACGAAACGATGATTGTTCAACACTCATATAACACCTTAAAAGGTGGCCATTAAGATGTAAATATATTTAGATATGATATATAATATGTTTATTTTTCTTTGTTTTTCTTTTGTGGCATACCTTTATGGTTTCCATTGTGGGAAAACACGATAATTTCATTTTAGGAAGTGCGGACTACCGCCCCCTAAAAGTGATTTGATTCGTTAATGCCATATATGGGATGAATAAAGGATGGATTTAAAGTTATTATATATGATTTATGTTACATATAAATTATTAATATAATTCTTGAATTAAAATATACATACCTCTAGTTTGGGTTTAATTACATTAATATGACATAGAAATGAAAGTAGCATTCATGCGTTCGTACGGCTTACCGTCTCCATCAACGGTGCATTTCATTTCTTACCTCTAAATGATTATGTAATATTATAAATACATGTATATTCTGGATATATATGATATATATGATATCCAAATCATGAATATAATTCTGGATATAATAAACATTTGACCACACGAACAACATGTAATTGTAAGAAGTCCACTTTCGACTTAAGAATCAAATATCGACCAAAAAAACATTTTTAACTTAAATGATTACATAATGTTTATAACATGGAAATAAGTGATCTAAAAGGAATGATGAACTATAAAATGGTTATTAATAAAGTTTAAATTAACTCAATTTTATTATTCAGGACGTTAAATAACGATCGAGTCAAGTCGGACCCGAGGTAAGGGATCCTACTCCTCTCTTTCTTTTTAAGTACACTCTTTTATGTCATTCCTTTTAAAGCTCATCCTTCTTGTTATTGGGATGTTATTTTATATTAATCTTACTGTAATTTCTATGTTCATATTATGAGAGACCCTATTCTCTCTCATCAATCCATTTTGGAAGTTTTGAGTGGTGCCGTTAGGCTGCCGAATTTTCGTAAGGGATCTAACCTCTCTCTTTCTCTTTAAGTACTCTCCTTTATGTCACTTCTTTTAAGATCCTCTTTGTTATGATGGTGGATGTTCTTTTATATTCCTCTTGATGTAAATTTTATTTTAATGTGATGAGATACCCTATTTGATCTCATCAATCCATTTTTGGAAGTTTTAAGTGGCGCCGTTAGGCTGCCGAGTTTTCGTAAGGGATTTTTCATCTCACTTTTATTCTCGTGAGATTTATGCTACATCTGCCACAATTTCCTTTGAGTGGTGTATGTACTACCCATTATTTTACTCATTGTATAATATACTTTAATTTATTAGTATTTACATCAATTTTGTATTGTCCTTCTTTCACGGGGCGTATGTTTCAAAAGATACCTGTGTCGGTAAGGGAACCTTTCACCCTCCCCTTTTTAAAAAACTTCTTTTGTTATGTCTTTTAATTCACATACTATTATGTTGGGATATGTTCTTCTATATCCTTATTGATTTAAATTTTATGTTCATGTGATGAGATACCCTTTTTATCTCTCATCAACTCTTTTTCTGAATTTTGTAGTGACGCCGTTAGGCTGTCAAATTTTTGCAAGGGAACTTCTTAACCCAAATTTGATTCTTTGGGATAAACATGTAATCCTTGAATATGTCGTTCTATGAATATGTGTGAATAACCTCTTATTTTTTTACACTTAATATCCACTTATATTTGGTGTATTCGTTTGTCACACATAATTATGTAATTGATTTGTCTTTAAACCAAGGATACCGTCTTTGTAAGGGACTTCGTCTCAATCTCCTTTCATTGAGGCATATTTTGTTTTATACACAACTTTCTTTTATATGGTGCATAAACCCCTTTGACTTTTAAGTTTAACCAAAAGGAATCTTTGTTATACGAATCATTTTACAAAACGAAAAAAGAGAATGTTTTTGTCATACGTATGCGGCGACAATGACTTCTCCGCCGTCGTGACCATTATTTGGGTTTCGGCTTCCTCTACAAGCCATACCTTCTTTTTAAAAGAAAAATAAATGCCATGTTTTACTTTTCTTTTATTTTTGTATTGAAAATGGTTTTCATAAGGTTTTTTATATCAATGTTTTTTATTGATATCTTGTGATTGAAAGGTGGAAATGTTATGTTTCGTTTATTCATGTTTTATGTGATACAATTATGTTGAGGTTTTTGGGCATTATTATGAAGACAGGTGGTTCTGTGATAAACTAAGGGCGGGTGAACCCGATATAGCTCTCCTATGCATTGGGTAACGCGAATGAGTGAAACGTTAAGGTTTCTCCGAAGAGATTTAGGGAATATACTTTGATGGGTATCCCAAACGTAACCAAGAGGGTTACTCCCTACGTAAGAATGTTATGAATGCCTCTAGTTACCTTTATGTCTTATGATTTCTATGATTTATTCATGGTCTGATGAGGTATGTTAAAGTTCCTATGTTTTATGGGTAAAGTATGATTTCATTCTTATGTATATATGAACTCATGTTTCCTTTCCATATTTTTATAACCCTTACTGAGCTTTTTATGCTCATCCCAAGTTTTTAAAATGTTTTTCATAGGTCAAGGGAAAGGTACATGATGTGATGATAGTTTCAAGGATGTGTCAAGAAATAATCCGTGTTTTATTTTAAATATTTTTCCGTTGATGGTAAAAATGAATATTTTCTTTTATGTAACCACTTTGTTTAAATGTGGAATTTAATGCAAGTTTCATGATCTAATTATTTAAAACTCTAAACCTAAATAGATCCTCAATGTGTAATCTTGTAAAAACTCAAGATTAAGTAAGGTTTAAGGCTGGGGACTTACACTTGAGGCAATGTGACCAAACGGGTATGGGGCGCCTCAGGGTGGCTTTCGGAACCGGGACGTTACAAGTGGGGTTCTAACCTTAATGGATAAATCTCTAAACACTGAAAGATAATTCATGAGAGATTAGTCTAGTAAAATCAAAATTTCATGGACCTATATGTTTCTATAGCATAAATAGAGGACACTTCAAGAAGGAATACAATAATTTCATAGAGAACTCTAGAAGTTCATCTTATATAAGTTCATATTTTATGACTACAACAAAGGGAAGTGATATATTTCTACTAAGAGTTAATATTATGGTGGATTCATGATTAATTGACTTGGGATCATCATTTAACTCAATGGTGGAGTATGGATGTATAGTGAAATATGTGTCTTGGAAGTTTGGAAAAGTGCACCTAGAAGAAGATAAAGCTCTGGAAGTCATGGGTAAGGTCAATGTGAATATAAATATACCTAATTGTAACTACTTGTAACTAAAATAATTGATACACATTATACAAATATAGTAGAATTTAATTTATATTGGGAAGCTATATGATGTAGGTTATTGTACAAGCTTCACCAAAAGAGTTTGTAAGGTGACTCAAGGATCTATAGTGGTAGAATAATAATTAAAGTATGCTACCATGTATCAAATTGGAAGGTGATATAGAGTAACATTTTTAATGGAAAAAGGGTTTATAGTTTAGAAATTTTTCACTATCATTTAGGACATCTCTGTGGGGAGAACGTGAATGTTCTAATGGTAAAAGGCATGTTTAAGCTTAACCACAGTGAATTAAAATGTTTTGAGTATTTTGTGTTTGGGAGAAAATTGGTGTCTTTTAACTTGAAAAAATGGAGGCCCAAATCTAGAAATATAGAACTTGTTCACTTGGATGTTTGGGGGCCTCCCCACTCTAATATCATGGTGGGTCACATTACTTTATGAATTTTATTAATGATGGAACTAGAAATGTATGGTTTTACTTTATAAAGAATAATTTCTATGTGTTTTAATCAATCATTAAATTGAATGCCATGGTGAAGAGAAAAACTAGTAGGATATTAAAATATCTAAGATCCAAAAATGTTAGGGAGTATAACAGAATAAACTTTTAGAACTTATATTGGATGAATGGGGTCATGATGGAGATAATCACACCCAATATACTATATAATAATAGTGTAGTGGAGAGAATGAACTAGAAATTAGTATAAAATGAACTAAGTATGTGATTACACTCAATAATTCATAAGGTGATTTTTTTTTAAATTAGTGAACATGAAAACATACTTGGTTAACAAAAGTATATCCTCTCTAATGGAATAAAAAGTTCTTGAATATTTATGGTTAGTTAAACAATATGAATTTGGTCACCATAATGTTTCTGGGAGTCTTTCTTATGTCCATGTGTATACTAAGTTTCAATACAAACTCACCTAAAAAATCCAATACCTGATTCTTTTATGGATATGGAAATGAAAACTTCGGATTTTGACTATGGGATAATCACAAGAGAAAAGTCATCAAGAGACAATATTTTCTCTTCAATTATAAGGTTTTATGGAAGTAAAATAACCTATATAAGACAAAAATTGAGATAAAGGAATTAGTGGATTGATTATAAGTTGATGTAAATGAATATAAAAAATGGAATAAGTTTTGTTAAGTTCGTATAGTCGAATTGGAAGTCCTAAAGTGATACTAATGAAAAATGTTCCAAAATTCTCTACGAATATTGAATTGTAAAGATAATATCCAAAATTTATAACATTAAAATATTTTTCACTATAAAATAAAGGACTAAAAATTATAGTACTTGAAATTAAATATTCACAAGTTTAATTGTGAAGATCTTCAAGAGATAAGTGGTCAATCCAAAGGTTTTTGGTTAACATGAATTTTCTACTGTAAACAAATAAAGGAGAACCAAAAATATTGGAATATGCTTCCATGTATAGTGACTCTAAAAGGTTTGATTAAGTGATGGAAACATTAATGTGTTTTTTATAATAATAAAACATTGTATTTGACAAATTTTTCATTGGGGGAAAGAGCACTTCAGAATAAGTGGGAGTTCTGTTTGAAGGAGGAAGCTAATGAAAGGAGGATGTGTAAGGCATGGCTAGTGGTGAATGGAATCCAATAGAAGTAAGGTATAGAACTTTCAGAAATTTTTACATTGATAATAAAACATAATAGTATTCAGATGGTTCTTTTCATGGTTGTATCTTATCATTTGAATTTGGATCAAATAGATGTAAAGAAGAAAATTCTTCATATAGATTTGTTGGAGGAAATTTACATGAAGAGACAAATGATCTTCACGGATTAGTAGATTGGTAACATGGTGTATAATATGAAAATATGACTTGATGGATTTAAATAGGTTCAAAAGCAGTTTAACTGAAAAATTGATGCATTAATGGTGGATGAAGGTTTCACTCAGCGCATTGAAAATCATTGTTTCTGCCAGAAGTTATGGAATTGTGGAATATTTATTATACTTCTTATATACCTGGAAGGCATTTTTATGGATTTTTAGCTATTAATAGGGTTTATAATATGAATCATGACTTTTCTAGAGGATTCTATATGAAATATCTTGGTAATGCAATAAATATTTTGGGAATGAAGATTGAGAGAGATTGGAAAGTTGGGGCTTTGGTTTTATCTCAAATGGATTATATCAGGATGCTATTAGAGAGGTTTGGGATGACTGGATATAAGTTATTCAAAACTCAATTGGCCAAATACTTTAAATTTTCCAAGCATAAGATGCCAAAATTTAGTATTAGGTCTGGTATATAGTGAAGGTTTTTTTTCATCAGAAGTAGGTATCCTAATATACTATATGATATGTACGCATCTGGATATTACATTTATAATGTGAGTGGTGGGAATCAAATCTGAGAAGGGAAAATTGGGTGGGTATGAACTATATTATCTGATACTTAAAAGGTCTGGTAGATAAAACATTATACATTGGGTAAGATAGTAAATTTCAATGTTATGCTGATAAAAATATTGTTTAGTATTCTGACACCCAAAAGAGAAAAAATGGGTTTGTGTTCACCTATGTAGGCATGGACATTAGTTGTATGTTGCGGCTATAAAAGGTGGCTACTTTGACCATGATGAAAGTTGGGTGCAAATCAGAAACAAAATTAAGAAGGAAACTGATATGATTGATGTGGTTTATAGAGGAACTTAGAAGATTCCATGAGGATGGAGTGTTGTTCAATGATATTAAATATGAAATTCATTTGGATCAAAATCTATTGTTGCATAAAAGGACAAAACATGTCATTCCACTTTATCCATAGTTTGATAGAGGATAAGGTATTGGAGGAGTGACAGATAAATGGGAAATAGATTCGAGAATATAGGTTCACTAAGACTTTAGTCCAATAATGTTTAAGGTAATACAGTGCCTTAGTGGGAATAGGGTGAATGGAAGGAATTTGAGATTATTGACTATTTTTCTGTGAAGGATCAAGAATTTTCATGAGAATTGGAGAGTTTCAATGGAATTCTTTAAAGAAGTCTTCAAGTGGGATATTATTGGGAGTTTGAATCCTATTTCAAGTGATGATTCATTATATCATAAGGACATACTCTAAATGATAGATCAGTCTTGATTGTTTAGGAAATGTAAGTGGGGTCTCCAGTGGGTGGAATTTTGATTAGATGATGATATCATATTATGGGAATGTGATGTTTTTAGTTTTACAAGACAATGTTTAAAAAAGATTAAGATCATGGTTCTTATAGTTTATAGGTAAAGGAATGGGTATCCCTTTTGTTTTTCACCTGATGTTAGTAGTCAGAGATCTTATTACTATAGGATATCGATAAACATCAGGTTCAATGGTGGGTTTTCTATGAATTATTTAGGTTAATGTAACTAGATTACCAACTAGTACTTACTATAAAGTATGTGGGACCACTTATTCACATGTAAAAAATAAATTAATAGATTTATTTTCATTAGTAATCTAATTTGATGACATGGAAAATGTAAATGTAATTATTGTGTCTTTCAATAGTAATGAAATTAAGTAGTTATTCTCCCATGGATCTAGGACATATTATTTAAACCATGCTAACTAAAGTGGCCAAATTCATTGATTTTTTTAATTTCTGTTTGTCATGAATGTTTTGTGTGTGTTGTGTGGGATTCTCTTGAGTGTGTGTGAGGTAAACTTGGTACAGTGAGTAGGTTGAGAGGTATTTTATTCTTCCAGTACACCAACAATAAGGGGACCCTTAAATGAAGTTGTTTTTGTTTCATGGTGCTTCTAGTGATAACTTATTAGAATTAAATTTTAAATTGTTTATCAATATTAACATGAGTATATGTCTACCATTGTTTAAACATTGTGAAATTATAAATTGTTATGATATGTATCTAAATAAATGATTTAGAATTTAAGAATTTAAAAAAACTCGATGATTTCCTATGTAGTAACAGGGGGGTTGATCATACCCCAGAGATACCTATAGTTGTTTAAGAGATAGGAAAAAACATTATCTTGAGGTTATCCCTATAGTTCATGGAGTTAAGATACTTCAAGTTTGGGTTTACTAAATTGTACAAGTGGGAGGTGGAGGAGTATGATAATATTATTCCACCATGTTAAACTTAACTAAATATTTTTAGTTTCAATATGATATTATATTTTGGGTAGATAGAGGCCCAAGGACATATATAAATAAATTGATCAAGTTTATAACATCTTCAATCTGTTAGAGGGCCCTAGGGATAAATTAATTATGTTTGTTATTTTTATAGTCTAGGGATATTTAGTTGATGATCAAGTATTTTAGATTAAACATAGAGTCTTTATGGTCATAGATGAGGGTAATTCTAGAATATATTGTCCATGTATATATTTCCCTATGACTCTTAATATGGATAGGGAATAGGATTTAATGTATATTCATTAGTGAGGACAATAAATGACCAATTTTTCTACTTATTTCTTGTAGTTTCTATAATTTTAAAATTTTCTAGCAATAAATGTGGCCTAAAAGGATAAAATGTTTCAGATATTCCTATAACCAGGTCATAGATAGTAGGTGATGATGTTTTTATTGATGTATTATAAAAAGGTGGTTCAAAATTATTTCACTATAGAGAAAAGTCTCATAGTGGGTAAAGTAGTGAAAATATTTCCTTCTTCTAGTGGAATTGGTGGTGTATATTCTAGTAGTAGAAAGATTGGAATTGAGTATATTTTCTATAATGTTGACAATTAGATTAGTCATTGTAATAGTTCTTCATTTCATCCTTGAAGGAGATATCATGTTGTGTTCTTCTATTGTGTTTGAGATGGTCGTTTTTTCCAAACATGTATGAACCCTCTAAAAGAGTGGTATTTATATTAAAGGAGAATTAATTTAAAACTCTACTATATGAAATTTTCTAGTGAGGGTTAGCATAAGGATTAGGAAACGCTTATGATTATTTATCATTGTTAGGAGCATCACTACAAACATAAAGTAGGGTATCCTCAACTCGGTCAAGGTATGGAGATTTAAAAGGTTCAAAAGGTTAGAAATAATATATACCATAAAGGATAGTACTATAAGTATGTTATGGATACAAAGGGTTTATTTGTGGGATGGATACAAGATAACTACTTTCAATAGATCATGTGATAATGGATGGCATTTGGAAAAAAAATAGAAAATAACCTTATAACGTCAGTTTTATATATTTTAGCATTAAATAAAAAAGCAATGTTAGTATAGTCGATGTTGAAAATTTAGTCCGCACATTATAATTTCTAAAAGTGATGTTAATTTTTACCCTAAAAGGACATATAGAGTGTGTTTAATTTTAGTTTTCATCAAAACCAACACTGAAAATGGATTTAATTTTGGTTTTTTAGGAAACCGATGTTGAAATCCTTAAAATATTAATTTCATTGTCGGATTCCTTAAAAATGGCATTGAAAGTCTTCATTAATGACTTTAAATGTTTTTTTCAAGGAAACAAATGTTTATAATTCCTCTCAAATGGATTATGGGAAGGTATTTAATGTTTTTTTAGGAATAATTATTGAAAGGAACATTCAATGTCAATTATTATTAAAACTGACATTGAAATTAAATTATTTTTTTTATAATATTAATAAATATATTTAACCCAAACCTATAATATTAATTAACGTAGAAATAAACATTAGAAAACAGCACCATAAAATGAAAAATTCATTGTACACTTTTATACATCATCTATTATAAATAATATACATATAAATGAAACTAAATCTAAAAATTGATCATACTTAAAAAATAATATACAAAAAAACATTGAATATAGTTTAATTACTTTAATATATATGGTTAATCATTATCAAAAATAAAAAAAAGTGTTATGAAATTAATATTCCAATATTTTGTTTTACATTATAAGTGTTATAATGGAACTAACCTTTTGAAAATTTATTATCATTATGATCATGATGATCTCAAAAATTAATCGTAAGAGATAATAACCACATTTAATACTTCCTCTTTGATGATGATATTGTGTTTATGAAATAATATTTTGAAAATATAAATAGTAAATATGTAAGATTAAATAATTATAAACCAATCTTAAAGTTATATACCATAAATTTCATGAATTTAATTTTTTGGTTTATTATTGATAACTAAGCCATGTTGAACTCATTCCATAAACTATTGCAATTTTATATATTAATCATCAAAACATAAAAGAAATAAAAATATAGATATTAATGAACTAAAATAATTGAATTATAATTATGAATTTAACAAGACTTTAAAAAAAATCAAACACCACCCAATAAAGAGCATAAGAAATATAAATTGCATTCCTATAGAAAGAATAAACATAACATCTGATGTCCACTAAAATATAAATATTTCAGAATTAATAATAGTATAATGAATAGTGGTTTATATTTTTGTAAGTGTTCTTACCTATCAAGGAATGGAAGAAACCAACACTGAATCTATGTTTTTTTAATCTTTAATATATATATATATAACTCTAGTTTGTTGGTTTTGGTATAACTCAGTCATTAAAATGTATTTTGTATCCATAAAACTATAAAAAATTATATCATATCCATTATCTATACTATGGCTTGTAATTCTCCCTTCCATGTGTAATCTCCACACTCATTTGACTAATGTGGTTCCCTCTCTATCATTCTGCTCACCCTATCTACGCATCCCATCCCGAATCCCCCCCCCCGACTATCCTCTCCCTCCCCTCCCTAACTCCCTCCATCCCCAAATCCCCTCTTGACACCACCACCCTCCCCGAGTCCCTCTTTAACCCCTCTCGACACCACCTCCCACCCTGCCTCCTTCCCTGACTACCCTCTCTAGTCATGCTTCCTCCTACACCTCACCTCACCTATGCCCCCACCTCTACCTCCATTCTCCTCTCTGAATACCTACTCATTATTACTAGCCTCTTTTCCCCTACTGTAAACCTCCAATCAAAGTGGATCTCAACACTATCAACCTTCATACCTGGATCTAGATACACCTATCACGCTTGGGGAAGATGACAACATTAAATTTTTCATAGGTTATGATTTTTTTCAGAATTTTATTAATTATACAAATCCCATTCCCATCGTTCAATTATCGGTGAAGGTGATGGATCCCCTATTTCCTCATTTGATCCTTTCACATTTCCCCTCCCATCGAAGTCACTTCCAGTCATCACTAAGTCTTCGGTGACTCTAACTATAGTATAACTAAGCTCATAGAAATGTAATATGTTGAATTTGTTTGTAGATCAACACCTTATGAATGATTCCCTAGGTTATAGTCTCTAATAACAAGATATATAATGTTCTGTTGTGGTTGGTTTCCATGTATGAGAATTATTGATTCCAAACCCTTCATGTTGGCATTGGTACTAGAGAATTTCCACCTCCTAATGACAATCCCCAATTGGTCTCAAGGTATGATCATGTCTCTATGCATTTTCTTGATATCAGATATTTAAACACCATTTTGATTTCCATCATCTAGGTTTTTTATCAATTTCTTGTCTCAATGCTTCTCTAATTTTCCTTCATTTTGAATTTTCATTTGGCTATGGTTTATTTGATTTGTCATTTATTTTCCATTCATTTTCATTGTCTGATTGATTTTATTTTATATTAACCCCTTGAACCAGTCCCCTTATATTCCATTGGGACTATAAATACTTTATATGTAAGTTCATTCAATTTTTTGGCCTGATTATTTGTTTGATCATTTTCTGGTAGAATCCTCTCTTCACTTTGTTACTAGTTTCATGTGTAAGTGCATGATCTATTTTTCAATTCATTAGTTATCTGATGGAAATTTACTGGGATTTTATCCTTTTTCTTTTTTATGATGTACGAAATCTTTTGATTTTAGGGGTTGGGTTTTCATCGAAGAATAAGTATTTTTATGGGAAGTTGTGAGTTCATATTTAGTTGGTACCTTGGAATTTCACACATCTTTCTATGTAAGCTTATTCACCTTTCCTGTCTGGTTATTTTCTTGAGCTATTCATCTCTATATATGTTGGATTCGATCATTATATTCAATCATGATATTATATATGCAATTCATTTTTGGGAAATTATATTTTCTACTATCATAGTGACTATATCTTTGATGACTGAATTGGGTGGGAACTTGATTTGGGATCTCACTATTTATGATAGATTAGGAATTCAAGGGTAGTTCCTGATTTATAATGGCTTCATATTTTATTCTTGGAAAACTCCATATTTATGTTTGATCAAGATCAACATGGTTGTTGCCTCCAAGGGAAATTTGGACCTGTAAGTTGAATGAAACGGAAAATTTTGATAGAAACAGTGGTGGGATTACACTCCTATGTACATATACTTCAACAGTGCACATTTTTTAAACATACATACACATTGTTTATTTCCATACAATGTTTAAACGTACATCATAGTTCAGTATAAAAATTTTAAAAATATATAATGTTCTATACACTTCAACAGTATACAGTATTTTATACATTACACTTCTATATACAAGTATATACATTACAATACAATCATACATAAAAATGTATACATTACAATACATTCTTTTATACATTACACTTAAACAGTGGTGATGTAAAAGATGTAACCATGTTGATCAAATCAGTTTTAGATAGGTGCAATGTTTGCATCATTTCTAATGAGTATAAAATGTGAACAAATACTTACATGATGGTAATTATTATTATTATATTTATCCAATTTTGATAAATTTCCCAAAACCAAAAAAAAATCCCTAATATTTTTTTCTTTATATAATGCATATTAAACATTAATTTTTGACTCGTTATTTGATTTATTCAGTTCTCACTCTGTTTTTGAAAATATTTCACTTTATCAAATCATCTTTAATTTTTTTTAGAATTTAATGAACGGAATTTGATTTAATGGTAGTCACACACTAATTCATGTGTTGTATTCTCACATAAATATATGCATTTAGTTTTAGGTGACTAATCTATGTAGAGCATAGAGACTTATCTATTTAAACTGTAGTATGTTAATGATGTTGATACGAGTACTCTTCTTGATTTTTTTTCACCTAAGAGGGATATGCCCAATTCAAGAATCTATTTCAGGTTGATGTTACTGAGTCCTATTGTATCATATGGTGGAATAAAAATGAAATAATGTATGAATAACATTAAATTGAAATTAACTTAGCCATGAATATCATTTTTTCTGCAATCAAGGTGGATATATCAAGAGAGTGCTAGATTTTCATGGTAACCTCTAAAAATAATTCTAAAACCATAGATCATACCACTTATACTATACTCTCTAAGAATTTGGTGATGTGTTACTATTTCATCACCTACTATAAGTCAATACCTATTCTCCATGTCAACATGGAAATCTTATTTGAATTACAACGCATTGTCAAGAGCGAGAAGGATTTTCAAGGTAACCTCTAAAAAAAATTATTAAACCCTAGAGAATACCTCTTATACTATGTTCTCTAAGAATTTGGTGATGTACATTTATTTCATGACCTACTATAAGATAATACATATAATATTATTCATTATTTTTTATTTTTATTGGATATATTAGGTATAATCAACTTCTATTTGATGATGGATATTGCCTAGATATTTCACTATGTTACAAAGTTAGAAAATAGTCCTCCCCTTTAATTTTTGAATTATTTTTTCATGATATTCTTGGAATTGTATATTAGAAATTTTTTAAATTTAAGTTGCATGTACAAAATGGTCTAGACATGATTATAACGGTTTTTTTATATAATCAAGACCTTAAACAAATTTGGAAAATACTTATCCTTTTCATATCATATTTAATTTTTTTATATTGTAATTAATGGGATTTTATTTAATGGTAGTGAAACATAAATTCATGTGTTTCATGACCACATAAAGATTTTCATGTAGTAGCAGGTGACTAATCTATGTAGAGCACAACGACTTATCTATTTGAATTGTAGTATATTAATGCAGTCAATTCCAATATTCATCTTGATTTCTATTTCACCTAGGGTGGATATTCCCAATACATGAATCTATTTCAGATAGTTGTTACTGGAGACCTAGTGTATCATATGGTGGAATAAGAATGAAATAAGGTATGACAACCATTACATCGACATTAACTTAGCCATGAATAACATTTTTGCTGATATCCAGGAGGCTACGTCTTTGAAGACTGACTTGATTGGGAAATCTGTCTGAGATCTCGCTATTTAGGACTGATTGGGCATTCATGGTAAGTTCATGAATTATAATGGATCATCTTTTATGCTTGGAAAACTCTCTATCTAGGTTGGATCAATATCAACATGGATTATACTTATAGGGGAAATGCATGCATGTATGTAGAACAAAAAAGAAACATTTTATAGAAAAAGTGTTGAGATTGCACTTTAATATAGATACACTTCAACAGTGCACATTGCATAAACAAACATTCACATTTTTTGGTGAAATTCAATGTTTAAACAATCATTACACTCCTCTATAAAAATTTTAGAAATATACAATATCCCATACACTTTAATAGTCTATAGTATTTTATACATTATACTCTTGTAGACAAATGTATACATTACATTTCACTCCTATATAAAAATGTATACATTACATTAAACTTATGTATGCATTACACTTCAATAGTGCATTTGTATGTTTACATATGATAAAAATATACATTAAAATCTTTAATACAAATGTATGATTACAAATTTTAAAAATGTATAATGTGCCAGCAAAACACTTCAGATGAAGTTATTACCTTGGAATTTTGCACTTCTTTCTAAGTAAGATTATTTAATTTTCCAGTCTGATTATTTTTTTAATCTATTCATATCTCTTTATGCTAGATTCAAAAATATTAAGGGCATGAACATATAGTTACTATAAATTGGTATGTTCTTATTTTATATTTTTTTAGGAAAACTATATTGTTATTTTGAGGTAGCTTTATTTTTATTTTATTATAAAACATTATTTTCATTGTATATATTATAGTGAAAATTTGACCAGTTCATTGTGGTAATAAAATATATTTTTCATTATTTATATTTTACAATGAAATAATCCCGAAATGCTACCATGCTAGTTCTTAGTAATAATGTGAATATACCAAAACATTAATGTTTTGCGGTAAATTATTTTTTTTTTAAAAGCAGGGTGTGAACAGATACCTCAGAAACATACATTTTTTAAAAAAATGTCAAAAAAAGAAATAATGAAAACTATAAAATATAAAATGGATTTTTTAAAATTAATAAAATGAAATATAAACATTTAATTATTCACATCATCAACTGAGTTATTAACTATTTGAAAACTACTAGAAAATAAATTTTTCAACTACTAGAAAACTGAGGTAGTTATTTTGGAATATTTATGGTGTAAATAGATATGATTTTGAGGTATTTGTATTTTAAGGTGACTATTTTTTGAGAGCGTGAATAGATACCTCAAAAAATATAGTTTTGCATGCCATAAACTGTATTTTCAGGTAGTTGTATTTTAAGATGGTTGTATTTACTTCACTAGTTACCACAAAACATTATTTTTGAGGTAACTATAATTTTGAGGTAATTGTATTATGAGTTAGTTGTTCACGCCCTAAATATTTTGGTGAAGTAATTAACAATTTTAAAACAACTAGAAAATATAGTTTTCAAAAAGCTTCTCATGACCTCAATATTCTACTAATGAGTATTGGTTGCAGACATTTTGTTGACAACAGAGAGTTTCTCAGGATTGGCTTTCTCACTAGAAATGAAAGGGGCATAAGAGAAGAGCATGAACTGGATCTGAGGGTATGGCACCATGTTCATCTATAAATCATTCACATACACATTCAATGCGCCTTCAAACCTCATGGAAGATTTTAGTGAAGAGATTACATGATAAAACAAATGATTGAGCATATTAACTTATCTATTTGAACTGTAGTATATTAATACAGTAGATACGAGGACTTTTTTTATTTCTATATCAACTAGGAGGAATAATCCCAATTCAAGAATATATTTCAGATAGATGTTATTATGTCCTTGTGTATCATATAGTGGAATAGTAATGAATGAATGTATGAAAACCAATACATTTACATTGACTCACTGATGAATATCATTTTTTCTACTATCAAGGTGGATATATCAAGAGAGTGCTGGATTTTCAAGGTAACCTCTAAAGATAATTCTTAAACCCTAGAGTATACCTCTTATACTATGTTCTATGATAATTTGGTGATGTATTCTTAATTCATGACCTAGTGTAATTCAATCCCTATTTTGAATTTCATAGTGGAAATACTTCTATAATTCCAACGCACCGTAAAGAGAGTGAATGATTTTCAAGGTAACCTCTAAACATAATTGTTAAACCCTAGATCATAAATCTTATACAATTATCTCTGAGAATTTGGTTGTGTAATTTTATTACACTACCTACTATATGTCAACACCTATACTGTTATTCATTATGTTAGATGTTTCTTGGGTATATTAGGTATAATTAGCTTCTATATGATAATTATCTAATGGATATTGTCTTGAGATTTCACTATGTTGCAAATCTTGAAAATATGCCTCCCATTTAATTTTTGAATTATTTTTTTCATGATATTCTTGGAATTGTATTTGATAATTTTTGTAAATTTGAGATGCTTTTACAAATTGGTCTATACATGATTATAATAATTGTTTGGTATAATCAAGTCCATAAAAATATTTGGAAAATACTTCTCCTTTTCATATCATCGTTACTTTTTTTAGAATGTAATGAATGGGATTTGATTTAATGGTTGTGAAACATTAATTCATGTGTTGTATTCCCACATAAAGATGTTCATCTAGTTATTGGTGACTAATCTGTGTAGAGAATTGTGACTTATCTATTTTATGTGTATTATATTAATGTAGTCGATTCCAGTACTCTTCTTGATTTCCTTTTCACCTAGGAGGGATATTCTGAATTCATGAATCTATTTTAGATAGGTTTTACTAAGGCCTGGTGTATCATATGGTTGAATATGAATGAAAGAAGGTATTATAGCCATTACATTGAGATTAACTTATCCATGAATAAAATTTTGATACTATCAATGTTGCTACATTTTTGAAGAATGACTTACTATGAAGTTGTATGTTCTTATTTTATATTTTTGAGGAAAACTATATTTTTATTTTAAGGTAGCTATATTTTTATTTTATTATAAAACTATATTTTCATTGTATATAGAATAGTGGCAATTTGAACAGTTCATAGTGGTAATAAAATAAAGTTTTCATTATTTCTATTATACAATTAAATACTCCAACAATGTTACTATACCAGTTTATAGTAATATTGTTGCCATAGAAAAAAATCTATGTTTTGAGGAAAACTATATTTTTTTAAAAGTAGGGCGTGAATAGATACCTAAAAAACAATCATTTTTTAAAGAAAATGTTAATAAAAAATACATAATGAAAACTGTTAAACAAATAATACGGTTTTTAAAATAAATAAAATGAAAGGTAAAGATTTAAATTTTCAATAATCATTGAGCTGTCCACGCCCTCAAATGAGTTATTAACTGCTGGACAACTAATATAAAATATAGTTTTCAACTACTAGAAAACTGAGGTAGTTGATCTAGAATTTTTAGGGTGTGAACAACTATGATTTTTAGGTAGATGTATTTTGAGGTAACTACATTTTAAGGGAATGAATAGATACCTCAAAAAATTAAATTTTTCACACCCTAAACTATATTTTGAGGTGGATTTATTTTGAGGCGGATTTATTTTGAGGTAGCTATATTTACTTCACTAGTTACCTCAAAACTATATTTTTGAGGTAACTGTATTTTTGAGGTAACAATATTTTGAGGTATTTGTTCATACCCTAAATATTCTAGTGAAGTAATTAAGTATTATACAATAACTAGAAAATTTAGTTTTTAAAAAGTTGTTCACACCCTCAATATTCTAATAAAGAGTATTGGTTACCAAAATTTTATTGACAATAGAGAGTAGATCATGATAGTATTTCTCAGTAGAAATGATAGGGGCATAGGAGGAGAGCATGAAGTGGATCCATGAGTACGACACCAGGTTTGTATGGAAATCATTCACATCCAAATTCAGGGAACCATCAAACCTCAAGGAAGCTGTTAGAGAAGAGATGACCTAAGAAACCAAATGATTGTGGTTGGTGTAAGTGGGATGTTTGATGTCTAATGAGTGATGGAAAATATTATAAATTACCTCATTATTAAGAATAAAATCTATATCACTGTGCTCAAGGAGGGAGTGGTTCGACATCACAATATTATAGGGATCAATAAAAGAAGTCAAGTCTTGAGGCGATGGGTGAACATTAAATCCCATATTGTATTTCTTTCTATAATTCACTAAATTTTTTGTTCTTAAAATTCATTTTATTGTTTGATTTTAACTTATAATAATAATATAACATTAGGTATTCATTTTAATTATTTCATTTAATGTTTCGCATACATTATATCTTAATTTAAAGACTCAAATCCAAATTTTGGGTTCTCAACTTATAGTTGATTAATATAAAATTTTATTTTTTCATGTTTACTTAGGGAAGTAATATCATTTGTGATAATGTTCGATGTATAAAGATCGCTATAAAATATCATTAATTTACTCATTATTAAGGAGAACAGCCATATCAATGAGCTAGAGGAGGGAGTGGTTCGACATTATGTTGTTATAGGGCTCAATGATAGAGGTCGAGTCCTGAGGCGATGGGTAAATAGTGAATCCCAACTTGTATTTTTCCCATAATCCACTTTATTTATTATTCTTAAAATTCATTTTATTATTCAATTTTAACTTCTACTAATTATATAACATTAGGTATACATTTTAATTATTTATTTTAGTGTTTCTCATACATTATAACTTAATTTAAAGACTCAAATCCAAATTTTGGGTTTTCAATTTATAGTATATTAATATAAAAAAATATTTTTTATGGTTTACTTAATGGAAGTAATATCATTTGTGGGAATGATTTGTGAAAATTTATTTCCCATCTATAGAAACATTTCCCTTTAATGCTATATTATTTAAATAAAATTGTTTTTTTATTTTATCTCTTCTTATATTTAATTTATATTTTCTCACTTATTTATTTCCTTCTTACTTCATCTTACAATGATCTCTACCTGATAATACCTTATAGTTTATAAATCCTTACATAATCTATTACATTCCCTAGAAAACTGATGCATTATAATGTTTATTCTCCTTTCATTTATAACCATGAAACATTAGAAGAATTTATACTTCCATGTTCCATATTCTTCCATCATATCCCATGTAGGACCATTCTTTCCATGACATAATCTTCCAAATATGACCTTCCCTTTTCACATAATTATATCATATATTGGAAATATTTTTATTTTTTATGTAGGTCTATTCTATGTCTACACTATAAAGAATGAATTTAAAGAAATGTTTCTCATCATGTATATTCCACCTACATGTCAGATTCCCAAAAAACAATCATTATCAATTATGATTAACCCTTACATTTCATTCTATTTTTATATATCATTTGTCTTAAGTTTTTAATAACTAAAAACTATGTACGCGTGTTTGTAAATTTGTAATTAAAATGAACACACCGTGAAAATTCATGGGTTCAGTACTAATTGTATAAAAATAGTTTAGATATACCTGATTATATAAGTAATAAATTTACTCACTATAACAAATGTTCACTTAAATAAATGAAATTTAAATTTAAAGTTTACTTAAATGGTAAACAACTACAACACAGGTACCGAGAGCCCCTATCCATCTACAAGCTCTGTGATTAAATTTTTAAATATTCTTAACGTATAGTCTCTCCCAAATATTTTATCAAACATTATAAATGAATAATAATTCTCCAATATAGAATAAGGAAGTGTTAACTTTTTTAACCCATGAGAAACGAGATGATTATCTTAAGGTGATGGTTTTTGAAACTTTTATATCTATTGCAATGATTTCTTTGATTTTAGATACTCTTATATAAATTATATGTAATAAAACATTTCATTTAATTTGAAAGTAATAGTATATAAAAATATAAAAAATAATACCACATTTATCAACTGACAAGAAATACTAGCTATCCAAACTAAAAAAATGAAAATAATTTGTATGACTATGGCCACATACATGATAGGCAGCAACACTGGAGTAGTTAGATCAATAATATAATCTATCACCACAATTAACCATCCAACTAAATTATATGATGATATAAATAATTCCCTAGATGATATATAATTTTTTTACACTACAATATGTACATGTGGATCCTCAGCATACAACTTATGGTATAGGGCATGCTCTAAATGGGGAGGTGGATGATCTGTGTAGGTAGGTTGTGTAGACTACGTCTGTATTAGAATTTCTATAAACATATCATGTATAGATGTTTTAATTCATTCATTTGTTGACTAATTGAACTCCTGAAGTTCTTCTATCAAGGAAACCATTTCCCCCTTGCATTATACCTCCCTTGATGTCATACTAGGACTTCAAAGAAATTCCAATACCAGCATCTAACTCATATCCTCTTATATGAACTTTTTGTTCTTACTTTTATTGAGCCTTTACAATAATATATATCCTAACATCATGGATAAAGGTATCATATGTCTCTTTCTCCTGAAGGGTTTCTTGGGATAATATTTTTAAATATTATATAAGTGTGATGAATTTACAAAATACTAATATTTAATAAAAATAATAATGAATTTCTTATAATGTTATTAGTTACATATATTGATTGGTCGATAAGAAAATTTACCTTTTTTCCCTCTCCCTTTTCCATTTATCATGGTGAGTGAGAGGATATAGAGGGTTCAATTGAACATCTATGAAGCAGATACATGACTTAGCTCTTAATTCAACAAATTTTTAGGCAATCATTTTCTCCTCTAATAAAGGATACCCTCAACATGATAATTAATGAGGGTATAAATTATGTGATTGTATCTATTGGTGATATTTTCTTAAGCCTATTATATAAGAAAAATGAATAATTTATGAAGTAATTAAAATTAATTTTAAAACAAATTACAAACAAAAATTATCTATAATAAA
Organism: Viscum album; assembly: GCA_963277665.1. Lineage (NCBI taxonomy): Eukaryota > Viridiplantae > Streptophyta > Magnoliopsida > Santalales > Viscaceae > Viscum > Viscum album. Next base: position 1,358,566,885 of record OY728159.1, read on the forward strand.
TATTCCTCCCGCCAGCTAGAATAAACCATCTCTCATGTATCCATATCTAAAAACTCATACATGAGCTATGAATATTCATTATTTTTATCCTTAAAATATAAAATGAAGTCAAATTTATCTTAAAATTCTTCTATCTAATTACTATAAAATATTGCCAACTTTTTTTAATTGATTTCATATCATGAAATTCAACTGGAATATGTAACTAATAAATTAAATATTATCCATATGAAATATATAATATTTAAATAATTTTAAAAATAAATAAATATGTTAATAAATTTTATTATTATGGTCCCCCATAATATATCTTTCACCAATTGGTCGACTCTCCTATAATAAAAAAATAAAATACTAATCTTACAACAACTCTGCATAGCCATGTAACTTTTAAACTACTTGTAATTTGGGCTAGTTAGGTTGTTTTTATCATCAAATTCAATTTAAAACCTATTCTCCCCATTTAAAATTGAATATTTTGGTAAATATGTAATCTCATATCAACTAACTTTAGAAATTTTCTTCTCTATAGAATAGTAAGTGCTACAAATAATTTCAAGAAATATAAGTTTAATTTAATTAAATAATTTAATTATTATATATATAATTATATAAAGAAACATACACATACCTCAGTACCTCTACCTTTATGTCCATCATTTATAAATATATATAATACTTTAAGTAAATTCTATGTACCTGTATGAAATTAAAATTAAAGTAATATTATAAGTGAAAAATTAATTGTTCATGATAGAAAGTAAAATAATAAATGTTGGAATTTTAACCAAAAAATATGCAACTAACAATGATGAAAATAAAAATTAACACAAAAAATATATAAATAATTATCATTTAAAAATGTTTAATTTTATGTACTTGTATTTTATAAAAATTAAATAATTATTATAATTAAAAAAATTGATTGTTTATGATGGAAATTTTTTTATTGATATTTTTTTCTAATACAATTTGAATAAAATTATGTACCTAAAAACAATAAATATAAAGAAAATAGTCACAAAAAATGATGATTATTTACTTAATCAACTAAAAAATGTATACCTGAATCTAATAAATATAAAATTTATTACAAAAAATATATAAATGATCAATATCTATATATTTAAATATCAATGTTAAAAATATTTTTAAACAGTGTGCGTTTCAAAAAACAAAATAGTTAAATACCTAAATAATTAGGTTATTAATGGAGTTTTTTCCCATATCCCTTATATGTGATAATTTCATATTTCATGGACTATGTTTTTATCACAATAATTTTTATCATGAAGTAATTGTGTGATAAATGATGATACCTTACATAAGTGTTTAGGATCATCAACATCCTAATCACCCAAATAAATTTTTTCTTATACAAAACAAAGGACCACTAATCATTTGATAGATCAATAACTTAAAATATATGTGTTAAATATGTATCCATGATAAATGATTCCTCATTACAACTAAATCATTTTAAATCAATAAGTTTAAATCCATAATCATCAAATTTCACACCATTGTTGTTGTCATCCCAATTACACTTAAACAATGTTACTTGAAATTTAGTATAATCAATTTAACATATATTCTCAACAACTCCAAAATATATTGTCAATACAGAAATTATGTTTTTGTATTTTTCACATTAAAAATGAATTTCTTTAGCGATGACCATTACTTCACTATTATGTACATTACTCTTTTTGTATATATTATTTCGTGTAAAATGTGTAACCATTAATGTCAAAACCGGACCATGTGATCACATTAACACATAGTAACTCTAATAAACATTTTATGGTTTCTAATATTGATAAATTGGTCTTACAATTCACATTAAACCACCCAAAAAATGTAAATTTATATCCATTTTTCAACCAATTTTCATTTATTTTTGGATATCATACCTTCATTCTAGAAATATGTGATGATATATATGGTCAAACCTCACAGGAGTTTTTAAAAATTTATAACTTTTTCTACATAAATTCATGAAATATATTTAACTCTACCTTTAAGCTACTATTCCCTTTATCTTCACTTTTAATTGTCAAATTTTGAGATATAGGGAGACTGTTGTTCTTTACTTTATAAAAATAATTGGTACAAAACTAAATCAATTTTTCTAGGGTACATTTTTAAAAAATAGAGGCCTTTGATTGAGTCATATTTTTAACATATCCATTCAAAATTTTCATATATATTTTTAAAGGATTCATCCAATTTAAATAAATACTCCCACATATACAAATGAACCATTATATCAAAAATAATTGTGGAAAATAGATTTATAGTTAAAAAAGTATAAGGATAACTTCATTCACCAACACATATAAAAAATTTAGATCCATAACTTTACTATAAATGGAATTGAAAAAGAAACACTATATCACTCAAATATTTTACAATTTATTTTATTTATGTAATTTATTCTATAGTGTGTGGTATAAGAAACACCTAGCTAAAACGGACCATGATATACTATAAGAATATTATTATTTAAATATTATTGTAATAACCTAGTTGTTGGTTTAGTTGGTATGAATATGAATAACAATATAATGAAATATATTTAGAATTTTTTTGAATATAATGAATAATAAATCTTACATTTATTAACATTTGGTTTAAAATGAAGACAAAGTGTTTTGAAGGTACACGTGATCTTTTTTATAAAACTATTCTTATATAATCAATTTATATTTATCTTATTATATTAAATTAGTTATTATTTATAAATGGTTATAATTAAATAATTATATTATATATTCATATTAATTAATTAATCTTCATATAATTTTGGTTATGAGGAAATCAATGAAAATAAATTCATTTTATACTTCAAAAATATATTTCAATCAAAATTGGTTTTTTCCAATTTAATGAATTTTATTTTAAAAATTGGATATAATTTTTGAAATCTTCTTTTGATATTAATCCTAGAATTTATTTTTCATATTTTTCTGACAAGGTTTTTTTTTTGAGTGAATAGAAAAAGTATCCATTCTTGTAAAACTGTCATTTCTTTTCAATAAATTAAGTAATTTAAAAGTCCCATTATTTAAGGGATTTGTTATTAAAGTAAAATTCATATCATTTATTTATAAATTATTAAATTAATTACCTATAAATTACTAGCATACTTGATTTTGGTATAATTCTATTTTGGGGCTTAAAAGCGCATTTTTCTAAAAAAAATTACTTAAGTTTTACAAATTTATATTAAAATTTATTTATTAAACTGTTAGTAATTGAAATTAAAAAAATGGATTCTAGATTTGGTATCAGGATGTTAAAATATGGTAAATAGATCCTTTTATTTTTATTCATTATGAATAATAACAAAGATATGGATTTTCACCACAGTAAGGATAAAATGGGTTCCTTTCATAATGACATTTATTCTACATTAAGTAAATGATAAATACAAAATATCCCTCTTTAAAATTTTATTTATCTTATATTTTTTCATAGTGATAAAGTTTTGTTATAAGTGAATATAAAATGTTTTTTTAACATAAATTAATTAATTTTATTATGTTAATTTATTTATAAATTTTTTTGGATTTATTATTACCTTAAATTCTTACACAACACTAAATCTATACTTGTGGAGCTAGCTGAAAAAATTTAGTAAATGATTATAAAAAATAAAATTAATTTTGTTTTTGATCTATTGTGGTATTATATTAATTTTATAGGTAATTATAAGGCATAAATGATTGTAAATGTGTTTATATTAAAATTATATTTCTATCTTGAGGTCTTTTAAGTCAAATTAAATTAATAGTCTCAACAATGATTTTAATAATTTTTATGATAAAAAATATTTTATTAAATGATTTAAAAATAAAAATAAAAAACCAAATATAAAAATTGGGATGATAAATATTGAAAAAATTCATCCATGAACCATTTGTGATCCACTTGTTTCCTTAGAATTAAATTTATGACCCTTAAAGGCTAAAAATGTGTTACCATGGTTAAAGTTCGAAAGGGTTAATAAAGTGGTTAAACCAAAAGATAAGGTTTAAAATGATACCAAATCCTGACTAAATATTGTTGGATCATGATATTTAAACCTTATACTAATTTTATTAAAATTCATGGCCATTTGGAAACATTTTACTTTAGAATTAAATTAATTGTATTTAAATCTTTTAAGTAATTCTAAGTGTGTCTTTTCCTCACTAATAAAATTTCACCTACTATAATCTCTTCATCGCTCATTTTTTAGCGTAATTCATAAGCCATTACCTACAAAAAACCATTCATAACCTTCCTCCCCATGACCTAGAGTCTCTGGACTCATCAAAATACCATCCTAGAAGGTTTAAAGTGTAAGCCAATGGTGGTTTTTTAAAGAATTGGTACAACTCTTAATTGAGTGTTTTTATTTTATTTATTCTTCTAACATATTAAAATAATACTAAAACATGATGATATAATAAAAATAGTATCTTCTCTATACTAAAATGTTATTATGATTATGGTACAACCATTTTTCATCTCATTTTCTATCCTATGGGGAATAAAAACATCGTTCGTGTATACATGTGAACCACCACTTTAACAAAGCGATGTGTTTCATTTCACAGAACCACCTCAAAGGATGGTTATTATAATGTATTTAATTAATATATAATATATTAATTAAATAATTATGATTCTTGAAATATATTATATTAATTTCATTTTATCCCTTCTACCCATTTAAAATGATAATGTCACTCATGCGTAAGTGTAGACTACCACCTCCATGAAGTGATGCAATTATTTTTTCATGTACAACTTTCAATGATGAATATAAAATTTTATTTAATGTATGAAAATAATAATTTTTTCATGATTAATATTAGTTATATGATTAAAAAATGAAACCTTTGACCACGGTTAGCCTTCCAAATTTGTTTGGGGATTATGAAATGAACATCCTCAAAATGTATGACATGTAATTAACTAATATAATTGATATATAAGTCATGGTAATAAATGTAATAAAAGGAATAATAATAAGGTATTTAAAATTTAAAATGTTCTTTCAAAATTATAAAATTAATATAAGTTTATTATATAGGAGATAAAGTGTGTATGTGGTGATTCAGAATCAAGGTAAGGGGTTTCTTAACTCAATTTCTTTTAATTGGGTTATATTACTTCTTCATTGTATATATTGTTCCAAGATTATGTATGTAATAAAATCAGATTATATTATATTTTCTTTCTAATTGATTTATTTTAATTTCTATTTATTCACATAATCACTTCATTAATTAGTTCACACATCATTGTTACAATCTTTGTAAGGGTTTCTCGCCTAACTTATTTTTAAATGAGACATATTCCATATTCATAATTATTGATTTTTTGAAGTGTTTATTCTAAAACATTGAAATTTTATATCATTAATCTCATCAAATTCACATTATATATTTTTTATCTAAATTTATTTCTTTCAAGGGGCTTATGATTCAAACATTACCAAAGTGGTTATGGTTTATTGTACAATCTCTTTTTTATTCAAGATTATTTATTTTTAAATCTACAAATAAGAAAATTTTAATCTATTTATCATTTAAACTCTATATATTTTCTTCTTCTCTATTTATATATTAATTGTAAATGTTTTTCTTTCATTTTCATCTCATTGGTACTTAATTTGATCAAGAAATTATTTTTTTAATAAAATTTGACCTTGTTACCTCTTTGGTCGATAAAATTTTTTTTCCATGTACATTTTTCCAAAAAAAAATTATGAATGTTTTTATTTACATTTAAATTATTTCTTAAGGAAATTTTAAACTATCTTTGACTTTATTTACAATGTTTTAAAAAGGAATTTTTTTAACTTTTTCTGTATGGAAAATATTGAATTTATTTACAAAGTATAAAACGAATGTTTTTTAACAAATATGACTTTACCAACTCTTTATATTGTTAGGATAAATCTTTTATTTAAAGATTTCATTATAAGATTCCATGGTTATTTTCAAAGAAAATGATTTTTCTAATGTTATAGAATTTTTTTTAGATTTTAAATAAGGGATTTCAAAATGAAAAAGTATTTTCATTAAGAAATGTTTTAGTTATATTTTAAATATATTTTCATCTATGTAAATATACTTTGATGAATATTATGATCTAATGGGGATATGATCTAATGATACCATCCACTATATTACTCAACATATCTTATGATCATGATATTCCATTTTTATTGGTGAAAATATTGGCATTATATATGCTAGTTTTCAAATATGGATATTTATGTTGATTATACATTGTATTGGTTATTCACCCTTTTTCTTATGATGAATGAATTGGACTTGTTATGTGACAGTTAATTCCCATTATATCCCTTTGATGCATTAATAGATCTAATGAGAAAAACTAGCATGGGTATTTTGTGTATGCCTTCCAAATTATTTATGATATCTTAGCATAAGGCTTTGATGGTATGTTTATGATGTCTTGGTACATGGCCTTGATGGTATGATCATTATGTCTGGTATTATGAATTCCATCATTATGAAAGCAGTTGTAGTTAACCACGTGATTATTTATGTTTCATTCTTATCCATGGATATATTCCCCTCTTGTGATATCATTTATTTGAAATATTTTATTATTGTCCATATCTTTTATATTATTAAGGAATTATTCATTCTATGATTGATTATGTTGTATGATTTACCTTAATAAGCATCTAATGCTTCCCATTATTGTGTTTTCACTTCCACGGGATACCAAGAAGAGATCTTAAAATGATTTTAGGGATATACTAGAACAAATAATAAATTTCTCACAATGACTTTGAAATTGTACTTCATGTTTTCAAATATCATTTGAGAATAATATATGTATCTAGTCTCCTTAAACTATTAAATTATTCAATCCTTCAAGATTATATCCCTTGTATATTCTACCAATGTAGTACAATGACCACCTGGTCTGGATTACTAGAGTCGTGGTGTTTCATTGGGTATCAAATTAAGTTTAGTAGGACCCTGGGGAACTAGATTTAGGAAAACATATACTCAAGAACATAACCTTATGATAGATTATAGGGATAAGTATAAATATAGAGTAATACTATGAAGAATTGGTAAATTAGAGATTATATAGATTTCATAGAAAATGCATCTCTATTTTGATATTGGAAATTGTATGCAATTGTGGAACATATGCACCTAAGGGTAACAACTCTAAAAGAGGAAAATTTAGTATTAACTCGATCATAATTGGTTCAAAATTAGTAGTTCCAAGACTACACACTTGGATATAAACTCCAAATGATATTCTTAGGATAATTCACATTATCTTTATGAATCATTGTGATGAATGAGAGGAAAAAACTATAGAAAGCTATGATATTCCATTGTGATATGAGATAAACCTAATGTTTCATGGGTTGATAAGAATTAGGTTGATCATTAGTTTAAAGTCATATATATCCTTTTTTATGTTTTATATGATTGGAGTTTAATATTATTAAGAATATTTTGTGATACATTAATGGGAATACAACCATTGGGCTTCTTATGTATTTTTATGAAAATGTTATTTGAGGAGTAACTCTTTTTTTTGGAAATATGTTTAAGGGTATAAATGATCTTAAGGGTTAATATGATATTTTATATTGAGTTAATTATGGTTTATTACAATTTTAGAATATATTTTTTATTGTATAGATAACCATGGGATTGAAAAGTGATTTGTTGATTAAGTGAATAAAGTTATTTTGAAATATTTTCACTATATTTTTGGGGAACATTATATGATTAATGAAAATGGGATATTATTTTCTAGGACGATATTTCATTTGAGGAATAAATATTGATTTAACTTTTAGAAGCATATATTTTTTTAATGGTATTATGGTGATTCATCTTACTTTAGAAAATTATTACTATATTCTAGAGAATATATTATTAGGGTATATAATTTTTGGTATGTGACATTATGAGTGATTGATATTTTTCAGAGATAAACAGTAAGTTTATCATATAATAATATGTAATCAAATAATTCAAATATTTGGGTTTTAATTTGGTCTGGCATATTCTGTAGAGTTTTAAGGTTAGTTGAAATTTATGTGTTGTTGTTGAGGATTTGAAGAATAATATAGTATTTATCCATATGAAGGTTTACTCATCTTATATATTATCTCATATTAGGAGAATTATTTTGGTTATGGTTAATTGAGATAAATAGGATGAATAATTTGTTATCCTTTTGTGTATCTTATGATCCACTAAAAATTAATTTTATTACTCCAAGCATGAAAAAGACATCTTAAATATTCATTTATTGGAATAATTGATAAGATAGAAGTGAAAATTGATCAAATTAAAACAAAAGTATTAAATATTTCTTATGAAATGTAAATAAATCAACTATGTATATTTTCTCATGTTCTTAAACTTGATAGTAAAAGAATCCCTTAACATTAGATAAAAATATTGAAATAAAAATGTTATCTTTTTATCATCATTTCTTATGAATTTATGGTCTTCTTTATAACTTATATATTTATGGTTTTATGTTCATTAACAATATAATTATAAAGTTCTCTCTAAATCTCTATTATTCTTTAGATGTTATTTTTCAACTCCATGTCTATATTTTCAGTTCCTGCCAATTTTCTCCTAATTTAGGAACCCGATTATGTGCTAATCCAAGTGACCTTTATATTTCACTTTTCATATTTTAAAATTCTTATTTTATTATCCCTTTTTATGATTTGGGGTTTCAATAAAGGTATTTTTAAATATTATAATGTTGTGTCCTTTCATGATTGTATGTTTTATCCTCCACTCCATGGAATTGATTTTAAAGAAAAAAATTGTCCTTTTTATCATACATGTGATAAAATTATGGGGATTAAATTTTCGTAAGGGGGTTTGATTTTAGCAATAAAATATTTTAAAATTTATCTTATTTAAGTAATATATTTGATATCATCTGTTATACGCAACGCCGAGCATAAACGAACCATGACATGATATAAAAATATTATTACTTAAATATGACTATTATGACCTACATATTGGTTTGGAAGGTATGAATAGGCATAAATGTACTATAAAATATATGTATAAAGTTTTTTTCCTAAATATAATGAATAATAATTCTTATATTTATTATCAATTGGTTGGAAATGAAGATAAAAAATTTTGATCGTAAAATAGAAACTTTTCATAAAATTATTTTTATGTTCGAAATGTATTTTATCTTAAAATATTTAACTAATAACTATTAATAAATTATTATAATGAAATAATTTTATTATATATTCAATTTAATTAATTTAAATTCCTTTAATTAAGGTTATTATGAAAGAAATGAGAATAAAGTCATTTTATTCTTTGAAAATACATTTACATCAAAAATGGTTTTTTGTTCATAGATATTATAATTAATTTCTAAAACATTTATAAATTTTATTTTAAGAAATATATATAATTTTTTAAATCATAATTTTGTAATAGTATTAATCATTATTTTTTTATTTTTTTTTGAAAAGGTTGATTTTTTAGTGAATAGTGAAAAATATCGATTCTTGTAAAACTGTCATTTGATTTCAATAAATAAAGTAATTTAAAATTAGAATTAGGTTTTTGATTTGGTATTAAAGTAAAATAATTATCCTTTAATTATAAATAATATAATTAATTACATGGGAATCATCGTTATACTATATTTTGGTATAAGTTCATTTTTGGGATTGAAAATATTATTTCTAAAAATTCTTTTTCATTGAGATTTACTCATTTATATTAAAATTGATTTATTCCACTTATAGAAATTTAATATTAAAAAATTAATTCTTTATTTGGAATCAAGATGTTAAAATTTGGTAAATATTTTCCTTTTATTGTTTCATTATGAACAGTAAACATAGTAAAGATTTTTCACCACAGTAAGGGTAAAACGAGTAAAATAGGGTTAAAAATATGGTATAAGTTCTCAAAATAAAAAACGAAAGTTGAATTTATTTTATTGTATTATATTAATTATGAAACGCTGGCTTAGTGCTTGTGGAGACAATACAAAAAACCTTATAAATGATTTTAACGAAAATAAAATTTATCTTTTTTGGATGAATTGTGGTATTACATGAATTTAATAGGTAATTAAAAATTATAAATGATGTTAAATGTATTTATATATTAATTCAATTTTTTATTGATTTCATTGAAGTCAAATTAAATGAATAGTTCCAAAATGACATTAATGATATTTTATGATATACAATATTTTATTAAATGATTTAAAAATAAATAAAATATTGAAATAGTACAGGTGGTATGTTAAATGGTAATATATTTTATCCATGGACCATTTTTATCCACTTCTCACCTTTTAAGTAAATTTATGATCTTTAAAGGCTAAAATGTGTTCCCACTGTTAAAGTTAGATTAATGAAGGTGTTTAAAAGAAGATAAGGTTTAAAATGACACAAAAACCTATCTAAATATTTATTGGGTGATTAAATTTCAACATTTAACTATTTTTAATTTAATAAATTCACATTTTAAATAATTTTATTCAATAAATACAAATATTATATTTAAATCTTGTAAGTAATTCAAAGTGTGTCATTTCCCCTCTTATAAAAGGTACCTTTACTACTCTCTTCATATCACATTTTTAGCACTCTATATAAGTAAATACCTAACCAAAAACCTTCTAAACATTCCTCTTTAGGACCTATAGTCTCTTTTATTATCAAAAATACCAACCTAGAATGCATAAGGTATAATCCAAAGGTGCTTTTCTAAAGAAGATGTATAACTCTAAATTGAGCCTTTTCATTTTATTTCTTCATCTAACTCATTAAATTTATCTTCAAAATGATTAAATAATAAAATCATTATATATAATATGCTAAAATTTTATTATGGTTATTTTACAACTCTTTTTCTTCTCTTTTTTCATCCTATGGTGTACGAAAACATCGTTCGTGGGTACATATGGACTTCCACCTCCACAAAGAGATGTGTTTCATTTTTCATCACCACCTCACAATGATAGTTATTATGATTTATTTAATGAATATATATTATATTCAAGAAAAAATTATGATTTTATAAATATAATATATTACTTACCTTTTTACCCTTTCACCTGTTAAAATGATAACATTTCTCATCCATACCTGTGAACAACCACCTCCATAAAGTGATGTGATTTTGTTTTCATATCTTACTTTCATTGATGATTCTAAAATTTTATTTAATGTATAAAAATGAGAAGTATTTAATTATTAATATTTTTATATAATAGAACCATGATCCCTTTGACCATGTTCATACTACTAAGATTGTTTTGCAATTATGAACTGAACATCCTCAAAACATAAAATATGAACTTAAATAATTTAATATCTATATAAGGAATGGTAAAAAATGAAATAAAAGGTATTATAATAAGTTTATAAACATTAAAAAAATTCTTAACAATGTAAAAAATTAATAAAATTTTATTATACAAGAGATAAAGTATGTACACTGCGATTCAAACTCGAGGTAAGGGGTTTCTTAACTCAATTTCTTTTCATTGGGTTATATTACTTATTTATTGTCTATGTTATTCCAAGATTTTGTGCACAATTACCTCATATTATTTTATTATACTTTTTATGTGGATTTACTTTTGTTACACATAATCACTTCATTGATTAATTCTCACGTCATTGTTACTATATTTTTAGGGGTTTCTCATCTAACTTTTCTTTCAGTGAGACATATGTGATATTCACCACTTATTTATTCTGTGTGGTTTTTATATTACCCATTTTATTTTTTATATAATAAATCTCTTTAAATTCATGTTATTTAAAGTTTCATTTGAAGTTATTTCTTTCAAGGGGGTAATGATTCAAAAGTTACCAAAGTGGTAAAGGTTTATTATACAATATCATTTTTATTTTAGATGTTTTTATGATTAAATTTCCATTGAATAAAATTATAATTTATTTATTTTTAAAATACATATATTTTATTATTCTATATTTATCCATGTATTTCACATGTTATCCTTTTTTTTCTCTCATTGGTACTTAATATGATCGAGAAATCATTTTTCTAAGAAAATTCCACCTTATTTTCTCTTTGGTCGATGGAATGTTTATCCCATGTCTATGTTTTCTAAAAATATTTCAAGAATGTTTTTATTTACATTTCAATGATTTTATAAGGTCACTTTCAAATATATTTTTCTATTTTTACAAAGTTTTAAAAGGGAATATTTGTAAAATTTCTTGTATGCCACATTTTGACACTCTTTACAAGGTTTAAAAAGATTTTTTCAAACATTTATAGCTTGAATTCCTCTTCCCATCATCATTAATACTCTTTTTTAAGACTAATTTATAATTTTCCCTGGTTATTTTCACAAAAAAATTCTTAACATTATATAAAATTTTATATTTTAAATAAGTGATTTCAAAATAAAAATGATATTTTCAGCAAGAAATATTTTCGTTATATTTTAAATGAATTTTCATCTATGTAAACATCCTTTGATGAATCATAAATTTTAATTTTAATGTAATATAATGTTTCCATCCACCATATTACTATTTATATTTTATGATCATGTTCTATTTTCTAATGGGGAAAAATATTGACATTTTATATGTTAATTTTTAAATATGAATATTTCTGTTGATTATGTATTGTATTGATTATCCAGCCCTTTTATATGATGAATACATTAGACTAGTAAGTGGTGTTTTGGGCCTATTAGATCTCATTGATGAATTGGTAGGTCTCATGGTACAAATTATATTGGGTAGTTGGTGTGTGTCTTTCCAATTATTTACGATGTCTTGGAACAAGGCATTGACAGTGTTTTTATGATGTCTTGATATGAGGCTTTGATGTTATGATTATCATGTCCATTATTATGCATTCCATAATTATGAAACTGGTAGTTTTCTCCATGTGATTTTTTATATTCTTATGTTATCCATGTTTATATTCCCCTTTTATGATAGTAGTTATATGGCATATTTGATTGTTATTTATCTCTATCATATTATTCATGCTTTATTTATTCTAATATAGATTTTATTTTATGTTTTATCTTACTTATAATATTATCTCAAACTTTATTATGTTTTACCATTCTCTGGATACCAATAATGGATCTTTGAATTATTTTAGGGATATACTAGAGGAAATAATAAAGTTTTCACTAGAATTTTAAAGTTGTATTTCATGTTTTCAAATGTAATGTGATAATCACGTAAGTATATAGTCTCACAAGACTAAGAAATTATTTGATCCTTTAGGATGATTTCTATTGTAAATTATTCATGTTTAGTGAAATAACCATCGGATCAGGCTTACTGGAGTTGAGGTGTTACAATCAGATCCTAATGATAGATTTTTTGCATGAATCGATAATATCTGACACAGTGAAACTTGTAGTAATTATTTCATCAATACAAGACAAAATTGAGATTTCATACCTATTAATTTCCAATAATTCAATGACATAAAAATATTCACATTTTAGGAATAAAAATTGGGTTCTCTAATACCATGAAAACATTGGGAAAAATTGTCTTTTCATTTGGGCTTAATGTGTGACAAGCCTGAGGTAAATATGTTATATTTCCTTTCATAGAGAGAGAAACCTCCCAGTGTATTCATATGAATATTAAGTATAATCTTGTATTCAATCCATATTTTATATTTCCATTTATATCTATAAAAGTTCCAATAAAACTATCACATATATTTCTCTCAATATAGATAATATTAATATTATTCTTTACCTCCCAAAATCTCTAATAAGATATATTGAATAAGATGGATTGTTTCTTCTATTTAACTATTTGGAGACCTAATATTCCTATTATTCCAATTGTGTCATCAATTTAATGCCCCAACCCTAGTTAGCTAGAGTCGGTGCATTATTACATAATATTGGCATGATCACAAAATATCAAGTCTCGAAAGACCGATTAGTTAAGTAGCCTTGGAAACATTAGATATATTCAAAAGTCTTACATTAAATCATAAAGTAAAAAAACTAAAAAAAACATCTTGCCTTCATATCCCCTCATACTATCCCTACAGGTCATTCATAAAATACTTCTTCACATCCTGAGAAAAATAAATCATTTAAAGGGGTGAGCTCAGATGCTCAGTAAAGATAACAATATAGCTGAAACTTTCATAAATAAGAATAAACATTTAAGGCAAGGTATAACTAAAAAAAATCCTTTTAAACTTGAACTACATCATAATATGGAAAAGATAAAATTAAATAATTCCATTTAATTATTCACATGGATATTCTACTATTCTAATAATCACATGCAATATCAATAACCACTTTCATAATAATGGAATGCATAATGCAAGACTATCATAACCACATAGTCAAGGCCTTGTGCCAAGACTAGAAATAATATTTTGTCAAGGCCTTGTGCCAAGACACTAGTTTGTCTCATGATACCTACTGATGCATCGAGAAGCTATAGTGGGCTCCACCCGTCACTTATTAAGTCCAATGCATTCTTCATATGAACAGGTTTAAACATAACGTAAACATTCGTATTAAAACTAGCATATGAAATGTCAATACTTTCTCCATAAACCATTAATGGTATAAAAATCAAACATCCACAGTCAAACATATCACAAAACCATAAATACAACATGGATGTTTTGTATCATAATAAATCAACTTCAAATAAACTTAAAATCCATCAAAGGATTTTTACATAGATGAAATCAAAACTATTTGAGAGAAATATCTATATTAAAAATAATTTAAAAGTCACATAATTATAAAATAAAACATTTACTTTGAAAATATACTTATAAGATTTTAAGGGAAGCTTCGACGATTTTATAACGGCGGAAAATAGACGCACCCACTGTATAAGTTAAAAAATACATTCTTACCTTAATTTTGTTGAAAAGGTTAAAAAAACCTTGTTTCAAAAACAATGGAAATATTCCTTTATAAAAATATTATAAAAAAATCAAAACAAGGGTATAAATGACTTTAATCCATATTCTATAAAATAGAAATAATGTTTTGAAACAAATTTTTAAGAAACATGGATGTGGATGATAAATAGGTCCCAGTAGATAATTACGTATAAACAACATCGGATAATGAAGAGATTGTAAAATAAACCCTTACCTTGAACTTTTCCTTGGTCAAGGGTTGGTTAAACTCCTGTATAATGGTTAAATAATAGTTATTAAATTATAAAAGAATCATATACATTAATATGATATCATATATGATCTTTTAACATTGCTTTGTTAATAATATCTTAGTATTATTGTCGATTCGGGTATTAACTTTCTCATTTTATTTTATATGTTTTGTTACATAATCCATGTTTTTTATGGATAGTTTTTATCTTATTAATATCTAGAATGATATCACGTACTTAAACATTACTTTTAATCATCATATGAGAATTAGTCTTGAATCGTTATGATGGAGAATGAATCTCATCGTGTTCGTGGAGACGGTAGTCCGTACGTACGCACGAGCGACAATATCATTATTTTGATATTAAAATCGTATATAATTGGATGTTATATCATATATAAAAAATAATTATCATGTTATATTTTGTTATTTACATCAATTACACATCATTATCGTACCCATCCAAATAAAAATGTTTTGAATAACAATTACACCACAACGTGGAGACGGTAAGTCGTGCGTACGCATGTATGGTGGCATGTCATTCAAAGGATGGATATAATACTGAATATGGTTGTAACATATTTATAATAAAATCACAGTATATATAATATACTAGAGTTATTATTTTATAATGTAAATAACAAAGAAAGAAGAAGTTGAAGAAGAAAGGAACTTGAAAGAGGGTGGTGAAAACACTACCTCTTCTTCGGGTTCTTCCTTTTGATTTGATAAAAAGGGATCCTTAGGATGGCTATATGACTAAAGGAAGGCCTCTAGGATAAATTGATGGAAGTTGGGAGGATATTTTGGTAGATTTTGGCCGAACCAAAAGGCTTTGAAGGTGTGAATTAGAGAGAAGGGGGGGTTTCCTTTTATAAGAGGGGTGAGGGGCACCTTAGGAAAAGCTAGAAATATTATTTTATAATAAATTCGTATTTGGTTTAATATGGCTAAAAAGTGTATTATTTAATGTTTAATGTGGGTATAGGTCTAAAACCACTCAACCAATATGTTTTAGGTAGGTTTTTGTCACTATATTAACCTTATCTTTTAGTTTTAACTCTTAGTTAATTAGTTTGACATTTACCACGTCTGTTTATATTTTTATATTATATAGTTAATAAACATACTATATACTTCCAATCGACCCCAAAGTGGTCTATTAATGATACACCTATCATTATATAAGTCCTTTGTTAGAACATTAGATTTTTAGGAATAGTATATCAATTAATAATATAATATTTATTTTAAAAACTCATTTATGTCAATTTTGACACTATTCAATAATTGATTTTGGATAAAGTCTTAACAACTTTATTAATTAGAAAAAAATTAATTTAAGAAATCATAACATGTAATTTTAACCAATAAAATTCTTGGATTTCATCAAAATTTCAAATTATATTTATTTTAACATTTATAAAAAAAATTATTTGATTCCTTCATTAATAAGGAAAATACTGCATCTGTGTCATAAATATATTTAATTATTAAATGTATAAAAATTATAAATAAAATACAATTATGTAGTAAATATTATTATGTTTCTAATAAATATTTATAGTTGAAAATATAACATATATAACCCTACATAAAAATTGATTTGATAAAAGATACATGCTTTTGTCATTTTTGTATTTACTTTAACTTAATTAATATAAAGTGTCATTATCACTTACAAGTGGCTCTACGGGGTTCCAAAATCGACCCAGAGATTCCCATGGTCATACATGTATCAACCAATAGGGTTAGAACATGTTTTAGGGTAATTTATTATTATTATAATTTTTTTACCCTTATTTACCGGATTTACCCTTTAACCATGGTAAATAAAATATTTACCGAAGTAATTATTCAAAATGTCTAAAAATAAAAGATACATTTTTACTAAATTTGGACCTCCTAATTCTAAATATGGAATCCATTTTTCTAAATTCAAAACTCAGAAGATTCAGAAATTAATTTAAAAAAAATTCCCGTTGTCAAAAGAAAAAGCGTGTTTTTAAGAAATAATAACTATCAAAAGATTGGCACTTCCTTATGTCTAGTTTAAATGTGAAATTATGTCCAATGAACAAAATTGTATTAAATGATAAAAATATATTCTAAATATACTTTAAAACCACTCAAATTCATAATTTATCACTATTAATTATTTCGATTAAAAATCTTTTTTTAATTAAAATTTAGTAATTTTCACTTTTCGTCAAAATATGAGAGTTTTCAGAAATGTACCAAAAATTTACCCTAAGATAATTTTGATATTCTGAATCCAAAAATGAAGTCCATTTTGAAAGATAAAATGTATAAAATTGGGTATTACTATTCATAACGGCTAGTTTGATTGGTTGTGGTGTGTGTTAGAACTCGAAGTTGTGTACAACACATGCTACTGTATTATTCAAAGAGAAGCATACCGTGGAAGCTTGGGGTGTTAAATTCTCCCCTCCTTCAAATATTTTCATCCTTGAAATTTTTAGAATACTACATCATGAAAAGACTCGGGTGGTTCTTCATCATAAGTTCCTCGGGTTCCCACGTTGCCTCTTCCATCTTACGATTTCTCCATAGAACCTTTACCAGATGAGTCGTCCGGTTTATCAGCACTTGTTCTCTCATATCATGAATCTTGATAGGCTCTTCGCAATAAGACAAATCGGGTTCTAGTTCTAATTCCTCTTAGGTGAGTACAGGCATTGGGTCAGGCTTGTATTTTCTCAACAGTGATACGTGGAACACATCATGAACTTTGGAGAGACTTGGTGGCATTACCAAATGGTAAGCTACAGCTCCAATTCATTCTAGAATTTCAATTGTTCTGATGTACCTGGGACTCAATTTTCCCTTCTTACTGAAACGTATAACTCCCTTCCATGGAGATACCTTCAAGAAAACATGATCTCCTGCCTGAAATTCCAAATCCTTCCTTTGGTTATCGTCATAGCTCTTCTACCTACTTTGAGCTGCTTTGATGTGGGTTTGGATTACCTTCATCTTTTCTATCATTTCCTACACTAGTTCTGGGCCTATGAGTTTTCTTTCACCAACATCATCCCAATAGGTTGGTGTGTGACATCTCTTTCTATATAACTCTTCATAAGGTGCCATCTAAATACTCGAATGGAAGCTATTATTATAGGAAAATCCTACCAGAGGTATATATTGATCCCACATACCTTGAAATTCAAGTGATAATGATCTCAACATGTGTTCTAAGGTTTGAATAGTCCGTTTAGATTGTCCATCCGTTTGGGGGTGGTAAGCAGTGCTCAAATGAAGTTCAGTATTAAGATATTTCTGAAAACTTTTCCAGAATGTTGATGTAAAACATGGATGACGATAAAAAACAATTGATAGGGGTACTCCATGAAGTCTCACAACTTCATTAATATATAGTATTTATATACATTCAAGTGGTAAATCTTCCCTTATAGCAAGAAAATGTGCTGACTTGGTAAGATGATCAACAATGAACTATATTTCATCATTCCTTCTAGGAGTCTTTGGTAGTCCCATGAAAAAGTCCATCATGATATTATACCATTTCCTCTAAGGTATGGGAAGAGGTTGCATGACTCCTCCAGGCAGTTGCCTTCCAGCTTTCACTTGTTGAAAAACCATACATCTTGACACAAAATCAGTAATCTCCCTCTTCATGTTGTCCCACCAAAAATGTTCCTTCAAATCTCCTTACATTTTGGTGGTACCGGGGTGTATAGAGAAATTGGAACTATGAGCATCGTCTAAAAATTCCATTTTTAGATTAGGTATGTCGGGAACACAAAGTCTCCTCCCAAATTTCAAAATTCCATCTTCATACACAAAGTCACTCAATCACCCATCATTCATAGCTTTAATCATCTTTTTAAACTCTTCATCATCGGCATGGGAACTCTTTATCCTTTCTAGTAAAGATGGTTTGGAAGCCATTTGAAAAATTATTGATGTTTCACCTTCCATGGTGATTTCCATATCTATCTTTACTAAATCAATGAAAATAAGATCCCTTTCTACTCCCATATTGTTCAAAACTCTATTATCCTTTCTACTCAAAGCATCTAATTCCTTATTTTCCTTCCCTAGGTGGTAGTGTATCATTAAATCATAATCCTTGATTAGTTTAATCCATCACCTTTGCCCCATGTTGAGTTCTTTCTGTGAGAAAATGTACATCAAACTCTTGTGATCGGTATATATCTCACATTTTTCACCATAGAGGTACTATATCCAAATATTAAAAGCAAATATTACAGCTAATAACTCAATATCATGAGTAAGATAGTTTTGCTCATTAATTTTCAGCTATCATGATGCATAGGCAATAAATCTATCATTCTGCATAAGGACACAACCAAGTCCTTTCTTCAATGCATCACTATAAATAACGAAGCCATCATTCCCCGATGGTAGAGTAAATATAAGAGAATTGACTAATATTCTCTTCATTTATTCAAAAAATTATTTACAATCTTTTATCCAAACAAATTTAACCCCTTTTATGTGGGAGCTTCGTTAATGGGTTAGCCAATCTGGCAAAATTCTGGTCGAAACACCGATAATAACTTGCTAAACCAATAAAACTGCATACCTCAGTTATACTCGTCGGTGCTGGAAATTCTTGGATTTCCTTGGTATTAGAAGGATCAACAGATATTCCATCCTTAGAGACAATATGGCCAATAAAAGAGTTCTCATGAAGCTAGGATTCACACTTGCTAAACATCCCATATAATTCATTTCTTATAAGAGTCTTCAGGATAATGCGCAAGTGATTTTCATGATCTTCATAGATTTTTTAATATACCAAGATATACTAAATAAATACCACTACAAAATCATCGAGATATTCCTTGAAAACTATATTCATTAGATCCATGAATACAGAGGGTGCATTAGTCAATCCAAAAGGCATTACTGTACACTCGTAATGCTCGTACCTAGTTCGAAATGCTGTCTTCAGAATGTCTTCCTTTTTCACACACAACTGATGGTATCCAGATCTAAGTTCAATATTAGAAAAGTATTGATATCCTTGTAGTTGTTCAAATAAATCATCAATGCAAGGTAGGGGATACTTTTTCTTTATTGTTATAGCATTGATTTCCTTATAGTTGATTCATAACCTCATAGATCCATCTTTCTTCTTAACAAAAAGGATAGGGGCTCCCCATGGAGAAACAGTAGGGTGAATTAATACCTTATTAATCAATTCCTCTAGTTGTTTCTTTAGTTAAACTAATTCCACAGTGGCCATTCTATATGGGTTCTTCGATATAGGCCTTTAACTAAGAATTAAATCAATGGAAAACTCAATTTCGGGTTCTTGAGGATGTCCAGGTAAATCTTCCGGAAACACATCTATATATTCTTTCACAATAGGTACATCATTTATTTGAACATTCCTTTCCTTACCCACAGTTATTTCATTCTCTTCCCCCCCCCCCAATAATTGAATTTAGTTGAGCTACTGGGGGTGGATCTAGGTAAGAATCAGGTGGTGAAGATTCGGCTCTATATATAAGGTGTTCTTTATCATCATCATCAAAAATCATAACCACCTTCTTCTTATAATTAATTTTCACATCATGGTCTAAAATCCAATCCATACCGAGGATTATATCAGATTAAATCATGGGTATGATGACGAGATTATAAGATAAAGAACATTTATATGCTCTAATGGGAACGGATCCACGGAACTTTGTTGTAATGATACTTCCCTTAAGAGTTTTAACTGACAACTCCCTTGTTAAAAAAAATTGAAAATATCTAATTTTCTTAGCAAACTATGAAGATATGGAACAATGCGATGATCCAGAATCAAATAATGCATTAGCTAAACATGAGGAAACCATTAAATTACATATCACCACGTCTTTCGAAGCTTCTACCTCAGCATTAGTGATAGCATAACCTTGGCCTTAATCCCTTGGCCTTTTCTGATATAAGTTCCCCTGACTCTTAGGACATTCATTTGTATAATTCCCCATTTCTCTACAATTATATAATTCCACATTGACAACAACTTTCTTTCCCTTGCAATCATGAGCTTGGTGGCCTTTTTCACCACACTTGTGACAGACTCTCATTCCCTTCAAGCAAGTATCGGGGTGTTTCTTCCTACATTTACTACAGGATGGATAATCAACTTTTCCCTTCTTCCCATTATTTCCATTTCCAGAGTGATCAATAAATCTCTTCTTCTCTTTCTTTCCTTTAAAGTCATAAGAATTAGAGAATTCCTTTTCCGTCTTGATAGCACACGAGACAATATCTTCGTATAACGAGAAGGATTGTGAGACCAATGCTCAATGGAGAAACAGTTTTACCCCATCAAATAAATGATCAATCTTACTTCTTGGGTTACATATATAATCTACGACATACGTCTCTAACCTTTTAAATTTATCCTCATACATTGCGACATTCTCATCCTCCTTTTTTCTCGGACTTAGAAATTGCCTTTCCATATCAGCTTGATTGTCACGAGGAAAGTATTTTTCTAAAAACATCTCTTTGAACTCCCTCCATTCAATATTTGATACTTCATCATCTTCCTTCGTGTTTTGAATCAATGACCACCATTAATTAGCATCTCCAGTGAGACAGTAAACTGACATGATAACGTTTTCCATTTCACTACTCCTGAAGGCATGGAATGTTTTCAGTAAAGAATTTATCCATTGCTCAGCTACTAGTGGATTTGGACTCCCATTGAATGTTGGTAGTTGTTGCCTCATGAAGCGATCTAACATTGATCCTCCACGCTGTGGATCTGGGTACTCTATACAGGTAAGGTTATTATTCATAACCTGAGTGAATTGTCCCAGTATGGTGATTAGTTGATCAGCACCAGTTGTATCACCAGCTCCACTATAATTATCACGAGTAGGAGTAAAATCCCTACATGGAGTGTGTGCATTGAAACGGTTTCCATTTATTCCACTAGCTTCCATTTCTAAGCAATGGCATGAACTAGATTAGTTTATGAATCACAATACATAAATCCAAACTTGTGAAACACTTAACATAAATTGAATAGTTTATGGATATAATCCATAATCATAAAAATGTTTTCTTTGAGGAAGTATATACTCATAAACCCTTCATAATGGTTTGTAAAAAAATGAAAATTATCCTAATCATATCTCCCGGGAGTGTCGTAACCAAGAGTGTAGCAAGGCCCGTTGTCGTGCACCAGTTCCCGTTCGAGTCTAGCTCAAAGTGGTGTTTTCGGGTTTTACCCCTAGGTACATTTATGCCAGAGATTCCTCTACCTTCTCGTATCCATATAGGGATGTATTTCTCAGAAAACTCACAAAATCTCTACAATACCAAAATTCTAGGATGTTCTTATATACTAATCTTCAAAGTCTTTCTTAGGGCTATGTGATATAATCATAGTTTATCTAAATCTAGCTTCCATGGATCGTACTAAACTTCCTCTGATACCAATTGTAATGCCCTGACCCCAGTTACCCAGATTTGGTGCATTATTACATAATATTATCATGATCACAAAAGATCAAGTCTCGAAATACCGCTTTGTTTAGTACCCTTGGAAACACTATATATATTCATAAGTCTTACATTACATCATAAAGTAAAAAAACTACAACAAACTTTTTCCTTCATATTCCCTCATAATATCTCTGCAGGTCATTAATAAAATACTTCTTCACATCCTGGGAATAATAAAACATTTAAAGGGGTGAGCTTAGATGCTCAGTAAGGATAAAAATATAGCGGAAACTTTCATAAATAATCATAAACATTTAAGGCAATATATAACTAAAACAAAATCCTTTTAAACATAAACATCAGCATAATATGGAAATTATAAAATGAAATAATTCTATTTACTTATTCAGATGGATATTCTACTAGTCGAATAATCACATGCAATATCAATAACCACTTTCATAATGATGGAATGCATAATGTCAGACTATCATAACCACATAGTCAAGGCCTTGTGCCAATACTACAAATAAGATTTTGTCAATGACTTGTTCCAAGACACTATTTTGTCTCATTAGACCTACCGATGCATCGAGGAACTATATAGGGCTCCACTCATCACTTATTTAGTCCAATGCATTCCTCATATGAATAGGTTTAAACATAACATAAACATTCATATTAAAACTAACATAAGAAATGTTAATACTTTCTCCATAAACCATGAATGGTATAAAAATAACACATCCAAAGTCAAACATATGAAAAAACCTTCAATACAACATGGATGTTTTTTATTATAACAAATCAACTTCAAATAAGCTTAAAGTCCATCAAAAGATGTTGACATAGATGAAATCAAAACTATTTGAGAGAAATATCTCTTTTTTTGAAATCATTTAAAAGTCACATAATTATAAAATAAAAAATTTACTTTGAAAATTTCCTTATAATATTTTAAGGGAAGCTTCGATGATTTTATAACTTCAAGAAAATAGTTTCACTCGCCGTATAAGTTAAAAAAGACATTCTTACCTTAATTTTGTCGAAAAGGTTAAAAAGGACCTTGTTTGGAAAATAACGGAAGGATCCCTTTATAAACATCTTATAAAACGTCAAACAAGGGTTTAAATGACTTTAATACATATTTTATAAAATATTAATAATGCTTTGAAATAAATTTTTAAAAAACATGGATGTGGATGAAAAAGAGGTCCCAATAGATAATTATGTATAAACAACCTCGAATAATGAAGAGATTGTGAAATAAACCATGACCTCGTACCTTTACATGGTTGAGGGATGGTTAACCTCATGTATAATGGTGAAATAATTACTATTAAATTATAAAATAATCATATACATTAATACGATATCATATATGATCTTTTAACATTACTTTGTTAATAATATCTTAGTATTATCGTCATTTCGGGTGTTAACTTACTCGTTTTCTTTTATATGTTTTGTTACATAAGATATGTTTGTTATGTATAGGTTGTATCATATTAATATCCAGAATTATATCAAGTCTTTAAAAATTAATTTTAATCATCAAATGAGAATTAGTCTTTAATGGATACGATGGGGAATGAATCTCATCGCGTTCCTGGAGACGGTAGTCCGTACGTACACACAAGCGACAATATAATTCTTTTGATATTAAAATCATATATAATTGGATGGTATATCATATATAAAGAATAACTATCATGTTATATTTATTATTTACATCAATTACACATCATTATCATACCCATCCAAATAATAATTTTTGAATTACAATTATACAACGATGTGGAGACGGTAAGCTGTACATACGCACGTATGATGAAATTTCATTCAAAAGATGGATAGAATAATTAATATGGTTGTACCATATTTATAATAACATCAAATTATATATAAGATACTGGAGCTATTATTTTAGAATGGAAATAACAAAGAAAGAATAAGTTGAAGAAGAAAGGAACTTGAAAGAGGGTGATGAAAACATTACCTCTTCGTCGGGTTATTCCTTTTGATTTGATCAAAAGGGATCTTGAGGTTGGATTTATGACAAAATTAAGGCCTATATGATGAATTGAGGGAATTTGGGAGGATATTTGGGCAGAGGTTTGCCGAGAAAAATGGCTTTGTAGT
The DNA here is from genome assembly GCA_963277665.1 of Viscum album. Lineage (NCBI taxonomy): Eukaryota > Viridiplantae > Streptophyta > Magnoliopsida > Santalales > Viscaceae > Viscum > Viscum album. The sequence continues at coordinate 1,358,591,692 of OY728159.1, forward strand.
TGTGAATTAGAGATAAGGGGGAGTGCCCTTTGATAAGAGGGGTGAGGGGCACCTTTGGAAAAGCTAGAAATATTGTTTTATAATAAATTTATATTCGGTTTATAATGGTTTTAAAGTGGATTATTTAAAGGATAATGTGGGGATAGGTCGAAAAACACTCAACCAATAGGTTTTAGATAGGTTTGGGTCACTATATTAACCTTATCTTTTAGTTTTAAGTCTTAGTTAATTAGTTTGACATTTACAATGTCTCTTTTTATTTTTATATTATATTGTTAATAAACTTAATATATACTTTCAAGAGACCCCAAAGTGGTCCATTAATGATACACCTATAATTATAGAATTCCTTTGTCCGAAAATTAGATTTTGAGGAATATAATATCAATTAATGATATATTATTTATTTTAAAAACTCATTTATGTCAATTTTGACATTATTCAATAATTGATTTTTATTGAAGTCACAAAAACTTTATTAATTCGAAAAAAAATTATTTAAGCAATAATAACATGTCATATTAACTAATAAAATTTGGGGATGTAATCAAAACATTAAAATTATATTTATTTTAACATTTATAATAAAACATATTTGATTCTTTCATTAATAAGGAAAATACTTCATCATTATTGTGTCATAAATAAATTTCATTATTCAATGTCTAAAAATTATAAATAAAATACCAATATGTAGGAAATAGTTTTATATTTCTAAAGAATATTTATAGTCAAAAATATAACATATATAACCCTACGTAAGAATTGTTTTTCTAAAACATATATGCTTTTGTCATTTTTGTATTTACTTTAACATAATTAATATAAAGTGTCATTATCACTTAAAAGTGGCTCAATGGGGTCCTAAAATCGACCCAAATATTCCCATGGTCGGAAATGTATCAAAAATTAGGGTTATAACACGTTTACGAGTAATTTATTATTATTATAATATTATTTGTTTACCCGTATTTATCGTATTTACCCTTTAACGATGGCAAATAAAATATTTACCGAAGTAATTATTCAAAATGTCTAAAAATAAAAGTTACCTATTTAAAAAATTTGGACCTCCTGATTCTAAATATGAAATCTATTTTTATAAATTCAAAACATGGAAGTGGGAGTAATTAATTTAAAATTAATTCCTGTTGTCAAAACAAAAAGCGTGTTTTTAAGAAATAATAACTATCAAAAGATTGGCACTTCCTTATTACTAGTTTAAATGTGAAATTATGTCCAATGACCAACATTTTATTAAATGATAAAACTATATTCTAAATATCCTTTAAAACCACTCAAATTCATAGTTTATCACTATTAATTATTTCGATTAAAAAGTTGTTTTTAATTAAAATTTTGTAATTCTCACTATTCATCAAAATATGAAAGTTATCAAAAATGTACCAAAACATCACCCTAAGATAATTTCAATATTAAGAATCCAAAAATAAGTCCATTTTTAAAGATAAAATGTATAAAATTTCAAAAATTGGGTATTACTATTCATAACATCTAGTTTGATTGGTTGTGGTGTGTGTGAGAACTTGAAGTTGCGTACAACACACGCTACTGTGTTATTCAAAGAGAATCGTACTGTGGATGCTTGGGGTGTTACAACCAATGTTTTTTACCTTGTCATAATATTTTTATTTGTTTCATAATTGGGATTTGGAATCTTGTTTCCTTCTGGAATTAACTCTTCCAAAAGTTCAAGTATTTTTGTAAAACTTTTATCACTCTATTCATTTTATACATTCAAGTTAACCAATCTAAATACTTCTAAAAACACTTTAAATTTACCAAAACTAAGAAATTGTGGTTTCTCAGAATCTTTATACAATCATTCCAACAATTTCATTTTTCTAAATGGTTTCAATGACCACATCATGAATGAATTTTTCAAGGCAATCCTTTATCTCCTGGTGAATGTCACCATTGATATTGGATCTTGAATTCTTTGTTATTTCACCTTGTCATATCCATCATGTATGACTATGATTAAAAACATAGTAACTCAGATGGTCATTAATTTCTCTGTACCCTATTTCTCTTATATTCAAACACTTTATGGATAGGCTGAAAATCATATCATAGTTTTCAAAATTTCATTTATAAAATTACTAGAAATCAATAACCCATTTCTCATATTCATCACTAGATCGTCATGAATTTATCCGAATAAGATCCATTAATTACCTAAAATTACAATATAATATATGAACATATTAAAATATATAAACATATATATGAACATATAAATTTAAAACATATAATAATATAAATATATAAACATAAATTAATTTGAAACCTATAGATTGAAATTATATATACGCATATAAAAATAAAATATATAAACAAATAATCAATTAACCATTTGTTCTATAACATTTAATCAAAGTATGAAATTATATTAAAATAAAAATTAATAAACTGTATATATAAATATAATATAATAAATGAAATAACTATATATTCATAAACATGTAATTAAAACCATTTATTCATAAACATTTAATCAAAACAAACATTTATAAAATATAAACAATAATATGATAAATAAATGGATGCAATAAAAAAATGGGTAACACATTAATATACATAATAAATAAATACATTCAATTTAAAAAACACAAACATTTAAAAACCTTATAAAATTAAATTAAATTTTAACTATTAGAAACTTTTATATGAAAAAAATATATCCATGACAAAAAAAAGAAAAAATAGTAGTTAACAAACTTTAGATTATATAAAATCAAGTGGGGGATGGTTAATAATAAAAAATTAATAAAATTTAAATCATAAACATATATTAAATCTTTAACAAAAGAAAATAAATGAAATTAATCACAAAAAAAATATAAATGTGGGTAGTATATTGTTGATGAATAGAAATAAAATAGTTGTAAACAAACATCACATTGAACTCAATTATGTCGTGGTATGGTTGAAAAAAAATCAGTGACAAAGATTCTAGAACTTGTAATAAAGATACAAAACAACTCTGAGATCATGAAATAAGGTAAAAACTAGTGAAATGAGAATGAAAACAAGTCAAAAGAATCAAAATTAAGGGATAAAACACAAAAAAAAGAAATTTTAATTAAAAATTAGAGGGAGGGAATTTGGGACTCCTGAAATTTAATGTTTAAGAAATTATGGTATGACTAAATGAGTTTCGCGAATTAAAATTTGTTTGTTTTTTAATTTTTTAAGAAGTTTTTAACATTTGTTATAATCAATGTGAAAACCCTAACCATATGGGATTTCACATCGATTATTGGTCACCCAAATTTTTTAATACTTTTTTGAATTAAATTTCATTAAACTTTTATTTTAATTGATTAATTTTTATCAAGTATTCATTTTTATCATATTTTTTGGGTAATTAGTATTTTGAATATATTTTTATAAAAATTAAATAAAAATAAATAAATTTTTATAATATTGAAGTGAATTTTAAGAAGAGTTTTTTAAGTAAAAAAATGGCCATCAGCGACCAAGGAGGAGCCTATAAGAACCAAGAGAACAAGTATTAGAGTGTGGGTTGATAGCAAGAGAGGATGAGGAATTATTTTTAATGATGAACTCATATTGAGGCCATGGTCATTGCATCATAGAGTTTTCCATTATAGGTTGGAGAAAAATATTTATGATTTTTCTATAAATAGTAATAATATAAAAACAAATTCCTTAAAACCTATATATGGGAAACAAATTCCTGATTTAGGGTTATTTTTTTAGTCATTGTTCCAATGGAAGACGCCTTAGTTGAAAGATTCTTCCATGAATTTATTTCTTTAAGGTTCTTTTCAGGGAATTGTCTTCCAAGTAAGGTTGGTATAGAAGGTGTTGCATTTAAAATCACCATATTACCAAATATGACGAAGAAGGAACATTCTAGGAAAGTATCTTCTTTGACCTTATATTGAGGAAGGATCTTTTAGTGGAGCACCGTCCTCAAAAATTGCATAAATAATGCTCTTTATTAAACAGTTTCTTCCACTCATACCGTAATAAAATCCAACATGACACATCTTCTCCCCATTTCATCTTCCATTATCCACGCCTTCCTCTATGTCACAACCTGAAATCCAACCATGATTTTACTCTCTCAGCATCCTACTCTGCTTTTCCTCTCTCGTCATCTAGATACAACCTAATATTTGACTATCACTTTACGTTCCACGAATCAATCTTAAACTTCCCTAAATTGAAATCTTCCTTCCACAATTCATAGATTTGTCGATGATCATGAAGATTTCGTCAAATACGATTTACTGTAAAGCTTATGGGTCTTCTGCATAGCTTACCATCTTCTGTGAAGCTTAGGACCACTATGCTTTACTTGATGGTTATGGGTCTTCCACAACACCCCTATCGCTAATCATTTCACTAAGCCCCATTTATGGAACTCGTGTTTACGAAACACCATAGTTAGGTATTTTAATTAGTATAATTAATATTTAATAAATTACAATGTATTTATGGTATTTTTACTACTACAATATTTACCATACAATGTTGTGTGTGTTTCTAGGAATATATATTAATTGTATAAAATATGTTACTAAATTAATTAGTGATTTTTTAATTAACATATTAATGCAATATATAATATAAATATATATTAATATATAAACACCTATGGTTGGATGAGGTGGCATGGTTTGGTGGGGGTATGGGGCGTGGTTGTAGGGTCAGGTCACTAGGTCAGGTTTATTTCTAAATTTTCCTATAGCGTGTGTCACAATTTCGGTTGTATCAATCCTATATATATATCCATTGTATTTAACATAGTAATATATTTTAATATATTATTATATTAATCTATTAATATATTATAGCATTGTAATTTAACAACCAAAAGAATAGAAAAAAATAATTGAATTATATATTATTAATATATCATTGTATTATAATTAATATATATATTATTGAATTTGTAATAAATATATTATTATTTAATTAATTGGTAATTTTCTCAAAAACATATTATTTCATTAGAAACAAAATATTAATTAGTTAGTTAATATTAAATTAATATTTTAAGTTGGAAAAATTAACTGTTCTGTAATTAATTTCAATTGATATAAACATTAGTACAAATAATTAAATTTAATGACTAATAATATATTAAATATTTTTTAAAAATAAATTTAAATTTAAATCTAATTTAAATATTAATTGGTTATTTTTTATCTATAAGTAACTTACATTTGTTAATTATTTCATTGTGTGTGTATATATATATATATTATTGCATTGTATAAAAAACATATGTATATATATTAATATATTATTAAATTTTAAATAAAATACTATTTCTTTATAATTAATATATTAATATATTATTACATTTTAATCAATATATTAATATATTATTACATTTTAATTAGTATATTATTATTCTATCCTTGAATTATAATTAATATATTACTAATATATATATATATATATCATTGTATAAAATATATTATTTGATATGTTGTTAGTAATTTTTGAATTAAAATATTATTGCATTATAAAGAATTTATATTAATTATTAAGTTAATAATATGTTAATATTTTATATTATTTAAATGAAAGTTTTTTAATTATTTTAATTTAATAAAAAAATAGATCAAATAATTCAACTTGATAGTTTATAATAAATTAATTATTTTGAAAAGGAAAATTGAAATTTAATTTAAATATTAATTAGTGATTTTTGTTATTTATAAATAAATTCCATTGAATAAAAACATATGTATATATATTTATATATTATTACATTACATAAAAAAATTATTGTTTTGTAATTAATATATTAATATTTTATTACATTGTTATTAATATATTTTTATGTTTTCTTATGTTGTATCATGGCTTCTCATTATGGTTTTCATTTTAGTCTGTTCTCTACCGATTAGAGAAATTATAATAAAAATAATAATATTTAAGGTTTAGTGGATTTATATTTATTTGAATAAATGTCTGTGTATATATTTAACCTGTAATTTAATTTCAATTAACCATTTTGCAAATACGACCAAACAATTGTGTGCATTTGTATATCATGGAGGTGAAATAACAGACGATGAGCAAGGGATATCATATATTGGTGGTCCTACAATATTATTAAATCTTACTGGATGTGAAATGATGAAAACAGATAATATTAAAATTCAGGATCGATTAATGCTTACTAGGACTTTGTGTATATCATCTATCATTTATATATTTCTTCAAACTTAGGAAAATATATATTACCTGCATCATCATCTGGTTGATGATGAAGATTTGATGCACGTTTATGATACATATCAAGAGAATGAAAGGCTTGGCGTGATAGAATTGTACATTGATGTTAGCACAATTTAAGATACCACCCAAATCAAACAAAACATATGTATTTACATCTAATTTGGTTGTTCAACGTGGAACAGGTGAAGATGATACATGTATATAAGAGAAAGGATTTCAGATAATGGTATCTATAGATGTTCCAATAACATATGTTGTTGTTGTAGCTGATCCACATATGGTTACGATCAACGATGTCTATGACTAATTTTGAGGATGAGGAAGTATCTGACATAGAATATGAGTCGATGCTAGTAAATGATCTAGAAATATAACATACAAAGCTAATTCAAAAATAAAATTGGTGCCTGAGTTTGATTAGGATGCAATGACACTAATAACCAAGTTCCCAAATTTTTTCCAACAAAGAAATGTTTGAAGGATTGATGATGAATTGTATGTTGCAGGAAAATTTGTGAGAAAATCATTACAATAAGTTATAAAGAATTACCATGTGAAGATAAATTATAGTTATCTCATAGATGATTTTATGAGATCAACATTTTCTATAAAATGTCAATAGTTTGGTGACACATGCAAGATGTGGTTGTGAGATACCCTTGTCAGAAATTCAACTTGTTGAAAAATTACAAAATATCTAGGACCACACACTTGTTTGAATACAAGGCTAACTCAAGATCATAAACAACTCGTCTCACCATTTATATGCACCATTATTATTGTTATAATCATAGTTAATCAGGATGTTTGTGTCAAATTAATATAGGAATGTATGGAGAGTGGGTATGGATATAAAATATCATAGAAGATGGTGTGGCTTTTAAAGAAGGAAGATAATGAGAAGGTTTGTAGATATTTGGAAATTTCATTTTAGGTTTTTCCTTATTGGTTCAAGTGATTGGTTCAAATGGGTTAGGTTGCTTATCAATTTGAAATAGTGAAGCATGTGGTGAATAATCATATCTTCATAGACAATGTCTAATTTTATTGGATATTCTAGACATTCCATCCTTATATCCAAGCATTCCATTACTCCAAATAATTCATATAAGTGGATATAGCATTTCTATATAGAAATTATAATGGAGTTCTCTTGATTTCATCCACTCATGATGGAAATAAATGTCACATTCCACTGGAATTTTCAATAATAGAGAAGGAGAATCTAGACTCATGGAGTTGGTTTTTATACTTTCTGCATTTTCATGTCACTGATAGGAAATGTATATGCCTTATTTCATATCACCATCATGCCATCAAAGATGCGATGAATTTAGAGGATGTTGGTTGTCTCCCCCACCCTCATTCTTACCCTCATCACAATGTGATGCATATTTCCAGCAATGTACTAAAAGAAAACCTGATGAAAATGTGAAAAATTAATCATCAAATTAGGTATTTGATCATATTTTCTTCACATTTAATACTTATACATATTCTATATCAAATTTAAGTTGTTTAAATTTTTCTTAAATGCCTTTATAGCATAAGAACCAAGATAATAGGTTTTTCTTTATAGACTAGAATAAATAAGCGGAGTAAATGAGGATTTCTAAATGTACATGATGTGCATCCCAAAGAAAAAATAGTCGTTGGAATATGATGAAAGGAAGAGATATGGGAACATGACTACAAAAATATTTAAATTCATAAAAAAAATCTTCTAGAGGGTTATAAAATTAACAATCATGTGTACTTTTTCTCAAGCATTTTATAGATGAGTCAAAGACATTGTCAAAAAATAATAAGATGTAGAGAAAAAATACTACAGAGTCATCGATACTCAAAAAGTTTTATAAAAGAGCTTGAGGTTAATAAATCTATTGTAATATAATACCAGGTGCACCACTTTCGTAAGATGGGAAGTAGGGTTGAAATTAAAGAGGCTCAAGATCCACTAACCAGTGTTTTTGGTCGGGTGATGGCCATTTTACAAAAGAGCCGTGCATTTAAATGCGGTGACTTCCAATCTTACAAGATGAATTTCTCACATTTACTTATGGAATGTGCCCATATTCACCTCTCATGGGAGAGTTATGTCGATCTATTTTATAGACTTGACATGTCACGGAATTGCTATAATGGAGATTGAATCCCAATTGGAGATGTTTCAATATTAAATGTCCCTCTGTATATTCCAATTCCTATTCTAAATCCATAATGTTTGTGTGGAAAAGGTCGTATGAAATATATACGTATAAGAAACAAAATGGTTTGACCATAGGAGAAAGAGATTTTAAAACGATGTGGCGGGTATAGGGAAGACGTGTATAATCGCAGACAATGTCCGTAGAATGATAGTATTTAGGGTTCATCATCATTCCCAGCTTTATTTTTTTTACGATGGGTTGATTATTGTAATTGTTTTATTTTCCATGTAGAATAGTTTATTGAATGAAGAATTTCATTATCTTAATTTTTCTCCACTCAACATATATTTTATTTAAAAGATTTATATGTTTACCATTTCTTTATCCATTTATATAGATGTCATCTGCATAGCTATATTTAGGCCCTGAGGATCCATCTCTTCTTAATACATAGAGTGAGCGCATGTCACAATATTTATGGGATAGTGGTGAAGAGTGGGTATTGAAAGTCCTCAAGGGCCATCACTTTCACCAAAAGAGTTCACCAGAGCCTATAATCCATTATTTACGTCTGTCTGGGTTTTATGGGTTGAGAATCTGTGGTTATATATCCATTGACGGTTTACTCATTTATGATTTAGTTAAGAGATGATAACTATAGACACATACATTTCATATTCCTTGATGGGGATATGACGATTAAATTATAGGATGTCTATATATTATTAGGTCTTTCTATGGATGGATATGTTGTTATAAATACGATAATATATAGTTGGGATTACATTTCACATTGATATTTAGACTTACCATTATTAGACGTGCCAGGGACCCTTAGAGGAGGTAGGTTACGAATGTCCTGGATGGGCACTCAATGTGGTCCCATTTATCCATATGTGAATGATGTGACATTGCAATGATATGAATGAGTGTACATTTTTGTGATTTATTGGAGGTACTTTATTTCCAGATCACTCAAAATCATATGTTCATCTAATGAACCTACTTCTATTTGGGAATTTTGAGCATGTTGGGCAGTATTGTTGGGGTTCAGAATGTATTGCATGTTTGTATAAATATTTTTTTTGGTAATAACACAAGAAAGAGAAGGATATAGGTGGTTGTTTTTTTTATTATAGGTGTGGGAATGGAAACGATTCCCTACACTTGTACCTTGGTTTGTCTCCAAATTACTAGTGGATACATTGTGCATCGGCCCATTTGTTCACAGGTACTTTAACATTTTAATACACAATTTTCTTCAATCTCATTTTCTAATTATATAATTTCTGAAAAAAATAGTTGAGATTAATAGGTGTATCTACTCGATGAAATATTTATATAGCTCTGTGAATTCCATTTTATATAATCATATGTTGTTTGATCATTTTTATATTGATGAGGTATGCACGAATCACTATAGATATAATTGTGTGTTCTTTGTTTAACAAATGAATAAATTTATTTCTATCTATGTAGATTTATTGGATGTCGTATGTAGATGATATTATAGGATATCTTTCACATTATTGTACGATGGGGGTGCATCATTCTACTACAGTGATTCCACTGATACATTTTCATATTATTGAGTGGAATCAACCCGATAGGCTCATGAGGTTGATCGATTATTAATAGCCTATTTTTGGGCCACCAAGGAAAGTTGAAAAGGTTCATAGTATTTGACTTATAAGAAACCAAGATCAGGATTGGAATATTATACATAAGCCATACAAATCTATATGGGATTCAAATGAGAAGTATTGTTTCATTGGATATGTTAGAGGAAATCTTCATCATAGCCCCTGAACTAAGTACATGCTTTGTTATAAGTGAGTGACTAGAAAATTTATCACTCAACCAGGATGGTCATATTATACCATAGTAATTTAATTTTAACGCGCTTCTTGATTCTTTATTAATAATTTGTTAATTTTATAATTAATGTTTTAATCAAGGTTATGAGATCGATTAGGTTTGTGATATGATAACACTCATGACACAAGATACAATCAATATTAATGAGTTGAGTTGAGTTCTTGAGTCAATTAGAGGTGCGCTACACAAGGCTAAGAGAATATCTCTGCATTCCTAGAATACTCCTCACCATCACTCCATTCTATCTTAGCATGTTCTCAATCCATCATACATCATTGATGACCGACCAGCACACTGATGTCGTTCACATCGTTCCACTTATTAGAAAGCTCCAGATACCACTACACGTCCATCGATTGGAAGTTCTTCATTATACATGGTGTCATCCGAGAAATTTCTCATGCACCCTTTTTCGGTGTGGGGCACCGGTTACAACATTTATTGGGGCGTTGAGTTTGATATTATGACCCCTATTCTATATGCAGCTCATGTAGTACCTCATTCCTCAAATTGGGGAACCAGTTAGGGGCTTCCACTCAGTGATTTTTCTTATCACGATCCATCTAGCTTCCAGTTTCCTATTCAACACTCAAGTGGATGGTAGACCTGTTCTAATTATGCTACTAGCACCACTGCTGAGTTCATCGCACCTACACTTGTATTTTAGGGAATCACACCTAGACCTATAGTTGAGCACACTCCAAAACCTAAAGAACATATTAGTCAATATGGGCATACTATCAGAGAGCTGAGGTGTGGGACTAGAGGAAACTTACGTACTCATAGACATCATTGATTTATTATGTTAATATTTCATTGACATTAAAATTGTAATTATGTATAATAATATATATATTATTCAATATTCGTTGGTGCGATTTATTATTCCAAAGACTAATATACAGTTAAACACACATTTTCATATTTTAAATTACTAAAAATGTGTTTTCAATCATATCAAGAAAATGAAAAATCGTATTGGTTCACATTTATTTCCTATATTTAAAATATCAATTTATAGTTTTTGTCTTGTGATTTCATAGCAATTAGAGCTCATTTGGTGGTTTTGACTTTTTGGTGCATTTTGTAAACAGTATCATTCTTTAAGAACTCTTTATTTTAGTTAGATAAAGCATAACACATGTTGGATTGATTTTTCCTCTGCTTATAAATATTAATGAAAATCTAATATGGATTTCGTATGATTTCTCATCAATTTGAGATTGTTTTCTTTGGTTTTCACTGTTAAACATGCATTTTAGTGTTCTAAATTACTAAAAATGTTTTTAAGTCATATAAGGTAAACAATAGCTCTGATTGATGTACTGTAGGTTCCTATATTTTAAAAACCAATCTATTTTTATTTCTCTATGATTTCAGAACAATTGAATCTCATTTGTTTGATTTTGAATTTGTGGTGCATGTTTTTAAACACTGCCATTCTTTAAAAACGCTTTATTTAGTCATTATGAGTACAATGCATCTTGTATTGATGATTTTTCCACTCATACACATCAAAAATAATTATAATATAGAATTCATATGATTTCACATCAATCAGAGATCATTTTTTTATAGTTTCGACCACTAAATGCACGTTTTAGTGTTTTAAATTTCTAAAAAACTTTTTTCAGTCGTCTCAGACAAAAAATAGCTTTGGTTGATGTGGCTTCTATTCCTATATTTCAAAAATAAATCTATTATTGTTTTCATATGATTTCATAGAAATCAGAGTTCATTTTTTCAGTTTTGACTCGGTGGTTGTAATGACACAGATTTTCCTAGTTTTATTTTAATAAATTTTGGGGAAAATTCTGAGACAAGACACAAAGAAAGTGTGTGATTATGAGGCTCATTGTGCATAGAATGGTTAAAAAAAATGTAATGTTTTTAATAACAGGCATTTTTGGTTTCTTAAAAAGTGTAATAACTCTTAAAAGGGAGCTCGGATCAGAAATATGAGGGCACCGTTGCATTCAGGATGACTAGATTACCCTAAGCATGACATAAATTTAGTTGGTGTGGGTCTCTAATGAGAATACATGAAAATGGCATAACCGTAAATAAAATAAGTTAGTAAAAATTATTTTATTTTCAAATCCTATAACTCATAAATGGTAACTCGGATTGGAAATCTGAGAGTATTATCGAGCTCGTGAGAATGTTCTTTGCTTAGGTGGGGCCTAACCTTGACCGGCACAGGTCGAGTGTAAAAGTTAATTTTTAGATGTTTTAAAAGATAATAAAATCAACTTTGGAAAAAGATTATTTTATTTATTTTAACGTTTTGCAGCGACACTATGACGCCACCACAAAAAAGTTGTTTACTTTGATAAATGAAATAGTGTGGCAATGCTGCAACACAACGAAAGTGACGCTAAAACATGTTTCTTAATTTAACATCTTGACAAGGATACGAGAACAGATTGACAATCCTGGAGAAATTCCCTGGAAGCTCTGGAAAATAAAAGGCATTGGTGAAGCCTCTTGATAGAGAATAACAAGCGGCAAAGAACACTGATAGATTGTGGATCACGAATCACGGATCAAGGAACGAGGATTGGGAATCGAAAAACGATGAAGGTGCGACTCTGTTATTCACCAACGACCGATACAATCCTCGAGGTAGGGGTTTTATTTCTATGTGATTTCTTTCTTCCCGTTATTCTTTCACATGATGAATGTAGATCAACCCATGAACAAGTTGATCCATGGGTCGATCATTCTTGCAGGATGGGTGTCTCGTTGCGAGGATTAATTTAGGAATTAGATCATTGTGATTTTTAATTATTTCTTCATGACCCTTCTAACTAGAATGAATTCCTGCTAAAACAAAAAAAGGCATGGGACCGTTCTTTAGGTGTTCATGTGTTTCTCTTTCCCCCCTCATCCTTTGTTTTCTCTTCATTCTTCGTGAGAATTTGAGTGGATAGATTTATGCGCCTGCGATTTGTGATGCAACAATCCCTAGGCCAAGAATCTGCCACCGCAGCAACCCCATAGAGGTGCAACGGTAGGCACGGTGTGAGATGAGGCCATCAGCGGAGCGGCCGCTGGTGGACAAAGCACCGACCCAACGGCATGGCCGGGATAGGTGAACATTCACTAGAATGGGAGACGATGGCGGTGGCACGCCGCGATCCAGCAAGACCACGGACGTGGAGGGACCTACTGCAGGGGGTCACAGGTGGTGGCGTAGGTGGTCGTTAGCTCGACGACTGGTGACAGAAGGGCCAGTGGCAGCGCGGTCGTGTACGGCGTGCGGGAGCCATGGCCAGGTGGTCTGCAGCGGAGGGACGTGGCTCACTAGATCCACATTGGACAGAAGACTCGCTGATTTTCCACGGGTGGTTATGGTCATAAGGACTGACCACATAGATCGTAGACTGACTGCATTGAATAGGGCAGGCTGCAGCCAGCTGGTTGCATCCGATACAGGTGGACCGGTCCCCAGGCGACTGGCCGAGCTGAGGAAACCGGGCCACCCCATGTGACGCAGCGGGTTGGACCCGCGGCCCAGTAGGCTGGGTTGAACCCGGAAGGTAGGGTTGGTGGACACCAGGTCGGGTCGGACCAGAAGGGTCACGTAGGCAGACCTCGTGTTAGGTCGGGTCTGACCAAACCCAGACCCCACCAGCCCCTTTTTACTTAAACGCCCATTACATTCATGTCGTAAGTCCATTTGACGAGTCATTTGTAGTGTTAGAACCCTCACAATGAGGCATTCATTTTGAGACGGATTTGTGGGTTTTTAGTGAAGACCAACGTAGGTGCGAATCTTCACCTTAGTTCTTTCCTCGAGGGTTCGGTATGGTATTGTGTCCACTTCACTAGGCAGTAATACCCTCGAGAGGATAGAGTCCCGGATAGAGTTATGATATCCTCCTTGGGACGAGAGTGATACTCTATCACCCCTAATGGAGTTTCTTGGGTATTGACATGACCTCCGAGCGTAGGTAATTAATCCTCCATCTAGTGGGTTGTATCGGTAGGTTTCACTGTATTATTTGAGGAGAATACCCTGTTTTACGAGCTGTATTGGTAGGGTTTGTGTTATTTCTCGATAATAATCTCCTATGTTGTTGTTTAATACTAATTAGATTCATGGTATTCTTTGAAAAGAATCCCCTATCTGTAAATCGTGATCTTTGACCAGTGTTTTCTCTTTGGGAAAGACCTAAATTAGTCAGACCTCTTGTAAGAGTCTCTAATGACATCTAGGCTCAAGGAGTGAGCTCTCCCGAAATGAGCATGCCTCGAGCAGAATCATGTGACCAATGATTGGCTGTGATATTGAAAATCCTTGCCTTAGCGAGACTGGATGTCTTAGGGAGCTTCGTGACATATCGAGACTAGATGTTCTCTTGGATACCTTTGGTAGACTTTTATACATTCTTACTATCAGATAGCTTTAAGAGTGAGATCTCTCGGAATTGAGCATGCTATGAGAAGAACCATATGGCTAGCATTGGATGAGACCTTGAGTCTTGGAATCCTTTACGAGTATACCTAGATGTTCTTGTTATATGTATTGTTGACATATACATGTGCTGAGCTGACTATATATTCTTAGTGGTGTTTCCTTTGTGGTATTTTACTTTGTTTTTTGGGGTGCCCTACTCAGTATTATTTTACTCACCCTTCACGGGATTTACCTGCACATGTCTTTTCTTCTGTAGACGACCAATTCTTTGAAGGATTACTTAGTGGATCGGGGCTAGGTGGTGCATGGACTGGCCTGACAGAAGATGTGTGCTTCTATAGCTTTAGATAGTTGTTTCTATACCTACCCTTCAGGTATAATGTTTTGGGAGGAGTTCCAGAGACGTGTACTTTTACTTTCCTTTTTGTTGGGCTTGTATTTTGTCCATGTTTACCTTCATTATTCATCTATCGTGCATTGTATTTGTTTACTTAATGTTTTCAATTTCCATCATATGTGGCTTGGATTTGTGTGCATGTGTATAGGTACTTAGTAAAATGACTCCCATTGGTTTACTTTGTGTTTTTGTACTTAGTGTTTTCACTTTCCATCCTCTGGCCTATGGGAGGCAGGCTTGGGGTAGTCACGACATGGGCCCCGGGGGACAGGTCATGATAGAGTGGAATCAGAGGAGGTCAGTTCTATCTTAAGAACTCATAGTCTATGAGTTTGGTTTGGGGAAACAATGGTAAGTGTTTCATGTTCACTTTTCATGCCCGGGAATCCAGTGTTGGCATGGCAGTCGACGTATCCATACACCAGGCCATGAATTCTTCTTTTCAACTTAGTACATGCAATCACCAGTTACAAGAAAAAAATTAACGGTACATGCATCCTATGAGAATGGGTTTTGTTTTACATATCCTTCTTGATACATCTCACCATATATACTCTATTGATCGCGGTACATCTTGTTTTTCTTCAAGATGATTCCACGTAGACTGTCAGCCATGATTCAGCCGCATGATCATGAGAATGATCTGCGGGGTGACGAGATATGTGTATAAGGGTTTGTACCAGAGACAACAGCTCTGGGTGGTGTACTAGCTAAACCACCACCTGTAGAAGAGCACATGGTACTTGTAGTACTAGCAGATGAGATGCGCATGCTGAGCACACTTCATAAGTATCGGCGACAAATACCCCTCAAGTTCTAAGGTGATCCCAACTTTCAGGTGGATGAGGCTTGAGGTGGTGACCGTGTTTTCCTCCTAGTCAGGACACCATTATATTAGATGGTGGTCCTAGTGATGAACCTTCTACGTGGCTCAACATGGTGATGGTGGGGTTTATATTACCCGACCATATGATGAGGTGACTCTTCCATGGATATAGTTTGAGAACCTTTCTCATATAAGGTGATCTCACTATAAAATCTAAGGGTTGTGTGTGCCTAAGATATTCCATAGCTTCGGCAGGACTACATGTTAGTAGATGAGTATTCATCGTGGCATACCGACCTTTCCAGGTACTCGATAAATACAATACAACCTGTGTTTCAGGGTTTATACATCTGAGAAAGGTATGCTTAGGGGAATCCAAGCAAGCGTTATTACTTTATGAATTACTACTTATGATAGGGGCAATAGCAAACCTTTTTGGATGAAAGTCCTTTGGATGAGCAGATATAGCCAGTGGATGTCAGCAGCGGGCAAGCAGAAGCAGAGACCTCAGGAGCAGGAAGTTGACGTCGGTCTCAGAGACTTGGAAATGTGAGATGTTCTAAGAGGAGGTCCCAAGATAGGGGATCTACAACTCATGGATCATAAGGTGAGTCTAGTCGTCCTTGAGTGAGGTAATTCTTTTCATGAGATGGTAGGGGACATCTCAATAGAGATTTCCCAGCCCATCGTGCTACTGACCAGGATATGGTGGCTGGACCATCGAAGAAGATACAGTGATAGGAACAAATGGATTTTCAGGGTGGAAGATGTGGTAAAGGAGCTGAGAGAGCAGAAGGAGGTGGTATACATTTCAACATGTTACCAACACCACCCCCTTGTGGTCCACACCAGGCTCATGGATCTGGAGAACAAGGGAAGGGGTGGCTGCTTGTGGTAAAGGTATATGACCAAAGGGCTCCATAAATGATTCAAGGTGAGATCTGTGTCTACTATTAGCAATTCTGTTAATAAACATTGGTGCTAATCATTCTTCCTTTTCAGGAATCTTTTTCAAGACCTAGAGTTTTGATTAATCCGTTGATTTGACCCTTATGTATGGAGATAACTTTGGAAAGGGTCTCAATAATATCACTTATGTCGATAATGTGATCTAACCCTTGAGGCGAGAGTTTTGGTTGGAACCTCTTGGTGGAAGCATCGAGGCCTTACTATGTCATTCTCGGTATGGATTGGTTATGGACATTCCATGCCCAGATTGACTACTTTAGGCAAAAAGGGTTTGGTATGTTTGCAACGATGGAATGAGGCATTCCTTAGTCTTCAAAAATGGAAAATCAGATAGCATGGGATAGACTCATTCATAGGAGGGTGCAGCTGATCACTCTTGATTCAGCTAGCCTTACCCTTGTGGAAATGGATGTTATGAGTTTTTGGTTCCCAATAGTAGTGGCAGAGTATGAGGATGTCTTCCCCGAAGAAGTTCCAATTTTAGCTCTCTGTAGGGAGATAGACTTCTACATTGTTCTACACCTCAATATGGAACTGATATCAGCATCAGTATATCGTATGGATTTCACAGAACTTCACGATCTGATGGTGCAAGTGGAGGACTGGAAGAGGAAGGGTATAGTAAGACATAGTGTTTGAGGTTATGTGTGTATTCCAAACACTTTAACCAAATGAATATAGAGAACGAGTACCCACTCCCAAAATGGTCGATGAACACTTCAATCAGTTAAAAGGGGTAGCCTTTTGCATGGATATAAGGTGCCCACATGCTTTTCAGCAGTTAAGACAGAGTATGATGAGTGCCCTGATCCTGAGTTTTCCAGAGGAGGGAGTTGAGTAATTACTATTCTGCGATGCATCAAGGACCAAACTTGGTTGTGTCCTGATGCAGAAGAAAGTGGTGATTGCATGTGGTTCGCATCTGTTGAGACCACATTAGCAAAACTACATGACCCACAATCTTGAGTTGGAAACAATATTCATCGCATTAAATATGTGGAAACACTACCTGATGGATGGGGGGTTTATCGTCTACTCAGACCACAAGAGTCTCAAGTATATCTTCTCCTAGAAGGTTCTAAACTTGAGTCAGATACTTTGGATAGAGTTCCTCTAGGAATATGAATTGGGAGAGTCTATACTCCTAGTAAAGTAAACATGGTAGCGGATGCTCTCAATAAGAGATCTAGTTCATAGTTCCTGAATGAGTAAATATAGTAATTTTACTCATTACAGTTATCCTTCGTGGATAAAGATGATCAGAATTACCTCTATTTGATGGTTGTTACCCCTCCACTCTTATAGTGAGTTAGGGAGGCATATCTCGGTGACACCGACAATGAGACTTTATGTACTCAATTTTCCACATAGAATTCCCCTGATGGACATTCAAAATGTGGGGAGCACGTCGTTCCTTTTAGAGGATACACAGTAGTAGTAGTGGAAGCCTGGAGTGGAGAGATGCATCGAGATATTCATGTGGGTGTCAAGAAAGACAATAGGGATGACAGAACAGGATAAATCTAGACTTAGCTGCTAATGTAAAAGTTTAGATCTTGTTTGAATTCGTTTCATGTTTTTTAACTCACAGTGTCGAGACCCTGTGCTTGGAAAGGGTTTGTCTTTCCTTCATTGGGGTGTCATGATGGGAGTGATAAAAGATATTGATAGTCTTTGTGATAGGTTTACCACATACATCTAAGGTACACAATATAATTTGGGTGATATTGGACTGACTCACAAATTCGGTCACTTCTTAGCTTTTTGGGAGTGGAGTTCGGTAGAGGGCTTGGGATGCCTCTATGTGAAAGAGATAGCTCGACTCCATAAAATCTCATCCATGATAGTTTTTAACTGGGATTATTGCTTTGAATCTTGGTCTTGGATATTGAGGATCAGCATGAGAGGTCCCTCTGTGGGGATTTGATTCTTTTAGTTCATGCTTGGTGGAAGCACGAGAATCTTTGGAAGATCACATGGGAGTGGGAGGCTCAGGATCCTGCTTATACCCTCATCTGTTTGGGTATCCCTTCCTTTGGCTTTATAAGAAGTAAAACCTTAAGGTGGGGAGAATTTAATGACTTGAATTTTCACAGTTATATTTTTAGAAAATTTCTGGGAAAATTATGAGACCACACACCAAGACGACGTGTGATTCCGAGGCCCGGTGTACCCGGAATGATTCAACAAAAATGTTACGTTTTAAATAGACCATGTGTGCGGTTTCATGAAAAAGTAGAATAAATCTTAAACGGGTTCCCCGATTAGATATCTAAAGGCTTCATTGCATTCAGGATGGCAGGTTTACGCTAGGAATGAATTAACTTTGGTCATTGCGGGTCTCCAGTGAGAAAACCCAAAAATGCAATAACCATAAATAAAGTAATTAAATAAAATAATTATCTTAAAATCCTATAACTCATAAACAGTAACTCGGATTGGAAATCTGAGAGTACCGTTGTGCTCTTGAGTGTGTTCTATCCGTAAGGGAGGTCTAACCTAGACCGGTGCGGGCCGAGGATAAAAGTTAAAATTTGGACGTTTTAAAATATAATAAAATAAACATTAGTAAAAGTTTATTTTATTTATTTTAATGTTTTTAAGTGATGAAACGACATTGCGATGCCACGATAAAGCAGTTGTTTCCTTTAATAAATGAAACAGTGTGGTGATGCTGCAACACTGCGAAACGGTGACGCTGAAATGTGTTTCTACATTTTACATATTGACAGGGAAATGAGAATAGATTTACAATACTAGAGAAATTCCCTAGAAACTTTGGAAAGTAAAAGGTGTTAGAGAAGCCTCTCGGCAGTAAACAACAAGCAGTGATGAACATCGATGGATCATGGATCACGAATCGTGGATCAAGAACTGAAGATCGGGGATCGATGAATGATAGTAGTGCCACTCCATTCTTCACCAAAGATAGATCCAATCCTATATGTAGGGGTTTTATTTTTGTATGATTTACTTCTTTCCATTCTTCTTTCAAATGATAAACATGGATAAACTCATGAACAGGTTAATCCGCGGGTCGATTGTTCTTGCAGAACAGGTGTCTTGTTGTGGGGATTAATTTGGGAATTAGATCTTTGTGATTTTTAATTCGTTCTTCGTGATCCTGCTAACAAGAACGAATTCACACTGACACGAACAAAGGCTTGGATCCATTCTTGGGGTGTTCTATGTTTCTTTTTCCCCCTCATCCTTTTCTTTCTCTTTGTTCTTCGTGAGGATTTGAGCGAATAGATTGTTGCACCATTGATCTGTGAAGAAACAATCCAGAGGATAAGAATTTGACACCGCAGCAACCCTGTAGAGGTGTGAGGGAAAGCATAGTGCAAGACGAGGCTGCAAGTGGAAGAGGTACCATCTTGGTGGTGCGACTAGGCTAGGAGAATGGCCACTCCCATAAGAGTTGGCGGCGGTGGCGTGTCGCAGTCTAACGGGACCGCGGTAGTGGACGGACCCGTGGGGGGTGGCGCAGGCAGCTGATGGCTTGTCTGCTGGCAACAGAGGGGTCGCAGTGTGCGGGAGCTAGGGCCAGGCAGGCCGTAGTGGTGGACAACTGTGAAAGAGGGTCCATGTTGAAGGGATGCAGCTCACCGGAGCCACGTCGAATGGAAGACCCATGGTTTTACCATGGGTGGTGCTGTTCACACGGATCAACCACGTAGATTGTAGACTGGCGACGTTGACCATAGATGGCTGTGGATAGCTGGTCGTGTCTGGTGCATGTGGATCGGCCCCCATGCAGCAGGCTGAGCTGGAGAAAACTGGGTCGCACCAGGCAACCCAACGGGCTAAACTTGCGGCCCAGTGGGATGAACCCACAGCCCAGCAGGATGGGTCGAATAGGCCCAATGGGATGGGTCAACCCGACACGTCGGTTTGGACCCAGAGGGTAAGGTATGCAGACCCCGGGTCGGGTTGTCTCGGCTTGACTCAGCTCAGCTCTACTGGTTCGGACTGTACTCGGACCCTATCAGCCCCTTTTTACTTAAAAACCCATAACATTCATACCGTGATTCCATTTGATGAGTTGTATATGGTGTTGGAACCCTCACAATGAGACAGTTCTTTTGAGATGGATTTGTGGGTTTTTAGTGAGGACCAGCATAGGTGTGAAGCTTCCCCTTAGTTCTTTCCTTGAGGGTCCAGTACGGCATTTCTTCCACTTCGCTGGGCAGCAATCCCCTCGAGAGGATAGTGTCTCAGATAGAGTTGTGACATCATCCTTGGGACTAGAATGATACTCTATATTCCTAATGATATTTTTTGGGTATTGACGTGACCCTTGATCGTAGGGTGTTAATCCTTCATCTAGTGGGTTATATCAGTAGGGTTCATGATATTCTCTGAAGAGAATCTCCTACATTACGAGCCACATCGGTAGGGTTTTTGGTATTCTTTGAGAAGAATCTCGTACGTTGCGGGTTAATACTGATTGGTTCACATTATTCTATGAGGAGAATCCCTTATTTGTAAATCATGATCTTTGACCAATGTTTTCACTTTGGGAAGGGACCAAATTGTCCAGACCTCTTGTAAGAGTCTCTGATGACATCAAGGCTTAAAGAGTGAGTTCTCCCAGAACGAGGGTGCCTCGAGAAAAATCATGAGACCAAGGATTGGATATGATATTGAAACTCCTTGTCTTAATGAGACTTGATGTCTCAGGGAACTTTGTGAAATAACGAGGCTCGATGTTCTCTCAGATACTTTTGGTAGACTTGTTCTACATGCTTACTATCAGATAGCTTGAGGAGTGTGATCTCTCGAAATCAAGTATGCTACGAGTGGAACCATATGGTATGCAGTGGATGAGACCTTAAGTATTGGAATCTTTTATGAGTATACCTGGATCTTCTTGTTATATGTGTTATTGACATATACCTATGTTGAGATGATTGTTTCTTATTAGTGGTGTTTCTTTTGTGGTATTTTACTTTGTGTTTTGGGGTTCCCTACTGAGTATTTTTTACTCACCCTTGCATGGGATTTACTTGAACGTGTTGTGTCTTGTGTTGACAATCGATGCTTTGACGGAGTCCTTAGTGGACCGGGGCCAGGTGGTTCTTATACTAACCTGACAGATGATGTGTGATTCTGCGGCTTCAGATAGCTACTTTTGTACCTACCCTTCAGGTAGGGTTTTTTGAGGATGAGTTCCAGAGACATGTAATTTTACTTTATTTTTTTTTATTATATTTTGGGATTTTATACATTTAGTTTTCTTTTGGAATACCTTTTTTTTGTTTACTTAATGTTTTCACTTTCCAACATTTGTGGCTTGGAGTTGTGTGTCTGTGTATAAGTACTTAGAAAAATTCCTCCCATTTGTTTGGGATATTCCTACTCGGTGCTAATTGTCAACCCCTGACCTATGGGATGCATGCTTGAGGTAGTCACAGCACGGCCCCCGGGGGACTGGTCATGACAGTGGCACATGTTTTTAAACACTATCATTCTTTAAGGACTCCTTATTTAGTCAATTCATGTACATCACTTCTCAAATTGGTGTGTCATTTTCTCTTGCATGTCAAAAATAATTATAAGGAGTGTTTTACATGATTTCAAATCAATTGAAGATCGTTTTATATGATTTTCACTATTAAAGGCACATTTTAGTGTTTTAAATTACTAAAAATGTGTTTTCAGTCATCTCAGGAAAACGATGACTCCGATTTACATGCTATCAGTTTCTATATTTCAAAAATAAATATATGGTTGTTTTCCTATGATTTTATAACAATAGGAGGTCATTTTTTTAGTTTTGAATATGTGGTGCGTGTTTTTAAACACTAACATTCTTTAAGAACTATTTATTTAGTAAGTTTGAGCACATAACATGTCAAATTGATGCTCTGTCTACTCTTACCTATCAAAAATAATTTTAAGACAAATTTAATATGATTTCACAAAAATTGGGTATCATTTTATATGTTTTTTACTATTAAATGCACGTTTTAGAGTTTTAAATTACTAAAAATGTGTTTTTTGTTATCTCAAGAAAACGGAAACTTTGATTGACTCATGTTAGTTCCTATATTTCAAAAATAAATTTATGGTTGTTGTACTATCTTTTCATATCAATCAGAGGTCCTTTGGTTGTTTTTTGACTCTATGTCACATGTTTTTAAACATTTTCATTATTTATTAACTCTTTATTTAGTCATTTCGAGCACAAAAAATGTTGAATTGACACATAAAAAATGATTCCAATGCATATTTCATATTATTTCCCATCAATTGGAGATTATTTTTCTATGGTTTTTACCATTAAACATACGTTTTAGTGTTTTAAATTACTCAAAATGTGTTTTTAGTCATATCAGGAAAATGAAAACTCTAATTAACGTGATTTCATTTAATATATTTCAAAAATAAATCAATGGTTCATTTCCTTTGATTTTATAGAAATTTGAACACGTTCAGTCAGTTTTGACTAGATGATGCACGTTTTTAAAGACTATCATTCTTTAAAAACTCCTTAGTTAATCAGTTCAAGCACAACACATGTCAGATTAATGTTCCATATTTTCATAGACATAAAAAATAATTAAAAACTTGTTTCATATGATTTCAAATAAATTAGAGATCGTTTTCTACATTTTTCACCATTAAACGCACATTTTAGTGTTTTAAATTACTAAAAATGTATTTTTCAGTCATCTCGGGAAAACGAAAGCACAGATTGATGGGTCGTTAGTTCCTATATATGAAAAACCAATATATGGTTTTTTACCTATGATTTCATAATAGTTGAAGGCCATTTGGTTGGTTTTGAATGTGTGGTGCGTGTTTTTAAACACTATCATTTTTCAGACCTCTTTATTTATTTAGTTCGAGCATAGCGCATGCCGGATTAACCGAACATCTACTTGTACACATCAAAATTATTCTAAGATAGTATTCATATTATTTTCAAAATAACTTTTAGATCATTTTCTATGGTTTTCATTATTAAATGCATTTTTTATTGTTTTAGATTAATAAAAATGTGTTCTAGGTCATGTTGAGAAATAATAGCTCAGATTGACACACCATCAATTTCTATATTTCAAAAATAAATATATGATCATTATCCTATGATTTCAAATCAATAAGAGCTCATTTATTCAATTTTGACTATGTGTCTCATGTTTTTAAAGACTGTAATTTTTTAAGAACTCCTTATTTAGTTAGTTAGAGCACAACGCATGTCAGATTGATGCTATGTGTTCTCATACATTTCCAAAATATGTAAGACTAGCTTTATATGATTTCAAGTCAATTGGATATTGTTTTTTTGGTTTTCACTATTAGACATATATTTTATTATTTTAAATTACTAAAAATGTGTTTTTAGACATATTGGTAAAATGACAGCTCGGATTGATGCACTCTTAGTTCCTATATTTCAAAAATAATTCTATGGTTGTTTTCCTGTATTTTAAAGCAATCCGAGATCATTTGGTTGGTTTTTACTATGTGGTTTTTGTTTTTATATACTTTCATTCTTTAAGAACACCTCATTTAATCAGTTCGAGCATAGAGTATGTTGGGTAGATGAAACATCTACTTATACACATCAAAAACAATTTTAAGACTTGTTCCATATGATTTGATGTCAATTGGAGATCAGTTTCCATAATTTTCATTGTTAAATACACATTTTAGTGTTTTAAATTACTAAAAATTTGTTTTTAGTCATCTCAAGAAAAAAATAGCTCAGATTGATGTACTGTTAGTCCCTATATTTCAAATAACAATATATGGTTGTTTCTTTGTGATTTCATAAAAATCAGAGCTCATTTGGTCAATTTTGACCCTGGTTCATGTTTTTATAGACTATCAAGAAATGCTGATTCAGTAAGTATGAGCACACCGCATATTGGATTGACATGTCTTCTACTCGTACACATCAAAAATAATTTTAATACAACTATTATATGATTTCACATCAATTGTAGATCATTTCCTATGGTTTTTACCCTCAAACACACCTTTTAGTGTTTTAAATTACTAAAAGATTGTTTTCGATCGTCTGGGGAAAACGACCACTCATATTGATGCACCGTTAGTTCCTATATTTCAAAAATCAATCCAAAATATTTGTCTTGTGATTTCATAGAAATCAGAACTCATTTTCTCATTTTTGACTTCGAGAGCACACTTTTTGAGACTATCATTTTTTAAGAGATGTTTATTCGGTAAGATAGAACACACCACATATCAAATTGACATATTATTTCCTCGTTCACACCAAATAGATATATATATACATTTATTGATATAATATATATAATATATATATATATTAATAAATGTTCATATATATATGTTTTAAAATATATTAATATAATATATATAATACTATTATTAACATAATATATTAAATATATATATATATAATAATATGAACATGGTATTTTAACATATTTATACTAAAATATATTTAAATATATTATAATGAAATATATATATATATATATATATATATTAACACTAATATTAACATATATTATAACAATAAAATTCACATATAATATAATACAAATATTAACATGTTATAAAATTTTATTAAACTATTTCATTTTTAAAACACACATTTTTTATAATATATATTAGGATATGTTATAATAATATATGTATTATAAACTAAAAATATATTCATATATATTTAATTTATTAAAAAAATACTAATATATATTCACATATATTATAATGAAATATATATTAATATTAACAATTACTAAAAAAAATTAGAAAACATATAGTTTTAAAAAATTCTAAAGAAGAATGGGTTCTTTCTAAAAAATAATATTCTTCCAAACATCTCTTAAGAAGACACTTTTTGAGTAAGCTCCTTATTAAGAGTTCTTTTGAAGAATGTTCTTTGTCAAAAAGTGTCTTTTCTAGATAAAATTATCACGAAGTTTGTTATTATAAACCGAATTCTTTAAATACTTTTTAAAGAAGGCACCTTCTGAGAAGGCGATCAACCTTTAGCAAAAACATGACCCCCACATCTCGGTAGATTATGAATTTTTTTTTCACATTACCTTAGATCAGATTTTTGTTTTCAATTTTCATTTATATCAGAAAATTTTCACTAAATATTTTCATGGAGGTTCTACAACATTGTATGCTTCTACACTATAGTTCCTAATGATACATAAAGAATGAAATGTAGTGTTTATGTGTTAAAAGAACATATGCTTAAAGGGTTTCATCTAGATCGTACTGGATAATGAGAAGATGAATATGTGGAGTACTTAGCAGCGTAGGGATATATTACGTTGTGGTGGTTCCATATTTTTAGGGACATGAGTTTTGATGGAGGATTCGTCCTACATTGTTGTCCATATCCCATTGTGACATTGGCTTGAAAGGATTAGTTATCATTGTAATATACTGACCATGTCAGAGAATTATATCTATAACAGATACTATAGATATGGTTGGCCTGATTTTTCATTCCAGGAGAATAATAATATGTGTTTTATGGGAGGTTCAAGTGAAATTTATAAACATTAGGATCAGGTCAGAATATGATTAGTTCAAACACAACACAAAAAGGATGGATAAAGTGGGAGATACAAGGAAGATAAAGTAGATATAGATCTGTATATTTTTTTTGTCCATCACTTTCTCCCATGAATAATCATATATATTTTAAAGGAAGATTTGAGAATATTCATGGACATGATATTCACACCATATCTAAGATTATTTAAGGTCAATTCAAAGAAGATAAGGATAATGATAGATAAAAGAAGATATGAAGAAAATATAATGGAGATAAAAGGGGTTATATCTTGAGAAGCACTATTAATAAATAAGAGGATTTGTATCACATTATGTGGATTAGAAAGCTCTCAGGGGTAATCATGGCGGAAGATCGAAGTCCAATAATGGAAGAGACAGTTCAAGGAGGATAATAAAAATCGATTATTAGGGTTCTAAATATGCTTGGTTTTATTTTCCTTTTTTATTATGTAATATGGATTCATACATAAATTGTGCTTATGCCATTCAAGTAAGTTTCCTTAATTGCTTGAAATGTTTATTTTAATTGGTTATTCCCTCCCCTATAAGTTTTAGTTTATTTATGGTTGAATGATTAGCTATGAGCGACTAGGTTTCATAAGAGGGGTGTAATTTTTTAAAAGGGGTTAGCATGTAATGTTTTATTATTATTATTATTACTATTTTCTTATGTGGAGTTCATATTCATTTCGTATTTCATTAAGCCGTATTTTATATCTCATTCCCTAGAGATTAGAGAGAGAGAGATAGTTTCTAGGGGAGGACCTCCAATATAATATAGAGGATTAAAGAAGTGAGAGACGACTTAAATATGTCTTATTCTTTTCGATAGATCTTATATTACATAGGTTGGTTATAGTGTACCAATAAAGAGGGATAAAAAGAACAAGTTAGTTCTACTATGTGTTGAGATGTAGGGAAAGACGGCCCATGAAGTCTAGTGGCTAATGATATGATTTCTTTCACAAGTGGGGTTGGGTTGATCTTTGTTAATGAGAAACCATCCCTTGATTCATTTCTATTCCCTTAGTCCTTTCTTTTTGATTTTTGAGTCAGTCCAATTCACGCACATTAGTTTAGTTAGTTTGATTGGTTGGTTGTAATTAATCATGAAATGTTCTATCTATTTATTTATTAGTTCTTATTCCATGCGGGTTTGACCTTGAGACTTGTATATCATATACTATTGGTAGGTTTTAGTAATTTTTGGATTCATGTTTATACATTCTAAACTGATTTGAGACCATAATATGTGATGCTGGGGTTGGTCAAGTTTTTTTTTGTTTATGAGACACTAGGTTTACTTTAATTCAATAGTGTGGGGAAATATTATTCCCTCTCTCTTTTCAGTTTTCTAATTTTAGTTTATATTTATTTTATCATTTTATATTCTTTTTAGATTATAGGTACTTTTAGTTTTGATTGTAGTAATTATATACATATTGACTGAAAAGTAAATGGTTTTTATCCACATCTTAGACCATTCAGACCAAATTGATGAACTTCAAAGGATCCACGGTCATGAAGGAAGGATCACACATCTATACCCGAGAGAGGATGAGACACAACTCTCTGCACTAGAATTATCTTTCAAGGAGGTGTATCAAGACTTGGAAAAGATAGTTGAGGTAGATTAGGATTCAAAAGAGATTTACAAGGAAGAATTAGAGCTTCAGTCAATATAGGAGGAGAGGTCCAAGAGTGTTGTTGAGTCCAAATATGAATTTGAGATAACTCTTACTTTTTAAGTTGAATCTATCAAATATGACCACACTAATATAGGTCTAGAGAAGGAGGAAATAGACAAAGAACCCTTTTAGCGAGGAAGAATAAGTGAAGGGTAAGAAATAAGAGAAAAGGGTGAATGTTACTGAAATATGTACAAGCAGGATCAATCTTGTGGTGGATTAGTTCACCACTGAATAAAGAAAAAGACTTGAAAATATTCTAGAAGAAGAAGATAAATATGAAGATAAAGAGGCTACTAAAGTCACTGAAAATATATAATTTCTACCACAATAAAAGGATTTTATCATATGGGGACAACAACCGAGTTAGTTCTTCGAAAAGTGTCCACTACTTGGTTTTCTCATCAATTTTTTAAGAAGTTTTCAAAGAGGGTGTGGAAAGGAGGTAACTAGGATGCACAACAAAATCATAATTAGGAAAATCCAAGTTAGATATCTTTATACCATACTCCTATCACATAATCCAATGAGGTAAGGTTGATCTTAATGACTTTTATAAAAGAACTTTTTGGGAGACAACATGAGTTTTTTTTCTTTCAAGGAATTTAATTTTTATTTTATGAATATTTTTTATGATGTAGTTCCAGACCCCTATAATCTATTTCATCTTTAATACATGGATATTTTGCTTCCATATTTTGTTTTCTATTGATGGTCTGTGATGGGAAAGGAATAAAACATCAAGGATGAAAAGAACATTCTGAGAAAATGGGAGTGTTTTTTTAAATTCTTTATTTTTGCCTCTATTTATTTAAAATGTTTCTTTTGAACATCGACTCAAAAATGCATGCCCCGCACATAAAATTTTGAAACAATTTTAATATATGATGCAAAAATTACTTAGGAATGTCATGATTATAGGTTTTAGATTTCAATGTTGGTTTGATTTAATGAGTATGAAGTAAGGATGGATGATTATAGATAACCTAAGGGTATAGATTTTGTTGGGGAAAAATCCCTCAAGGTATCATTGAGGCATTTTTTGAGGTGATTGTGTTTGTTGACAAAGCGGGCCTCCGTGTTGTGTTTGTTGACAAAGCAGACCACGATGTACAAATTTGTTGACAAACGGGGTTTACATGGTGAGTTCTAGAGTTCAATGGATGTTATCAATAATCCATGATTGACTAAAGAACCTTGACAAAGCAATGGATGATCTGGAGGTGGTAAAAAAAGAGCCGATACAAGGTGGCGCCGTTTTCCAGTTTTTTCCAAATTTTTGGGCCTCAAAATTGACAAATGGAGAAAAGTGTTTTTGGAAAGGGGACATGTGCAATGGTGTCTTAGAAGCTTGTAAACTTGTACGCTATATGTTTTTCAAGATCAAAATATCAAAATATTGCAATGGATAGAGGGGCGCACAAGTTTTTGTTTCGGGGCCCAAGTGACTAGGGCGACAGAGGCTCGGGCAGTTGAACTTGCGTGCTGAGAGGAGACTTGCACGCCGGTGCACAGGGTACCCATAATGCCTATAAATAAAGGGTAACACCTCTTTATTTCTAACATAGTTCAACACTTAGAAAAAATTATATCTCCAGTCGCACAGGTGGTTTCGTCGCGCAAGTGGTGGTTTGGTCGCGCAAGTATAAAGATATTTATAAGTTACGTGCCAATTGATAGTTGCGCACCAATATTGGTTTGGGCATAAAAGGGTATGAGTTGTCCAAGTTATGATTTAGAAAAGGGAGTGTCGCACATGTTGTAAGGTGAAACTTGCACGCCAGACTTGGAGAAGTGCACCAAGGAATTGAGAAGAGAGCCTGGTAGGGAGAAGCATGCCAGTCATTCTAGGGCTGCGTGAAAGTTAGAAGATTGTCCAGTAAACCCATGGTAAAATTTTATTCATCAGTGGAAGAAATTTAAACTTCAACAGAACATCTACATATAGAGGAAGATGCATTCATTTGTGAAAATGAAGGGACCTACAAGTCATTAAACTGTGAGTGGATTATTTTTAGAGCAGTGAGAAAAGGAAGAGGAAGAATGTGATTCTCTCCACTGGCAGTGATCTAGAGAGAGAGAAATAGAAAGTGACCCTTGGGAAAGTAGTGAGATAACCCTAAACTTTATAAAGGCAGTGAGTCCGGGTATAAAAGTGATCTAGCCCAAACATTGTAAATTGGAAGTGAGCTTTAGTGGATTTGGTACAACAACACATCATCGTTATATGCTCCTTAGACATAAACCAGTCAGGGTGAACGAAGTAAAAATCTCTATATCTACCTTCTTACTTCACTACATTGCATCCAAATCATCATCATCAGATAAATAAGAAAAGAACAAGATAAACCTTAACAACATAAGAGAAAACAAAGTGAACCTTATAATATAAAGATCAAGATCCAGTGGGGCTGGAAGAATTTTGAAAAAAAATATTCATACCCTGATTCACCCCCCTCTCAGGTTATCGAGGACACTTTGGGTCCTAACATATTTAATGAATCATTATTTAGGGATGTTAGTTTATTTATACAGATGAATTTCCATTCCATTTCATGCTTTGAATTTCTAAAATTCATGTTCCCTAGTTTATTATTATTATATCATGGAATTACTGATTTAATTTTTTCATATGTTTCATTTCTCAAGAGGGTTATAATGCCTTTTTATATTCTTTTTTGAGCCTATTTCTTGATAAATATTTGGGTATGTGAACCTATGAAGATATCAATTGGTATCTTATCAAATATATGGTTATACAAAGTTAATTGTAATATGATTAAAGAACTTATTATTATCATTTATCCTTGATACCTACCTTGACATTGAATCCTACTTAGCTTGTAAAAGCCATGAATTTTCATTATTAGGGAGTAGAAACATTAAAAGCCAACTCTATCCTCTAGTACCTCTACACTTTGTCTTTTTCATGATTTTCAATGGTTTAAGTGTGGGGGAGAGGTTATTTGTGGTGGAATTGGTGTGTTTCATTATGAGGAGGATATGAGGTGATTCCTCGGGTATTATAATTGTTCATGGTTATCTATCATTGTATTCTATTTTTCACCCCTATTGAAAAAAAATATTTTTTTCAGAAAAATGGAAAAATGGATTGTGTCTTTAAATGATCCAAAATCATCATTTTTTAACAAATGATCTTGATTATTTGTGGTTGGGTTGTGGATGTGATACTTATCTTAATCACAACGTTCAAAAAAATGAATGTGTAAAAAAATAGAGGGTATTTATTCATTGTGTTTTCATATAGTTCATAACCTTTACTTTGAGCTTTGAATGTGGGGAGATGTAAAATTAGAGAGGAGCCTTTCATTTAGATTTATTTTTGTTTTTCATGAAATTTAATTTAAAGATAAACCTCCTTTTGAGCTTAATATGTTTTTTAGATCATTACCTGCCTAACTTTAATCCTCAAATTCCTTTAATCATCAATGCTACGTCTTCATGATTACTTTTGATTTTTGTCTTTACACTGTGGAGATTTGAGTTCCAATGCAAACCTATGGCTAGAAGCATGTACATGAGGAATGAGAAACACTCCATTAAATTGTTCCCTTGAGTGATGAGAAAAAATAATATTGAGGTAAATCATTATTGAAATGCTTAGGTATAATATATTAAGAAACTTCAATGTATGTTAAGAGAAGACCCATCACTATCAAAATGGGAAGAGTAAATTGCATGATTGATTTGTTTCATTAAAGACCGTGGATTCGAAGAAATAATCTTATGTGAAGCTTAAAAGTTAATTCTCCCCATTTATAATTATTTTATTTTATTGATGATGGAATTTGAATAATGGTAGCACTAGTGCCCTATGTTATTCTTGTTGAGATACATGCTTGAGTGAAATAATATTTTAAGTGTGGTTGATTTGATCACCCGATTTTATGAATGCTTTTTAATTTAATTTCCTTAATTTTTAAATTTAATTTATTAATTTTTTCCAATTATTCATTGTTTTAATTTTTTTTGGGAAATTAAAATGTTGGATATCTTTTTTGAAAAAAAATGTTTTTTATGTTTGAAGCATGAAAATTCATTCTCCCCATTGATAATTATTTTATTTTGTTAATGATGGAATTTGAATAATGGTACCATGGGTGACCTTTTTCATTTTTGTTTAGATACATGCTTGACTGAAATCATAGTTTAAGTGTGGGTGATTTGATCACCATATTTTATCCACACTTTTTTGAATTTAATTTCATTAATTTTTAAATTTAATTGATTAATTTTTTCCAATTATTTATTGTTTTATCATTTTTTGGGTAATTAATATGCTGAATATATTTTTTGATAAAAAATTTATTTAAGTTTGAAGTGATTTAAAAAAACTACATTAATAGGAAAGAAGTGTGCAAGAGAACAAGCATAGGAGAGTGCGAAAGTGCATGGTAAATACAGGAAAAAGAGAAAGAGGAATGGTGCATGTCTCCCTTGTCGAGGGCTAAGGTACTTGAGGATGTGGTTATGTCGTATCCACATATAATAAGTGCCACCATCAGATAGGAATAATAGATGTGGAACTATAATTCATGTTGACACTATTTAACTTACTTGAGATTCGATGTTTGGTGTTGGGTGTGTAACTTCATCCTCAAACACACCCTTTATGCCATCGACATCTATGTTGCATCATAGAATCCACAATTTTTATAAAAGAATCTTGAGGCCATACTTCCTAGAAGGACATGGACACCCTAAAATCCTAGTTTTCCATCGTATCTCAATTGGTAAATTTTATTGGATGGCGAACTCATGTCAGGGCCATGGTCATTACGTCATAGAGTTGTCCATTGCAGAGGGTGTCTGAATATTTTCATGGTGGTTCTATGACGTAGTATGCTTCTACATCGTGGTTTTGATGGTATGAAAAGGATGAAATCAAGGGTTTTAATGATAAAATAACTTGTGGTTCTAGGGTTTTTTCTACGTCATATTAGTGAATGGGAATATGAATCTACTTCACGAGAGCCTTGCGGCATAAGGACATATTACACTATAGAAATTTTGAATTTTATAGGGAGGTGAAGTTTTGAAGGAGGATTCACCCTAAGACATAGTACTTATCCATGTTGTGTCATTAGATTGAAAGGTTTGTTGGACTCCTCATGTATTAATCATGTTTTAATGATCACAAATAATATACATTCTATAAAGCCTATTAATCCTGTGTAATCTGTCTCAAATCATGTGTATAGATTATTAGTATCTTTATGATTTAAATACAC
The DNA here is from genome assembly GCA_963277665.1 of Viscum album. Classification (NCBI taxonomy): domain Eukaryota; kingdom Viridiplantae; phylum Streptophyta; class Magnoliopsida; order Santalales; family Viscaceae; genus Viscum; species Viscum album. Next base: position 1,358,625,061 of record OY728159.1, read on the forward strand.
CTATCCAAGATCTTAATTGCTATACATTATGTTTAATTATTGTATACTATATTTAATTTACTTCATAATGATTTGTTTGATGAATGACTAAGTCTAAACCATTTTATGAATATCGTTGTTTATGTCTGTATATACATATTTTTGTAAGTCTAAGAAACTGTGAGTCTGCCACTGGTTCTGCATTTCTTGAAAACCATTCAGGCACCGTAACCATCCAGAAACCGTAACCATCTAGACACTGTAACCATCCAGACACCATAACCATCCAGAAAATGTGACCATCCAGACACCGTAACCATCCAGACATCGTGACCATCCATACACTGTTTCAAAGAGACATAGTTTCTTGGAGACACCATTTATAGAAAAATTGTGACACCATATCTTAATGTGTTTTGTTGTTTTTCAATTTAATTTCTAACGGTCATATTTGATGCTTTTAAAAGCACTGAAATAATTAATGTTTTTATAGGCATATCATCTGACAGTACGAGGTATAAGGTGTAGAATACATGCATCATGTCAGCTCCAACACATGCACTCCAAGAAAAAAAGAGAAGTGCGGCCCAGAAACAATAAAGAGTGTAATAATGATGTATACACGAGCTTTTCTAAGAAAATAACTGACACGTGCAACCCAACAGTCTTGAAGAACACACGAAGCATTCTTGAATCAACAAACTGGACACCATAGATCATAATTTTCAAGCACATCTTCACATTAACAATACCACGAAGAACATGAGCTAGCTCTAGCTAACTTATGATACTCTATTTTCAATGAGAGGAATCGATTTCTGCATCTGCTTCATCCCAGAAGTCTCGAGATGCATAGATTAACACTCAGAGCACTTCTAACCTTATCTCATTATTTCTGCTCTACTGTGTATTATTTTTCTTATCTTTCAAGCAGTGTGTGTGTCTCTATTAAACATGAACTTTCTCCTACATCAAACTGAAGGATACAAGATATACATTCTCTTATATCCTTCAGTTTGATGTAGGAGAAAGTTCATGTTTAATACAGACACACACAATGCTTGAAAGATAATAAAAATAATACACAACAGAGCAGAAATGATGAGATAAGGTTAGAAGTGATCTGAGTGTTAATCTATGCATCTCTAGACTTCTGGGATGAAGCAGATGTAGAAATCGAGTCCTCTAATTGAAAATAGAGTATCATAAGTTAGCTAGAGCTGGCTCATGTTCTTCGTGGTATTTTCAATGCGATGATGTGCTTGAAAATTATGATCTATGGTGTCTAGTATGTTGATTCAAGAATGCTTCGTGTGTTTTTCAAGACTGTTGGGTTGCACGTGTCCATTATTTTCTTAGAAAACCTCGTGTGTACGTCATTATTACACTCTTTATTGTTTCTGGGCCGCACTTCTCTTTTTTTCTTGGAGTTCATGTGTTGGAGCTGACATGATGCATGTATTCTACACCTCATACCTCGTACTGTCAAATGATATGCCTAAAAAAAATTAATTATGTCAGTGCTTTTAAAAGCCTCAAATATGACAGTTAGAAATTAAATTGAAAAACAACAAAACACATTAAGAGATGGTGTCACAATTTGTCTGTAAATGGCGTCTCCATGAAACGGTGTCTCCTCGAAACAGTGTCTGGATGGTCACGGTGTCTGGATGGTTACGGTGTCCGGATGGTCACATTTTCCATATGGTTATGGTGTCTGGATGGTTACGGTGTCTGGATGGTTACAGTGTCTGGATGGTTACGGTGTCTGGATGGTTGTTGTGCCTGAATGGTTTTCCATAAATGCAGAACCGGTGGCAGACTCACGGTTTCTTATACTTAGAAAAATATCTATGAATTCTTTATACTTCTCTTTAGGAGATGAGGAATTTAATATAATCATTACATGTAAAACTGCACCTGAAATTTGGGACATTTTGTCTATTTCACATGAAGGAACTTCTAGTGTGAATGAAATGAGACTTAATACTTATACTATTAAATATGATATCTTTAAAATGAAATCTGATGAGCCTATTTCTGACATGTATCTCAGGATCAATAAAATTTCCATCACAATGATTTCTCTTGGAAGAGAAGTCACTGCTAAAGGACATATTATGAGGATTTATCAGATACCTACCTGATAGATAGAGAAGAACCTATGTCTCTATTAGAGAGTCATGTGACATCAACAATATACCTGTAAAAGAACTCATTGGAAAACTAATGATGTATGACGAGGAGCTAAAAGTCAAAAAGTAAGAGGAAGATGAATCCAAAAAAAATTGTTGTGTTCAAGACCACCACCTATAAACACAAAGAAAAAGAGAAATTGGATGTTTCTATAGAAAGTTCCAATAGTGAACAATCATCACCTAACAGTGATGAAAAGATGGCTCAATTAGCCAGAAGGTTTAAGAGGTTTTACAAGAAGAAGAACTTTTTTAGAAAGCCTAACTTCAAGAAAATATATGACAAAAATAGAATTTGGAAGGAATATTAGAAAAGAAGTGACAAGTTTTATGAGATCATCTGCTATGAATGTAAACCTAAAGGACATATCAAGGCCGACTGTCCCAAGCTCAAGTACAAACAAAAATATGAGGACAAAGATAGAAAGTATAAAAAGGAAATGAAAGCAACATTGAGTGTCTCTGAGGACAGTTCAAGTGACTCAGAATCTTCACATGATGAACAACCTAACAAAGTCAATATATGTTTTATGAAATACACATTTGAGGTGCCAATGAGCTTGTACACTAGTGGTACAAGCTCCTGCTTGGCATCCAAAAGGCCCGGGATCAAATTCGGGCAGGGGTGAATATCTGGGTTGCTGTAGCAGGGCACTATAGTAGGGCACTGTAGCAGTACTATAGCAGCCGTGGAACTGTTGCAGCGGAGACACTGTTGCGGAGGAGGGACTGTAGTAGGTACTGTAGTGGCGGTGGTTAATGTAGTAGGTACTGTAGTAGTGTGGGTACTGTAGCATTATTGTTCATCGAGGGGTCCTTTGGGCCAAAAAATGGGCTTTCAAGCCTTGTATTCAGGCCACTTGGCATTGGGCCTTCGGGCTATGTAATGGGTCACCCTCTACCCATTCTAAATAGGTATTTTCTTTAAAATAATAAATTGAGGCTTCGTCCCCAACATTTTTAAATAAAAATACACATTTGAGGTTACACTAGAATCTTCTGTACACAATTCATACTATTCTGGAGATGAGAGTGACTCTGAAAATATGTCTAATGAAGAAATGTTTGAATAATTTAATATGGTTAAAAGAGACATGGAATGAACTAAAAGATAAATAAAAGTCTTTAAAAAGTAGCATGCTCTTACCACAACTGTTAAAATTGAACACACTATAGAAAGGGATAAACTGATTAATTACTCAAACAGAACAATGAACTAAAACTATCTAATGAGAAATTGAAAAGGGATATTGAAAGATTTACTAATATTAAGGATACCTTGGTACAAATTCTAGGTAAAAATATTTCTCATCGATATACTACTGGAATTGGCTCTCAACCCAGTAAAAGAAATTTTGGAAGGACTAATTTTGATTCTAAATCTAGGGCATACAGCTTTACTCCTAGTTGTGGGAAACATTCAACAAGTTCAAGTTATGACACACTCTCTACTGTTTCAGGATTTTCTAGACCAAATAGAGTTTATTTTTCAAATACATTACATAATTATTATAGTAAACCACTAAGGTAGATATGGGTTCCTAAGGCACTATTCACTAATATTACTGGACCCAAACAAGTGTGGGTACCAAAATCTGTTGTTATCAGACTATTTTGTAGGAAAGATGCTTAAATAATTCCTGAAGAAGCATATGGTACTTGGACAGTGGGTGTTCGAGACACATGACAGAAGGCTACTCATGCTTCGAGAACATAATAAAAATTGATAGAGGACATGTCACCTTTGGTGACAATGCCAAAGGAAAGATTATTGGTCTTGGCCAAATCAGTAACTCTAACTCAGTTTTGATTTCTAAATTACTATTTGTTGATGGATTGAATTATAATCTGCTTAGTATTTTATAGTTTGGTGATGATGGATTTCTTGTTAAATTTAAAAATGATATGTTTAATGACTTTAATTATAAAAATGAATTGGTATTTTCTGCATTAAGAAATGAAAATGTATATTCTTATAACTCGCATTATTTAGCTTCTCAAAATGCTTCATGTTTAAGTGTGTTTCACAAAGAGACCTGGCTTTGTCATAGGAGACTAGTACACTGTAACACTCATTCCCTTAGAAATTTAACCAGAAAAATCTTAGTCAAAGACCTACCCAAACATGAGTTTCCAAATGATAAAGTGTGTAATCCTTGTCAAAAATTAAAGCAACACAAAATTTCCTTCAAACAGAAGAAATAAGTGTCAACTTCTCGACCTCTAGAATTGGTTCACATGGATTTTTTTGTACCATCTAGAGTTTCTAGTTTGAATGGAAAGAACTATGGTTAGGTTTTTGTAGAGGACTTTTCTAGATATACTTGGACTTTATTTTTGGCTCACAAAAGTGAGGTCTGCTCTCATTTTACCAAATATTCCAAAACTGTAGAAAATCTTAGTGGACATAAAATTAAGTCCTTCAGAAGTGATCATGTTCGTAAGTTTGAAAATCATGAGTTTGAATCTTTTTTCTCACAAAATGGATATAGTCATAATTTATCTTCCCCTAGAACACCTCAATATAATGGAGTTGTAGAAAAAAGAAATAGAACCCTATAAGAGATTTCTAGAACCATGCTTAGTAAATACGACTTACCTATTAACTTTTGGGATCAAGCTGTAAATACAACATGATACATAATCAATAGATTACTTATTCGAACTATCCTTAAAATAACCTCATATGATTTGTGGAACAATAGAAAACTCAAATCTAGATACTTCAAAGTATTCGGTTGCAAAGTATATATCGGTAATACTAAAGACAATCTTGACAAATTTGCATCCAGGAGTGGTGTAGAAATCTTCATAGGATATTCAATTTCAAGTTAAACCTTTAGAGTATTTAATAAAAGATATAAATGTGTGGAAGAATATTTTCATGTCAAATTTGATGAAATAGATCCACATGAGCCTACGACTACTCTAGAGAACCTGTAGGATAGTGTATCAAATATGGATATTAATTCAAAACACTCTAACCATCCTGTAAAGGAATCTATGAAAACTTCCAGTACTAAAAATTCTTTAGATTCTGGTCACAATGAACCTGATCCGGTTGAAGAACCTAAACTCACCAGTATTTTTTCTAGAGCTGTTATAACTCTAAAGAACCATCCTTTATATGTTGTTGTAGGAGACCTAGTCAAAGGAACTCAAACAAGAGCTTATCTTAGAAATTAGGTTGAACATCAAGTCTTCGTGTCACAACTTCAACATAAAAACATTAATGATGTTATCAATGATGAATTTTGGGTGATGGCTATGCAAGAAGAACTTAATCAGTTTGAAAGGAACAAATTTTGGAAACTTGTTGAAAGACCCAAAGACACATTCACCATATGAACTAAATGGGTGTTTAAAAATAAGGTAAATGAAGCTGGTAATATAGTTAGAAACAAAGAAATATTGGTTGCACAAGGATATAGTCAAGAAGATGTAATTGACTATGAAGAGTCCTTTGCACCAGTAGCTAAAATTGAAGCCATCAGAATTATGCTTGCTTATGCAGCACATCTGAATTTCAAACAATATCAAATGGATGTCAAAAGTGCATTTCTAAATGCGTATATAGCTTAGGATGTCTTCATTGAGAAACCCCTTGGTTTTACCAACCCTCATTTTCCAAACCATATTTTTAAATTATCAAAAGCTTTATATGGTTTAAAACAAGCTCCAAGAGCATGGTATGATTGATTAAGTACTTTTATTATTTCTAAAGGTTTTTAAAAAGTAATAGTTGATCATACCCTTTTGATAAAATGATTTTCCAATGATGTTTTAGTAGTTCAAGTTTATGTAGATGACATTGTCTTTGAATCATCAAAAAATTCTTTATGTGTTGAATTTTCTAAAATGATGCAAAACAAATTTGAAATGAGTTTAATGGGTGAACTCAAATTATTTTTTGGATTTCAAATATTCCAAAATAATGATGGTTTTATTTTAAACCAAAGAAAATATACTAAAGATCTTTTAGAATGTTTTGGATTGGATAGCACTAAAAGTTGTGACACTCCAATGAGTACTTTTTGTAAGTTGGATCTTGATGAAGATGGAAAATATGTTGATCAAACCACTTATAGAAGAATGATTGGAAGATTACTCTACTTGACTGCCAGCCGACCTGGAATTATGTTTAGTTTAACACCCCAATATTCCACGGTACCCTTCTTTTTGAATAATACAGTAGTGTGTGTTGTACACAACATCGAGTTCTAGCACACACCACAACCAATCAAACCAGTCATTATGAATAGTAATACCGACTTTTTAAAATTTTATAAATTTTATCATTCAAAATGGACTTCATTTTTGGATTGAGAATATCGAATTTAGCATAGGGTGAAATTTTTTAACTTTCCGGATAACTTTTATATTTTTATGAATAGTGAAAATTACTAAATTTAAAAAAAAAACATCTTTTTTAATCAAAATAATTATTAGTGATAAATTATACCATTTAGTGGTTTTAAAGTATAATTAGAATATTGTTTTTCCATTTTATCCAATGGTGGTCATTAGAATTAATTTCACTTTGAAATTGGACATAAACAGTTGTCAATCTTTTGATTGATATTATTTCTTAAAAACACGCTATTTGTTTTGACAACGAAAAATAATTATAAAATTAATTAATGAAACTTATATGTTTGTAATTTTTTAATATATAAATCATTTTTGAATTCAGAATATCGATTATAGATTAGGGTGAATTTTTTGTATTTTTCTGAAAAACTTCAATTTTTTGATGAATAGTGAAACCACTAAGTGGTAGTTTAAAAACTAATTTTTCGTGTAAATGAAACATTACCACTTATGTGTATTGAATTTCAAAAATCCAACATACATGGTTTTCATTATGAAGTAAAATTTGGTTCAATGAGATGAAAATAATTTTTGGTGAATAGTAACTTTTAAGTTTAATTAATCGCGATTAAAGGTAATTAGTGTAATTTATGGTAAATATAGTGATATAATATAATGAAATTACCTTTACACATGTCCTACACTTATTGGATGAGTAATGGCCGAACAAGAAAATCCATGGGTCAACTTGGGGGCCCCATGGAGCCACTTGGGTAAGAAAATGACATTAATAACTTTTTATTTAATGTAAAAATAAAAGTGTCACAAACATGTATTGTTTTACTAAACCAATTTTTACATGGGGTTATACAAGTTATATTTTTTACTATAAATAGTCATTGGAAAGATAAAAGGATTTCCTACATCATGATATTTTTTTATAATTTTTAGACATTAAATAAATTAAATTTTATATGACACCATAATGATACAGCGATTGCCTCATTAATTAACGATTTCAATAAAATGAAAAGATAATGTAAAATCTAAGACATAAACTTGTCAAAAACCTATTGTATGAGTATATTTAGAACCCTTATCACCTTATCATCTAAATATATAATTGGGGGACCTTTTAAATCTGAAAATCACTTCATAATAATGTAACATTTCATGACATTCCAAGAGTGCCCCTCCTCTCCTCTTATAAAAGGCCCCCACCTCTACCACCTTATTCACACCATAAAAGCCATTTGGATCGACAAACAGCTTCCCAAATACTGTCTAAACTTCCCTATTTTACTCCTAGTATCCTAACTTTGGTCATAAGTCCTTCCAAGGAAGCCTTTGGCTCAAATCCAAAAGCGTTACCCAATTTTAAGGTAATGTCTTCTCTTATATTCTTTTGTTTTATTTTTCTTCTACAACCCCTTAAACTATTTTTATTCCTTTATTTTGTAACAAAACCAGTATAATAAATATACTAGGATGTTTTTATGATAAGGATTTGATTTACACTTACACACACCTTCATCTAATAGTTAAAGAACATACTGTTTCTGTGGGTGGCGAATTACTGCCTCACGAAACGATGATTGTTCAATATTCTTTTATCACCTCTCATGGTGGCCATTATGATGACAATATTTTTATATATGATATATATTATGTTTATTTTTTCCTTATTATTCTGTACTTTTTCATTTATGGCATACCTTTATGATTTCCATTATGGGTAAATGCGATAATTTCATTTTAGGAAGTGCGGACTACCGCCACCTCAAAGTGATTTGAATCGTTAATGCCATATGTGGGACGTATAAATAATGGAGTAAATGATATTATATATGATATTATACTAGAATTATAATATACCTTTATATAAATATGATTTCATTCCATTAAATATGAAATATAAATGAAAGTAGCATTCATGCGTACATACTGCTTACCGTCTCTATGAACGGTGCATTTCATTTATTACCTCTAAATGTTATGTAATATCATAAATGAATGTATATACTGGTTATATATGATATATATGATATCTAAATCATTAATATAATTCTGGATATAATGGATATTTTACCACATGAACAACTTGTAATTATAAGAAGTTTATTTTTGACTCAAGTACCAAAGATCGACAAAACGACCGTTATTAACATAAATAATTACATAATGTTCATAACATGGTAATAAGTGATATAAAAGGAATAATGAACTTGGAAAAGGTTCTTAAGCCAGTATAAATTAACTCTATTTTATTATTCATGGGGTTAAAGAATGATCGAGTCAAGTCGGACATGAGGTAAGGGACTTCGTCTCAATATTCTTTCATTGAGGCATATTTTGTTTTATACACAACTTTCTTTTATACGGTGTATAAACCCCTTTGTCTTTTACTTTTATTCAAAAGGAATATTTTTATACGAAGTGTTTTTACTAAATGACAAAAGAAATGTTTTTTTTGTCATACGTATGCGGCGACCATGACTTCTCTACCGCCGTGACCATTATTTGGGTTTCGGCTTCCTCTATAAGCCATAAATTTTTTAAAATGAAAAATAAATACCACGTTTTACTTTTTTTTTATTTTTGTATTAAAAATGGTATTGAAAATATTTTTATTATATCAATGTGTTGTATTGATATCTTGTGATTGAAATGTGGAAATTTTATGTTTCCTTTATGCATGATTTATGTGATACTATTATGTTATGGTTTATGATATGTTTAAACCTTTTCATATAAGTAATTCATTGGACTTAATAAGTGACGGGTGGTGCCCACTAGAGATCCTTGATGCATCGGTAGGTCTCATGAGACAAACTAGTGTCTTGGCACGAGGCCTTGACGAAATCTTATTTGTATTCTTGGCACAAGGCCTTGGCTACGTGGTTAGGATAGTCTGGCATTATGCATTCCATCATTATGAAAGTGTTTATTGATATTTCATGTGATTATTCGACTAGTAAAATATCCATGTGAATAAGTAAATGGCATTATTTCATTCCATTTTTCCATATTATGCTGAAGTTCAAGTTTAAAAGTCTTTTGTTTCAGTTATAAATTGCCTTAAATGTTTATGTTTATTTATGAAGGTTTCCTCTATATTTTTATCCTTACTAAGCATCTGAGCTCACCCCTTTCAATGTTTTAATTTTTCCAGGATGTGAAGAAGTATTTTAGAAATGACCTAAAGGGATATTCTGAAGGGGATATGATTGTGGATTATGAAGACTATGTTATTTTAGTTTTTCACTTTATGATGTAATGTAACATTTATGAATGTATCTAGTGTTTCCAAGGCTACTAAACTAATCAGTCTTTCGAGACATGATCTTTTGGGATCATTCTGATGTTACGTAATAATGCACTGACTCTGGGTAACTAGGGTCGGTGCGTTACATTTAGTGTGTGTATGTGTGCTCGTTTTCAATAAAAACCTAAGAAATCACATTTAAATGTTGTTAAGAATATTTTAAAATACCTCAAGCATACACCCAATATAGGATTGTTCTATCCCAGAGGACAATCATTTGAGTTAGTGAGATATTTGGATGCTGACTTCGATGGTTGTAAGTTAGATAGAAAAAACACCTCTTGAAAATGTCACTTTTTAGGCAAGTCTCTAACATCATGGTGTAGTAAAAAATCAAAACTATGTTACATTATCTACTGTAGAAGCTGAATATATAGCTTCTGGTAGTTGTTGTGCACAAAATTTGCGGATGAAACACACATTATTAGATTATTTATATCAATTCAGAAATGTACCTATAAATTGTGACAATACAAGTGCTATTAACATCTCAAAAAATATATTTTCACACTCTAGGACAAAGCATATTGATGTAAGACATCACTTTTTGAGAGATCATTATAAAAAAGTTGACATCACTTTGGAATTAATTGAAACTGAATATCATCTTGCTAATATATTCACCAAACCATTAAATTTTGAAATAATAGATTAAATCATACATGAATTGGGTATGATAAATCTTAAGTAGTTATATTATTGTTTCATATCTTACCATTTCATATCTTACTATTTCAAATCTCACTGCTTCATATCTTACTGTTTCACACTTTACATTTTCACAAGTCACTATCTTGAGATTACTGTTTAACATTAACAGTTCTATAGTTTTACTATCTCAAGACTTGTTGTTTCATGTTTACGGTCTCACAGTTACCATTTCTTGGTTATTGTCTGACACTTACTGTGTCACCGTGAATGACTATTAGGGTGTCACTATGAAGGTTTGCTATTGCCTCACCGTGAATGACTATTATAGTCTCGCCCTGAAAATTTATTATAGTCTCACCATAAAGATGATTTATTGTTTTATTTATAAATTATAACCCGTATCTCGGTAATCCATTGTTTTTTACTTTCCCATGCTTTTGATCCCGCAACGCTTGATATCCCTAAATGATAAAATAAAATAAGTTTCACTCATTCTTCACTTGATATCTCTTCTCTTCTTTCAAACGGTAACCCCTCTTTCAACCCTTCTCTCTCTCAAACCTTCGGTGAATGCCCAGGATGAAATGACCTTCATCGTCAACTCCTGAGAAGCAGAGTTCAAAGAAGAAGTTGAAGATAGCGCTGAAGTTACCACCCGAGGGTCCTCTGAATCTGAATCTAGTGAACAGAACAGTAGTACCTGAAAAAGAGATATTCCATAAGTGGATTCTATAAAGTAAGTCTTTGGTGTTGAAAGTGATAATAGGGTAAGACTAGCTAGATTGGTTTACAAAATAATATAGGCCTATTTATCCAAAGTCGGTTGCCTGGTTTTACCAGTATGTTGGATTCTTTTTTGATTCAGAAGATGGCTATGTTGTGCAAAGTTGGATCAATGACCTGAGATGCATGTTTTCTTCGATATTATGGGCCGCATGCCATAGGATACCACATGAAGTTATTTGTGAGGAATAACAGAGAGGACCTCCACCTCTAAGTGAAAATTTTCTTTTGTAAAAGGCTTTGAGAAGTTTAACTGGAAATCAAACAAAGTGAAGAGCCATAACTGCTGAGTTAGATGAAACATTCATACTCTTGTTTAAGTTTGTTCCGAATTTGGTTTGCCCTAGAAAAGGTGATTTTGTTGTACTCAAGTATCAGGATGTATTTTTTATATATCTCATGAAGAGTGGACCTAAGATCAATCTTTGTAACTATGTCATACACCATATGTGTCAATTGATCAAAACCACCTCCAAGTCAACCTCCCTATTTTATTCTAGGTTTGTCTCAGATATGCTTCATGCAAAGGGATTGGTTGGACCATATGAAGAATCCATTATGGATTATGAGTTCTGTATTTTGAAAGTTATTGTAAAGAGAATGAAATCAATTGGAATCCATGGAGGAAAGATTGGGTGGAAGATAATGAAAAAATTTATGAAAAGTTTAATTCGGTGGAACACCCTTAAAGACCTAAGGATGTCTCTAATCCTGATTTGGAGACATATAAACTTGTTGAGTATTCTAATAAGAATGAAGAAGAAGAGGTTGTTGTACCTTCAAAAGAAACTATTCTGGATAAGGAAGATAGTACACCTTCTCCACAAATATTAATTGAAAAGAAGGTGTAAGTTCTTGAAAAAGTTGTTAATCTGGAAGAACATCTTTCTTCAAAAGAATAATTTGTTGCTAAGGTAAGTGGAAACAATGTTGCAGAAGATCATATAGAAGAATATATTCATGTTGTACAAGAAGCTTCCCTTGAGGAACTCCCAGAGGAACAAGTTATTCCTGAAGTTATTCATTCTTCTGAAGAGAGAATGGAGAATGCATTTCAATTGGATTGAAAGGAAATGGATAAGGAAATAAGGGATAAATTTGTGGAAATAGATCAAGGACCTAAACCTATCAGTCCTGAGAAAGATGCACCTATTTAGGGGGAGCATCCCCCAAATCTGAAATTTGTTGAATTCCCCAATTCGGTTGATCCAAGATCAATAGATACATAGTACAAATTTCATAGTTATTTTGATATGACTGATTCACAGGAAGTTTTAGTCAAAATTCTTGATCTGACTACTATGTTTTAGTTGAAATCAGTTTCTGATCTTGTCTCTGCAAAAGAACTTGAGCCTGTCTCAGCTCCTGTTTTCGAGCCTTCACAAGAACCTCCCACCTTGGTGAATAAGGATGATTGGAAGGCTTTTGGATCTACCCTACTGGATGGAGTTGAGAAACTCATGAATACCCAACCATCTCCTGTAACCAATCTGAGTGAAAGTGATTCTTTATTGTTGTTGGAAAACATCAAATGGAAGATTCAATCCAAGATGCTTCAAGAGATTCAAGAAGTCAAAGTTGAGAATAAACTGCTCAGTGATGAAGTAAAAACACTAAAAGGTATGGATGAAGAAATGAATAGAATGATAACCTTAAGACCAGAAACTTCTGTTGTTAGTCAGACCCCATAGGATGTAGCCTGACTGATTCAACCTCATTTAACTTCCTTAGCAGAGAAAGTAGATGAAAGAAATAAGAATATTGTTCAAGAGATGTGTGAGCTTGTTATTGGACTTAACAAGTTAGCTAATGAGTGTAAGGTTTATCTCCAGAAAGTTATATACCAACTCACTGCTTCTCATACTACTGGAAAATCATCTCAAACTTCTTTAAACAGTGATCTGCTTTGAACAGTTTTCAAGGAAGTACTTCAGGTTGTGCTTAGTGGCTTTGATAAAGAATATTTATCTGATTTTATCAAGAACAGTGAAAGAGTTCTTGATTTTGTGTGCATACATTCCAAGATTTATAATGATGCTCAGTAATAAATTTCTAAGAAAGTGTACTTCTACTTCAATTGGATCTTCTCTAAGAATGACATGACAAACCACTCCATGTATCTTGTTGAAAATCTGAGGATCCCTCCTGTAACTCAAGATTTCAAAACTCAAGTCCAAATGCTGAAATATTTTACTCATTTTTGGATAAGTTTATGGAAAATAATGATGAATTTGAGAAATCTATGCAGTATGGTGGTGAAATCATTGCTGGCTTCATCAAAATTTTGCGGCCTTATCTTCTTGTTCAGAGGACTTCCATTGTTGCTTATACAGCTACACCCCTAAGATATGGTTTTTCTACCTTCTCATCCTCATCCCTAGCCTCCACATCTATGTATTTCACTCAGGCCCTGAGTTAGATCAGGCCTATAATCCTTGATAAAATAGTTTCCTTGGTCTTCTACTGCACCTAATTTGGCCCCTTCTATTTTTGATGGACTCCCTTTACCTTCTTTGTCCACTGGTTCACACCCTTCTTTTACTTATTCCTCTGCTCATATGGCTCCTTCTTCTGATGCTGCTACAAAGGAAAAAGAGAAGACAAGTCAGTGCTAACAAATACTGTTTACAATCTTTTGATAGGGATGTTTTATGTAGTCTTATTCCTTATTGTTTGTAATAACCCTCTTTATCCATCTAAGGCATTATGAACATTTATTGTCTATTTCTGATTTACCCTTTTTGATAATCCCAAAAGAGGGAGAAATATGTATTTTATATGCTATAAATTCACATTAAAGAAGAGACACATTGCCTAAGAATAAATCTCTCACTCACATGATTTTTGATCATTAAAAAAGAGAGATTGTTGGAATCCTCATGTATTAATTGTGTTTTAATTATCACAAATCATATACATTCTGTAAAGCCTGTTAATCCTATGTAATCTATCTGAAATCATGTGTATGAATTATTTGTATCTTTATTATTTAAATAATATTATACAATATATTAATTTCTATATATTATGTTTAATTACTGTATATATATTTAATTTACTTCATAATTATTTATTTGATAAATGACTAAGTCTAAACCATTTTATGAATATCACTATTTAAGTTTATATACAATTATTTGGCTAGGTCTGAGAAACCGTGAGTCTACCACTAGTTGTGCTTTTCTGGAAAACCATCTAGACACCGTAACCATCTAGACACCATAACCATCCAGACATTGTAACCATCCAGACACTGTAACCATCCAGAAACCATTTCAAGGAGACACCATTTCATGGAGACACCGTTTACAGACAAACTGTGACACCATCTCTTAATATTTTTTGTCGTTTTTCAATTTAATTTCTAAGGGTCATATTTGAAGATTTTAAATGCACTAACATAATTAATGTTTATTTGTAGACATATCATCTGATAGTACGAGGCACGAGGTGCAAAATACATGCATCTTGTCAGCTCCAACACATGCACTCCATGAATAAAAGAGAAGTGCGGCCCGAAAACAATAAAGAGCATAATAATGACATACTCACAAGCTTTTCTAAGCAAAGAACTGACACATGCAACTCAACATTCCTGAAGTACACATGAATCATTCTTGAATCAAAAAACTGGACACCAAAGATCAGACTCGTCGAGTACATCTTCACATTGACAATACCACGAAGAACACAAGCCAGATCTAGCTAACTTACGATACTCTGTCTTCTATGAGAGGACTCGATTTCTGCATCTGTTTCATCCCAGAAGTCCAGAGCTGCATAGAATAACACTCAGAGCACTTCTAACCTTATCTCATCATTTATGCTCTTCTGTGTATCATTTTTCTTACCTTTCGAGCAGTGTGTATGTGTGTATTAAACACGCATTGTCTCCTGCATCAAATTGAAGGATACAATATATATTTTCTCTTACATCTTTTTACACCTGTGTATTCCCACAGAAATGTGTGGAAGAGGTTCTTGTGTGACCTGTTACTTCATACCCACAAAGAACCGTGGAAGAGGTCTTGTGACCTAGACAGTCTTGTGTACTATTTTAATTCCCGATACAGGCTGTGTGCCATGTTTATTTATATAAACTGTTTGGTGGAAGGTGATTACTAAGTAGAGTGGATTGGGTCTCGTCTTGAGACTGAAACACTGGTTTTATATCCATTGTGTTGTTTATTTTTAGTGTTTTCTGTTTTACTATTTAATTCATAAATCGCTAAATTCATTTTGATAGTTAATTTTGGTAAGATGTTACAATTCTATTACATTATTAGAATAACTTCAAAAGTAATGTTAATAACCAATATTAAGATTACTGAGAATTAATCAATCTTCTAAGAAGTTATTTAAATAGTCAAACATTCATAATAGTATAACCTTGATTAACTGGTTTGTATTTAACTTTATTGGAGAACCCTTTTAAGATTACTATTTAAACAGAAATTTTGAATAGATACTCAATTCATCCCCCCACCCTCTTGAGTATTATACTTCGACCAAAAAGGTTGATTTTTCACCATAAAGTACTCACCATGCCATAAAACTATATCTATAATAGATATACTACACATATGGTCAGCTCAATATTTTCATTCCATGCATGTGAGAAAATGTATTTTATGGGAGATTCAAGTGGAAGTTATGCACATCAAGATCATACCTAAATATGAGGAGTTCAAATGCAACAAAAGGGATAGGGTGAATGATACATAGAAGATAAATTAGATGAAAATATGTAGTTATATATTTTTGGTTATCTCTCTCTCCCATGAATAATCAGATATATTTTAAGGGGAGATTTGAGAATATTCATGCACAGGATATTCTCATCGTATCTAGGAAGATTTAAAGGTGGTTCAAAGTGGATAAATACAAGGATAAATAAAACAAGATATGGAGAAAATATATGGGATATAAAAAGAATTATATCTTAAGGATCCTTTTTAATAAATATGTGGAGTTTTATCACATGATGGTGATTGAAAACCTACTAGGGTAATCTTGGTAGAAGATCAAAGTCCAATAGTGTTCGAAACTTTTTTTTAATTGTCTATTTCCTATCCTAGAAATCATAGTTTATTAATTGTTGAGCGGTTAACTATGAGTGGTTAGGTTTCATAGGAGGGGGTGGAACTTGTTGAAAGGGATGTGTATGTAATGTTTTAATTTTTTATTGATTGTGGGGAGTTCATATTCATTTATTATTTCATTCAGACTTATTTTATATCACATTCCCTAAGGACTAGTGAGAGTGATGGTTCTTTAGGGGGTATATCAAATGTAGTTGAGGGGAGTGGGAGACCTATTGCCAACTTAAACTCTATCTTCTACTTTGAGATAGATTTTATTATACAAAGGTTGGTCATAGATTTCCAATAAAAAGGGATCTAAAGGTCTAGGTAGTTCTAGTTTGTACTGAGAGGTAAGTCTTAATACTCCAAGAAGTATCATGGGTGATGATATGATTTCTTACATAAGTGAGGTTGAAATGATCTTAGTTAATGAGAAACCATCCATGGATTTGATTCTCTTCCCTCTATCTTTTTTTAGTTAGTTTAGTTTTATTTAATCATGAAAAGTTCTATATCTTGAGTTATTAATTCCTATTGTTTAAGGTTTCAACCTCTAGACATTCATATCATATATTATTACTTCATAGTTATAGTAATTTGTGGTTTCATGTCATTTATTTACGTTTGACTAGTAGTTTTTTAGGCGTCATGTTAATGTAATTAGAGGGGATACTTAATTTGGATACACCTTTGGGAAGGTGGTTATATCATGTTAAAAGAAGACATGTGGTGGTTGGTTTCTACAATCACTTAGAAATTTCTCTATATTGGATTTCTCTTTCTCTGAAATCAGATTTGATATGGATTGTATGATTCACTTTCAAGATCACATAAATTACTAATGAAGGCGGGTTACCATTTCTTTACTTACTAGTGATAAGTATAAATTCATGAGTGGGTTTTTTGGGTTCTTTATGTTGAGCCCAACCTTCAGATGTTCGGATTTATTAATTTCTAGAGTATTGTTTTTGGTGTTAATTAGGTGATAATTACACCTTGTTTTTATTCATTAGTGGACCAGTTCTAGGAAAATCTTCCCAACAATTTCTAAAACTTTCCTCCTAGGATAGAGGCCAATTTTTCTATTGATCTCATCCCTGATGTTGAACCCATATCAATACCCACATATCATATGGAATAGACCAAGTAAATAGAGATGGATATTTAGTTTGAGGACTTTTATTTGAAGGGATTTATACGTTTAAGTGTGTCCCCATGTAGAGCTCAAGAATTATTTTACAAGGAGATGACACCTTTAGATTTTGTATAGATTATAGGAAACTGAATCTGATCACCATGACAAGAAATTATCCACCTCCATACATGAATAATTTTTTGAATCAGTTGATGGGAGCCAAGTAGTTATCCAAAATTGATCTATGACTAGGTTTTCATCAGATTCAAGTGAGGATATCAAACATACCACAAATGGTGTTTAAAAGTAGCTATAGGCTATATAAGTTTCTAATGATATCATTCAACTTGAATAATGCACTAGAAGTATCCATATTCCTTAGGAATAAGATATTGCATCCTTAACCAAACTCTTTTATTGTTGGGTTTGTGGATGAAATCCTTGATATATTTTAAAACTCCGATGCTTCAAGGATAATATATATAGATATTATTAAGAATACATGAGGCATGTCAAATTTATATAAAGCTCTTGAAATACTGCTTCTAAATTTAAAAAGGTGAGATTCATCAACAATGTCATATTTGAGGTTAAGATTTTTATTGTTTTAGAGTAGGTAGACCATGATATCTTGGAAGTCCCAAAAATGTTTCTGATATTAGTAGTTTCATTGATATGGCTCGTTACTATAGACAGTCCATTCATGATTTCTCATGATTTATAGCAACCATTGCTTGTTTAGTTGGAGAAATGGGTGAATATTAAAAAGGGTGTTAATTGACCAATTTATAAAGTTTTAAACATTATAATGGAGTTGAAAAGAATAATGAAATGAAAAAAAAACAAAATAATAAGCATGAAATTTTTTATAGCAATTTAAATCAAAGTGATCAAATGCCTACTCTTCACTTATCTATATCCACGAGAGAATGAACCCCACTTATAATAACCTTTATAGGGGAGTCACAACCAAATTAAAAGGTTCATTTTATAGTGAATCTAAAATCAACACAAAACCCCAACTTTTAATGAGGACTCACAAAACCTGACACAACCTGCCTTTTCTCCCCATAAGCACAAACCAAATAACCTACCTTTTTCTCCTTAGAGGAACCCAAGAGACTTTCATTTTTCACTCTAGAGGCACAACCCAAACAACCTGCATTTTTCAACATAAAGGCATAACCCAAGCATACCTTTTAATGGAGGTAAAACCAAGTAGGTCATACATTTAAATTCAAAACAATAAACCAACATTTTATACATAAAGAAATAGATATAGAAATACAACACCACAAAACCAAAATAAATAGTTGTAAATTCTAAATATCATAGCTTTGATCACTTAATGAGAAGTAGAGTGAAGCACATTTAAGTCTAAAAATAATAATTCTAGTAGAAATGGTAGTGATTTCAACAGTGTACACTGTGTACTTTGACCTTGTCACATTGTGAAGGGCACTTAACTATATTCCAGTTTTTCAAATATTTATTTTTAGAGATCTTTTTTTCATCAAGAAAATATTTCTGAGTTGGGAAATTACTTTCTTTGAATCTTCATGACCATTACAACAATCATTTCATGGAAATCTAAAAAAATTCATAAATCCCTAAGTTAAAATAATAAAGATTATACCTTTCAATACAAAATATGAAATAAAAAGAAAATATATTTTCATAACTACAATAATTAAATAAAATATAAAACATATATAATTATTAAAATATTAATTTCACATGTGAGTCAGAGATCTATGTACAAGTGAATTCATGTGCGAGTATATTCGCATACGAGTGAATTCACATAAGAGTCAAAAATACGTAGGAGTTAATCTACATAAGAGTTGTGTACTTCGCCAGAATTTCAGGATAAAGAATTCAAATGTCCGTGTAAGTCTTTAAGAGTCTTCCCATGAGAATACTTCACATAGGAGTACGTCTCCTACAAGTACTTAACATAAGAATAAAAAACCATCTTCCCTGTGTACTTAAGAGTCCAATAATTATAAAAAATTTTAGTTATTCACATAAGGGTACATCATGAAACAATGGTCTATGGAAGAGTATTTCAACTGAGAATAGAATATTCAAAAAATAAGCATCTAGACCATATTAAAGCAAAATAGTTTATCATAAACTAAAATCTAAATAAAAAATATTATTACCAGAATATACATAATAATAAAAACATGAATAATTAAATGAATAAAAAATTTAACATTCTTTTATTCTTCAAGATGTACCATATTGAAAAAAAGAAATTATTTATTCTAACTCATTTAGAGGTAATAAAAAAAATAGGATTTTGTAATCAGGGTCGGCCCTAGGGAAATCCTAGTAAGCCCCTGGGCTAGGGAAACAAGCATGATTTCTACTGTACATGTACTGTACAAGCATTGTGGCAGCTTGGAAGGGGAAACATTTATGCTCCTCGTATTGGGCAACAAAAATTATAAGGGTTTTTGGGGACAGTCCTGTTTTTAATTATAAAAAAATAAATAAAGAGGCAAGGAGCCACACAACAATCTCTACCTTTTTATAGTTATAAAATCAATTATTTAACATATGAAAATACTCCCCATTTTTTTAAATAGTCAAAATAAATTATTAATATTCTTCCCCTTATTGCAAACATGGAAGAATGCTTTAATTAGATATAAAGCAGAAATTTTAGCTTTTGAAGTAGATTTTAAAACAAATTTAAAGATTTTAAAACCTGTAATTTCTGCATAGTTGAGTAGATTTAAAGAACATAACTCTCCCTAAAATCATGTATCCAAAAAAATATCAACTAAATTAAAAATAAAAACAGTAAAGCTTCACCATAATTTTAGCATTCTTCTCTTGAATAAATAAACTACTAGATGCAGATTTTAAATTATAGTTGTATAAAGCTGAAATTTTAGCATTTGAAGTAGATTTTAAAATAAATTTAAATATTTTAAAACCTGTCATTTCTGCATAGTTGAACAAATTTAAAGAACATAACTCTCCATAAAATCATGTATCCAAAAAAATATCAAATAAATTAAAAATTAAAACAGTAATGCTCCACCATAATTTTAGCTTCCTTCTCTTGAATAAACAAACTACTGGATGTAGATTTTAAATTATAGTTGTCTAAAATAGTGAGAAATCTGAACAATTCCTATAAAATAAAAAACTAGATCTACCAAGGATCTAAAAAATAGATTAACATATTCAAAGAATTATAAATTATTTGTAGTGAATTAAAAGTAACCAAAAGTTATTGAACATGCCAGTAAATCAGATTACAAAAATACATTATATGTTCACTGGCCATAAATTAAAGAACTGGAGAATAATAAATAGAATACTCATGCTGAATATATTATATTAAATCTAAATATTTAAACTGAAACTCCCCTGAATATAACATATTTAAATCACATTTTGATCATTGCAAGTGCATAGACCCAAACTAACCTGAGCCACCACTGCATTTGACCCAGATTAGATCCAGTGCAATGGGACAGGATAACAGAGTTGGGTGGATAAGAAATGGATGGGGAATCTCCCAGGAATCAAACCCATATGAAGCAGAATTAGTATAAAGTGACAATGCTTGTAAAAAATCTGAAACCCACAAGAAACAGAGCCTGTGAACTCAACCGCTGGAAGAAACAATAACAATGCCAAACCCAAAAAATCACCAAAAACTAGTTAAGAAAAAAGGGGGTGAAGGAATTTTAGATGGAAAAAACACCAGAAACAGCAACCAAAACTCCAATAGCACCTGAAAGTGATGACCCATGTCACGACCCGTCCCCCGAGGCATGTGCCGTGACTACCCCAAGCCTTCCTTCCCTAGGCCAGGGGATGGAGACTATCACCAAAGGCGTAAATCCCTAAAAATGTGAAGGAATTTCCATTATAAACTGAATACACACACATAACAGTGTACGAGCTGTAAGTAAATACTAAGTAAAGTTGTATACAAAAGAGGGATGAAAAGTAAAGGGGCCTGAAATACAATCCCAACTAGAAAGTGAAAGTAAAACTGAAAAACAAGTAAAAATAAAAAAAGAAAACCAGCTATTGGTTCGCCTTTCAGGGTTCCTACCTGAAGGGTAGGTACATATGGCCTCCTCAGCACTCCACGTCCATCAGTCTCCTCCGTGTACCGACTCGTCGTAAGGTCCACCTCTGGGTACCGTTCAGTCCTGCTACTCAGCCTCAGTCACCATTGTCCATCATCTGCATCCAACACAATGAGGTGTGTGCATAGCCCATGTAGGGGTGAGTATAACGATACTCAGTAGGGACCCCAAGACCCTCAGGGTCTCAAAAATCCAACAAGGATATACCACAGAGTATGAGATCAACAGGTAGCCATTACTTAGGTAAATTCTCATACATATTCCTAAGTTATCAAGAAACCCATCTCAATCATGAGGAAAACACAGAAGTCACTGACTCCACTCACATAGGTATACAACTTTTGTAGAGAGATATAGATGATAAGATGTAGCCACTAAATCATCTAAGCTGTCGGACCAACACATGATCCAGGACCAGCTATCCTGTCTGACCAACACATGATCCAGGAATAGAAGTTAGAACTGTCGGGCCAACGCATGATCTAGGAACAGTCATCAAATTTGTTGGACCAAAACATGATCTAGGACCACCTATTCTGTCATACCAACACATGATCCAGGAACAGAAGTTAGAACTATCAGACCAACACATGATCTAGGAACATTAGTCAGTGCACAGCCAGCCTCAGGGTTTCCACTAGCATGCTTGATTCCGGGAGTGTCTACTCCTCAAGCCAAGAGATGATACATCAACGGCCACTTCATCCTAAGTTGATGTATCCTGAAGTTCTGTCTCATCAAAAGGAACACAACGCAATAGATGGTGCCTCAATCAGACGCCCAGTCTTAGAGTTATTGGCATTTCTATTCCGTGGGCCCGGTTGGATTTAGTTTCAATCCAACCGAACCGTAACTTAACTACATCTAAACCTCAAGTGGGGTATTCCAAAATAACTATATCACTCCAAGATTTTCTTCACCACATACGATTCGTCAATTGGACACTCGTAGGCCAAGTTATGGGCGAAAAGGTGAAATAGGGCCAAAACGGGTCCGGGTCCGATCTAGCCCTGTCGGACTGACCCGTCCCGACCCGGGTCCGGACTAGGGTCTGACCAGGTCCATGGGTCTGACCTGGTCTGTGGGTCCAACCCGGTCCGTGGGGGTGGCCCTGTAACACCCCGAGATTTTATGAAAAATATTCTTTTTAATTTCATTAATGTCTTGTGTTGTACGCTACACCAAAAGGAGCTTGCACAACACGCATCCTTGACTTGCCTTTCATTACACACAATCGCAACCTTTCTTGATAGTGTGTGTAGTACGTAATACCGAGTCACACTAAACAACGATATGCTATTAAAATATTATTAAAACTAGCTGTTATGAATAGTAATAACCACTTTTTGAAATTTTGTAAATTTTATTTTTCAAAATGGTCTTCATTTTTTGAGTCGGAATATCGAAATTAGCTTAGGTTGAAATTTTGGTAATTTTCGGATAACTTTCATATTTTGATGAATAATGGAAATTACTAAATTTTAATTAAAAACAACTTTTTCAATTGAAATAATTAATAGTGATAAATTATTAATTTTAGTGGTTTTAAAGTATATTTAGAATATATTTTTACAATTTAATACAATGATGGTCATTGGATGTAATTTCACATTTAAACCACTTATAAACAAGTTTCAATCTTTTGATAGTTATTATCTCTTAAAAACACGCTATTTGTTTTGACGACGGGAATTAATTTTTAAATTAGATAATTCAACTGATATGTTTTGAATTTGGTAAAATAGACATCATTTTTTAGTTCATAATATCAAATATATCTTAGGCCTAATTTTTGGCATTTTTCTGAAAACATTCAATTTTTGATGAATAGTGAAACCACTAAGTGGTTGTAAAAAAAAAACCGAATTTTTCATAAAACTTAATTTTACCGCTTCTGTGAGTGGAATTTCAAAAATCCAAGAGACACGGTTGATGTCAGTAAGTAAAATTTGGTTCAATGAGATGAAAATAATTTTTGGTGAATAGTAACTTTTTACTTTTATTTACCACGGTTAAAAGTAAATAGGGTAATTAAGGGTAGAAATGATATTATTATTACCCTAACACATGTCCTAATTCTATTGGACAAGTGTAATTCGACCAAAAACAAATTTAGGAATAAAATATCACCATTTAGACCCACTTGGATTAGATTAGGACATTTATTATTAATTTATTCAAAGAAGAGTTAAAAGAGTTAAAATCAAAGTATATTTACTAAAACATTTTTAATATGGGGTTATACATAAGATAAATTCGACTATAAATATTCATTAGAAATCTAAAAAGATTTCCTACATAATGGTATTTTATTTTCAATTTTTAGACATTAAATAATTTAATTTATTTATGACACAACGATAATGCAGTAATTATCTTATTAATGAAATATTGACATAATTGATGTTATAAATACCCAAATAAATATAATTTGAGACTTTTTATGAATTACACTAATTTTCTAGGATAATATTAAATGTTATTATGGATTTAATTAACTTTTTTCGAAGTTATAATTCTGTTAGGATTTTCACAAAAAATCAATTTCTAAATAGTGTCAAAATTGAAATAAAATAGTTTTTAAAACAAATATTTTATTATTAATTGTTATTTTATTCCTAAAAATCTAAGGTTCGGAAAAATGACTTAGATAAGGTTATATATATTAATAATAAACAACTTGGGGTTCTTTTGGCTTGATATAGTAAGTTTATTAACCTTATAGTATAAGAACACAAGAAGACACGGTAAAAGTAAAATTATTTAACTTAATGTTAAATCTAAATGATAAGGGTAAAATAGGAACCTAAACTTGTCTAAATTCTATTGGATGAGAGGATTTCTACCCATCCCCACCTTAGCCTCTAAATAAATCAATTTGGAGCTATTTAAAACCGAACTTGACTTTATAATAAAATAATATTTTTAGTTATTCCAAAGGTGCCCCTCTCCTCCCTTATAAAAGGGAACCTCCTCCCTCTCTTCCTCACACAACTTTGAGCCTTCAAGCTCGGCCAACCCCTACCAAATTATTCTTCTCAACTTCCCTAGAAACATCCTAGAGGTTATGGTCTTCCTCAAAGACCAATTTTAGTGCCCTAAGAGGAGGTCTCAAAGAGGCGCTTCAAAGAAGAGGTAATTTCCGTTACCGATTCTTTCACTTTTATTTCTTATTCCACTTCTTCTTCTTAGGTTGTTTCATTATGAAGTAATATCATCAATATCACTCATATACTGATATGTTATTATAAGTATGAAACAATCCTATTTCACCATCTATCCATCCTACGGAAAACAAAATCACCGCGTGTGCGTACGTACGGAATACCGTCTCCACGCCGTGGTGAAATCTATTTTCCACCACCACCTTACTTGTATGGGTATAATGGTGTAAATAATAACTATATATTGTTATTTTAAATTGATATTGATTCTGAAATAGTATAAATACACTCCAATACAGTCCCACGATCATGAGAACGATATCATCGCTCGTGCGTACGTACGGACTACCGTCTCCACGACGCGATGAGATTCATTCTCCACTTTAACCATTCATGAATGATTATAAAGTAATAATGAAATATATGACATAATAATGATACTGGATTTATGTGTATATATATTAATTCCATCTACTTAATTCCGCTCAACTCAATAAGGAAACGAAAACAGCGTTCATGCGTACGTACGGCCTACCGTCTCCATGAACGGTGTATTTCATTCCTTTTACTGATTTATTATATATATGTATATTTTGAATATATATATATAAATCATGTTTTATATTCTTTAATTAAGTAATCATGATCTAAGTAACCATATTAATAATTAAAAGTCAAAACACGGACGACAAATGAAACAATTTTACCAAAAACGCTCTTTAACATGGAATTTACAAAAGAACGGGTAATATAAAGTCATAAGTGAACCATATATGATATCATAACAATGAATATGATTCTGTAATAAGTCAATGACATTATTTAAATCATTATACAGTAGGTTCAGACACTTACAAAGCAAATCAGTCCTAAGGTAAGGGAAATATCACAATCTCATTTTTATCCGAGATTGTTTGTACTTTGAAATTTACTAGGGTGTATTTTATCATACACATCCATGTTTCCTGAATATGTAATATTATTTCCATCCACCTACAATTGTTTAAATCCAATTTTACCCTTCGGTGAGTTTTTAGTAAAAGATATGAAATGAATCTTTTGTCATTTTTCGTATGAGGTAAGTTTTGACTTTTCCGACAAAAGTATGAGAAGAATGTTTTTTTAACTTATACGGCATGAATGGATTTTTAAAACATTATTTACAAGAAGCTTCCTTTACAAGTTTTCAAGTGTATCTTTAATCAAATTCTTTTAGTTTAAAGTTGTATGACATGTTAAGAAAGGAAAAATGTTTTTGAAGAAGAAAGGATATTTTCCTCAAGAATGGAGTTCAAGTGTTTTATCAAAATTATTTTCCATCTAAGATAATAAAGGGTTCTGTTTTTATCCCTATTATTACATTGATTTGATTATGTTGTGATGGAATTATTTTTATGAATTCCTTTATCTTATATGAATTATTTTATGATGTCATGATGTTTAAGATTCCCATTTGTATTACATGGGTTATGAAATGATGTATGATTTATGATTTTGTGGCACACATAAGAATGGTATCATTATGAGATTGGTGGGACCTATATCTCCCTCCAATGCATTGGGTAATGATTTTATATCTCATGAGATAGACATGGCTGGAATGGTAGGTTATACCGGTTCAGTGAAACAGGACTGAAACGAGGGTGACTCGGTTCAGAAAGGGACTTTGTCCACTAAGATAATCTTGGAAATGAGTCTTGACTAACAAGAAATGATTCTCTAGGATTATGTGTGCATGCCACAAAGTTTAATGTTTTATGTTATGATTATTGTGATTACATTTCACTGCCATGAGTTATCCCAGATTATGAAATTATGATCTCTTTTTCAGGTTAAGATTTCCAAAAGATATGTTCTTATGAATATGATGTGATTGATATTTCTTTTGTTTACCCTTACTGAGCATTTGAGCTCACCCTTTTATGTTTTCTTTTCCCCCGGATATAAAGAAAGGTTTTAGGTAAGGAAAAAAAGAGAAGATCTTTATGGGAGATGTTGAAGATCTTTCACCATGATTAGAAGATTACGTTCCGAGTTTCCAAAGACACTAAACTATTACGGTCCTTGTGTGTGTGTTTTTGTTATGTACTAAGTATTCCGCAAAAGTAATGTAATGTCCATGTACGTCAAGCTTCGGGTCTCTACAGTTGGTATCAAAGGAAAGGTTTAGTCAACCTTTGGAAACTAGGATGCGAAAACGTTAGTGAGATCCCTAGAGATATTTCTAAGGTATGTCTAGGGATGTCCCTAAGGATAAGTATGCGTATAGGTTATAGTACTAGAATTACGCTAACGATCAAAGAATTAAACCTAAGATGTTAGATTTTGAAGGTACTCCCCCTTTATTATGTTGTTTTCCCTAGCATGATTTTTGCCTCTCACACTATTCTTTTTGGGTTTTAGACGATGGCTGGAACCCGAAGGAACCGTGTTGATCAATGCAATGGACAATGCAATGATTGCCCTCCTGAACAAACATTTGTTATGGGAGATGGAGTGAAAAATCTTATTCCTATACTTACACAAGATATGAATCATTCTGGACTTCCAAATGAGCAGATAAGGGAACAATATTCTATTGAGTCCTTCATGAGGCAA
Source organism: Viscum album (assembly GCA_963277665.1). NCBI lineage: Eukaryota > Viridiplantae > Streptophyta > Magnoliopsida > Santalales > Viscaceae > Viscum > Viscum album. The sequence goes on from OY728159.1 coordinate 1,358,652,407, forward strand.
CGTCCACCTTCTTTCAGTGGGACTTCCAATCCACTTGTTGCTGAACAATGGATCAGTACCACTGAAAAGATATTTTCAGTTCTTCAGTGTTCTGAACATGATAAAGTCATCTTAGCAGTGTATCGTTTGGAAGGTGAAACTGATCAATGGAGGAATCTTATCAAGAATACGAGGCCCAGAGATGAAATTGAGTCCATGGAATGGGACGAGTTCAAGAACTTGTTTTTCAGTAAGTACTTCCCTCGTATTCTTCGAACAAAGATGGAAAAGGAGTTTCTTGAGCTGAAGCAGAAGGATGATGAATCTGTTGGTATATACGAAGAGAATTTTACAAGACTTGCAAGGTATGCATCTGGCATTATCATCCAACCTGAAAGTAAAGTTAATCGATTTTTCAGTGGCTTAAAACCATGTCTTCGAAGGGCATTAGCTATAAGAGACCACAATAGCTATGAAGAAATTGTGCGTTGTGCTATCAAGGTAGAAATGGAAGTTGGTGTTACATATCCATCTCATGGTTTTGACAAGAAACGAAAGATGGAGTTCAAGGAGAAATCTCAGAATAATGGTGAAAAGAAGATGAATGTTTCCTTATGTACAAAGTGTGGAAAGAATCATGGTGGAGATTGTCTTAAAGGGACTAGAAAATGTTTTAAGTGTGGAAAAGAAGGTCATCGAGCAGCTGAGTGTCGAGGTAATGGAAAAAGGGTTTCTAATGATGTGAATAAAGCAAACACTGCAGAGAACGCACCACCAACACTTCAATGCTTCAAGTGCAAGGAAATGGGGCATTATGCTAATAAATGCCCTAATCCAAGGGTTAGTGATGATCGACATGAGCAACCGCTTAAGGCAAAGGACAAAGGGAAGTCACATGCGATCACTATTGGTGATGTTGAATATGACAACGATGTGGTGGAATGATTAAGTGTTTATGTAATGGGATTCCAAAATAATGTTGTATCATGGATTATTGGAATATTTATGTATTGGTCTAATGTGGTATTCAAAGTGATTGAGATGTTTTTGGAAATAAGATGATATGCGCATAATGAAGGGAAAACGAGAAAATGAAATGTTTAACAGTATTAATGAGCTCATGATTGATATAAGGACTAAGTGATATCATGGTTTGAGTATATAGAATTTTGAGGATTTTGGTATGTGGAAAGTGTTAACTTTTAACTGCATTCATGTTTTCACTAAGGTTCAATGGGTATTCATTCTTCAAGAGAATACATGATGAAGGTATTCACATGTTTGTAATTTGACCAACAAGATATATCTTATGATATATGGGGGATAACTGATGGCATTCATGTGATTGTTCTGTGACATTTCAAGTAATAATTTTCTTTATACTATGAGCTTGGACCGAAGTATTTTAGATAATCCTAAAGATTAGAATGGATTATATTGGACATAAGTTAGGATAAAACGTTTTTCGATATTATTAATGGGATGTTATAGTAATATAGCTTTAGAAAAAGGACAACCTGCAGGACGGGCGACAGCCCATCGCGTCGGACAAGGCTGTGGGAATCGAACCCACAACCGAAGTGCGACTGGCCTTTATCGCCTACCACTGGCCTACAGGAAGTCCATGTTTAGTAGAAACTAGTTTTATTATATTAAGTAGTATGATATATGAAGTATAAGTCCATTTTAGAAACCATATATGATTAATCTCACTATAGAATGACTTATGTATATTTAATAACTTTTGCTAACCTTTTGTTTGAGACAGATGGAATGACCCGTCATTCTATCACATGATCTGCTAACACTTCTCGAATAAAAAATTCAACTTCATTTATTTAAGAGATGAAGTGGAAATTGTTCAAGGCACGAACAACAGTGAGATTGTACCAAAATAAAGTAAGTATTTATTCTAATTCAAATTCTTCAACTTTAGGGAAACGATCTTGTAAACCAAAAATGTTGTCTTAGTGCTCTTATATCTGATGAATCAGATGGTACCTTAGATCGTCACAAATTTATGGCTTTGTGATTGCTATCTTTTCCATAGTCATGTTCTCTACCACTCTCCATCAGAACATGATGGTTAGATTTCTATTCCATATCCATATTTTCACCTATGTGGAAACCCAGTGATTAGTTTATTTGGGTAACCGTTACGTTTCATACTTTTGTTTTTAAAGATTGGTTTTGGTATTCCTTTTTACGATGTGGGTTTCTATTAAAAAAACTTTCGAATAGTAAACCATTTATAACCCCGACAAATTTCGAGGGCGAAATTCATTTTAAGGGGGGTAGAATGTAACACCCCGAGATTTTATGAAAAATATTTTTTTTAATTTCATTAATGTCTTGTGTTGTACGCTACACCAAAAGGAACTTGCACAACACGCATCCTTGACTTGCCTTTCATTACACGCAATCGCGACCTTCCTTGATATCGTGTGTAGTACGTAATACCGAGTTTCACTAAACAACGATATGCTATTAAAATATTATTAAAACTAGCTGTTATGAATAGTAATAACCACTTTTTGAAATTTTGTAAATTTTATTTTTCAAAATGGACTTCATTTTTGGATTCGTAATATCGAAATTAGCATAGGGTGAAATTTTGGTAATTTTCGGATAACTTTCATATTTTGATGAATAATGGAAATTACTAAATTTTAATTAAAAAAAACTTTTTCAATCAAAATAATTAATAGTGATAAATTATTAATTTTAGTGGTATTAAAGTATATTTATAATATATTTTTACAATTTAATACAATGATGGTCATTGGATGTAATTTCACATTTAAACCACTTATAAACAAGTTTCAATCTTTTGATAGTTATTATCTCTTAAAACCACGCTATTTGTTTTCACGACGGGAATTAATTTTTAAATTAGCTAATGCAACTGATATGTTTTGAATTTGGTAAAATAGACATAATTTTTTAGATCATAATATCAAATATAGCTTAGGCCTGATTTTTGGCATTTTTCTGAAAACTTTCAATTTTTGATGAATAGTGAAACCACTAAGTGGTAGTTAAAAAAAACTGAATTTTTCATAAAACTTAATTTTACCACTTCTGTGAGTGGAATTTCAAAAATACGAGAGACACGGTTGATGTCAGTAAGTAAAATTTGGTTCAATGAGATGAAAATAATTTTTGGTGAATAGTAACTTTTTACTTTTATTTACCACGGTTAAAAGTAAATAGGGTAATTAAGGGTAGAAATGATATTATTATTACCCTAACACATGTACTAATTCTATTGGACAAGTGTAATTCGACCAAAAACAAACTTAGTAATAAAATATGACAATTTAGGCCCACTTGGATTAGATTAGGACATTTATTATTAATTTATTCAAAGAAGAGTTAAAAGAGTTAAAAATAAAGTTTATTTACTAAAACATTTTTAATATGGGGTTATACATAAGATACATTCGACTATAAATATTCATTAGAAAGATAAAAATATTTCCTACATAATTGTATTTTATTTGTAATTTTTAGACATTAAATAATTTAATTTATTTATGACACAACGATGATGCAGTAATTATCTTATTAATGAAATATTGACATAATTGATGTTATAAATACCCAAATAAATATAATATGAGACTTTTTATGAATTACACTAATTTTATAGGTTAATATGAAATGTTAGTATGGATTTAATTAATTTTTTTCTAACTTATAATTCTGTTAGGAGTTTCACAAAAATCAATTTCTAAATAGTGTCAAAATTGACATAAAATAGTTTTTAAAACAAATATTATATTATTAATTGTTATTTTATTCCTAAAAATCTAAGGTTCGGAAAAATGACTTAGATAATGTTATATATATTAATAATAAACAACTTGGAGTTCGTTTGTCTTGATATAGTAAGTTTATTAACCTTATAGTATAAGAACACAGGAAGACACGGTAAAAGTAAAATTATTTAACTTAATGTTAAATCTAAATGATAAGGTTAAAATAGGAACCTAAACTTGTCTAAATTCTATTGGATGAGAGGATTTCAACCCATCCCCACCTTAGCCTCTAAATAAATCAATTTGGAGCTATTTGAAACCGAACTTGACTTTATAATAAAATAATATTTTTAGTTATTCCAAAGGTGCCCCTCTCCTCCCTTATAAAAGGGCACCTCCTCCCTCTCTTCCTCACACAAATTTGAGCCTTCAATCTCGGACAAACCCTGCCAAATTCTCTTCTCCACTTCCCTAGAAACATCCTAGAGGTTCTCGTCTTCCTCAAAGACCAATTTTAGTGCCTTAAGAGGAGGTCTCAAAGAGGCGCTTCAAAGAAGAGGTAATTTCCGTTACCGATTCTTTCACCTTTATTTATTCTTCCACTTATTCTTCTTAGGTTGTTTCATTATGAAGTAATAACATCATTATCACTCATATACTGATATGTTATTATAAGTATGAAAAAATCCTATTTCACCATCTATCCATCCCACGGAAAACGAAATCACCGCGTGTGCGTACGTACGGAATACCGTCTCCACGCCGTGGTGAAATCTATTTTCCACCACTACCTTACTTGGATGGGTATAATGGTGTAAATAATAACTATATATTATTATTTTAAAGTGATATTGATTCTGAAATAGTATACATACACTCCAATACAGTCCCATGATCATGAGAACGATATCATCGCTCGTGCGTACGTACGGACTACTGTCTCCATGACGCGATGAGATTCATTCTCCACTTTAACCATTCATGAATGATTATAAAGTAATCATGAAATATATGACATAATAATGATACTGGATTTATGTGTATATATATGAATGTCATCTACTTAATTCCGCTCAACTCAATAAGGAAACGAAAACAGCGTTCATGCGTACGTACGGCCTACCGTCTCCATGAACGGTGTATTTCATTCCATTTACTGATTTATTTTATATATGTATATTCTGAATATATATATATATATATATATATATATATATCATGTTTTATATTCTGTAATTACGTAATCATGATCTAAGTAACCATATTAATAATTACAAGTCAAAACACGGACGACAAATGAAACAATTTTACCAAAAACGCTTTTTAACATGGAATTTACAAAAGAACGGGTAATATAAAGTCATAAGTGAACCATATATGATATCATAACAATAAATATGATTCCGTAATAAGTCAATGACATTATTTAAATCATTATACAAGAGGTTCGGACACTTACGAAGCAAATCAGACCTAAGGTAAGGGAAATATCACAATCTCATTTTTATCCGAGATTGTTTATACTTTGAAATTTACTGGGGTGTATTTTATCATCCACATCCATGTTTCCTCAATATGTAATATTATTTCCATCCACCTACAATTGTTTAAATCCAATTTTACCCTTCGTTGAGTTTTTAGTAAAATATATGAAAGGAATCTTTTGTCGTTTTTCGTATGAGGTACGTTTTGACTTTTCCGACAAAAGTACGAGAAGAATGTTTTTTTAACTTATACGGCATGAGTGGATTTTTAAAACATCATTTCCAAGAAGCTTCCTTTACAAGTTTTCAAGTGTATCTTTATTCAACCTCTTTTAGTTTAAAGTTGTATGACATGTTAAGAAAGGAAAAATGTTTTTGAAGAAGAAAGGATATTTTCCTCAAGAATGGAGTTCAAGTGTTTTATCAAAATTATTTTCCATCTAAGATAATAAAGGGTTCTGTTTTTATCCCTATTATTACATTAATTTGATTATGTTGTGATGGAATTATTTTTATGAATTCCTTTATCTTATATGAATTGTTTTATGATGTCATGATGTTTAAGATTCCCATTTGTATTACATGGGTTATGAAATGATGTATGATTTATGATTTTTTGGCACACATAAGAATGGTATCATTATGAGATGGGTGGGACCTATATCTCCCTCCAATTCATTGGGTAATGATTTTATATCTCATTAGATAGACATGGTTGGAATGGTAGGTTATACCGGTTCAGTGAAACAGGACTGAAACGAGGGTGACTCGGTTCAGAAAGGGACTTTGTCCACTAAGATAGTCTTGGCAATGAGTCTTGACTAACAAGAAATGATTCTCTATGATTATGTGTGCATGCTACAAAGATTAATGTTTTAAGTTATGATTATTGTGATTACATTTCACTTCCATGAGTTATCCCAGATTATGAAATTATGATCTCTTTTGCAGGTTAAGATTTCCAAAAGATATGTTCTTATGAATATGATGTGATTGATATTTCATTTGTTTACCCTTACTGAGCATTTGAGCTCACCCTTTTATGTTTTCTTTTCCCCAGGATATAAATAAAGGTTTTAGGTAAGAAAAAAAAGAGAATATCTTTATGGGAGATGTTGAAGATCTTTCACCATGATTAGAAGATTACGTTCCGAGTTTCCAAAGACACTAAACTATTACGGTCCTTGTGTGTGTGTTTTTGTTATCTAGTAAGTATTCCGCAAAAGTAATGTAATGTCCATGTACGTCAAGCTTCGGGTCTCTACAGGCCCGGCCCGTGGTGGGTCCGGCCAGGTGGCCCGTGGTGGGTCCGGCCCGGCGGCCCTCACTGGGTCCGGCCCGGTGGTTCGTTCTAGGTCCGGCTTAGCGGCCCGCGCTGGGTCCGTCTCACACGGCTGGTGGCCCACACGACTGGCGGAATGGTGGCCCATGGGGTCCGCCTAGTCGCGTCCCGGGGAGAGGCTGCACGCCCCCTACTAACTCGAACAACATAGTCATTCGAGTGGGAATAAAACAGGATCCAAGTGGCATCGGTCCGCATCACACGGGACCCACAGTGGGTCCCCCTCCTTCGGCGACCCGGTGCCTCGGGCCGCCAGTCTTCATCGCGTCCAGGCTCGAGCCGGTCGTTTTTGCATTGACGTGGCTAGGGAGTTGTGGCTTCTCCCACTATGTCGTGTGATGACGTCACACCCCTCCCACGGCCTGGTGGCCGCTTGTGTGCACCGTCATGGCCGGGGGTCACGACTCCTTCCTCAGCACGGCGCAATGGTGTCGTGCCCCTCTGGCGGCCATGTGCTTCCAGTTTTCTTCTAGGCCAGCCCGACGTCGGCCGTCGTTGCACCTCCACCATCATCAACAAGCGAGGAAAAACGGAGGGGGTTGGGCCATGTTCATTCGGCTGGGGTCCTCCGCGTTATGGTGAAAACATTCAGAAAAAAGTAAACCTTGTTTGAACGATGAAGAACGGGAATAAATTCAAACTTGAATCCCCTACCTCGGGTTCGTTGTCTTTTAACGAATTCGCGGAAAGGCCAACGTCGACTCGTTGACATTGGGAAAGAAGATGAAGAAGTCCAGGACATCGGCGGTGGCATTCTTCAAGGACGACACTTCCCCCCGGTTGCAGATCATTCTTTGTTAGCGGAACAAGTGTTCTTTGTTGGAGAGTTATTTTCTTCCCAAGATCCACCAAAAAGAGAAATGCCTACAAAACAATAGTTTATGACATCTTATTAATTTGTTGGCATAGAATTCAAAAATGTTTAAATTAATTAATTGAATGTGTTCAATTAATTAATTGAAAGGGTTGGCACCATAAGTGGGGAGTTCAAGGTGGTTTCTTCCCACATAAAGGTGGGAGGGTCCATGAGGTTATACCTCGGGTGGTCCCCACCAAATTAATTAAGAAGATGTGTTTAGACCTTGGGTGGGCCCCACCACCATAACCTATCATGGGTGGTTAAGGTGTGGTGGCCCCAACCTCTAACCTCCTCTTGGAGGTTTTAACCAACTAAAAATAAATTAAGACAAGCACTTAATTTATTTTATTTTTCCCACGTAAAACCGAAAAACTAACTTTCATTCTCGACCATCTGTCGTCGAGGTGAAAGCCTTCTTAGGCGAATACTGGCGCTACGATTCCAACGGTTCCCTCAGATTTTAATTTCGAGCACTGGTTCAAAAGTTAAAAAATCCTTCTCGTACGTTTACTGAACATACCCACAAAAAACTTCAGAAATTGATTCTGGTCACATCGGGCCTCGGAATCACGCGCCCTTAGTTTTTGCGGTCGTGTAAAATTCCCATGTATTTAAGAAAAAAAATACACATAATATATTTGTCTTTATATTCTCCCCACCTCAGGGATTTACATCCCCATAAGCTACAACTCGAACTAAGGAAACAAATGGGGGTACTGGGCACGCATCTGATCCTCTTGCTCCCATGTTCTCTCCTGGAGGTTCACGTGCTGCCAGCGAACGTGCACCAGAGGTATCGACCATCCATGTAGGACCCGCTCCTGTTGATTCTCAATCTCCACTGGAACCTCCGTAAAAGTCTCCCCATCATCGATGTCCAGCTCTCCATGTTCGATGATGTGAGTAGGGTCGTGCACGTATCTCCTTAACTGAGATACGTGGAAGAGTCGTGCACCCGGTGCAACTAAGGTGGAAGCACCAGGCGGTAAACCACCTATAATACTCTTCTAAAGACCTAGAATGGTCTGATGAATCTTAGAGATAGATTTTCTCCTTGGCCAAATCTTTGTAGGCCTCGTCGAGGTGAGACCCGTAGAAAGACGTGGTCACCATCCTCAAACTCTATAGGCCTCTGTCTCCTGTTAGAATATGACTTCTGCCTGCTCTGTACAGTCTTCATCTTCTCCTGGATGATATGTAACTTCTCCGTGGTAGCTCATACCATCTCTGGTCCCACCAGTGCTGACTCCCCAGGGTCTTTCCAGCATAAGGGTAATCTGCAAGGTCACTCGTACAACGCCTCGAAAGGTTCCATCCCTATAGTGGAGTGATAACTGTTGTTGTACGCAAACTCCACCAATGGAAAGTGATCCTCCCAGATGCGTCCGAAGTCGAGGACACAAGCAAGTAGCATGTTTTTGAGGGTATGAATGGTCCTCTCAGTCTGGCCATCCGTCTGAGGATGGAAGGCGGTGCCAGACGTAGTTGCATCCCAAAAGCCTCATAGAACCCCTTCCATAGACAGGAAGTAAACTGTGCATCACGATCGAAGACAATAGAAGTAGTTACTCCGTGTAGCCGCACAATCTACTACACGTAGAGGCGTCTCATGCTCTCTACTGATCCCTGGTCTCTGATTGGTAGGAAGTGGGCCGACTTGGGGAGTCGGTCGACGATCACCCAGATTGAGTCATGTCCCCTGGACATACATGGAAGACCCATCACGAAGTCCATGGATATCCCATCCCTCTTCCACTCAGGGATCCTTGAAGGCTGAACCAAGCTTGGTGTCACTGGATGCTTTGCCTTCACTTAATGACAAGTGATGAATCGAGAGGTAAACTCTGCTACTGCTTTCTTCATACCTGGAAATCAGTGTTATCGTCGAAGGTCCTGGTACATCTTCGCCACTTCTGGATGTACCACTAGAGGGAAAGTGTGGAACTCCCTCAAAACATCCTCATGAACTGATAATGGTACCATGGTACTTCCTCTAAATAGGATGACATGCTCCCCACCTTCAAAAATCAATCAGGTGCCTGCCCTGTGGATATCTGAGCACGTCGTGTCTTATAGTCAGCGTCTCCACATTGCGCCTCCCTAACTCGCTGATGAAGTGGGGGAGTGACTATAAGAGACTATAGAAAGGATACTCTGTATCTATCCCCAAAGGATATATGTAAGGCAGCTAGCTACTCTATCGCTTCTCTTTGCAGTTGTATACCAGATCTCCTGCTGAGTGCATCTGCTACAACGTTCCCCTTTCCAGAAGTATAGACTATCTCGAAGTCATTGTCATGTAGAAACTAAATCCATATCCACTGTCTTAGGTTCAGTTCCTTCTGGTAGAAGATATACCTGAGACTCTTGTGATTAGAGTACACTATAAAACGTTCACCCATCAAAATGTGTCACCACATCTTCAAGGAGAAGACCACTGCTTCTAGCTCCAGGTCATGGGTAGCATAGTTCTACTCATGTTGTCTCAGCTGACAAGAACCATAAGCGATAACTACTCACTCCTGCATTAGGACACACCTGAGTCCAGTCCCCGATGCATCGCATTAGACTACGTACCCAACGCCTTCCTCTGGATGCCTCAAGAAGGGGGCACTAGTCAGTCTTTTCATGAGCTCCTGAAAGCTCTGCTGGCATCTCTCCGACCACACGAAGGGTTTCCCCTTCTTCTTCAAGGCTGATAGTGGTGCTGCAACTCTGTAGAATTATGGAACGAATCTATGGTAGTAACCAGCCAAACCCAGGAAACTCCATACCTCTGTCACACTCATGGGTGGCTCCCAAGGAAGTATCGCCTCGATCTTCACTGGATCAACCGCAACTCCAGCCTCTAAGATGACATTTCCCAAAACGTAAAACTCTCGTATCCAAAAATTTAACTTAGAGAGCTTTCCATAAATCTGGTGCTCACAGAGTGTGTCTAGTACTACCCACAAATGGTAGGCATGCTCCTCCTTAGTAGTCGAGAAGATCAGAATGTCATCGATTAAGACTACAACAAAGTGATCGAGGTATGGATGGAAGATCATGTTCATGAGTCCCATTAACACTGCTGGAGTATTGGTTATTCCAAACGGTGTAACCAAGATCTTGTAGTGGCCATATCGACAACTGAAGGTCATATCCTGCATATCCTCGTCTTGAACTCTGAGCTGGTGATAGCCTGATCTGAGATCTGTCTTCAAGAACCACTGTGCTCCCTTCACCTGATCAAAGACATCCTTGATCCTCATGAGTGGGTACTTGTTATTCAAAGTAACCTAATTCAGGAGAAGGTAGTCAACATAAGGCCTCAAGCTCCCGTACACCTTCTTGGAAAACAGAATGGGGGATGCCTGGGGAGAAACACTGGGCGAGATGAATCCCTTCCCCTAAAAGTCCTCTAGTTGTACCTGCAGCTCACGAAGCTCAGCGGGAACCATCCGATATGCTGGTGTAGATATTGGTGTCGTCCCGAGGTACAGGTTAATGTAGAATTCCACCTCTCTGTGAGGAGGTAGTCCTGGAACATCATAAGGGAAAACATCTGTGTACTAGTCCACCACTACAAGATATCTAGGACTCTCTACATATACTGCTCCAAGGGTATGGTTGGCCAAATGACGAGTGATCGGATGCACGCTCCACTAAGTAAGTCCATCCTACGCTGCAATGACTCCCTTCTCACCGGTGAAGGTGAACCTGGTCCCATATGTGCGGACACACCATACAATTCACCTAATACAGTCGATCTGAGCATGGACTATAGATAACTTTTCCATACCCAAGATGACATTGTAATGCTTCAACGCTTCTACAAGGAGATCCCGACCGAATCTCTCACCTCCTAGAGTAAGATCACACTACCGGCACTAGTGATTAATCGACGAGTCTACTCCCATAGGAGTTTCTGGCCGTAAATATCGAGCCAACGGCTCCGTCAGAATCTCCAAGCTCCAAATGAGGGTAGTGGAAATGAAAGAGTGACTGGAACCTGTTTCCATAAGAACTGCAGCTAAGGTGGAGTAGAAATAGATCATACCTCGAATCATCTCCAGAGCACCATGGTCGTATGCCTCAACTGTCTGGAGATAATCTCTCCCATGTCAACCTGCTCCCTGTGGTTTGGGTGGACCTCCTGGTGGTGGTGGCGGTAACACCTAGAATCGTCTTCCACCACCAGCTGCATGACCAGCTCCTCTGCCACGTCTGCCTGCTCCCTGCAGTCTACCTCGACCGAACCTTTGCCTATTCTTGGGAGTTCTCTCAACTGCCTACTAATAATCAATACGGCGGGTCGGACAGTCACAAGCCATGTGACCCTACCCGCCGCAAGAGTAACATTGCCCACTTTTGACATGACTAGATCTGTCTCATGTGCCCCACACAACTGAACCTATGTCTGAGGTCATCCACTGTATGGTCTGGTCTGCTTGGACCTCTGTGATATCTGTCTACTTCCATCTACAAAAGACTCCGCTGCATATTGACTAGTGATGGGTCTCTCTATTGGTGACTACTCAACAAGGAAACTCTCTACTAGGAGGGCTCTCTCTAACACCCTCGCCTGTGTTGGGATGCTGAGGGAGATCATCGAAGCTCTGATCTCTCGCCTGAGTCCCTACTCGAAGGTCCAGGCCCTAATGAATGAGTCTCGTACCATATCCATGGAGTAACTTGAACGGTTGGTGAACCACACTGAGTATTATTCCACTGTCATGCTACCCTGCTACAGATGCAGTTGCTCCTGTATCTCTACTGTGTGTAGGGTGGCTGGGAAAAACTCTTCCCAAAATGGGCTCTCAAAGTCTGCCCAGAGTAGTGTCGTCTCATCATGCACCTGAAGCATCAAGATCTACCATCTGCCTTCTTCTGCCTGAAAAAGACTTTCGTCAAGGATAACCATAAGGTCGGCTGCAGTCCCTACCAGTCTGAAGACTCTCACCATAGCCTCCAGCCAATCCTCAGCTGCCTGCGGGTCCATCTCACCCCTGAACCTAGGAACCCTCTAGCACTGGAACTCATGCAATGCGATCAAATGGTGTGCACTCTCTACTGTTGGGGCTGGTGGTATCGGTGGCCCAATGGGTAGTGGTACCGCTGGTGCCTCCATTGTGATAGGGCCCTGCACCGAGGCCTCGTCGCTCGGTGGGATGTCATCTCGTACAACTCTCAAAACCCTGACTGATTGTCTGTGTGGAGGCATCCTGAAAAGAAATAGTTGCGCGACGATCAATAAGTTATACCTTTTGAGCTAACTCAAAAGAGATAACAAAGAAAACTCTTGAAACACACATGTAATCGGTGTTTTTGTGCACGAAGTCGGAAATCAGAAGTCAGGGTCCTGATGTATGGATATGTCGGCCGCCACACCAACACTGGACTCCCTTGACTAAAAACCACACTTAGTACTCTTAATGCTATTTCTTCATAGAAAATAAAGACTAGAGTCCTATGTTCTGCGGTAGAAACAAATCCTCTGATATAAATTATTCACAACCCGTCCCCCGGGGTCCGTTCCATGACTACCCAAAGAAGTAAATCCGTAAAATAGGGAAGTCGTTGCCTTTATAAACTGAAAACACACACACAATAGTGTACGATCTATAAGTAAACCCTAAGTAAATCTGTATACAAAAGAGTGATAAAAAGTAAAGGGGTCAGAAATACAAGACTAACTAGAAATTACAAGTACAATTGAAAAACAAGTACGGCTGAAAAAGAAAAGAAGCTACTGGGTCATCCTCCAGGGTTCCTACCTGAAGGGTAGGTACAGATGGCCTCCTCAGAACTCCACATCCTTCAGTCTCCTCCGTGTACCGACTCGTCGTAAGTTCCACTTCCGGGTACCGTCATGTCCTTCTAGTCAGCCTCATTCAGTGTTTTCCATCATCTACATCCAACACAACGAGGTGCGGGCATAGCCCATGCAGGGGTGAGTATAATGATTCTCAGTAGGGACCCGGAGACCCTCATGGTCTCACACAATCCAACAAGGATAAACCAAAGAGTATGAGGTCAACGGGTAGACATTACTTAGGTATATTCCCATACATATACCTACATTTTCAAGAAACCCATCTCAATCATGAGGAAAACACAGAAGTCACCGAATCAGCTCACACATGTATAGAATTTTTTTAGAGAGATAGAGATGATCAGATTTAGCCACTGAATCATCTAAGTTGTCGGACCAAAACATGTTCCAGGACCAGTTATTCTGTCGGACCAACAAATGATCCAGAAACAGAAGTCAGAAGTATCAGACCAAAACATGATCCAGGAATAGTTGTCAGAGCTGTCGGACCAACACGTGATTCAGGACCAGCTATTCTTTCTGACCAACACATGATCCAGGAACACAATTCAGTACTGTCGGACCAACACATGATCTAGGAACATTCGTCAGTGCACAGCTAGCCTCAGGGTTTCCACTAGCATGCTTGATTCTGGGGGTGTCTTCCCTTCAATCCAGAAGTCGATACATAAACTACCACATCTTCCCAAGGTGATGTATCTCAAATTTTTTCCTTGTCAAATGGAACACAACGCAACAGACGGTGCCTCAATCGGACGTCCGGTCTGAGAGTTATTGGCATTTTTGTTCAGAGGGTCCAGTTGGATTTAGGTTCAATCCAACCCGACTATACACCAACTACTTCCAAACCTCATGTGGGGTATGACAAAAGAACTGTCTCACTCCAAGATTTCTGTCACCGTAGACGGTTCGTCAATCGTAAACTCGTAGCCCATGTTATGGATGAAAAGGTGAAATTAGGCCAAAACGGTTCCGGGTCCGGTCCGGCCCAGTCGGACCGACCTGGCCTGACCCGGGTCTGGACTGGGGTCCGACCCAGTCTACGGGTCCTACCCGGTCTGTGGGGGTGGCCCGGACCTTAGGGGCGTCCTGGCCCGTGGGGGCATCCCGACCCATGCTGCTGGCGGCCCACACGGCTAGCGGCCCGGCGGCCCGTGGGGTCCACCCTAGCCGCATCCAGGGGGGAGGCCGCACGCCCCCTGATAACTCAAATGGTATAGCCATTCAGATGGGAAGAAAACCGGTGCCAGGTGACGCCGGTCCGCATCACGCGGGACCCGTGGTGGGTCCCACTCTTCCCGGCTGGCCGAGCGGCCAACAGTCCCCTGTGCGGTGATGGATGCGCCACACCTCCTCTGGAGACCGGGCGGCCCGGGCCGCCAATCTTCATTGTGGTCGGGCTCGAGCCAGCTGCAGCTGCACCGCCGCAACTAGGGGACTTCGACTTCTCCCTCTGCATGGCGCGCCGGTGCCGCGCCCCCCGACGGCCTAGTAGCCGCTCGTGTGCACCGCTGCGGCCAGGGGGCATGACTTCTTCCTCTGCGCGGTGTGACGGTGTCGTGCCCCTTCGGCGACCCGGCAGCCCTTCACCGCCGGTTTCATTCTCGGTCAGCCCGACGCCGGCCGTCGTTGCACTGCCACCATCATCAACAAGTGAGGAAAAACTGAGGGGGGTCGGGCCGTGTTCGTTCAGCCTGCATCCTCCGCATTATGGTGATAAAATTCGACAAAATGTAAACCAAGTTTGAACGATGAACAATGGGAATAAATTCAAACTTGAATCACCTACCTTGGGTTCGTTATTATTTAACGATTTCACGAAAAGGCGGGTGTTGATTCATTGACGTCAGGAAAGAAGATGAAGAAGTCAAGGACGTCGTCGTCAGCGTTCTTCAAGGACGGCACTTCCCCCCGGTTTAAGATCGTTCTTCATTGGCGGAAGAAGTTTTCTTTAGTGGAGAATTCTTTTCCTCCCAAGCTCCACCAAAAAGACAAATTCCAACAGAAAAATATATTATGGCATCTTATTAATTTGTTGGCATAGAATTTAAAAAGGTTTAAATTAATTAATTGAATGTGTTTAAGTAATTAATTGAGAGGGTAGGAACCATAAGTGGGTAGTTCAAGGGGGTTTCTCCCCACTTAATGGGGTTCCAAGAGGTTATACCTCGGGTGGTCCCCACTAAATTAATTAAGAAGAGGTGTTTAGACCTCGGGTGTGACCCACCATCGTAACCTCTCATGGGTGGTTAAGGTGCGGTGGACCCCACCTCCAACCTCCTCTTGGAGGTTTTAACCAACTAAAAATAAATTAAGACAAGCACTTAATTTATTTTATTATTCCCACGTAAAACCCAAAAACCAACTTTCATTCTCGACCATCTGCCGTTGAGGTGAAAGCTTTCTTAAGAGAATACCAACGCTGCGAGTCCAACGGTACCCTCAGATTTCAATTTCGTGCACCGGTTCAAAAGTTATAAAATATCGCTCATACTTTTATTGAAGGTACCCGAACAAAACTTTAGAAATTGATTTTGGTCACACCGTGCCTCAGAATCATGCACCGTCAGTTTTTTCTGTCTCGTAAAATTCACATGTATTTAAGAAAAAAAAACTCCATGGAAATTCTGGGTCTTTACAACCCACCACATAACAAAAAACACCGCAAGAAAGACCGCCTGTCTCTCAAGAGAAGCGTCCCCCTCCCTACCAAAGAACCTATCCACCTGAAGAATGTAAGATGTTGAGCATCCCTACAAGATCCGAGATGACCACTGGTGGAAACACACGAACAACCCAGGATACAGAAAGCAGGCACAATCATGGAGGAAGAACAGAATGTAAGAGAACTGAAATGAAAAACATATAGAAACGAGAAGGAAATCCGTCTAGCGCCTGACCACACAGAATAAAACATGAAAAGATAGCCAAACCAAATATAAATGAAAAACTATGAGAACCTAAATGCATTCTCACATGCACAATCCCAAATCGATGAGAAATCTCACCATGTCAACCAAAATGGGGTCGAGCACAGTAGTTAAGGTGGTACGTGAGGAGGGGGTGATAACCATAACTTTATTGGTGGCCTCTAACCAAAAATGTAGAAGGAAAGAAGGGAAGAGGAGAAAAGAAAGGGAGTAATTTCCAGAGGAGGGGGAGAAGAAGAAAAGGAGAGACTAGAGGGGAAAGGAGTTGTCACGTAAGAGGTAGTGAGAGGAGTCATCAAAGATTAATAAGAAAACCTATCTCGAAGCTAGGGCGGAGACTGGGGGTGAGAATCCATTTCAAAATGAATATCAAAATCAAATATATATTTTTTATTCAATCGTAGTTAAAACAGCTTATAATTGTTTCTTTGAACTCGAGTAACTAAAATTTTCCTAAAAATGTTACACATATCACTAGTATTTTTTGCATCAATTGGTATACTCATAAATCAAATTAAGAATAACTTTTTAAATTCGAAATTGGTTATGTGAGGATAAAGAAACAAATATTTGTAGGACCTTTATTATATTTAATGACACTTTTAGTAGATTTCAGGTGACTCTAATTAGGGTCATTAGTAAATCTTGCAAAAATGGAAACACTAAACATCAAATAAGGTCTAGAAGCAATCAGGTATGGAAAAATTTCAAACATTTACCTAAAAACATGTATATCAAAAGATTTTCTAGTACCATTTACAATTAATTTACAAGTAGTACACATTGAGATACTTACAATTTTACAAGAATTGACTCCAAATATGTTGACTAATTTCATAGCATACATAAATTAATTAAAAAATTCCATCATTCCTTGAAAATATTTTAAGTTCTAAAAAGAATTTAAATTCTCTCATAAGACTCATAAAAATCTAGAATTCATTAAATTTTAAAATTCTTTACAAAAAAAATCCACTTGAATTTGAAAATATTATATCATCAAATCGAATTAAAATGATCAAAATATCTATAGAGTTCCTCTTAATAAATAAATACAGATCTACTTTACCAATTTATAAAACAATTTTTTCAAAGTAATTGAGAAAATATTTCATAGTAAACTCGAGGATCTTTTTTAAGTCCATAAAAAGACTTATGATGTTTTAAAACATGGTCAGGTTTCATTTTATATTCAAATCGAGGGGGTTATTTTACATAAATTTATTCTGAAATCAGGCCATTTAAAAAGGTACTATTTCTATCCATTTGATAAATTTTAAAACAATGATGCGGAGCATAAGAAAATAAAAATTGAATAGATTATAATCTAGAATTAGGAGAAAAACTTTCATCTTAAATTCGTAATCAATAACTTTTTCTTGAAATTAATCTTGAACAACTAATCTGACTTTATTTCTAATAATATGACCAAATTCATCTAATTTTTGGTTTCTTAATCACCCATTTTAAAGTCTTGATATTCAACTCTAAACATTTCATGTTTGGTTCTTTTCAGCTTATTAGTTCCAAAATGCGTGACTTATAGAATTTTCCATATATCCTGAGAAAATTTCTATAAAGATACATCGATAAGCACATTTTTACCAATATAAAAATATAAAATATTTATGACATTATAGTTTGAACCATACTTTACCGCTTCATTACCAGTTAAAGTGTCAGGGGTCAATATTAGGTAATGCATTTGATTTTATCATGATAATCCAATGATCAATGCTTAGCTATTTTAGAAAATCATCCCTTATAGCTTTCCAACATCCATAGTCGGTGACATCGAAGAATGGAGGTCTATGTGGAAACCAACCATTATGAAATTTTGATCCTTCCATCACAAATTATCTTTTCCCATAGATGGTTAAGTCTAGAATGTGGTTAGAAAAACAAACACATGCACAAACACACACGAGAGCATATGAACCTTTAAAGTGGAGAAAATTATTCCTTTAAGGGTTAAGTTCTGATGAAAATTATTTTCTCAGTTAGAGAGATAGATGAATGGTTAAGAGGGGGTGGGTGAATTGACCAATTTACAAAATTTTAAATACTATATCAGAGTTAAAAATAATTATATATTGGAAAAAATAAAATTAAGAGAATATAATATTTTTATAGTAGTTCAGATCAAAGTGATCTTATATCCGCTCTTCACTTATCTCTATACATAAGAGAAATGAAACCCATTGATAAAATGGATTTTTTAGTGGAGTCACAATATAGTTAAAACCTTCCTTTAATAGTGGAGGCACAACCAACATAAGAACCTAAAAGTTAAATGGGGACCTATAACTTAATACACCCTACATTTTTTCCCTGGAGGTACAAACTAAGAAACATGCCTTTTTAACCCTAGAGGCACAAGGCAAGAGACCTTAATTTTTCATGCTGAAGGAACAGATCAAAGAACCTTGCCTTTTTACCCTTAAGGAACAAACCAAATGTACCTATTAATAGCGGTATAACCAAACTGGGATTTCTTTAGATTAAAAAATCATAAACCAGCAGTTAACGCACACATAAATAAATGAGGAAATACAAGACCACAAAACTAGATTAAATTGTTGTAAATTATGAATGTAAAAGAAGCTTTTATCACTTTATGAGAATTATAGTAAATCAAATTTATGTTTAGAAATAATAATTCCAGCAGCAGTGATCATAAAAGTTTACAGTGTGTACTTTGAACTCATCGTGCCATATAACATTATTATTTATATTCTGGTTTTATCCAATCTATATTTACAAAGGTCACCCTTTTATCAATGAACAACCTCAGAGTTAGGAAATTCACCTTTATTTGAATCTTAACAGTCATTGGAAAAATATTTTCATGAAATTAAAAAACCATCATTATAACATCCCTCATTTTTAATAAATAAAACATTCCTTTCACAACAAAACATTTAATAATATAAAGGATCTTTTGAGGATTAGTTTCTCAGAAATTAGGAATTAAAATAATAAAAAATATAAAATTTCTTCAAATACACTTGAATGTATTCTTCATAGATCCACCGTAGGTTACTTTTACTACATTATATATCCTGGGGACATATATCAAAAGAAAGGTTTGAGCATAAAGCCCGATAAGGGAATAAACAATTGAGATAGTTAACATGTGAACATGAGGCATGACAACAGGTCATGACCATATGTACATGAGGAATAAAATAGTAGAATGATAATGAAATATAACATGGAAATGCGACTACAATATAAAAATGAGATATTCATAAACATATCACCATGGTTTATCACAAAGGTTTCATAAAACATAATTTCTAAGGTTATTCACCAAGGTATCATAAAACATGTCATCTCTAGAGATGAATTATTTACCCAATGCATTAGAGATCTATCAGAGTGTACCCTTTATATGTCTACATTCATATATCACACAAATATCATAAGAAAATATTTCACTAACAAACCATGGGAAATAATAAACGAGTTTCATATAAAATTCATTAAATTCATAAATGCTTAAAAGACATGAGAATTTCATCATTTTTAACCCAAAAAAAGGGAATGAAGGATTAATATTTGATAGTCCCCAATTAATGAATCAAGTTTACATCTAGTTGAATTCTCATGAATAAATAAATTGGCTGATTATTTGCGGTATAAAAATATTTCATGTAAAAGAGAAAAATTCATGAAATGAATTCAACAGTATGATGAATACACAATCTGGAATAAGTAAATGGAATAATGGGGCGGAAATAAGATATCCCATTGATAAAAAAATATTTTGGCATTAACAGTATAATAAAAATTGAATGAAAAGATCACAATTAAACATTTATAATAGATACCACAAAAGAGGTACTTGAATTGAAAAAAATAAGTGGAGAGCTCCCTTACCTTGGAAAGTAACATCCTAATGTTTGGATAAAGAAACCTTAAACCCTTGAAGATACCTTGGATGGAATTTAATGATGGTAAATGAGTAAAATCTCATGATTAATTGATTTGGAGTGGAGAATAATGGGTGGATGGGTGGGAATTTATTGTAAAATAAGATGAATTGTTTAAAAAACCATTGGCTTGCCCATGGGTTTTTCTTAAGGTTTTAGTCATTTGGGTCATATTTTATAATAGTTCAATCTATTAGAACCAAAATTCATTTTTTAATCTTAAATTGGACATAGAAAATTAAATTTTTACCAAAATATAGTTTTTTTAAATCATAATTTTCATTTTAGACTTTGGAAAATCACTTATAGGTTTGGAAATTGATTTAAATTAATTAAAATGAATAATATTAATAAAATAATATATTTATGGTCATGAATTTAGTTTTATAAATTATTAAATCATTATTACATATTTTTTAAGTCATAAAACATATCGAAAACACAAAACCATATTTTTACTATTCACTAAAAAATAAATTATTTTATAAAATTCTCAAAATTTTACCCTTACCTAATTTTGACATAATGATTTAAAATATAATGTTTATTTTATCAAAATAATTTCATAAATATGATAATTTTAACTTTTAAATGAAAAATCGTTATTTATTGAAAAATAACAGTTTTCTGGCATAATCAACCTTTTGACACTTTTAAAATTTCCTTGGACATTAAAAAAATCATATTATCATTTATATTTAAACAAATAGTTTTTTAAACATCTATTTCATGAAAATAAATTTTATTTATAATACTTGAGTTTATTATAAAAGTGAATATATTTTATGAAAATGAAAGTATGTTTTATGTGTATCCAAAAATCTATTTATCAAATTCATATTATATTCATGTGTATTTTATTAAATAAAATAATACTGAAAATGGGATTGATGAAATAAAAATTTTATTTATAAATTAGAAATTACTATTTTATGATGTTGAGGTCTAGATACATAACTCATTATTACACTAATATATTCCCCAAGGGTAACGTGTGTGATGGTGGTAGTTTCATGGGGTGTCTCAACTAACATTGACCTAGTGGCGATTTCCACTAATTTGAAATTATATTGTAGTTGATTTTTTCCAAGCCTCACTTGTTGAAGTTCTACTTGGGCTTGCACAATGGTGATGTAATGACCTGAACTTTTGAATAACTTGTTTCCTAATTTTGTGTGTCATTTTATTTTATACTTATCAAAATTATATCCTTTAATTAATGAAGTGAGTATAATTTAAATGAAACTGTTGGGTTTCGACTGTTATATGACCTTTGGTTAATATGACCGTTGGAATCTATAATCTTAAAGTTATAATTATTGTTTATAAATTCAAATGATCATGGTTAATTAATATAGAAATAAGAGTCGATGGCCTCATCTAGTAGACTCGGTCCATATGAAACCCATCCGTCGGAGCTTGGGAAGGAGGTAGCATTACTGGGCTTTTCTCTAGACCAAGCCCAAGCTTAACTTCAACATGTAAAGCTTAAATGTAATCACTTACAAGAGAAGTTAAAGCTGATAGAAATCACCACTTGGAAAATGTTGTCTGAGCCACCCTAATATTCTATCACCATAGCACACCTTACACTTAGGTCCTATGAAGGTGTTATATGGGGCTATGTAACAAAGACTTAGTTACTTTCTGTAATCCTTTTGTATAAATAATATTTTTTACTTCTTATTACAATAAAATTTGTGAATTTCAAATGTTTGGATAAATATAGGATGAATTTATAGAAGTTCCATATTATTGATGAATTTTGGAAAAAAGGTGTAAATAAAATATTTTTGTATTCTTTAAATAATTAATAATTTGAATTGTTTTTTCAAAAAATGGTCTTCTAAAGTTGTGTTCAATAAGAAATTTAGAGTCTAATAAAATCAACTTAATTTTAAGTGAATAGTAATGTATGAATAGTAACAAACCCATATGAATAGTAATTAATAGTAAATAGCCCAAAAATAGAAACTTCACCCATGAAAGTATAAATACATTTTAGTCATCTTAAAAGTGAAAAAACTATCGTAGTATAAGTTTTGGTATTTTTGTATGTCATTAATATTTTATTTAAAATTCTATAATTAATATTATAATTTAAAATGGAAATGTATTTTCATAAAATATAATCATAAATTTTTACTCTATTGTCTTATGGTTATACGATAAATATATGGGACCTTGATTACTTTCTTAAGGTGTTACAAAATGAGTTATAGTTTTAAAGTTTTATTTTTGGAATAAAAAATGATTTTATTTAAAAATTAAATTAAAAATATTTAGAAAATTATTTTCATAAATTGGAGTTTATTTTTTAATTCAGTGCATTGATATTAGGTTAGAGTGAATTTTTGGAATTTTTCTAAAATAGTTTATTTTTCGGTGAATAGTAAAAAATACAGTTTTGAGTTTCAGGTGTTTATTGACATCATTGATGATGTAATCATGATGTAATAAATCTGGTTGACTTGTGAATATTAATATATGTTATGCATTGTTCCAAGTGGAAAATACCATGGGAAAGCCCATGGTTTTGCAAATACCACCGATGAGGTGTCCCTTGGAAATAAATTAAATATTCCCTCTTTTTTAATATAAATACCAAGCCATTCCCTCATAAATTTCATTCCAAAATCCTCCTCAATGAAGTTATAGTCTTTTTACCTCCTAAGGAGTCCTCCCAAAGAGTCCTCCCACGGTGCCCTCAAGCCTCCCAAGGTCCCGACCTTCACGCTTTCGAAGTTACTCTTCAAGGTAAGAAAATTGTTCCCCCTCCTCTTTTAAGTCATGATTTCCTTTATGTTGTATCTTATAGTTTTTATTATATTATGTTTGGGTATGTTATTATATATCATTATTACTGTCCATTTCATGTTCAATTGATGAGATACTCTTTTCACTCTCATCAACTGATTTTCTGAATTTTTAAGTGACGTCGTTAGGCTGTCGAATTTTCCTAAAAGAAACTACATCTTATCTTATCCTTTGAGTTTCATTTTCATATAGTATTTCCTTCAAATATCCATTATATGGTCTTATTTATTTTTATTCTAAACTCGTACTATATTATGAGTTACTTATGAGTGGGTTACTCTTGTCCCCTCTCTTTTAAATGTTTTCTAAAACCATGTTATATAGTTGTTATGCTGCAGAATGTTCGTCTCAAAATCTCTCTATCTTTCCTCAACAAATTCTCTTATATTATTTATGTGAATAATAAAATCTATTTTCATTTCCATGGGTATTCATCAATACATAAAGTTTATCTATTTTATTTTGGAATTTACATACATATAACCCTCACTCCTTTTCCATGGGTTATAAATGACAAAATGATCTCGTTTTCAAGAAACTTTTAAAAACGTCACAATATAAACATGAAACCCGTTTCTTTTATTCTATTTGGGATATTTATGATATGTATTATTATGATCTATGTGGATCACATGAAAATAAATACATATTAATGGTGCTCCTTGATAGTTCTCCAACGCATTAGGTAAAGAATTTAATCTCTAGAGATGACAAGTTTCATGAAAACTTGGTGAATAACCTTGGTAATTTTTATGACACCTTGGGGATGAACCTTGGTGATATGTTCATGAATGTATAAATTAAATATTGTAGCCATATATTCAAGTTATGATTCATGTTATTTTCATTATGATATTCCTATACTTCCATTGCTCACGTCTTTATATTTTCTTTTTATCAAGTTCTTATTGATATCACAAGTAAACTGATTCCCTTATTTAACCTATTGGGTCTTCTGCTCACCCTTTCCTTTGATTTATGTCTCCAGGTTATGAGATGTAGTAATTTTACTTAGGATGAACCTATGATGAATCCTTAAATGTGTATTATAAGAATGTTTTATGTTGTTTTCATGTATTATGTTCCTGATTTTCAAGACACTAGACTTTAAAGATCCTCTATCTGTAAAATGTAATGAAAATTTATGTAATAAAAAGGCAGGACGCCATAGGTGAAACCCAGTGATGCTACATCTCTCCCAATTTCTAACAAATGGGAATAAAAAGGAATTACTCTACTAATTGATTCCATCATTACTCCTTTATATATAATTATCATTTTTCATTACCCTTTATAAACACTAATTATAATGGTAAAATTATTACCAATAGTCATAGTTCCTAAAGGTAATATTGAACAATGATCATATTAACCAATGGTCATATTGAACAACAATAATATTGACTGATGGTCATATTGGCCAATGATAATATTAACCAATATCTAGGTAATGGTTAGATCCCAATGGTCACATTTTCCTTTATACCCTATATATACTCTATTATTCATCAACATTTACTACATAATTCCGGAAGGTTTTTACAATTCCTTTGAAAATTTCAATTATATTACTAGTGTTTCCTTTTATTTTAATAGTTTTCATGGAGGGTTTAATCTTCCGAGTAGATTTTGATCTTGTAAAGAATACTGTTTCCTGGTTGTTATTATTTGGTTTTTATATCCCTATACTAGTCCAATATGTAGTAATCAATATTATTACTTGACAAGTTATTTTCTTTTTATAATAGTCTTTCAATGTAATTCCACTGTGAACTATAATAAAATAGTCATTATGAAATATAAGATATCTTTTATTAATCAAATAAGTAATTTTTTAGGACATTACATCCACCCCCTCTAAGAAATTTCATCCTCAAAATTATACCCTTTCCTCAAAACATATGGGGGTATTTTTCATTCATTACTTCTTCAGGTTTCCAAGTATCTTCTTCAATCATATGATTTCTCTATATGCCTTTCACAATTCATGTTGTTTTGTTACTCAACACTTGTTCCATTCTGTCAAGAATCTGGATCATTTATTCTTCATAAGAAATTTTCTGTTCCAATTCAACACTATTAATATCAAGTATATGTGTTGGGTCAGACAAATACATTCTCAATAGAGAAATATAGAAGACATTATAAACATTGTAAATATTTGGATGTAGTGATAATCGATTAGAAACCAGTCCAACACACTCCAGAATCTCAAATGGTACAATGTACCTTTTAATTGGTTTCCCATTTTTTTCAAATCACACTAATGGAAATATTACCTATACCAACGGTTCAACAATTGGTATAGGTCCCCAAACCATTAAGATAGCCTATACGAACAGTTTGGGAAACTGTTGGTTTATTTTCCGTTGGGAAAGACCTATCCCAAATGTTTGGAGAAAACCATTGGAAAAGACCTATCCCAATGGTTTTCAAACCATTGGTATAGGTCTTTCCCATTCACAATGGTTTGGGGAAACCATTGGGCTCGGTATATATTTAAAAAAGAGTTCCATCGGAGGCTTCAACCCACAACCTCCATGTTATATATCAATGACATTACCACTATCCTAGAGTTTTCTTTGTGAATATATTTATATGTAATTAATATATTAATTTATTTTACGATATTCTATAAATTTACTCATAAAAAATAAGGGTACATATCCCGACGGTTCTCAAAACTATTGGGAAAGGCATATCCCAATGGTTTTGAGAACCATTGGGATAGGTACCCACTCTTTACCAACGGTTTCCTTTCCAAACAGTTTGGCCAGACCATTGGGAAAAGTGGCCTCAAAGTGGGATTTTCCCAAAAGTTTGGCCAGACCATTGGGAAAGCCATAGCCTTTCCCAACAGTTTTGGCAACCCGTTGGAAAAAGTGGCCTCAAAGTGGGATTTTCCCAACAGTTTGGCCAAAACATTGGGAAAGCCACACCCTTTCCCAATTATTTTGGCAAACCATTGGGAAAAGTGGCCTCAAAGTGGGATTTTCCCAATGGTTTGGCCATACCGTTGGGAAATCCACACCATTCCCCAACGGTTTCAGAAAACTGGTGGGAAAGGTGGCCTCAATGTGGGCTTTTCCCAATGGTTTGGCAAAATTGTTGGGAAAGAGGACCAATAACGAAAATTTTTACAAAATGTTGGTATAGATGCGTTGGTATAGGTCCTATTTTTAGTAGTGTAACATAACGCTTTTTCTATAGTGATATCTTAAGAAAAAAATTATCCCGAACATGAAATTTTATATACCTCCTTTATTTGTCATTATAAATATCATGTCAACCCTGAGTAGCCTTGATGTGTTTCTAAATCACTTGTGTATTTTCTGTAGTATCCTTCACAATGTATAGTCCCAATAGTTTCCTTTCTTCAACCACATCCCAATATGTTGGAGTTCTATACCTTTACCCATAGAGAGATTCAAAAGGCGTCATTTGAATACTAAATTGGAAACTATTATTATAGGATAATTTAACAAGTGGAAGATGTTGGTCCCAACTCCCTTGAAAATCAAGTGAGCTAGCCCTTAGCATGTATTCAAGTGTTAGAATTGTCATTTCATACTACCCAATAGTTTGAAGATGATAGGTTGTGCTAAGTGTTGCTTATATATTCATAGATTTTTGAAGGATTCTCCAGAATATAGAAGTAAATCTTGGATCTTGGTCAAAAATAGTTGACAGCGATACTCCATGGAGTCTCACTACTTTGTGAATATAGAGGTAAGCTAAGTGCTCTAGGGAGAAATACGCTCTTATGGAAATTAAATGGGAAAACAATTTCAATTTTTTGATGATTACCCATATATCATTGTTTCCCTTGGATGTCTTATGTCATGACTTGAACCAACGAGGCCCAGACCACAACTACTCTAAGACCACCTCCAATAGGCTGGGGGATGGAGACCAGTGTCGAATAGGCATATCACACATATGATAGGTATTAGCCTAATATACAAGTATACACACACTCATATACAAGCCCATAAAATGCTGAAATTGAAAACAAATGAAACCAATGAATGCATAAATCTATAATCTCACAATCAGACTATGCAGATAATGTATTGAAAGTGATAAAGGGTCTGAATACAATACCAACATAAAATTTTAAAGATTCCAACCTACTCAGAATGTGAGGAATACTATCAAATGAAACCACACATAAAACACCATGGTCTATCTAGATTATTCTATGCTCCACCAACTCCCTATCTTCCAAGGACAATGTCAAATGGGCCATCATCTACATAAAACACAACATGTGCAGGAAGATCCCATACATGGGTGAGTATAACAATACCAAGTACGAAACCCTAAAAACAAAAAACATGAATCATAAAGAGTAGTCATATCATAACAATTATATATCATTCATGGGACAACAAACAAAACCTATATATACTTAGGAAGGACACTAC
The DNA here is from genome assembly GCA_963277665.1 of Viscum album. Taxonomy (NCBI): domain Eukaryota; kingdom Viridiplantae; phylum Streptophyta; class Magnoliopsida; order Santalales; family Viscaceae; genus Viscum; species Viscum album. The sequence goes on from OY728159.1 coordinate 1,358,679,756, forward strand.
ATGACACACCTCGACTTTTGAGATAAATTTATTTTATTTTATTTTAATTGAGATATTTTCTGGAGTTGTAGGCCAAGACTGATTGAAAATTTTTATTTTTTATGATAAATAAATGTTTTAGGCTTGTCAACACCCGACGCACGATCAGGGCATGGCACGGTTGAAGCCGCACAGCATCACTTAATCACCACTTATCCTACCCGGTGCACAAATAATTCATTAATTAATAAAATGAGTGATAAAGTAGAAACACAATAAAATGAAAAAAATAAATAAATAAATAAAATGAATTAAGAATTGTTTTTATAATAATGATAATAATAATATCATTTGAGAATATTATTATTATTATTATTATTATCTTGGATAATAATTTAATTGACAATATTATTTTATTATTATCATTTTATTAAGTTTATTATTACAAATTTTATTATTTAGTTTATTAATTTTATTATTATATTATCATTTTTTTGTTATTATTTTTATTTTTATTATCATTTTTTTAATTAATTATTTTTTAGGTTATTGAACACTCTCCCTCACACCTCCCCCTTCTTGGCGTCGTGCAACACCCCTCCCCTAACCATAGTGCACTTCCCCTCCACCTCCCTTACATCCTGACTGACACATCACTCTGACGACCATATCACACAGCCACAACCTCCCCTCGCTACTCGCACATCTCTGACATCCCACCTCCCTTCCAGCATAGTTCCCCTTCGACATGCACCCCCCCTGCCGGTGTGATTTCTAGTGCCCCCCATCTTTTTGGTGGCCACCCGCTGGTGGCCCACTCCCTTTCCACGAGAACCTCCCCTCGGTAGACCCTTATTCCTCTTAACTGGGGTTTTGATTCTTGTTTTTTAGGGGTTGTATTTTTTAAAATAGGTTTGGGGTCTGATTTTGAGGTTTAAACATTTATTTTTAGATTTTATCTTCTTGGTTAGGGATCATTTTTTCTTCTTCATGGTGTGAATGAGGTGCGGGTGTGATTTCATGCCATTTTCCTGGAGGGATCACCATGTGAGGTAGGTGTTTCCATGCCCTAACATTATTAGATAGATTTAATATGTTTTTTTAAATTTATAAATGTGTTCTTTGAATTAATTATGTGGTTATATTAGTGTTTATTGAATTATTTGATATGCTTATATCCTATGAAGATATTTTTATTAAAGTAAATGGTTATGTTTTTATGTGTGCTTTGATGTGGTGTTTCTAAAATGGGATTTTAGAAGGGTTGGGGTGTGAAATTATTTTTAAAAGAGTTTTTTCATATGAGATGTTTTATAAATTGATCAATTATTTATTTAAGTGGTTTTTGGAATGTGAAACATGGTTGGAAAGGTTTTTGGGGTTGTTTGGTAGGTGTAGGATGTTCTTTTTAAGGGTTTTTAAGGTGTGTGTATATTGAAATGGAGATTTTCAATGGAAAATGAATCATCTCAGCCTTATTGTGTATTTTTTGTTTATATTGTGGAATATTCGAATGATGGAAATATAGTTTTTAAAATGGTTTCAAATCTTGAGTATGTTTAAGAAGGGAATATACCCTTTGTCTTGGTTTGTTTTTATTATGCGTTTTCTTGCGTTATGAAATGAGAATTTGAGAAACTGTGCAAGTGGCGATAAAGGTATTTAGGGTGAGCTTTCTCTTGTTTCTTTGTTCAATTTGGTTTTATTTGAAGCCTTTGGTGGTTATTAGACTCCCTTGCATTGTTGTAGGGTGTTTTTTCATCACAGTGTGGGTTTTGGTCATCATTGACAAAGACCAATAAGTATATACATGGGTAAACATGTGTATATGTATATCCTAATTTCACATATTCCCTCTTGGTGTGGGGAATATGTACATGGGTCAAAGTGTATATATATATATATATGAAAATGTATATGCATATAGGTGAATCAGTCCATGGTTTCCATCGTTATGAGCTGTGTGTCTTGAAATAGGTTCCATATGCCTTGATCTTTAATTAGAATTTCTATTTTTTCTTGGTGATATTTTAAAATTACATCCCTTTCTTTTATACGAAATGCATATGAAATGTATATAAATATGTATATATATATATATATGGTTTTTGTTCTTGAAAAGTAGCTTCCTAGATGTTTGGAACATGAAACAGGTATTTCCAAAGATATGTGTCCTTTAAGTAGATTTTATTATAAAAGTTTAATGACATGTTTGATTTTACAAATAAATTCCAAACTGATTTACAAAATCGGTTTTGCCGTGAACATGAGATTAAAGGGTGATTTAACCTCTTTAAACTGATTGCTTTATTGTAATGGTGGTTTTAAGCTTGTTTTATATAGGTAGTACCTTGGTTGTTTAGCTAAACTTTCAAACGGTTTTGGAAACTTGAAGGTGTTAGGTGATTATGTTTTCTAAAAAATACTCCTTATAAATAATTAAGCTCGTTTAGCACTTTTATAATGGTTTGTGAAAAAAACCCTCTTGAGGCATGCTTCCTTTTTTTATAAAATTATGTGTATGTTGAATGTGTGGATTGTGATATGTGACAATTAACAAGGCCTGTGTATTTTTTGTGATTGAAACATAGAGGGGGGTATGCTCAAGGAGGGAGATCGGTGGTGAGAGCGTGTGTGTGTTTTTGAATAATGAGAATGTTGTGTTCATTTATTTTTTCTTGATAAAACTCACCACCACTTGAAATGGAGCACATAGGAAAACCTGGGTATCTAGGTGGGCGGACTAGGACTAGTATGTTAGATGATACAGAAGTGGTTCATCCTAGTTTCATCTAGTAGGATTTATGCTACAACATTAACTAAACAAAATGATGATTCGAGAGTACTAGGTTATGGGTGTACTCTCTACTAGTTGATCATTCACAATAATGTAGATTTTTGTGGTTCATATGCTATATTTACACTGAGGTATAAGGATCCTAGGTCCCTAACTAACACTAGTTTCTTAGAAATTTCCCATGGTTCTTCTGATATTATTTTCAATTCAGTTTTTTCATGCTTGTTTCCTCTTTTGAGAAAACCATATTATTAATCTAAATTGGTCTCTATTCATTTTGAAATGTCAATTCATTCTTGGAACCTATTTTAAAAATGAATTGGAAGAGAAATTCTTTTCTTGATAATGTCAACTTGTTACCTAAATTTGTAAAGAATGAAAAACATTATTTTATTATGTCTTATTTTCAAACTATCTTGTTTTGGATTTCTTTTTAAAGGTAAGGTCATAGGGTGTTGATGTACTATTGTATTCCTATTGAGAATCTCGGTGCTCACGCCAACTTTATATTTTCAGTTTCAGGGTCTAGTTTTGAATCTCTCTTACAATGAGTGTGGTTTGGGTTTTGTGGTGACTCAGGAGGTCACCTGAGGTATCTCTCATTACTTAGCGTATTCCTTTTTTTCTCTTCCATTTTGTTCAATTAATCTTATTTTATATATCTATTTTGTTTAGTTTATGTTTATTTATCTGTCTTTTTTATAAGAAAAATCATTCACAACTGGTTTATATTGATGTCTGATCGTAGTTTCCAGCCCGTGGGGATCAAGAACACCCCTTGGGCCTTGTCAAGGACCAGGTCGGGTGCCAGGTAAGATGGTGACCCAACTTGGTTCATGACAAAATGATATCAGAGCCAGGTTGGCTCTCTTGGGTCATTTTTATTTGGGAAGGAGTCGGGATAGACCTGAGCTTGGATTTTCGGAACTCGATGTTCTGACAATGAGTAAGGTGCCTGACTGTCACACCTCATGGTGAGACTCAAGTTACCAGGGGGTGTTGAGGTTTGTATGAGTCTTTATACCTTGTGGTTAATCTTGTTTGGGGTAAATGAAAAGGGAGTTGGGTTAATTTTCTTAGTGAGATCCTAGGTCTTGGAAATCCATGTGAAGTTGGGCACATTACCCTAGAACAATCTCCATGATGGTGGGGTGATTGGCTCATGGACTCCAACAATGCGTCCAAAACACTCATCGACACAAGTTTCCTCTTGCATTGTCTTGTGTCTCCTTGGGTTCTAAAAACTAATGAAAAACACACTATTTAAAAAATTTGTGAAATCTTTAATTTAGAATGGAGATGGTTGGATTTTTAAAGAGGTGGAATGTGGGTTTCCAGAACTATTTTCAATGATGTTTTATAATGGTGTATTTTTAGGAAACAGTCATTGCAGGAAATGAAATTGGGTTTTTATAATTGAAAATAATGTATTTTTAAACATGGTGGGTTTGGAAACATGGATGATTTTAAAGTGGGTGTTGAAATTATATTTTTAATTGTATTTGTTAAACTGATGAAAATTGTTTTGAATGCGATAGTTTTTTGGGAATTGACGTGTAATATTTGAAAATAAAATTATTGTTAAATGATTGGTGTTTTTCTAAAATGTCTTGTGAAATTTAAAATCGGATTTATTTGAACATTCAATGCTTTTTGAAGTGGTTTTTGTTTCCTTTGGTATTTTCATGGGTGACCATATGGATGGGTTATGCATAGAAGGTAAGTTGGATCCTGGTTGGCATGAGAGCATGCATGTGTAAGGCTCATGAGGTGCTATTATTGAATGTGCATCCCAGCCTCCTACTTTTAAATTCAGAAGTGTTTATAAAGAAAGGATTGAGTGTTTGATGATCCATAGCTATGTGGTGTGTCTTTTTTGTGTTTTGGGAATCTTGGAGTGGGGTGTTTTGAGTTTTTAAAACCTTTCTTATTTGGATGATGTTCCATGTTTGTGTTTTGTTGGTAAGTTTATTTGAAGTGTTGGTTAGTGGTTTTTCTCGAAAAGTGTTTTGGGGGGCCTTTGCAATGGTTTATCCATTCTTTCAGTGTTTTCACATGGTGTGTTTGACCAACAAACTAGTTTTTTTGGGTCTATAGTTTTTCTTCTTGGCTAGTGTACACCCACATAAAGAGTTAACACATAATTGAAGTGAGACCATAGGTGATTCTACATTGGCTGGCCCTCCAGTTGATCAAAGTAAGGGTTTTCCTTTTTAGTGTTAGTACTGTGTTTATCCCTTTTTCCTTATCGGTTAAGCAGTTCCTCTCGTAGTAGGAGAGTGGATGTAAGAGGGGTTGAATGAAAATTGTTTTCCTTAGTTCATTAGATAGTCTAGGGTGAATTTTGACATCGTTAATCTTAAATATCCTGCATGTAAATGGTGAAAGGAATTATAGTGAGGAAAAGTGGAAGCATTCGATGTTCATTGGTGCAGACTTCTTTTTTGAAGGGCCTTTGGGTTTTTTGTTGGTTTCTTCTAAGAAAGGGGTGTGTCAAGCCGAGAATGTGGAAGACCCATTCACATGAGGTTGTTATGGCTAGTTTCATGGATCATGTGTTGTTTGAGACCCAGTTTAATGACCCTTTCCACTTAATTCTTATCCCCACAATAGTGGTCATGTTCAGTGATTCTTTGTGGTGTCTTCTTCTCATTTGGTTGTAAGGGTGAAGGGTGTGAAACTTTACAAGAGCCTCTGTCTTGATAGAAGTGTATTTTCATTTGATAAATTTTTAATTCCTTCATTTTAGAGAGACGTATCTTTTATGTATTGTTCCTCATGATGTTTCTCATCTATAGTAACAAGGGGGGGTGCATTCACTGTCTAACCCTTGTTTTGAAGAATGTGTTGTGTGGGATTAGGTGGATAGTGGAGTATTCTATGTATATAGGGGTTTTCTTGATTGTAGTGTGGTTTCTTATGGCACGAGAAAAAGAAGTTCCATTTGGGGGTTTTAGTGCCTGACTATGAGACAGGAGATGTTTCATCCAACAGAGCTCCATCTGTAGGTCTTGGAGTGAAGCTAGCATGTGGTTAGTGGAAACTCAGGGGTCTTGAAAGGACTTGGTCTAATTTATAACCTCATTATAAAAGATAGAAAAAGTTTAAACCTGTGGTGATGTTACCTTATTTTGTTTGTTCATATTCTGTGGAGAGTTGTGGGAGGACCCCGTTTTCACATTGTGGCCAATTTGAACATAAGGGTTACCCCTTGGGTATGTGGAGGCTTTTTCATTTTATTTTCTTGAAAACCCGGTGATTGTGTCTCACCGGTCGCATGCCCCTACTTAACAACCCTTATAGGGTCTGTTTGGGTAAATCAGTCCCAAATTTGTTTTGTGATCATCTGGGGATGTGAAGTTGTTTTTTGTCTTTAGTCATGGTTTTGAAACCTCGATAGTCGATCCCTTCCCTCCCCTCCCGTTATGGTGGGGTGTTTTGTTTGTGCTAGAAAGTTTTTGAGATTTTGTTTCTCTAAAATGAGTTAGTTTTATCCTATATCTTATGGTGAAAATTCCATTCAGGACTCACTATGTCATTTTTTCCAGTCTCATCTCAGGTGTTGGTTGGATTGTAATGAATGGGAGTCTGTTTGGGCCTCCCCATATTGGTCGTTTGGTTCTGTTTCTAGAGATGGATCAGTGGTAGGTTATGTGACTGTTTATTAGGTGTGGTTTAGTCATGTTTTTTTCATTTTATACTGGTGATGTGGTCTCCATTTTATAGTTCTTGAGGTGTTTCGGTTTGAGAGGTTGGATTCTATGGGTGTGAAAGTTCCTTTCCTTGATTGGTCAAGTGAAGGTTTTTTAACTTTTAGGGGTGGGTGACACTTGGAAGAAGTCCTTTTTTTAGGTTTTCTTAGGTTTATATTGTAAGCCTCTATCTCTCTGAGTGCAGTGGTCTGGCCTATTACTGCTCTTCTTTTTTTGGGAACCTCATTGACTTATGAATCAATATCGTTTTTCTTTTTGTCTAGGTCTCGTTGTGTCATTCTGGGAGAAGAAAGATTTATAGTGGGGAGAGTTTTCACACTCAGACTTTTGAGATAATTTTATTTTATTATTTTCTTTTTCTTTGAGATATTATGTTGAGTAGTGGGATAAGCCTAATTGAAATTTTTTGTTTTTCTGATAAATAATGGTTTTGGTCTTGTCAGCACCTGATGCATGGGTGGGGCAAGGAATGGTTGAACCTGTTTGGCTTCGCTGAATCACCGCGCGCCTTGCCTGGTGCACAACTAATTCATTAATTAATAAAATGAATGATAAAGTGGAAAACAATAAAATGAGAAAAATAAATAAATAAATAAAATGAATTTAGAATGGTTTTAATAATAATAACAATATTAATATCATTTTAGAATATTATTATTATTTATTAAGATGACTATTACAAAGATTATTAAGTTTATTATTATCTTATTATTGTTTTTGTTGTTGTTATTATTATCATTATTATCGTTATTTTTAATTAATTAATTTTTTTAGGGATTGGAACACTCTCCCTCACCCCTATCCCCTACCACGCACCCCTTCCCCTTCTTGGCATCACGTAGCGGCCCTCCCCCAAACCCCAGTGCACTTCCCTTCCACATCCCATACCTCTTGACCGATGCATCACTCTAGAGACCGTCTCACACAGCCGGGGCCTCCCCTCCCTACATGCATGTCTCCTGCATCCCACCTCCCTTCAAGCATAACTCCCCTTCGGTGCGCACCCCTCCTACTAGTGCAATTTCTAGTGCCCCCTTCTTTTTAGTGACCACCTGCTGGTGCCCCGCCCTCCTACTGTGCGCGCCTCCCCTCAGTAGACCCTCATTCCTATTCACTAGGGTTCTGATTCTTATTTTTTGGGGTTTTGGTTTTTTCAGTAGGTCTAGGGTCCAATTTTAGGGTTTAACCTTTTTTTGGATTAAATCTTCTTAGTTAGGGATCCTTTTTTCTTCATTGTGGTATAAATGAGGTGCGGGTGTGATTTTGTGCCATTTTCAGGAAGGGATCTCCATGTGAGGTGGGTGGTTCCATGCCCTAACATAATTACATAAATTTAATATGTTTGTTTAAATTTATAAATTCATTCTTTGAATTAATTATGTGGTGTAATTGGTGTTTTTTACATCTTTGATATACTTATATCCTAGTAAGTGATTTAAATAAAGGAAATGGCTATGTTTTTATGTGTTCTTTGATGTGGTGAATCTAAAATGCAGTTTTATAAAGGTTGGGATGTGCAATTGTTTTAAAAGAGTTTTTACATGTGAGATATTTTATAAATTGATAAATTGTTTATTTAAGTGGTGTTTGTAATTCGAAACATGGTTGGAAATATTTTTGGGGTTTTTTGGTAGGTGAGAGATGTGTTTTTTAAGGGTTTTAAGGTGCGTGTATTTTTAAATAGAGATTTATAATGGAAAATGAACCATCTTGACATATTAACCTTTTGTTTGTTTGTTTGTATAAATTGTGTAACATTTGAATGATGGAAAGATCGTTTTAAAAACAATTTCAATGATTGAGTATGTTTAATAAGGGGCCAGTCCCTTTGTCTTGGTTGGTCTTTATTGTGTGTTTTCTTATGTTATAAAAAGGGAACTTGAGAAACTATGAAAGTGGTGGTAAAGGTATTTGGGGTGAGGTTTCTCTTGTTTCTTTTTTCATTTTGGTTTTATTTAGATCCTTTAATAGTTATTAGACTCCATTTCATTGTTGTAGGGTGCTTTTTTCATCATGGTGTGGGTTTCAGTCGTCAATTAAATAGATTTATATGTATATACATGGGTAAGCATGTATATATGTATATCCCCTTTTCACATATTCCCTAATGGTGTGGAGAATATTTAATTGGGTCAAAGGGTATATATATATATATATATATATATGAAAATGTATATGCGTATAGGTGAAGCAGTCTCAGGTTTCCATCACCATGAACTACGTGTCTTGAGGTAGGTTTCCTTGACTTTATCTTCAATTAGAATTTCTATTTTTTCTTGCTGTTATTTTAAAATTATGCCCCTTTATTTTATAGTAAATGCATGTGAAATGTATATAAATATGTAAATATATATATATATATGGATTTTGTTCTTGAAAAGTAGATTCCTAGATGTTTTGAACGTGAAATATGTATTTCAAAAGACATGTGGCCTTTTAGTCGATTTTATTATAAAATTGTAATGACATCTTTGATTTTCTAAATCAATTCTAAAGTGATTTAAAAATTGGGTTTTGGTGTTAACATGAGATTAAAGGGTGATTTGACCTCCTTAAAAGGATTGATTCATTGTAAGCATGGTTTTAATGTTTTTTTAAATAGGTAGTACCTTGGTTGTTTAGATAAACTTTCAAACGGTTTAGGAAACGTGAATGTGTTAGTTGATTATGTTTTCTGAAACGAAAAGTACAACTTGTAAATAATTAATCCCATTTGGAACTTTAATAATGGTTTGTGAAAAAAAAAAAGAAAACCCCTCTTTAGGCATCCCCCTTGTTTTTGAAAATGATGTGCATGTTGAATCTGTGGATTATGATATGTTCCAAGTAAAGAGGCTCGTGTATTTTGTGTGACATAAGGGAGGCTTCTCAAGTAGGGTAATCAGTGGTGTGATGGTGAGTGCATTTTTTAATAAATAGAATGATGTGTTCATGTATGCTTTCTTTAAAAAACTTGCCACCACTTGAAATTAAGCGGATTAAAAAACCTAGGTATCTAGGTGGGTAAACTAGGACTCGTATGGTAGATGATATAAAATTGGTTCATCATAGTTTTGTCTAGAAAGATTGATGTTGTAACACTAACTAAACAAAATGATGATTGGAGACCACTAGGTTAGGGGTGTGTTCCCTACTAGTGGATCCTGCATGAGAACATAGGTCATTGTGGTTTATATTCCACGTTTACACTGAGGTACGAGAATCCTAGGTCCCATTATAACCCTAGATACTTAGGGATTTCCCATGGGGCTTGTGATATGATTTTCAATCCAGCTGTTTCATGCTTGTTCCCTCTTTTGTGAAAACCATATTTTTAATCTAAAATAATCTACTTTCATTTTGAAATTTTAATTCTTTCTTGGAACCTATTTTGAAAATGAAGTGGAAGAGAAATGATTTTCTTGAAAATTCATGCTTCTTATATGAATTTGAAAATAATGAAAAAAAATTATTTTATTATGTCTTATTTTCAAACTAGAACATTTTGTGCTTCTTTTTAAAGGTAAGGACATGGGGTGTTGTTGTACTCTATAATTTCTACTAATCATCTTGGTGCTCATCCCTAATCTATCTTTTCAATTTCAGGGTCTAGTTTTTTATCGCTCCATTAGTGAGTGTGGTTTGTGTTCTATGGTGACCCATGAGGTCACCAGAGGTATGGCTCGTTACTTAGCTTATTCCTTTTTTCACTGCCAGTTTGTTTAGTTCATCTTCTTTTATTTATCTATTTTTTTTAGTTTATGTTTGTTTATCTGTCATTTGTTATGATTCGAGTCATTCCCAATTGGTTTGTATCAATGACCGACACTATTTGTCGGCCTGTGGGGATCGAGAATGCCCCTCAGGCCTTGCCGCGGATCGGGTCGTGCGCCAGGTCAGATTGAAACCCGATTTGCTTCGTGACACAATGCCTCCAGCCAGTCTTAACCAAATTGTCAGCCATAGGATTCTGCAAGAAGCTTCTAGGAAATGCTCTTTCTAGAATAACTCACTCTATGATCCATGCTATCATCGAAGGCACTCATCCAATAGGTCATGATCATTAGGATCTGCATAAGAAAACTCATTGGTCTCAGAAGACGTCAATACTCAGATAGGGGATAACACCAAGGAGTACTGGGGGCACCACAAATACAATCTATATTAAACCACTATGTAGGGGATCATATACCAATGATAAAATAAACCCTAATGAAGTTAAATGATACATGGAGGATCAATGCCTTACACTTGGAGGTCATGCTGATTCTACAAACCCCACCTAGGGTATAAGAATAAATGATAGAGGATCAAACTCTGATCTTACAGAGGGGCACCACAAACTCTATCTGATACTAATCCCCTAGAGGGGATCACAATCAAGGGTTTTGGATGTAATGCCTCAGTATACCCTCAAGGGGATAGACCAATGGAACACACTCAACCAATACCCATCGAATACTGAAGAATCTAAGGGTTCCAAACATCCTCAAAGGGGTATACGACATGTACTAGGGGTACACGGAATCTATATCAAACCCTTTATCTTCTCATGTGGTGTTGTCTCACATGACATATAAACCTCTATATACATGGAATGTGAGTATATGTACATGATTTGTAGAGGTCTACCAACACCCTGACCATGTCATTTATCCATGATCATGTACTAATAGTCATATCTATATACTATACCATGTACACATGGCCATGTTTGTGTATCTTGGCCTACCCATGCCCATGTATCCTTCGAGATGCATGTCAATCCGCCAGCACGTTTCACATGGCATGTGATAGTTTTCACATGACATGTGATCTTTGTCTTCTCTGCAAAAACCCTAGCACCACACAGAGGGTCCCATTCAACATGTTATCCCATATTACACATTGTGTAACATGGTATTTCACAAAATACATGCATGGTTTATGCATCACACAGATCTGTTGCCTCCTCCATCAATCAAGCCCAATAACTTCAATTTGAGGTTGATTGGACTTATCATCAACCTCTCACCGGATTCCATCTAGAAAAGCATATCCTGAAAACCAGCCTATGTCATCCATGTCACTATGATCTACTTAGAAAAATTAGATACCTCAAATATGACCTCATTCCTCTATGAATCACCTGCCATAATCATCGATCCCAAAAGTGTAGACTCAATCACAAGTCATATCCACGGTAACGATCCATTGTGCTGAAGAACAATCATACAATGATCAAATACAAGGTATCCGTTGAACCGTTGGCCAAATAAAATACCAAGGATGATCGATTGAAGAAATGGGGGAGAAAAACATAAGCCAAATTTTTTGAGGAATAGGTATCGACCTTTTTTCATTCATCCTCGATCTGTTGTCAAATAATTAGACAAATGAAGGGGGAAATAATCAACAAATAATAAATATGCCATAAATAAAATCAATCATTGATGCGCGGATCCATTATTGTTCATGGAATTGATCTGAATTCTACCAGGATAAAGAACAGAATAGAAATCACAAAAATTAAACATTCAACCGAGATTTTGGATTGACCATTGATGAAGAATGGTCCCACGTTTCCATCATTGGCATGATCCATGAACTCCTATGGCATAGTGATCCTCAATTTTGATATGATCAAATGTTGTTTTCCAAGAATAATCTCCTCTAATGGTTCTGTAGATCTCCTAAGTTAAGCATCTAACCCTAATTTCTCATCATAATAGTGTATTTATAAGCAATTTCAGGTCATAAAAAATAATAGAATAAATTAATTTCATTTAATTAATTTATTTAAAAAATTTAACAAGACTGAGGCTAACCCAATAATCTGACGCACTTCGAGGTTATGTTGTTTATAGTGTATAAATCATGATATGTACTCAATGAAGGCCTCATATTTCCAATTTGAGCCACTGTTTAGGAGTTATTCCACTTTTTCAGGAAAACCATGCATGCATGATATTAATATTTTTAATATTTTTCAAACATAACTTTCGGGATCACTGAGACTCAAAATATAATTCCATATCATCTCATAGCTCCAAAAATAATCCATATAATATTCTAAAGTGATACATGAAAAAATAAGTCATCACATCTTAGTAATTCTATTGTAAAATTCCATTGTGATGTTGTCCCGTTTACATATAGGTATGGGTAGTGGATGTAATAACCTTTTAAGAAGTTGTTGATTCACCTTAAATTATTGAAACACCAAAAACCTTGTAGTTAATCAGAAATCTCACTTTTCATATTATCCAAATAATAATGATCCTGTAGGTCCCTATACATTTTAGTGATTTTAGGATGTATAAAGAATGTATAGCTATGAGTTTAATCCATCAGCTCCTTATTTATCTCTAGAATAAATGGAATACATAACTTTATACCAAACATTAATACACCTTCTTGATCGATATTGAATTTAGGAAACTTCCCATTTTTCATATCCTCTATCTTCTTTTACATCAAAGGATCTTCTCTTTGAGCTTTCTTGATTTTCTTTAGTAATGACGGTTGAGAAAAAAATTTGGATAAGATTGATGATTTACCTTTCCTTATAATTCCCATGTCTAACCTTACTAGGTCCTTTATCAATTGATTTTCTTCAATCCTCGTCATTTTAAGAACACCAATATCTTTCATACTCAATGCATCTGTGACTTTGTTTTCTCTTCTAGGGAGATAATGAATTGAATAATCGTAGTCTTTAAGAAGATCCAACCATATCCTTTGTCTATTGTTTAGTTCCATTTGTATGAATATATACTTGAAACTTTGGTGGTATGTGTATATATATTACACTTTTACCCATAAAGACAATGTATCCATATCTTTAGATCATAAATGAATATAGGTAACTCTAGGTCATGAGTGGGATAATTCTTCTCATGATGATTTAACTGTCAAGATATATAGGTGATCACTTTTTCATTTTACATGAGATCACATCCAATCCCATTCATATATGATTCACTATAGATAAAAAATACTTATATGATGGAGGTTCGAGTTAGCACAGTTCTACTGACCAACCTATTCTTCAGTTCTTGGAAACTTTCTTCACACACCTTTTCTAGATAAACTTTATTCATTTTGAGTTAAATTTGTTAGTGGATTAGAAATCCATGATTTCTTTTAACAAATATTATATAATATCCTACTAAACCAAGGAAATATGAATATTAGTTACTATTATAGGATGATGACACTCCTTTACATCCTTTATCTTTGTAGGATCAGTTGATATTCCTTCACTAGTTACAATGTTCCCCAAGAATACAACTTTTTTATAACTTGAACTCATATTTACTGAGTTTATCAAACATATTATCCTTCCTCTAAGTTTTTAATATATCCCATATATTCTCCTCATGCTCCACGTGTCTTTTATAATACATTATAATATTATCAATATAGACAACAAATTTGTTTTCAATGTAGTCTTTAAAGACTTTATTTATAAAGTCTATAATTATGGAAGGATCATTAGTAAATCCAAAGGTCATAATGAAAAACTCATAATGCACATATATTATTCAAAAGGCAATATTTGGGATATCATCTTTCTTCACCATTAATTGATGATACCCTAATTGGTGGTAAATCTTAGAGAAGAATTGGGCCCCTTAATGTTGGTTAATTTTTTTTCAATCATTGAGAGAGGGTATTTTTTCTTTATTGTGATTCCATTAAACTTTTAATAGTCAATTCATAGTCACATTTATACATATTTATTTTTTACAAAGAGAACAAGTTCTCCCCAAGGAAACACACTTGGTCAATAAAAACTTTTCCCAATACGTATTGAAGTAGATTATTTAATTCCTCTAACCACAGATATGTCATTTTTATGGGGTCTTCAATATTGGCTTGGATCAATGTATGTGTTTAATTGAGAACTATAACTCTCTTTTTTGGGGTAGGTCCAGATAACTCTTCAAGAAATACATCAATGTATTCACAAACAATGGGAATATATCTAATATTTATATATTCTATTTCTTACCCTTCTTTTTCCAATAATTTCTATAAATAAAGAAATAAGAGGTGGTTCTTAGTGATACCCAGTCTGAGATATATCCCCTTTAAGGATAACTAAAATATGTTCCTTTAAGGTAATAGAAATATCCTTGTTTCAACAATTAATCATGGCATTATAATTTGATAACCAGTCCATCCCAAGTATTACGTAAAATTCTACTATATGAATGACCACCATGGTTATATAGATATTTTTCTCACAAAATTTATTTGGGGAATACCTATATACCTTTGATTCATGAATAGTTACTCTAGGAGTTTTAGCCAATAATTTTAACACTAATAGTTCAGGGGTCAAATAGATATTCTTTTCCAAATTAAACAATATAAAAGAATGTGTAGAACGAGAATCAAACAAAGTGATTTCTAGATTTTAGTGTATGATGAGAGTACTTTCCATTACATCATTTGGATCCTCAACTTTATCCGTTGTGATTAAGAAATTACAAACTTTCTCTTGTGGTATCTAGTGGGGTTGATGGAGATGTCCCTCCGTTATATTCTAATTTGGACATTGATTAGAAAAATTTCCATGCTCCGCATTATTAAAGCATTTGATGGTAGATTTTTCTTTCACCATATTTCATTTTTCATTGGAATTCAGATGTCGAGCCTTAACATCTTTATGAAAGTTTTGGGCTATGTGGACATCTATTCCTCATTTATAGAATTTTCCACTTCCTTGTAGAAAATTCCCCAAAAGTTTCTTACCACATTTTTTTCACATGGGGTGTTGCAATTTCTTCTCATCCAGACAATTTTCAAAAATAATTCTATACCCTTATCTTTTTATCATTTTGTCTAAAATTCCACTAGGCATCTTCAAAATCTATCTCAACTATGATATCACATCATACAATCTCTTTGTAACTTATAAATTCTCATTTTACCAATGGTTTTTATAGATGGGGTCTTAGTCCACCATATAATCATTCGATATTCCCATCATAATCAATGAGTAGGATTGAATCATATCATGAGAGCCTTGTAAAATTCATATCATAATTACCCACCGATTCATTTTCCATCTATTTCAACATAAGGAATTCTCTATCTATATTAGTTAAAAGGGTATGGGGAAAATACATATTGAAAAATAACTTTTTAAGCCTTCCCATTCCATGGATTCCACCTCATCCCTTGGTATCATGATCTTGATGAATTTCCACCACTGATCAAAGTATCATTCCAAGATATATAATACCAACATAACTTTATCTTGGTCAGAACATTGGATTATAAAAGATATATTTTCAATAGTATTGATCCATTTTTTGGGGATTAGTGGATCATAGGTTCCACTAAAAATAGGTGGTCATTGATTCATGAAGGCTTCAATAGATAGTTGTTCCATGCTTAGTGAATATTGATGCTTCACATGGTTTAGTTTGTTATTCATGATTTGAGTTAATTGATTCATTATCATCATGAATTTTTCAACTCTAACTCCCCCCAATTTGGGAAGGCCACCAACATATTGTCTGTTGAATTCGTTGTTTACACAATTTCTTATATTTCCTACCATATTTTCCTAGAAGGAGAAAACCAAAGTGATAAATTTGAAGTTATATTAAATCTTATAATAATTATAAAGGAAATATTAAACCCAAAAGTTTCTAATATCTTTCCTCTATAATGATATAAATAAATCTTAATTTTTTTACATTATCTATATATCCTTTATAATGGTTTATTAAAAACATGTGACTAACTAGAGAATATCCCTCAAGAGTGTCAAACAAGGTTTGCAGTAAGACCTATTTGTTGTGCTCCAAGGGTTGATTGAGTTAATACCCAATATATCCTTTTTGTAGATATTTCACCTACGTACAATTGTGTATGGACCACATCCACTTGTAGTATCTAGACATGGATTTCATTGCTTGGAAACCACTCGCTTAATACTCCCACAAAAATTTTAGGATGTTTTCCTATATTAATAATTGTACATGTGGTTGTTACTACTATTTTATTGTCCCAATTTTCACAAATAACTAAACATACCACTGATACCAACTATGGATTGTGTCCTTTTTAATACACAAAAAATGTCCATACATAGCAGAACATTTAATAATACAATGTATATTTTTAGGTTTAGTTTCCTGGAAATTTGGAATGTAATAGATGAAAAACAAAAAAAATTATTATATTAAAATTAAAATTATTCTTTATATATTCATCCTAAGTTTCATTTACTGCATCTTATATCCTAGGGACTTACATCAATAAGAAATGGGTGAGCATAAATCCTAGTTAGGGAATAAACAAATGAGATATTTAGCAAGAAGTCATGTGGCATAATAATAAGGAATGAACATTGGAACATGGGGAATAACATAGTACAATGATCATGAATAATAACATTGAAATGTGTCTACAACATAAAAATATGATATTTATAAATATATCACCATGGTTTATCACAAAGGTGTCATAAAACAGAATTACCAGGGTTATTCACCAAGGTATCGTATAACATGTCATCTCTATAGATTAATTCTTCACCCAATGAATTGGAGTGATATCATGAAAATAAATTCATATTTATAGTTTCATGTGTTTAATATAGATCATAATACAAAATTTCATTAAAAACATGTGGGAAATAATGAATTAGTTTCATGTAAATGTCATTAAATTTGAAAATTCTTAAAAGACATGAGAATTACATCATTTTTATCCCACATGAATGTAATAAATGTTTTATATTAGGAATTCCCTAATAAATGAATCATTATTTTATCTAGGTGAATACCCAGGGATATAGATACGGGTTGACTATCTGCGATATATGAATATTTCATTTAAAATAGAAAGATACGTGAAAAAAATTCGGTAGCATGATGGGAATACAATGTTGATTAGGTAAACAGAATAATGGGAGAGAAAAATGGTCTTCCATTGATGAAAGATTATTTTGGTAGTAATTGAATAATAAAAAGTTCCTGAAAATTGTGTGATTAAACACTTATAATACATACTATAAAAGAGGTTCTTGAATGGAAAAGAAGAAGAGGGGAGTTCCTTTACCTTGGGAAGTAACTTCCTAAAGCATAGAGAGAGAAACCTTAATACCTTTGAGACACATTAGAGGGACTTTAAAGAGAGGGAATTAGTATAATTTCATTTTTAATAGATTTTAAGTGGATATTAATGGGTGGGAGTGTGGGTATTTATAGTATAAGAGGAGGAATTGTTTAATGATTTTTTGAATATAGGTATTGGAATTCTAGGTTGTGTAAAATGAAAACCCATTGGATTAACCAAGGTTTTTTGCTAATGGTTTTAGAAATTTAAGTCATTTATATAATATTTTAATCCATTAGAACTGAAATACATTTTTTTAATGTTACTTTGTACATAGAAAATATTTTTTTATAATATATAGTTTGAAAAATAATAATTTTAATTTTATACATTGAAAAGTCACTTATAGGTATAGAAATTGATTTTAATACATTAAAATGAATAATATTAATAAAATAATCTATTTATGGTATTAGATTCAATTTTATCAATTATTACATCATTATTACATCTTTATGAGGTCATAAAACATAGAAAAAACACAAAACTGCTTTTTTATTATTCACTGAAAAATAAATATTTTTAGAAAATTCTAAAAATATAACCATAAATTGATTACAATGTGTTTATTTAAAATATAATGCATATTTTATCATAATAATTTCCCAAATATAAGAATTTTGACTTTTTAATGAAAAATTCGTATTTATTGAAAAATAATAATTTTTATAACATAGTCAACTTTCTAACACTTATAAAATTTCCTAAAGCATTACAAAACATTATTATAATTTATATTTAAATAATTTGTGTTTTAAAATACTATTTCATAAAAATATTTTTAATTTATAATACTTGAGTTTATTATAAAATTGTATATATTATTTTAAAATAAGATTATGTTTTATGTGTATCCAAAAATATTTTTATCAAATCTAACTTATATTCATGTTTATTTTATTAAATAAAATAATTCTAAAAATGGGATTGATTAAATAACTATTTCATTTAAAAAAAAGAAATTACACTTTCGTGATACTAAAGTCTAGATATATAACCCTTTATTACACTGGCATACACCCTAAAGATAAGGTGTATGATGGTGGTTGTTTCTTAGGTTGGCTCACATAACATTAACCCAGTGGTGATTTCTACTAATTTGAACTTATCTCATAGGATATTTCATTCAAGACTCACTTTTAGAAGCTCCACTTGGACTTGGTCAAGGGAGAAACCCAATGACTCCAACTCTCTCCCAAGTTCTAAAAAATGGGTTTTAAAATTCACGACTCTATTGGTTGATGCTGCTATTTTTCATTTTAGCATCAATTATCATTTGTCATTACCCATTAAAAACACTAATTCTAATGGTAAGATCATTACTAATGGTCATAGTTCTCAATGATCATCGACCAATGGTCATACTGACCAATGGTCAGGTAATATTTAGATCCCAATTTTCCCTTTAAACCCTATATAAACTCTAGCATTCATCAGAATTTACTACTTCATTCCTAAATGTTTTTACAATTAATTTGATAATATTAATTATATTCCTAATTTTTCTTTTTTATTTTAACAGTTTTCATGGAATGTTTAATCTTCCTAGAAGAGTTATATCATATGGAGTATACCATTTCCTAGTCACTATTCTTTTGATTTTATATCCAAATAGTATTATAATAAGTATTAATTAGTATTATTACTTTACATGTAATATTCTTTTTTTAATAGTCTTTATATGTGCTTTCATAGTAAAATATAATAAAATAGTCATTATGAAAAGAAGAGTTATTTTATTAATCAAAGAAGGATTTTTTCAGTCCATTACAATCATGAATCCCTATGTTGAAATGATAATGATCATACCATTCAAAAATAATTGTTAAAATAATTAAAGTTCCCATAAATTAGTGATTGAATTAATCTCCAAGAATTAAATCTTTTGAAATCATCATTTAATCATATCATAAATAGATCCAACAATTTTAAAGAAATACACAATTCAAAATAAAAGAAAAACATATATCTATATTACAGTAATTAAATAAAATATAAAACAAATATAATTATTAAAATTTTAATTTTATGTAAGATTAAATGATATATGTATGATTGAATTCATGTAGAAGTATTATCACATACAAGTGAATTCATGTAAGAGTCAAACATACATAGGATTTTATCTACATAAGCATTATGTACTTTGTCAAAATTTCAAGATAAAAGAATTCAAAAATCCACATAAGATTCCTTAAGAGTATTCAGGTAGGAATATTTCACATAGGAGTACTTTACTTATGAGTACATTAGTTAAAAATAAAGAACCATCTTTGATGTGTATGTAAGAGTCTGAGACATAGAAAAATTTTGAGATATTCACATAAGAATACTACAAGTAGAAATTTTCAATGTAAGAGTACTCAACAAAAGAATTAAACACATAAAGACATTTGAGTATCTAAGATACATAAGAAAAAAATAGTTTATCAAAAATATTAAAATTTACATAAATTTTTTTACCAGACTGAACAGAATAATAAAAACATCAATAAATCAATCATTAAAAATTTTAACATTCTTTTATTATATAAGAAATTAAATCTTGAAACAAGGAAATCATTTCCTATAACTCATATTATAGGGAATGAATAAAATTAGGATTTTGTAATTATAAAAGTAGAAACAAATAAAGTGTAAAAAGTTCACTCAATAATATCCTCCTTTTTTATAGTTATAAAACAAATTTTCCAATATATGAAAATACTCTCTGTTTTGTAAATAGACAAAAAGGTTAAAGTTAGCCCCTTTTTGAAAATAAGGAAACATGATTAAATTACATTTAAAAGTAAAATTTCATCATTTGAAACATATTTGAAAACAAATATAAAGAAGATTTTAAATTTTTATCATTTCTGCATATTTAAGTAGATTTTAAGAACATAACTCTCCCTAAAATCATGTATCCTAAAAATAGATATCAATTAAATTAAAAATAAAAATAGTAAATATCCAACTTAATTTCATCTTCATTCTCGTGAATAAACAAACTAGTGAATATAAAGTTTAAATTCCAACTATATAAAAAAGTGAGAATTTTGAATCACACTAATAAAATAACAAACTGGTTCTACAAAGGAACCATGAAAACATATTTATATATTCAAATAATTATAAATGATTTTTAATTAATTAAAATTAACTAACAATAATTGAACATGCTAGTAAATTAGATTATAAAAAAATATTATATGTTCAATGGAAAAAATTAAAGAAATAGAAAACAGTAAATTAAACACTCTTGTTGAATAGAGCATATTAAATCTAAAGATTTAAACTAAAACTCCCCCTGAATATAAAATATTTAAATTGCATTACGAGCATTCTATGTTTATACCTAATCTTAGAAAATAGAACTAAATTAAAAGGTTTGGTAAAACAATCATTTATTTGACCGTCCCACTATGCCAGAATAAGCATTCAGAGGTGGATTTTCTCTACCTTTTGTGGTAGTTTAAATGACCGCTAAATTGTTTCGTGGTAGTTTCCCATTTTTTTCTGAAATCATGTGTTTTTAATCATTTAATAGTGGTCTTATCAACTATTGCGAATCATTTAGTGATTTTTTTTTAAAAACCATGAGAATCATTTTGTAGTGGTTCAAACCTCTGCTAAATCATTTCATGGTAGTTTTTTTCATTTAATTAATCAATTAGTTTTTTATATTTGTTTATTATATATTATATATTTATTATTTATTATTTTTCATACCACGCATGCATATATCATGCATGTCATGCATATATCATGTGTGTCATGCATATATCATGCATGTCTTGCATATATTAATTAATTAATTAAAATTCATTCCATACATATTATTTACCACTCCAGTAAGCCCTTAATGTGGTCAGTAAACCGAATTTAATATACTTATATATATATACATAAATACATATAAATACATATACCTGAATAATAATATTTAAAAACATTAAAATAATAAATAATAATACGGTAATGAATAATAAATCAAAATTAATAATTAATAATTAATAAATAAATAATAAATAAATAAATAATAAATAAATAATAAGTAAATAATAAATGAATAATAAATGAATAATAAATAATTAACAATTAATTAATAAATAATAATCAATATATTATAAATAAATAAATAAATAATAATAACTAATAAATAAATAATATGTAAGAAATAATAAATAAATAAATAATAAATAATATGTTAATAAATAATAATAATAAATAAATAATATATAAATATATAAATAATAAATTAATAATAATTAATAATAATAATAATAATGAAAAATAAATCAACATATAATAAATAAGTGGTAAATTAATAATAAATAAATATATAATAAATAAATAGTAAATAAACAAATAATAAATAGGTAAATAATAAATAAATAAATAATAGTATGTTAATAATAAATTTATTATAAATAATAAAAAATAAATAATATGTAATAATATATAACAAATATGTAATAAATATTAAATAAATATTAAATAATACATTAATAATAAATTAATAATAAATAATACAGATATATATATATATTAAAGAAATAATAAATAATAAATAATAGATAGTAAATAATATATATATATATAAATATACATTAAAATTAATTTAAATACAATTATATATATATATTATAAACATAGATAAATACAAAAAAAAATTACATAAATGTATATAAATAAATGTAAGGACACACACGCACCAACAAAAAAAGTATATAAATATATATCGCAACATTTTTTTTATAAAAGGTGGAGGAAGAACCCCTTTTATTAAAAGTAAGAAAACCAAAGTGAACAACAGATGAGGTCAGCCATTGCTATAATTCACACATCAAATACCTAGTTTTTCACTAATTATCATGCATATCTTATGTTCCTCTTATTTTATTACATTCTAATCATTTCTTCCTCATCCATGATTGCGCCCAGGGCTTCTCGGGTAATGGCATCTCCTTTAAGATCTTTCCTATTATAAGAGGGTTTCGACATCAGTGATTTTTAAACCAGAGTGAGCATCTGATTGAGGGACCACCTTATAAAGTTTGTTGTCTTTAGAATCTCTCATTGTATGAGTCTTCATATCTCCTGCCTCTATGGGAGGTTGGATCGAATCTTTCTTCTGTTGACATGTTCCATCATGGTGCGCTTTAAGATCTGCAAAGATATTTGAAGATGTAACCCACACCTCATTAGTGTGAACCAATACCGGTCCAGAGACATGAATGGATGTACCTAAACCATTTGGTCATGTTTCATCAACCAGGATATGGTCATCTAAAGGTCTATCCTTACTATAAGAAACCGTCTGGAAGTCCTCTTCATCCATTAAACTAGATGGATGCTTCTTCTTGTCTTCTGATTCTTAAGCATTACAATCAAGTGATTCTTTAGCCAAGGTTAACAAAAACTCCGATTTCACTTCATCATGGCCAATCTGTATCTGCCTATTCTGATGTTCCACCTATGGCTTCATTAAAATTTTAACCTTTCCAACATCAATTTTATGCTTTTCTTTATAATCACAAGAGGAAATTAACTGCTCATCCATAACTCATGGATTAGCTAAATCATGAATTTATTCTTTATAAGTGAATTAGACATCCATTGTAGCATCCTATAGTATTTCATTAATAACCCAATGTCCATGCAAAACTCCAGTTTCAACTTTATCACTTGAGGTGATCTATCAAGTCATGGGAGGACCATTATAATCATTGAAGGAGGGACTCATGGAAGCCAAATCCGTATATTTATTGGAAGGAACGCCCTTATCCCCCCAAGTGTCTAGATAAAAAGAGATCATTTAGATTTCAAGGGATAATCTCTTAATCAGAATGGGTAGATCCTTCTTTATCAATGTCTACCCAAGATCATTATTTTACCAGAATATATTGAATAATATCATATGTATCAGCATGATCTGTTACAATCAGTCCCTTTCAATCCTTATTAGTAGTCAGTATGAGATTATCTGCATCCTTCATTCCAACAAGCATGGAAGGGGAGGCAGTAATAGCCTCCACAGTCATTGAGTTTCCATTTCTTGTAATTATTTTTATCCCGCATTTTGTAGTATCATGCCTATTTACCTTGAAATTATCACAGCAAAAATCTTTATGAAATTTATCTTTGAAGTTTCCAATAGATTTTTATCCATTATGGAATGGAGAAAAACTCTCACAGTGAATTGAAATTTAAAAGTTGTAATGAAAGGTAGATAAGAGCACATTTTCAATTGGAGATTAGTAGAGGCCCACTTCAACCAAGAAGCGTGCATAAAAAGCCAAGTGGGCTTCCTCTGTAGCACGATACAACTTAATCAATGTACCAATTTCAAATGCTATATCAAAGAGTATACTATGATTCCACTAGACCCAATTTATGCCATAAATTCTAACCCATACCTGAGCCCTTGTGTGACAGGTAATAGTGGGATTAAAACTCGAGTGCCAATACTAGAAGAAGAGCATACCATGTTTAAGAGTAATCAATACCAACCCCCATGCCTTCCTCTTTAGCACTTCCTAGGTGAAAATGTAAATAGACACAACCAAATAGAATTAACTTTGGGTCTTAGAATCCCCACGCAGTGAAATGCATATGAAATAAATCTTCAGTTCTCCATGGTTTTTTCCCTAGGGGTAGGACCATTCTCAATATGATCGAAAAATCACAAAGTTTGAACCTACCAAGGATTACATCTTGATTAGATCGAATGAGAGAAGATTTACCTCATCGAAAAATTATTTCCAAAGTGAAATCGTATCCATGAGTTAAAAAATGATTGGCCTCCTTCGTCCGAGATCTACTTGAGAAAGGGTTAGCTGCTTTGATTTCTACTACTTTTGAGCACTTCGAACGATATCCAAGATGATTTGAAGCCCTAAATTAACACACACCCACCTTGTGAGAGTCAAACCATCCTTTAGCAGCGAAGGACTTAACCATGGGAGCTCGATCCAGATACACAATGAGAAAACCCTATTCACCATTGTGAGAGCGGGGGAGTGACTCCTACAGACCCATCTTCGATATATACCAACATCATATATATAAATATACAATAATGTATATAAATATAGATAAATTGATATAAATATCTATAAATATATACATATAATGTAATTTAAATAAATATATATAAAAACACATTTATATTTCATAATAATATATAAATGAACACATTTATATAATTTTTTACTAATATATATATATATATATATAAACATAAGTACATATAAATATCTATATATATACCCAAATAATATATAAACATTAATATGTATAAATTCTTGTAAATGTTTATAAATATAGAATAACATGCATAGATATATATAAATATCTATGACTATATAAAATTATATATTATTTTAAATAAACATTCATATATATATATATAAATTATAAATAAATATACATAAATGTATAGAAATACATAAAAATATATATAATAGACAAAAAACACCAAATAGGTAATGCTACAATAGTTACAACACCATAAAATCATTAGGAATGTAAATCCATGGAAGAAAATCATAAAATACCTAATAAGTATATGATGACACTATTAAATGAAGCTGAAATAACATCTATTGTTAAAAAATCATGGTATCAAAACAAAAAACATGGGTTTAGAGGCCTTATGAACCTTTTTACCCTAAAAAACAATGACCATTCTTTTCATAGTTTACATGGTGGAGATCTTTTCACAGGCTTTGATTTGACATCTCACAAAGCCCAAACAGACTCCCGGATCGAAAGTTATAATTGTTTGAAGTTAAAGTTTGGTTTTTATCTTCTCTTAAAATAGTAATAAATTTTATTCTATTAATTATTACCAAATTATTATCTAATATAATTTTATTTCATTTCATAATATTTGGTTTGACTCGTTGTGGAGCTAAAATGGACACTTGATTCAAAAGTTATGGTTATTTGTTGTTTAAGAATGATTTTCAACTTATCCTTGAATTAATTTACATTTCAAATAATTACTAACTAGGTATTATAAATAATTAATTATTAGCACGTAATAATTAATTAAAATTATAAATAATAAATAATAATTGATTTTAAATTATAAATAATTATTAATAATAAAAAATAATTATTAATTATTTAATATTTAATATTTAACATTTTTTCTTATTAGTTTAGCATCATTTTAAAAAAATGTCTACTAATAAATTTAAAAAATAAAAAATGAAAAAAAATATATTTATCAGTGGGTTTTAAAAAAACACTAAAAAAACATTGAGGGGTAGTTTTTTAATAACCATTGTGGAATCCCTTTTTTCCTGTAGTGCTTGTTGAAACATATTTCTAAGATATTTCTCATTTTGTACATAATCACTAATAAAATGATACATTACTTCAATATTCTTAGTTATAGAGTGTTGTAAAGGGTTTAAAAAAATATAAATTTCAAATTAATTGTTAGATAAAATAGGAATCATTTCAATATGAATATCAAAATCATATAAAGTATTTTTAATCCATAAACACTAAGTAAAATAGATATCAATAACAATATATTTTACTTTCGTTATAGATAAAGCAACTGATTATTGTTTCTTTGAACTCCAAGAAACTAAATTTTTTCCTAAAAAGTGATAGATACCACTTTTAATTTTTCTACAAATTTTCCATCCTCCAAAATTAGATTCCAAATAACTTTTTAATTCAAAAGTGGTTTTTTTAGGATAAAGTAAAACAAGATTTAAAAAAATGTTAAAATATTTAATAATCATTTTAACTACTTTCAAGTCAGTCACCATAGGGTCATCTTGAAATCTAGCACAAATGAAAACACTAAACATAAAATAATTTTTATAAGTAGTTAACTATAGTAAACTACCAATCATTATTCTAAAAAAATTAATATCATAATATTTTCTAGAAAAATATACATCTAAATTACTAGAAGTAATTATAGGGGTACATAAAATTTTACTAGAACCAATACCATATTTTTAATTAATTCATATTTATATTTACAATAATTTTATTTACAATATTTTAAGTCCTGAAAATATTTTTAATTCTCCCATAATACTCATGTAAAATTTTTAAGTAATTAAATCTTAAAATTATTTAAAAATTACTTCACTTGAAGATCCAATGATGACATCATCAATATAAATTTGAATAACCAAAATATCTTTAGATTTCTTCTTAATAAATTTTTTAGGATCTACTTTGCCTTAAAAAAAACCTTTTTTAAAATTGATTGATACTATTCTTCATAAAAAGACTGAGGAGCTTGTTTAAGTCCATAGAGTCGTACAAATTTTAAATACATGGTTTTGTTTCTCTGTATGTTCAAAACATGGTGAATGTTTTACATAAACTTCTTCTAAAATAAATGAATTTTGAAAAGATTTTTTTTACATACATTTGATAAAGTTTAAAACCATTATGAATAATATAATATAATAAAATTTGAATAGATTATAATATAGAAACATGTGAAAAAAATTTAATCATAATCAATACATTCTTATTGAAAATAACCTTAGGCTACTAATCTGGATTTATTTTTAATAATTTGATTAGATTCATCAAGTTTATTTTGAAATACCCACTTAGTACCAATATTTTTTTGATTTTTAGGGGTTAAACTATATTAAAAACATTTTTTCTAGAAAATTGATTTAGTAAATCCTGTATTGGTAAAATCTATCTTGGATATTTTAAATCTCCTAAAAAATTATTTGGAAAAAATTTAAAAATAAAATTAGAATGATAAAATAAATTCTTAAAGAATTCATAGATTTCACTATTGAATCAGTATCTCCAACAAAATTACCTACAAGATGATATTTATGAGTATTCCAATATCTTTTATATGGGTTATGCTACCCCTAAATAGGTTTATTCAATTTTATATTTTCACTTTCTAAAAAAGTATTATACCTAGAACAGTCTTTAATCTGATTTTCGTTAGATGCTTTATATATAAAATATTTTTCATAAAAATTAATATGAATAGATTCTACAACTAATATATATTTTTTTTATAGAATCTATAAGTTTTACAAATATAGAAATATCTAAAAAATTTCCTTCATCAAATTTTTCATAAAAGTTATCTAAATAATTTTTAATACCGAGGAAAAAAGCTTCACAACCAAAAAATCTAACACTACTGGAAAAGGGGGATATCCCCACACATCTATACCCATGGTTAGAAAAAACTATGGGTATATGTGTTTTTTATTGTCTATACCTATTGTTTTAATAAAACGATGGGTATTCAATCCCCAATTTCAAACCTCCATCAGGATTCTCCTCTCGACTCACTCTTTTCCATCAAACTCCCCTACTTGACCCCTCGCCTCCCTGACCTCCGCCTCCCGACCCTCTCCTCCCCTCCCCGACCACTGCCTCCCAACTTTCTCCTCACCTCTTTGACCTTTACCTCTCAGTCATCTGACCACCGCTTCCTGGCTATATCCTCCCTCCTCGACCTCCGCCTTCAGGCTCTGCCTCCACTCCCAAACTTGACCTCCCAGCCTTCGCCTCCGCATCAACTTCCTGGCCTCCACCTCCCTATTGCATCCCCTGTCAGCTCCCTCACCTTTGGAGATGTCCCCCCTTCCTCCTCTCAGATCCCTCTCCTCTAGAAACATCCCCACTTGATTCATTACTTCTAGGTTTGTAATTTCTTCTCCTTGATTTTTTATTCTTTCTAAACTAATTACTTATTCTTATATCAACAACCTTAAAAAGTTAACTACACAATTTATCTTTTGAATTGTTTATTTAATAAATAAGAATTCATCTTAGACGTAAATTATAATTCCTCACGTTGTTATTGAAAGATCATTTTCATAGATTATTCTTTGGTTGGTAGGATAGTTAAGAAATGTTTTGTTCCACTCATAATTTTCTCACACCGTTTACACATTTTGATTTTCAATCCACCATTTAGTGATGCATCCTAACTATTTGTAGCCTCCTCATGTAAAGGCACCTATTTTACTTTTCATTTAGCATGATCTTTATTTTTCTACATTTATTTATCCTGGGCTAGTTGGTTAGGAAAAATAATCAAACATAATTTCTTCGATTTCTCTTCATTTTCATATGGTTTATAATTTACCTTCTTATTGTATTTAATTTTAATAACGTATCTATAGTTTTATTCAGAATAATTTTCCCTCTCACACTATAGGGAAGTTATCCTCAAATTTCTGTCATGAATATATAATATTTATGAAATTATTATCTGCATATACCACACACTTCCTCTAAATGTTCAAATCTATATTAGGTGGTTAGATTTGATGATGTTTTGGTTACATATATATTTTATTGAGTCCCCCCTAATTGATCACTAAAACTCTCTTGTGGTTCTTTCCTTTTCATTATAAATAATATATTATACTATAAAGAAAAATATTTGGTTCCATACCTTCCACAACACTAATAAAACCCTTGAAATATTTAACTTTTAGGTTGGTTCAAGATCAATCCAACTTCATGTTCTAGTTTTCATGATGTAGTGTAATCCTACTCCACAAGTGGAACAATATATTGTATCTCCATACATGGTTGGCTCCCAGATTACATCAAAACGTAGTGGCTACATGCTCATGCAAAAACATATCATGAAGTCTATATCCAAGATCCAATGACCCACATTTAATCTATATTATCCCCACATGTCTCAGAAACTATACACTCCCATTCTATATTCCAATCTCACCAAGCATAGAGAGCCCTTATTATTTCTTGAAACCATAGGTGTCTCACCATGTCAAACCATGTAAATGAAAACACAAAATTATATCATCATTTTATAATTCAACTAGAGTTCACTCATAGTCTCACCAATGTTCTAAAATCTTATCCTAAGTTTATAGGGCCATGAACATAATCAATTTTCGATTGAAAACTATAAATTATATCGAAACACTAACTCAAAGAGTGCATTAATCTCAAGATCACCTGCTATCTCCATATTCTTGAACCCAAACTCCTCTAAGAGTGTTATTACCCATGGGAACCAGACATTCTATCCACTATGAATACAGTTGTTCTACCTAACATGTACCAATGTCACCTAGGCTCGGATTCTGAATGATACTTCCCTTCCCGAAACCATTCATAATGATGAAAGAACTAGTACATAATTACTTATCATTGATAACCCAATTCACCTAACACACCTATCATAAATACATTGTCAAGTTTGTGTGAATTGATATCATAAAATGAAGTTTTTACTTATATCTCACACACTTAAATGTTCCTAAAAAATGTCCAACCAGTCTGATGGATTACCCTCAAAGGTCAGAATGTACTAAATTCCAAACCTTGAGTCATGCTAAATAACGTAACCAATATCTCAAACTTACTCCACACATTATGCCTAACAACAGCCATAACAATGGGTTTCACTCATCCCCATCTCATGGTAACATGGAATTTAACATTCTGAATACTTACTTTTATGTTTCAACCACCCATTGAAATTAATTTCTACCTACCCACTCACAGGTCAAGCATAAACCAAATGTTTCACAAGTAATCACTACACATCTCAAAACAAGCACACTCACACTATGACCTACATTAAAATTTTCTATAGTTTTATAACGTCATCATCATAGGGATACCACATAACTATGGCACTCTCAACATCCCCAATCACTGAAAAATAAGGTCCACATCTACTACCCACCATGTCACCAATATATATATATATATATATATATATATAACTCAAAATTATTTTCATTACACTTTAAAATTTTATATTAAACAAAAAATTCCACAATTAGGTCTTAGATAAATGAAATTTCAATTAAATATTATAGATAAAAACCCTCATTATATTGTACCTTGAATTTTATTTTAGATGGTGACTCATAATAATAATGCTAAGGAAAATAATAATATACTTTAACCAATTACTTTTACCCAAAACTCCATAGCTATGCCTTAGTTAAATAATATTTCTTTTACAAGTTATTTAGGATAACATTATTTATGTAATAATTGGCATTTTTTAGTTATAACCTTTTGATAATATCTCCAAGTAGTCATATAACATGTCTTTTATAATTTATGGGATTGGATATGTAAGATGAAACCATAAACTTATATGAAAAAACATATAAATATTCTCAAACACTTTTAATAACTAACTCAAGTCATATTTTATGTAAACAATAAAATTCCATCATGAACAAGAATGCTACATACTAGATAAGATTCTTGAACACACCCACTCTTATCATACCATGCTCTAAGATGAATCCAATCAATCCTTCAGCTCATAATAAAGTTTATCACATATGGTTAAATTAGATCAATTATATAATCGAATATTATAAATAGAAATTTAGTCTTAGATAACATGGACTTTCCTCATACATGGGTTGGCTAGTCCTAGGGAAAATCTCCATACCATGTCTTGACATGTTCTTATTATATTTTGTACCTTTCCAAAATAGTAAGGCTAAAAAAACCTCTAATAGAATTTTACAATGTCCTACAATGACATACCCCAAAATGCCTCCAATCGATGCTTAGACCATTGGTAGATATAATACCCCAAAAATGCCTCCCTATATGATGGAGGATGCTGACTAACAGTGAGGGTCTCAAGTAGTATGGTGGGGAGACTATTCCCGCGTATTAGATTAAAATAACATTATAATTAAACATACTAATATAAACCTATGTAAATAATACATTTAATGACATAATGAAATGTTTCAATAATAATCAAAATAATCCATGCAATAAAAAATTAATTTTATGCAATACGTTCAGGTAGTCATAATATAACCGGAATATCAGAAGATAAAACTATAAAAACTATGACAAATGCTCTTGAGTATCAACCTGGTCCCAAAACCCATACTTATTCCTAGAAACCATGCAATCAAAAACATCAGGTTCTTTCCCAAATCTAAATATACAAGATAATAATGATACATCTCAGGTTCCCAAGTTCCATGATAGAAAGTGCTGGGTTTTATTATAACTCAGTAAGACTCCAAAAATGGTGTCCCTAGAATTAAAATTCCATTGTTTTTTTCATTGATATGTGATTTAATAATCAATTATTTATTATCATATTAATATTTTACAAATTTATAATTAAAGTAAAACGTTAATAAAAATACTATTGATGCTCGGTCTCTACAATGACACTCAACATCATTTTTTATCTACTTTTTCCATCACTGGAGAGTCTATAGTCATAGTACATGTAAAATAATAAATAGTAATAATGTAAAAAACTAATGAAACCAAGGGAATAATAATATTATAGAACCCAGATGGCTCAATATAGAATTCTCCCTCAATAAAACTCAGAAAAAATACCAAGAGGTGAGCCTTTCCATTCTTCCAAATCCATTCTTCCATTATAAACTTAAAAAACCATCTTAACATTTAAAAGAATGGTAGTATTATAACCCATATCTTACAATGGAGTTATTACAACCAAATAGATCAAGTATAATCTAGTTAACTCATCATTCAATATAAAATGAGGGTACACCATAAGAATCCAAAACATCAATCAATGGAATTTGATACATAAGACATTACCTAAATCCCAGGGGATATTCCCCTAGACATTTCACAAAAATTTCCCTCATTTTAATTTCTTATGAGAACCCTAATCATAGAGTGTGTAAAATTTATTGATTTATATTAATCTAATAACATGTATTTGATTTTTCAATTGATTTTAAATTCATTCATTTTACTTGAATGGCCTTTTCCTTTTTAAGAGTCTTTTTGTGACTTGTTTCACTTTGTATGCAGTAGGTGTTTCTATGTAATTATTTTATTAAAATAATCATCAAGTGATTTTTTTTATTAAATTAATATTATAGAATATTTATACCAATATTTTATATCCCTGATTTTTTATATAAATTATCTAAATTATTTTCATTCTTGGAGATGAAGTGGTTTTCTTTAAATTTATTTTCCCTCTTTGAATTAAATTTTTAAACATGGAAAATATTAAATTAAATGAATATGGAGCTTGTTTAAAATATTTTTGATGATGGGTGAATGTTTTTATCTCTCCCTTTCTTTTTAAATGAAATAACCAATGTTTAAGGGTGTGTTTTAATGTTAAAATATATTTTTTAGGTAACACCTAAGGGAGGAAAAACTTTTTTATCTCTCCCTTAGTTCAACTATAATGACACATATCAATCTATCATAGACATGGAAAATTTCTTGGACATTTATGGTTTACCTTGTTGATCATACATTTATAGGATTAAGGTAATAATTTTATCTTTGATACAGAAAAGGGTTGAAATTAGTTGTAAAAAATAAGTCACATGCAATAAAAATGTGAATTAACTGTTAAGTTTTTATGTTATAATAGTTTTATTTTCTATAATACATTTAAATTTTTTTATTATGGTTTACATTATTTATTGTAAGATAACTGTTTTTCTTATTATAGAATAGATAGAAGCTGGATGTATCGTACAAATAGGATTTCAACCACGTTTCATAATTATTTGGAGAATTTTTTATATTTTTCATTTGAAAATTCTTTAGATGGAGGTTGAATGTAGTGTCCCTGATATAAATGTATTGGAATACCATGGTTAAGTTGAAGAGAAGTTAGCTACCATATAATGAAATTTGGATTTCAAAAAAACTATTATGTTTGGTATCACCTTGGAGAGACAAGTCAATGTTCTACTATTCATGAAAAAAATGAAAGAAGTGGCATGGAGAATTTGATATTCGATCTATTTACATTTGTGTATAATCTTGATAGAGATAGTTTGTCAGTGAAAGATGATAATTATATCAATACACATGAGAAAAATACTGAAGATGATGATGAGAGAGTGAAAAATTTATTAGATGATTCCATAATTCCAGTATATCATGAATGTACTAAAATGACCAAGTTGGAATTTATAATGCGGTTATATCATGGTAAAACCATGTATGGAATTTCTAATACTGCTATTGATTATATTATTACATTCTTGAAGTACGTTCTTCCTGATGGTTCTAATATTCCATCAAATCATTACATGGCATGGAAGTAAATTAAGTATCATGTATTTGATACTAATAAAGTTCATTCTTGTCTAAATGATTGCAGTTTATTTTAAGAGAAAATATCTAACTGTAATGACTGTAAAGAATAGGGTACATATCGATGGAAGACAAATGAAGATGAAACACTATCTCGTGTGGAACATAAAGTCATGTGGCACTTTCCATTCATTCCCAAACATCAGAATACATTCATGTCTGTAGAAATATCATCAAACATGTGATGGAATGATGTTTAGATAATTGAAGGTAATAATCAGGTGGTTCATCCTGAAGATGGATTAGCTGACAAACATATGATATAAAAATATCCTAATTTTGTAGTTGAGGTGCGTAATGTCAGGTTGGGTATATCCTATGTTGTTTTTAATCTGTTTGGTCAGATGCTTAATGCTCACAACACGTGGCCAGTTTTTATTCATATTTATAATCTTCCTCTATGGATGTGTATAAAAAACCCTTCACTTTTTGGAGTATACTGATATCTAGACCTTCTAATCCAAGTAATGATATATATTTCTACTTGTATTTTTTAATAAGAGAGTTGAAACAACTTTGGTATTTGGGTGTGTGGACATTTGATGCTTCTTCAAAGAATATGTTTCAAATGTGTGACACCCTTCTATGAACCACAAATGATTCCTTGATTATGAAATGATATTTGGGTGGAGAACGAAGGGAAAACTATCATGTCCCATTTTTATGAAGAATACATGATTAGGAAGAATTAAATATCAGCATAGTTTCAGTTTGATGGGGCATCAATGATTCTTGACAATGGATCATCAATACAAGATGAATCGTCAAAGGTTTGATAGTAACATTGAGACTGAATAGCCACCTCAACGTATGTCTGGAAGTTATGTGCTTAATGAATTGAAATATTTCAGTTTTTCATTAGGTAAAGGTTAGTTGAAATATAAAAAGAGGAAGAATATTGACATTGAATCCACTTACAATTAGAAAAAGTGAAGTATTTTTTGTGTTTCCATATTGGTATACCAATTTGTTACGTAATTATTTAGAATTAATGCATATTGAGAAAAATATCAATGAAATTTTTCATTCGATTCGTATGAATATCAAGGGGAATACCAAATATGACTTTCGATCTCATTGGGACTTGATGGATTGGGGTATTCGACCAGAACTGCATCCTGTGTGTATCAGTGAAAACAAATGGAAAGTTCCTTGTGCTTCTTATGTGATGACACCATCAGAGAGAGATCAATTTCTGGAAGTATTGGATAATATCAAGGTTCCCGCTGGCTATTCCAGCAACATATTTAAATGAGTCAACAGAAGAAATGTGAAACTAAAATCTCTAAAAATTCATGATTATCAAATCCTTCTTAATGAATTGATTCTAATAGAAATTCGACATTTTATATCCAATAATTTAAGGGTCAATATGATTATATTGTTCCATTTTTTTGAGACCTTTGTGCAAAAAGGTTATCTAATTCATTCTTGATAAAAATATAGTAGGAGGAACCATTAATTTTATGTGAGATGGATTTTTTTCCTCCATCCTTTTTCACTTGCATGATGCATTTAACGGTTCATCTTCCAACTGAAACACTTCTTAGGGACCAGTTTCTTTTTGGTTTATGTATCCTACTAAAATAAATACGTGAACAATGAAATCATATGTCCAAAAAAAGAATTATCCGGAAGGTTCGATTGGGAGGGGTTATATGGCTCAAGAATGTATAGATTTTTATTCAATGTTTTTTCTGATGCAACCATAAGAAATAACCAACCAATGAGAAATGAAGATGACCAGTATGGGGAAATTGATCCCTCATTTCCATCTCTTCCCCAAACATGAGAAATTTTTGGGTCTTATACATTGGCTACATTGAGCCTTGAAGAGCAGGAGATGGTACATCACACAGTCTTGTTTAACTGTTATTTGTTCAATGAATATATCAAGTAAGTAATTCGGATATTTATATGTTATCTAATATTATAAAATTTCACATATACCTTACACTTTTATTATCATTTTATGTAGGGAACATAAACAAATTATAATTATATTTCATCAATCTTTTCCTTTGAGAATGAGAGTGGATTTTTATAGCCTAGAGTTTCCTGCTTGGTTGAATTCAAATGTATTACCATTAATTTAATTATCTTAAAATATAGGTATCCATTTAATTATATGATTCATATAGATTTCAGTTTTTGAGTTTACCTGTTGACTCTATTTATCATGAAATAAGAGATTTGGATTTTGGTCATAATTATTTGGTTCGTGAATGAAAATATTTAATAATCAATGTGTATACATTTGTTACAACGGATCGAGCGGTGAAAATGAGAACAAAACATGATGGTGTTATGTTAACTATTACAATAGATTTTTATGCCAAAGTAGCAGATAGTTGGACTCGATATGAAGATGTGTATTATTATGGAGATGTTGAGAAAATATTGTTATTGGATTATTACTCTGAAAGTAGAGTCACTATGATTAAATGTAAATGGTTTGATTCAATGAGATGATAGGGTACATTTATTGATGACTTAGGATTCAGAGTTATTGATATGAGTCAATTCCTATGTACCGATGAACCATACATTTTTTAATTAATGACTAAACAAGTGTTTTATGTGAAAGATCATCTGAGACCTGATTATGGTGTCATTAATGATGTAATCCCAAGACTTATTTTTCATGATGTTGTTGATGAAATTTCCACCATTGATTCCCCCATTAGTGTTATCAAAAATATTGAATTTGAAAAATCAAATTGTCCCATTGTGAGATTTGATGTTGAACCTGATGTAGTGGTCAATAATATATAGAATCAACCATATATGTTCACTATTCATTCAGTTTACATTGACATGATTTTCTCAGGTTAGTATTACAATAATTACTTTAATTATGTTTCGGTTTGGAATGATATGTTTGTTTTTTGTATTTTCTAGTATCATTTCATTAAATCATATTTATTTCAATGTAAAAAACTTGGTTTAAAATTTTTTTAAAAAAAATTAAAACTTGGTGATGTAATTTTAAAAAATGTGTTAATCATTTCCTTGTAATCATTTGTACAATTAGTAATTAAAATAATTCAAATTGGTTCCTCTCATGAAATGTTGATAGATGTAAGTTATATTCATGATCTGTAAAAACTATTTATAAAAGATTTACATTTAATTATTATGTAGATTATTCCAATTACTATAGAAGGTTGATGGAAGTGACTATTGGATTCCAATCGAATGGGGGAATAAGCTTGCATTGCCTCCATTGCTTACATGAGTGACTATAATAATTTTAATGTTTATCTTATGAATTTCATATAATTTCATTTTTTATTTATCATGTTTTTTAGGGAAATTCAGTTCCACCGGATTTGACTACTAATCCTATTATCATGGGTATGGGTGGGGGTGATCCTAGACCTTGATAGATCACCCTTCATACGTGTTTCCACCCTGACCCACCAACAAACACCCCTTCCACCCCACCTTTCCATCCTCCACTTGAGTCTCCAGGGATGTTCCCATGCATGCCTCCATCATCATATCAGATACCCTCTTATTCACATGCCATGTCTTTGTTGCCTTCAGGGATGATCCCACTGATTCCTCCATCATATCTTTTTTCCTCTTCTTCCCATGCGATGACTACACCACCTCCACATAAGATTCCACCTTTACCATGTCCATATCAAATGATGTATCCCCCATCCTACTACCCATATACTACCATGTCTACAGCACCTCCAATTCCTACCATCCATCTAGCATCTGATGAGTCTATTCCATTAGCTTCACTCCAGTGCATGAAGGCCACCCAGAACATGCATTGGGCAGACACTTCTTTCCAAGGCCGCTAAGTCAGGACAACCCACATATCCATCATGGTCAATTGAGCAACATCCAGACGGTTTTTTTATTATAACTATTTATAGTTATATCACTTTATTTTTTTCATGTTGTACCATGAATTAATTATTCTTTTCCCCTCTTTTTATTATTCAGTGGGATCTTCTTCTAGGCGACGTGGGTTCACTCGAATAAAGGAAGTTTAGAATCACAAGACATAGATAATAGTGTATTACAGTCGACAAAATCATATGGTAGGTCCAAATGAAACACATTGTAGAAGTTTTATGGCCATTTTGGCCAAGTATCATGATATTATACCAGTGGAACCAGTGTTATAGAGACATATCAGTAAAGAGATCAAGGGAAAATCATGAGAGAAAATATGGGTAAGAAAATTTTATAAAGTCATATCTATATTATTGTTGTTTTTAAATGAAATAACATGTTCATTGTAGATTCAGTTTAACTTTACCAACAAATAAGATGCTAATAATGCAAGATTGATGGATGTTGGAGAGTTATGGAACTCATACAAGCATGAGTTTTATGTTGGTTGGAAGACAAGGGTTGGTAATGACTTAGAGGGGGTACCCATATTCCCCAACTATCCAAAAAAGTTAATATGGAAAAATGATTTCACATTGGAAGACTACTAAGTTTAAGGTAATCTCAATATTTAATGGTTTGAATATCAAATTTAATTATTATTACTTGTATTGTATTTTTTTTAAGAAGTGTCAGAGAAAAATATAATGAATAAGGATTAAATGACATATTTTCACACATTGGGGCACACTACAATGTCTGGTCATGAAAATCACTAGGTACATTATCCTGGTATTGTGATGTTATATAGGATGTTCTACTAACAAAATTATTTAATAGACATAAGATAGATTTTTTCATTTCTCATATATAGTTCTAATCTATATTTGTGTGTTTCTCATTTGCAACAAGTTGTATTGGGAATCAAAGGTCCTGTACCTCGTGCCAAATTATTTTTCTCCAGTAGAAATAAAAAGGATGGAAGTGTAGTAAATGCACAAACACAAGATAAAATTGTAAGATTTTTATTTATATTTTAAGTATTTATAAAAAATTCATAATTTAATATGTTTATAATTTTAATAGTCTACCTTGGAGGCCCTCGATGGTAAACAAGATGACAACTTCGGGCCACATGATCATTTAAGTCAGGTATTATGTGAGGAGCAACTGGGGAGATTATAATGTCGATCAGGGAATCATATCATTCCATATAGGTATTGTTCATCATCTGTCTTCTATTAAGCCTCCCAGACCTCTGATCTAGAAATCACTCGTGCTGAAGAAGTTGAGGTAAAGAAAATAGCATTAGAGGAGCTGGAAAGAAGTAAACTGTTGACCGAGAATTTCATGAAAGCTATGGAATTTTTTAGTTAGTCACTTCCATAAGATTATTTTTCTACTTTTGAATCATATATAGAATCAATTAACTATTTAAATGATGTGTCAGATGATTCCAATGAGGGTCGTAGTGTTGATGAAGGGGGTGGTGATAAAGTTGTTGGTGGTGAGGATGTTGTTGATGTTTCTATTCGTGATGAGGTTGATGATAATGTTTCTAATGATGATGATGATGATTATTATTATTATAATGATGATGATAATGATGATGATGAAGGGAATGGACATGGGGATGGGTATTTTGTTGATGGGGGGGATATTAATCCCCTCCATTTTTTACCTAGTAAGGAGACTTATGTATGTACTTTATGAACTTGAATTTAATTATTGTATGGATGAGAATGGTTAAAGTATTTTCTTTTGAAAAGTTTTTCATAAAGTTTTAGACGAATTTACATAAATCTAACATTAGAATCCTTAGTCATGCATATGGTTAAGTGGGTGAGGAGGTTATTCTACTTCTATGTAAAGGTATTTATGATGTATCTTGGATATAACCATATAGTGTAGTTTCCTTAGTCATATTCATATAATGACTATTTTATTTATACCCTAAAGTAGATGGTACTCAAATTCCATGTGAGTTTAGGTTATTTAACACATCATAAAAGATCTTGATCAACCACATGAATGGGTTGAGCTACCATGGGTGAACTGAACTACCATGAGTGTAATGTCCTGAATCATTACAGGTGGTAAAATTCATAATGGAATTTGATATTTCCATTTTTTGATGGTTTGTTTTGAGAACTAGGAGTCAAATAAATATTTTAAGAATTTATAATCCTTAAACAAATATTTATTTGGGTTTTATAGACTAAGAGGTGACTTGGGAGTTTTAGGAAGCACCAGATAAAGGATGGGTGGTTGGTGTATTTCAATAGTGATCTCGTGTATTTTTTGTCTATTCCTCTTCTTTATTTAAACCCTCATTCACTATCCTATCATTTCACTTGGTTTTATTTAGGTATTCGTTTTCAATTCTACTAGATCATAATAGAATCGGCCAAAATGGATGGGGTTTCATACAACCTACTTAGAAGTCATCCTGGGATGATTTATGCATGCCACTGCTGTCTATTTTCAAGAGGTATGTCATAATTGTGATTTTTTAAGGATTTTGGATTAAATTAAACTAATTTAGTGAATTATTGAGTGGTTTTGGTTATTTATTTTTCTTAGGTTGGTTCAGGGGTGTGTTTTGAACCCTTTGCTGTGATCGGTCGAGGTCTCGGTGGTACAATGGTACTTTGTGATTTTTTTTGTGATTATTTCACATTGGTTTAAATTAAGTAATTAATTAAAGTTATTTATAATTAATTATTTATGTCTTGTAATGAAAGGTATGACCTATGGTGGAGGTATATACTTTGATGGGGCATGGACGGGCTTGACCAAGGATTGATAGATCTTGGATATGGTGGTAAATCCTTGATGGGGGTAGGTGGTCACTTTAATACAAAGTTACATATGTGATCATGCATGATTTTCCTGCTATATTAATCTTCCCTCCCAACCAGCACCCCCCCTAACTTGTTTCCACCCTCCCTCCCAACTTGCACACCCCCTCCCACACCCAACCTGTAGCCCCATCCCTTCCAACCTGCAACCCCCTCACTCCCAATATGCACCCCTCCCAACCTATCCCCCCTCCCAACCTGCAAACCCCCTCCCCCCTCCCAACCTGCACACCCCCTCCCTCCCAACCTGCACCCCCAACATGTCCCCTCCTCCCAACCTGCACACCCCTCCACCTCCCAACCTATATCCCCCTCCTAACCTGTCACACCTCCTAACATGCACACCCGCTCCCAACCTGGATACCCCACCCCTCCCAACCAGTTCCCCCCTCCATACATGCAACCCCTCCCTTGCACCCCTCCCTCCCAACCTCCACCCCCCATCTATACACGCACCCCTCCCTCCCAACCTACACACCCCTACTCATTCCCAATCTGAACCACCCCATGTTGGCTACTAGATTTATTTAAAAAAATTGACTCTTTTTTATCATTATTTCTATTTTCATGCAATAAGGGCCTCATTTTACCTTTATCTTTCATATTTGTTTTATATCTTTTCATGATATTTATTGTATATAGATATCCACATGTGTTTATATAACACTACTTATACATTTAACCTTCTCTTATCTTAGATCCATGAATCTATTTTCCATTTTAACATATTTCTCTTCATTCTAAAATTATATTTCCCTTGTTATAGAGTTTGTTTCCTTACTTTCTCCTTCACCACAATTGATGTTTCATCACCTTTTCATATGCCAATTATTATCAAAAATAATATTTCTTTTAATGAAATTATACTTCTTATTGTAATTTCTCATTTGAGATGATTTATAATTTTTTATATATTTTCTTAGCTCCATGGTCTCTATACAGACATGAATAGTTTATATCCTCTATTCATGGTGTCTTCACATTGTAAAAGTAAAGGGGTTCTATTGGATTGACCATCTAGGTCATGCATTAATTAGTTCATGTAAACATAAATATGAAAACCTTGCAGTAACCAAATTATATGCTTCAGAATTTAATGTCAGTTATGTTTTGGTATGAAAATCTACATTTGTAATGTAGGTTAAGTTTTGGTTTTTATCACACTTTCTTGTAGTTTTCATTAGTAATGAAAGTTCAGTATTGGGTGTGTATGAGTTGTTATTTGATTATTCTTGGTCTAATATATGGGGCCGATTGAAACATTAATTAATTCAATATGCATTTTTTGTTAACATTAAATATGAATATATTTGTTATGAATTCCATTTCAAATATGCGATATCCATTCTATTTGTAATATACCATATGTATTTTGTTTATTATGAGTATATGCAACATGTGTTCTCTTCTTAATTCAAATTATTCATTTTTTTATTATCAATATATGGAATGTTCATTCTTTTTGTTCAGAATGTATAAAACATAGAATATGTAATTTTTATTCTGAATATAGGCAATATGGAATAAAAATTCTGAATATATGAAATATGGAATATGTGTTTTGCATAAATGCAATTTGAAACACACATTTTATTTTTACAGGGAAATATATGTGAACTAATATTAATTTTTTCAGGTTTCAAATTTTGAAGAATTATAAAGGATTTCTTGAACCAAACAACCAATGGCGATTTAGATTAGTGATGAGTTCCAAATTTTACATTCTCATACCTATATAATAAAGGTTTTCTTCCCTTTTTATTATATTTTTATTTTCTATAATTATTGTATTATCTTTTTCATGGGATTTTGATGATGAATTCCATAATGAATTGATTATTTTTTCAAGGATCCAAATAGTATTCTCACTCTAATTGTTATCATTTTTTCAATGTGGTATCAAATTGTCTGTAATCATATAGTAATCCATATAAAATTAAAATAATTTCTCTTTATTTATCTTTTACATTTTATATTAGGTTTTTTACTGATCCTATTGATCTTCTGTCTCATAATAATGATTATAGTGTTAATTTCATGTTCTAGAAATTAGGAGCCAGTGCAGATTGGTATGTAATTTTGGACTTTCATGCTCAGATTAATTGTTGTTCTTGTAGCTTGTAACGTTAGTTAAAATCTATTTTTTTATCATAATTTGGAAACTTCTAACATTATTAATGAGAATTTAATCTTAGATATGTTTTGGTAAGACAAATATCTTTTGTAATGTAGGTTTAGTTTTGGTTTTTATCACACTTTCTTGAAGTTTGAATTTGTTATGAATGTTCAGTATTGGATTTTATCATACTTCATTCTTATTATAATTTTCAATTAAGGTTCAAAAATTTTGTTGTTTTCAAGTTCTTTCAGTTAGTATGAGGCAATGTAGATGGTTATGCAATCTCGTACATTCATGATCAGATTAATTGATTTTCTTATAGTTCATAATACAGGTTCCTCTCTGTTTTTATCATACATTGGTTAGTTCTAGGTTTTCATTATATTAGAAAAGTTAATATAATGATTCAACTCTTATTATATTCCTTCCATGTCCTTATAGGTAATATAATAATTCAACTCTCATTATATTCCTTCTAGCCTTTTTATATCTTCCAATCTTCATTCTCAATATATTCTTTGCTTTACCAAGATCTTTGATCTTGAATATTCTGGAAAAACTAATTTTTAATTTCCAAATCATTGAAAATACATTCTTCACATCAATATTTAGTCAACATAAAATATAAAAATGACAATGGTTCAAACATACCATTGTTTCTTGTATAAAAATGTTAAATGTTACACAATCTGAATCCCTCTTCTTCTATAAACGAGTCAAACTTATGGTTCCATTCTAGTTGGGATTGCTCCAATCCATATAATATTTTATTCATCTTATAGAACAAAATCTTTTTATCATCTACTGGTAAACCTATAATTTTTTCATGTAGATCACATCTTTAAAATAACCATGAAAAAAATCTATCTTAACATCCATTTATTACAAATAAAAATCTTCTTATTCCAGAAGCTTAAAATTATTCAAATGGTAGAATGTTTAACTACCTATGAAAATATTTTTGAGAAATATAATCCATTGTTTTATTGAAATCCCTTCATTACTAGTCATGTTTTAATCTTTTACTAGCATCAAATTATTTTTTAATATAGTAATTACACATATTCTCAAGTTCCGTTTTACCCTCTAAAAGTTCAGTTATCTCCCATGTTCCATTGAACTTTAATGAAGGCATCTCTTCATTCATGGATGACTCCCACTATTTTTATTCACTATGTAAAACTACAAACTATGGATTTCTATGATCTCCTGTATCAATTAGAATAACAAAGTTCAGATCATTCCCAAATATTTACACTAGTCTTATAATACTGGTATTTATCCTTAACTGAATTAGATAAACTGAAATAGTTGGATATTTTTATTCTAAAATTATATTATTTACCAGTTCAAAAACTTCTAGGGCCCATACTTTGAGAGTTCCCACTACAGAATTATATGTCTTTGGACTTTTTGGTGTTTCTTATGGTCTTACTTTTGTACTTCATATTCTTTTAGCACCTAAATTTGAGTTATGTAGTTTTTGAGAATTACCAGTTCTCTGATCAACCTAGAATTCAGTAGATTATTTTTCCTCAACTTTGTGCTCCTCTAAGTTTTAGACTTTCTATAGAAATTTCTCACTAAAGACAACATCCATTCTTCTAATGATTTGTTTCATATCAACTTGATATCCAAAATTTTCATCTCCTTGGAAAAGAAAAAATTTATTTCTGATTTGGATTCAAGTTTAGTATAATCCATATAATTTCTAAATGCATATGATAAACTACTAAAAAAATAATGATGTTGAACTTATAGTGGTTTCTAGATCATAGATCCTACAGTTGTTCTTTCCCAACTATCAAATCCAAACTTTTATTGATGAGATATTCCACCTTATTGAGTTCATTTTCCCAAATGTCTTTAGTGATTCCTGAGTTTAAACTCATACTTTGATCTATCTCTCTCTCTCTATAAAACTCCAATTAATTCTTTTAGATACTCCATTTTTTTGGAGTTCCAAGAATCATCTTCTAATGTTTTATTCTTCTAATAATGCATTCTTCTAATGCTTCCTTCCATATAGA
Source organism: Viscum album (assembly GCA_963277665.1). Classification (NCBI taxonomy): domain Eukaryota; kingdom Viridiplantae; phylum Streptophyta; class Magnoliopsida; order Santalales; family Viscaceae; genus Viscum; species Viscum album. The sequence goes on from OY728159.1 coordinate 1,358,724,311, forward strand.
CGCACTTAAAATTCTTCCCATATTCTATTTCTATACGTTATTTACAATGAATAAACACCAGAAATACATCATACATATAGTTTAATAAGTAGATAAATACTTTTACAGTAGAATCATCAATGAAACTGAGAATGTAGAGGCAACCACCATAGGGATAAAAAGGGGAAGGTCCCCGAAACATCTAAGTATCCAAGTCCAAACATCAGATTCGTGGGATTCCAAACATCTATGTTTAAAGACATTTATTTGTTCTTTCCCAGCATAAGAAATTCAAACATTAAAATTCTCGTATAATCAATATTCAACATTAATTTAAATTTTAGAACTTTTAGGTTCTTCTCAATGAAGTGTCTAAACTTATAGTTCCATACTTCTTGATCATCAGAATCTTTACTTCCAATAACCTCCACCCCATTTGAATTTTCAGTCATATAAAGGGACTCATCCTTTAATCCTTATGAAACTATCATTGATCCTTAGGTAACATTTCATACCTAATCAGAAAATAAAATTACATTGCCAAAATCATCATGTTTTCCAATGAAAATTTTATTTCTTCCTATTTGGTATTGTGTGTAACTAATTCTATTCTGGTCTTTATTAGATGTGAAAGATGGTAGGAAGTAGGAAGTAGGAAGTAGGAAGGTGGGAAACAGCTGGAAGCAGGAAGAAGAAAAAAGGTCGGCAGCTGCTGCTACATGGGGGAATCACCTAAAACCACAGTTCATTGAACTGTGGGTATATTATATTTTTGTAAAAATATATTCCCACGGTTGTGAATAATGTGGTAATAGATATAGTTCTATAAAAATATATACCCATGGTTTAAGAAAACTATGGGTGTTACGCTAGTCCAAGAATCACCTATACCCATGCTTCACTGAACCATGGGTATATTATATTTTGGTTAAAATATATTCCCATAGTTTTGAAAACTGTGGGAATAGATATATACGCCCAGTTTAAATAAACTATCGGTATTATGAAATTTCCCCCAGCATTTCCCATAGTTTTTTGAAAACTGTGGGTATAGGGAAATCATGACGCCTCAGTAGCCCATGGTTCATGAAACTGTGGGTATAGCCTATACCCACGGTTTCAAACTGTGGTTATATGGTAATTTTCTCATAGTGTAAAATAACCAATCATGGGTTTCCTTCCCTTCCAAATTTCATAAGGGGGTTTTCTTAAAATTTATCTTAAAATAATTATATTATAACTTAAAAAGTTGTATTCATAACTTTCTCCCAAAAACAATTAGGTATACTATATTCATTTAACATATTTAAATTCATTTCTTATATAGTATTATTTTTTCTTTTAATTACACCATTTTTTGGGTGTTCTAGGGGATGAAAATTTATGAAAATGACATTTCATAAATTTATAAAGTATCCACCTATATCACTTATAATAGATAAAATTAAATAAAAATTCTCATTTTGAACTGGTATAAGTTAAGTTATAAAATTTGATAATGTTTCGCTTTTATGTATAAGGAAATAAACCCATGTAAATCTACTAAGATCATCCATAATAACACAAGAATATTTATTACCACTAAAATATATTGATTTAATATGAGAAAAATAAATATAAATTTATTAGTTCTATTGAGCCCTCCAGAAGATTGTTGATTTCATGTCTATGATTGATGATTTAATAATCACAAATCATCACATATCATTAATGCTTAATCTGGTTTGATTTCTCATAAACTTAATTACAATCTATGAATGAATCTGTTATCATGTTTTTGTCTATGCTTATTGACTTACAAAGTATTTTGGAAGTCTTCTGGTTTCAACAGACATCGGAAGCACCGATCCAATATCAACAAACATTGGAAGCACCGATCCAATATCAACAGACATCGGAAGCACCGATCCAATATCAACACACATCGGAAGCACCGATCCAATATCAACAGACATCGGAAGCACCGATCCAATACCAACAGACATCGGAAGCACCGATCCAATATCAACAGACATCAGAAGCACCGATCCAATATCAACACACATCGGAAGCACCGATCCAATATCAACAGACATCAGAAGCACCGATCCAATATCAAAGGACAACGGTCACACCGATCCGATATCAAACTGACTCACCGATCAGATGACAGACCGATGCTGATCAAACTGACTCACCGATCAGATGACAGACCGATGCTGATCAAACTGACTCACCGATCAGATGACAGACCGATGCTGATCAAACTAACTCACCGATCAGATGACAGACCGATGCTGATCAAACTGACTCACCGATCAGATGACAGACCGATGCTGATCAAACTGACTCACCGATCAGATGACAGACCGATGCTGATCAAACTGACTCATCGATCAGATGATAGACTGATGCTGATCAAAATGACTCACCGATGCAAATGACTCACCGATGCTGATCTATCTGAGTCACCAATCATTACTCACTAATGCTGATGACCTACCGATCCCTTGATTCTTCAATATTCATAAACAACTGTTTGAATTTCATTATCTTTATCTTTATTTTATCTAACCAACGGTCATATTAGGTATATTTTAATGCTCTGTCAATTAATTAATAAAGGTTGTCGGATGTCAAGAAACTGTACCTCGTACCTGCGGAAAGGAAACATTTTCTGTCTTCCGAAGCACGTGACATAAATACAAGAAGACTCTGCTGAAGAAGATAGTGGACGGAAGAACACAAGAAGAATATAGAGGAAAGAAATAAGAGGAAGAACCAAGCAAGACAGAACCTCATACACAATCAAGCATACTCAAGAAGAGTTCTGTGCATACAAAAGAACATTGAAGAACTTCATCGACTACATCTCACTGCCTTTGAACCTGAAGCATACGACACTCTTCTTCTCAAACAAAACCGAGAAGAGGACTTAGAATAAATTCTGACCAAATACAAAAGAGTCCAGAGCTACACTGAAATCACTAGAGCCATTTATAAACTCTACATCTCTTCTCTGTGATACATTTGTTTTACATCTTGAGCAGTGTGTGTTAACTGCTGTATTAAACACACACACTGACTCCTGTACTTTCACTGGAGGATCTGTAAATCCTCAGCAAACCTTTTTACACTTCATTTCCCACTGTGGATAGTGGTAGAGGTCATGAGAGACCTGGAAAGCTCCAAGCTGTTGTTTGTTTCCCCACGCAGAACTGTGGTAGAGGTCTTGTGACCTGGACAGTGTGTTCACTATTGTTAACCCCGATCCAGGGTGTGGATCATTTTTATATAAACTTTTGAGAGGACTAAGTCTTGGCTTGAGACTGAACCTCTTGGTTAATTCTCTGTGTTTGTAGCTACATACTATATCCATACTACATATTTATTTCATATTCCTCTGCTATTACTTTGAAATATAATTTGTCTTCAAAGCTACTTTGATAGCTAAACTCACAAGTGTTTATATTTATTATAAAACAGTAAGTTAGTTTCAAAAGTTAATTTAATCATATGATTAAGTTAACTGAGAACTAATCAATCTTTGAGAAACTAATTAAACCTTTATAATATGTATAAATTCACTACAGTTTAATCTGTTTTTGATATAGGGGGAGTTTTATAAACATTGTTCTTAACATAAAATTTTAATTGGAACTCAATTCACCCCCCTCTTGAGTATCCACTCCGACCAACATTTGGTATCAGAGGTTGGAAAATATTTTCTAAAGTACCATGGTTTTCAACTGTGATTTTAGTTGTATTTTAAAGTTCTTAAAATTTCTGTTATTTCTAAATTTTTATCTCTTTAAAATTCTTTTTGTGATATCATGGATAATAGACTTGAGGGCGCTGCTACTAACCGGCCACCTTTCTTTAATGGAAACAACTATGCTCAGTGGAAACTTAAAATGTAAATTCATCTAGAAAGCATGAGTTTTGATATTTGGACTGCTATTGAATCTGAATACAAAATTCCCACTACGGATAGATCTACTTGGGATGAACCTACAAAGACTGCTTACAATAATAATTGTAAAGCTATAAATCCCTTGTACTGTGCTATAGGAGATGAGGAATTTAATAGAATTTATGCATGTAAAACTGCATATGAAATTTGGGATACCTTAGCTGTTTCTCATGAAGGAACAACTAATGTTAAGGAGATGAGATTGAATACCTATACTATTATGTATGATAATTTTAAGATGAAGCCTGATGAACCCATTTCTGATATGTATCTCAGGTTCAATGAAATTTTCAACACAATGACTTCTCTGGGAAAGGATGTTCCAGCAAAGGAACAAATCATGAGAATTTTGAGATGTCTACCTGAAAGATGGAGAGGAACCTCTGTCTCCATTAGAGAATCGTGTGACATTAGAGAACTGCTTGTCAAGGAACTAATTGGTAAGTTGATGATGTATGAAGAAGAACTCAAGGTAAACAAAGAAGAAGATGATGAACCTAAAAGGAAGTCTATTTCCTTCAAGACTACATCCTCAAAGAATAAGGATAAGGAAAAGCCTCAAGTTATCAATGAAAGTTCAAGCAGTGAGGAAAGTGAGAATGATTCTGACAATGATGCAGAGATGGATCACATTGCTAGAAGTTTTAAGAAATTCTATAGGAAGAAGAATTTTTTCAGAAAGTCAAACTACAAAGGCAAGTATGATAACAAAGGACACTGGAAAAAGGATTGGAAGAAGTTTGATAAATCAGATGAAGTTGTCTGTTATGAATGCAAAAGAAAAGGACACATAAAAGAAGACTGTCCGAAGATGAAATACTGAAAGAAGTATGAATACAAGGATAACAAGTACAAGAAAGCCATGAAGGATACTTGGAGTGCTTCAGAAGACAGCACAAGTGAAGCTGAATCTTCAGACTCTGAAAGGATTCGAGCCAACATGTGTTTCATGACAAACACTTCTAAGGTAACATTAGAAACTCCTGCTTTAAATTCATATTATTCTGGAGATGATTCTGAATGTGATAACATGTCTAAATCTGAACTGTTTGAATATTGTGATATGCTTGAAGAAACCTGTAGTGAGATTAAAGATAAATATAAAGGTTTAAAGAAACAGTATGCTTTAAGTGTTAAGCATAAATCTGATCTGGATATAGAAGTAGAAAACAATGCTCAGTTTCTTAAAGAGAATACTGAACTAAAATTTTCTAATGAGCAACTCAGAAAAGACTTAGAGAAGTTCACAAATGGCAAGAATACTCTAACACAAATGCTAGGAAAGCAAGTTGCACCTAGATATACTACTGGTATAGGATACCAACCTGGACAAAGAAAAGTTGCCAAAACTAGATTCATTCCTAAATCTGGACAGAAGATAGTTAATTCTGGAACTTCATATGCCTCAACCAGTTATATTCATAGTTATGGATCTAATAAGGTTTATCTTTCAAAGAATGTTAATTCTAAAAATTATATGAGACCCATTAGACAAATATGGATACCTAAAGTATCATTGGCTAACATGTCTGGACCCAAGAAGATCTGGGTACCAAAATCATCTTCCATCTAAATTTGTTTTGTAGGAGACCTGCTTGAAGAGCTGTCACAAGAAGATATGGTACTTAGACAGTGGATGTTCAAGACATATTTCAGCGGACTTTTTATGTTTCAAGAGCTTAGTAAAAGTTCATGGAGGCTTTGTCACTTTTGGTGATAATTCAAAAGGAAAAATCATCGGCTTAGGCCAGATTGGTAACACTGATTCAATCTTGGTTTCTGAAGTTTTATTTGTCGATGGACTTAAATATAACTTGTTAAGCATTTCTCAGTTGTGTGATGATGGTTTTTATGTGAAATTTAAAAATGATTCTTCCAATGTTTTTAACTCAAAAAATGTTTTAGTATTTTCTTCTTTAAGAAATGAAAATGTTTATGTTGTTGATTTAGATTCTTTAGATAAGCAGAATATTCCTTGTTTAAATGCTTTTCATAAAGAGTCTTGGCTTTGCCACAGAAGATTAGGACACTACAATGTACACTCTCTTAGAAACCATTCTAGGAAGAACTTAGTTAGAGACTTACCCAAACTTGAATTTCCAGCAGACAAAGTTTGTAATCCCTGTCAAAAAGGAAATCAACATAAAGTTTCGTTTAAATCAAAGAAAGAAGTGTCAACTTCTCAACCTCTCGAGTTGGTTCACATGGATTTATTTGACCTTCTAGAGTTTCTAGTTTGAATGGGAAGAACTATGTCTATGTTCTTGTAGATGACTTTTCTAGATATACTTGGGTATATTTTCTAGCTCACAAAAGTGAAGCTTGTTCTTACTTTGTTAAATACTCCAAGTCTGTAGAAAATCTTAGTGGACTCAAGATTAAGACCCTGAGAAGTGATCATGGTCGTGAGTTTGAAAATCATGAGTTTGATTCTTACTGCTCACACAATGGCTATAGTCACAATTTCTCTGCCCCTAGGACACCCCAACAAAATGGTGTAGTAGATAGAGGGAATAGAACCCTGCAAGAAATAGCTAGAACTATGCTCAATGAATATGAACTACCTATTTACTTTTGGGATGAAGCTGTAAATACAGCTTGTTATGTCATTAATAGAGTCTTGATCAGACCAGTTCTTAAGAGGACCCCTTATGAGTTGTGGAACCATAGGAAACCTAAGGTTAACTACTTCAAATTTTTTGGCTGCAAAGTCTTCATTCTCAATACTAAAGACAATCTTGACAAATTTGCATCCAAGAGTGATGAAGGAATTTTCTTAGGTTACTCTATCTCTAGTAAAGCCTATAGAGATTTCAATAAAAGAACCAAATGTGTGGAAGAATCTGTTCACATCAAATTTGATGAAACTGATCCACATGAACCTAAAATCTCTCTTGAAGATGATCTCTCTGGTTTGAATCTCAATGATAAAGACAATGGACCTATAGTTAAAACATCCATCTCTGGAAATTCTCCAGAACCTGCTTCTATTGAACCTCAATCTGTAAATGAATCTGAAATCTCTAGCCCTATCTTTCCAAGACCATCTAGAACTCTAAAGAACCATCCTTTAGATGTTGTTGTAGGAAATCTAGATAGATGAACACAGACTAGAGCTTCTCTAAGAAATCAGGTTGAACATCAAGCTTTTCTTTCACAGTTAGAACCTAAAAATATCAATGATGCTATCAATGATGAATTTTGGGTAATGGATATGCAAGAAGAACTAAATCAATTTGAAAGAAACAAAGTCTGGAAATTAGTAGAAAGATCTAAGGACATTTTGGCCATAGGCACAAAATGGGTGTTTAGAAACAAAGTTGATGAATCTGGAAACATCATTAGAAATAAAGCTAGGCTAGTTGCACAAGGTTACAATCAAGAAGAAGGAATTGACTATGAGGAAACCTTTTCACCTGTAGCTAGATTAGAGGCTATTATGATCTTACTTGCCTATGCATCACATCTGAATTTCAAGCTATATCAAATGGATGTCAAAAGTGAATTTCTAAATGGTTTTATTGTTGAAGATGTTTTTGTAGAACAACCACCTGGTTTTTTAAATCCTCATTTTCCAAATCATGTTTTTAACTTTCTAAATCTTTATATGGTTTAAAACAATCTCCAAGATCTTGGTATGAAAGGCTTTCAAACTTTCTTATCTCAAAAGGATTTACAAAAGGAGTAGCTGAGCCCACTCTTTTTATAAAAAGGATTCAAAAATATGTATTAATAGTACAAATCTATGTTGATGATATTATTTTTGGATCTTCTAAAAATTCCTTATGTACTGATTTTTCAAAGATTATGCAAAATGAATTTAAAATGAGCTTAATGGGAGAGCTTAAGTATTTTCTTGGTTTTCAAATTTTTCAAACTAAAGATGGAATTATTTTAAATCAAAGTAAATATACAAAGGATCTTTTAAAACGTTTTGGATTGGATAGTATTAAGGAAAGTGATACACCTATGAGTACTACCTATAAATTGGATACAGATGAAGTTGGGAAACCAGTGGATCAAACCAATTACAGAGGTATGATTGGGAGCTTACTTTATCTTACTACTAGTCGACCAGACATTATGTTCATTGTATGTATGTGTGCTAGATTTCAAGCTAATCCTAAAGAATCACACTTACTGGCTGTTAAAAGGATTTTTAAGTATCTTAAGTATACTGTAAATTTAGGTTTGTTTTATCCAAAAGGACAATCATTTAACCTAACTAGCTATTCAGATGCTGACTTTGCTGGATGTAAGTTAGATAGAAAGAGCACATCTAGAACATGTCATTTGCTTTGAAAATCCCTAGTATCATGGTGTAGTAAGAAACAGAACTCAGTTGCATTGTCTACTGCCGAGGCAGAATACATAGCTGCTGGTAGTTGCTGTGCACAAATTCTGTGGATGAAACACACTTTATTAGATTATGGATTTGATCTTAAACATGTTTCAATTAACTGTGACAATACTAGTGCAATTAATATATCTAAGAACCCTGTGTCTCACTCTAGAACTAAGCACATTGATGTCATACATCACTTTCTAAGAGATCATTATCAAAAAGGTGATATTTCTTTAAAATTTATTAGTTCTGAACATCAATTAGCTGATATCTTCACAAAGCCTTTATGCTCTGAAAGAATTAAATTTATTAAACAAGAGTTGTGTATGAGTGATCTGTGAAACTGATCTGTGAAACTGATCTGTGAAACTGATCTGTGAAACTGATCTGTGAAACTGATCTGTGAAGCTGATCTGTGAAGCTGATCTGTGAAACTGATCAGTGAAACTGATCTGTGAACCTGATCTGTGAAACTGATCTGTGAAACTGATCTGTGAAACTGATCTGTGAAACTGATCTGTGAAGCTGATCTATGAAGCTGATCTGTGAAACTGATCTGTGAACCTGATCTGTGAAACTGATCTGTGAAACTGATCTCTGAAACCGATCTGTGAAACTGATCTGTGAAACTGATCTGTGAAACTGATCTGTAGAACCGATCTATCATTCCGATCTTTTTTTTATTATTATATTGTAATTAATTAGTAAATTTCTTTTATACTTTTTATGGGAACCCTAAATGATAAAATAAATGATACGCGGCTATTTATCTTCCCTAAACCTTTGACCTTTCATTTCCCGCCGAACCTTTCAACCTCTCTTCCCCTCTACTTCTAACCTTCGAACTCCTGCCTTCCCAAAATCCTCGAATGGCTAAGCAAAAGAGACCGAGCAAAGTACCGGATAGCCCTGTACCTTCAAAGTGTGCTCGAGGCGAGTCGAGTAGTACCTCTCAACGATCAGTAAATCCGAACCTGGAAACTCGGATTATTGTTGTAGAAAGAGAAGTCAGCTTTGCGTGGCTTGTGTCCAGTAAGTCACTGTTGCTGCAAGTTCTTGAATCGCAAGGATGGATAGACTGGTTTTCTGACAACTCTCGAATAGACTACCCGAAGCTGGTACATGAGTTCTATATGAATCTGGAAATCACTTTAGATGGTGTGCAGGCTGCCAGGATGTCGTCTGTGGTAAAAGGAAAGAAAATATCCTTCTCATCTAAGCAGTGGGCTGAGTGCTTGAATGTACCTCATGAAGGTCGGTATGAGGATTATGATGGGAATATTCCTCCAACATCTGATTACTTCTCTTACGAATTATCTCTAGAGCTTCTGACTGGAAACAGAGAGTCACGGAGAATCACAGCATCAGAATTAGATGGTGAATGTAGACTTCTTTTCAAGTTTATTCAGCACCAACTTTACCCTAGGAGAGGAGATTTTGCTGCTGTAAAGTACCAAGATGTTTTCCTGTTGTTTATTATGAAAACACATGAGAAGATCAATTTGTGTAGATATGTGATGGTGCACATATATGGAATGGTAAAACCATCCAAGAAAGCCACTGCCTTGTTTTATTCAAAGATGATATCTACCATGCTCAAGAATCTAGAATGTATTGATGAAGATGATGAAGTTGATGAAACAAATCATACCTTCTGTCTCAACAAAGAGATCTGCAAGAGGATGAAAATCAATTGGAATCCATGGAAGAAGTGCTGGGTTGCAGATGAAGATAAATTGTATGAAGCCTACAATCCCATAGATCATGGCAAGAGGCCAAAGGATTTGAGAGACCCTGGCTTGAAACCAGATGAGGAACCAGTTTATTCTGATGATGATGAGAAATAAGAAGGAAAGGATGAGGCCACCAAAGCCCAAGAGCAAGAAGAAACTGCGACTGAGGAAGGAAGTATGTCATCTCTTGATCATAGGAGTGATCCTGACACTACTAGTCCCAAGAGAAGAATAGAATTTGGACCTGCTAGTCCACCCTTAGCCCTACCAGAATCAGAACACATTCTTGGTGATGAAGAAGATTCTAATACTGAAGAATATCATAGTGAAGCTTCTGAGAAGAGTGATGATGGACGTGCTGATGATGCTGAGGCTGCTGTTGATGGTGATAACAGACCAGTGGATGGTCTTTCTGAAGATCAAATAGAATCACCTCAGTCAGAACAAGAAATACATATCAGTGGCAAGGTTGATTCACCAAAAATCAGTGGAACAGCAAGCTATGAGAAACCAAAATACACCCTGTGTGCTGCTGTTTGGGATGACTACCCTGGTTATGCTGTGTTGGGCTTAGAATATTCTGAAGAAGAAGAAGCAATGCCAGAATCTGCTGCAGCTGTGAAGAGGAACCTCCCAAGAGAAGCAAGGTCTGTTCCTGCTGTTGATCCTACAAATGTTAATTTACTTGGTTCTGGAATCTCTCAAGCTGATCTTAATAAGTTTAAGATTGAATTGCTAACCGCTGTGAGAGCCACAGTTAGAGAAGAAATTTCTAATGCTCTTACTCAAGTGTCTCTACAAGTTTCTGAAAATTCATTGGAAGCCTTCTCACAAAGAGTATCTAATGCTATGAAGCCAGACCTGGCCAATACTGGTGAACTTATTGGCAGGCACATAGCCTTTTTGAATCAGACTATGATGGATCTTCACACCGGCTTGGTATCTCTATCCAGCGAATTCTGATCAACCATCTCTGATATGATGGAAGTTTTGAGAAATTTGATTGATCATCTCAACAAGTCTGACCTGAGGAAGTTGAAAGCTGAGTTAACTCACATATTTGGCCAAGCCAGTACAAGCAAGGTAACCAAGATCACTACCAGTGAGCTAGAAGCTCTAAGAGAAGTTGTGCATGATGAGTTAGCTGCTGTTAGACAAATTCTTGATTTAGAATCTTTGAGGAAGATGAAAGAGCTCTTTGATAACAATCATAGGATGGCATTGGTGTATTCAGCAGATGCTAAGAAAGCTCTGTAAGAGATCAAAGAGAAAGTTGATAATTACTTTTCCAAGATTTATACAAAGCATTAAATGGCTGCAAACTTCAAGGTGTTGGCAGAGAATCTGAAATTACCTCCAGTCACTCAGGCCTTCAAAACTGAAGTTCATCAGTTGCAGGATTTTACCCCTTCCTTGGCCCAGTTTATGGAGAATAAAGATGATTTTGAAAAAGCTATGAAGTATGGGGCATAAGTCATTCAGGACTTCATTCATCTTTTGAAGCCCTATTTGAATGCACCGGCCACTGCAATAGTAGTTCCTACTTCTTAACCTCTCAGTGACTCTGATGTAGCTCCAAATCAGCTATCTGTTGCTCAAGCTCTATCTCAGTTACGATGAGTCCCTCAGCAAGCTTCTCAACCAGCTCCTGTTTCTCAACAACAACCCTCTGTGGCACCTGCTCCTACACCTGCCCGAGTTGTCCTACCACCACTTCAGATTCGCCAAGTCTAGCCTACCTCCAAGCCTTCAAACTTACCCACTATTGATCCCAAAGACAAAGGAAAATCCCCTTTGTATCCCAACAAATAGTTGTGTATTGTTTTTGATAGGGTGAACAATGTGATGCTTGTAATATTCTGTACTTTATCAATTTTGTTTTCCTCTCTACTCTATGCTGACTGCTTTTACTTTCACTTTCACTTATATGTTTTTCCTCCTTTTTGATTATCCCAAAGGGGGAGAAGAAAACGAATGATATATGGGAGAAGAGAGATATATGGGGGAGAAAAGATGTATATCTCTAAGGTGAGGAGAAAGATCTATATATATATATGAGATATGTATCTATCTCAGGGGGAGAAATCTGTATAATATATATGGGAAATCTGTATAATATATATGGGAAATTTAAATTAAGGGGGAGATTTATATATCTATTTATATTTATTTTCTTTATGGTTTAATTCTTATTATGTTTTTATTTATGATAAAGATTTGTGATTATCAAAAAGGGGGAGATTGTTGAGCCCTCCGGAAGATTGTTGATTTCATGTCTATGATTGATGTTTTAATAATCACAAATCATCACATATCATTAATGCTTAATCTGGTTTGATTTCTCATAAACTTAATTACAATCTATGAATGAATCTGTTATCATGTTTTTGTCTAGGCTTATTGACTTACAACGTATTTTGGAAGTCTTCTGGTTTCAACAGACATCGGAAGCACCGATCCAATATCAACAAACATCAAAAGCACCGATCCAATGTCAACAGACATCGGAAGCACCGATCCAATATCAACAAACATCAGAAGCACCGATCCAATATCAACAGACATCGGAAGCACCGATCCAATATCAACAGACATCAGAAGCACCGATCCAATATCAACAGACATCGGAATCACCGATCCGATATCAACAAACACCGGAAGCACTGATCCAATTTCAACAGACATCGGAAGCACCGATCCAATATCAAAGGACAACGGTCGCACCGATCCGATATCAAATTGACTCACCGATCAGATGACAGACCGATGCTGATCAAACTGACTCACTGATCAGATGACAGACCGATGCTGATCAAACTGACTCACCGATCAGATGATAGACCGATGCTGATCAAACTGACTCACCGATCAGATGACAGACCGATGCTGATCAAACTGACTCACCGATCAGATGACAGACCGATGCTGATCAAACTGACTCACCGATCAGATGACAGACCGATGCTGATCAAACTGACTCACTGATCAGATGACAGACTGATGCTGATCAAAATGACTCACCGATGTAAATGACTCACCGATGCTGATCTATCTGAGTCACCGATCATTACTCACTAATGCTGATGACCTACCGATCACTTGATTCTTCAATAGTCATAAACAACTGTTTGAATTTCTTTATCATTATCTTTATTTTATCTAACCAACGGTCATATTAGGTATATTTTAATGCTCTGTCAATTAATTAATAAAGGTTGTTAGATGTCAGGAAACCGTACCTCGTACCTGTGGAAAGGAAACTTTTTCTGTCTTCCGAAGCACGTGACATAAATACAAGAAGACTCTGCTGAAGAAGATAGTGGACGGAAGAACACAAGAAGAATATAGAGGAAAGAAAGAAGAGGAAGAACCAAGCAAGACAGAACCTCATACACAATCAAGCCTACTCAAGAAGAGTTCTGTGCATACAAAAGAACATTGAAGAACTTCATCGACTAAATCTCACTGCCTTTGAACCTGAAGCATACGACACTCTTCTTCTCAAACAAAAGCGAGAAGAGGACTCAGAATAAATTCTGACCAAATACAAAAGAGTCCAGAGCTACACTGAAATCACTAGAGCCATTTCTAAACTCTACATCTCTGCTCTGTGATACATTTGTTTTACATCTTGAGCAGTGTGTGTTATATGCTGTATTAAACACACACACTGACTCCTGTACTTTCACTGGAGGATCTGTAAATCCTCATCAAACCTTTTTACACTTCATTTCCCACTGTGGATAGTGGTAGAGGTCGTCAGAGACCTGGACAGCTCCAAGCTGTTGTTTGTTTCCCCACGCAGAACTGTGGTAGAGGTCTTGTGACCTGGACAGTGTGTTCACTGTTGTTAACCCTGATCCAGGGTGTGGATCATTTTTATATAAACTTTTGAGAGGACTAAGTCTCGGCTTGAGACTGAACCTCTTGGTTAATTCTCTGTGTTTGTAGCTACATACTATATCCATACTACATATTTATTTCATATTCTGCTTCTATTACTTTGAAATATAATTTGTCTTCAAAGCTACTTTGATAGTTAAACTCGCAAGTGTTTATATTTATTATAAACCAGTAAGTTAGTTTCAAAAGTTAATTTAATCATATGATTAAGTTAACTGAGAACTAATCAATCTTTGAAAAACTAATTGAACCTTTATAATCTGTATAAATTCACTATAGTATAATCTGTTTTTGAAATAGGGGGATTTTTATAAACATTGTTTTTAACAGAAAATTTTAATTGGAACTGAATTCACCCCCCTCTTGAGTATCCACTCCGACCAACAAGTTCAATAGTTACTACAGGTTTAACTTCCTTGATAGATCTAAAACTCTCTCTGTGATGTATAACTTTCTTACATGAATAAAAAAATGCGATTTATCTCTATTTTTAAATTGGGTAACTTTAGAAATTGGTGGTTCTTAGATAGCTTGTGTAGCAGACCAAAATCATTATAACCATGATTCACATACCCTAAAATTTTATCTTACTATACCAAATTAAAACACTTAACATTTTGATCACTTAAAACATTAAAAATAATAACAGATTCTAAAATACTGACTTCTTTAAAACCATTAACCTTTAATTTTGAGTTATCTTCAAAAATTATAGTTCCTCCTTCAGATAAATTTAATGATAAAAAATTAGATGGGTCTCCATTCAAATTCCTATATTATCCATTATCCATGTACCATAATTCCTTTTTGATACCTCCAAGTAATATTTCTGACAAAATCATTTTTAGGACAGTTTTGGTACACATGATACTTGTCTAATAGGGTTAATAAATGATTTTTTGGGAACCAATTTTTTTATACTTTTATTAATAGGTAATATTGAAGGTAAATGTTTTTTAATAAAATATTTTTCATGTCTCAATTATTGTGTAAATATTAAAGAACATTCACTAAAATAATGTCCTTTTATCATACATCTAAAACATGTAATGACACATACACTTAATATAGAACTTTTAATAAATATAATTTTTTAAATTTTGGTTAATTATTTATTATATCCAGGTCTAGTATTATTTCTATTGATTTTATTCATACTCATCATTTCATCAAAAAACATCTCTTCAATGAACAAAGGTGGATAAATTATTCTTTAAATTGTTAACTTCCTTCATCATCCTTTTAATTTTATTTTTATGAAATATTTAATTAATAAATTAATAATTATAACTTTATTTATCTTTAATATTACTAGAAACAAAATATTAAAAGCTATAATTTTATTTTATAAGTTTTTTTTTCTTGAAAACTTGTCTTGTTTTCTTCAAAATTAGTCTTATTCTTTCTTTTAAGTTCCTTGTATAATTTATAAATTTCAATAATATCATTTTTAGTCTTTCAATATCTTCATATAACTTATAAATGTTAGGTTTTTTAGAATCAAATTAATTGGAATCATAATCATAATAGGTGGCATAATTTAATGAATTCATGAGGCCTGGGTTGGATAATTATTTTTCTATTCTAGATTAATCACTAGAATATGAATCCTTGGTTCAACTCTAACCTACTTCTAAATATATTTTTTATTTATTTTTTATCCTTTTATTCTTTATTAAATTCCCCTTTCTATTTTAGAAACTTTATCCCTTTCACTTCTATATAACTCAGAATTAGATGAGTAAGTAGTAATATTCATATTTTATTTAAAAGAAACTCTTTTTTAATTTATAATTGTTTCATCAAAAATATTTTAAAGTTTAAATTTATATTTTTATATTGAACCAATGATTTTATCAAGATTATATTCTTTAAAATTCTTACTTTCATCAATAAAAACATTTTTAGAAATCCATTTTTTTGGTAAAGATCTTAGTACTCTTTCAATAAAGACTATATAGTATAAAGTTTCTCCTAAACTAATCATACCATTTACTATGCTTTTAAATATATATAATATATTCATTATAGTTTCTTATTCACCCATTTAAAAATCATTATATTCATCACTTAACATGGAAAGTTTGGTTTTTTTAGAATATCCTTCCATAATGCGTGACTTTCATAATTTTCTATATATAATGAGAATATTTGCATTCATATAAATAGTTAAACACATTTCTACCAATATCACAATGTTAAATATTCATGACTTCAAAAGTTTACTTTACCACTTCACTACCAATTAAAGATTCAGAGTTAATCTCATGTAATGCATTTGATTTTACTACGATAGTATATTGGTTAATGCTTAGATATTTGAGAAAATATTCAATTGTATATTACCAATATCCATAGCCAGTTCCATTGAAGAATGGAGGTATATAGTTAATTCAACTATCATTAAAATTTTATATTTTCATATCAACTGATATTTTAACCTATATGGTTAATTAAAATAAGATATTAGTGATAAATGTGCACACACACACACAAGAACATATAAACTATAGATAATTAATCATTAAATTAAAGAAAAGTAATATTTTGAAGGTCAAGCATTGATACCTATTGCTATCCTATTTTGAGATATGGTCTAATTTTTTAAAGAGGGGAGGGGTGAATTGGCCAGTTTAGAAAACTTTAAATATTATATCAGTGTTAAAAATAATTATGTTTTATAAAAAATAAAATAATAAGCACAAAAGTTTTTTATATTAGTTCAGATCAAAGTGATCCTATGCCTAATCTTCACTTATATCAATATTTTATATAAATGGGACCCATTGATAAATTAACTTTTATTAGGAATTCACAACCCAATTACAACATTCATTTTATAGTGGAGGCATAACCAGCACAAGAATATGAATTTTAAAGGGGAATCACAAACCAATACATCCTATATTTTCACCCCCATGGAACAACCCAAGAAACTTTTCTTTATCACCTTAGAGGCATAACCTAAGATACGTTCCTTTTCACCCTAGTGGTACAACCCAAGAAAACTAAAATTTTAACCTTGAGTCACAACCAAAGAATAACTTTTAATAGATGTATAACTAAATAGGTTCTACTTTTGAATTCAAAAGAATAAACTAATAGTTAACACACACACTAAAATATAAGGAAATACAACACTACAAAACCAGATTAAATAGTTGTAAATTATAAATTTTGAAGTAGCGTAGATCAATTTATGAGTAGTAGACTAAAGAATATTTAATTCAATAAAAAATAATTCTAATTGTAGTTATAAAAATATTTTAAAGTGTGTACTTTGAATTTGTCCCTTCATATACTGAACATGTCTACATTCTAGTTTTATACATTATCTATTTATATATATATCTGTTTCATCAAAAAACTACTTTAGAGTGGGAAAATTCCCCTATTTTTAATCATCATGACCATTTCAAAAAACGTTTCATTAAAATAAAAAATAGTCATGAATCCCTAATTTAAAATAATAAAGTTCATACCTTTCAAAAATATCCATTGAAACAATTTTAATTCATATAAAGTAGTCCTCAAATAAATATCCATGAAATAAGATGTTTGAAATCATAATTTAATCATATCATAAATAGATCTTGCATCACCATAAATAAATTCACAATTCTAAATATAAATAAAATATAATTTCATAAGTACACTAATTAAATAAAATATAAAATGAATATAATTATTAAAATATTATTTTCATATAAGTGTCAAATATTGACTTAAGAGTAAATTATTATATGATTATATTGATATATGAGTGAATTTTCATCAGAGTCAAAAATATATAGGAGTTGAACTATATAAGAGTTAATTACTTTATCAAACTTTAATGATAAAATAATTCAAAAATCCATGAAAGAGTCTTTAGGAGTATTTATCTATGAATAATTCATATAGGAGTACTTCACATATGCATACTTCACAAAAGAATAAAAAAACATCTTCCTTGTGTATGTAGGAGTCAAATACTTAGAAAAATTAAAAGTTATTCAGGTAAGAGTACTTCATTAGAAATTATCCATGTATGAGTACTTCATATATAAATAAAAAAATTTGAAAAAAATTGAGCTTCTAAGCCACATAAGTGTAAAAAAATATATCAAAAAAATTAAAATATACATAAAATAAATTATTTCAAAATAAAATAAAATATTAAGAACATGAATAAATAAATTATTATAAAATTTTACATTCTTTTACTCTATATGTAATACAATATTCAAACATGTAAATTATTTTTTATAACTCATGTTAGAGGGAATGAATAAAATGAGTATTCTGTAATTATCAAAATAAAAAAAATAAAGTGGTAAGGATCCACTCAACACCTATGATGGTTATAACAATCAAAAGTGGTGAAATTTGAGTAAATTGATCATTATGAATCCATGTTTTAATAGTCAAAGGTGAGTCTCACATATGTGTTGATTCTGATCTTATCTGACTTGGTTAAGCGTTATATTGTCTATTATGATGCTTTAGGGGTTATTTTGGGGGCTGTGTTAATACAGGAAGATAAGTTAGTTTCTTATGGTTCTAAAAATATAATAACCCTAATAATAATTACCCCTCTTGTGATTTAGATTTAACTATAATGGTCGATGATTTATTGCATGGGAACCACTATATCTTTAGGGGAGGTTTATTGTCTATATTGACCAAAAGAGTGATGAGCCCGTAAGGGGAACCCCACTCTAGGGTTTCCATTTCATTGCCATTGCCTCCTTACGCCTCGTTCTGGCTCGACACCCCTCTTCGTCCTCGGTGAGCTCGTGACGGTCGTCCCCCTATCGCAGTGGCATTTTTCATCGGCTTGGCTATCTCGAAGCACCGTTGCTGGAATTTTTCACTCGATTCCCTCTTCTCTAGATAGTGATCCTCAACGGCACAGTAAAGGTTCACAGTCGGGTTCCTGCTTCAGTGACCTAGGATGGCATCTTGACTCTGGTGGTGCGTAGGGCGGTTCGTCGTGGACTCTTCAAGCATCCCGGTAGGCAGCGACAGGTCTCGGTTGCGATGGACCTTTTTTCCGGCTTGCTGGTGATGTTGTGTTTTCGCTTTAGTTTTCTCATTTGTTTCTGGATTTGGATGATTTTGGTGGTTCGTGCATTCGTGATGGCATTGGTGAGACTCCTCCGATTATATTTGGATACGGCGAGGATTTGACCCGTTCGGGATTTTCTGGTTCCTCTTTGAAGTCTGTGTGCTATTTTTGGTTTTTCCATTGGCATAATCTGTGATTTTCGATTCTTAGTTCATGTTTCATTGTTAATCTTTAGGATTTTGGATGGAAGGAGGATGATTGTGATTCTTGGGAGGCGAAGGGAAAGGATGTTCGATGTGATTGGTGTGCGACTCGTGGTTGGCGATTTACTGGAGATTCACGGGATTGATATGGTGATGATGGTTCTTGAAAGTTGTAAATTTAATTGAATGCAGCATTGTGTTGGGAATTTTTGGTTTCCCGCTTCTCCTTAAAGAGAATTTTTGGAAATGAAAAAAATAGATTCGGTCTATATGGACCAAAAGTTCTTAAACTACATCATTCTACAATGAGATTTTATTTTTCAATAATAAAACATGTTCAAGTATCTTCAAACATAAAAAAAACTGACCTACGACCATAGGTTCATAGCCATGGGAAGAATTTCTATGTTTATAGGGGCATATTTCCATTAAAATCACACCAATAGTTGTAGGTTGATGAGAAAAATATGTTTCAATTATAGAAACATTGTGGGATGGCCCTACTACTTTGGGGCGTATTGCAAGTGGATGTAGATGAGAATGATAAATCATTTAAAACATGTTAATGGAGTGGAAAAAAGTTAAAAGATAGTTCCAAAACAGGTATATAAGCATAATGTGTAAAATAGTTCCATTGAGCCAACATATTAATGAGCATACCTTTCCCATGGGGGAATATTATTCCAATGATGGCCTATCACTAAGGGAATATATGACCATAACAGAAGCCCCTTTGAAACACCCATGTCTCCTTGATCATATATACCCATGGAATAATATTGGGACCTATCATTATGGGAACTTTCACCCATGGTAGTAGAGTCTCACAATATATAGCCACATCTATGGGCATGGAAGCCCATGCATATATGGATTTGTGGGACAAACCTATTTCCATGGGAATTTTTACTATGTCTAAAGGACTTACTAGGAAATCCATATATCCATAAGAATATGTAGCCTTGGATATAGGATATCTACACCCATGGGAATATAACCCATGAATTAGGCCTAAAAGTATTAAAATTATTATAGTATATCTAATAACATAAATTTAAGAATTCATATATATATATATATATATTATTTTTAAAAAGATTCATAGAATAGTGGTAATTTTTGTTATTGTTTACCATTGGGTATGTTGATTCCCACCAAATGAGCATTAGAAAAATTGGAATTATAATATATAAATACCCAAAGCACAAACATAACATTGAAAAAATAAGAAGATTCATGAGTACATAAGGATCATGCTCTTGTGTTATGTGAACATATGACCATTTGAAAGACTCAAAATCTTGTAATCCTTGAGATATTGAGTGATTTATCAAAGGAAAACCAATGATGTTTTTCCCTAACAAGGTGTGCAAGTTGATGTGAGATCCATGTTTAATCATGTGACATCCTCTTAAAGTTAGGTGATTGAAACCATGAAAACCGGATCATGTAAAGGGTTCACACGATTCATGTGATCATCTTATTTATCACCCAATTCCATAAAAGACAACGGAGGACAAGTGATTTATGATACTAAATTCTTCATGCGATAAAATCTGTAAATAGTGGGTTCATTATAGGAGGGTAGTTATTCCATTTTCACATGAAGGGCTTACATAGTTTGTGTAATCAGTTGATCGATCATGAGAAAACCCTTGTAAATGTTGGAATGACCATTAAATGGACCCTAGACATGTTATCTTGATCACAGAAATCCCCTTTGGCATGTCCTTCTAACCATATGAGGGCCCTTGTACATGTCAGTCTGATCACATGAAGGCCAATGGACATATTGTCTTGATCACACAAAGACCCCTAGACATGTCATCCTGATCACCTGAAATCCTTAGGATATGTCTTACTAATCAAATAAAGACCCTTGGATGTGAAAAATTAATCACATGAAGGCACTTTTACATTTCAACTTGATCATATAAATTCCCTTGGACATGTCATCCTAATCACATGAAGGCACTTAGGCATGTCATCCTGATCATGTGAAGGCCCATAGATATGTCAGTCAGATCAAATGAACGCCCTTGTACATGTCGGTTGGAACATGTGAAGGACTTTCTATGTGTCTACATTAAATTACATATGATTCCTACATGTGATATTTGGAATACAACTTGAACACCTGGTCATTCCCCCTTTGTCATACATAAAACCCTAGACATGTCATGGGTTCAAGTAGGCCAATAATTATGGATTGATTATGTGGCCCTTATTTATCAAGTGATAAGGTGAGGAATTCACTAATTATGTTCTGATTAATCAGATGAAGTACATAAGGCATTATTGACTTATGTGGATGATCCTTCTACCAAATCAAGACAAGGTATGTGGCTTGTCCCCCATAAAAAACTACAGAGATACAGGGGTGGTGTTGCCTATAAAACCACCCTTGGAAAAAAATGACACACATACGGGAGAGAACATTCCGAAGAGAAGGGATAATGTGATCATAAAATCCTTCTATCTAGAAAAGTCTGGTGAGTAACTTAGGTAAAATAAAGAGAATAACTTACATGAGGTTGAATCATGAGATGATCTCTTGATCATGAAAAGGCCCCTGGACATATCATTATAATCATGATAAGGCCCTTGTACAAATTTTTTGATCATGAAAAGGCCACTATACATGTCTTTCTAATCATGTGAAGGCCTTTATACATGTTAAATTGATCACGTGATTCCTTGATAGAAAAACTATGGAAAAATTTCATGGGATTAATGTAATGAATAGCTATGAATGATAGTATTTGTATGTGATAGAAGTTATGATGTTCTTCATTAAAATAGATCATCTAGTCCGCAAGATCAATTCATTTATCACATGAAGTCCCCCGTACATGTCAAATCGATCACATGAAAACCCTCAAACATGTCATCTTTGATAGACTAAAATCCATAGACAAGTTAGTTGGATCAAATAGATTGTATGATTAGTTTATTAATAACATGAAGGAATATATAAATGTAGGCCTGATCGCATGAATACCCCTGGACATGTCGAACTAATCACATGAACTCCACTAGAAATGTTGGATTTTTCATGTGAATGCCTCTGGACATGTCAAATTGATCACACAGTGCCTCGAGGGACAACTTATGGACATAAATTGTGGAATTCATATGATGAAAAGTTATAAATGATGAGATCATTTCATGGTGGAAGGTACATTGTTCATCATATGAAGGTATCATGTGGTTTTCATGATCAGTTCATTTATCACATGAAGGCCCTTGGATATATTAGATTGATCAGACAAAAACCCTTAGACATGCCATCCTTAACAGGAAGAGAACCATGGATAAGTAATATGGATCACATAGTGTGTTTGATCAGTTCATTGATCATGAGAGGGCCCCAATACATGTCATATGTATCATGCGACAACCCTTTAGAATGTCATCCTTTTCAGGTAGGCACACTAGGAAATATTCCCTCAAACTATGTGAACCCCACCAGGATCCTTTGGTCGAGCACCCCTTTATGTAGAGAGTGTCCATAATAGAATAAGGTTATGAAATCATGAAACCTTATTAGTTCCATTACCTCAAAGGGGCCCTCATTCCATCAAAGGATACTTAAAAGGGCTCTTATGGTCCCCTATCTTTATATGTTAGAGGATAAAGGCCAGATATATGGCATGGGAATCCACCTTAGTGTAAGTACCTCAAAATTCATTTCACTCTAGCTTACAGGACCCAAATTCTCATATGGTTCTACCTTCTATCCTCATCCACTATTAGGTTAGGAACTTATGTTAATTATGAAGAATCTAATTGCTATTATAAGTAGGGTATGTAGGACATATTCTTAAGGGTCAAGCTCTATATCAAACATTAATTTCATATCTTTCCTTTTGGGTTCTTTCCCATCATGATGTTTCTAATCACATTCTATTAGGGATTCTTCAATTCATAAGTTCCACACCTATATATTTTTCATCTAATCCATTTTCATCCCTTGTTTCTCACATCAAGTATGAATCATGTGGGTTTAGAGACTTGTAGTGATCATTCCATTATCATGATAAAAATCCCATTATAGTCACCCTTGTAATGTGTAATCCTCAACTATATTTTCCTTTTCTTCTAAAGGTCTTAATCTTGATGGAGAAAATGATAGGGTGACCCAAGTATATAAACCCTGTATAAGTTTAATCTTTCACTCTCATGCAATATGTACAATATACCTCTATATCTTGTTTCTCACACTGAGAATGACTCACATGGAATTAAATATAAATGGTGATTGTTCCATTATCATGGGTATAATTCCCCAATATGGGCCTCTTTTTAAGTGTATATATGATTACATATTTTCTTCACTCAAAGGGCCATATTCTCAATGAGGTGGTTCAAAGAAGCCTTATATGCATAAGTAACAATAAAATTCCTATCATCACACCTTTTGTGATGTATAAATCTATATCCATTGAACTATAAATACTTTGATTCTTATTATAAAAAGGATATGTAGGAAACCTTCCTATGGTATGAAACCCATATCCATTTCTTAAATTCCCTCATGTACATCATTTATTCATGATGTTAAACTTCACATCATGGTTTTATATAAACTATGTGGGTTTTGATACATGTTTGTTTCACAGGATATATAGGATGCCTCTTAGAGGTTCAATCCCAATTCTAAAATACCACTTGCATCCCTAGATGACAATAAACTTTAGATTTATCGGTTATAAGAATTCAAATTACAATTATTACCTCATTGTTAAGAAAAAATGGGTAATAATTTAGAGAAACTCGGATACATATAGATGGTGTCATTGGTGGAACCCCTTCTTCATGTACAACGATTTGACACCCGATCATTTTATTAGGATAACCAATCTCATATCAGGATTTGGGAAATATTTATGAATATATATTAAATCTATAATGGAGTATTTTTGAAGGAAATAACCCCCCCAAAGAGTGATATGAGTCCAACATCCCATCATCTCAACCAATCTGAGTCCCCAAGCATTTTTGGTAAGAAACTCCAATGACTGCCAGAATTTGGAAAAAAGGCTTGTGTCTTGTTACAGATATAGGATCCAATAGGTGTTTCTATGGATAAAACTGAGAAATGTGATTTATTATGAAACTAAAATAATACCCCCATAATAAAACATCTATCCAAAGGATCTGGATGAAAAAAATTGTGAACATGATGTGAATCATTAAATTATTAAATGTAAGTAGGTTTCCCATGGGGTGAGAGATTCCATTTTTCATATTAAACATAAAAAATAGATAAAAGTGAAATGAAAATAAACAAATGGCTTAACCATACATAAATGATTAATCATGTTTATCACTTGTGATGTTATACTAATCAATGGAATTATTTATTTTTTCCTTATGATTACCGGTATTGTACTCAAAAAAAATTCCCTCAACTTGAATCCATGGCATCATCAAGAGAATGCTCTACAACCTTAGATGAAGAAACATCATCATCTATGTGATGCCTTTAGTAACAGGTGGAAAACATGATGGTCAGGAAGTACCATCAACATGATATGATCCCAAACCTAGAGGATACACACATGGGCCTTCAGATGCTAAAATCCATAAGTCAACCTCACTCAAAAAGGGATTTATTGAAACTTACAATACCTATATCCATATTTAACTGCATAGAGTGATTATCCTTAGAGATTGATAATCAAAACATTCCTTATCTTATAATGTTGAGTCAAGGATGTCAACTACAACTCCATCTAGGTTCAAGGGACTCCTAGGAGGGATCATTTCAACTGTTTCCATTATCACCATCCCACCGACATCCCCTAGTCACCTGCTGAGGGAACTATAAAAATATTTCTCTACCTTGGACACTCAAATCTAGGCACTAAGGAGATCTCACTAGGAACTCTAATATAGAAGATATAGGGAGCATGCCTATATTATTTATTCCACCAATGAAGACCACCATAATATTTTGGTAACAACTAGTAATAGGCCCATATCCCTACTCGTCTCGACCATGTTTGTCCTTATATCCTAGCAGTAATCAAAGGGCATAAATATATCCCTACATCCATGTATGAATCACATCATCATATTATGATGGAATAAGTCGGACATGAGGAGATTATATCCCTACTTTAATTGAACATGTATACCAGTATTTCCAAGAAACTGAGAACGTGTAGGTTTATATCCCTACACATACCATACTAAAGTACCACTATATTCTAATTGTGATAGAGTAACTTCACTATAATATTCTGGAGATGATAAAAATATAGGGAAAGACACATATTCATATCCTTCCAGCCAAGATTCATATCATCATGCATCACATGAACAGATTCCTACTTCAGAGAACACGCATTTTCTTGTTCCCATTTAAGAGGATTATTGGTATATTCGGGTAAAGGATTATTCATAGGATAGGCTCATATTCCAGCTCTGGCTGGGATTTTCCAACCATGTTTGGCAATCATCATAGGATAGGCACATATTACTATCAAAGAGAGCCAATGGTGTATGTAATCTCCCCAATCAATTTCCATCATCACAATTTGGTAATTAACTTAAGGTAGGATCATATCCCTGCTAATGAAGCTACTGAGTATATTACAACAACCTACACAAGACATGTCCATATTCATACTCCATCCAATAAAATAATACACCATCATCCCTCAGAGGCTAAACAGGAGGATGCCCATATCCCTTATCACATTCTGAAGGTCCATCAGTATATTCCTATGGGGAAAGAATATTTGAACCTAGATCATACCCCAAATTTAACTAGGGTTTACTGAAATATCATGGAAACCACCCCAAGTTAGGCTCATATTCCATCCAAAAATATAGAATCATGCTAACATACTCCAATAACTTCTTAGTGGTGGCCTCATATCCCCGCAAAAACTAATGGTCATTGACAAACTTTAGTGACCACCATGTTGCAGGCCTATATTCTTTCTCAACACCGAATTCAAGTCAAAATATTCTGGTCATGATGCAGAATGAGAAAAATATCACTAATATACTTAATTCCAGTGTCTTTGAGGATATACAATGCATATCTGTAACACCTCAAAGGTCGGTTGACTCTTTATTTGAAATAGACTGAGATTAATACCATGATAGTCCTTATTATGGTAGTATAGAGATTGATTACAAGAGAATTATTCCAGACATCTACAATGGGAAAACTCCATGTAGTATTATCTAACACATATAATCAAATTTTCCCCTCGTTAATACACCTTCGTATAGAGAGGTGCTCGAAATAATAGGGATAAACATTTATAGTACCCCGTCAATTGCTAGTAACCCTCCATCCCAGTCAGTAGGTGACCCAGATAAGTAACCTATGTGGTACATCTAGGTGGAGGAATACACCTACGAAGTAGAAGAGGTTTGAATGGAGATCTGGAATGATTTATCTGAAAACAGCCTTCCAATCATGTTTTAACCCATTTTTACTTCCAATTACAAAATCTTAAATGATTTTAAGGAGGAGTGCATGCCTTACTCATTCCAGAACAAGTGGGATACATTTTAGTGGTTAAAGGATATAACCTCACTTATCGGGGATATAATTGTCACCTTCAAGCCATAAACATACTCTGTTTTCAAATAGACCTAGTCCTTTTCTCTATGGTTTGGGATCCAAGATTGGAAAGAAATAATAATATCCTAAGTTATTCTTGTATAAACAACATAAATAATCTTAGAAAACTAATTTTTCGAGACCTAGAATATTTACATATTTGATACTGGGGTGAGTATGGGGGATTATACTTCACTACATCCCAAGTACATCAGATCTCCTCATATATGACATCCTATAATTTCATAGTCACAAGAGAGATCATGGTACCTGATAACACATGTGTTAGTTGGAAAATCCAATGAAACTCCTGCAATTCAAAAATGTAAAGGCATTGATAATGGAGGTAGTGGGCCTCTAACAAGATCCTAAGACATGACTATAAAAGGGGGTATTTATCAAATAATGAATCATAATATTTAGATTGATTGAAGGATCTCCATAATAGGTGACTCCCACCATGAGTGGGAACTACACCAATCTTGTGCATGAGTAAAACTGGTCCAAATAAGGAATATCATGATGATATTATCTATAGAATGCATTCAAGAAAAACCCCTATCATGCATTTCTAGGGTTTTTCCCACAAATTTGACCCCTAAGGCCATAAATTCCTAAGAGGGCCCCAAAAAAACCTACAATGACCCTAAAGAAACCTCATCCCAAAGGGCTGGGGGTATTTTTATCATCTCCCTCAAGGAGATCAGTCTTATCCAGGTTGGGTAATGACCACCAACAACCAATTCCCTAGTTGTTCCTTCTACCATGTGACACACCCTGGACATCTGGTGCCTAATCAGCAATCATTGACAAAGACTTCCTCGAGGTTACTATTCACATACTAAAGATGGAGGAATGTCTATAAAAGTCAATCAAACCAAGCAAGGTTCATAAGTCAAGTCTACCCAACAAGACCAGGGTTTAAGGAAAAGACCCTTATATAACCCCTAAAGGAGGATAAATAGGTAAATAACTACCTTACTACCTGAAGAGTGATGATGTGACCATTTTTTTCTCGATATTCCTCACTAAACATCATCATGGTTGATTCATCAGATGATACAGACCAAGACACTTAATCTAGAGGGTACAACACAGAAATGGAACCTTGAGAGGTAGGTGATGTGGGTAAAAAACGAAGGATTCATGTACATGGAATCAGAAGAGGAACCATAACCTTCCCCCCCCCCCCCAATGATGATATACCACCTCCTTAATAACATTCCACCAAGGATAAAGAGAAATAAGTGGCTACATCCCACTCACCACCAAGAAGGGTCGAAATTACTCTTTGGAGAAAAAATTAACATACTATGAGAATGGGGTATACAATATCATATGGATAAATTCATAATTAATCAGGGCAAATATTTCAACTAGCTACTTCCTTTAAGTAGAAACATAAAAAACTCCTCCCATCTATTAAGAGAGAGTTGATCTACCTAAAAGGATGAAACATGAGCATTAGGTTGGTTCCAAATATTGTTAACCGGACAACATAAATATGGGAATTGAGGAAGACCATTCCCCCCATTATACTGATAACCCCTTCTTATTTGGAGGATAATCTAGTACCGATATGAATTGGAGATCAACAGGTAAAGAAGGTAGGGAAACTACGACAAGATTCACCCGATGTGGTAGAGTCTAGATAGTAGTACCCCTAAAAATCCTCAATACCATTGAGTATATAGTTTCTTGGATAGAATATATAGAGGAGAGATGCACCCCCATAAAACCCAAAAGTAATCCATACACCGAATGGGTGGAGAATACTTTGCCTCTACCCAATTTTGGAAATCCTACCTTTTCAACATTCGATAGTGTGGGGGATCTAAAACAATATCTCATGCATTTAGTAACCTGATGTGGCCCTATGATGGGCCCCCAAGACAACAAAAAATCAAAAAAACTGAGATGTTTTGTATAAACACTGGTGGGGTTAGCCTTTACTTTTTACAACAGCCTCCATAAAAGGTCCATTACAGGTTGGGAAAACATTTTCTATTAATTACTCCATTAATTGAGCTCAATTATAAGAGAAAGGATGATTTTCAACCTCATAAAGTGTGAACTACATGAAAATGAGAGGTTTTTTAATTTCTATCTAGAAGAAAAGGCCTAACATACTCACTTAGTATACCACTCTATCAAGATAATTTGTTAGAACTCTAAACTGAGAACCTCCATGATGGTCTACTAACACCTTTGATCCTAATAAAATACCCAATCATATTCTGAGAGTTTTTAGAAATATAACAGCACCTAGAATATTCCATTCGATGAACTAGGGAAAATATTAACCCACACCTATAGTACAAGGGAAAATTCATGTAAGGTAGGAATCTATCACTATCACACTCAATCCAGTAACATCACCCACTGAGATGCCCAGGTAGGCCCAACATCACCTGACACCATCTGCCAAGAGAAAGTGGTGGAAAAACCTCCCTTGACCAGAGTAAAATAGAGACTAGGGTCATCCATGATTTGAGGAATGAATGAAAAAAATTATATCCCTTACAAAATGAAGTGGTCCCTGGATATTTCCTCATAACTATGGAACAAAACTCCTCAAGTTGTCTGATCCTAGGAAGCCCAATGAGGTTGACCTCAGCTGTAACATCCCAGGTAAATAAAGAATATGAAATTTTCATATTTATTAAAATTTATGAATTAAATATTAATTTTACTTTAAATGGGATGTTATGTTCGATGGCTTACCCGACATGCAACAATTAGTTTCTCTGAAATTTCATGTTGCAAAAAAGGTTGAGTCATACTGAAAAATAATAATATAATATTATTTTAAATGGTAGTTAACTCCTAGAAGTTGTATTTTAGGAATGAAAAGATCTAACTAAAATATTATTATACATGTTTTTAAAATGTTTTTACATTTATCCAATAAAAATTAGAGGCTTAAAATGATAATGAATCCAATTTTAAGCATAAATACTCTAATATTTTTAAAAGGTAGTTTTACCGCCTTTTGATGGATAAAACCGTGTAAATATAGTTTTTGTCACTTTTATATGTTTCTTTTGAAAAAAATAAACTTCTTTTTTTCAAATCGGGATATTAAAATTTACTTTGGGTAAATTTTCGGTATTTTTCTAATAAACTTCATTTTTTAATGAATAGTGAAAAATACTGCATTTTAAGTCAAAAATGTCTTTTATTATGAATTATTTATATGGATATATTATCTTTTTAAATGGATTCAAAGTGTAATTAGATTATCTTTTTACCATTTAATCCAATTTTGGTCATTGGAAGTAATTTCACTTTGAAATTGGACATAAACACATGTCAATCGTTTTATAGTTTTTACTTCTCAAGAAAAGGCTTTCTAGTTTTGACAACGGAAATTAATTTTAAATTAACTAATGAAACATCAATGTTTCTGAATTTTTAAAATAGACATCATTTTTGAATTCAGAATATACAAATTATCTTTGGGGGAATTTTTGGTATTTTTCTGAAAATATTCAATTTTTAATGAATAGTGAAAAGCACTGCATAGTAGTTAAAAACCCAAACTTTTCATTTAAAAGAAATTTTACCACTTCTATGAATTGAATTTAAAAAATATATCATATATTGTTTTAATAATTAAGTTAAATATGGGTCAATATAATGAAAATAATTTTTTATGGATAGTAACTTTTGAATTTTATTTATCGTGGTTAAAGGTAAATAAGGTAATTCATGGTAAATAATAATAATATAATAATATAAAATTAAATTAACACTTGTCCTAACCTTATTAGATGAGTCATGACTGACCAATTCAATCCTTGAGTGATAATTTTGGTCTTTTAAAGCCACTTGGGTAAGATAATGACTATAGTAACTTTTTATTTAAAGTAAAAAATAAAAATATCTTAAACATGTATTTTTTTGCTAAAAAAATTTTAATGTGGGGTTATATAATTGATATCTTTGACTATAAGTAATCATTTGAAATTTAAAAATATTTCCTACATCATGATATTTTATTTATAATTTTTAGACATCAAATAATTAAATTTATTTATGACACAATAATGATGTAATGATTACCCCATTAATGAATGTTTTAAATAAATTAGATTATAAATATTAAAATTTATTTATTTTTAAACTTTTTATTCCATAAAATAATTTTATGGAGGATTATAACTAGTTATATTTTAATTAATAAAGTTTTTTCTAATATATAAAGTTTATATGGATTTTTAAAAAGTCACGATATGAATAGTATAAAATTTGACATAAATGAGTTTTTAAATCAATTAATATTTTACTAAATGATAAAATAGTCCTTAAAATATAAGATTATTCCAAATGACATATATGATGTTAAAAATTTCATTAATGATCAATTTTGGGTCATTTTTCATTTTTTATTAAATATATTAACCATATAGTATGAATGTACAAGAAGACATGGTAAAAGTTAAATAAGTTAACAAAGGGTTAAATAAAAATGATAATGATTAAAAAAGATCCAAGACCTATCCAATTCTTATTTTATGAATTTATTTGGACATATATTCATCTTATCTTTATATTTAATGAGTTATTGACCTTTTCAAACTGAAATTCATTTTATAATAAAATGATACTTTCAAACTTTCCTAAAGAGCTCCTCCTCCATCTTATAAAAGGACACCACCTCTAACCCATTACTCACACCTCTAAATCCCCTTGGATCATCCAAAATATGGCCAAATAATCTTAAAACATCCCTATCTTCTTCCAAGAATACTTACCTTAGGAATAATTCACTTCAAGAAACCCTTTTGGTTCAAACCAAAGGGAGTTACCTGATTTAAAGGTAACGTCTTCCCTCAAGTTCTCTTCGTTTATTTTAATTCTTCACTATCTATGCTCTTTTTATTCTTTGTTTACATAAAAACACCAGTATACTAAATATACTGGGTTTTTTTAGAATTATTCTAACTACACTTACACGCACCTTTGTCTAATGGGTAAAGAACATATTGTTTATGTCTACGGTGAACTACTGCCACACGAAACGATGATTGTTCGATTTTCCCCTACCACCTCTCTTGGTGGCCATTATGATGGAACTGTAATTATATATGATATCTGTGATATTTATTTTATATATATTCATCTTTAATTATCATTTATAACTTACCTTTATGCTTTTCATGTTGTATAAATACGATAATTTCATTTGAGGAAGTACAGACTACAGCCCCATCAAAGTGATATGAGTCGTTCATACCATACATGAAACATATAAAGGATGATGTTAATGAAATTATTTAATGTATATAAAATATTATATTATAATATAATAATAATATACCTATGTACCATTTGGTTTTCATTCCTTTAAAAATGAAAAAATGAAATGAAAGTAGTGTTTATGCGTACGTACGACTTACCGCCTCCATGAACAGTGAATTTCATTTTCATATATCCAAATGATATGGAATATTCTAAATAAATATATACAGGATATATATTATATCAAAATAATTAATATCATTCTGTAGATAATGGAATTTTGACCCCATGGAAAATTTTTAATTATAACATGTTCATTTTTTACACAAGTTCTGAACATCAACAAAATGTCCAATATGAACTCAAATAATTAACTAATTGTTATATCAAGGTAATAAGTGATATAAAAGGAATAATAAAATTGAAACAGGATATTTATTAAGTAAAAATTAACTTAATTTTATTATTCAATAACAACAAGGAACATACAAGACAAGTAAGACTTGAGGTAAGGGGTTTTCATCTCGGTTTTTATTCCCGTGAGATTCATGTTATATTTGACACTATTTACTTTTTTGTGGTGTACTTACTGACTATTATTGTATTAATTGTGTAATATAATTTAATTTATATTTATTTACATCTTCATTGTATGATCCTTCTTTTATGTGGTGTATGTTTCATAAGTTACCAAATCAGTAAGGGAACCTTTCACCCTCCTCTTCTAGTCAAAGACTTATTTTATGTTATGTATTTAAATTTAAATTCTAAAATGTTTGGATATTTTATTATATATACTTATTTATGTAAATTGAAAGTACATGTGATGAGAGACACTTTTCTATCTCATCAACTCATTTTTCTAAATTTTTAAGTGATGTCGTTAAGCTGCCGAATTTTTATAAGGGAACTTCTTAACCCAATTTCAATTCTTTGGGTTAAACGTCTAATTCTTGATTTATGTCATGGTATGAATATGTTTAAATGAAATATTATTGTTTTACACTTAATATAAACTTATATTGGGTGTGTTTATATTTTTCACACATAATTATGTCATTGATTTATCGTTGATCTAATGGCACAATCTTTGTAAGGGACTACATCTCAATCTTCTTTCATTGAGGAATATCTTGATATTTTTTACCTTTATTATCCTATAAAGTGTATATACAGCCATTTTTATATTTTATATCATTAATTTCTATATTCTTGTGATATTTATAGTTTTCTTTGATGTTATTTTTTAATTCAAGAGTTTCTCAAGTGGTAAAGGATTCTTTAACTAAAACTCTGTTTGGAATGTTTTAAATATTTAATATTCTAAATCATTCTCTTTCATGTCCATGTTTTAGAAATGATTTTAAGGATTTATTTATATATACATGAGTGTTTTAAATTGTAAATTTATTTCAAAATTTTCAGAGTGGTATGGGACACTTTGATTCAAAACTCTTATTTTTTTAATGTTTTAAATGAATTGATTATTTCAATATATTGAAATGATATATTGTGATTGCAATGTTGAAATTCTATATTTCTTTTATGGTGGTTTTATGTGTTATGAATATGTTATGGATCTTGGGAATTGTTTATGTATACGGGTGGTTCTATGATAAACCTAGGGTTGGTGAGCCCGATATAGCTCTCTAATGCATTGGGTAACATGACAGAGGTAAATGTTAATGTTTCTCCTAAGAGATTTAAGGAATATACTATGATGGGTATTCCAAGTGTAAATCCCTATGTAGTTGTGAAAGATACATTGTAATTATGTTATGGATGCCACAATTTACCTTTATGATTTATGATTTCTATGTTTTATTCATAAATATAATGATTTTGTGATGTATGTTAAAGAGATAAAATTTTAAGATTGAAAAGTATGATTTCTTTGATTTGTATATCTTCATGTACTAATGTTTTATTTCATTATTTTATATCCCTTATTGAGCTCTTTATACTCATTATATGTTTTTTAAATGTTTTCCACAGGACATAAAGATGAATAGGGTCATGGATGGGATCGAGGAAAAGTCACGTTATCTAAAACACGGAACTAGAAATGTTTCTTTTTTTAAAAGTTTTTAGTTTATGAAAAAATGGATACTGAGTATAAGTGTCTACATGTAATATTCAAGTTTTTATGTATAAGTTATGACCTAATTATTTAAATCTCTAAACCTAAAAATATCCTCAATAATGTTTAAGGTTGGGGCCTTACGGTTGGTATCAAGGGTCAGTTTAGATAACTTTAGAGGTTAGTGTGTTATTTAAGCATAAGTGACATAACCACAATGGTTATAATATTAGAAAGAGTCATAGTTATTTTAGATAAATCCAATGATTGTAAGATAACATGACAATGTATATCATAGTCTGTACCCTCATCATAAGATATAATATGATGATTTTTCTGATATACTCACACTATCCTTTTTGGTTTTAGTAAATGGATAGATCTAGGAGGCACCAAAGTAACAATGGATATGATAAAAACTGTGATGGTTTTATAAATAAGAAACCGAATGAAATGGGAGATGCAATGAGAACTCTTGTGGTTATTCTCAACCAACTATCTGGAGTCATGAT
This sequence comes from Viscum album, assembly GCA_963277665.1. Taxonomy (NCBI): domain Eukaryota; kingdom Viridiplantae; phylum Streptophyta; class Magnoliopsida; order Santalales; family Viscaceae; genus Viscum; species Viscum album. Next base: position 1,358,758,900 of record OY728159.1, read on the forward strand.
TGCCCACCTGAATCTTGGTGATTTTTATAAGGCATCATATATGCAACAAACAAATCCATACAAAAGTTCAGGTAATAATCATAAAGTTAAGTATATTCAAAAACATATGTTTCAAGTATGTGGAGAGAAACACCTAGAAAAATGCTTCAAATGGATGAAACTATGTTTCAAATGTGGTAATGAAGGTCACAAAGCAAAAAACTGACATGGAAAAAGGAAGCATCTAGTTGAATCTAGGAAAGGGAAAGAAGTTTTCTTCAAAGGATCAATTGAATGTTTTAAATGTGGTGTGAATGGTCATTATATAAATAGATGTCCTAAAAAGAAGGTTCAGGAATGGGGTCAATAGGATCGTAAAAATATATGTTATCCAATTCGTATTGGCATTTCAATTGAAGATGAAGAAACTGACAACGACAAATGAAAGGTATGGATTATTTCTTAGCTGATGTTTTGACATTTTTGAATCATAGGATATGATTCATCATTTTGTTTATAAGAAAAACATATTACAGAATAAGTTAGAAAATAATGGTTAATGGATCATGAATAACGTTCAATGAGTACGAAATCTACATATAAGGGATTCAAGAGTTATAGTTGATTTTAGGATGATGAAATTCTTAAAAGTATTAAGGCTCTTTTTATGATGGGATTACTTTGGAAGACTATTCTAGTATGTGTAACATTGAAGTTTGATATGTGAAAATGTTATTCAAGGAAGAATTATCTTTTCTTTTGTGGATATAGTTATAAAAAACCATTTAGGTTTATATGATCCTTGATTTTGAGGGAATTACAGGTTATTAGTTTTTGGGATGAAAATGTGAGGTATGAGATAACATTTCTGTTTAAAATATGTTCTGGTTATTTTTGAGAAATCTATCTCATTTTTGGGAATGTTATAAAATTATATAGTTTTTTAAAAAGGACAACATACAGACCGTGTGACAACCTGTCTTGTTGGACAAAGATGTGGGAATCGAACCCACTACCAAAGTGCGATTGGGATTTATCGCCTACCACTAGGCTATGTGATGTCCCTGGTTAGTATGCTTAATTATTTTTAGTTAAATGATTTTATAGATCAAGAATTATTTGATTTTGGGAACTTATGTTTTATAAAATAGACAACCTTAGTATAGGAAACTTATTTGGTGATTAAGTGAGAAAGGTTACTTTGGAATATGTTTTCTCTTTTGGGAATACTATATGCCTAAGGAAAATAGAATACTACGAGATTTCATTTGAGGATTAATGGTATAATTTTATTTTGGAAGAATCTATGTTTTTTATTGTGCACATATAAGAATTTGGGTTATTTATGGAAATTATTAACCTATCATAGAGAATATGTGATTTGGTTAATTACTTTTAAATATGAGACTTTAAGAGTACCCAATGTTATTTGGAGATAAATGTTATGATTTATCTTGGAAGGCTATGTGATCAAATCCTTCTGAATTTCTGGGTTTCAATATTAGTTTGGATTATATTGAAGTATTTTAATGACAATTGTTTATTGAATGGTCTTTGTTGAACTTTGGGTATTGTTTTTTCAATTTTGGAGATTAAGAGTAGTTTTTCTTTTTATAAAAGATTTTCCTTTTTGGGGATTATTTGATCTTGTAGTAACCATTTTGGTTTTGGTTAATGTCTAAATATAGGGAAACTATATAGTTTATATTTTTTAGAAAATGTGATTATCTAGAAGATTATTTTAGCACATCAGGTGTGACTATGTCATCATGAATACACATAGTTTGGAGAAAATATGAGTTTGGGGTAGAAATTTATTTAAGGATGAAACTCTACTTGAAAGGTAAGTATATTTCCTTATGTTCTTAGTCAATCTCATAAATAAATTTCTCCAACATTATAAAAGGGAAACTAAAACAAAAAAAAGGTTGTCCGTTTAATTTTCTTACTGGAGAATCAAAGACAGTTTAACCTATCATAAGTTTGTGGTTTTCTAGTGGTTAACGTTTTCCTGATCAGGTTTTCCATCACTCTCCATCAGAACTTGACACTTTGTTTCTCCTCTATATCCATGTTTTCAAGGAATCCTAGTACGTGTTATCTTAGGTTACCTTTTTACTTTTATTTCTTTCTTTTAAAGTGATAATTTTATTAACTCTTTTTCCAATGTTGTGCTTTCAATGAAGTTTTCGAGCCCAATTTTAAAATTGCGAGGACGCAATTTCCAAAAGGGGGGAGAATGTAACATCCCAGGTAAATAAAGAATATGAAATTTTCATATTTATTAATATTTTTTAATTAAATATTAATTTAAATTTAAAGGGTACGCTACGTTAGATGGTGTACGCGACACATAACAATGAGTTTCTCTGAAATCTCATGTTACACAAAAGGCTGAGTCATATTGAAAAATAATAATATAATATTATTTTAAATCGTAGTTAACTCTTAGACGTTGTATTGGAAGGAATGGACAGAACTAACTACAATATGATTATACATGTTTGTTAAATGTTTTTACATTTATTCAATAAAATTTAGAAGCTTAAATTGAGAATGAATCCAATTTTAAGCATAAATACTCTAATATTCTTAAAAGGTAGTTTTACCACCTTTTGATGGAAAAACCATTTTAAATATATTTTTTGTCACTTTTATATGTTTCTTTTCAAAAAATAAACTTCTTATTTAGAAAAAGGATATCAAAATTTAATTTGGGTTAATTTTTGATATTTTTTTGATAAAGTTCATTTTTTTAATGAATAGTGAAAAATACTGCATTTTAAGTCAAAACTGTCTTTTCATCTGATATATTTATATGGTTAGATTATATTTTTTAAATGGTTTTAAAGTTAAATTGAACTATTTTTTTATCAATTAATCCAATATTGGTAATTGGAAGTAATTTCACTTTGAAATTGGATATAAACACATGTCAATCTTTTTGTATTTTTTACTTCTAAAAAACACGCTTGCTAGTTTTGACAATGGAAATTAATTAAAAATTAATTAATGAAAATTATATGTTTTGAATTTGGTAAAATAGACATAATTTTTGAATTTGGAATATCAAAATTTGCTTTGAGAGAATTTTTGGTATTTTTATGAAAATATTCAATTTTTGATGAATAGTGAAAAACACTGCATAGTAGTTAAAAAAGTAACTTTTTCATTTAAATGAAATTTTTCCACTTACGTGAATTGAATTTAAAAAATCCAACATACATGGTTGTCATAAATAAGTAAAATTTGGTTCAATAGGATGAAAATATTTTTGGGTGAATAGTAACTTTTGATTTTTATTTATCGTGGTTAAAGGTAAATAGGGTAATTCAAGGTAAAAATAATATTATAATAACCTTAAATTACATTAAAACTTATCCTAACCTTATTGTATGAGTCATGGCTGACCAAGAAAATTATTTAGTGAGACTTTTGGATTTTTAAAGACACTTGGGTAATATAATGACATTAATAACTTTTTATTTAAAGTAAAAATAAAAATATCATAAACATGTATTGTTTTGATACAACAATTTTAATATGGGATTATATAATTGATACCTTTTACTATAAATAATAATTATAAAGCTAAAAATATTTCCTACATCATTTTATTTTATTTATAATTTTTAGACACCAAGTAAATAAATTTTTTTATGACACAATGATGATGTAATGATTACCTCATTAATGAATGTTTTAAGAAAATGAGATTATAAATATTAAATTAAATTTATTTTGAAACTTTCTATGCCATCCACGAATTTTATGGATGATTATGACTTGTTATATATTAATTAATGAAGTTTTTTCGAATTATTAAAGTTTTTATAGATTTTTAAAAATTCATGATATTAATAGTATAAAAATTGACATAAATGAGTTTTTAAATCAATTAATATTTTATTAAATGATAAAATAGTCCTAAAAATCTAATATTTGGCCAAATGAAATATATTATGTTTAAAATTTTCATTAATTATCCATTTTTGGTCTCTTATAATTTTATAGTAAATATATTAACCATAGAGTATGAATATACAAGATGACGGGGTAAAAGTTAAATAAGTTAACAAGGGGTAAAATAAAAATGATAAGGATTAAAAAAGATCCAAAACCTTTCCAAATAATATTGGATGAATTTATTTTGACATATATTCATCTTATATTATAATATAATGAGTTTTGGACCTTTTAAATCTAAAAACAATTTGATAATAAAATAATACTTTCAAACCTTCCAAAAGAGCCCCCCTCCCTCTTATAAAAGAACACCACCTCTAACCCATTAATCACACCTCTCAAGCCCCTTTTATCATAAAACCTCTACCCAAATAAGTTTCCAACATCCCTATATTCCTCTTAGAAGCCTTAAATTATTCATAAGACACTTCAATAAATCCTTTTGGTTCAAACCAAAGGAAGTTACCTCATTTAAAGGTAACGTCTTCCCTCAAGTTCTCTTCTTTTATTTTACTTCTTCACTCCCTATGCTATTCTTATTATTTGTTTAAATAACAAAAATAGTATCATAAATATACTAGGTTTATTTATTATAAGTATTATAACTACAATTACACACACCTCCGTATAATGGGTAAAGGACATATAGTTTCTGTGTACGACGAACTACCGCCTCACGAAATGATAATTATTCGATTTTCCTCTACCACCTCTCATGGTGGCCATTATGATGGAACTGTAATTATATATGATATCTGTGAAATTTATTTTATATATATCATCTGAAGTTATCATTTATAACATACCTTTATTCTTTTCATGTTGTATAAATACGATAATTTCATTTGAGGAAGTGCAGACTACCGCCCCCTCAAAGTGATATGACTCGTTCATACCATACATGGAACATATAAAGTATTGTGTTAATTAAATTATGTAATGTATATAGAATATTATATTATACTTTAATAATAATATACCTATGTATCATTTGGTTTTAATTACTTTAAAAAAGAAAAACAATGAAATGAAAGTAGCGATCATGTGTACGTACGACTTACCGTTTCCATGAACGGTGCATTTCATTTTCATATATCAAAATGATATGGAATATTATAAATAAATATATAATGGATATATGTTATATATTATATATAAATAATAAATATAATTATGGATATAATGTACTTTTTACCCTATGGACAATTTTTAATTATAACATGTTCATTTTTGACACAACTTCCGAACATCGACAAAATGTCCGATATGAACTCAAATAATTAACTAATTGTTATAGAATGGTAATAAGTGATATAAAAGGAATAATAAACTTGAAAAAAATTCTTAAGAAATTATAAATTAACTTAAGTTTATTATTAAGGAAGAACAAGGAACATATAAGACAAGTCGGACTTTAAGTAAGGGGTTTTCATCTAACTTTTTATTCCCATGAGATTCATGCTATATTTTCCACTATTTCCTTTTGTGTGATGTATGTACTAACCATGATTTTATTAATTGGTTAATATACTTTCATTTATGGTTATTTACAGCTTCATTTTATGATTCTTTTTTCATGTAGTGTATGTTTTATAAGTTACCAAATCGGTAAGGGAACCTTTCACCCTCCTCTTCTAGTCAAAGACCGCTTTATGTTATATATTTAAATTTAAATTCTAAAATGTTGGGATATGTTATTCTATATCCTTATTTATGTAAATATTGTTTCCATGTGATGAGAGATCCTTTTCTCTCTCATCAACTCATTTTTATTAATTTTTAAGTGACGTCATTAGGTTGCTGAATTTTTGGAAGGGAACTTCTTAACCCAATTTCAATTAATTGGGTTAAACTTCTAATTCTTGATTATGTCATACTATGAATATTTTTTAATTAAATATAATTTTTTTACACTTAATATCCACTTATATTTGGCATGTTTATATTTTTCACACATAATTATTACATTTATTTATCCATAATCTAATGGTACAATCTCTGTAAGGGACTATATCTCAATCTTCTTTCATTGAGGCATATCTTGATATTATGCACATTTATTATTCTATAAGTTGTATATACACTCATTTTGACATTTTATATCATGAATATCTATATTATCATGATATTTATATTTTTCTTTGATGTTATTCTTTAATCCAAGAGTTTCTCAAGTGGTAAACGATTCTTTAACTAAAACATCATTTTAAATGTTTTAAAGATTTAATCTTCTAAATCCTCTCTTTCATGTTCATGTTTTAGAAAGTATCTTAGGGATTTATTTATATGTAAATGAGTGTTTTAAAGTTTAAATTTATTTCAGAATTTTCAGAATGGTATGGGATACTTTTATTCAATACTCTTCTTTTTGAATGTTTTAAATGAATTGATTATTTCAATATCTTGAAATTATATGTTGTGATTGCAGTGTGGAAATGTTATCTTTTTCCTTTATGATAGTTTTAGGTGTTATGAATATGATATTGATCTTGTGAATTTTTTATATATACAGGTGGTTCTGTGATAATCATAGAAAGAATGAGCTCGAGATAGCTCTCTAATGCATTGGGTAATGTGACGGAGGTAAATATTAATGTTTCTTCTAAGAGATTTAGGGAATAAACTGGGATGGGTATTCCAAGTGTAACTTCTTATATATCTATGAAATCTACAATGTAATTATGTTATGGATTCCACAAGTTACATTTATTATTTATTATTTCTAGGTGTTATCCATAAATATTATTATTTTGTGAGGTATGTTAAATAGATTATGTTTTAAGATTGAAAAGTATGATTTCTTTGATTTGTATGTATTCATGGACTAATGTTTTCTTTCCTTATTTTATATCCCTAACTAAGCCTTTTATTCTCATCCCAAGTGTTTTAAATGTTTTCCACAGAACGTATAGATGAATAGGGTTAAGGATGGGATCTAGGAAAAGTCATGTTATCTAAAACATGGAACAAGTGGTCAACATAACCACCACACAACTAAAAGAATAAGTTGGTTGGGCATAATTTTCATCCAGGTATGAATATAAGTTTGACAACTAGATAAACCAAAGGATGTTTGATTGAGATCACACCACCCTTTTTTATACCATTTTAAATTGTAATTCCAAAACAAGTTCCATTGAACTCACCTCTCCAAGGCAGGTGTAATCATTATTATTGGGTAAAATCATAAGAGGAAGTGTCTTTCCTAACTCCCACATGGGCTCAGACTCTTATAGATTTATTTTCCTCATCAATTAAGAAAGGGAAATGAATCACCAAACAAAACCCTCGCTATATTAAGAACTCATTTTTGGACCAATTGACATCATTCAATTATAATATCCCTCCTTTTATGATGATTATACATGTGAAATTGAGTTCCTTATACCAGATCGGGGAGTCGGAGTCTAAGGACATAAAAACTGAGGGCATGGGGGAAGGCACATCATGGTCAAACCCAAATTTCTATTAAAATCCCCACTGAAGCTATATATGTGTCCATAACGCATGGGTGAGCACTTCAGCAATCCCAATGGGAATATGGAGATTCCTCATATCCTTTTAACAATCGCCCAAGCCAAATAATTTTAGATGACCAAATGGAAGGAGTATAACTATTTGATATGCCTAAAAAAGTGGTAGATTGACATGACCCATGTCTTAAGTAATAGACACTCCCTTGGCCTATTTCTAAGAACCAAACCCATTTACCTCAAGTGCTTCATCGCCTAAACCACATACTAATGAGCAGAACCTTGTTGGGAAGCAACGACCCTTGGTACAAAAATATGACATTTTGAAATTGTTTGAATTTTTTCCAACCAAGCTTTTAATCATGGATTCTATCCATATTTCAAAAGACTATAAGGATTAATTTATCATAGAACTTTGGAATCCCCAGAAGTTTGAGATAGAGGTTGTCGCAGTCGAGGTTTATCAGGCTGAAACTACTCCAGTAGAATGTCACACCACCATTTAATTCATAGAGCATGATCCTGAAGAATCTATCCAAGGGAATGTTAGACTATTTTATGTTATAGTAAAGCTCAATAATGTATAAATTTTATGTTAATTGGTTGAAAAATGTTCTAGGATAAATCTAATCCCAATCTAGACCCTCAACGATTTTGGATACAATGAGGAAGTTTGTATCCAACAAATATGACCATCCAAGGGTATGAAAATAATGAGAAAAGGAACCTTAGAGAGATCAAGCTCATGTCTTAGTTCAGGTATCTCATTTATAGTTCTAATTTTATGGTTATCCAATAAGACACATCATAAAATGTCCTACTTGGTAGACCCCAGCTTCTAATCCATGCGATAGTCCATAAACATTTCTTCAATGTTTGAAATACCCTATCAATAGAAAAGTTGACATATGTGGTGATAATTACCCCTTTTAATATTGTGATTCATTTTATGAAGAAGTGAGTTTCTACAATAGGGAAGGAAAATTTCCAATTATAGAGGGTGACCTGAAGATTTACACTCCCAATGGCTTGGGAACCACCCCTAAAAACACTTAGAGCTTAATCAGTAGTGACTATATGCCTCTTATAAATCTTATTAGGGTAGTAGAAATATTATCAGTGGGAAATTATAAACCCAAAAATCCATTATCTCACATATATATTATTATTATTTCACCAAATAAAGTGGTTTTGTCCAAAGATAACCATATTTATGTTCTATTGGTATTAGAAAATTCTCTTTCTCCATTAGCTGAAATTGGAAATGCACCAAGAAATTATTTATAGCTGGGGATCTCCATACCTATTTTCCCATGGAGTCAGAGGAAAGGAAGCAAAGAACACTTAAGATACCCCCACAAAATCCTTGGAAATTTCGAGATTCCAAAGATTCTTTTTGTAGCCTCTTATCCTTCGATGGTGATAGAGACAACCCCATGATATCCACTGGGTCTGAAGGTGCTCCCACTAACGTGGAAATGAAAGAGGAAGATGATGACCACGAGGATTCCCCTCTATCATTTTAGGAACGTGTATGCACCACCATTGATGAGATTAGGTAGTTAAATCTAGTAATTAAATAGGATCAATGTAACATACTAATCAATGCTTCAATGCCTCTTAAAGAGTAGGATATGTACATATTATTCTTAAAGAAGCACTAATATATGTTTTTGTGGAACTATATAGAGATTCATGAGGTGGATCCTGATGTGGATACTCCTCACTTGGGATTTCCAAACAACCATCAAGGTTTCAGGAATGCATCATGGATAATTAATCCCCCACATGATACCAAGGTAAAGACTGAAGTCAACAAATTGATCAGAGACAACTTCATCCAAGAGGTGAAATAATCAATAAGAATTGACAACATAATTCCAATTATAAAAAAAATGGGAATATTAGGATCTGAATCGACTTTAGGGATCTAATTCAATATACCCTAAAGGATGATTTCCTGGAACAAATCACAGAACTCCTAATCAATATGACTACATGATTCCTAACCCTTTCCTTTATAGATGGGTATTTAGGATATAATCAAATCAAGACAGCTCCTTAATATAAGGAATCCACTTCCTTTAGAGAACCTCAAGGAGTGTTACATTACCAAGTCATTCTTGTAACCCTAAGTAATTTCTACACCACTTATCAATGTTCCATTCACCATATATTCAAACCCTTCTTTGGATGAATAGTACGATTTTATGTTGATGACATGGTGGTTAAATCTCAACATAATTCCAATAAAATATCCAATTTTCAAGAAACCTTCGAAAAATTGTAGCAAAATAGTTTAATGATAAATCCCCTAAAGTATGATTTCAAGGTAACATTAGGGATATTACTCAACTATGTGGTATGCGACCAAGGAATTAAGGTTAATCCAGAAAATACCAATGTGATTATGAAAATGCATCTTCCTCACAATCTTAAAGAGTTGAGGGGGGGCCAATGGCATCTCAGTTATATTAGGAATTTCATAGCCAAATTGGACATATTATTTACCCCTTTAACTAAGATAATGAAGAAAGGGGTCACCTAAAAGTGGGAGAAAGACCTAAAAAGAGATTTTGATAACCTCAAATCATACTTTCTACATCCACGAGTCTTAATGTCTCCAGTATAAGGAATGATACACATCCTATGTGTAGATTTCATGGAGAGATCTCTTGGTTCACTCCTTTCATATAAAAATTATTTGGGGAATAAAAATAGTATTTACTATATTAGATAAATGATTATAGATACTAAGACCTGTTACTCTAACATCAAGAACAACTACCTAGCACTCATCTTCATGGTGAAAAAGCTGAGGCATTACTTGCAGTATCATAAAGTCTATTTGATATCTTTTTATTGACCCACTCAATTAAATTCTTGATAACCCTAAAATAACTAGGCACTTATCCTATTTAGTGATTATACTACAATAGTATGGCATCCAATCATTATCACAGAAATAAATAAAAGGGCAGGTGGAAACTGATTTACTCATTGTACATCATACTCCATAAAGTATACTTCTGGACATCATACTTCTAGATGAAGAGGTTTTCTATGTAGGTATTATCCCCCGAACTTGGGAAATGTATTTTGAAAGGGCCTCCCAAAGTTTGACCGAGATGAAAAATCGAAAACCAAAAGTTCAATCAGGTTGGTTTAGGAATTTTATTTGTTTATATAGGCATGATTTTTTCCCATATTCCTCATAATATGAAGGTTGTAATAATAATGAGTTAGAATATAAATCCCTTATCATAGACCTATAGATATACCTATAACTACAAATAGCCTATGTGAATATTAAAGGTGACTCAGATATAGTGGCCAAATAGATCAATGGTGAATACATCTTCAAGAATGTAGAATTGACTCCCCTCATTAGTTATGTGAGAGGAATAATAGAAGAGTCAAATTTTTATCCAACACCAAACCATATACCTTGATCATAGAATGCACATCTTCATGTGCTAGAAAATGCAGCCACAGTCTTAACTGATCCTGACTAGGATGAGGTTGTTTCCATATCACACATAGAATGGTAGTTTCACTAGTTATCAACTGTGACATGGAAGAAATAAATCATATCAACACTTCCCCAGGGCATGATGAGCCTATATCTACTATTGGATGGATGAATCCCATAATATATTACCTATGAGATATAAACCTACCACCAGATCAAATCAATAAAGAACATATCCAATATTGGGTAGTGAACTTCACTCTTTGGGATATACCAAATGAATAGAAATATGTCTATAAGCAAGGATTCGATGGAGTCCTCCTCTGATTATTTGAAGAATGAGATACCTCTATTGTCATGAAAGAATTCCATATAGTCTTCTTTGTTGCTCACAAATATAGAACTAGGATCTAACACCAAATTAAGATACTTGGTTACTTTGGGAAGATGATGATATAGGTCTGTGTAGAGTTATCATGGAAGTTTGATGCATTTCAGATGCATTAAAACTTCATACAACATCCCCTAGAGTTTCTACATATTACTAAATATTAATGGTCATTAAATATATGGTGAATAGATATTATGGGAACATTTCCCCCACCTATAACTAAGATTTTTAAGTACATCCTTACTACCACTGACTTCTTTTCCAAATAAGTTTATCCCATACCCATAAAAGAACTTGGAATAAATATTTTCATAAATTTCATATATTTGGAACCAAATTCCATTCTTCCGAGTTGAAAAGGTTGTATCAAGAGTATAACATCAAGTCCAACCATTCGTCTCACTATCATGCAGCGGAAAATAGATAGCTAGTGGCCTTTAATAAGACACTGTAAAATATAATATAAATAATTGAGTAAAAACATGATAAATATTGTCCAATAAACTCTTCATTCATTATGGGCCTCCCATACCACAACCTGCACTCCCACACAAGATACCCCATACTCACTAGTCTATGAAAAAGAGATAGTATTAAAAATATATTTCCAATTCCCTCACTTTGAGAAGTTATCTATGAAAAACTCTTAGATGATGAGAAATCAAAGAAGTAGTTGGATGAGTTAGAAAAACTCGATGAGAAAAGGTTTAATATGCTACAAAACCTCGAAGTCCATTGACATCAGATTGAATAATCCTTTAGCAAAAATTTTCACATCCACTCATTCCATTGAGGAGAATTGGTACTGGTACTTAGAATCTCAATAACACTAGAGAAGAAATCCCCAAAGTTGGAACCCAAGTGGGAAGGAACTTACATCATACTTAAGTTGTATTCCAACCAGGCTTACTCATTGGCTATGATGGATGGGTATATATTACATCCCCAAAATTGTTAAGTTTCTTAAAAAATACTTTGCATAACTACCACCATGACATAAAGTTCTAGAATAAATAATTTAAACTACATAGTATCCCCTATCCTTACCACATTATGTTAAACTACATGAAACATGTCCTTACCACATGAAATTAAATTTTATGGAGCATGTCCTTAACAAATGATGTTAAAATTCATGGAAAACATACTAACCACATGTCATTAAATTATATATAACACATTATGGTCACATGAAATTAAACTTCATGACATGTGGTCACCTTGTGGGACTTACCCCCTCTTCTTATCCATGAGCTAGATCTGTGAAATTAGTTTCCTGGGTATGAGTTTTCTAGCTCACACTAATTTTTCTCTAACAACCCTTCATGAGGAAAAATTAATCCCACCTTCATCCTGTGTAATACCCCAATCTTACATGGTATATTTCTCTTTGAATAATAAAATAGCTTGCATTGTAGGCAACTTCAATTTCTAGCACACCACGACCAATCAAACTAGCCGTTTAAAAAAGTAGGTATGAATAGTAATACCCACTATTTGAAATTTTATAAATTTTATTTTTCAAAATGGACTTAATTTTTTTATTCAGAATATCAAAATTATCTGAGGGTGAATTTTTGGTATTTTTTTTAAAACATTCAATTTTTGATGAATACTGAAAACAGTACGTTATTGTTTAAAACCAACTTTTTATTTAAATAATAATTTTTTTATTTAAATTTATTTTAAAGTCAAAATAGATATATAATATATATATTATTCTAATGTAATTAATTTGAGTCATTTTATAATAAGATTAGATATATAAAATTTTATTGAGCCTTTTAACATCTTTTACCCACCTTCTAGGCACATTTGCAAATTTTCATAAAACATGATTTTACCCCTTCTGTGAATTGAATTTAACAAATACGAGAGACACAATTTACATCATTAAGTAAAATTTGGTTCAATAGGATGAAATTATTTTTTGGTGAATAGTAACTTTTGAATTTTATTTGCCACGGTTAAAAGTAATTAGAGTAATTAAAGGTAAAAATGATATTATAATTACCCTAACACATGTAATAATTCTATTGGATAATTTTATTTTGACCAAAATCAACCTTAGGGAAAAACATATTATTTTTTATCCATTTTGGTTATATTAATACATTTATTATATTTTATTTAAAGAAGAGTTAAAAGTGTTAAATTAAAATTTTAATAACTAAACCATTTTTAATATAGGTATATACATAAGATAAATTAGACTATAAATATTAATTACAAACCTAAAAATATTTCCTACATAATGGTATTTTATTTATAATTTTTAGACATTAAATAATTAAATTTATTTATGACACAATGAAGATGTAGTAATTACCTTATTAATGAAAGATTCAAATAATTGATATTATAAATATTAAAATAAATGTAAATTGAAACTTTTGATGAATTCCATGAATTTTATAGGTTAATATGACATTTTAGGGTTGATTAAATGATTTTTTTGAAGTAATAAATTTGTTATGACTTTAACAAAAATCAATTACTAAATAGTGTCAAAATTGACATAAATGAGTTTTTAAAACAAAAATAGTTTTATTAAATGATATATTATTTCTAAAAATCTAAGATTTTGTTAAAGGTCATAGATAAGGTTATAAATGTATTTAATTAACTACTTGAGGTTCTCTTATAATTTTATAGTAAGTTTATTAACCATATAATATAAAAATACATGAAGACATGGTAAATGTTAAACTATTTAACTAAGAGTTAAATCTATAAGATAAGGTTAATACAGTGACCTAAACTTATCTAAAACCTATTTGTTGAGAGTCTTTAGACCCATAACCACCTTAATCTATAAATAAATACATTTGGATCTATTAGAAACCGAAAATTATTTTATAATAAAATATTTTTTCAAGCTCTTCCCAAAGTGCCCCTCACCTCTCTTATAAAAGGGTACTTCCCCTTCTCTCAAATTCTCACCTCCAAATCCATTTCGTGTAACGAACCAAAGTTTCATTAATGGAAAATCCATCTTGATCCAGTTAAATGTTTCTTTATGAAAAATGTTTTTATAAGATGTCAACTTCTTTAGTTTTATGTTAAGATTTGTGACCGTTACTTTTATAGACGTTGAACAGTGATCATCTGAGTAGTATAAATATAAGGCTTTAACGAACCCATTTCTACTTAGACAAAGGAAGCGATTGCCTCATCCAGTAGAATTTCCCATTACGAAGACCATTTGTTAGAGCTCAGAAAAAAGGTGGCGTCTTTGGGATTTGCCCTTGACCAAGCCCAAGCTGAGCTTCATCAAGTCAAGCTCGAATGTGATCGTCTACGGGAAAAGTGGAAGTTGATTGAAATTACAACTCGAGCGATATTATCTGAGCCACCCCAAGAGTCTGTCACCATCGCACACCTTACCCTTAGGTATTATGCTGCTATTTTAAGGGGTTATGTAACAAATTAGTAGCACCATGTCCATGTACATTATTTCTGTATATAATAGTGAATATAATTTCTAGTCATTTTTGATACATTGTAATTAGTTTTTAAATTACAAAGGGTGTTTTTAGTTATTATTTAATTAAGAATTATATTTTATTAAATTAAAGGATTTTTTAATTAAGTAATATTTTAATAAAATATTATTATTAATATTAAATTAATTTTTATTAAATATAAATGATCTTATAATTTTATGAATGCAATTAAATTTTTTATTAAGGTTTGAAAGCCATTTCTGTCAAAACCCGTGAATTTTTTATAAATGTCGGTTTTTATTTTAAAAGTGAAAATTCAAATATTTAGAAAATTATTTAGATAAAATAAATATTATTTCTGGAATCAAGACGTCGAAATTATCCAACGGTGAATTTTTCATAATTTTCTGAGACAGTCAAATTTTTGGGTAAAAATTAAATACCATTTAAATATATAATGTGTTTTATGACATCATAATGACCCAATGGTGATGTAATAAAATACCATAATCCTTATGTTCGGCCAATATTTGTTTTATCATTAAAATAATGAGGTTTTGGGTTTGTTTGACTTACTTTTCAAAGCATTAATGGAGCCCTCAAGACTTATTCAACACTTTGCCTTTTTAAATTAATTTCCATGGGAGTGAGACTCACCTCCACATACGCAACCCTAATTTTTTAATAAGTTCGAACCCTGGCCTTGTAAAATATTGTTTTCCTCTTTCCGTTTCCAGAAACCATGGGAAAATACCATGGGATGGTTTGTGGTTTGGATTATTTTAATATAAGGGGTCCCAAACCTAAATAAATAAAGAATTCCCTCACCTTTCCTATATAAACCCACCCAAGCCCCCACTTCATCCTCACTCAAAGCCCTTGGAGTTCGTCCAACCTCTGCCCTACTCTCTCTATAATCCTCTCAAAGTGCCCCAAGCTCCCAAGAAGCCTCTCACAAGCCTCTCTCTAGCCTTTGGAAGCACACTTCCAAGTAAGGGTTTTTCTTCCTTTCTCATTTTTTTCAATTTTCATTAAGTTGTATTGACCTTTTAATTTCAATTATGAATTTTGGGGTAGGGTTTAGCACCTCTCCCATACTGCCCTCTTATTGTTTGAATGATGGGAGACCCCTTTCTCTCTCATTAAATGCCTCCCATGTACACCCGTTACTATACCGAAATTCCGAAAGGAACCTTTTTCTCCTCTTTTATATTCAAGCAATACTTTTGTATCATGAATCTAAATTACCTTTCAATTGTTGGGACATGTATCTATATTACCTCCTTACAGTCCATTACATGTAAATATGATGAGGAACCCCTTTTCTCTCTCATAAACCTTTTTTATGAATTCTTATGTCACGCTGTTACGCTGCCGAAATCACACCGATTTTCTAAGCCAATGTCTTTGTGTAGTGAATAACATGCCCATTCCTCCATCAAGGGTATTAACCCTTATGCACATTTACATTTTTATTGTAAAGTTTCATGTATGAATTCCACATTCCTTTATCGTGGAATAAATGATTATGTTTTATGAATCCATGTTTTATGATCTACGTGGCACACTTATGCATGAAATGAAATGTTTAAGAAGGGTGCGCCCTGATAGCGCTCCAATGCATTGGGTAAAGTATAGTATCGTGATACGTCATGTGAAATGAGTGTTGACTCATTCTAATTCAAGTGCAATGAGGGTTTACTCGTGCTTCAAGTGCAATGAGGGTTTACTCATGCTCCATGTGCAATGAGCCTTGGCTCATGCTAATTCAATGTTAAGTGTTGTTGCCACATTTCAATGTTATGGTTATCATGATTTATCATGACTTTATATTAATGTTACTCTTATGCTCTATTGATGTTCCTATTGCCTAACATGTATTGTACTCCTCATGTTTTTCATTGTATACTCCCTTACTGGGCTTTATAGCTCACCCTTTTCTTATGCATGTCCTCAGGTTATCCCATGCAATGCTAAGTGCGAAGGAATGTAGTGGTCTTATAAAGGAAGTTTTCAATAAAGATGTTGTATTTCAAGTTTAAAGTTTTTATGTAATGATCCTAATCCCCAAAGACACTAAACCTCTTGATCTTCTTTGTTGGATCAAGTGAAGTTTTATGTAATAAAGCATGTTTAAGTTGTAATAAAAAGCAGGGTTGTCATAGTTGGTATCAGAGGATAGGTTTAGTTATATTTGGGATTAGGAAACCCTAGTAAAGCCTTAGATACAAGACTAAGTATAATAAAAACATCCCTATGTTTTGGTAAATACTAAGTAAGTGGTTTATCAAACAAATACATCTCTGTCTGGATATGAGCAGGTAGAGGCGGCTCTGGCACAGATGTATCCTAGGGGTAAAACCCGAAAACACCGCTTTGAGCTAGACTCGAACGGGAACTGGTGCACGACAACGGGCCTTGCTGCACTCTTAGTTACGACACTCCCGGGGGAAATGTTTTGATAAATTCACAATCTTAGTATGAACCCTTATTAAGGAAAACAATTCCCCAAAGAATATATGTTAGAAGGAAGATCATGAAAATCCTGGATTGAATCCTATAGACTCATGAGTTAAAGAGATTAAAGTTTATTTATAAGTCACCAACTTTTTTCTTTGGACTACCCTTTATGTGTTACCCCTAACTTTCCTTTTATTCCAGCCAATGGTCGATAATAGGAGAACTCGGGCTAACAACCGTTGTGAAGATCAGTGTGATGATTGTACTTATGAGATGCCCAATCCAATGGGAGTGGGGATCGCGAACTTTGTCACGCTTCTCTCTCAGCTAACTTAAGTTTTGAATAGAAACACTGGTCAAGAGGAACGTTCAACCCCCCCTAAGAAAGAACAAGTCGCTATCGAGAGCTTCATGAGACAAAGGCCTCCTACTTTTAGAGGATCATCCGATCCCACAATCGCTGAACAATGGATCAACTCCATTGAAAAGATATTCTCCATCCTCCAATGCTCTGAAAAAGAGAAGGTTCTCCTGGCGTCTTATCATATGGAGGGTGAAGCTTATCAATGGTGGATGTTGATCAAAAATACAAAGCATGAGGAGGAGATCGAGGCTTTGGACTGCAAGGAATTCTGGAAGATGTTTTTCGATAAATATTTTCCACGCACCCTCCGTCTTAAGATGGAAAGGGACTTCCTTTCCCTCAAACAGAAAGATGAAGAATTTGTGGGATCGTACGAGGAAAACTTCACAAGGCTTGCACGATACGCTTACGGCTTTGTCGTTACCCCCGAATGCAAGGTTGACCGCTACTTTGGTGGGCTGAAGCCTAGCTTGTGGAAAGAATTAGCGATCCGTGACTTCGACAGCTATGAGGAAATTGTCCGATGTCCCCTCAAGGTTGAAATGGAGATCGGATAATCACAGGTGTATCATGGGGACAAGAAACGTAAGGTGGACTTCAATTCTGGCGGTCCGATGGATAAATCCAACAGCGCTAAGAAGGTCCAGCACCCCACTTGCCAAAAGTGTGGAAAGAAGCACCCTAGAAATTGCCTTAGGGGGACAAGAAAATGCTTCAAGTGTAGAAGAGAAGGGAACCTAGCTGTTAACTGTCAGCAAGAAGGACCCGCGGCTACGATAGAGGAGAAGAACGCTCCGTTCGAACCTCAACGCATTGTTCAATGCGACAAATGCAAAGAACCGGGTCATTTTGCAAATCAGTGCCCTAATGTAAGGGTTATCAGAGGCAACCAGCAACCTCAAAGACAACAAGGAAGAACGTTTGCCATCACTTCTGCCGAAGTGAACCCTGAAAATGAAGTGGTGATAGGTACGCTAGTTATTCATTCAAGAATAGCGAACGTACTTTTTGATTCAGGTTCTACGCATTCTTTTATATCTCAAAAGTTTAGTAGAACAACCCCTGCACCACCACAAATCATAGAAGTAAAGATATCGGTGAGTACGGAAAATGGGGCAATCATTGCATACCATGAGTATAAGTCCTCCCCTGTTATAATCTGTGGAATTTGATGCAATTCTTGGAACGTATTGGCTTTCCTTATATAGAGCCAACATAAATTATCGGGAGAGGGAAATCACACTCCATATGGAGAATCGACCCCTGATTCTTTACAAGTGTCAGGAGGAAGATGAATCTCCTTTAGCTCCATCATCACAAGCATGGATATTACTGCCTTATGAGCATGAATATCTGGCTCATATGATTGATTCCAAGGAAGAAACCACCCTTGAAGAAATGCCTATTGTGAGGGAATTCGCTGAATTATTTCCCGAGGAACTTCCTGGTCTTCCTCCAAGAAGAGATGTTGAGTTCTCAATTGAACTTATACCTGGGGAGCTACCAATATCCAAGACTCAATATAGAATGGCTGTTGTTGAGCTTGAAGAGCTGAAGAAACAACTACAGGAGAATCTAGATAAAGGGTTTATACGCCCAAGTGCATCACCATGGGGTGCACCAGTCCTCTTCATCAAGAAGTAGGATGGGTCAATGCGGCTTTGCATCGATTATCGTGAACTTAACAAAATCACGATAAAGAACAAGTATCCTCTCCCAAGAATCGATGACTTGTCTGATCAGCTGCGTGGAGCACAATACTTCTCCAAGGTGGACTTGCGGTCGGGATATTATCAAGTAAGGGTGAAGAAGGAAGATATCCCCAAGACTGCTTTTCGTACAAGGTACGGGCACTATGAATTCATAGTAATGCCATTCGGACTCACCAATGCTCCAGAAATATTCATGGACTTGATGAATAGAGTCTTTAGAGATTACCTAGACAAATTTGTGGTAGTCTTTATAGATGATATTCTAATATACTCCAAAACCAAGGAGGACCATGAGGAGCATTTAAGAACTGTACTGGAGACTTTGCGTAAGGAGAAGATCTATGACAAGTACAGCAAGTGTGATTTCTGGTTGAAGGAGGTCTCATTCTTGGGCCATATCATCACAAGCAATGGGATATCTGTGGACCCCTCCAAAACAGATGCAATTGAGGGATGGCCGAGGCCAACATCGGTAACTGATATCCGTAGCTTCTTGGGGTTAGCTGGATATTATCGACGATTTGTGAGAAATTTCTCACGATTGTACAACCCTATTACCAAGCTAACTTGAAAGGGAGTAAAGTTTTCTTGGAGTGATGAATACGAATAAAGCTTCAAGGAGTTGAAAAGGAGGCTTATCACTGCACCCGTGCTCACTTTACCCACAAGTGGGGAGCTTTTTGTGGTATTCAGTGGTGCTTCAAAGAAGGGATTAGGATGTGTGATAATGCAGAATGATAAAGTGATATCCTATGCCTCAAGGCAGTTGAAAATCCATGAGCGAAACTATCCAACGCATGATCTGGAGTTGGCGGCGGTGATCTTTGCCTTGAAAATCTGGCGGCATTATTTCTATGGAGAGAAATGTGAGATATATACTGACCACAAGAGTCTTAAATGTATATTCACACAGAAAGAGCTTAATATACGCCAGAGAAGATGGATAGAGCTCATTAAGGATTATGATTGTTCAATACATTACCACCCTGGGAATGCGAACAAGGTGGCAGATGCCCTAAGTAGAAAGGATCCAGCGATTATATCAATGACGAGAATTGAGAAGGATCCAATCTTCTTAGACTTAATGAAGATGGATGTGGGAATCATAAATAAGGGAACATCATCAATCCTTTCACAAATGATTGCTCAACCATCTCTTTTGGAAAGGTTAAATGATGCTCAAAAGGATGATGCGGGAATCCAAGAAAAAGTGGAAGCTATCAAAAAGGGAAAATCCTCAGAGTTTAATGTTAATGAAGAAGGAATTGTGCGGTTTGGGAAAAGACTATGTGTTCCATCAAGTTCGGAGCTGAAGAAGGAACTTTTGGATGATGCACATAGTTCAAATTTCTCTATTCACCCAGGGAGCACAAAGATGTATCGAGATCTCTGAGAAAACTTTTGGTTGGATAATATGAAGAAGGAGATCGCTGAATATACATCAAAGTGCCTGGTGTGTCAGCAAGTGAAGGCAGAGAGGCAGAAGTCTAAGGGGATGATGCAACCATTGCCCATACCAAAATGGAAATGGGAGAACATCACCATGGACTTTGTCACTGGACTTCCAAGGACATCCAAAGGCAACAATACAATCTGGGTTGTTGTGGATCGTCTTACAAAGACTGCACACTTCATTTCTATTTGAGAGGATTTCTCTTTGGATCAACTGGCACGGATATATATTAGGGATGTGGTACGGTTGCATGGAGTACCACTATCTATTGTTTCTGACCGAGATCCAAGATTTACCTCTAAGTTTTTGAAGAGTCTTCAACATGCTCTGAATACTGAACTGAACTTCAATACGGCCTATCATCCTCAAACTGATGGCCAATCCTAGAGGACTATCCAAACACTTGAGGATATGTTGAGAGCGTTCTCAATGGACTTTAAAGGAGGATGGGATCAACATCTTCCTCTGGTTGAGTTCTCTTATAATAATAGTTTCCACTCGAGCATCTAAATGGCATCATATGAAGCCATGTATGGGAAAAGGTTTAGAACACCGGCATGTTGGGATGAGGTCGGTGAACGTAAGCTGCTTGGACCAGAAATGGTCGAAGAAATGGTGGAGAAGGTGAAAACCATTCAGCAGCATATCAAGGCAGCCCAAAGTCGACAGAAGAGTTATGCAGATAATCATCGACGAGACCTTGAGTTTAAAGTCGGAGACATGGTTTTTTTACGCATATCTCCGTGGAAGAAGTTCATGAGGTTTGGAAAGAGAGGGAAGTTAAGTCCAATGTACATCGGCCCCTTCGAGATTCTTGATCGTGTTGGGGTTGTGGCCTATCGACTAGCACTTCCACCTACTATGGCCAAGGTGCATGATGTCTTTCATGTATCCCTCTTAAGGAAGTACATACCGGACCCTTCACATGTACTCTCTTCCGAGGTGGTACAATTGGAAGATGATCTTTCTTCTGAGGAGCAACCAGTGAAGATCTTAGATCGTAGAGAAAAAGTTCTACAAAATAATACAATGCCCCTCGTCAAGGTGTTGTGGAGAAACCACAAGTTTGAAGAAGCAACTTGGGCGTCGGAAGATATGATGAAGCTGAGTTACCCACATTTGTTTTAGTGTGGGAAAAGGAAAATTTCGAGGGCGAAATTTCTTAAGGGGGGAATATTGAAACGACCCAAAGTTTCATTAATGGAAAATCCCTCTTGATCCAGTTAAATGTTTCTTTATGAAAAATGTTTTTATAAGATGCCAAATTCTTTAGTTTTACGTTAATATTTGTGATAGTTACTTTTATAGTCGTTGAACAGTGATCATCTGAGTAGTATAAATATAAGGCTTTAACGAACCCATTTCTACTCAGACAAAGGAAGCTATGGCCTCATCTAGTGGAATTTCTCCTTACGAAGCCCATTTTTCGGGGCTCGGAAAAGAGGTGGCGTCTTTGGGATTTTCCCTTGACCAAGCCCAAGCTGAGCTTCATCAAGTCAAGCTCGAACGTGATCGTCTACGGGAAAAGTGGAAGTTGATTGAAATTACAACTCAAGCGATGTTATCCGAGCCACCCCAAGAGTCTGTCACCATCGCACACCTTACCCTTAGGTCTTATGCGGCTATTTTAAGGGGTTATGTAACAAATAAGTAGCACCATGTTCATGTACATTATTTCTGTATATAATAATGAATATAATTTCTAGTCATTTTTGATACATTGTAATTAGTTTTTAAAGTACAAATGGTGTTTTTAGTTATTATTTAATTAAGAATTATATTTTATTAAATTAATGGATTTTTGAATTAAATAATATTTTAATAAAATATTATTATTAATATTAAATTAATTTTTATTAAATATAAATGATCTTATAATTTTATGAATGCAATTATATTTTTTATTAATGTTTGAAAGCCATTTCTTTCAAAACCCGTGAATTTTTTATAAATGTCGGTTTTTATTTTAAAAGTGAAAATTCACATATTTAGAAAATTATTTAGATAAAATAAATATTATTTTTGGAATCAGGACGTCGAAATTATCCAACGGTGAATTTTTCATAATTTTCTGAGACAGTCAAATTTTTGGGTAAAAATTAAATACCATTTAAATATATAATGTGTTTTATGACATCATAATGACCCAATGGTGATGTAATAAAATACCATAACCATTATGTTCGGCCAATATGTGTTTTATCATTAAAATAATGAGGTTTTGGGTTTGTTTGACTTACTTTTCAAAGCATTAATGGAGCCCTCAAGACTTATTCAACACTTTGCCTTTTTAAATTAATTTCCATGGGAGTGTGACTCACCTCCACATACGCAACCGTAATTTTTTAATAATTTCGAACCTTGTCCTTGTAAAATATTTTTTTCCTCTTTCCTTTTCCAGAAACCATGGGCAAATACCATGGGATGGTTTGTGGTTTGGATTATTTTAATATAAGGGGTCCCAAACCTAAATAAATAAAGAATTCCCTCACCTTTCCTATATAAACCCACCCAAGCTCCCACTTCCTCCTCACTCAAAGCCCTTGGAGTTCATCCAACATCTTCCCTACTCTCTCTATAATCCCCTCAAAGTGCCCCAATCTCCCAAGAAGCCTCTCACAAGCCTCTCTCTAGCCTTTGGAAGAACACTTCCAAGTAAGGGTTTTTCTTCCTTTCTCATTTTTTCAATTTTCATTAAGTTGTATTGCCCTTTTAATTTCAATTATGAATTTTGGGGTATGGTTTCGCACCTCTCCCATACTGCCCTCTTATTGTTTGAATGATGGGATACCCCTTTCTCTCTCATTAAATGCCTCCCATGTACACCCGTTACTTTGCTGAAATTCAGAATGGAACCTTTTTCTCCTCTTTTATATTCAAGCAATACTTTTGTATCATGAATCTAAGTTCCCTTTCAATTGTTGGGACATGTATCTATATGACCTACTTACTTTCCATTACATGTAAATATGATGATGAACCCATTTTCTCTCTCATCAACCTTTTTTATGAATTCTTATGTCACGTCGTTACACTGCCGAAATCACACCGATTTTCTAAGCCAATGTCTTTGTGTAGTGAATACCATGCCCATTCCTCCATCAAGGGTATTCACCTTTATGAACATTTTCATTTTGATTGTAAAGTTTCATGTATTAATTCCACATTCCTTTATCGTGGAATAAATGATTATGTTTTATGAATCCATGTTTTATGATCTATGTGGCACACTTATGCATGAAATGAAATATTTAAGAAGGGTGCACCCTGATAGTGCTCCAATGCATTGGGTAAAGTATAGTATCATGATAAATCATGTGCAATGAGTGTTGACTCATGCTAATTCAAGTGCAATGAGGGTTTACTCATGCTTCAAGTGCAATGAGGTTTTACTCATGCTCCATGTGCAATGAGCCTTGGCTCATGCTAATTCCATGTTAAGTGTTGTTGCCACATTTCCATGTTATGGTTATCATGCTTTATCATGCCTTTATGTTCATGTTACTCTTATGCTCTATTGATGTTCCTATTTCCTAACATTTATTGTACTCCTCATGTTATTCATTGTGTACTCCCTTACTGGGCTTTATAGCTCAGCCTTTTCTTATGCATGTCATCAGGTTATCCCATGCAATGCTAAGTACGAAGGAATGTAGTGGTCATGTAAAGGAAGTTTTCAGTAAAGATGTTGTATTTCAAGTTTAAAGTTTTTATGTAATGATCCTAAGCCCCAAAGACACTAAACCTCTCGATCTTCTTTGTTGGATCATGTGAAGTTTTATGTAATAAAGCATGTTTAAGTTGTAATAAAAAGCAGGGTCGTCATATTTCGATCGGCCAAAACCTGCTCAAATATCCTCCCAAATACCCTCAATTCAACCTAAAGGCCTTACTTTGATCATAAAGACAACCTAAGGAGACCTTTTGTTCAAATCAAAAGGAAACACTCGAAGAAGAGTTAATTATTTCATCACCTCTTTCAATGTTGTTTTCTTCTTCCACTTCCTATTTCTTTGTTCTTTACATAATAAAATAATAACTTCAGTACCTTCTAAATACTGAGATATTATTATAAATATGGAAAACCCATATTCATTATTCTCTCCATCCTATAAATGACAAAGTCACCATACGTGCATATGTATGGCTTACCGTCTCCACGTCGTGGTGTAGTTTGTTATTCAACACTTCATTATTTGGATGGGTATAATAATGAGTATAATTGTTTTAAATAATAAATATAACATTTTAATGATTCTATATATATAATATACCATCCAATTACATACTATTTCACCATCAAAAGAATGATATTGTTGCTCGTGCGTACATACGGCTTACCGCCTCCACGATGCGATGAGATTTCGTTCCCCATTGTAATCATTCAAGACTAATTTTGATTTGATGATTAAAAATAATGTTTAATAACTTAATATAATTCTGGATATGAATCAAATACATACTATATATAATAAACATGACTTATGTAAAAAAACATATAAAGGAAAATGAATCAGTTAACACCCGAAACAATGATATTGCTGAAATATTATTAACAAAGAAATATTATAGGATCATATATGGTATGATATTTATGTATGGGGTTATTTTATAATTTAATAACAATTATTTAACCATTATACATGAGGTTAAAGTACCCTAAACTAAGTAAAATTACAATGTAAGGGTTAATTTTACAATATCATTATTATCCACAGTTGTTTATACGTGAGTATATACATGGACCTCTTTATCATCCACATCAGTGTTTCTTAAAAATGTATTTCAATACATTTTTAGTATTTTCTAGACTATGCTTTAAATTCATTTATACCCTTGTTTGAATTTTTCTAAATTTTTTTGAAAGGAATCTTTCTGTCATTTTCCAAACAAGGTACTTTATGAACTTTTAGACAATTTGAGGAAAGAATATTTTTTTAACTTATACGGTGGGTGTGGCTATTTTTTACCATTATAACACCTTTTAAGGTTCCCATACAAGATTATAAGAATATTTATAAAATACATTTTTACTTTACTTTTAAATGATTTCAACGTGGAAAGAGATATTTCACTCAAACATTTTTTTGTATTAATTTCATCTATGTCAACATCCTTTGTTGAATTTTATGCTTGTTTGAAGTTGATTTATTATGATACAACCTTTCATATTGTATTGAAGGTTTTGTGATATGTTTTACTATGGATGTGCTATTTTTATACCATTCATGGTTTATGGGTAAAGTATTTACATTTCGTATGCTAGTTTTAATACGAATCTTTATGTTACGTTTCAACATTTTCATATGAGGAATGCATTTGACGTAGTAAGTGATAGGTGGGGCCTGATATAGCCCCATAATGCATCGGTAGGTATCATGAGACAAACTAGTGTCTTGGTATAAGGCATTGGCAATATTTTTATTTGTAGTCTTGGCAAGAGGCCTTGACTATGTGGTTATGATATATGACATTATTCATTCCATCATTATGAAATTAGTTATTAATATTACATGTGATTATTTGACTAGTAGAATATCCATGTGAATAAGTAAATGGTATTATTTTATTTATCTTTTCCATATTATACTAAATTTTAGGTTTAAAAGGCTTGTTTTTTAGTCTTATACATTTCCTTAAATGTTTATACTTATTTATGAAAGTTTCCGCTATATTATTATCCTTACTGAGCATTTGAGCTCACCCCTTTGTTATGCTTTATTTTCCACCAGGATGTGAACAAGTATATTATGATTGACCTGTAGGGATAGGCTAAGGGATATGAGTGTGTTCTATGGAGACACAATGTTGATTTTTCATTTCATAATGTAATGTAAAACTTATGTATGTATCTAGTACATCCAACGATACTAAACTGGTCGGTCTTTAAAGACTTGATCTCTTATGATCACGCCAGTGTTATGTAATAATGCACTGACTCTGGGTAACTAGGTTTTGGGCATTACAGTTGGTATCAAAATAATTTTAGTACAACCCTTGAAAACTAGATTTAGAAAAAAAAATGATTGGAGAACATTTCTCTAAGATAGAATTTGAGGATTAGTATAGAAGAACATACAATTTTTTTGGTAATGTAGATATTATGGGGGTTTTCCAAGAAATAAATACTTGTCTGGATACTATAAGTGGACGTGGTTCTGGCATAGATGTACCTACAAGTGAAAACTCCGATAAGAAGTTTCGGGCTTGACCCTGGGTATCCTAGTACACGACAAAGAGCCTTACTGCACACCTGGTTTGACACTCTCTGGGGATATGCATAGGATAATTCACATTTTCTTTAAAAACCATTATGAATTATTCATGAGTAAATACATCTCCAAATAAATTTTTGTATGATTATGGATTATATGCATAAACTGTTCAATTTATGTTAAGTATTTTGTAAGTTTGGAATTATGCATTGCAATTCATAAACCAACCTAGTGTATTCCATTGTTTAGAAATGGATCCTAGTGGAAGGAATGGAAACTATATCAACACATGTATTCCATGTAGGTATTTCCCTCCTAATCACGATAATTATAGTGGAGATGGTGATGAAACTGGTGCTGAAGAGCTTATAACCATACTAGGACAACTCACTTAGGTTATGAATAATAACCTTACCTGTATGGAGCACCCTAATCCATAACATGGAGGATCAATGTTATACCTCTTCATGAAGAAACAAACACCGACATTTAATGGGACTAAAAATCTATTTGTAGCTGAGAAATTGATAAGCTCCTTATAGAAAATATTTTATGATTTGGGGAGTAGTGAAAGGGAAAAGGTTTTTATGGTAGTTTATCACCACACCTGAGATGCAGATCAATGGTGGTCATTAGTTAAAAAAAGAGGAATAAGAAGTATCAAATATTGAATGAAGGGAGTTTAAAGAGATTTTCTTAGAAAAATAATTTCCTTGTGAACATCAAAGGGATATGGAAATGCAATTTCTGAGTCTGAGGTGAAAGGAGGATGAGAATGTCGCAAAGTATAAGGCTAAAGTTACATAGTTAGCAAGGCATGAAGCAGATTATATATATAACCCAATATGTAAAATTGATCGATTATTTGATGGTTTAAAACCATTTCTCCATTGAGAATTAGTCTCACAATCCTTCTCATTGTATGAAGATATAGTATCATGTCCTATCAAGATAGAAAATTAATTCTCTAAATCTTATGACTTTAAAGAAAAGCAAGAGAATAAGAGATCTGTTGAACAATCTGAAAAAGAAAATATGGGGAAGAAGGGAAAAGTAGAATTTCCATCCTATAGTAATTGTGGGAAGAAACATCCTAGTAAATGCTTAAAGGGGAAGAGAGTTTGTTACAAGTATGGAGAAAAAGGCCACCAAGATCATGATTGTAAGGGGAAGAAAGAGGTTTCAAATGTGGAATGCTACAATTATAAATAAATGGGGAATTATGAGAATTAATGTCCTAATAGTCAAGGAAAATTACCTCAGAAAATACTAAGGGAGGAAGGCCAATCTTATGCAATCACTACTATTGAGGTTGAGGTTCCTAATGATGTGGTGGTAGGTACTTTAATCATTTCCTCAAAATTAGCCAAAGATTTATTTGATTCGGGATTATCGCATTCTTTCATATATTCCCAGTTTTCTAGTAAAATTAGATATTTCCAATTTGACTTATTGAGGGAGTGTTCAGTCAAAAATTCTAAGAGAAGTATCATTTCAACAAGGTTTTGTCAATCAATTTCCATTATAGAATATAAACGTGCTTTATCTTCTAATATTATTGTCATACCCATGATTGAATTTTATATTATCCTTGGTATGGATTGGATTTTGGACCATGATGAAAAAATTTATTGTAAGAAGAAGGAGGTTACAACTTTTGATGATGATAAGGAATACCTTATCTTTAAAGAAGAAACATCACCATCTGATTCTCATCTAGATCCACCCCAGTAGCTTTACTAAATTAAATTATTGGAGAGGAAGGGAGTGAAAAAACTATGGGTGAGGAATGGAATGTTCAAATAGAGGATGTACCTATTGTGCAATAATATGTTGATGTGTTTTCAAAGGATTTACCTAGTCATCCTCAAGAATGAGAAATTGAATTTTCTATTGACTTAATTTCTGTTTCAAGGCCCATATCTAACACCCCATATAAAATGACCACTGTGTAATTAGTGGAACTAATTAAAAAAACTAGAGCAATTGAGTAATAAAGAATTTATTTTCCCTAGTGTTTCTCTATAGGGAGCCCCTATTCTTTTAGTTAAGAAGAAAGATGGATCTATGGGGTTGTTCATTCACTACAGGGAGATCAATGCTATAACAATAAAGAACAAGTATCCCCTACCTCACATTGATTATTTATTTGATAAACTTCATGGAGATCAATATTTTTCAAAGATTGACCTTCGATCTGGATATCATCAGTTTTGCGTGAAGAAGGAATACATTCCAAAGATAGCATTTTGAACCAGGTATGGGCATTATGAGTTTATAGTAATGACTTTTGGACGGACTAATTCACCCTCTGTTTTCTTGGATCTAATGAATAGAGTTTTCAATGAATATTTTGATGACTGTGTATTGGTATTTATTGATGATATCTTAGTATACTCCAAAATCTACAAAGATCATGAAAATTGCTTGCGCACTATTCTAAGGACTCTTAGAAGAAATTAATTATATGGGAATTTTAACATGTGTGAATTCTAGATTTAAGAGATTTATTTTCTTGGACATTTTGTCTCTATGTATGGAATCTCTTTTAATCCTTCAAAGACAAGGGAAATCCAAGAATGTCCCGTACCAACGAGTATAACTGAGGTACATAGTTTTATTGTTTTATCATGTTATTATCATTGTTTCGTCTAGAATATTTTTCCGATTGGATAACCCATTAACCAAGCTCATACGTAAAGGGGTTAAATTTGTTTGGACAAAGGAGTGTGAAGAATTTTTTGATGAAATGAATAGAATATTAGTTAATGCTCATATCTTGACTCTACCATTAGGGAATGATGGGTTTTTTATTTATAGTGATCCCTCAAAGAAAGGACTTAGTTGTGTCCTTATACAGAATGATAAATTTAGTTTATATGCATCATGGTAGCTAAAAATTCAGGAAAAAACTATCCTACTCATGATCTTGAGTTATCACCTGTAATCATTTCTTTGAATATATGGAGAAAAATGTGAGATATATATTGATCAAAAGAGTTTGAATTATATTTTCTCACATAAAGAACTCAACATGAGGCAAATGGGATTACTTAAACTACTCAAGGATTATGATTCAAAAATACACTACCACCCGGGGATGGAAAATAAGGTGGAAGATGCTTTGAGCAGAAAATATCATGGAGTTTTGAACAAGATGAGAGTTGAAAGGGATCCTATGTTCATGGTTCTAGTAAAGATGGATATGGGAATAATCATGGAAGGTGAAACAATGATACTTTTTCAAATGGTTTTCAAACCATCTTTACTAGAAAGGATAAAAAGTTCTCAGACTGATGATGAGGAGTTTCAAAAAAAATTAAAGATGTGAATGATGTGAGATTGATTGACTTCGTATATGAATATGGAATTTTGAAATTTGGAAAGAGGATTTGTGTTACCAATATACCTAATCTAAAAAGGGAATTATTAGATGATGCTCATATCTCCAATTTCTCTATACACCTTGGTAGAAATAAGGTGTATAAAGATTTGAAGGAACATTTTTGGTGGGACAACATGAAGAGAGAGATTGCTGATTATGTGTCAAGATGTATGGCTTTTCAACAAGTTAAGGCCAGAAGGAAACATCCTGCAGGAGTCATTCAATCTCTACCCCTACTTGAGTGTAAGTGGGATGATATTACAATGGAATTTTTTATGAGGCTACCAAATACTCCTAGAAGGAATGATGCAATATGGGTCATTTTCGATCGTCTTACCAAGTAAGCACATTTTATTTCTATAAGAGAAGATTTACCACTTGAACGTTTAGTAAGACTATATATTAATGAAGTTGTAAGACTTCATGGTGTACCCCTATCGATTGTTTTTGATCATGATCACCATTTTACATCAAGATTCTAGAAAATTCTTTAGAAAACCATGGATACTGAACTTAGTTTGAGCACTTCCTACCACCCTTAAACTGATGGACAATTGGAATAAATTATTCAAACCTTAGAAGACATGTTGAGATCTTTCTCACTTGACTTTCAAGGAATATGGGATCAGTATTTACCTCTCGTAGAATTTTTTTTATAATAATAGCTTCCATTAAAGTATTCAGATGGCACCATATGAAGCATTATATGGAAATAGATGTCACACACCAACTTTTTGAGATGATGTTGGTGAAAGAAAATTCGTTTTCCCAGAACTCATTGAGGTAACTATGGAAAAGGTTAGGATTATCTAAACCCACATCAAAGCAGCTCAAAGTAGGCAATAGAGCTATGCCAATAACCAAAAGAAAGATTTGGAATTTCAAGTAGGAGATCATTTTTTCTTGAAGGTATCTCCATGGAAGGGTGTTATACAACTTGGTAAGAAGGGTAAACTAAGTCCAAAGTACATCAGAACTTTTAAAATTCTAGAACGAATTGGAGTTGTAGCTTACCCTTTGGAAAAACCACCAAGTCTCCCCAAATTTCATGATGTGTTCCATGTATCACTGTTGAGAAAATACATGCCTGACCCAACACATGTACTCACCTATGAATAAATAGAGCTAGAACTCGACATGAATTATTGTGAAGAGCCTATAAAAATTCTTGATACCAGAGAACAAGTGTTGAGGAACCGAATGACTTGTCTGGTAAAAGTTCTTAGGAGATACTATAAAATAGAAGAGGCAATGTGGGAACCTAAGGAGCTTATGATGAAGAACCACCTAAATCTCTTTATACAGCAGTATTCTAAAAATTACATGGTCTAAATTATTTAAAGGAGGGAATAATGTAACACCCTAAGATCCCATAGTACATTTCTCTTCAAATAATACAATAGCTTGCGTTGTACAAAATTTCGAGTTCTAGCACACCACGACCAATCAAACTAGCCATTTAAAAAGTAGTTATGAATAGTAATACCCACTATTTGAAATTTTATAAATTTTATTTTTCAAAATTTACTTCATTTTTGGATTCAAAATATCAAAATTAGATTAAGGTGAATTTTTGGTATTTTTCTGAAAACTTTCAATTTTTGATGAACAGTGAAAAACACTGCGTTATTGTTTAAAATTGACTTTTTATTTAAATAATTTTTATTTTTATTTAGATTTATATTAATGTAAAAATAGATACATAATACATATATTAGTCCAATGATATTTATTAGAGTCATTTTATATTAATATTAGATATATAAATATTTATTGAACTTTTTAACGTCTTTTACCGACCTTCTAGGCACATTTGAAAATTTGCATAAAACGTAATTTTACCACTTCTGTGAATTGAATTTCAAAAATCGGAGTGACACGGTTGAAATCATTAAGTAAAATATGGTTCAATATGATGAAAATAATTTTTGGTGAATAGTATATTTTGAATTTTATTTACCACGGTTAAAAGTAAATAGGGAAATTAATGGTAAAAATGATATTATAATTACCCTAACATGTGTACTAATTGTATTGGATAAGTGTATTTAGTCCAAAATCAACCTTTGGAAAATATAAGATCCTTTTTGATCCATTTGGGTTAGATTAGTACATTTATTATATTTTATTTAAAGAAGAGTTTAAAGGGTTAAATCCAATATTTAATAACTAGACCATTTTTAATATAGGGATATACATAAGATAAATTTGACTATATATATTAATTATAAAGATATAAATATTCCATACATCATGATATTTTATTTATAATTTTTATACATTAAATAATTAAATTTATTTATGACACAATGATGATGTAGTAATTATCTTATTAATAAAAGATCAAAATAATTTATATTATAAATATTAAAATAAATTTAAATTGAGACTTTTGATTCATTCCATGAATTTTCAAGGTTAATATGACATGTTAGGGTTGATTAGATTTTTTTTTGAAGTAATAAAGTTTTTATGACTAAAAAAAATAAACTACTAAATAGGGTCAAAATTGACATAAATGAGTTTTTAAAAAAATACTATTTTATTAAATGATATAATATTGATAAAAATCTAAGATTCGTCCAAAGGAATTATATAAACATATATGTGTCATTAATGAACCACTTGAGGCTCACTTGTCATTTTATAATAAGTTTATTAACTGTATAATATAAAAATACAAGAAGACATGGTAAATGTTAAACTATTTAACTAATAGTTAAATCTAAAAGACAAGGTTAATATGGTGACCGAAACTTGTCTAAAACCTATCAGTTGAGAGCCATTAGACCCATAATCACCTTATCATTGAAATAAATCCATTTGTATCTATTGTAAACCGAAAATTATTTTATAATAAAATAATATTTCAAGATCTTCCTAAAGTGACCCTCACCTTTATTATAAAATGTTACTTCCCCTTATCTAAAATTCAAACCTCCAAATCCATTTATATTGGCCAAAACTTGCTCAAATATCCTCCCAAATACCATTAATTTAACTTAGATTCCTTACTTTGATCATAAATTATGCTTAAGTATCCCTTTTGTTCAAATCAAAAGGAAGCACCTGAAGAAGAGGTAATATTTCAACAACTCTTTCAAAGTTATTTTCTTCTTCCACTTCCTCTTTATTTGTTGTTTCCATACTAAAATAATAAATCCAATACCTTATACATAATGATATGATATTATAAATATGGTAAAACCCTATTCATTATTCTATCCATCCTATGAATGACAAAGTCACCATACGTATGTACATACGGTTTACCATCTCCAAGTTGCGGTGTGGTTTGTTATTCAACACATAATTATTTATATTGGCATAATAATGAGTATAATTTGTGTAAATAATAAATATAACATGTTAATGATTATTTATATATAATATACCATCCAATTACATACAATTTCATTATCACAAGAATGATATTGTCGCTTGTGCGTACGTACGGCTTACCGTCTCCACGATGTGATGAGATTTCATTACCCATTGTAACCATTCAAGAATAATTTTCATTTTATGATTAAAAATAATGTTTAAGAACTTAATATAATTCTGGATATGAATCAAATACATCCTATCCATAACAAACATGACTTATATAACAACACATATAAAGTAAAATGAATTAGTTAACACCCGAAACAATGATACTGCTGAAATGTTATTAACAAAGAAATATTAGAGGATCATATATTTTATCATATTTATGATTGTGGTTATTTTATAATTTAATAAAAATAATTTAACCATTATATTATAGGTTAACATACCCTCTACTAAGAAAAATTATAAGGTAAGGGTTAATTTTACAATCTCTTTATTATCCAAGGTTGTTTATACGTGAGTAGCTACGGGGACCTCTTTATCATCCACATATGTGTTTCTTAAAAATACATTTCAAAACATTTTTAATACTTCTTAGACTATGGGTTAAATTAATTTATACCCTTTTTTGAATTTTTATAAAATGTTTTGAAAAAAATATTTCTGTCGTTTTCCAAACAAGGTACTTTATAACCTTTTCGGCAATTTAAGGAAAGAATGTTTTTTTAACTTATACAGTGGGTGCCACTATTTTATGCCATTATAACACCTTCGAAGATTACATTACAACCTTATAAGAATATTTTTAAAATAAATGTTTCCTTTACTTTTAAATGATTTCAAAGTGGAAAGATATATTTCAGTCAAAATTTTTTTGGATTGATTTTATATATATCTACATCCTTTGTTGGATTTATTGCTTGTTTGAAGTTGATTTATTATGATACAATCTTATGTATTATAGTTAAGGTTTTGTGATATGTTTGACTGTGGATATTCTATTTTTATACCATTCATGGTTTATGGTTAAATTATTTACATTTCGTATTCTAGTTTTAATATGAATCATTATGTTATGTTTTAACCTTTTCATATGTGGAATGAATTGGATGTAGTAAGTGACGGGCAGGGCCCGCTATAGCTCCTCGATGCATCGGTAGGTCTGATGAGACAAACTAGTGTCTTGGCATAAGTACTTGACAATATTTTTATTTGTAGTCTTGTCACGAGGCCTTGAATATTTGGTTATAATGTCTAGCATTATGCATTCCATATTTATGAAATTATCTTTGGATATTACATGGGATTATTCTACTAGTAGAATATCCATGTGAATAAGTAAATGAAATTATTTGATTTATCTTTGACATATTATAGTGAATTTTATGTTTAAAAGGCTTGTGTTTTAGTCTTATACATTTCCTTAAATGTTTGTTTTTATTTATGAAAGTTTATGATATATTGTTATCCTTACTGAGCATCTATACTCACCCCTTTTTTATTTTTTATTTTTCCCCAGGATGTAATGAAGTATATTATGACTGGCCTGCAGGGATAGGCTAAGGGATATGAGTGTGTTCTATAGAGACTCAATGTTTTTTTTTCATTTCATAATGTCATGTAAAACTTATGTATGTATCTAGTACTTCCAAGGATACTAAAATAATTGGTCTTTCGGGACTTGATCTCTTGTGATCATGCCGATGTAATTTAATAATGCATTGACTCTGGGTAACTATGGTTGGGGTGTTACATCCTATAACAGAAGCCTAACCCACATTAGGTTTACTTCTTTCTTGAGTTAGGATACATCTTCAAATCGCAACACACTATGCATGAGATGGATTTTACAGAAAAAAAAGGTGTCATCATCACTATGTAAGTGTAAGATCCACACAAGGGATTATATGTGAGAACTACATGTGGCTTGATTCCTATTACCAAAGGATACATAGTGACAACCAAATCTCAAATCATGGGCCCATCCATAATATAAAGGTAAAAATTCCCCCTCCTTACATATGGGTTAGACATGTTCAAGGAGTTTTATACATAATAACCATGTGTTTATTGATTTTTCTCTTTAAAAAGATATATAGTGTCACTTGTATCTTTTATCATGGGCCCAGTCATCACCCCCAATAATACCCCTCCATGAGAGTAACATCCATATAGATATTCTATTCCACATTAAAATATGGAAATTATCACATTTTTTCTTGTAATACACTCTCGTGTTGTGTAATAACCTTCCCAATCATCTCTTATTTCTCACACTGAGAACAACTCATCTTATCTTAGAGAACCTGGAAAGCTACTCTAACTAGCATGATTGAGATTTTTTTATTTGCATAAATTTAAACTGTATAACATGGGGTATTTACATTGAATAGATCATCCCTCCTAATTCTAATGTGCTCAAGAATTTCATGTTTTATCCCTTTTTCCCTAAAAAAGTGTTCAATACATGTTGGTATAACATTTAGTGTACTTGAACCCTTCTTGAATATTATATTCTCCATGAACCAAATTCATACCTTTCATATAAAAGTTAACCCCAACCAATTCCTTGAGTTGATAGACTTTACTTGGAACCCCATAGACATCGAGCCCACAAAATCTTGGTTCTCCCCTATATCATATTTTTAATAGGGACTGGATCATCCGAAGGGGACCCACTATGTTTTTATAGTGAATAAATAAATTCCCAAGTGATTGTGCCTAAGGGATGTTTTAGTCCTAGACTAGAGGACTCCCTTAAATCTAGGAGCTATTTCCTTGAATACATGTAATGGGAGCTTCTTCCATTATTAATAGTTGATCTATACCCACCTGTATCTACCTTATATTTAATCATAAATTCTTATATTATGATTTACACTCCATATAACCCAACTATTCAAGTGAATTCAAATACACCTGATGTTATGCATCTATGAATCGTACTCATTAAAAAATATTGATTACAACTTACTTGTATTTTTAAATCCCTATAGACACCCCCTTTCCCCCCCAAATAAACTCCATCCCCCCTTTTCATGTCTAAATCACCAGATTCCTTGAGCACATATTCTCTTGGAATTTCATGATCCTTGATCACATGCCCTCTTGGTTCTCCCTTATGTCATGGTGGTAACATGTATTGACTGATCTAAAGGGACCCCACAAGGATTAGCTAGTGAATAACATAATAATTAAGAGCTTGTGCCTAGGGTATGTTTTGGTCTATAAGGAAAGGTTCCACTTAAATCCATAGGATATTCTTATAATGGTGTAACATTAATCCCACCAATCACTAAATTTTCATCCTTGATTTAGTCATTTAAATACATGATTTATTTTATCTCATTTTCAATTCCATGAGGGATTGATAATTTCTTATTGTTTTTATTACTTCATACCCAAGTCATGGTGGAAAGAATTTAAGATAATTATCATTGAGGTCCTCATCACATGACCTTAAACTTCTGGAAATCTATGTCCTTATCGCATGATATTAAACTAGATGGTAATGTATTAGTCACATGATGTTAAACTGCATGAAAAAAATACAAATTGAATGATGTTAAACTGCACAACATATGGTCCATCCTATAATAACTTAAACTACTTAGGGCATGCTACCCCCTGTGGCCCATAATCGGTATGACAACCAGGTCTAGGAAAGATGATAATATAATGCCATCTTCTTGCATGTGTTAATTCTATACAAGTTTTTTTCTATAAAATAACTATATGTTGTTTGATTCCTATTCATACATGATATTTCATTACACCCAAATCCTCTAATCCTAGTCTCAACCACAATGGTAAGAGAAAATAAAATTCCCTATCCGTATGTGAGATCCAAATATACATAGGAACCATGTATAAGAACTACATCTTGATTGATTATTATTGTCGTGGGATATGTAGTAATGAATATATAATCTATTTTAGGCCCATCCAGGGATCTTCATTACTTTTTACTACATTCTTAGATGAGAAATAAATTATTGTAGGGATTTCTGCTCGTATTGAAATGTGAATCCCCCCACATATTCCCTATTATGCACTCTCACATGGATCTATCGACTACCCAGTTTTCTCTTGTTTCTCTTGATGAGTATGACACATGTGATCTTAGGGAACCTGGAAAGCCTCTCTAACTACCATGATCAAGGTATGTTATATTCAAAGGTAGGGAACCATGTCCTTATCACATGATATTAAACTGCATGAAATGAGGTATTTATGCTAAACTAGCAATTCCCTCTAATGATTATGTACCGAATAATCACATGTTTTATCACTTCACCCTGAAAGTGTGTTAAATACACATTGGCATAGCCTTTAGGGTGATCAAACCCTTATTTACTATTACTCTCTCCATGAACTGACTTCATGCCTCTGGTATCTGAGTTAACACCAACCAATTCATTGAGTTTATACACTTATATTGGAACCTTGTGGACCTTGATCCCCCATACTATTGGTTCTACCCTATGGAATTTTATTAATAGGGACTGGATGATCTAACGGGGACTACTAGGATTCACTGGTGAATAACAAAATTACTAATATCTTTTTTACTATGAGATGTTATGGTCAACAATAAGGACATCTTCCCTTCCCTAAACCTGCATCCATGAAATTTTTTTAGCTAGAAAATGGTTTCTTGAATAGGGTGTGTGTATAACTCATATTGTTGAAACCACCATGTCTAAAATACCCAGTATGATATTAAGCGTACGTAATAAAATGATAAATGAGATTATTGATTAATCAATTAATATAGTATAAAAATCAAACTTATTTATCACAATGATGGAATATCTGTGAGAATATATTATTACCATTCCAACTACAACCACAAGTTTATGGAATAATCACATAATAAATACAATCCCTCTATATAATAATTCCAGCATAACCTGGACAAGACCTCTATATAATCATTTCAGTAAAACTGGGCCAATACCTATAATCATTATAACATAATCGGGCCAAGCCCTCTATATAATCATTTCATCATAACCAAGACAATCTCTATATTAATTACAGCATAACATAAAACACAAATCATGATGTGAATAGGAAAGCAACATCACATCATAAACCACAAAGTTCAATTCATCCAATTACCTTTTATCTTTCAATTTCCTTTCATTCATAAATTTAGGTTATAAATCATTTACATTATAGTATACACAAATATATCATATCAAAGTATCACCCACCATTTTAATAAATAGGTAAGAAATTTTATAAAGTGATCATATCATAAGGAATCAACTAAGGTATCATGTCAGGCTAATTAATTTTTTAAGCCAAAATCCAGTTAATTATTGTTCAAGGGTAGGTTCACCCTATGGGTGGCCACAAGCCAGGTCCCAACATTGTTGGATCTAAAGGGATCCATGTAGTGGTAAAAACACATGATTATTATCACCCATTAATCTATTAGTTAATGAGTATGTTGTGTTTGTACGGTCACATATTATTTCACACACTTAAACAATTAGAAACAAACCATAGACATTTGTTTTAGACCACTTACATTTATCTAGTGATCAAATAAATGATCTCAATAGGGATCACCGACTAAGAACAAAGGTGAATGAGATCACAAGGAAAACCTAGATCATAAAAACATCAAGATCAAAACCCAATTCAATGGAGGTCAAGAGATAACACTGCTATAATAGGGGATAGCATAATAAAGGAGAAAACAAAACTGAAGGAACTCAACAGAGATCAAGTTCTATAATGGGATGTCTAGAAGGGAAGGAATTTCCCAAAAAAAATTGGGAGTCGTACTAGGGTTTGATAGAAGATGATGAATGAAAAATGAAAATAAAACCATACATATAGCAAGATTAAAAATGATGATCCTAAGATATCCATGATGTGAAACCATTTCATGATGTGAATTTATCATTTACAATATACACTAAGAACATGTATCCTAGGGTTAAAATAACCCCTATTGACCATTTCATGATGAGAACCGGTTTCACAATGTGTAAACATTTCACGCTCTGAACCAGTTCACAAAATCTACCCAAAAATAGTTTCACGCCATGTAACCTGTTCACAATGTGAAAGTGTATAATAGATAGATCATCGCCCATATTCTTTATAAAAAAACTAAACCACCTCCAAAGCTTTCCAAACCCATATAGAACCCTTGAAGGACTTCAAAACATTTATACCTAGAATTAATTAATTAAAACAACCATACATCCCTGAACTTTAGCTCATTTTTCCCAGAAAAATATCTCCATCTCAGAGAAAAGGCTTGAACACTAAGGTTTAAAGAGGAAAAGAAAAATAAAATAAAATATGTTCAACCAAAACTCATGAGTGATTTACCTAGAAAATATGAGATATTACAATATTCCCACCATATAATAACTTATCTCTGAGATACTCCATGAACTATTGTGGGGTCTCAACAGAAAATCTGGACACTATGACTGCATATTAGTTTCCCTCTCCTAGGTCTCCACTTGAAAATTCCCATGCTGCCACTACGCTTGAACTAG
The DNA here is from genome assembly GCA_963277665.1 of Viscum album. Classification (NCBI taxonomy): domain Eukaryota; kingdom Viridiplantae; phylum Streptophyta; class Magnoliopsida; order Santalales; family Viscaceae; genus Viscum; species Viscum album. The sequence continues at coordinate 1,358,799,076 of OY728159.1, forward strand.
AGGTAAAACCTTTCCCTAGAGATACTTCTCGCTACAGTCCATAATCCGTAATGGAAGAATATACAACAATCATGGAGTCATCGACATATATCATGTGAGAAGGGTCAGGATGATATATTAAAAGCTGTGATATGTGAAACACATCATGAATGTCATAATAGGGATGTGGATGGGATAATCGGTGCACCACTGGACTGACCATTCCCACTATCTCAAATGGCTTAACAAACCTAGGTGCTATATATCCTTGTTTCTTGATATAGAGTTTCCCCAACCTTGACGACACCTGGAGGAAAACATGATGACCCACCTCAAACTCTAGAGTTTATCTCTACTGGTTAGTGTAATATATCTATATGTTTTGTGTTTTTACAAAACAGTTCCTGATCAACTAAACCCGCTTAAATGTATCCTGCACGTGGCCAGTTCCAACAAGCACTGACTCACCCACCTCTAACTGAAAAAGAGGTGAACGATATGGACTAACATAAAATTCTTTAAAAGGTTCCATCTGGATCGATGTATGAAATCTATTATTATATGAAAATTCTACAAATTCCATGTTCATCTCCCAAGAACCACCAAAATTCATCACATAGGCTTGAAACACATCCTCCAAATTATGAATTGTCTATTTAGATTAGCCATCAGTCTATGGATTATGGGCAATACTCATAAGAACCTGCAATCATAGATCCTTCTAAATACCCTTCCAGAATCGAGATGTGAAACAAGGATCTCTATTAGAGATGATATTTCTAAAAACCTCATGCAGTTGAAGTATCTCCCACACATAGAGACTACCCATATCATCAACAGTGAAGGTAAACTTGATGGTAAAAAATTTGGTTACCTTCATAAGTTGATCTATAATCAATCATAATACATAATTATTACAAGGTATTTTCGGTAATCCAATTATGAATTCCATAACGACATCATCACATTTCCATTCAAGAATAAGAAGAGGTTGTAATAGCCTAGCAGACCTCTGATGCCTGGCCTTCACCTGCTGACTGGTGAAGCATATGGATACAAAGAGGTATATTTATTTCTTCATTCATTGACACTAATACTTTCTACGAAGTCACGATATATTTTTTTAAAGCTGCATACACCACCCTCTAGAAGCATGAAACTCCATCATCATTTCCTCATGAAATCTCATAGGAACCCAAACTTGACCGTGGTAAAGAATAAAATTTTGATACCAAGAGACCATCTTGAAGGTGAATCCCCACCATATAAGATATTTGTCAGATCTAATCCCTCTAGATCATATGACTACTCAGTCTTTATCTGGTCCAAAACCATGGTTATAATAGATGTCAACGTTTGAGTTACTCATCCATGAGACTCATGAACATCTAATTACACATCTTCAAAGAGTTCCATCATCGACCAATTATCTCAAGACTCCCATAATTCCTTTATCTGTATCTTTTGGATCAAGGCACTAGTGATGTCATTTCCCTTTCCCAGTATATAGGGAATCTTGAATTAGAAAGACTGTAGATACTCAACCCACATCCTTTGACGAAGGTTTAGGTACCACTGAGAAAAGATATACCTGAGGCTCTTGTGGTCCATCTACACCACAAACCTCTCACACGAAAGATAACATCTTTAGTATCTCAGGGAATATACCACCAAAACTAACTCCAAATCATGACTAGGATAATTCATCTCAGGCAATCTTATTTTTATGGGTCCATAAACAACCACTCAGTCCTCCTTTATTAGAACTGCTCTTAATCTAACTACAGATGTGTTGTAGTATATGTTATATGAATTAATAGACATATTTAAGGTATGGATTGATTATAAGGTCAACCTACCCTTTAGATCCTAAAAATATCTCTTGAAAGCATCAAACCAAACAAAACTCACCTCTTTCTTGGTCAGACTATACATCATTGTCTCTAGATGGGAGAATTCCTCGATAAAATACTGATAATATCAGGCTAATCCAAGAAAACTATGAATATTTAAGAGATTCTTGGGTTTATTCCAAGATACTACAACTAAAACCTTCTTTGTGTCCAATTAAACTCCAGCCTATGAGATGATATGACCTAAGAAGTTCACTTTATCAATCTAGAAACCATATTTGGTTAGATTGGTGTAAATATAACGATCTCTCAATATACTCAAGATTATTTCAATATGTTGGGAATGATCATCTATTAGATGGTGCTAAACTAAGATGTCATTGATAAAAACCACCAATTTCTATAGAACACGCCTTGCAATGCTTGATATTCCATGAATACACTCCCAAAAGGGTATCTATGATCAAGATAGAATCTAATATTTCCACAACCAAGCCCAAACTTTTTGAAAAAAGAGTAGATATAAAGTAATGTGATGACCCTGTATCAAAAAATAGAGGAAAGGGTATATGATACAGAATTGAACCTATAATAGTAGAATGCCCTACATCCAAACTAATCAGAGTAGTTTGTAGAGCATGAAACTGACTTTCTCCTATTACCCAGGCTCCAGTCTGACTCCCCTATGTTTCTCTATCTGGATGGTACTATCATTCCTACACCACTACCAGAAAACAGTGTTTTAGCGGCGGTTTACAAAACAACAAATAATTTTTTGATAAAAAAAATTTGGCGGTGGTTTTGAAAACCATCGCTAATTGTTTTTATTTTTTTATTAAATTTTTTAAAATTTCTTACAAAAAAATCACAGTTTTTATGGCGTCATTTTTTTCAAAACCAGTGCAACATTGAGGGGAAAAATTTAAAAAATTATTTATTAATTAATTATCAGTTTTTATTTATTATTTAAAATCAAATATAGTTTAATATTTATAATTTTAGTTATTTATAATGTTTCTATTGATAAATTTTTATAATTATTAGTCAATAATATTTTAAACTAAAAACAAATCTTCAATAAGTTGAAGAACAGACTTTGACATCAAATGACCATAACTTCTGATCTGGGAGTCCATTTCATCCCCACAACCAGTCAAATAAAATCTTATCATATGAGATAAAATAAAGTGAGATTTAAATCATGTGATAATCAAAGGAAAAAATATAAATTCAAATTTTAAAAGTTGAAAATTGAACTCGAACATCAAATGACCATAACTTTTAATCCAGGTGTCCATTTGTTCTCTACCACATATCAAATCGAAACCTATGAAAAACTCTATGCCGTTTAGGTCTGGTACCAACTCTTTGAGTATTGTATCTCTTTTTATTCTGCCAGAAAGGCCCAGAAGGCATCTGAAACAGAGTTTTAGTTGCAGACCCTGATTTCTTAAAATTCAAATAGTTATAGCTTTCGATCCAGGTGTCTGTTCGGCATGTACCACATATCATATCGAATCTCATTTCATGATCTTTGATTTGAATGGTCGTGGTGCTAAAAAAGGAGTCCCAAATCAGATTTTATGGTTATTTTAGTGTTTTTAGGGTTTTGATAGGTTCTTAATGATTTATGATTTAATTAATTACTTATTTAATTATTTATTTATTTATTTATTTATTTAATATTTTGTTATTAATTAATTTATTTATTAATTAATATTTATTTATCTATTATTTCTTTTTTCTTATTTATTTATTTATTTATTTATCAATTTATTTGTTTATTTGTTTATTTATTTATTATTTGGTTATTATGTACACATTAATTATTAATTTTTTTAATTTATTAATTAATTATTAATTATTTATATATTATTATTTTATTATTCATTTATTATTTATCTATTTTTTTATCTATTTATTTATTATTTATTTATTTATTATTAATTAATTTATATTAATTATTTATTAATTAAATATTGAATATAAAATATTAAATATTAATTATGATTTATTTATTTATATATTTATATATATATATTTGAATTTATTTATTTATAGTTATTATTTATTATTTATTATCTATTATTTATTATTTATTAATTAATTTTTAATTTACTGAATATTAATTTATTATTAGTTTATTATCCATTTATTTATTATTTATTTGAGGAATATTCTTTACTTATTATTTCTTAATTATTTCTTTATTGAAAATTTATTAATAATTTATTAATTATTAATAAATTTTTAAATATTAATTCTTAATTCTTAATAATCAATAATTAATTATTAGTTATTATTAATTATTAATTATTAATTATTAATTATTAATTATTTACTATTTATTATTTATTATATATTATTTAGTATTTATTATTTATTATATATTATATATTATATATTATATATTATATATTATATATTATATATTATTTAGTATATAGTATTAAGTATTTATTAATTACAAGTGGCTATTTACTAATTACTATTTATTATTTACTATTTATTATTTACTATTTACTGTTTTATTTACTATTTTTTATTTACTATTTTTTATTTACCATTTATTTCCAAATTATATATATATATATATTTTATTATTCATTTATATTATATTTATTAATTAGTAATTTTTACTTAGTAATTATTAAACATTAGTAATTAATAATTAATAATTAATTATTGATTATTGATTATTGATTAATCATTATTAATTAATAATTATTGATTAATAATTATTTAGTGTGTATCTATTTTTTATGTAATATTTTTCCCAATTAATATATATATATATATAAGTATATTAAGTTCGATTTATTGACCACATAAAGAGCCTACATGAGTGGTAAAGTCTTTTGAGAATAAGTAAGAGGTAAGGGGTTCAAATCTCAGCCAATACAAAATTTCTATATATGGCATGGGCGTGTTCATAGACATGGACTTGTTCATGGAGATGGACGAGAGCAAGGTAATAATAAATAATAAATAGATAAATAGATAAATAAATAAATAAATAAATAAATAAATTATGAAAATAAATAAATTGATAAAAAAATTAAAAAAAAAAATTAAAAATGATTTAGCGACAGTTTGAACCGCCGCTAAAAAACCACCGCTAAATTATTCTATGACGGTTTTAAAAAAATTGCCGCTAATTATTTCCTGATACACGATTTAGTGAAGGTTTTCCAAAATAGTCGTAGAATGATTTATCAGTGGTTTAAAATGCCACTAAATACAAATTTTGGTGTAGTGTACTAGGGAACCATGTCCCCTACATTGGCATGAACATACATTAGAACTCTAGCTACCAGTCTACCGAGGGGTTGTTGATTCCTTCCCAGACTCTAGTACCAGTCCTAATCCTCTACCACTGCTTTGCTACTGCATGCCCCTACAAAACCTCTAAAGTTGGCCTAACCTACCACAAAAACAAAACTCAAAATTAGGGTATGAACATTGAGGCCACTTGTGAAAAAAATTACCACACTGAAATAGATTGGATACTGGTCGGGGCCTCTTTCAAATTCCATTCTGTGATGAGAGATTGATTAATCACATATGAAATGTTATTCAAGTAAAAATCTTTTACATGTGACCAAATCTCATAGCTAAGATCATCCTATAAAATCCTCACCATGAAAATCTAGCCATCTTCTAAAGATGGTGCAAAGCACTATAAGTTAGTGAAATGTCAAGAATTTTCGATTACTAACATTCCCTCCTATGTCAAGTGCATAAATTCATGACCCTTATCATCCCTAAATGTTTTAGTATATAATTTTCATAGAAAATTTTCCTCTAAGTCTTTTTAGGATAACTTCTCTTACTACCCACCTGGCTCTAGAATATCCCACCAATGCTTGATAGATCAATGAAGCTTGTATAAAAAAAGTTTCACGCTCCTATCTGCGGGTGTAATGAGGTGCTTGAACATCATATAGAATGACTCAATTCATAACTTAGCTTCCTAGGGGCTCCCTCCCTAGTGAATGTAGGTAGATTCTACAATTGAAAATCTATCATCATCCTATACATATAAGGAATTGTACAAAAAATATCCCTTTCCATGGATTGCATGATCCTCAAGAAGTTGTCGTGAAGCTGAAAATCCATATGATCCTTAGGATCTATAAGATGCTAGGGTTCCACTACATTAGGGGCATGCTGATTATCACTCTCTTATCACTCAACTCAAGATAATGAGGAGGAGTTTTCTCTACAAAAAAAATGAACTCCTTAGAAAACTGGATAACATCAATCTAAACCTCAATAGGTGACAAAAATAGAGAACCATTGAATCATAGTCTCTCTAAACATGAATTAAAAAGTGAATTATAATGATATAATAGTTCTTTTCATTTCATTTATCAGATATAACGGGGAACTCATTCCACAGTTCATACAGAAAAAATATCACGTGTAATAAATATATCCCTATTATAAACAATGCATGTCAACATATATATATATATATCCATATATTCCTATCACTATACATGAATACTCATATTATGCCATACTGAGCCATGAATATAAATTTTAAGAAACAATAACATCACACAACATGTGAATCACCCAAGGTGAAAAAATATCAACTATAACAAATGAACAATAAGAACAATAATCCCATCCATGGGTACTCAATTTTCACCATGCACATGGGTTATCTACTCCCATGCACGGGATCCTTTCCAAGTCTTGACATGTTTCTATTCAACTTTAAACCTTTCCCAGATAGTAAAACATCAGAAAAAATCTCAAGTCTCTGATAACACTTTGTAACATCCCTTGATCTAAAACTCTCTCATGTGGAAAAATCAAATTGGTTACTGGACCTCAAGAATACCTCCCCGTAAACCTAAGGGTGCCGACTAGTATCAGGGGTGTAGAGAACATAGTGGGTATACTATACCCCTAGTACAATGTTTCAATACAATGAAAATAAACAAATATCAAAGTAACATAAATAGAGGACACAATACATCATGTAAATAGAAGATAAAGGACGAACCAAATAAACCAAATAATGATGAACCATAATATTTTAGGATAAAATGTAACTAAATGACATGTTGGAATTCATACAGATAAAAGACCAATCTGATATAAATAAACTCAAAGTCCCTATTCTAAAATACTTGGTTGGTCTATCTCCAAGCTTCCACCCATCCAGCAATCAAAAATCAACAACAAGGTCTTTTTACCACATCAAAACCCATATCCACATAATCTCCTTTGGTAATAAATAACATCCTAAATAGGGTGTGAGTATAACTCAGTAGGTTAACACTACTGTGTCTAAAAAAACAAGTATTATAGTAAGTGTATGAAATAAAGTGATAAACAAGAGTATTAATTAATAAATTCATACAATATAGCAATCAAAATACTTTAGAATCATGTTATAATATCTATGAGCATTTAGAATTACCATATCATCCTTAACAACAAGTCCATGGAATAATTACATAACTAAGAAAAACCCTATATAAAATTATTTCAACATAATTGGGACAATCCATATATATAATCATTTTATCATAACTGACCCCAGTTCTCTATACAACCATTTCTGCATAATTAGGCGAGGCCCTCTATATAATAATTTCATCATAGAAAATAAATGTCCTATAATCATTAAAATATAATCGGGCTAGGACCTCCATATAAACATTTCAGCATAACCAATACAATCCCTATAATCATTACACCATAACATATAACACAAGTCATAATGTGAATAAGAACACAAAATTGCATCATAAAATACAAAGTTTATTTCATCCAATTAACTTTTATCTTTTAATTTCCTTTCATTCGTCAATTTATGTCTTAAATAATTTACATGATATTGTACACAACCATGTCATATCAATGTATAAATAGTCATTTTAATAAACAGGTAATCAGTTTCCAAATTGATCCTATCATAAGAAAACACATATGGTATCATTTCATGATAATTCATGTTTTAATCCAAAATCCAATTCATTATTTTTCAAGGGTAGGCTCACCCCAAGGGTGGCAGCAAGACAGGTATCAACACTTTTGGATCCAAAGGGATCCAAATAGTGGTCCAAACACATGATTATCAACACCCATTAATCCATTAGTTAACACTCACGTTGTGTCAACACGAGCGTATATTATTCAAAACACTTAAACAATTATAAATATACCAAAGGAATTTTTTCTAGACCACCAAACATTATTTGGAAATCAAAACAACACTCTCAATAGGGAACAACAACAAATAAAAAAGGTGAAGGAAATCACAAGGAAAACCTAGATCATACAAACATCATGATCAAAACCTGATTCAATAATGGTAAATAGGTCACACCACTATAACATAGGATAGAAGAATAAAGGATAAAACCAAATAGAATGAACTCAATGGTGATAAAAAGATATAATAGGATGTCCTAGAGGGAAGGAATCACAGAAAAATTTCCTAGAGTCGCATCAGGGTTCAAGATAAGAGGATCCACAACAGATGAAAATAAAATCATATGTGTAGAGTGGTTAAAACTCCTGATACAAATATATTTACAAAGTGAACCCCTTTCACATCATAACTTTAATGATTTATAATATATGCCAAAAAACACATCTCCTCGGGTTAAAATAACCCCTATCAACTGTCTCATGATGTGAACAAGATTAATAGTGTTTAAATGTTTCACATTCTGAACCAGTTCACAACATATTCCTACCAATAGGTTCACATCATGTAACTTATTCAAGAAATGAAATTTTCCAACAGATAGATCACAATCTAGATTCTGTAGAAAGAAACTCAAACCACCTCTGAATATTTCAAAACCCATAGATAACCCTTGAAGTCCTTGGACACGTTTATACCCAGACTAAATTAATTCAAACAAACATATACCCCTAAAAATCAGGTCATTTTACCCAACAAAATCTCTCCATACCCAAAGAAAAGTTTCAAACAACAATGTTTACAGAACAAAATAAAACCCAACTAAAAGAGGTTTAAACAAAACTCAAGAGGGATATACCTAGAAAATATGAGATCTTACACTTGATGTTACTCATCTATACATCATACCAATTTCCAAATAAATATTATAACATTATATTCTTATACCCTTTAATTTTAGGGTATGTATATTCTATGAATAGCCAAACACCATGAGTGAGTTATTCCTCTTAAAATACCATATGGTCCATCTTGCAAGACCAAAAAATACTTAGAGAGGACCATATAATGGTACCCACTACCTACATGAGAGGTAGATCCATGTATGCATTTTTATCCCATGTCTATAAATCCATGAAAGCATTTAATGTTTCATACCCATAGCAAGATAGAATATTGGAATTCCATTTCCATATATATGAGCTTGATCTATACAGAGGACCCTTTAGTCGACTATGATGTCAAGGCTCACCAAGGGAAGATAAAAAATTCCCACTATCTATATATGAGATGAATTTATATAGGGAGTCTTCCTGAGAACCATATATGGATTTATACCTATTTTCATAGGATAATTAGTGACAACTAGGTCCTCTAATACTAGGACTAACGACAATATTCAAAATAATAATTCCCCATTTCCCACACATAAGACTGGTCTGTACAAGGAACCTTGTCTCATAAGAACTACATGTGACTTGATTTTTTATCAACCAAGATACATAGGGATGCCCAAGTATATTATTCTAGGCCCATCCACAGGTTTAACACAATCATAACCTCACCTAGGGATTGATCTAGATTGAAATTTTCTAGACTTGTCTATCCATAAGAATGTAAATATTCCCCCATTAATGATACCCTCTCCCAATATGATATCCCTTTGCCTTGATAGTTTCACCCACAATTACAGATCATAAACCTGGGTGATATTTGGTGACATATTTTTCAAGGGGAACATTACCCTATCCTCTCCACATGAGTTAGATCAATGTAAGGGGGTTGTTAAATTCTTAAGAACAACATATGTCTTATTTCTTATACCTATAGGATACATATTGACTCTTGGACAACCCACCACCGAACCCAACCATGAATTCCAATGAAAAAACTTCCCCCTCCCAACCTCATGTTTGAACCTTTGCAGCGATATTTCACTCCCATAAAAGACTTTTACTAAGGTAGGAATTACTTCTACTTTCCTATATGTGATACGGAACCATGTAGAAGAATCCTCAAAAATATTGTGTATGGCCTAACAAAAAATCACCCCTCTCCATATACAAGATTGATATATGTGGGGATCCATATGAGAACTATGTTTGGATTGATTCCGACTTTCACAGGATACGTAGTGATGCCTATGATCCTTCAAACCTAGAAATAGATGATAAATCAAACAAAAAATATCTTTTCCCCTTTTTTTTATGAGATACATCTATATAGAGGGATATATTTCAAAGATATGGTTGCGGAATAACCTTTATGTGTATAAGATACATCTATGAGCCAAGGCCCATTGCACATGAAGCATGAGTAAATCCTCATTGCACATGAATCATGAGTAAACCCTCATTTCACTTGAATTATCATGAGTAAACACTTATTACACATGAAGTATCATTATACTATACTTTACCCAGTGCTTTATAGTGCTATAAGGGTGCACCCTTCTTAAACATTTCATTTCTTGCATAAGTGTGCCACATGGATCATAAAACATGGATTCATAAAACATAATCATTTATTCCATGAAAAAAGAATGTGGAATGAAACTTTATAATCAATAAGTAAATTTGTATGAAGGTTAATACCCTTGATGGATAAATTGGAATGGTATTCACTACACAATGGCATTGGCTTAGAAAATTGGTGCAATTTCAGCAGCGTAACGGCGTGATATAAGAATTCATAAAAATGGTTTATGAGAGAGAAAGGGGTGTCTCATCATATCTACATGAAATGGAAAGTAATAGGATCTTATAGATACATGTCCCAAAAATTGTAATGGAATTTAGATTCATGATAAAAAAAGTATTTCTTGAATGTAAATGAGGAGAGAGAAGTTCCTTTCCGAATTTCGGCATAGTAACGGCTGTACATGGGAGGAATTTAATGAGAGATAAAGGGGTATAACATCATTCAAACAATAAGAGGTAATTATGTGGGAGGTAAGAAACCATACCCCATCATTTATAATTGAAATTAAAAGGGCATAACAATATTAAAAAAATTGGACAAAAAAGTGAAAGGAAGAAAAACCCTTACTTGGAAGTGTGCTTCCAAAGTTTTGAGAGAGGCTTGAGAGAGGCTTCTTGGGAGCTTGGGGCACCTTGGGAGGATTCTAGAGAGAGTAGTTCAGAGGTTGGATGAAATCAAAAGGCTTTTAGTGAGGAGGAAGTGGGATATTTGGTGGGTTTATATAGGAAAGGTGAGTGAATTCTTTATTATTTAGGTTTGGGACCCCTTACATTAAACTAATCCAAACCACAAATCAGCTCAAGGTTTTTTCCCATGTTTTTTGGAAAAGGGAAGAGGAAAAAAATATTTTATAAGGCCAAATTCAGAACTTCTTAAAATAATGGGGTTGCTTATGTGGAGGTGAGTCACACTCCCATGAAAAATAATTTAAAAAGACAAGATGTTTAATAAGTCTTGAGGGGTCCATTAATGCTTTGTAAAATAAGTTAAACAAACCCAAAATCAAATTATTTTAATGGTAAAACATATATTGGACGAACATAAAGCTTATAGTATTTTATTAAATCACTATTGGGTCATTATGATGTCATAAAACACATTATATATTTAAACGGTATTTAATTTTTACCCAAAAATTTGACTGTCTCAAAAAATTATGAAAAATTCACCATTGGATAATTTTGACATCCTGATTCCAGAAATAACCATTATTTTATCTAAATAATTTTCTAAATATGTTACTTTTCACTTTTAAAATAAAAACTGACATTTATCGAAAATTCACAGGTTTTGACAAAAATGGATTTCAAACCTTAATAAAAATTAGAATTGCATTCATAAAATTATAAGATCGTTTATATTTAATAAAAATTAATTTAATAACAATAATAATATTTTATTAAAATATTATTTAATTCAAAAATCTATTAATTCATTAGAATATATTTCTTAGCTAAATATTAACTAAAAAAATACTATTTGTGCTTTAAAAAAACTATTTACAAAGTGTCAATAATGAAAAGAAGGTATATTCATTATTATATAAAAATAATAATATACATAAACATATTGCTAGTTATTTGTTACATAACACCTTAAAATAGCCGCATAATACCTAAGGGTAAGGTGTGCGATGGTGATAGACTCTTGGGGTGGCTCGGATAACATCGCTCGAGTGGTAATCTCTATCAACTTCCACTTTTCCCATAGACGGTCCTGTTAGGGCTTGACATGATGAAGCTCATCTTGGTCTTGGTCAAGAGTGAAACCCAAGGATGCCACCTCTTTTCCGAGCTCCGACAAATGGGATTCGTATGGAGAAATTCTACTGGATGAGCCCATCGCTTCTTTTGTCTGAGTAAATTGGATTTTTTAAAGCCCTATATTTATTCTAATCGTGTGATCACTGTTCAATGGCTATAAAAGTAATGGTCAAAATTCGTAACATAAAACCAAAGAAGTTGACATTTTATATAAACATTTTACAAAAAGAGACATTAGATCAAGAGGGATTTCCATTAATGAAACTTTGGGTCATTACAACAAGTGCCTTGGGTCAACCAAAGTTTGGGGTCCATCTATCATATTTATGGGCACCTCGATACATAAAACATACTTCATGTCTCTATAATATTTATTTTTCTAAAACCTTCGCTGACTCTTGGATAAGATAAAGGATTTCTATATTTTACCGTGTAAGATTTATATCTACATATGGTCCTCAGAACCATCATCCAAAGGTATCTAGGCCTTGTAAGAAGGACTTTATAATACCTGTGAGCCCTGATAACATCATAGTGGAACTCATCACCATATTTTGATTCAAGATAATCCTCAGCATGACTATCCTATAACATTACTCATGATTTAATAACCTTGATCCATGATTTACAATATTCTAATCTCCTTCTCAAACGGGTTTTGGAGTACGCTTGACCTTGGGAATCCTTGATAGGATGTTTTACAAAACTCCCTTGGTATTAGGTCCAATTACCATGATCATAAACCATGTATACATCATTCAAAAGATATATGAACTTAAAATCTATCCTCTGATGGTCTAAATCACAATACCCTAAACTGATAGTGAAATAGGAAAAAAACACTTTTGAGGATGAAAACCCATAAGGGGTATACTGAGAAAAATTCAAGTCTCTGATCACTATGCTCTTCATCTTAAGATTTTAGGAAAAGGATAGAATGTAAATGAAAAGGAAAAAATCTCATGGGGCCCATATTATGGCCCTATTGAATGTTGATCCATGCTTTTTAGACCCCTCTAGTCCATGAAAAGGTTTAATTAATGATTTGTCACATACCATTACTCGAAAACATGTTTAGTATACGGAGACAAAAAATTTAGTGTACTTGAATACTTCTTGAATATCACACCTTCCATAAATTAGCTTCATATCATTTAATTATGAGTTGATAACCATAAATTCCGTGAGTTGATATAGTTCTCTTGTAACTCTATGGACCTGAGTCATTTCTCTTGGTTCTTCCTGTAGTGTATCAGTAACAGGGACTAGATGATCTGAAGGGGACCCACTAGGATTTTATAATGAATAAAACAATGCCCAAGATATTATTTCTAGGGGATTTTATAGTCCCAAAGTAGTGGTACCCCATAAATCCAGGAGATATTTTCATGACTATATGTGATATGGGATATTTCCATTATTAATGGTAAACCTATACCCACTAGTATACACCTCCCATTAACTAAAATATTCTTGGTTTATGATTTATAGGCCCTGTAGCCAAACTATTCAAGTGTATTCAGCATCCACAATGCTACATCACCATGTATTGTTCCTTTTCTCACATAATGAATGTGGTTCCACATTCTTGAACCTTTTTGAGATCCTTATCACATGACCCTAAATCACATGATATGTGGGTCTATGCTTCATGACCATAAACCTAACTACCCCCCATGGGTGACATAACCCCCATTGGATCATATTTTACCAATTCCCTAATTCACTATCCAAGTGTTTTAATCCTCATAAATCTCAAAACCAACTTGTTAAAGGAGTGGAGACCCCTCTTCTTGATCATACATGAGTGAGACCTGTATAAGGGCCTTGAACCCATCAAATAGAGGCATCTTTTACTTTATAGAAAGGAACATAGATTCTCTTGAGATCTAGAGAAATATAAGTGGAACTTGACACATTATGGTGTTTTTTATCATCCTTGGTGTGTTCTCCCCATTTAATATTCCTTGATTCAAACCCCTCTAGGACTGATTTGAACAACCCATAATCCAACTATCCAAGTAGGACTAAAATCTGTAACATTACATCACCATATACCATACTCATTTCTAGAAAGGATTCAGGGTGTCTGAATCCCTCATGAATACCCATCCTTCATAATCTTATAAATTATTTGGGGTGTCTAAACCCTTCATGAATACCGATCCATCATAATCTCATCAAGGATGAATGGTGTATGAACCCTTCATGAACACCAATCCATCATAATCTCAGTAAGGATGTCGGGTGTCTAGACCCTTCATGAATACCCAAACATAATAATCTGAGTAAGGATAAATGGTGTATAAACAAATCATTAATACCCATACTTCATAATCTCAGTAAGGATGGAGGGTGTCTGAACCCTTCATGAATACCCATGCTTCATAATATTATCAAGGATGTACGGTTTTCAAACAATTTATGAATACCCATCCTTCATAATCTCAGTAAGGATTTAGGGTGTTATAACCCACCATAAATATCTATCCTTCATAATCTAATCAAGGATAAAGGGTGTTTGAACCCTTTGGGGATATATATCCTTCCTAATTCCAATAAAGATGTAGGGTGTCAGAAACCTTCATGAATATTCATCCTTCAAGTCGTAAGAATCTAAATTTAATGAAATTATAATCTATATGGCACTAGAATTCAAAAGAAATAAGGTTTGATTTATATTATCCTAAACTATAAAAAAACAAATTTTGAGTTATACGACCATAAACTATAAATAAAAATCATACTGAGATATATGAACCTAAACTATATAAAAATTGTTCCAAGATGTTAGACTTAAAACTACATAACCTCATCAGTCTGATTCATAAGACCATAAATAGCCAATTGAAAGAGACATAATGCCCACTGGGATGAAAACCTATGAATGGTACCCTGGAAAACATTCAAGTCTATTCTCACTAGATAAAAACACTTTGTGATCTAGGTAACATTTATCACTCATAAAATGGAAAAGTCATGAAACTTGTTAGGATGAAAACCCATAAAGGGAGGCCTGTGAAAAAGATGAGTCCATGTCCACTAGGCCTCTCCTTAAATGGATTATAAGAAAATCAGGGCTAAAAAAAGATACAAATATTATGAGGACTACCATATAAACCTAGCAGAAATAAAGTTACACTCACTATGCATCTGAATTAGGCAAGAGTTAGAACACTCTCCCACTGTGGTATATTTTCATAAATTATCCTTTAGAACCAAAAAATATCTGAAGGAATGGCACAGATACATCAATGATGATAATTATGAAATTAATCATTCATGGGAAATTCTCATGATATTTATTTTATGGTTCAATAATTTGAGTTCAAGTATAGGTACATTAGTATTATAAAAAGATTTATAACTTTGATGATTTATATGATACTGAGCCGAAAAAATGGCCTGAACATGACGAATTAAATAAATATTGACAAAAAATATATAGTTTGAAATATTTTTTCATTGAGAAACTAATAAAGGAAAGAATCTCCAAAACTTATAGTTTCTCTCATGACCCACTAAACAAAATGAGTCTCTTAAAATTATAAACCCATGACATCATTTAATCATATGATTCATTGATCTATACTGAATTCAATTCTAGGGAGGCTATGGATAAGAATGATTTATTGTCTGACTAAATATCTGACATTGTGGCCTATTGTAATTCCTAAAACCTAGAAACAACACCAGCCATGTCCTTCTCCACCACATTGATGAGCCTTTTTCGATCCACCTCTATTTTCTGTACAGATTTTAGAATATATTTTAGTTGGTACAATTCTTGCTGAAGCTTGTCAATTTTGGAATGGTGTATGTCAATCTTGACCTTTACAGCGCTGAAAAATTTTCGGTGGGTGGATACTTTTATCACACATTAGTAAGCCTCATCTAGAGCCACATATAATTTTTTTTTGTAAGAGGATGAAGCCTCTACCACTGACATCCTCATCTTGAGGGATCTTTTCTATTTACTTATAGAAACTATTTCAATTACCTCAGTGTTAAAATATCGATAGTTGTACCCCCCATAGTCATGGGTGCTGAACATGAATATGAGGTGTCTCAAATAGTCCTCCTTTTCCTTGAAGGGTCCCTCTATAATCAAAATCTATATATCTCCTCATTCTTGTTTTTGTAGCCACTAATGAAAGGATGCATGTTCCAAGACTCAACTTATGCCCAGTCTAGGAGTTGGGATATATTACAAAACCAAATCACTAAGAAAGAAAATTGAACTTACATCCTTATAAATTCTTGGTGTAGAGTTTTACTTTTTTATAATCATTCTATTTGGAACCGATCCTGATGTAGTGGGTTTCAGGGCCCCTGATCTCTGAGGTAAGGATGTTTTGACAAATCATATAATAGATTATTAATCAATAGATAAAAATGTAATGTTACTAGAAAACCATTTATCTTGATAAAATTAGAAAAATATACCCTACATAGACATATCACCATAATAATATTTCATCATAGTTACACCTCCATGGAAGGTAGTGACGCCTTCTTGTAGAGGATGACCTGGCGTCACCACCGACGTTTCATCTATTGGTGCAATCTACGTGCTACCACTAAAAATAGTATCTTTAGATAAATGTTAAAAAACATTATATGGATTGGGAGGTATGTTAAATTATAAATAATTTCTCATCCTCACCTAGTGATGCCTCCATCATAGCCAAGTTAGTAGAGAAATAGATTCTATCATTATCCCCTTCTAGGAGTGCACTCGCCCGTTTCTGATCAAAAGTCACAAGAACTAACACATCAGTGGTAGAAGCTAGGTCTGATATGGACTAGACCCTAACCTTATATACATCCCCATGGACTGTTTTTGGTGATGGAGGTTCTAATGACGGGATATAAGGGGTTTCCTTCTCATTAACAATGGGAATCACTTTTACCTCTGAGTGAACTCATTGGGGTACTGTACAACCAGGAATGTTTATATAATCTTCCAAAGTATCCCATGGATAATGGAAAGAAAATGTGTTTTTAAATTTAAACTCTTAATTATTATTCATGATTGGTAGTGAATTAGTGATTTCATCCACTTAATGTTCCTTGTATTCTCCAAGTAAGGATCTATGGAAGGAGGGGACACTGAAGGTGCTAATGATGGCCCTGATGGAGGCATGGATCTTACTGCCTAAGGGACAACAGTCATTGCCTTCATCATACCCATCTAGTTGGGGGATCCTTCATACTCAACCTCTTGGTCATCAAATAAGTTGGACACAACCACCATACCTCTAGGATAATAAACTGGGGATTCTAGTGGTGACCAGATCTCCCTATACTCCTATTACATCCAAAAGGGTTGAGAATGATCAGAACATTTTGATAATACATCAAGGAAAAATTGAAAATGATAAAAGGTTTCCTCTACACCAGAATTATATAGTTACTCCATATCCATGAAAACTAACACTTTTCTAAAAACCATCATTTTTTATGCTTGTGGTGAGTAGTAAATTTGGCCTCTCATATTTTGGATCACCACATCTAGGTCATAAAGGAATTCTTTGAGCTCATTGGGGGTGATGTTTGAAGGAGATCCCCTAGGGAGTAGTGATATGCCCAAAGACTTCCAATTCTATATCCATATGACATAAAACCCCCATGCCTTATAAATCGAGTTGTCCATCCTCCCTTCATCCCATTACTAGCATGAAATGGGAAATGTGGACAGGGTAGGGGATTCACTCACAAGTCACACACTTGTTGTTGCCACATCAATTGGCACATGGGCCAACGTTGTAGCTAGTTCCAAACACTTCACCTTTTTGGGTGGTATATTTGGATCCATTGGTCTTATAGATAAGGGTTTTTACCAAGAATCAGAATTGTTTAATCCCTGACCATTACTGGTAGCCTCAAATCCTCTTTCACTAGTATGGCTATTTTCACATTTGGTTATAAATGGATCCAAGAATCAATATAGGATTTGGAAGGACTGATCTCTATACTAATTAGGGGAACGGTCACCTGGTCATGAGTATCCTACTTGATGAACATCAACCAAAATTTATGGTCCACAATAAAAGTATTCACTAAGAATACATAGATCGGGGTTAGACGTCTTCTTTGAATATGCTTAAACTTCTACTCGAATCAATAGGGTGTGTACCACTCATAAAGGATTTTTTCATTAATTCGAGTGGAAATTACACCATCATTAATGGAAATCAGATAGTCATGGTCCTATGATTCCCCCTTTATATTTTAAATTATGATATTTATGGGTGCCTCATATTATAGGAAGGTAAAATGATCATAGTTATTCAAGTGACTCCTTATTTCCCAGCTCTTTAGAATAGTAGACCAGACTCCATTGATTCTTTGAAAAAAGTCTTGAACTATGTTCTAGAGATATTTAGGATGATTTGATACTCATATATACATCGATTTCCCTCTATTGAACCCCATAACACTTGAAAAGGGATAAAGATTCTGTATGGTGGGTTTCCCTTCTAGATGTGATGCAACATGCGATAAAGTTCGGTCAAAAAAGGAATAAAAAAATCAACATGCATCCCCCTACCATGGTTGTATCCATAATGAAGGAGGAAACTTCGAATCCACCATTTTTTGAGACTAGAAGTAGGAACCCACTCAGGTACATTTCTAGTAACCCAACCATATAAAAGAGTTGGCCAACTTAGGAAGTGACCTCCCACCCCCACCTATTGAACAATCCTTAATCAACTGTCATCCAAAAGGTATATTTTTTCCCATGAGAATATAATGAAGGTTAGACCTTGGGATTCTTGATATAAGGATCAAAATGAGTATTCTTGATAAATAATTCATCCCACTCCTTTAACGGTATGGTCTTTCCCAAAGTGTGTCTTTTTCAAGGGTTTCCTTATACAGGTTAATTAATTATCTAGAAATAGGTGGGGTCTACTCTCTATCATCCTAGGTAGATGATAGAGGAATAAAATCATCATATATATCTCCGAAGATTTACATGCAACAAATTTTATCAATATTACAAAGACTAATACTGACCTCACCATGCATTAGGTGAATTGTTTTGTATTTAGACTCCACAAACTGGCCATGTTTTACATCAGTCCGTTATTATAGTAGTAAAGGGTTAGGGAAATATATACCAATTTTTACATACCAATAAATTTTTTCTCAGAAATGAATTCTATAGTGGTATGATGCACTCAAAAAGGCCAACCTCAGTCTATCCCAAAGCTTCCACTTAATCACATACCCAATCCAGAAAACCACCTAAACTTATGGTTAGTGGAATAATTCCACATTATGGATTGGTATATATGAAGGTTAGTCTTAGAATCATGGTGAACCCCTTAAAAATATATTGGTATGAACTTCAACATATACCCACTAGAAATGTTTTCCTCCAAAATAAAGGGCCCAACATGAGATATGTTTTCCCCGAGCATATTATGATTATTCGAAATCCAGGAAGGGTGCATGAATACTAAATTTGGTGTTATAAAATAATCATCATTACACAGGACAATTTTATATGAAGGAATGTAATTTGAAAATGGATATTCCAAGGGGTTATTACCTATTAGGATCACTAGATTCCTCTGAGATAATTGGATAACAAAATTCTAGTTAGAGTCCAAATTGGAAACCATATCATTCTAAAGATCCACCTCTACTGCAACATCATTTATTAAAAAAATTGGATCAAAATAAAAGATGATTTCAATATGAGGAAGTTTAAACTTAGGTGGGTGGATAAAATAAAGAAAATACATGACTTAAGCGACATTATGTGGAGTGCATTACCCATTTTTAGTCTTCTGATCACATGACCCATTATGACTCATGTAGATCGCATGGAAATAAAAAGGTTATGTGAATAAGATGATCATGATATACCAAGGATATCATGTTGATCAAACAAATAAATACCATATACAAGTTTATTAGGGTGTGACTCTTGATCCAAGTAAATTACCATTGATTATTTAGTGTATTAGTTACATGATTCTTCTATTAAAAGTGGTTACACAATGGAATCATGTGATCAGCACATGCAATGGTTTCTCGCGATGAATTTTTCATGTGAAGGAGGAATAAATTAGAGATATATCTTGAATTTTGAGTCAAGGTGACATAGCCACACCCTTTCCCTCTAATTTATATGGAATCTCACAAAATACAAATTCTGTAATCCTTGAAAGATTATACAATGCATCAAAGGACAACCAAAAAAGTTTTTCCCTAACATGGTTTTCTAGATAGAATGAGAACCATGTTTGATCACATGATATCCTCTTAGAGTTATGTGATAAATTCCATGATAATCATATTATGAAAAGGTTTCATTGAATTCATGTGATTTACCTATTGATCATGCAACACCCCAATGGATAACCAGAGGAAAATCACTTGATGATGCCAAAGTTTTTATACGATAAAATTTACAAACAAATGGGCCATTATGTGTGGGTAGTTATGTTTTTTTCATGTGAAGGTATAATTCGGTTCACATTATTGATCACATGAAGGCCCTAGACATTATATATTCATCATGTAATGTCCTAGGTTCATGGAATGGGTTGAAATCCTCTCCCTTTTTGAATTTTTGGAAATGGTGGGTGTGCTAATTTTTTTATCATTAGATCCAAATTATAAGTCTTTATCCAACTCAATGTATTGTTTTTGGATGGTTTTAGAGGTTTAGTGAAATAATCAGGTGTTTGAATGGGTTTCGGGTGCATCAGAGGCAACAAGGCCCAGTTTTAGAGGTTGTATGTCAAGGCGCATGGTTTAGGTAAACCGTGCGGCCTCTCCTAGAAAACCATGTAGCCCAATTTGGAACTGCCACATGGTTTGGAATACCATAGGATTTGGGTCTCACAACCATGTGTAAACATCTATAGATTTTGTAGAGGGATTTCTCAAGGCTTGCGCATGGTTAGGGAAAACCGTGAGAAAGCTGCACGGGTAGTTCCACTTAGGCAGTACCTCAATACTATATCTCGCACAGTTTCTGCATGTTTTGGAAAACAATATGACATAACTGTGAGATCTCTTTAAAGTGGTGAAATTACTTTTATACCCCTCATAAATTTTTCTTTTAATCCTTATTTTCCCTCTTCCTTCCTTCATGGTCCACACAACAGCAAAGAGGAACTATCCTCCTCCTCTCCTACTAGTGTGTGAGCTATCTCCTTTGTCTAACCTCCATCTTATCTGTCGGTGGGTGCGTTGAAACCATATCAACAGGGTTCTCCTCACCTATTATTCTCTTTTCCTTTTCTATCTCCTCATGGAATGTTAAATCTATGTGATTCATTTTTCCTTATTTTCAAGGTGTTCAATTAAAACACAAATTTCTTCTAAATCGCTTTGATTTAGAGGCTAATATAGGATATGCCTACATCTATGACACCATGTTAGGTGGGGCATACCTTAATTTGTGTTTTCACAGTCATTTTTGGGGTACGAATTTTAGTGTTCCATTGGGTAGTTGAGAGAGAACCTAATAAAATTGAATTATTTATGCTAAATTAATTATATGACCTTATGTGATGATGTTTGGGATTACCAAACCTTATTCACTCATACATTGCCGTTTTAGAGGCTATCGACCACCAAGGTAGTTTGGCCAAGGTTTTTTTCTTCTATTGAATTGAATTGGTTATTTAAATTGAAGTGATTTATATATATATTATTTACTTGTGATATACTATTTTGATCCATGGGATCATGGAGGGCTTGGGTAGAGGTTTGAAAGGGAGATGAACCTTTGGATTTGAGGTGATGTGATGGTCTGAATGGTCTTGGACCAGATTACTTGGGTGATGTGATCACTGGTTGGGTGAAATGGTCATCAGTTGAGGTGGAAAGGTAGTCATGTTGAAGGCATGGCCCGTGAAATTGGATGACATGGATATAGGACATGAGAAACAGGGTCTTAGGGGAATAAGGTGCCGAGATTGGTGTGGATCAGGTACTATTTTGTGATTTTTGCTCACTTGTGATTGGAAAATGCACCGTTGGAGTCGTCTGAACATAGGTTGACTCAGTGATAAGGTGGTTTTGACAACTCATGTGGGTAGAGGCCCCCATTGGTGTAGATTAGAAAATTGGTTTGAGAGTGATTGTCTTAGAAATCCATGAGGTTGGTGAGGATCCATCATATGATAGCATTGAGGATATCAGTTAGGGGTTGAGGCTCAATGTATTGAGGTCATTTGGTTTGGACTATTTTTGGAGGGTGGGCATCATCGTTCCTCAGGGCATCATGTTATGAGTTGACGATGATCTTACTTTGAAGACAAATATAACTATGCCTCCATATATTGGGATTCGAGTTGATGGGTGATTTTAAGTAGGGGTATGAGGAACTTGAGTTCTATTTGATTTGGGCACACCTTTTGGATGCTGGTGACATGTTTTGGAATGAGGATCCATGTGACATCGGAGGTGGAACCTAAGGGTTCCCCTAGGAATTTTGACATCAGGGGATGCCTTGGGTCAGGGGATAAGGATCCTCTCTGCTATGAAATAACAGTGTTGGTTGAGTCGGGTGAAAGTTTCTTGGTGGATTTTGAGCACTAGTGAAGTGTGTGTTTAATTTTATGAATAATCTGTTTCTTTATTATATTAGTACACAAATGCTTAAACACATATGTTGGGTACAAACACTTGGGTGGTACCCTACTACTAAGACTAATTCTCACACCCTACATGAGCCCTTCAGGATATGTATTGACTTTATATTATTATGTTCAGGTAAGGGAAAATGTTAAGAAGATAGATCCCAATGGATATTGAGCATGGGATGTTGGAATGGGACCTTGAGGTTCCAGCCTTAGTTGGAGATTTCATTTTTGGTTTACTTTTCCTTTTCAACATAATTATGTTATATGTATATGATATTTTCTGCCATTAGGGACCCCTTTCGGATATTGTATTGTATTAATTGTATTGGTTTCATTCTTTGTTTTGGTAGTTTCTAGTGGTATGTTTTACTATTTATTTATTTCCGTTAATGTTGATTATTATGCTTCCACTATTACTCGACATCATTTGTGCTTCCACCATTGGCAGGTCTAGGTCAAGTTTGTAGAGTCTTTTCTTCCACTTAATGTTATATATATACTATTATCATTATATTATCATCACCAGAGGGTGTATTCTACCCAATATATCTCTTTTACACCATCACCACAAGTTTTTAGCCTTTGTCGTATGGGGAGGTGTGCCTAAGGACAATGACACCTAACCCGAAAGTAGAGTTTGAGTGGCTAATCAGGCCTAGGATTCTACAAATGGTATTAAAGGAGTTTATTTTATCTTTTTCATAGTCTTACTATTTTTTCTATGTTATACTGGTGATTGGGATGCTGTCAAAATTGGCTTTATAACACATGTTTGGGTGCTTGTAGCACCATGCATGGTGGACAAACTCAGTTATCAGGGGTGGCAATGCTATTTTGTTTTTCTAATTTTAAAAATTATATTATTTCCACATTTAGTGGTGCACTTGGAATGTGAATTATTACTTTTTATGATATGTGATACTTTTCCTGGTACAGAAAGGAAGGAATTATTGGACCCTTGGCCCAATATGGAAAGGGGTATTGGTTATGTTTGTTATGCATGTTTATGATTCTGTTTAGTCACATGGTAGGATGTTTAAATTATAAATTCAAGTGCCTTGATATGAAATTTATTGTGATGTTTGATATGGGCTTGGATCTTATAAGATCAAGAAGGTAAGGTTATACAGGGTGATGTTGATCACCAGGTTGGGTGATGTGGTCATCATATTGAGGGGATGTGGTTTGTTAGGACGGGTGTGGCTGGTCACATATTTGATACCTAGATCTGGTAAGGGTAGGTAAGGAGGACATGAGGTAGGGATTCCATGTGTCATAGTTTAAATGGGGGAGTAAGGGTAGTGATTTGACACTTCATGTTACTGATTTCCTTATCTGTGATAATTATATATACGTTATCTAGGATGTATGACCATGTAATGGTATTCACTAGGTTTCCACCTAGATGTCTTAGATGAAGTGTCAGGTAAGAGGTATCATGGTGCCATTAGATAATGAGAAGGTTGAGACCCCTAATGGTCAAGAAGAGCAGGAGGTGTAGGTATAAGATCAGTAACAAGATCAGGTACATGCTCAAGGGAAAGTGGGGTAGCTTCCAGACTTGACCTATTTTGGGCTATGGCTCGACAAGCATCTCAGAGTGATCTTGGTGCGTGTGATCTAGGGGATCGATAGGGGTGCTCAGGGTGAATATCCTTGCATGGTGTATCTTCCTCCATAGTTACAATTGTAGAGCCCACCTATTTTTCAGGGTGAGGGTGGTCCATAAGTGGATGAGAATTGGATCGAGTGCATGTCAATGATCTTAGAGAAGCTATATATTCCTCTAGGGTGGATGGTGAAACTAGAAACCTACACACTTACAGGACCAAAAAATCATTGGTGGGATGTGCTGGTGCAGATAGGTAGACATGAGGGACTATCCTAGAAGACTTTTGAGGCCAGGTTCTTCGATCACTTCTTCCGGGATATTCTTAGGGTAGAAAGAGCTCGGGAGTTCTTGAGTCTTCAGTAGGGTGACATGTCTTTAATGCACTATGAAACAACGTTCACTAAATTTTCTCACTTCACACTTGGTATGGTGAGTTATGACTCCTTTAGGATGATTAATTTCAAGGATGGTTTAATTCATTCCATTCAGGTATAGGTAAAAATATTTGGGTTGGTATCATTCTCATAAGTGGTGAATTAGGCACTCATAGCTTAGGAAAACCTGAAAGATAGGTCTTACTTGAGCTGGGTGATGGCTCTAGGTGATATTAGTGTCCATGGTTTAGATAATAATAATTGAGGTCGAGATGAGTTCCAGTAGGGCAATCAAACCAAGGACTCGAGAAGAGAACCTTAGAGTGGGTCTTTGATGGTGTGTTTCTAGTGTGAAAATCTAGTACATGTCTGAACTCAGTGTGATCATCCTATAAGAGAGTTTTGGTAATGTGGAAAGGTTTGGAATCTTGAGAGGTTCTATAGGAAGCCATCTTGGACAGATGAAAATCAAGGACCAGGGCAGACTTAGTGTAACACCCGAGACTTTTATGTTATATAAATTATCAAAGGAATCTTTTTCTACGCAACACTTGCTTGACTTGCTTTACACGCAATCGCGACCTTCCTCGATAGCTTGCGTCGTACGCAATACCGAGTTTCACTAAAATGCTATTAAAACTAGTCGTTATGAATAGTAATAACCACTTTTTGAAATTTTATAAATTTTATTTTTCAAAATGGACTTCATTTTCGGACTCAGAATATCGAAATTAGCCTAGGGTGAAATTTTGGTATTTTTCTGAAAACTTTCAATTTTTGATGAATAGTGAAACCACTAAGTGGTAGGTTAAAAACTGAATTTTGCATAAAACTTAATTTTACCGCTTCTGTGAATGGAATTTCAAAAATCCGAGAGACATGGTTAATATCAAGGACTAAAATGTGGTTCAATGAGATGAAAATAATTTTTTGGTGAATAGTAACTTTTTACTATTTTACCGCGGTTAATAGTAAATAGGGTAACTAAGGGTAAATATGATATTAATATTACCCTAACACATGTCCTAATACTATTGGACAAGTGTAATTCGACCAAAAACAAACTTAGGAATAAAATATGACCATTTAGGCCCACTTGGATTAGATTAGGACATTTATTATTAATTTATTTAAAGAAGGGTTAAAATAGTTAAAATCAAAGTTTAAAAAGTAAATCATTTTTAATATAGGGTTATACATAAGATAAATTCGATTGTAAATATTCATTAGAAATCTAAAAAGATTTCCTACATTATGGTATTTTATTTGTAATTTTTAGACATCAAATAATTTAATTTATTTATGACACAAAGATGATGCAGTAATTATCTTATTAATGAAATATTGAAAAAATTGATAATATAAATACCAAAATAAATGTAATTTGAGACTTTTTATGAATTCCACTAATTTTCTAGGTTACTATGATATATTAGTGTTGATTTAATCAACTTGGTTCGAACATATAATTCTGTTATGACTTTCACAAAAATCATATATCAAATAGTGTCAAAATTGACACAAAATAGTTTTTAAATCAAATATTATATTATTAATTGTTATTTTATTCCTAAAAATCTAAGGTTCGGCCAAATGACTTAGATAAGGATATATATATTAATAATAAACAATTTGGGGTTCGTTTGGCATGTTATAGAAAGTTTATTAACCATATAGTGAAAGAAAACAAAAAGACACGGTAAAAGTTAAATTAATTAACTTAGAGTTAAATCTAATTGATAAGGTTAAAATAATACCCTAAACTTGTCTAAATCCTATTGGTTGATAGGATTTCGACCCTTCCCCACTTTATCTTCCAAATAAGACCATTTGGAACCATTATAAACCGATTTTGACTTTAATATAAAATAATATTTTGAGATATTCCTAAGGTGCCCCTCTCCTCCCTTATAAAAGGGCACCTCCTCCCCCTCCTCCTCACACCAAGCTCGGCCAACCCCTGCCATTTTCCCTTCTCCACTTCCCTAGAATAATCCTAGAGGTCCTGGTCTTCTCCAAAGACCAATCTTAGTTCCTTAAGTGGAGGATTCAAAAAGGCGTTCCAAAGAAGAGGTAATATCCATTACCGATCTTTTCAATTTCTTTCTTCTTCAACTTCTTCTTCTTCAGTTGTTTCATGATAAAGTAATAACATCAGTATTACTTACATATTGATATGTTATTATAAATATGAAACAACCCTAATTCACCTTCTATCCATCCTACGGAAAAATGAAATCACCGCGCGTGCGTACGTACGGAATACCGTCTCCACGCCGTGGTGTAATCTATTTTCCACCATCACCTTACAAGGATGGGTATAATGGTGTAATGAGTAACTATATATGATTATTATTAAGTAATATTGATACTGAAATAATATATATATATACTCCAATACAATTCCATGATCATAGGAACGATATCTTCACTCGTGCGTACGTACGGAATACCGTCTCCACGATGTGATGCGACTCGTTCTACATGATCTTCATTTCATAATGATTGTATAAATGAATTGAATGAATGAATATGGTATATACTACACTAATACCATTCTGGAAATTAATTATCTATAACCTAAAGATAAGAATAAGAATTTATTCGACAAAACACGCATAAGAACAAAAAGTTATAAAGACCCGAGTAACAAGTAACAATGAAATATTACTAACAAGAAGCTAATAATATGACCATATATGATCTCATATGTAACGCCCCGACCCCAGCTACCCAGAGTCGGTGCATTACTTCGTAACATTGGCATGATCACAAGAAAGATCAAATCCCGAAAGACCGATTGGTTTAGTAGCCTTGGAAACACTAGATATAATCATAAAGTTTTACATTACATTTCAAAGTGAAAAACTACTACAACAACAAAGTCTTCATATCCACACTATTAACCCCTCATAATATCCCTGCAAGTCATTCATAATTTACTTCTTCACTACCTGGGAAAAATAAAACATAGAAAAGGGGTGAGCTCAAATGCCCAGTAAGGATAACAATAAAGTGGAAACTTTCATAAATAAGAATAAACATTTAAGGCAATGTATAACTAAAACAAAAGCCTTTTAAATACGAACTTTCAACATGGTATGGCATAAATAAAATGAAATAATGCCATTTACTTATTCACATGGATATTCTACTAAATGAATAATCTCATGCAAAAATCAATAACCACTTTCATAATGTTGGAATGCATAATGCTAAACGTTAATTTCTTTGTCTAGGCCTCATCCCAAGACCTAGGGGTTACTTCTAACCGGAACCCAACCCGGAGTGCCTCTAATAACCGGACACCAACCCGGAGTGCCTCTAATAACCGGACACCAACCCGGAGTGCCTCTAATAACCGGACACCAACCCGGAGGGCATACTTTTACCAGTCCCTAACCTGGAGGGCTTACTTTAACCAGTCCCCAACCTGGAGGGCTTACTTTTACCGGTCCCCAACCCGGAACATACTTGTTTAGCACATTCATCTGAAGAAAAGTTTGAAATATAACATAAACATTCGGATTAAAACTAGCATACGAAATGTCAATAGTTTCACCATAAACTATGAATGGTATAAAATAGCACATCCACAGTCAAACATATCACAAAACCTTCAATACAATATAGAAGTTTTGTATTATAATAAATCAACTTCAAATAAGCGTAAAATCCATTAAAGGATGTTGACATAGATGAAATCAAAACACTTTTTAGAGAAATATCTCTTTCTATTTTTGAAATCATTTAAGAGCCATATAAAATAAAACATTTTCTTGAAAATATTCTTGTAAGCTTGTAAGGAAAGCTTTGACGATTTTATAACGGCGGAAAATAACCGCACCCGCCGTATAAGTAAAAAAAACATTCTTATCTTAATTCTGTCGAAAAGGTTAAAAAGGACCTTGTTTTGAAAACGACGGAAAGATTCCTTTATAAACCTCTTACAAAAAGTCAAACAAGGGTATAAATGAATTTAACCCATATTCTTGTAAATAATAAATATGTTTTGAAATACATTTCGAAGAAACATGGATGTGGATGATAAAGAAATCCCAGTAGATTATTACGTATAAACAACCTCGGATAATGAAGAGATTGTGAAATAACCCTAACCAATTCGGTAACTTATGAAATATACAACCCATGAAAGAGGTATCATACAATGAATATGTAAATACACATAAATTAGATTGTATTACACAAAGAATATAATTATGGGTAGTACATATACCACACAAAAGGTGATGGTGGCAATATGACATAAATCTCACGGAAATAAGGAGTGAGATGAAAACCCCTTACCTTGTACTTTTCCTTGGTTGGGGTAGGTTAACCTCCTGTATAATGGTTAAATAATTGTTATTAAATTACACAAGAATCATATGCATTCATATGATATCATATATGATCTTTTAACATTGCTTTGTTAATAATATCTTAGTATTATCGTTGTTTCGGGTGTTAACTTACTCGTTTTCGTTTATATGTTTTGTTACGTAAGACATGTTTGTAAAGGATAGGTTGTATATTATTCAAATCCAGAATGATATCAATTCCTTAAACATCATTTTTAAATCATCAAATGATAATTATACTTGAATGGATACGATGGAGAATGAATCTCATCGCGTTCGTGGAGACGGTAGTCCGTACGTACGCACGAGCGACAATATCATTCTTTTGATATTAAAATAATATATAAATGGATGGTATATCATATATACAGAATCATTAACATGTTATATTTATTATTTACATGATTTACACATCATTATTATACCCATCCAAATAATATTATATTGAATAACAATTACACCACGACGTGGAGACGGTAAGCCGTACGTACGCACGTATGGTGACATGTTATTCAAAGGGTGGATAGAATACTGAATATGGTTGTACCATACTTATAATAACATCACAGTATATGTGAGATACTGGAGTTATTATTTCAGAATGGTAAGAACAAAGGAAGAAGAAGTGGAAGAAGAAATGAACTTAGAAAAGGGTGGTGAAATCATTACCTCTTCTTCGGGTTCTTCCTTTTGATTTGATCAAAAGGGCTTCTTAGGTTGGCTTTCTGATCAAACTAAGGCCTCTAGGTTGTATTGAGGGATGTTGGGAGAGTATTTGGGCAGAGTTTGGCCGAACCAAAAGGCTTTGAAGGTGTGAAGAAATGAGAAGGAGGAGTGCCCTTTTATAAGAGGGGTGAGGGGCACCTTTGGAAAAGCTAGAAATATTAATTTATAATAAATTCATATTCGGTTTCTAAAGGCTCCAAAGTTGACTATTCAAATGATGAGGTGGGGATAGGTCGAAAGCAACTCATCCAATAGAATTTAGACAGGTTTGGGTACCTATATTAACCTTATCTTTAAGTATTAACTCTAAGTTAATTAGTTTCACTTTTACAATGTATCTTTGTATTTTATATATTATGGTTAATAAACTTACTATATACATCCAAGAGACCCCCAAGTGGTCCATTAATGATTAACCTATCATGATATAAGTCTCTTGTCCGAACCTTAGATTTTTAGGAATTTAATATCAATTAATAATATAATATTTGTTTTAAGAATTGTTTTATGTCAATTTTGACACTATTCATTAGTTGATTTTTGTGAAACTCATAACAGATTTATTACTTCGAACAAAGTCAATTAAATCAATCCTAATATATCATATTATCCTAGAAAATTAGTTTAATTCATTAAAAGTTTCATATTATATTTATTTGGGTATTTATAATATCACTTATTTTAATTTTTCACTATTATAGTAATTACTGCATCATCATTGTGTCATAGATAAAATAAATTATTTAATGTCTAAAAATTATAAGTAAAATATCATTATGTAGGAAATCTTTTTAGCATTCTAATGAATATTTATAATCGAAAATCCAACATGTATAACCCTATGTAAAAATTGTTCTTCTAAAAGATGTAAGCTTATGCCATTTTTATTTTTATTTTAACTTTATTAATATAAAGTGTCCCTACCACATACAAGTGGCTCCAAGGGGTCCCCAAATTGACCCAAGGATGACCATGGTCGGGTATGTGTCCACCAATAAGGTTAGGACACGTTTTAGGGTAATTTTGTATTATTATAATATTATTTTTTTAACCATTATTTACCGGATTTACCCTTTAACCATGGTAAATAAAATATTTACCACAGTAACTATTCAAAATGTCTAAAAATAAAAGTTACCTATTTACACAATTTGAACATCCTGATTCCAAATATGGAATCCATTTTCCTAAATTCAAAACACAGAAGTGGCAGAAATTAATTTAAAATTAATTCCCGCTGTCAAAACAAAAAGCGTGTTTTTAAGAGATAATAACTACCAAAAGATTGACACTTGTTTCTGTTCGGTTTAATTGTAAAATTATGTCCAATGACCAACATTATATTAAATGGTAAAAATATATTCTAAATATACTTTAAAACTACTAAAATTCATAATTTATCACTATTAATTATTTTGATTAAAAAAGTTGTTTTTAATTAAAATTTAGTAATTTTCACTATTCATCAAAATATGAAAGTTATCCGAAAAGTACCAAAATTTCACCTTAGGCTAAATTCGATATTCCGAATCCAAGAATGAAGTCCATTTTAAAATATAAAATATATATGATTTCAAAAAGTAGGTATTACTATTTACAACGGCTAGTTTAATTAGTTGTGGTGTGTGTTAGAACTCGAGGTTGCGTACAACACACGCTATCGCATTATTCGAAGGGAAACGTACCGTATAAGCTTGGGATGTTTCATTTTAAATTTTTTATGTCCCCATTTAGTCAAAAAGTTTAAAATATAGTATTTAAAAATGGTTCACTATTAAAATTTGATAAAAGTGCAATACTGAAAATGAATTTGTTCTTGCATTATATCTAAGAAACTCATAATATGGATTCTAAAATTATAAGGATTACATAAAATTTAAAATTTATCTAATACTATTCATGACCTCTTTTGAATGGATTGTTTGTTAAGTCATGGTGAAATTGAAATCGGTGTTGCGTGTAATGAAAGTTATTGAATTATTTTGAAGAAATAACACACTATGAAATCTTGGGGTGTTACATTCTCCCCTCCTTCAATAAATTGCGTCCTCGCAATTTGAAATTGTTCTTCGAAAATAAAAGGTTGAAAGTAGAAAATATATTTGTGGGAAAACCCACATCGGAAATTAGGTTACTAAAATTTAGTCTTAATATGAGGAAAAGAGAGATCAAAGGGTCACCACCAAATTATGATCTCGATTAGGAGAACATTGGTGGAAATCAGAGACATATAATCGGAGGAAAAACGTAAATATTTATAGGTAGTGATTGAGGTCATCAATCACAAACAAGTATAAAATTGAGTTCCTTAAATTCATTAATCTATGATGAATTGAAATACCATCGGTTCAACAAAACATAGGGTATTATGATAACACATTTTTGACGTTTCAAAATATCCTAGTTGAAATCCCACATCGAAAAATGAATTAATGAGGCCTCTATTTAAAATAAAGAGTCGAAAGTATGAAGATTACCGAAAATAACACATACTAGGGTTCCATGTAGGAAAATATGGATATGGAAGAAAAATCTAACCATCAATTATCTGATGGAGAGTGGTAGAGAACATGGCTATAAAAAGGCCAACAATCCCAAAGCCATAAATTAGTGATGATTTAAGGTACCATCTAGGAAAACATTT
This sequence comes from Viscum album, assembly GCA_963277665.1. NCBI lineage: Eukaryota > Viridiplantae > Streptophyta > Magnoliopsida > Santalales > Viscaceae > Viscum > Viscum album. Next base: position 1,358,831,657 of record OY728159.1, read on the forward strand.
TTGTTCAAAGTTTCTTTTCTTAATATTGAGGAATTTATTTATGAGATTGGATAAGATCATAAGGAGATATACTTACTTTATAATTAGAGTTTTATCCATTAATAAATTTCTACCACAAACTCATCTTTCACTCTAAAAGATAATAGAATGTAAAAAAAAATTATATTTACACTATTCGTATAGGGTTCCAAAATAAACGAATTTATAATTCATCTACATGATCTTTTAATAAAAACTACATTATTTAATCCAGGACATCTCATGGTCCAGTGGTAGGTGATACACCCTTGTCGCCCTTCGGTTGCGGGTTCAAGTCTCGCAGCCTTGCCGGACGCGACGGGTTGCCGCCCGACCTCCGAGTTGTCCTTTTATGGCAATCCAAAATAATCCAAACTAGAACTATCCAAAATACTTCTGTCCAAACTCACAGTCTAACATTTATAAGGAAGGTAAACATAATATAGATCCTTTTTACCCCGTAATAGCATATGAATACCTTTATCTTGTATTCTTTTAATAAACTGAAACATCTTGAATTACCATATTCCTTATTGATTATATTCATGCTCCCTTATTCCATATAGAATGCTGTATATACTTCATCAATCCAAAAATGTTTTAAACCCCAAAAAAATGATGGAATATACAAATCATTAATCAGTTTCAAGGTAGTCAAGAATATCCAACATAATTTATCCAAATCAATCATATATTATTCTAAAATCACTAACTCGGTATCAGAACCATATTATGGTTTATATTTCTCTCAACCATATATTTTCCAAAAATTTATCATGCTATTGAGTCACTTTTCTTTGTTCCACACAATCTCAAGTCCTTAATGAAATAGTACTGCAGTACAATCCTTATATACTCCATAATTATTATAACAAGTACATTGTTGATACAACACTCAATTGACATAATCAACATAAGAACTCTAATCATTCCTCTTCATCTGTGGTAGTATCATAACTTGATTATTATCCAATAGCATCATTTGCGGCATAGTCTGATGACTGGGACATAGGTTCGCGTAGTGTCCAAACTCCTTGCAAATGAAGCATTGTACATTTGAAACCATTTTCTTACCCTTGCAGTCACGTACTTTGTGCCCTTTTCCTCCACACTTATAACAAACTCCCATTCCTTTCAGGCAAGTTCCAGGGTGTTTCTTTCCACAGTTACCACATATGGGAAAATTCTTCTTTTCCCTCTTCCCTTTATCCATCTTTCTCTCTTCCATCCTTTTCTTCTCTTGCTTCCCTTCAAAGCCATAGGACTCAGTAAACTCTTTACTTATCTTATCAACACATGATATTATTTCTTCATATGATGATAATACATGGGAGACTATTTCTCTTATAAATTCTAGCTTAAGACCATGAAAGATATGATCCTTCCTTCTCTTTGGATCATGTGCATTTCTGGAGTTCTCATTCCTTCTACTGGGCGCCATTTCTAAACAATGGCATACACTAGATCAGTTTATGAATCAAAATACATAATCCCATACTTATAAAACACTTAACATAAATTGAACTATTTATGGATATAATCCATAATCATAAAAATGTTTTCTTTGAGGAAGTATATACTCATAAACCCTTCATAATGATTTGTAAAGAAAATGAGAGTTATCCTAAGCATATCCCCCGGGAGTGTCGTAACCAAGAGTGCAGCAAGGCCCGTTGTCGTGCACCAGTTCCCGTTTGAGTCTAGCTCAAAGCGGTGTTTTCGGGTTTTACCCCTAGGTACATCTGTGCCAGAGCCGCCTCTACCTGCTCGTATCCAGACAGGGATGTATTGCTCGGAAAACTCACAAAATCTCTACAACACCAAAATTCTAGGAAGTTCTTCTATACTAATCCTCAAAGTTCATCTTAGGTCTACGTGCCCTAATCAGAGTTTATCTAAATCTAGCTTCCAAGGTTTGTACTAAACTTCCTCTGATACCAACTGTAACGCCCCGACCCCAGCTACCCAGAGTCGGTGCATTACTTCGTAACATTGGCATGATCACAAGAAAGATCAAATCCCGAAAGACCGATTGGTTTAGTAGCCTTGGAAACACTAGATATAATCATAAAGTTTTACATTACATTTCAAAGTGAAAAACTACTACAACAACAAAGTCTTCATATCCACACTATTAACCCCTCATAATATCCCTGCAAGTCATTCATAATTTACTTCTTCACTACCTGGGAAAAATAAAACATAGAAAAGGGGTGAGCTCAAATGCCCAGTAAGGATAACAATAAAGTGGAAACTTTCATAAATAAGAATAAACATTTAAGGCAATGTATAACTAAAACAAAAGCCTTTTAAATACGAACTTTCAACATGGTATGGCATAAATAAAATGAAATAATGCCATTTACTTATTCACATGGATATTCTACTAAATGAATAATCACATGCAAAAATCAATAACCACTTTCATAATGTTGGAATGCATAATGCTAAACGTTAATTTCTTTGTCTAGGCCTCATCCCAAGACCTAGGGGTTACTTCTAACCGGAACCCAACCCGGAGTGCCTCTAATAACCGGACACCAACCCGGAGTGCCTCTAATAACCGGACACCAACCCGGAGTGCCTCTAATAACCGGACACCAACCCGGAGGGCATACTTTTACCAGTCCCTAACCTGGAGGGCTTACTTTAACCAGTCCCCAACCTGGAGGGCTTACTTTTACCGGTCCCCAACCTGGAACATACTTGTTTAGCACATTCATCTGAAGAAAAGTTTGAAATATAACATAAACATTCGGATTAAAACAAGCATACGAAATGTCAATAGTTTCACCATAAACTATGAATGGTATAAAATAGCACATCCACAGTCAAACATATCACAAAACCTTCAATACAATATAGAAGTTTTGTATTATAATAAATCAACTTCAAATAAGCGTAAAATCCATTAAAGGATGTTGACATAGATGAAATCAAAACACTTTTTAGAGAAATATCTCTTTCTATTTTTGAAATCATTTAAGAGCCATATAAAATAAAACATTTTCTTGAAAATATTCTTGTAAGCTTGTAAGGAAAGCTTTGACGATTTTATAACGGCGGAAAATAACCGCACCCGCCGTATAAGTAAAAAAAAACATTCTTATCTTAATTCTGTCGAAAAGGTTAAAAAGGACCTTGTTTTGAAAACGACGGAAAGATTCCTTTATAAACCTCTTACAAAAAGTCAAACAAGGGTATAAATGAATTTAACCCATATTCTTGTAAATAATAAATATGTTTTGAAATACATTTCGAAGAAACATGGATGTGGATGATAAAGAAATCCCAGTAGATTATTACGTATAAACAACCTCGGATAATGAAGAGATTGTGAAATAACCCTTACCAATTCGGTAACTTATGAAATATACAACCCATGAAAGAGGTATCATACAATGAATATGTAAATACACATAAATTATATTGTATTACACAAAGAATATAATTATGGGTAGTACATATACCACACAAAAGGTGATGGTGGCAATATGACATAAATCTCACGGAAATAAGGAGTGAGATGAAAACCCCTTACCTTGTACTTTTCCTTGGTTGGGGTAGGTTAACCTCCTGTATAATGGTTAAATAATTGTTATTAAATTACACAAGAATCATATGCATTCATATGATATCATATATGATCTTTTAACATTGCTTTGTTAATAATATCTTAGTATTATCGTTGTTTCGGGTGTTAACTTACTCGTTTTCGTTTATATGTTTTGTTACGTAAGACATGTTTGTAAAGGATAGGTTGTATATTATTCAAATCCAGAATGATATCAATTCCTTAAACATCATTTTTAAATCATCAAATGATAATTATACTTGAATGGATACGATGGAGAATGAATCTCATCGCGTTCGTGGAGACGGTAGTCCGTACGTACGCACGAGCGACAATATCATTCTTTTGATATTAAAATAATATATAAATGGATGGTATATCATATATACAGAATCATTAACATGTTATATTTATTATTTACATGATTTACACATCATTATTATACCCATCCAAATAATATTATATTGAATAACAATTACACCACGACGTGGAGACGGTAAGCCGTACGTACGCACGTATGGTGACATGTTATTCAAAGGGTGGATAGAATACTGAATATGGTTGTACCATACTTATAATAACATCACAGTATATGTGAGATACTGGAGTTATTATTTCAGAATGGTAAGAACAAAGGAAGAAGAAGTGGAAGAAGAAATGAACTTAGAAAAGGGTGGTGAAATCATTACCTCTTCTTCGGGTTCTTCCTTTTGATTTGATCAAAAGGGCTTCTTAGGTTGGCTTTCTGATCAAACTAAGGCCTCTAGGTTGTATTGAGGGATGTTGGGAGAGTATTTGGGCAGAGTTTGGCCGAACCAAAAGGCTTTGAAGGTGTGAAGAAATGAGAAGGAGGAGTGCCCTTTTATAAGAGGGGTGAGGGGCACCTTTGGAAAAGCTAGAAATATTAATTTATAATAAATTCATATTCGGTTTCTAAAGGCTCCAAAGTTGACTATTCAAATGATGAGGTGGGGATAGGTCGAAAGCAACTCATCCAATAGAATTTAGACAGGTTTGGGTACCTATATTAACCTTATCTTTAAGTATTAACTCTAAGTTAATTAGTTTCACTTTTACAATGTATCTTTGTATTTTATATATTATGGTTAATAAACTTACTATATACATCCAAGAGACCCCCAAGTGGTCCATTAATGATTAACCTATCATGATATAAGTCTCTTGTCCGAACCTTAGATTTTTAGGAATTTAATATCAATTAATAATATAATATTTGTTTTAAGAATTGTTTTATGTCAATTTTGACACTATTCATTAGTTGATTTTTGTGAAACTCATAACAGATTTATTACTTCGAACAAAGTCAATTAAATCAATCCTAATATATCATATTATCCTAGAAAATTAGTTTAATTCATTAAAAGTTTCATATTATATTTATTTGGGTATTTATAATATCACTTATTTTAATTTTTCACTATTATAGTAATTACTGCATCATCATTGTGTCATAGATAAAATAAATTATTTAATGTCTAAAAATTATAAGTAAAATATCATTATGTAGGAAATCTTTTTAGCATTCTAATGAATATTTATAATCGAAAATCCAACATGTATAACCCTATGTAAAAATTGTTCTTCTAAAAGATGTAAGCTTATGCCATTTTTATTTTTATTTTAACTTTATTAATATAAAGTGTCCCTACCACATACAAGTGGCTCCAAGGGGTCCCCAAATTGACCCAAGGATGACCATGGTCGGGTATGTGTCCACCAATAAGGTTAGGACACGTTTTAGGGTAATTTTGTATTATTATAATATTATTTTTTTAACCATTATTTACCGGATTTACCCTTTAACCATGGTAAATAAAATATTTACCACAGTAACTATTCAAAATGTCTAAAAATAAAAGTTACCTATTTACACAATTTGAACATCCTGATTCCAAATATGGAATCCATTTTCCTAAATTCAAAACACAGAAGTGGCAGAAATTAATTTAAAATTAATTCCCGCTGTCAAAACAAAAAGCGTGTTTTTAAGAGATAATAACTACCAAAAGATTGACACTTGTTTCTGTTCGGTTTAATTGTAAAATTATGTCCAATGACCAACATTATATTAAATGGTAAAAATATATTCTAAATATACTTTAAAACTACTAAAATTCATAATTTATCACTATTAATTATTTTGATTAAAAAAGTTGTTTTTAATTAAAATTTAGTAATTTTCACTATTCATCAAAATATGAAAGTTATCCGAAAAGTACCAAAATTTCACCTTAGGCTAAATTCGATATTCCGAATCCAAGAATGAAGTCCATTTTAAAATATAAAATATATATGATTTCAAAAAGTAGGTATTACTATTTACAACGGCTAGTTTAATTAGTTGTGGTGTGTGTTAGAACTCGAGGTTGCGTACAACACACGCTATCGCATTATTCGAAGGGAAACGTACCGTATAAGCTTGGGATGTTTCATTTTAAATTTTTTATGTCCCCATTTAGTCAAAAAGTTTAAAATATAGTATTTAAAAATGGTTCACTATTAAAATTTGATAAAAGTGCAATACTGAAAATGAATTTGTTCTTGCATTATATCTAAGAAACTCATAATATGGATTCTAAAATTATAAGGATTACATAAAATTTAAAATTTATCTAATACTATTCATGACCTCTTTTGAATGGATTGTTTGTTAAGTCATGGTGAAATTGAAATCGGTGTTGCGTGTAATGAAAGTTATTGAATTATTTTGAAGAAATAACACACTATGAAATCTTGGGGTGTTACATCATATCAATATGTATGATTCTGGAATAAGTCAATAACATTATTTAAACCATTATACAGGAGCTTCGGAAACGAACAAAGCAAATCGGACCTAAGGTAAGGGAAATATCACAATCTCATTTTTATCCGAGATTGTTTATTCGTAAGTATTTACTGGGGTGTATTTTATCATCCACATCCATGTTCCCTCAATATGTAATATTGTTTCCATCCACTTGAAATAGTTTAAATCCAATTTTACCCTTAGGTGAGTTTTTAGTAAAGAATATGAAAGGAATCTTTTGTCGTTTTTCCGTACGAGGTACTTTTTGACTTTTCCGACAAAAGTACGAAGAATGTTTTTTTTAACTTATACGGCATGAATGGATTTTTAAAACATTACTTCAAAGAATCTTCCTTTACAAGTTTTCAAGTTTATTTTTAATCAACTTCTTTTATTTTAAAGTTGTATGACATGTTATGAAAGGAAAATTGTTTTTGAAGAAGAAAGGATATTTTCCTCAAGAATTCAATACAAGTGTTTTATCAAAATTATTTTCCATCTAAGATAATAAAGGGTTCTGTTTCTATCCATATTTTTACATTGGTTTGACTATGTTGTGATGGAATTATGTTTATGAATTCCTTTATCATATATGAATTGATTTATGATGTCATGATGTTTCAAGAATCCCATTTTTGTTATATGTGTTATGCGATGATGTATGTTTTATGATTATGTGGCACGCATAAGAAAGGATTCATTATAAGATGGGTGGGACCTATATCTCCCTCCAATGCATTGGGTAAAGATTTTATATCTCATGAGATAGGCATGGCTGGAACGGAAGGTTATTTCGGTTCAGTGATACAGGACTGAAACGAGGAGTGAACTCGGTTCAGAAAGGGACTTTGTCCACTAAGATAGTCTTGGCAATGAGTCATGACTAACAAGAAATGATTTTCCATGATTATGTGTGCATGCCACAAAGTTTCAAGTTTTATGTTATGGGGATCTCATTTTCACTTCTATGATTTATTCCATGTTAAGATATTATGATCTCTTTTGCAGGTTTTGATTTTCATAAAGATATGATATGATTTTTATTTCCTTTATTTGCCCTTGCTGAGCATTTGAGCTCACCCTTTTATGTTTTCTTTTCCCCAGGTCAGGAAGATGGATATTAAGTAGAATATGCTAAAAGGGACCCTAGATATGATGAAATAAATGGGAGACACTGTAGAAGATTTATGAACCATTTGTTTATGTTTCCCCAGTTTCTAAAGACACTATACCTATACGGTCCTTTGTGGTTTTGTCATATGTTGTAATAAGAGTGATTCAATTTTGAAGTATTAACAATGTATGTAAAGTGTGGGTCATTATAGTTGGTATCAGAGGAAAGGTATAGTCAACCTTTGGAAACTAGGATGTGAAAGCCTTAGTAAGAACCCTAAGGATAAGTCTAAGCATAGAACACAATCTTAGTGTTTTAGAAATGGCCTTGAATAACCTAGGATAAGACCTTAAGCATGAAAATTTTATTCTTGAATTATGTGGTTTCCTATTATAATTAGTGTTGCTCACACTATTCTTCTTGGTTTTAGTCAATGGCTGGAACCCGAAGGAACCGTGTTAATGCGGAATGCGATGGGCAATGCAATGATTGTCCCCCTGAGCAACCAAACGATATGGGAGCTGGAATGCAAAATCTTGTAGCCATGCTCACACAACTTTCTCAAGCTATGAATCATGCAGGATTTCCAAACGAACAAAGAAGGGAGCAACATTCTGTTGAATCCTTCATGAGGCAGCGTCCACCATCTTTCAGCGGGTCTACTGATCCATTAGTTGCTGAACAATGGATTAGTACTACTGAAAAGATATTTTCAGTTCTTCAATGTTCTGAGCATGATAAAGTCATCCTAGCAGTGTATCGTTTGGAAGGAGATGCGGATCAATGGTGGAATCTTGTTAAGAATACGAGGCAAAGGGATGAAATTGAGTCTATGGAATGGGACGAGTTCAAGAACTTATTTTTCAATAAGTACTTCCCTCGTATTCTCCGAACAAAGATGGAGAAAGAGTTCCTTGAACTGAAGCAAAGGGATGATGAATCTGTTAGTACCTATGAAGCAAATTTTACAAGACTTGCAAGGTACGCTTCTGGTATTATTATCCAACCTGAGAGTAAGATCGATCGATTCTTTAGTGGCTTAAAACCAAGTCTTCGAAGGGCGTTAGCCATAAGGGACTTCAATAGCTACGAGGAAATCGTTCGATGTGCTCTCAAAGTCGAGATGGAGATTGGAGTAACCCATCAGTCACATGGGTTTGATAAGAAGAGGAAGATGGAATTCAAAGAAAAATCTAAAGAGCACACGGAAAAGAAGATGAACTTTCCATTATGCTCAAAGTGTGGAAAGAAACATGGAGGGAGTTGTCTTAAAGGGACAAGTAAATGTTTTAAATGTGGAAAGGAAGGCCATCGGGCATTTGAATGCCGTGATAATGGGAAGAAGATGTCTAATGATGCAAACAAAGGAAGGGATACACAGAATGAACCTGCTACACTTCAATGTTTCAAGTGCAAGGAGATGGGGCATTATGCCAATCAATGCCCAAATCCAAGGGTTGATGATGATGGTCGACGTCAACAAACTCTTAAGGCTAAAGACAAAGGAAAGTCACATGCAATTTCTATCAGCGAGGTGGAGTACGATAACGATGTGGTGAAAGGTACACTTACCACCCACTCTAAAGTAGCAAATGTTTTATTTGATTCTGGATCCACCCACTCTTTTATTTCTGAAAAATTTTCTAAGGGTATCACCGTATTACCTCAACAATTAGATGTTGAGTTAGCTGTGACAACACCTAATGGCACATCAATCGCATCAGAAGTTTATAATTCTTCTCCGATCGAAGTTTGTGGGAAAGTGCTTCCTGCAAATCTTGTGATCCTTCCTTTAGTGGAATTTGATGTGATTCTTGGCATGGATTGGCTTTCTCTACATAGAGCTCATATCGATTGCCAAAGAAGGGAAGTCACATTTCATATTCCAGATCAATCTACGATCGTCTATCAATGCAAGGATGAACATAACCTTCCAGTGGAAATTTCTTCCATCTTATGGGTATTGATTCCACTAAATGAAGGTTATTTATCTCAAATGGTTGGTGAGAAACTCACGATTAAGAATATGCCCATTGTACGGGAGTTTGATGATGTATTTCCGGAGGAATTACCGGGTCTTCCACCAAATCGTGAAGTTGAGTTTTCAATAGAACTCGTACCGGGTGCTTTGCCTATTTCAAAGACACCTTATAGAATGGCCCCAATTGAGTTGCAGGAATTGAAGAAGCAACTCCAAGAGAATCTTGATAAGGGATTCATACGCCCTAGTGCGTCACCTTGGGGAGCACCTGTTCTATTTGTTAAGAAGAAAGATGGATCAATGAGACTCTGCATTGATTATCGAGAACTTAACAAGATCACTATCAAGAACAAATATCCTCTCCCACGCATTGATGACTTATTTGACCAACTACGCGGAGCTCAATACTTTTCCAAGATTGATCTTCGTTCAGGGTATCATCAATTAAGGGTCAAAAGGGAGGATATACCAAAGACGGCTTTCCGTACAAGGTATGGACACTATGAATTTATAGTGATGCCATTTGGTCTTACTAATGCCCCTGCTATCTTCATGGATCTAATGAATAGAGTCTTTAGAGACTATCTTGATCAATTTGTGGTAGTCTTTATAGACGATATTCTTGTCTATTCAAAGAGCAAGGAAGAGCATGAAGATCACTTGAGAATTATATTGAAGACCCTGAGAAAGGAGAAGCTTTATGCCAAATTTACCAAGTGTGAATTTTGGCTTCAAAAAGTTTCATTTTTGGGTCATATAATCTCAAAAGAGGGGATATCTATGGATCCAGCAAAAACAGAGGTTATCGAAAGATGGTCAAGACCAACAACAGTAACTGAGATCCGAAGTTTTCTTGGTTTGGCTGGATATTATCGACGTTTTGTAAAAGATTTTTCACGATTATCTAATCCACTCACCAAGTTGACTCGGAAAGGAGTTAAGTTTGTCTGGACAGAGGAATGTGAAGAGAATTTCAAGGAGTTGAAAAGAAGGTTATCCAGTGCACCTGTGCTCACACTGCCTTGTAGTGGAGAAAGGTTTGTGATCTACAGTGATGCATCCAAGAAGGGATTGGGGTGTGTTCTTATGCAAAATGATATGGTGATAGCTTATGCCTCACGACAGTTGAAAATCCATGAGCAAAATTACCCAACACATGATTTGGAGTTGGCTGCGGTAATCTTTGCATTAAAGATTTGGAGGCATTACCTTTATGGTGAAAGGTGTGATATTTATACTGATCATAAAAGTTTAAAGTATATTTTCACACAAAAGAAGTTGAATATGCGCCAAAGAAGATGGTTGGAGCTGATTAAGGATTATGACTGCTCAATCCATTACCACCCTGGGAAAGAAAACAAGGTGGCAGATGCATTAAGTCGACAAGACCATGCTAGTTTATCCATGATGAGGATCACAAAAGATCCAATATTTATGGATTTACAAAGGATGGATCTTGGAATTATAATGGAAGGGGAAAAATCTTATCTTTCTCAAATGAATGTTCAACCATCTATACATGTGAAGATTAAAGAGGCACAGAAAGAAGATGTCGAGTTACAAAAGAAGGTGAGAAATGTTCCTGAATTCAACCTTGATTGTGATGGGATAATAAAGTTCAGGAATCGTGTTTGCGTTCCTCCCATCCCCGAATTAAAGAATGAGCTGCTGGATGAGGCTCATAGTTCATCATTTTCTATTCATCCTGGAAGCACGAAGATGTATAGGGACCTGAAAGAGTACTTCTGGTGGGATGGCATGAAAAGAGATGTTGCTGAATATGTCTCTCGATGCTTGGTTTGTCAACAAGTTAAAGCTGAGAGACAGAAGTCTAAGGGGATGTTACAACCATTACCCATACCCGAATGGAAATGGGAAAACATCACTATGGACTTTGTCACAGGACTTCCTAAAACATCCAAAGGCAATAATGCTATCTGGGTCATAGTTGATCGTCTTACAAAGTCTGCACACTTCATTGCTATTAGAGAGGATTTCTCTCTAGATCAGCTTGCCAGGATATATGTAAAGGAAGTGGTAAGATTGCATGGAGTACCACTTTCTATTATATCTGATCGAGATCCGAGATTTACCTCGAAGTTCTGGCGAAGTCTTCAGCATACTCTGGATACAGAGTTGAGTTTCAGCACTGCTTATCATCCCCAGACAGACGGTCAGTCTGAGAGAACAATTCAAACCCTAGAAGATATGTTGAGAGCTTGCTCTATGGATTTCAAAGGAGGTTGGGATCAACACCTACCTTTGGTGGAATTTTCTTATAATAATAGCTTTCACTCCAGTATTCAGATGGCTCCTTATGAAGCTCTCTATGGAAAGAAATGCAGGACTCCAACTTGCTGGGATGAAGTTGGGGAAAGAAAGCTATTAGGACCTGATCTCGTTGATGAAATGGCAGAAAAGGTTAGATCTATTCAACAACACATAAGAGCAGCTCAAAGTCGACAGAAAAGTCATGCCGACAACCGAAGAAAAGACCTAGAGTTTGAAGTGGGCGATAAAGTGTTCTTACGAATATCTCCCTGGAAGAGGGTTATGAGATTTGGAAAGAAGGGGAAGTTGAGCCCTAGATATATCGGTCCTTTTGAAATACTGGATCGTGTTGGGAAGGTAGCTTACCGATTGGCGCTTCCACCGAATCTCTCTCAAGTTCACGATGTGTTCCACGTATCTCTCCTGAGAAAGTACATACCAGATCCTTCACATGTACTCAGCTCAGAAGTTGTACCGCTGGAGCAAGATCTTTCTTATGAAGAACAGCCGATAGAGATTCTAGATCGTAGCGAAAAAGTCCTACGAAACAAGACCACTCGCTTGGTGAAAGTTTTATGGAGGAACCACCAACTTGAAGAAGCTACATGGGAGCTTGAGGATATGATGAGGGAGAAGTATCCTCATCTATTTGTTACAAAGTGACGAATTTCGAGGGCGAAATTCTTTTTAAGGGGGGTAGAATGTAACACCCGAGACTTTTATGTTATATAAATTATCAAAGGAATCTTTTTCTACGCAACACTTGCTTGACTTGCTTTACACGCAATCGCGACCTTCCTCGATAGCTTGCGTCGTACGCAATACCGAGTTTCACTAAAATGCTATTAAAACTAGTCGTTATGAATAGTAATAACCACTTTTTGAAATTTTATAAATTTTATTTTTCAAAATGGACTTCATTTTCGGACTCAGAATATCGAAATTAGCCTAGGGTGAAATTTTGGTATTTTTCTGAAAACTTTCAATTTTTGATGAATAGTGAAACCACTAAGTGGTAGGTTAAAAACTGAATTTTGCATAAAACTTAATTTTACCGCTTCTGTGAATGGAATTTCAAAAATCCGAGAGACACGGTTAATATCAAGGACTAAAATGTGGTTCAATGAGATGAAAATAATTTTTTGGTGAATAGTAACTTTTTACTATTTTACCGCGGTTAATAGTAAATTGGGTAACTAAGGGTAAATATGATATTAATATTACCCTAACACATGTCCTAATACTATTGGACAAGTGTAATTCGACCAAAAACAAACTTAGGAATAAAATATGACCATTTAGGCCCACTTGGATTAGATTAGGACATTTATTATAAATTTATTTAAAGAAGGGTTAAAATAGTTAAAATCAATGTTTAACAAGTAAATCATTTTTAATATAGGGTTATACATAAGATAAATTCGATTGTAAATATTCATTAGAAAGCTAAAAAGATTTCCTACATGATGGTATTTTATTTGTAATTTTTAGACATCAAATAATTTAATTTATTTATGACACAAAGATGATGCAGTAATTATCTTATTAATGAAATATTGAAACAATTGATAATATAAATACCAAAATAAATGTAATTTGAGACTTTTTATGAATTCCACTAATTTTCTAGGTTACTATGATATATTAGTGTTGATTGAATCAACTTGGTTCGAACATATAATTCTGTTATGACTTTCACAAAAATCATATATCAAATAGTGTCAAAATTGACACAGAATAGTTTTTAAATCAAATATTATATTATTAATTGTTATTTTATTCCTAAAAATCTAAGGTTCGGCCAAATGACTTAGATAAGGATATATATATTAATAATAAACAATTTGGGGTTCGTTTGGCATGTTATAGAAAGTTTATTAACCATATAGTGAAAGAAAACAAAAAGACACGGTAAAAGTTAAATTAATTAACTTAGAGTTAAATCTAATTGATAAGGTTAAAATAATACCCTAAACTTGTCTAAATCCTATTGGTTGATAGGATTTCGACCCTTCCCCACTTTATCTTCGAAATAAGACCCTTTGGAACCATTATAAACCGATTTTGACTTTAATATAAAATAATATTTTGAGATATTCCTAAGGTGCCCCTCTCCTCCCTTATAAAAGGGCACCTCCTCCCCCTCCTCCTCACACCAAGCTCGGCCAACCCCTGCCATTTTCCCTTCTCCACTTCCCTAGAATAATCCTAGAGGTCCTGGTCTTCTCCAAAGACCAATCTTAGTTCCTTAAGTGGAGGATTCAAAAAGGAGTTCCAAAGAAGAGGTAATATCCATTACCGATCTTTTCAATTTCTTTCTTCTTCAACTTCTTCTTCTTCAGTTGTTTCATGATAAAGTAATAACATCAGTATTACTTACATACTGATATGTTATTATAAATATGAAACAACCCTAATTCACCTTCTATCCATCCTACGGAAAAATGAAATCACCGCGCGTGCGTACGTACGGAATACCGTCTCCACGCCGTGGTGTAATCTATTTTCCACCATCACCTTACAAGGATGGGTATAATGGTGTAATGATTAACTATATATGATTATTATTAAGTAATATTGATACTGAAATAATATATATATATACTCCAATACAATTCCACGATCATAGGAACGATATCATCACTCGTGCGTACGTACGGAATACCGTCTCCACGATGTGATGCGACTCGTTCTACATGATCTTCATTTCATAATGATTGTATAAATGAATTGAATGAATGAATATGGTATATACTACACTAATACCATTCTGGAAATTAATTATCTATAACCTAAAGATAAGAATAAGAATTTATTCGACAAAACACGCATAAGAACAAAAAGTTATAAAGACCCGAGTAACAAGTAACAATGAAATATTACTAACAAGAAGCTAATAATATGACCATATATGATCTCATATCAATATGTATGATTCTGGAATAAGTCAATAACATTATTTAAACCATTATACAGGAGCTTCGGACACGAACAAAGCAAATCGGACCTAAGGTAAGGGAAATATCACAATCTCATTTTTATCCGAGATTGTTTATTCGTAAGTATTTACTGGGGTGTATTTTATCATCCACATCCATGTTCCCTCAATATGTAATATTGTTTCCATCCACTTGAAATAGTTTGAATCCAATTTTACCCTTAGGTGAGTTTTTAGTAAAGAATATGAAAGGAATCTTTTGTCGTTTTTCCGTACGAGGTACTTTTTGACTTTTCCGACAAAAGTACGAAGAATGTTTTTTTTAACTTATACGGCATGAATGGATTTTTAAAACATTACTTCAAAGAATCTTCCTTTACAAGTTTTCAAGTTTATTTTTAATCAACTTCTTTTATTTTAAAGTTGTATGACATGTTATGAAAGGAAAATTGTTTTTGAAGAAGAAAGGATATTTTCCTCAAGAATTCAATACAAGTGTTTTATCAAAATTATTTTCCATCTAAGATAATAAAGGGTTCTGTTTCTATCCATATTTTTACATTGGTTTGACTATGTTGTGATGTAATTATGTTTATGAATTCCTTTATCATATATGAATTGATTTATGATGTCATGATGTTTCAAGAATCCCATTTTTGTTATATGTGTTATGCGATGATGTATGTTTTATGATTATGTGGCACACATAAGAAAGGATTCATTATAAGATGGGTGGGACCTATATCTCCCTCCAATGCATTGGGTAAAGATTTTATATCTCATGAGATAGGCATGGCTGGAACGGAAGGTTATTTCGGTTCAGTGATACAGGACTGAAACGAGGAGTGAACTCGGTTCAGAAAGGGACTTTGTCCACTAAGATAGTCTTGGCAATGAGTCATGACTAACAAGAAATGATTTTCCATGATTATGTGTGCATGCCACAAAGTTTCAAGTTTTATGTTATGGGGATCTCATTTTCACTTCTATGATTTATTCCATGTTAAGATATTATGATCTCTTTTGCAGGTTTTGATTTTCATAAAGATATGATATGATTTTTATTTCCTTTATTTGCCCTTGCTGAGCATTTGAGCTCACCCTTTTATGTTTTCTTTTCCCCAGGTCAGGAAGATGGATATTAAGTAGAATATGCTAAAAGGGACCCTAGATATGATGAAATAAATGGGAGACACTGTAGAAGATTTATAAACCAGTTGTTTATGTTTCCCCAGTTTCTAAAGACACTATACCTATACGGTCCTTTGTGGTTTTGTCATATGTTGTAATAAGAGTGATTCAATTTTGAAGTATTAACAATGTATGTAAAGTGTGGGTCGTTATACTTAGGGTTATGAGATCGAACCAAGAGCAGTTCCAGGTGATGGTAGCCAAGATTCATTTACAAATTAAGGTCATGGAAGAGACAGTGGGACCCAACTGTGGGTTCAATGGATGGTGGCTGCTACAACACTACAGGTATTCCCGGCTTCAGATTGTCGACCTTCATGCCAAGTGCATGCCATGGAGCTTCCAGGGTTATAGTAGGCTGGTTAGTTGACGATGGTCAGAGGTGCACCATGGGTGTAGTTGTGTTTTTGGTTTTTTTACATTTAATTTTTAGGAAGGTCCATTTTGGGTGCACAAGTTAAATGTATGGACTAACCAAATATTTTTTCATATATTGGAATTTTTTCTGATTCATTACATATATATATAAATATATATATCTATATATATATGTATGAGGTTCCTGACACTAGGACTTCTATGTGAGCATAATTAGATGCATTATTTTTAAGGTCTGTTGGCATAGGGGCATCAAGGTGATGTGGGGTCCTTGAGGTGTGTTGGAATTTGATCATCATTTTTATGCAGTACTAGATTGAGGTGTGAGGCACCCATACTTTTGAACATCTATTGAGATGCGAGACCTCATTGGTTCCATGTGTGACATGGGTACGAGGTGGGAACTAATGTGGTGCAGAATTTTGATGGGTGTTGGGTATGACATGGGAGAACCTGATGAGGTTAAAGAGTGACAATGCATCACATAAGGACTTTTGAGTCCAGGTATGGTCAAAGGACCATCAGTTTGTTTGAGCTTTTGGTCAGGATGAGACCGAGGTAGGTCACTACTAAGGTGGGGATCCCCTTGAGTCAGTTGACCTGTACCCTTTAAACGAGGTAGTCTGGGTTAATTTGAAATGGATGGGTATGTTTGGTACCCTCTATGGGTTTCTTAGTAGCTCAGGGATGTGATATGTTATGGTGGGGAGATTGTAACATCCTAGGTTTTTGAAACTGGTTGAAATCCGCTACCTTTTGAATTTTTGGAAATGGTGGGAATGAAAATTTCTTTTTTGATCATTAAAACCCTATTAAAAGTCTTTATTGAACCCAATGTATTATTTTTTATGGGTTTAGAGGTTTATAGAAATCCTCAAGTGTTCTAATGGGTTTCGGGTGTGTCAAAGGCCTCAAGACCCAGTTTTAAAGGTTGTAGGTCAAGGAACATGGTTTAGATAAACCATGCATCTTATCCTAGATAACCATACAACCCAATTTTCAACTACTGAATGGTTTTTCATACCATGAATGTTAGTTCTCAAGTAAATTCATGAAACTCTATAGTTTTTTAGAGGGCTTTTTCACAGATTTCACATGGTTAGGGGAAACCATGTGCAAGCCACATGAGTAGTGCCACATAGATTGTACCTCAACAATGTAGATTTCATGGTTGCAAAATGATTTGGAAAACCATGAGGGATAACCATGAAGACTATTTAAATGGGTTAAATTACTTTTCTACCCATATTACCTTGTTCATTTTCTACTTATTCCCCCTTTCATCCTATGTGGGTCGCACATCATCAAGGAATAACTTCCCATCTCTTCTCCTCCTAGGGTGTGAGCTATCTCCCTCATCTGACCTCTATTTCATCTATCAATGAGTTCATTGGAACCATATCAGTAAGGCTCTCCTCACCCATTCTTTTCTTCTCCTTTTATCTCACCTCATGGACCTCTAAATCATTGGGAGTCATTTTTTCCTATTTTTAGGGAATTCGATGGAAATTCCTATTTCTTCTAAATCACTTCAATTTAGGGGATAATATTAGATTTTCCTATGTCTATAACTCCAAGTTAAGTGGTTCATACCTTTATTCCTATTTTTACGGTTGTTTCGGGAGTGAGGATTTTGGCACGCCATTGGTTATTTGAGAGAGACCCAAATAAAATTGAATTCTTGATGTTAAATTAATTGTATGACTTAATGGGATGCTGTTGGGAATGAAAAAACCTTATTCTCTAATGAGAGGTTGTCTTAGAGATCTCTGATAACCTTGGTAGTTAGGTCAGGGTGTGTTTCTTCTATTGAAATTAATTGGTTATTTAAATTGATGTGATTTATATATATGATTTTCCTGGGATATACTATTGTGATCCATGGGTTCATGGAGATATTGAGGTTTGAAATGGGGATGACCATTTGTATTTGAGGTGATTCAATTGTCTAGATGGGCTTGGACTAGGTTACATGGGTGATGTAACCACCGATTGGGAGAAATTTTCATCGGTTTAGGCGGAAAGGCCATCAGGTTTAGGGCATGACTCGTGAAATTATATGGAATGGCCATACGACTTGAGAGAAATGGTTTTAGGTTCATGAGGTGGTGGTCTTGGTAATTCTTAGGTACTATTTGGTGACTCACTTTCAACCATGATTGAAAAAAAGCATCATTGGAGTCATGTGAACATAAGTTGACTTAGTGCTGTGGTGGTTTTGACCACTCGTGTGGGTAGAGGCCCCTGGTAGTGCGGAATAGGAACTTGGTTTGGGGGTTCTTGTTATATAAATCTATGGGTAAAGTGAGGATCCATTATATGATAGCATTGAGGATATCGTTTGGGGGTTGAGGCTCACTGTATTGAGGTCGTTGGTCCAGGAATATTTTTGGAGGTTGGGCATCTCCATTCCTCGGGGTGTCATGCAATGATATGACTATGATCTTACTTTTAATAAATATATAATTGTGACTCTAGGTGTCGGGCTTTGAGATAATGGTTTATTTTGAAAACGGTTCCATGAGACTAGGGTTCTATTTGATTTGGGTGTGCCTTCAGGACATCAGAGAAATATTTTGGCATAAGGTGCCAGGTGACATACGAGGTAGAACCTAAGGGTTCACCTGGGATCTTTGACATCAAGGGATGGCTTAGGCCATGTTCTTAGGATCATATATTCTATGGAATTCCAATGTTGTTCAAAAAAGGTGATATCTTCTTGGTTTCTTTTGAGTACTAATAAATTGTGTGTTTATTTTTATGCATGATTTGTTGTTTTATTTATATTAGTACACGCCTGCTTAAACACATATGCTGGGTATGCACACTTGTGTGGTACCCTACCAAGACTCATTCTCACACCCTACATAGGCACTTTAAGATGCATGTAGACATTATGTTGTTTCGTTCTGGTAAATTCCTAGGTTTAGGAGCTGGATCACAGTGGTTGTTGAGAATGGGATATTGGCATGGGACCTTGAGGTTCCTACCTCAGTTGGATCTTTACTTTTTTGTTTTACTTTTCTATTTCAACATGCTTATGATATATGTATATGTTTTGGTATTCTATTGGTGATACCTTATGGATATTTCATTTCAGGACTTTCTTTGGATGCATGCTCTGTTTTAGTATATTCTAGTGGTATGTTTTCATGTTTATTTATTTCCTCTATTGTTGATTATTATGATTCCACTATTGCTTAATATCATTTGTGATTCTACCATTTGTGGGTTTGGTTTGAGTTTTATAAGTCTTTTCTTCTAATTAATGTTATATATATACTCTAACCATTATATTATCATCACCATAGGGAATAGTCTCCCCAATATCACTTCTTTACACCATCATTGCTAGTCGGAAGCCTTTGGCGTACATGGAGGAATGCCTTAGGCCAGTGGAACCCCACCCAAAATCATAGTTCGGGAGACTAATTGGGTCAGGGACACTAAAAATGGTCTCAAAAGGGTTTCTTTTATCTTTTTCTTGGTAATAATATTTGGGATATGGTATACTGAAGATTAGGATTTTGTCGGAATTAGGTTTATAGCTCATGTTTGGGTGCATAAATACCCATGTATGGGGGATATACTCATTTTCTAGGTGTGGGAATGCTGTTATATTTTTATTATTTTACAATTTACATGATTTGCATCCTAAGTGGTGCACTTGGAATGTGAATTTTTAATTATTTTGATATTTGATCCTTGGACTAGTATGGAAAGGAAGGAGCTATTGGACCCTTGGAAAGGTATGAAAAGGGGTGTTGGTTAAGTTTGTTATGCATTTTTTTGCTTCTGATTAGGCACATGATAGGATTTTTAAATTATAAATTCATGTTCCCTAATATTAAATTTCTTGTGATGTGTGATATGGTAATGAATATTATAAGAGTAGTAAGGTATGATTATATGGGTTATTGTGGATCACTAGGTTGGGTGACATGGTCATTAGATTGAGGTGATGTGGTTTGTCAGGATAGGTGCGGCCCTTTGAATATTTGATACTTGGATCATGTAAGGGTGGTTAAAGAGTCCAGGATTCCATGTGTCATGGTTTTAATGGGGGATAGTAAGGGTAGTGAGTTGAAACTTCTTGTTACTATTTTCCTTATCTATAATAATTATATATTTGTTATCTGGGTTGTCTGACCATGTAATGGTATTCAGTGGGTTGCCACCTAGACATGTCGGATGGAGCATTTGGTGAGCGGTGAAAGGGTGCCTCTAGAGTATGAGAAGGTGATACCACTAAGGGTTAAGCAGAGAACGATTCGTAGGTACAAGATTATGTATAACCTCAAGTATAGGCTCAGTCACATGCTCAGGGGTAGGTGGGGCATTCACTAGACTTGACTGCTTTTGGGTCGTGGATTGATGAGAAGCTCAAAGAGAGCCTGGTGCATGTGATATAGGGGACGGACAAGGGATATCAAGGACATATCCTACTATGGATTATCTTACTCAATATTTCTAGTCACATAACTCTCCACCTTTTCAAGATTAGGGTGGTATAAAGGAGGCCGATAATTAGATCAAGTCCATGATGATGATCTTCGATAAGATAGAGACACCTATAGGGTAGAGAGTGAAACTAGAAACATATATGCTCAAAGGATCATTAAAGTGCTGGTGGGATTTTTAGGTGCGGGTAGGAAGACATGAGGGACTGGACTGGAAGGTCTTTGAGGCTAGGTTATTCAAGAAATTCTTCCCAAAGATGCTAAGGTTAGAGATAGCTCATGAGTTCTTAAGCCTTTTGCAGGGTGACATGTCCATCATGGACTATGTAGTGAAATTTACTAAATTATATGGTTTCACACTCAACATAGTGAGCAATGACACCACAAGGGTGAGGCGTTTTGAGGATGGAATATGACATGCCATTTTGGTGTTGGTGAACATATTTAGGTTCACATAATTAACATAGGTGGTTAATCAAGCACTCATAGATGGGGGTAACATGAAAGATAGGTCTTACTCAAGCCAGGTGATGGATCTAGGTGATTTTAGTGGTGATGGTTCAGACAGTAGGAAATGAGGTTGAGATGAGTTCTAGTGGGGTATTCAGGCCAAGGACTCAATAAGACCACCTCAGAATGGGTCTTTGATGGTGTGTTTCTAGTGTGTATAGCCAATAAACGTTTAGAATCAGTACTAGAATCCTCTAAATGAGTTTCAAGAATGTAGATAGGTTGGGAATGTCAAGAGGTTCTACAAAATCCTTCAAGGACATCCAACAGTTCAGGATTGAGACAGAATCCAAGTTATGATATCAGACCAGGAGCGGTACCAGATGATGGTAACCAAGCTTCAACTGCACACAGAGGTTGTGGAAAAGATAGTAGGACCGATAAGTGGGGTCAATGAATAGTGTATGGTGATTCATTATAGGGATGGAATACTTTAGGTAGTCAAGATTAAGTCCTTGTGTATTTAGTGGAGCTTCTAGGGTCAGAGCAGTCTGGTGAGCTGATGATGGTCAGAGGTATTCCATGGGCATAACTATGTCATTTATTTTGTTTTGACATGTCATTTTTATATGTGTACATTATTGGTTCATGAGGTTCACATGTTATATGTATGGACTAACCAGATTCTGGTTTTTTAGGTTGGAATAGTCTCTTATGCATTATATATATATGTATATGTATATGTATAAGGTGCATGGAACCAGAACTTATATGTGAGAATTTTTGGATGTGTGATTTTTTGAGATGTTTTGGCATTAGGGCATCGAGGAGATGTTGGTTCCTTGAGGCGAGTTGGCATCTGGGAATGATTATAATGCAGTACTTGATTGAGGTGTGAGGCACTAAGACTTTTGAGGATCTTTTGAGATTTGGGACCTCGTTGGTTCCATGTGTGATTTTGGCACAAGGTGGGCACTGATGTAGTTCAAAATTATGATGGGTTTCATGTATGACATGGGAGAAAATAATGAGGTTCATGAGTAACAATGCATCATGGGAGGAATTTTGAGTCCTGGGATGGTTGAAGGACCATCAGTTTGTTTGATCTTTAGATCAGGATGCGACCGGAGTAGGTCACTCCTAAGATGGGGATCCCCTTGAGATAATTGACTTGTACCCTTTGACTGGGGTAGTCCAGGTTAATTTTAAAGGTATAATTACGTTTATTTCCCTCTCTTGGTTTTTTAATAACTAAAGAATGATCTATGTTATGGTGGGGAGATTTTAACATCCCAAGTTTTTGGAATGGGTCGAAATCCTCTCCCTTTTTGAATTTTTTTAAATGGTGGCTATGACAATTTCATTTTTGATAATAAGAACCTAATTCTGAGTCTTTCTCTAACCTAATGTATTATTTATGGATGGTTTAATAGGTTTAGAGATATCCTTGGATGTTTTAATGGGTTTTGGGTGAATCAGTGGCCTGAAGGACCAATTTTGGAGGTTTTAGGCCAAGGAATACTTTTTAGGTAAACCCTACGACCTCTCCCAAAAAATCATCCAGCCCAATTTTGAACTACCACATAGTTTGGAATACCATGCAGGTTTGGTCACACAGTCATGTATTCATCTCTATATTTTTTCCAGAGGGATTTTTTACAGCTTGTGCATGGTTAGGGAAAACAGTGTGCAAGCCGCTTGGGTAGTGCCACTTAGGTAGTGCCTCAATACTATAGCCCATAGAGTTGTTGCATGGTTTGGAAAACTGTGAAATCTAACCATGTGGCATCAATAAATGGGTGAAATTACTTTTCTACCCCTATTCTATTTTTCTTTTTCTCCTTATTTTCACCCTTTTTCACTTCATGGGTCGCACAATAGAAAGTAGTAACTCTCCTCCTCCTCTGCTCTCAGGGCGTGAGTTATCTCCCTTGTCTGACCTCTGTTTCTTCCATCATCAGGTGTGTTATAACAATATCAGTAAGCCTATCCTTGCCCATGATTCTATTTTCCTTTTATCTTGCCTCATGGACCGCTAAATCCATGCAAGTTGTTTTTTTCTATTTTCATGGCATTCATTGGAAACACTTATTTCATCCAAATCGCTTTGAGTTAGAGGCTAATATCATATTTTTCTATGTTTATGACTCTAATGTAGGTGGTTTATACCTTTATCTATGTTTTCTTGGTTGTTTTGGGGGTTTAACTTTTAGTCTTCCATTTGGTAGGTAAGCAAGACCTTAATAAAATTGAACGCTTGATGTTAAATTAATTGAATGGCCTTATGATATGTTGTTGGTAATACCCAAACTATATTCACTCATGTGAGGATGTGTTAGAGGCCGTTGACCACCTAGGTATTTAGGTAGGGGTGTTTTTCATTTATTTAATTGAATTAGTTATTTAAATTGAAGTGATTTATATATATTATTTTTTTGAGATATACTATTATGATCTATGGGATCATGGTGGGCTTAGCATGAGGTTTAAAATGGTGATGGAAATTTTAATTTGAGGTGATGTGATCATATAGATGGGATTAGACCAGGTTACTTGGGTGGTGTGATTGCTGGTTGGGTTACATGGTCATTGGTTGAGGTGGAAAGGTCATCGGGTTGAGGGAATAGCCCGTGAAATTAGATGGCATGGCCATTAGAATTGTGAGACATGGTCATAGGAGCACAAGTTGTTAGTTTTGGTGTGCATTAGGTATTATTTGGTGATTTGTGGTCACCCGTTAATGGACAAAGTACTGTTGGAGTCATGTGCACAAAAGTTGTCTTAGTGATGAGGTGGTCTTGACCACTCCTGTAGGTAGATTCCATCGGTAGTGTGGATTAAGAAATTGGTTTATGGGTGCTTGACATAAAAATCCATGGGGATGGTGAGGAGACATTAGATGATAGAGTTGAGGCTATTGTGTGGGGGTAGAGGCTTGTCGTATTGAGGCCGTTGGGACATGAC
The DNA here is from genome assembly GCA_963277665.1 of Viscum album. Classification (NCBI taxonomy): domain Eukaryota; kingdom Viridiplantae; phylum Streptophyta; class Magnoliopsida; order Santalales; family Viscaceae; genus Viscum; species Viscum album. Next base: position 1,358,855,805 of record OY728159.1, read on the forward strand.
TATTTTTTGAGAGTGGGCATCGACGTTCCTCAGTTCATCATGCTATGATTCAACTATGATCTTACTTTTAAGAAATATATCACTATGCCTCAAGATATCAGGCTTCAATACAAAGAGAGATTTCGAGTAGGTTTATAAGCAACTAGGGTTCTATTTGAATTGGGAGTGCCTTTGGGACTGGGTGACATGTTTTATAATGAGGTGCCTGGTTACATCGGAGGTGGAACCTGGGGGGTTACCTGGGAATTTTTAAATCAGAGGATGCCTTGGACCATGGTCTAAGGATCCTCTCCACTATGAAATTCCGGTGTTGGATGAGTCAGGTCACAACTTCCTAGTGTCTTTTGAGCACCAATGAATAGTGTGTTTATTTTTTATACATGAGTTGTTGTTTTATTTATATTAGTAAACTTCTAATTAAACACATGTGTTGGGTATGAAAACTTGGGTGGTACCCTACTGAGACTCGTTCTCACGACTTATATGGTCCCTTCAAGACACATGTAAAATTTATGTTGTTGCATTCAGGTAAAGGCCTAGGTTCAGAAGCTAGATCATAGTGGATGTTTATCATGAGATGTTGGCATGGCACCTTGAGGTTTCTACCTTAGTTAGAGATTTCCTTTTGGGTTTACTTTTCTATTTCAACATTCTTATGATTTATGTATATGTTGTGGTCTACCATTGCTGACCCCTTCTGGATATTGTATTGTATGACCTGTATTGGATGGAAAACCTATTTTAGTAACTTCTATTAGTATTTTTTCTTTTTTATTTATTTCCTCAGCTATTGATTATTATGATGCTTCTATTGCTCGATATCATTTTTACTTCTACCATTTGTGGGTATGGTTTGATTCTACTGATTCTTTTATTCTAATTCATGATATATATATACTCATACCATTATATTATCATCAATAGAGGGTATAGTCTCCCCAATATCACTCCTTTACACCCTTACTACTATTGGGAAATATTTTTCATACATAGAGGTGCACCTTAGGTCAGTGTAACCAAGCCCAAAAGCACAGTTTGAGTGGATAATAGGGTTGGGAATGCTTCACATCACACAAAGGCCCATAGGCATGTTAGCCTAATCATGAGAAGTCTCTTAGACATGTCTTCCTAATCACTTGAATGCCCTTGGATATGTCAACAAAATCACATGAAGGCCCCTAGAAAAGTCAACTTGATCACATGAAGTCCCTTAGACATGTTATCCTGATCATGAGATGACCCCTAAACATGTTATTCTAATCATAAAAATTTCCATGTACATGTAGGTGTGATCACATGAAGGCCCTTGGACATGTCGACCAGATCACCTGAAGGCACTTGTACATGTCAGCATGATCACGTGAAGGCCCTTGGATATTTCAGCTGGATAGTGTGAAGGATTTTGGACATTTCCATCTTAAATTTCATGAAATGACTATATGAAATATTAGAAATACAACTGAAACCCCTAGTATGGTTACCTTTGTCCTACGTGTCACCCGAGACATGATATGGGTTCAAGGAGGTTAGTATGATAGACCGATCATGAAATCACTATTTATCATGAGATAAGGGGAGGATGTCACTGATGAAATGTGTATTAATAATGAAAAAAAAGTAAGGAATTACTGACTTATACATATGGTATTATATTAACTCAATCCAAGGTACATTTCTTGTCCTCCATGGAAATTGGTAGATATATAGGGGTAGTGATTCATATAAAAACCCCCTTGGGATAAAAAAGGACACACATACGAGAGAGAACTTTCTAGAGTAAAGGGATCATGAAATTTATAGATCATTTCACCTGGAAAATTTCAATGAGTAACTTTGGAGAAATAAATAAAATAAGTTGCATGAGTGTCGATCGTGAGATACCCTCTTGATAATGTGAAGGCCTTTGGAAATTCCATCCAGATCACATTAATTCCCCTAAAAATATTATTTTGATCGTTAAAAGGACTTTAGATATGTCATTATGATCATAAAAAGTCTTATGGACATGTTGTCTTGATCATGTGATTCCTTGATGGAAATCTAATGGAATGTTTTTATGTCCTTCATGCGATGAAAAGTTATAAATGATGGGATATTTACACGATGGAAGTTATAGTATTATTCATGTGAAGTGATAATAAGATTTTCATGATCAGTTCATTGATCATGTGAAGTCCTCTATACATATCAGACCAATTATTTCATAACCCTTGAATATGTTATCCTTAAAAGGCATACACCCCAAGACAAGTCAGATAGATCATGCAGTTTATGTGATTTGTTCATTGATCACCCAAATTACCTTGGACATGTCAGTCTGATCCTACTAAGGCCCTTAGATATATCATCCTGATTATATAAATTCCCTTGGATCTATTTAAATGATCATGAAAATTCCGCATGACATTTCGACTTAATCATGCGATGCCTTGATGAGAAACTGATGGAAAAACATGGTGGGATTCATGTGATGAGAAGATGTAAATAATAGGATATTTACATGATGGAATTTACATTGTTATTCACATTAAGGTATCACAAAGTTCATGTGATTAGTTCATTGATCACGTGAAGGCCCCCAGACATATTAGATTGATCACACAACATCCCTCAAACATGTCATCCTTGATAGGTAGAGACACCCAAACAAGTAATTTGGATCACATGGTTCATATGGTTAGTTCATTAATCACACGAAGTCCCTTGAAAATGTTATATAGATCAAAAGAAAACCCTATTACATGTTATCCTTGTTAGGTAGTCAGAATTGGACATGTTCCCATGAACCATGTGAACCCATGTCCATGAGCCTTTGGCCAAGAACCCCCTTTATGCGAAGAGTGTCCATAATAGACCAGGGATATGCACTCATACAACCTTTCATTTCATGTCCTCTAAAGGGTATTCCATTCCATCAAAGAATTATTAATATACCTTTCTTGGTCCCATCTCTTTTTCCATCAGAGGATAAAGTTTGGATATGTGACCTGCTCATCCACCTTGGTGTAAATCCCTCAACATTCTATTTACTCTAGCTCATAGGACCCAAATCCATCTATAGATCTACATATTTCCTCATCCATATACAGTTTAGGAACCTATGTGAACTATGAGGATTATGATTACTATTATAATCAATATATATTGGATGTATTCTTAATTATCGAGTTCCATATCAAACATGAATATCATATATTTTATTTTATGGTCATAGTCATCACAAGGTTTCTAATCACATTCCATTAGGCCTGCTTCAATGAGTAAGTCCTACACCTATATGTTTCTTGTTAAATACCATACCATCCTATGTTTCTCACATGAATTGTGATTCACGTGTATTTAGGGACTTATAACGACCATGCCATTAGAATGATAAAAATCCCCTATTATAGGCACCCTCATAAGGTGTAAGACTCGACTATATTTTCCTTTTCTTTAAAAGTTCTTAACCCGATGAATAAAACATCAATTAAACCCTATTTTGTAAGCCCCTTATAAATTTAATCTTACAAACTCATGAAATATTTCTAATCTTACACTATCTATTGTTTTTCACGCCAAGAAAAACTTATGTGGGCTTAGAGATCAGTGAATATTGTATCGTTATCTTGGGGATAATGCCCCAATATGGGCCTCTATTTAAGTGTAAGTATGATTATATATTTTCTTCACTCACATTTCTATATTCTTGATGAGGAAGCTCAGGAAAACCTTGTATTCATATGTATCCCTCAAACACCTATCATCACACCTTTTACAATACTAACACCCATAGCCATCGAACTAAGGAGTCTTATTCCTATTATAAAAATGAGACATATGACACCTTTTTAAGGCCCGAGATGCATATCCAATGCTCAAATTACCTCATGTATATTCTTTACACATGATTCTAAACCACAAGGAATGGTACTATATGAAATACATGGGATTTGATTTCTATTTTTTCATAGGATACTTAGGATTCCACCTAGATGTTCATTCCCAATTCAAAAACACTAATCGCCTCCCTGGATGGAAGTATACAATAGAGTTCTTAGTCATACCGATTAAAAGTAAAATTAATTTCTAATTTTTAAGAAAAAATGGGTAAAAATATGGATAAAATATGATATATATAGATGGTGTCATTGGTGAAACCCCCTCTTTCATGTATAGGGATTCATTACAACAAATCAGGGGTGTAACAATGTTTTTTTTTGGTTTGGAGGTGGTTTAAACCACCAAGAATTTTTTTCATGATGGTTTTTTGTAAAACACATCTAAAATTGACATAGAGAATCAAATAAATTTCTTTTCACCCATTTAGTTGTGGTTCTTGGGAAGTGTCATGAAACATTATTTAGAGGTGTTTTTTCAATTTTTAGCAGTGGTTTTGTTTGTAAAAAGTTATAAAGGTTTATAGATAGTTTAAACCACCACAATATTTAATAATATATCGAGAAATTTTAAACCACCTCTATATATCACTATTAAAAATATCCGTAGAAGTTGTAACCCTTAAAAATACAAAAAAAATGAAAAACTAGAAAAATAAAAACCCTTAACCATAACACCATCAATAAAACCCGTGACAATTACTTAACCAATTTAATTATAAATGAAAGAGTATAAACTAAAACATAATTCTCAAAAAAAACAATAATAAATCAATTAATAATAAAAATTAATAAAATATAAAACCAATGATTTAGAAATATCATAAAGTAAGTTCTAATAACAATGAATGAAATACCATATCAAAAAATTAAAATACATCCAAACCAAAACATAGTTTCTCAATCAATATATCATTACGCTATTATATCATGAATTTATTTACCAAAAACCACCACTGAATCCAAACTCAAGTATCATCACTACCGAATGAGGTAATATCGTCACTATCTCCATATTCATCTCTATCTCCACTCCCTTATCTCGACACCTATATGAAAATTTATTTAAAAATTAAACAATGATGTATATTTAAATGTCAACTTAAAACTAATATAAGTTTTTGTACTAAATGATTATGGAATTGTGTGATTTATCTACTGACTCAAACCATCCGTTGACAAAATTTAATAATAGACACATCTAATTATCTTCTAGTATAATTAAACTAATGCTTTCTGTAGAGCAACGAACTTCGCATCCTGCAGCTGTATATGATTCCCTTGTTGCTAGATTGTTCTCCTCTATTTTTAAGTTTTGGGTACCCCATAAAAATAAAATGGGGAAATTATATTTAATTCATTCATATTACACATATCTGAACTATTAATATTTGTATAAGTAGTAACATTGTTTTATTATTTTATGAAAAAAAGAAGTTATTAGTATAAAAAGGTGAAATAACTTTATTCATATTAAAATATATACCTATAACCCACACCCTCTAATATCCTTGTAAAGAAAATAGAGTGACCACTTGTTCCCTCATTGTAGAGTCATCACATGCTGAACTTGCTGAATCAAGAGGCAGTGTGCTAGATGATGATGGGAAAAAGAAAAAGGGTGTGGTATATGATGATGTGAGGGAGATGGAGGGAATCCCAAATGCTACTGAGAGGGATCCAGAGGGATCATCAGGTAACATTGAAGACTTCTGTATCATTAGGGGAATGTCCATAGGGAGTCAACTACGATCAGTGAATCACCTCTTCTTTACCATTCCTATCATTTAAATAAGTAGAAGAAACATCAAAATATATATTTTAAAATAGTCATACATAAATAAAAATTTATAAATGACAAAAGCTGCAAAGTACTGACAAACATAGTATAAATAGGTATGTTAATGAATGACTACACATATAAGAAAATATAACATTTACTTTTTCAAAATTAGACAACTCATGCATAAAAATCAATTTAAATATGATAATAGATCCACAATATTTTAAATGAATAACATATAACATAGGTATTTGATATGTTAATGGTTGAATGTACATACAATCATTATATCCTTAAATTATTTCATTATACAGCTTCAGCAAGACTTCTTCTACTTTATCCACTCTTTTAAGACTAATATTTTTAATATCATGGTTGAAAAATAATCCGATTCCTTACTTTTGATGGGATTCAATGTTAGAGATGAAATATTCCACTTTATCACCCATATCAAACAAGCCTCATTATTTTATGTGAATAACTACACTCTACCTTTCATCCATGAAATCTTCCACATAATATACTATTTTTAATTGTGATGATAAGATATATGGATCATATTCTTCACTACCAATGAAATCCATAAATCTAAAAATGTTCATATAAGTAAATTGTAAGGAATCTTTTTTAATACCCCTAGTAATATCAAGCCACTTGAATTTTAATAATAAAAATTAAAAATTACAATGGTAGTTTAATTATATAATATCATTAAACATTCCTTAGTATCTCAGTTTAAAAACTAAAAATATACCACTATTTTTTTATTTTTAAACCCTTTTCCTGATCAACTGTATGAAATTTGAAGCCATTCTCTTTGTAATCTTCAAAACATCTAGCATGTTTTGGAGGACCTTGAGAAAAAACTTCAAATATTCTGAGATATCATCTCAAGTATCAATATTAATGATCTAAAAAATTAATATACTTTATTATATTTAAAAAAAATATATGTCAATATAAAATCTATATTGATAATAGTATTTATGAACTTACACAATGTACAAACCATTCTTTAATCTATTTATTAACATATTTTGTTATATCTTTTTTAATTTCATGTTCAATATCTCATGTGTATCTTTTTTTATCCTAATATCTTCAATAAATAAATATGTAGTTTCAATATTCATTAGAACATATCTATGTTCTTTTAATAATTCCATTTATATCAATGTTATATTTGAGATCCTCCCAACTGATCGACCAATAATAGGAAATATTTCTCATTTCCCATATTGTTGATATTTATTTAATATATCATAAATATGTCCAAATCGATTGAATATTAACTCACTATCATCCAATTATCTACAAAAATATAAGACACTCCTATTCTAAATATCCTTTAGAAATATAGCCTTCATGTTAAGCTTTATTTTTTTACTTATGATTTCAAATGACAAAGGTATCTGTAGAATAAAAGTAATAAAACGTAGTTATGTGTTTAATGAAGTGTCAAAAATGGTTTACTTAAGATGAAAAACATATAAATAAATTCACTATAAATTATATACATCCATCAATAATGCAAGGTACCTCCTAATTTAGTTTCCTTGACCAAATGTACAGTTAACTTCACCATGAAAGTAAAAAATAAAAGAGGAAATATCATATCAATTACAAAATGAATCAGGAAAAATATATCCTAAATCTTTTCAAGCTCATATCATTTTATATTTTACTCACATAGTTTTTTGAAGAATGTGAAAAATTGGAGTAAAACTATATTAACCTTTTCAGGTTACAATGTGTGCAATGCCAATGGTAGTAACTATTGTAACAAAATATATGAATCGTAACTTTTCAATCCATGTACCTATGATGATTTAAGTCATCACACCTTGATATGTTACTTAAATACCCATTAGATAATTTAACATTTTTTAAAATTTTAAGGAATATATATTTATACCTATTTTTCATTGTAAAAATTTATGGATCATACTTTCCATTCTCATCTAGCCATAGATCATGATTTATATTCATTGTTTATATATCCTTCCGAGAATTGAGGTGGTCCTTATATTTTACATGCTCATTAAGTAATGTGAATATCAAATTGTCACAAAAAAGTTTATTAGTATTCATAACATCAATATTATTATGTAACAAATGAAATTCCCAATATGGAATTTTGAAGAACATACTTTTTTTCATCCATTATTGCATTCTAATTTCCATTGATGACGCACTTTGAAATAGTTGCCTACAATAATTAAAATCACACACATTCCCAAATCCTCATTCAACATTTACTAGTTGTAACAATATTTAAAAACCTATAAAAAACATTAGAGGTGGCCTATGATCAATAGAACTATTGAATTTTTTACTTGTTCAATCAAAATATACAAGATGCATACAGAAATATGCAATTACACAAGAAGCACCATTTTTTACTATAAGATAGTAGTTTATGTTCAAAATCAAAGTTACAAATATGAAAATCTAAACCCATGAAAGTATTCAAACTAGATAATTTCCCAAGTCTAGAGAAGTCACTAATGGTCCACATTAGAGAAGCATTCATTCTGAACATTGTTATAGAAGACACATCATATGTCTCAAAACCAACGCTCCATAACTCCCGAAATTAATCAATTAGAGTCTATAAGTATAAAACAACATCATTTCTAGGAATTTTTTATAGGAATAATCATTTAAATTACAAAGGAAGTTTTTTTCATACACATCCAGGGAGGTAGATTATAGGGGATCAGAACAAACGACTAAATTCTATAACTAGTACTCAAAGTCTTGAATGGGTTAAATCCATTAGTAGACAATAAAAATAATATATTATTAGGATTATATGATAAATATTTAAGTAATGAATCAAATTTATTCCATTATTTAAATCTCTTAGATGCTCCATTATCCGATCATTATTATTATCTATAAAATATCACTTCATGTGCTCGATAGTTTTTGATGACATGAATAATCTTTGAAAAAAAAGGTTTTAAAGGGAAGTAATGAAAAACCTTTATAGGTGTGTTAATTTTATTTATATTCTTTATAGTATGTTAATTCATACTTACAACATTTCCCATTGACATACATCTAGAAGATAGTCATTTTTTGAAATTCTGTTTACTTGAATCCTCCCCGCACCATAAATAATATAATCATTGGGACAAGCATGCATTTATTTATAATTCAGAAAAATATTGTTATTTTTTCATATCATAAAAATACATAGGGATATTATATTCTAGAAATGAATCATGAAACAATTACAATATCCTAGACCTCGCCTTATTTGTAATTTCACATAAGCATTTGATATTGTATAACTACAGTAGAAAATAATGTTTTGAATATTTCAAATATCCTCCATACAACTCTTGATTTCCATCATCAACTAAATCATGAAACACATTTGTATGATTAGTGAAGTTCTCTCTTATATTAGTTAGTAAAACATCAAGAGGATTATATAATGATATGTTATAATCTTGATATGGGTTTCCTATAGTCCCAAAAACAAAACAAATTAAGTTAATATTTGAAGCACCCTCAACTTGTTGTACGGATATCTTTTGATGCTGATTATGTTTCTCTACAATGCCAAAAGAATCATGTAAAAGGTTTTTAATTTCATTATCCATTTTTTATGAGGTTGGGAGATCATTCTATTGACTCACATTAGTGATCAAAATTTTTATAACATTCAATTATCTATGCTAAGTCCAACAAAAATATTGAGTAGAGAATTAATTCAATATTAAATGTTTATAAACATTATATCCCTTAAACCATATTTTAAATTTACATTTAGAGTATGGAAATATAATTTTCTAATCAATGAATCTATTGGAAATTGAAAAATATAAAAATTTCTCCAAACCCTTAGCTAACTAAGTTGTGTTCCTTAGTAATGTGATTTAGCTTTTAACTATATATCACAAGTGATTAAACTTCATTAATTAAAATTAAAAAAATAATAAATATTATTTCATTTAACGAGAAATTATTAATTTATTTGAAATCAAAAATATAAAAAATTCTTGTTAGTTTCTTATTGAAGATGAAAATAAATTATGACGAATATGACTTAAGCACCTTATTCAAAGGAAAAAATTATATACATTTAATTTTTTTTTAAATTATCTTTATAATTTTTTATTACTATTTAATAAATTTTAATTTATTATATTATGTTCGATATTTTTAAAATTTAATCCTTCATTTAGATTAATTTGATTATGTTGTTGAACAACATTATTTTTCATAAATTTTGATTTGAATGTATAAAATTCATCAAGAAAACACATCATGTTTATAACCATGTTTAATGAGTTGAAAATTACAAATTTACATGATAGTATGAAGTTAAAAAATTATCAAATAAAAAATTATTATAATTTATACTCAAGTGTTTTTTTGAGGGCTATTTTTTGAATGTTCTGAGCCTCTATTTTGTGAAGTTTGTGTGAAATATAGTGAGGTCAAAATGGCATCATGTGATTTTTAATGCTCTAAGACCATATTTTTTTAAATTTCCAAGCCTCTATTTTCTATTATGAAAGAAACAAAATTCAGATAAAATCCTAAAAAATCTCTAATAAATTATAATTATAAAATCAATACAATTTTAGATAAAACCCACTTTCTATTTTTATACATTATTTCATAATATCAAAAGTTTCTGGAATATACCATCATTATAGTTTTTCGATAATTAATTTGAATTTAGTGAATAAAGACAATAAAACACATTGAAAGTAAACAAATATTTAACTCAAATGAAGATATTATGAAAATCACCCATGGCCAATGAGATGATAGGGGAAAAGGGGACTGAAGAAGCAATGCGATGTCCGAGGGTAATGGTTGTAGTGGGGGAAAGGGGAGAAAGGGACATTACAAGGTTGGGGTCGAGGGAGAGTTTGAGAGTGGCGATGATGAGGGAATAGTGGTGAGGGCTCAGAGTTGAGGGATCAGAGGTGAGGGATCAGGGGTGGAGAGGGCTTTAAAGACAACTTAGGGGTGGGTGAAAGTGGGGAGAAGGGTTGGATTAGGGGAAATGAATTTAAGGGATGGGAAAAGTGTTATTTTAATTTCTGAAAATATTTAGTAGTGGTTTTGAAAAAAACTCCACTGAAATATTTTAATTTTATTTAGAGGTGGTTTCATAAACTATCACTAAAAAATACCACTAAACTATAATTTTTGAGTAGTGATTTAACACTTGATCATTTTGTTAGGGTAAACAGTCTCATATAGGTATTTTTGAAGGATTCATGAACATATATTATATCTATAAGAGGTTCATATAGTAGGAAACAACCCCCCCCCCCCAAAGGGTGAAATTAATCTGACCTCCCATCCTATCTAACAATGTGATTCCATGAGAATTGTTGCTAAGAAAATCTAATGACCACCTTTCTTTGGAAAGAAGGAATGTGGCTTATTATGGAAGTGGGAGTTGTTGGGTGTTTCTATGGATAAAACATATTTATGTGATTGATTTTGAAACTATATTAATCCCCTCACAATCAATAATCAAGCTAAAATATCTAGACAAAACAAGGACTCAAGTTCAAAATCCTATGGGTAATATTATTTTTTGACCCACTAAGTCCACAAGTGGTTGATCATTACTGCAGACACTAATAATTTATCCATAGGAAACCACTAAGGGAAATAGCCCACTACTATTATGGGTATCACTTGAAGTTATATAGATATGACCCGCTGGGTCTATTTTCATAGATATAACATCGATCTTATTACTATAGGCCCTACCCATGGCCATAACCCTTGGACATTAGCATAGATAGATACGAACATGAGAAACACCCATGTATATATCCTTGATGAACTATATAAATAACCCTTGGGTTATTTCCATGGCTATATTACACACGAGTTTCATTCCCATGGTGGTAGGAAATTTTTCTAGTTATGGATTTTGAGATGGCTTAGACCCTAGGGAAGGGAAATTTCATAGGTGATTTCCTTAGTAGAAAATCCCAGGATCATGTGTTTATAGAATATAATGAGGAATTAAATTTGATGACCCTTTTTCAAAGTGAATCTTTGATATGACAGAGGAAAGATGAATTATTCCTTTTTATCTTCTTTTTATCAATTACTCATTATTCAAATAGGTGAATGTGAGTCAAGAATTCAATTCAAACTACTTTAGGGTATGGGATAAACACCTTGTGTAATACCCAAAAATTATAGTAATAAATAAGAAAGTTTTATTACAATGTAATACATTACAACACGGAGTAATACACCAGAAAACGTGAAAATTTGTTTATAATAATATTCAAAACTAATACCATAAAAAAGTAAAGATATGAGGTAATAGAATAAACTTTTACTCTAGAGGATCAGACTCAAAAATGAATAACAAGTATGCAAGGAATGTTTCTATTATGAAGAAAATGATAAACATAGGGATATAAATGGTAGCTAGGGGGAATATATGACTGGTCTTAGGTTATTAGAATGATGTGTATATGATTATTGGAATATGACCACTGGAATCTAACCATTCAGATATGAAATTGGAATCTGATCATAGGAAATTTGACCATTTTAATAGTAATGAAATAGTTATTTATACAGGTGTCTTGTTAAATGAATAAAATCATTTGATAATAATATAATTAATAATTAAATAAATTTATATCCATTAATTAATAGTAATATAATTACACACATATGACATAGAACAAAAATAATTTTTACTGGAAGAAATAACTTCTAATTTTATGGCAACAAACACATGATTTTTAAAAACAACAAGAGTTTTATTTAATGATTAAAATTATCATTTAAAGAAAATTATTTTCATAATAAAAATTAAATTTCAAACCATAAAATCTAAATTATTCAGTGTTTAATTTTTAAATTTTTTTCAAGGTAATCAAAATTTTCACTAAATAGTACAATTCAATAAACACAAATGGTAACTATTATAACATGATTTTGATGTAAAAATGATGTAATAATTAATGTAATATAATCCATGATACAAAATAGTATTTTTATAAATAAAATTTATTTTAATTAATTAAATTATTTTTCCAAACCTATATATAACTATTTAAAGTCTAAAATAAAAAATAAGGTTTTAAAAAAAATATTTTATGGAAAAATTATATTCCCATTGTAAAAAATATAAAATAAAATTCTGTTCTAAAACTAAAATATATCCAAAAACCATGCTTTAAATGTTAATAAAATTGATCCAAAACCATGGGTAATCTTATGGTTTTTCATTTTCCATAACCTATATTTCTAAGGCCTACGTTTAGAAGTTGATAAAAAATCATGCCTCATTTGATATAAATACCCACTTATTATCTCAATACTCTCCACTATAAATCTATTGAAAGAAATTTCCCATAATTTTATCTCTCAATTGTCTCTCAAAGGAGTTTACAAGGCTCTAAGGTTCTCATATCATGCTTCAATATGTTACCTTTCAAGGTAAGGGTCCATAACCTCTTATCTTTTGTTAATTGTGTTATTACTTCCAATTCCATTTCATTTCAATGTGAAATTTTATTATAACTAATTTATATAAATTACTTGTTATATTATAAATTATATATCACCATTCCATCTCATTATACTATATTCATAAGTCATTATAATGCTCAAACTTTCCCATATCCATAAAATCATCCTAAATTTCGGTAAAGAAAAGAGAGAGTGTGTTTTTTACGAGAAATGAAATTCATATCTAGATAAAAACATGTGGATACTAATCTATAATAGATTTACCTAGGGGTAAAAACCCAGAAAAAGTTTGTTTGGCTATTAACTCAATCTCTACTTTGTGCACAACAAGTGGGCCTTACTGTATGCATACTTCAACACTCTTGGGGTATATGTTATAGATGATTCACTCTTTCTTTACCAACCATAATTAAGGATTTAATAACATATATATATATATGTGTGTGTGTGTGTGTGGATTTTTACATAATTTATTTCATCTCCCGCCATTTCAAATACATCCTTTCTACTTACGAAACTCATTAATTATCCTAATTTTTATAAAGTTCTTGATAACCAAAAAATCCATATTATTCACTTGATAAGGATACTTATTTGGACATTTTTTATCCTTAATTATTACTTATATGAGTTAACATATTTCATATATACATCCTTATTAATTAATTTAGTGGGTAAATCTATTGATAATCTATATAATTTATTATTCTATACATAAAAGTCTTGTAAGATATGTTTATTTGAGAAATTATTTCATGTATTTCTAAGTTGTTTATACATTAACATTATACCATGAATAAACTATTATTATTATTTATATGATGGAATGAATTGTAATTTTATGTGATGTGTGGGGATTAGAATCATATATCCCTTTAGTGAACTAGTAGGTCTCATGAGACAACTAATATAGGGTAATGGTAGAATCCTTACAACTTATGTCTGATGTCTTGACACATGGTCTCGATGGGATGTTTATGATGTAAAAAATTATGAATTCATAATATTTCCATCATTATGTTATCATTTACTAATTTATTAACTTCTTAAATAATATATTATGTTATGTGGCATCATTTTTTTATATATTATCATTATATTAGTTATTCCATGTTATCTTTCATTGTAATCGTTCCCCTGTTGAGCATTTAATCTCACCTTTTAATTATTTTCTCATTTACCTAGGTAATGAAATGGTATAATGTGTATGATAGACCCTATGGATGACAACAAGGAATAATTATTTTTACTCAAACATTATAATTTTTCATAATGTAATGTAATATTTACATATCTAGTCTCTTGAGGTCTAATGAACCTCGATCTTGGGAATGAAAACTTATGTATTTGGATTATTGTATAATAAACATCCCATTAAATCTGAGTGAATGGGGTTAATGGTGTTATATTTGGAATCATAGTAAGGTTTGGTAGAAACTTTAATAGGTATATTTAAAAGAACGTGGGAAAAGAAGATAAATTATACCTTTGGAAAATTCTAGAGATTATTCTAGAATGGTTTTCTATGTATAAGATGGTATTTTAATAAAACATGATATATAAGTCTTGTCTTATTATATTATTATTTTATAATTTTACTAACTAATCAATGATATTTTATAGATAATGGAACCTAATATATGAAATGGAAACCAAGAAAATAATCAAAGACAATGTAGGGATTATACAGATAATCGAGAAATTTGAGTTAATGTTGGTGTTTAAAAAATTATTATTATCCTAAGGAAATTGTCTCAGGATATGAAAAATAGATTACCTCGTATATAGAAACCACGTTCCACTCAACAAGGATTAACCATCTTAGATAATTTTATGAGGCAATAACCACCATCATATAGTGTGTCCAATAATACTATGGTGATATATCAATGGATTATGTTTTGTGAGAAGATATTTATAGCTTTGGGGTGTACTAATAAGGAAAAAAGTTGTCTTTGTTGAATATAATTTAAGGGAAGATGATGAATAATTTCATTAACTATATCAAAATTATAAGAAAGTGGATGAGATAGAAGACCTGAAGTGGAAGACATATAAAGTGTTTTTTTGAAAAATATATTCATCAAGAGAAATATGTTGATATAGAAAAGAAATTATTAGGTTTAAGATAAAAGGAAAAAAGAAATATTTATGAGTATGAGGACAATTTCATAACATTAGCAATATATATTTTGGATAATCTATGAAACCTAAAAAGTAATATTGATAATTTCTTTTATGGTTTGAAGACAGGTATTAAAATATCATTGGTCTCTTAAATAAAATCATTATATGAAGATATTGTAACAAGTGTTTTCAATAATGATAAAGAGTTTTAAAAATAATTCATTTAAAAAGTAGAACTTGATAATAATAGGATGGTATATTACCAAGTGTGAAAAACAATTATAAAGGTAAATAAGAGAACATTGGAGTTCCCTATATGTAATAAATTTGGTAATAAACACATAGGACCAACATAAAGGGGCTAGGTGTATGTTTTAAATGTGTAGAGAATGGAAATAAAGCTCATGAGTAAAAAAGGAAAGTGGGAAGGATCCAATGTGTAGTGATTTAACTACAATGATATAAGATACTCCTCTAATCAGTGACGTAAACACAAAGGAAATATTCCTGAGAAGAGGTTTGTAGACTAGGGTTGAGTTTTTTTAGTAACATAAGATGAAGTTGAAGTTAAAAATGATTTTATAATAGTTAATTTGATTCTATGCTCAAAGTTATCTATTAAACTATTTAATTCATGTTTTCTAAGAATATTCAATCACCCCCAATACATTATGGAGCGATTTTTCTGTTTGAACACTGAGTGGTACTTTGATTTCATTGAAGATATATAAGGAAATTAAAATAATAATGCATGGATATTGACTATTTTTAAAAATAATCATCGTAATGATGGTGGATTTTGATGTAATCTTGGGATTGGATTGTCTCTTGAATTGTAAATCAATAATTTATTATAGGTAGAAGGTAGTTATAATTAGTGATCCAAGTATGGAATTACTTATTTTTTAAGGGAGATTTAATTACCTGAAACTTTTCTTGAACTATGCTCGATGTATCAACTTAATGAAATAATTAGGAATGATATGGATGAATTTCAATATACTATGGGTAAAGAGGTTTTGAGAGTAGAAAATTTACCCATTGTACAGAATTATATTGATGTATTTCCTAATTAATTACATGAATTTCCCCCTGATCAAGAATTTTAACTCTTCATTGATCTTATCATTTATGAAAAACCTATATCTAAGACTCCCTATACAAAGTATCCCATGAATTTAGTTAAGTTAAATAAATAATTAAAAGACTTATGTGATAAGGGTTTCATTCATACAATTATTTTACTATGGGGATAACCCATTTTATTTGTGAATAATAAGGATAAATTAATGAGGTTATGAATTGATTATAGAGAAATCAATAGAATTTTTATAATGAAAAAATACACATTTTCTAATATGGATGACCAATTTTTTCAGATTTAAGGTGATCAATAATTCTCAAAGATTAATCTTTATTCTGGTTATCATCACTTAAAGGTTAAGAAGGATGATATACCTAAGGTAACATTCTGTATGAGTTATGGTCATTCTGATTTCATAATAATGTCTTTTGGGTTAACCAATTCACCCTCTATGTTTATGGAATTAATGAATAGTGTATTCAATGATTATCATGATAAGTTTGGGGTGATATTTATTGATGATATACTTATATACACTAAGATTTATGTGGAGTATAAAACCCATTTTTGATTTTTTTCTTAAGGTTCAAAGAAAAAATGAGTTATATCAAAAATTTAGTAAATGTGAATTATGGATTCAACAAGTTTCTTTTATTTGATATATTGTATTTAAGGATGATATATTTATTGATCCCTAAAAAATATTTTCATTTAATGGAGAAGATATACCACCATTACTGAAATGTGTAGTTTTCTTGTCTTAATAGGATGATATTAGTGGTTTATTGAAATCTTTTTTCAATTAGATAATTTATTAACAAAGTTAACACATAAGGGGGTAAAATTAACATGGAAAAATGAATTTGAAGATATCTTTGAGTAATTGAATAAGGTCTTGGTTAATGTGAATGTATTGACTCTTCCATATGATAAATAAGTGTTTTTAATTTATAACGATGCATCAAAGAAATGTATTGGATATCTTATTATGAAAAATTATAGTGGTGGATTATTCATATCTCTAGTTGATTACCTATGATGTAATTATACAACACATTATTTGGAGTTGGTAGTGGTTTTCTTTACTCTAAAGATATAGAGTCATTTCCCTTATAAAATAGATGTGATATATACACTGATCATAAGAGTTTGAAACCCATAATTACTCATAAATATATCAATATGAGGAAAAGGTTATGGTTATAAATACTCAAGGATTATAAATGTTCTATAAATTATCATCTTGGGAATGAAAACAAGGTAGAAAATGCATTGAGTATAAAATACCATGGTATCTAATCCATGATGAGGGTAGAAAATGATCCAATTCTCAAGGATTTAGTATGGATGGACATGGGTGTTACAATGGAAGTGGAAACATCATTCTTATTCCATGTAATTATACATACTTATTTATTATAAAGGATTAATAAATCACAACATGATAATTATGTAGTATAAAAGAAGATGGTGGATGAGAATAATGGAAAATTATGAGACATTAAATGTGGTTATGATGGATTTTTACGATTTGGAAAGAGGTTATGGGCTCCATCAATGCCAGATATAAAGAAATATTTTATAAATGAAGCTCATAGTTTAAATTTTTCTATAAATCCTAGTAGTATGAAGATTTATAGGGTTATCCAAGAATATGTTTTGTGGGAAAATACATTGAAATATATTTTAGATTATATTATAAGATTATTAGTATGTAAATAGGTTAAGGTAAAAATACAACTTCCCAAAGGTGTTATAAAAACTTTACCTATACCATAATAGAATTGTGATAATATTACTATGGTTTTTTTCAGTGTGATTCCTAAGACATACAAGGGGTAGTGATATGGGTCATTATAGATTATCTTATGAAGTTAACTCATTTTATTCTAATTCAAGAAGACTTTCCTATGGATTGTATTGTTAGGTTATATATATATATATGAAGTTATAAGAATTCATAGAACAACCTTATCTATTGTCTCTGATCAAGACCCTAGATTTACATGAAAATTTTGGAGGAGTCTCCAGAAGTTTTTAAATCAAGAGATTATATTAGCATAGTTTATCACCATCAAATTGATTGGAATTCTGAAAGGACTATACAAACATTAGAGTATATGTTATGTACATGCTATCTTTACTTACAAATAAGTTGAGATCAATATTTATAAATAGTAGAGTTTTCTTACAATAATAGTTACCACTCTGACATTTAAATGAAACCATATGAGGCCTTGTATGGAAATATATTTCAAACTCCAACATGTTGGAATGAAGTTATATAAATGAAGTTATTTGGTATTGAAATTATGAAAGATACATCAGAGAAGTTGTGATCTATTCAGGATCATATTAGGGTATCCCAAAGTTTATTGAAATTTTATGTTGACAACCAAAGAAATGATCTAAAATTATAAGTTGGAGACCATGTATTCTTGATGATATCTCTTGGAAAGGTTTCATGATATTTGAAAAGAAAGGGAAGCTAAAACCAAGATACAATGGGTTATTTTAAATATTAGAGTAGGAAAGAATTATGTAATATCATTTTTCATTACACCAAACATATCTTCAGTGCATGACTTATTCCATATATCACTTCTAATGAATTACATACCCAAAACTTCCCATGTCCTAATTGTGGATCAAGTTCAGTTGGAACCTGACTTGTGAAATATGAATAAATAATTAAAATTCTTAATATGAAAGAGAAAGTTTTTTGGAAAATAATGAATCATCTAGTGAAGATTCTTTAGAGGAATGATATTTTATAAGCGGCAACATGGGAGCCAAATGATACAATGATAAATATTTATCCACATTTGTTTGTGGGTTGATTTTTAATATTTTTGGATGAAATTTTTATAAGGGTTGAGAATGTAATACCCAAAAAAATATAGTAATGAATAATTATATTTTATTACAATGTAATAAATTAAAATATAGAGTAATAAAAAAACTAAAAAATTTCAATTATAATAATAGTTAAAAATAATATCATAAAATAAGTAAAAATAATAGGTAGTGCCATAATATTTTACTCACGTGGATCATACTCAAAAATGAATAATAAGTATACGAGGAACATTTTTATTATAAATAAAATAATAAACATGGGAATGAACATTATGACTAAGGGAAATATATGAATGATCTTAGGGTGTTATAATGAATTTTATATATAAGGGGTAATATTACCATCATAATCTAACAATTGGAATCTAACCATTAGGATATAACCATTAGAATCTGACTGTTATAATAGTAACACAACATTTTTTCATGAATGTGTCTAGTAAAATGAATAAAATAATTTGATAATAATTTAATTAATAATTAAATAAATTTATATTAATCACTGAATAGAAATATAACTACACACATATTAATTAGAATAAAAATAAGATTTACTAGAAGAAAGTGTTTCAAAAAATTAGCGAAAAATACATGATTTCAAATATAACCAGAGTTTTATTTAAAAATTAGAATTATCATATAAAGAAAATTATTTTCATAAAAAATATAATAAATTTCAAAACAGCATGTAAAAATTATACTATGTTTAATTTTTTATAATATTCTAAGATATTCAATTTTCTCACTAAATAGTAAAGTACAATAGGCACATACAATAATTATTATGGCATGATTATGATGTAAATATGATGAAATAATTAATATAACAGAATCCAAAACAAAAAATTAGTGATTTTATAAATATATATGTTTTAGGAATTAATATGATTTTACAAACCTATAAATAACTTTCCAAATTCTAAAACAAATGTTATTGTTTAAAACAATATTACCGAGAAATTATATTCCCCTAGTTAAAGTTATATAAAATAATGTATTTCTATTCTCAAACTCAAATGTGTCAAAAAATTCCTTAAATTTCAAAAAACATGAGCCAAAACCATGGGTAAGGAGATGGTTTCGTATTTTCCAAAACCTATATTTCCAAATCCTATATTTATATATTAATAAACGATCCTCTATTATTTTTTATAAATACCCATACATTTTCCCATTCATCCTCACTATAAATCTATTGAGAACAAATTTCCCATAATTTTACGTAATAACTTGGATTTCCCCAGAATCTTTCCTTTGTGAAAATCCAGTGTTTAGGGTTTTCTGGGAGGCAACGACGACTCAGTTTAGGAGTTTTATAAATTTCCATTTTTTGGGTCAGCATGTCAGTGCGTCGGGATGTCAGTGCGTCGGGATGTCAGTGTGTCGGCAAGCCAGTGCGTTGGCATGTCAGTGCATCGGCATGTTAGTGCATTGGCATGTTTGTGCATCAGCAGGTTAGTGTGTCAGCATTAGTGAGTCAGGGGCATCAACATCGATGAGTCAAAGGGAGTCGACATCGGTAGAGAGAGGGCGTCAGTGTCGGTGAGTCAAAGGCAACAGTGTTAGTAGGTCCGGGTGTCAGTAGGTTATGAAGTCGGCAGGTCAGGGCGTCGGTAGGTCTAGATGTCAGTTTGTCATTGCGTCGGTAGATCATCGTCGATAGGTCGTGTCAGTAGGTCACCTGTCGGTGGCTCAATGTTGGTGACTCACCCATCATTGGCACATTTCCAGTTTTCCAGTTTTTCCAAGTTATTTTAGTTTCTCCTTTTTTTCGTGTTTATCTTCGTGAAATGGTATCTTATTAACTCACAGCTGTGTGATGGTCTGTATCTACTTTTTATAAATAGAATTATTAATTTCCCCATATACTTTAACATCCCACCAACCTTGTAACCACTGACCCAAGTGGTCAAACCACAATCTGAATTTCAAGTACTTTTAAATCGTCTTTCTGGTTTTTAGGATCTCTCACTTTCATAAACAAAGATCTATACCATTATTATTCTTTTTTGTTTCCTGTGGTAAGCTTAGAGCCTTCCTCCTTAGACAAGTAAAGACACAAATACTCCCATGCAGGTCCCAAACCACATCTGGTACCCTCTCCCATGCTTCAATCCCAAATTTCAACCTATCCTAGGGCCTTGCCCTTATCCTGTCCTGAGACAAAAAATTCTGATAGGGTTCCGATCAGGCGGCCCAAATAGGGTGTGAGTACGACTCAGTAGTCCACCACCAACTGTGTCTAATACAATTCCCGTCAAAAGATAGTGCATGCAGTTCAATGAATCAATAAATACAATTCATAATTAAACAGTTATCACATCGTCATTTAATCCTTAAATCATCACATTAGGCCCAGTTTCGATTCATGTTTCCAATTTTAATCATCATTCATTATTATCATTCATTCTTTGTATATTATCATGGCTAGCACCCCAAATATCATTATGTGTAGGTCTCCATACCTATCACTCTATATCTCATTCGGTGTAGGTCGGAATGCCTAGAACCCCATAATCTTAAGCTTGGATAACTATTGGGGAGGAACACCATGTCCAAGTACCAACTTCTAATCGGTCTAGAATTCTATTTCTAGCACCCCATATCTCATTCGGTGTAGTTTTTCATGCCTAGTACCCCAAAATATCAGTCATTTAATCATTTTTTAATTTAAAAGAATTTACCACATCATTCCATTACTAATCCAATGATTAGTTAAACATTTCAAATCCTATTAGTTAACTCAAAAATTATCTAAGCACATAAACCATTAATTAATTCATCAATTAATTAATCAATCAAAATAATTATTTTTCCATAATTAATTTTTCACAATTAATTATCCATATCAAATCTCAACTTATCATAATTAATTCTCACAATTAATTATCTTTGATCAACATCAAGGCACATAATTAATTCTCACAATTAATTATCTTTCGTCAACATCATGGCACATAATTAATTCTCTAATTAATTATC
This sequence comes from Viscum album, assembly GCA_963277665.1. Classification (NCBI taxonomy): domain Eukaryota; kingdom Viridiplantae; phylum Streptophyta; class Magnoliopsida; order Santalales; family Viscaceae; genus Viscum; species Viscum album. Next base: position 1,358,878,006 of record OY728159.1, read on the forward strand.
TTATATACCCAAACATCATTTTATAATCGATGCCAACCTTCATTGATTTCGGTCAAAGTTTAGTTATTTATATTTCTATGTACTACTATATATGTGGAAAGCATGTTTGAACCCACATAGAAGAAAAATGTGACCACTATATTTCTAAAAACTTTCAAAAAGACCCCACTTCAGCAAGATTCAGATGACGGAAGCTTTGGGTACTCTGTAGTAGGGCCGCACCGACTTGCTTCTTGAGAATCATCACTTCTAGAGCAACAATGATGAGTTATAGTGTTCATCAGCAACTAAGGCATCTAAAACCTCATCCCTATAACTACCAGTGGTGGTTCAACACAGCTCTTCCCAATTAGCAGTTCCATTCAGATCCAAATTTGTGATAAGATTCATGTTCTTGTGATATTGAATCTTAGGTGTGTGGAATTTTTGGATTGGGTAGGATGGAAAACAAATGGAGGGAAATTATTAGGGGAGTCAGAATAGTGTAGATTTGTGAAGAAATATTTTCATGTTTAAGTATATAAATTGGTTGAATCATTCTGTGAAAAGTGTTGTTTTGTTGCTGGATGGATTTGCAGGCGACGGTATAAAGGTTGTGGCACTGGTTTGGGTGAAACCGTGAGGAGAGAAAATGGTGCAAGGGAATACGATAGAAGAGAGGAGGCACTGTAATGGAATGGTGAGATCTTGAAGAAGGTTAATGGTGGCACTAGTTTGAAAAGGATACAGTGAGACCATAAATAAGAAACTGTGATGCGAAAACTGGTGGGACAGGTTAAATAATGAAGGAACGGTGGTTGTTTTATTATGGAAAATTGAGAAGGGGTTGTTGTGGCATTGTGTTAGGGGTGAGACCATGAGATCAAGACGGTGCCACCGTGACACAGAAAAATAAACAGATGATTAAAATAAATTAAAACGTAAATAAAATATGAACAAAATAATAAATTAAAACTAAAAATTAATTAAAACAATTGAAAACTCATGTACTCATAAACTTTAATAAACTTATAAAACCTTTTAAACAAAAGTTAAATTATTATTAACTTCAATTTATAAAACTTAAATTGTTACTAAACTAAAACTAAAATTAAAAATCAACTAAATTATTAAAATTTAATATAAAATTTAAACATTATTAAAACAAAGTTCAATTATTTATAATAGTTACTGTATAAAATTAAATTAATTAAAGTAAACAGATAATTATTCTTCTATTAAACAATTATGTTAATTAATGAAATTAAATTAAAGATATTTAATAAATGTAGTAAGTTTATAATCTTAAATTTATCAAATTTGAATTGTTAAAAGATGACTAATATTTATTTTATGTTACTTTGATTAATAAATATTTAATAAAATAAATGCTAAATTTAAACTACATTATTTATGTGTAAAAACAGATTTAATTAATTAATTAATTAAATTATTAAATATGTAGACAAAATTCACCAAACTAAATAAAAATTTATTAGACTATAAAATTTAATTAAGATATAATTTAATTATTTAAAGGCTAAAAATAAAATTTAATTACAAAAAATTATTAAATAACAGATTTACTTTTAAAAATGAAAATGTGAACTTATTTAGTAAAAAGTGTAATAATAATTAAATAAATCAATAATAATTAAATAAAAAGAAGTGAAAAAACATGTGTTTTTAAGGCCACATGAAATTCTGTCACAATTAAGTATTGTTTGTCCTCAAAAAATCCCATGCTTAATTATCTTTTAAAAACAAAATAGAGTTATTTAAGACACTCTGTTCAAAATATAGTAGGTCCAGCACTTAAGAACAGAGGACAGAAACATGAAAACAGGATTTCTAAAAAATATTTTCAAATGAATCTTACCTAGAAAATATACTTAAAGGGTAATATAGAAAACAATGAATCGTCAAAAAATGAGGATGTCATGCCACATATATGATACTGATTAGTGACTCATTTCAATCGAAACTCAAGTTCTAATTCCACGAATGAAAAGGGGTAAAATAATAGTGGAATTAAAAAATTAACCAGAGGAACTTTGTACTTTGACTCAATCCTAGATTCCAAAAATAATTAATTTTTTTTTTGAATCATTTTAATGATACAACCCAAATGATTCCCATATAAACTAGTTGTCCCCTTCTTCATTTGGAGGTCATCCTTCCCCTCAACTTAATGAACTCATTTTCTACCCTAGACACTTTATTTAATTTTTTCCCAAGCCTTGTATCATGTGGTAACACTGTGCAATGCACTTATTCAAGGTGTATAGAGGGGTTATAGTAAACAGAAATGCACCCAAAATCTAGGGTTTCAGAAATTCACCATGGGATCAAAGATGCTCAAACTACCCCAGTTTCAAAATATTTAAACAAAAAATCATTTACTTTGGATTAATAAGGTTGTTACTTTAATAAATAAAAGAAAAATGAATCCAGTAGAATCAAAATAAAACTTCAATTCAAAGTGTTATGATCATAACACCACTAATAGGTTACCCAAATCACTCTGAAAAGTAGTCCTAAACCAAGATCTCATAAAACCACTAACCAAGACCACTCAAAAACCATCCAAACTCAATAATTTTAGAATCAAAGAAGATCTAAACTACCACTTAGGCATCATCTTTAGGAAAGACCCAATTGAGAAACAGTGTAAGACCTAAAATTGTGCAATAATTTTAAAAAACATTAACTATTTGTTTACCAAAAATATTAAAGTTTAAGTGGGAGTTGATGGAATACTAATTAAACATAGTTTAGCTGAGTCAATAATTGACCCCCTCCCCCACACTTAAAATCAAACTTTGTCCCTAAAGTTGACTTTTAAAGTGGAGAAGAACAAATAAAAAATTGAACTTCAAATAGATTTTCAATTAAGTAGAATTATGACAAGTATAAAGGGACTCTCTGAAGTTCAAAAAGTATTGTTTGCCCAAAAGATTAATTTATATCAAGTTCTAAAACTAGTACATGCATTATCAATTATGTCTAATGAAAAATATTTTTCACTAAAAAACAAACATGGAATGTAACTTGTAAGTGCACAATGTACTGGGTGTATGAATTTTAATAGATTGAGTTCAATAATATATTCAATATAGAAAAATAATGAATGCTAAAACACCCCAACCTAAAGTAGTTTCAATACAAAAACACAAAAAGTAGAAAGCATATACCCCCCACATTTAGTTTAAAGCAGTGGAATGATTTTAAAAATAGTGAAATTCAATTTTTCAGCAAGGAGGAAAATGAATAATTGTTTTATATTCCAGCACATGCAGAATTATTTTCAGTAGGGTGATATATAGCAGGATTTTTAAACAGCTCAAGTCATGCAACATACTAATTTTAAAACAGAATAATATGTAGCATAATTTTCTACAAGAATATATTTTTAAAGCAACAACATATAAAGAATAATTTTTCATGAAAAAAATGCAACTTATTTTTTTAAAGTAGTAAGGAGTAGAATAATGAAATAGAAACTTATATTAAGGTACTTCCCTAACTTAATATTTTTTCATTAATCCTTCAATAAGGTAATACCACTCCTTTATTACACAACATCAACATCCTAAAAACATAGAGCATGTAAACCAGGAATGAAAATCTAGTAGATACAGAGGATACAGAAGACCACAAAAAAGAACATTATTCAATAAAAAACAGTAAAAAGGTGAAAAAAAGAAAGGTCATGGGTTTACTCCCATGTAGAATTGAGTTTAAGGTCTTTAGTTAGACTTTATTTAATCAAACTTTTTTTTATTTATTAACACAAAAAAAACCATGGTTTGCCTCCCATGTAGTGCTAGATTTATTGTCCCCAGCCGGGATTTATTTCCCTAGATATTTCTATCCATGATTATTTAATGGGAATGAATTATTAAAAGTGTGAACTTCAATATTATCTAAAGATTAAAGAATAGGATCAACTAATACATTCTCATCAACAGTACCAAACAATATTCTCAAAAGTTCTTTCAAAAAAATAGTCACTAATATATTGTCCATCCCATTTTGGCCTCTAAATAACACTTCCTCATCTCTAAAAATGTTCAAAAGATTCCTAAGAAAATCAAAAAAACTGACTAGGAATACTTATATGGCTTTCCCCACACTTAGAGGTCATCTCTAACCCAAAATCAGACGAAAAACCATCAGCAAACTCTTCAATATTTTCAATGAATGTTCCCAGCACAGCTTGCATAAAAGAAAACTCAGAAAACTCTCAGAAGAAGGAATCATACTCAGGTTTCAAAAATAGGTACCCAATGTCCAAAGATGACTCAAATGATGTGAATATTTTATGTTTATGTTGGAACTCATCACAAACAACATCAAACTGATCAAGAAAAAAAGATCCCAGAAAATATAGTTGCTCATAATGGGCACAATCTAGTTTTTTATTAGGAATCATCCTAGAACATTCTCCAACTTTAGAAACCCTTAAAAAATTGACTTCATAAGGAATACTTTCAAAAATGTGTTAAGAAAGTTCAAGACAAGAATGTGACTCACTCTCTAGAATGGGTTCTAGGAAAAGATTTTTCTCATCTAGATGAAGGAGTGGGACAGGAGTAGAGGCCTGAAGAAAAGTTTCAATAGGCTGGGGAATCATAATCTCTGTGACCTCAAGAGGGAAAGAACCATACTCATCTTGGACCTCAATTTTAAATCATTTATTATCATAAACATCTATCAAATCACAACTAACCATATGTTGAGGTTTTTAAAACACTAAAAACTCATCCACATCATCAATAGGTTGGAGAGTGAGTTTCCCCTTGGATACATCTATGACAACACCAGTTGTAGTAAAGAAAGGTCTCCCTAAGACGATTGGGACTTTTTCATCACACTTCATATCTAAGATAAGGAAGTTTGTGGGTAGTTTTAGTTTTCCTACACACACTAATAGATCATCCACCCTCCCTGAAGGGTGTGTGAGTGACCTGTTAGCAAGTTGAAGACAAATAGAAGTTGGTTGAAAATATCTAAGACCCAACCTTCTCAATAGGGATTAAAGAATAAGATTGATGATTTCTCCTAAGTTACACAAACAATTAAGTTTCTCACTTTCTCTTATTTTTCATTGAATAATAAAGCTACCAGATTTCTTCAATTTTGGAGGAAACTTATTTAATAGGATATCCCTACACTCCTCATTGAGATTAACTTTGTCCAACTTCTTCCAAGAATTTTTATTTTTTAGAAACTTTTTGGTAAAAGAAACATATGAATTGATTCTATCTAAAGTTTCTACAAATGGAATGTTGATACTAAAGTTTTGAATCATTTTAAGAAACCTAAAATAGTTTGGTTGATTATTATTTTTTACACTTTCAAGGAAGGGATTGGAAGGGGAATAATTTTTTAGAAAAGGTTGATTATTATCCTTCTCCTCAATTCCATTTTTTTTTCTTTTATTCGTTAATTAATTCCCACTTCATTTTCCTCAGTTCTTGAACTTTTTTAGATGTATGTTTAATATTTTTTTTAGGTTGAATAAAGATATCCATATTCCCAGATTCTGTTTCTAGTAGTTTTTTATTTCCAGATTCGTTTTTTATCAGTTTTAGTTTTCCCAGAGTGTTTCTTTACTTGTTCTTGGGTGTAAAGGCAAGATCTGGTGGTTACAACCATGATATTCTCTCTTGGATTAAGAAATTAATTGTTGGGAAGCTTTCCCTTTTCCTTATCACCTTGATCCCTAGCCATTTTAACTATTTTATGTTCTAAATTGTGAATCCTACCATCGGTTTCCTTCCTAAATGTACTGATCTCTCCCAACACTTATTGTAACATCCCCTTTAACTCCCCTTTAGAATTAGTAGATTCATCCCCATATTGGTTTGATTTATAAATTATAGGGTGTGATTGGTAGTTTGGGTTAGTGGTCTGTTTTATGACAACTTCTTCTTTCTAGGAAAAATTTGGGTGATTTTGATAACTAGAAGTATACTGATTTTAGAATTGATCATTTTTACCTTGGTTACAAGCTCTAAAATCCACATATTTGGCACTCTCATCAAACTGGACATGGAGATCAAAATTAGGACAACATGTATGAGTGTGACCAAGCATCCCACAATGATTACATTGCTCCCTTATGACCCTATCACTAACAACAGCAGCCCGAGGATTGAATTCGCCTATATAGATGACCATCTTCCAAGAGCACTTCTGCTGAGATTTTTTAGCAATCTTGTCATAAAAAAGTTTCAACTCATCAGTAGTGGAGTCAGAAAAGTCACCCCCACATAATTGGTCAAATAAATTTTTGTTGTAAGGGGTGAGTGAATTATAGAAGGTATCCATGAGTATATGGGGTGAAAATTGGTGATTAGGACTTTGTATAAGGATACTTATAAATCTATACCATGCCTTGTGAAATAACTCTCCCTCATCCTAGACAAACCCAATTATTTTATGCCTAATCTCAGAGGTTTTGTTCCTAGGATATAATTTTGATATAAAGGTAGTAAACACCTCTTCCCAGGTCTCAAAAAATTCTTCAACTACATTCTGAGACCAATTCCTAGCCTTCCCATTCAGAAAAAATTGAAACATCCTCAATCTCAACTCATCAAAAATCTCTCTCATAGGTAATTTTTGTACAAAACTATAGAACTCTCTAATGAACTCAAGTGAATCCTCTCCTGGAAGACCATTGAATAAAGGATGTTGAGAAAGGTGAGACTACTTAATTTCATAGTTCCTAGACCTAAGGGACAACCTAATAAAGGATGGGTTACTTTATATAATTGGAATTTGAAACTCCCTAAGTCTAGGTAATTGGGGGATGGACCTATGGGTTGTGGCACATTTAGGTTTTGATCAACTCTATTATCCTGATTCTTCATTGTAATATTTTTTTAAGAAACAGCTAAATGTTTGTCTAGTTTAGAGTTTGAAGGCTCAAATGTAACAATGAATTCTTTTGTGGTCATGAAAAGTGAGATATAAAAGTGAGACTAGCACAACAGAAATGAACAGCAAGTGGAAAAAGTAAGAAACAACAGTAACAAGTAGCAGTAACAAACAAACAAAAAATAATGAGAAAATGAAGTAGTTGATAAAAGAATTTTTTTACGGTTTTAAAATTTTTTAATCATTTTTTTAAGTTAATTTTTTTATATGTGGATTTTTTGAATTTTTTTAGAAATGTAATGGCTTGTGACTTCCTTGGAAATGATGCCAAAAACATGATGCCAACCATCATTGAATTAAATCAAAGTTTAGTTATATATATTTTTACAAACTACTGTATATGTGGAAAGCAGGGTCGAACCCACAACAAAGGAAAATGTGACCACTATATTTCTAAAAACTTTCAAAAAGACCCCACTTCAGCATGATTTGGACAACAGAACCTTTGGGTACTCCTCAGTGGGGCCATGATGACTTGCTTCTCAAGCGTCATCACTCCTAGAGCGACGACGATAAGTTATGGTGTTCATCAGTGACAAAGGCATCCAAAACCTCATCCCTATAACTACTTGTGGTTCCCCAACATTTCTCCTCCTAATTGACAGTTCCATTGAAATCCAAATTTTTGATAAGATTCATGCTCTTGTGATGTTTACTCTTAAGTGTGGGGAGTTTTTGGTTTGGGTAGGATGTAGAAGAAATGGAGGGAAAGAATTTGGGGAGTCAGAATAGTGTAGATCTGCGAAGAAATATTTTTAGGATTAAGTTCATAGATTGGTTGAATAAGTCTGTGAAAAGTGTTGTTGTGTTACTGGATGGATTTATAGGAGACAGTATGAAGATTGTGGCACCATATTGGGTAAAACTGGGAGGAGAGAAAATTGTGAAAGGGAATACGGTGGCAGAGATGAGGCACCGTAATGGAATGGTGAGACCGTGTTTACTATGGCACCAGTTAAAAGGGATATGGTGAGACTGTAAAGAAGAAACTGTGATGCAAAAACTGGTGGGACAGGTCAAAGAATGAAGAAGAAGTTGTTGTTTTGTCATGGAACCATGAGAAGCGGTTGTTGTGGCCCTGTGTCAGGGGTGAGACCGTGAGATCAAGACGGTGCCACCGTGACATTGCAAAATAAACAGAAGAGTAAAATAATTTAAAAATTATATAAAATATGAATAAAATAATTAATTAAAACTAAAAATTAATTAATAAAATTGAAAACTCGGGTACTCATGAACATTAATAAACTTATAAAACCATTTAAACTTAAGTTAAATTATTATTAACTTCAATTTATAAAACATAAATTGTTACTAAACTAAAACTAAAATTAAAAAGAAACTAAATTATTAAAATTTAATATTAAATTTAAACATTGATAAAAAAAGTTAAATTATTTATAATAGTTATTATATCAAATTAAATTAATTAAAGTAAACAGATAATTATTCTATTATTAAAAATTTATGTTAATTAATGAAATTAAATTTATGAGATTTAATAAATGTAGTAAGTTTATAATCATAAATTTATAAAAGTTGAATTGTTAAAAGATGAATAATATTTATATTACGTTACTTTGATTAATAAATATTTAATAAAATAAATGATAAATTTAAACTACCTTATTTATGTGTAAAAGAAGAATTAATTAATTAATTAATGTTAAATTATTAAATATGCAGAAAAAATTCACCAAACTAAATGAAAATTTATTAGACTATTAAATTAAAGTAAGATATAATTTAACTATTTAAAGGCTAAAAATACAATTTTAATTAAAAAAATTTATTAAATAACATATTTACTTCGAAAAATGCAAATGTGCACTTATTTAGTAAAAAGTGTAATGATAATTAAATAAATCAATAAAAATTAATTAAAAAGATGTGGGAAAACATGTGTTTTTAAGGCCACATCAATAATTAATTCCCCCCAATTAATTATCTTAACACAACAAATTCAATATATCAGATAGAATACCTCAACCCACAAAAAATCTCCAAAATATATATTTGGGAAACCCCGTTTGTTTATTCCGTGATTTAATTATCAATTTATCACCAAGGCAATCATAAGTTAAATGCACATTCCTAATTGCTCCAATTAAGGAATTCTATAATCATGGGAAGCTATAAAATCATAAACTCACATACACTTATCAAAATAAAGACTATGAGAGTTCAATTTAGACCACCTACCTCAGTTTTTTTATGATAGATAGCCCAAAAAAATCCCCGAAAACCAAGCGGAACAATGACGTCGATCAAGCTCCAGATCTAAATCCCTAAACCAAAATTAAGATCAAAAGTATCAAGATCATGAAAATATAGATCTAGATCTCATCTCATAGGTTTAGATCCATGAAATTGGTGGATATCTTCCATGGAAAGATCAATGAAAGATAGAGGAATGAATGAGAGAAGCAATGGGATGAAATCCACTTAGTAGGAGGAGAGCATATATTTTATCCGAGATCCTGATGTTGAAGAACGGTGTTTGAATAAACTTAGAATCCCTCTGGAAGGCCCTAAGGTCACCCATAAATTTTCAAGCCTGATCCTAGGTTGAATTAGAGAGGTTTCAAGGGTTCAGGTGGTTTTAAAACCAATTTTCAGATTGAACTTCTCCACGTTCACAATTTCACCTCGTAGGCCTCACATTTAGGCCAAACCGTGTGCCAACCGTGCGGTCCTCCAATGCCCACATGGATTGATGGAGCACGGTTAGGAAAATCATGCGCCAACCTTTTCAACTTCCATTGTCCACAAGGTTATCCTGCGTATGGTTTGGACAAACCATGAACAAACCGTGCACAACCCCTATCTTCCCAAGTTCCTTACAAATTCACCCAAACATGCCCCAGGTCATACCCCAACCCAAAGGTACATAATAAAAACAAAACGTTCCTAAAAACACACATGCGATTACTCCAGAAAAGGCTAGGATCTTACAATATTTCCACCTTATAACAACTTGTCCTCGAGCTACACTACCGAACTTCTCTAAGATTTCGAGCCAAAAATATTGGGCCATTGAGCCCTCATGTTTTCTTCCCATTCCCATGTTCCCTCTTGAACACTTCCATATTTCCAAAACACATGAAATAACAACACAACCTTTCCTCATAACACTTTATAAATGGGACCCAGCACAGGTATCAGATGCTCCTCAAAGGACACATCTATCTCGAGTTCAACCTCTTCCACATCAATAACACGAGAAGGGTCGAGGTGATACCACTATAGTTGTGATACATGAAAAACATCATGCATAGTTCTGAATTTATATTGAAGTGCTAATTGGTATGCTACCGGCCCGATTCTTTCCAGCACCTCAAATGGTCCTAAAAACCTGGGTGCTAACTTTCGCTACCTCTGTATCCTATGGTTACCCAATCTAGAAGACACTTGAAGGAATAAAATATCACCCTATGTAAACTCTAGGGGTAATATTTATCTATCATCATATGACTTATGCCTACTCTGATATATATCCATACGTTTCTGAATCAACTGAACCTGCTCCGATGTCTCTTGAACGAGACTCATCCCCAATAGCTCTGACTCACCCACCTCTAACCAACATAGCAGTGATATACATGGTATACCATAAAGTGCCTCATATGGTTCCATATATATAGTTTCCTGATAACTTTTTTTATAATCAAACTCCACTAAATCCATGTGCTTCTTCCAAGAACCACCAAAGTCAAGCACACATGCTCGCATCATATCCTCTAACACCTGTATGGTATTCTTCGACTAACCATTTGTTTGTGGGTGAAAGGTAGTACTTAACAGAATATGTGAACCAAGCGCCTTCTGTAAACCCTATAAAAAGCATGAAGTAAAACGCAAATCGTGATCTGAAACAATATTCCTTGGCACCCCAAGCAAACGAACAGTCTTCTGAACATATAGTTCTCCCAAAAGTTCTACTGTAAAGGTTTCTCTGGTAGGAAAGAAATGTGCTACCTTCATTATTTGATCTACAACGACTTAAATATAATCATTCTTCGTAATAGTATTTTGAATTACTACCAAGAAATCCATATTCACTTCATCCCACTTCCATTCTGAAATAGGTAACGGCTACAATAGGCCTTCAAGTCATTGATTCTCTACCTTCACCTGCTGACAGGTGAAACATCTAGTTACAAACCATGATATCTCCTTTTTCATGCTTGGACACCAAAGCTATCATCATAGGTCGTGTTACATTTTTTTCACCCTAGGATGTACTACCCACCTTGATGCATGAAATTATCTCTTGAGTTTATCTCGCATACTTGTAGGCACAACAATCTGTTTTTTTACATAGATGATCTTGTCCTCATATATTATCTAGTTTGAAGGTGCCTCCCCTCCTTCAAGGATTTACCTTAAGGATAAACACTCTGGATCCTCATATTTCCTATCCTTAATCCTTTTCAATAGTTTATAATCCACTACTACCAAAACTAGAGTCATCCTCTCTCGACTCTCCTGAACTACCACATGAATTTACGCCAGCAAAGTCATCATCTTCAACTCTTCACTCAACTCATCTACCAACTGAGTCTGAGTTTTCCTGCTCAAGCCATTAGCCTAACTATTCCCCTTTTCAGGCATATATTCCAGTTCAAAATCAAAGGACTGTATATACTCTACCCATCTTCACTACCAAAGATTCAATTCTCTATATGAAAAGATATACTTCAATATTTTTTTATCTGTAAAAACTGTAACATTTTCACCCAAGAGATAGTGTCACCAACACATAAGATCATAAACCACTACCTCCAACTCAAGTTCATATCTAGGGTAATTCAATTCATGTGGTATCAAATGTTGAGACCCATAAGCAATGACTTGATCCCCTTACATCAAAAAATCTCCAAGTCTGATCCTAGAATCATCACAATACACCGTGTACTCCTCACTTGACTTAGGTAAGATCAGAATTGGTGCTGATTTCAAGTGATTCTTAAACTCATGGAAAGAATTCTCACATGCTTCTTTCCAATCAAGATTTGCCCCTTTATTTATCAAACCTGAAAGAGGCACTTCCAAATGGGAAAATTCCTGGATGAACCTACTGTAATAACCAGATAATCCCAAATATCTTTAGATATCAAAAACATTCTTGGGATGCTTACAATAAATCACTAGCTAAACTTTTTCTTGGCCCACTCCCACACCTTCATCTGAGATGATGTTCCCCAAGAAGTGTACCTTGTCAATCCAAAACAGACATTTTGATAGCTTGGAATAAAGCTGATGGTCTCTCGGTGTACCCAAGATGATGTCAAGATGTTGGAAATAATTGTCATGAGTCTTAGATTACACCAAGATTTCATCCACAAAACCACCTTAAACTAATCTAGGTATGAATGAAAGATCTTGTTCATCAATTACATAATCACTACTAGAGTGTTTTTAAACCCAAACACAATTACAAAAAACTCATAAAGGTGATACCGGCACCTGAAAGAAGTTCTTGGTAATCAGAGGTCCGAACTCTCACCTGATGATACAATGATCTCAGATCAATATTTGGGAACACACAAGACCCCTTAACCTGGTCAAATAGATCATAAATACACATAAGAGGATATTGGTTCTTCATGTTCATTGTATTAAACTGTCAGTAATCAACACACAAGCGTAAACTCCCATCAGACTTCTTTGCAAACAAAACAGGTGATTCCCAAGGAAATGTACTTGGACGGATAAACCCTTTATCCTCCAACTCCTCAAACTATGTTTTGAGATCTTAAAGCTCATTCGGTGCCATTCTGTAAGGTGTAATTGATATCATCTCATCTCCTAGAATGAGATCAATAGTGAATTCTACATCTGTCTCTAGTGGAAACCCTGAAAAGTTTTTAGGAAAGACATACTGAAATGGTTCTACTATCGGTGGAAGGATGTCTTGCCTACCACTCCCATCATCCAACAAAATAATAGCAACATGGGCTGTGATCTCTCCCAGTTTATATGTAATTGGACTAGATTGTCCTACATGGATATTCCATTAACCAAGAAGAACATATTTGTCACCCTTAGGAGATAGAAAGGTTACTCTCCCACGGGAAAAATATACGTGGGCATGGTATGCGACTAGCCAGTCCATAACCACAATTAGGTCAAAGGCCATTATATCTAAGACATAAATGTCCCAAAGAAAACATTACTCTATGATCTATAGAGAACATCACTTTCATAAACAGATATCCTTATACTGTGTCCCCAATGGTTTATCGATGTTCATCACCCCTCTTATGGGATCCACCTCTAGGATCAAAAAATTAACAATATTTGAATATATAAAAGATTGAGAGGCACCAGTATCAAGAATGGTAGTAGATAAATTAGAAGCTACTAAAATAGTACCTCTAAATGTTGATGGACCAGCCTCGCTCTCCACAAGTGTAGGCTGCACTGCATGTAACTGTCCTACCCCTCTTCTATGTGGTGTCGTCTAACTCCCTTGAATAGCACCACTCTGTTGATATGAGAACTCATACCCTAAAGAACCACATCCACTGTATCTACTTCCTCTACTAGTAGAACTCCAAATTTCAGAACTATATGGTGTAGAAGACCCCCTTCCCACACTCTGACTCTAAGCATCTTCACCTTCAGCGCCAGCTTTTCACTACTTCCTGCAGAACTTCTGTAGGTTTTCCATCTTGCCACAAAACCAGAAATACATTGGTGGTCTAGGACAATGTTATGATATGGTCTCTACCTACCACACTAGTGTAAAAGAACATGAGAAAGATCCAGTGTAACTATTCCCCCTGACTATCCACCTTTCTTTCCACTGTCCTGACTACGATTCTTGTAATGACACTTCCTTCTCTTTGAAGGCACACTCCATGATCATCTAGTGGAAGATACATGTCCAGTATTGGAAGCCTCCTTTAGGTTCCCCTATGAAATGAGAGCCTAATTAACCATTTTTAAGAATTTATTTAGCCTAAATATATTCACCTGGGACATAATTTCATACCTAAGTCCATCCTGAAATTGTTTTGCTGAAGAAGCCTCATCTTCCACCAAAGTTGGAGAATAACATTGTAAATCTGTGAAACATCAAGAATATTCCATTATAGACATGCTTCCTTAGGTCATATGCATAAAATCTAAAGCCTTTTATTGTCTCAATGTCTCTGGATAAAATTGTTCCAAGAACTTCTCCATAAATTCCTTCCATAACATATCATCAGTCTGTCCAAATCGTACCTGAATTTCATACCAGTGCTTCACTGAACCCCATAGCATATAATCAGTTAACTTGACCCTCCTCTCAGAGGAAGTCTCAAAATGGTCATGTATTGTCTCTATGGATTCAATCCAGAATTCAGCTCCCTTTGGTCCACCCTCTCCAGTAAAATTAGGAGGGTGTTGCAGTTGAAACTCCCTTGTCAACTTTAACATACATTTATGAACCTTCTCTGAGTCTCTCTCCATGAATTTCATGAAATGAAAAAATTTATCTTAGAACTTCTCTCCTTCCACCTCATCTTGCACCAATGTAGCCTCAAGCTCCCTATCTAGAAGTTTGATTCGGGCCATACCCCTCGGTCTCTCCCTCAACAAGCATCGGGGAATCGTATTTCTACAAATCCAAACACACATCTTAAGTCTCATAACGCAACCTTATAACATTTATGTATGAGGATAAACTAACACTACAAGTTTCAACATGTCCTTTAACCTTTATCTTGTCACACGGTCAACACTGAGGCCTTATCACTACCCTTAACCATCATACTCATAGGTCTTGGTTAATAAGGGTAAAAACATTCTCATTAATTAATTCAACCATTAATTAATCGCATTATCGCAAATTAATTAATTCAACAATTAATTAATTAATCATTCTCATTTAATCATTAAAGGCTCTCATTAGACACCCATTCATTCTCATTTTTCGTCATTATTTCAATCTCACAATAAGGAAAAATAGTTCATGTTCAACAACTTAACCATAACCCATTTTCATGTGAGTTCCTAGAATGATGCATGTGACAACAACACTGAGTGCCTAGAATGATTCATGCATACTCAACTATTGTGTCTCTTTAGGCCATGAATCAAAATTAAACAATTTTTTAAAACAAATATCACATCACACCACAAGTACATCACCCAAGGTAAAATAATATCCATCTATAACAACACATTGAAATCACAACAATCCCACCCCGAGTACTCTAGGTTTCCCCCATACATGTGTTTGCAACTCCCATGCACGAACTCAATACCAAGCCTTGAAGCTTCCTATTATCCAATCTACCTTTTCTAAAATAGTAATATAGAATAAGAAGAAAGAAAAGAAAACACATTTAATACCACTTTTTGACGTCCCGACCCAAGAACCACTAAATGGTGCCCCAAGCTGGTTGGCCACATGCCCTCAAGTGCACCTCCCAATATGCCATAGGGTGACGACTAGCAGCAAGGGTCTGGTACATTAGTCTTGGGTAGACTATACCCTCTTTTATCAGAATAAAACACCAATGAAATCACACAACAATAACCAAGTTCTAAAGCATATAAATAACCAAAACAATACCATGTCATATGATAGTAAAAACATGAAAATACAATACTCAACTGAAAGGTAAAACATGCTATGATAATGCAAATGTCAAGTGTCTAAAATGAAACTGAAACTAAAGACATAATGACTCCCAAGCGGGTCCCGAACTACATCTGGTTCCCTCTCCCATACTCCAATTCCAAACTTCAACCTATCCCAGGGCCTTTCCCTTATCTTATCCTACAACAAAAAAGTCTGCTCAGGTGCTGATTAGGTGGCCCTAATAGGGTGTGAGTATGACTCAGTAGGCCAAAACCAATAGTGTCTAAAACAAGTTCAATAAAAATATAGTGCATGTAGTTCTATAAAACAATAAATACAATGCATAATTAAATAGTTATCACATTGTCACTTAATATTTAAATCATCACATTAGGCCCGGTTTCAATTCATTCTTCCCATTTTAATCATCATTCATTATTATCATTCATTCAGTGTAGGTCGTCATGCTGAGCACCCCAAATATCTTTAAGTGTAGGTCACCATGCCTAACACTCTATATCTCATTCGGTTTAGGTCTTCATGCCTAGCAACCCATAATCTCATGCTTGGATAACTATTGGGGAGTAACACCATGTCCAAGTACCAACTTCTAATTATTATACAACGCCATTCCTAGAACCCCATATCTCATTCGGTGCAGGTCATCATGCCTAGCACCCTAAAATCCCAGTCATTTAATCATTATTTAATTCACAAGAATTTTCCACATCATTCCATTAGGAATCTAACGATTAGTTAAACATTTTAAAGGCCATTAGTTAACTCAACAATTAAATAAGCACATAACCCACTAATTAATTAATTCATTAATTAATCAATCAACACAATTATCTTTCGATAATTAATTATTCACAATTAATTATCCATATCAAATCTCAGTTTTTCATAATTAATTATAACAATTAATTATCTTTGATCAATATCATGGCCCATAATTAATTCTCATAATTAATTATCTTTTTTCAACATCATGTCACATAATTAATTCTCATAATTAATTATCTTATATAGCCAAACATCATTTCATAATTAATTCCCCCCAATTAATTATCTTAACACAACCAATTCAATATCTCAAATATAATATCTCAACCCATAAAAAATCCCCAAAATATATATTTGGGCAACCACCTTCATTTGTTCCATGATTTAATTATCAATTAATCACCAAGGGAATCATAAGTCAAATCCACATTCCTAATTACTCCAATTTTGGAATTCAATTATCAAGGGAACGTAGAAAATCATAAACTCAAATACACATATTAAAATCACAACTATGGTAGTTTGATTTATACCACAAACCTTTTTTTATTGACAGAAGTTATCCCAATAGAAATCCTCAAAATCTGAGTGGCACAACATCGTCGATCAAGCTCCGGATCTAAATCCCTAAACCTAAATTAAGATCAAAAGTATCAAGATCATGAAAATCTAGATCTAGATCCACAATCCTAGATCTAGATCTCATCTTATAGGTTTAGATCCATAAAAGTGGTTGAGATATTCCATGACAATATCAAGTAAAATCGAGGAATGAACTAGAGAAGCAACAGGATGAAATCCACTTACCGAGAGTAGAGGAGATCTTCAATACGGGCTTCGGATCTTGAAGAACGACATTTAAATGCCCTTGGAATCCCTTAATAATACCCTAAGATCACCTAGAAATTTTCAAGCCCAATACTAGGTTGAATTTGATATTTTTTAGTGGTTCAGGTAGTTTTAAAACTAATTTTCATATTATACTTCTCTACGTGCATAGCTTCACCTGGGAGGCCGCACAGTTGTGCCAAATTGTGCCCCAACCGTAAAATCTTCCACTAACTTCATGGATCGATGGTGAATTGTTAGGAAAACCCTGTGACAACCATGCCTACCTCTACTTTCCACACGGTTATATTGCACATGATCTGGCCAAACCGTGCGCAAACCATGCACAACCCCCTATCTTCCCATATTCTTTAAAACTTCACCCAAACACACCCTAGGTCATACCCTAACCCATAGGTACTTAATAAAAACAATAATTTCCTTAAAAAATGACATATATTACTCCAAAAAGGATGGTATCTTACACATGTGGGAATAGATCTTGGATTTACTTTTAGTTTTAGTACGTGGAGTTGTTTGGGATTTACCATCTTATCTCTCGATCTCATTCTATAAAAACGGTAATGCCTTTCATCTGTGTGATATTTTCTACCCTTGGTTCTATTCACCACTCTGGGTCCTATTTAAGGTGGGACTTAGGTTTTATTATCTTTTCTTCATCTTGAGGAAGGAAGGGTCTGAAAGTTTGATATTTGTTCCCTCATCTTGAAGAAGGCAGGTTGTGACAACATGTTTTCAAAGGGGGGGGGTTTGTGAGTTTGAGAGATAGGATGGATTTTAGAGATTGGAGTAGTAAGGATTTCATGGTATGGTAGAGAAATTGTGTTAGTAAACCTTGGTATGTGAGATAGTCCATGGAATACCGGCTAGGATAGGTGATTTTATGGGGGCCATGTGATCTGATGCAAGGACTCTAGGCCTATCAAATGACCAAGGGAGGATACAGTGATTGTAGGGTAGAGGCCCTAGGAAATTTACATGAATCATAATGACTTGTTTTTCTATATATCCTTACTATTTTAGGAATTTAAAATAAATAAAGAGTTATAAGAAAATTTTAATGAAAATTTCCACACTACCCGAGATTAGGAGTTCCTTGTTTCTCTTTTCATCTATGGAACCCGGACGTCACCCCCGTGTGATACAAGAAATTGAGGCCCGATAGGTTAACCCAGTTGATCAGCAGAGGGATGATTGAGAATAGGAGGATGACCACTAGAAAAAGACACTCTATGCCTTCTAGCGGTAGACTCTAGAAAAGTATGAGGGTGGAATCTTGAACATAGAGACAGAGAGTTGGATCGGGGAGCTAGTGATCGATTTCAGCTTTATCTAAGCTCCAAAATAGTACTTGGTTCCTTTAAAAGTGAGATAGATTAGGGGAGAAGTGTGTCAGTGGTTGATGCTTCACCTTGGGGAGAGGAAGGAAACTGATATTTCTTAGGCTAACTTTGAGAGGGACTTCTGGGTGAAATTACTTTCTTCCATGATGAAGTCCAAGAAGAGGCAGGAACTAATCTCCCTCCAGTAGGGTAGTATGTTGATGAGGGAACCAGGGATCAAGTTCAATGATCTCCTACACTTCACACAAGATCTCTTCCCGGATTAGGATTCCTGAGAAAGACACATAGAGGAGGCACTCTGACCTTCTCTTCCATATGGTGTTACTACTTTCGCTCTACCATTGTACTTAGAGGTTCAGAAGAAGGATGAAGTAGTGGAGAGGATGAAAAATCTGAAAGTTAGGCTAGAAGAGGGGAACCAAATGAGTTTTTCCAAGTTAAAGGCCTTCAACATCAAGTCTCCAGCATCAGGGCCTTCTAGGTTTTGACCAGTGGGGAGTAGGCCTCAATAGTTCTAGTTTCGATCTCCTAGTCCTCGTCCTTTCTTTATAGGCATGGAACCGAGGTGATTTATCTATGGAGGCCATGGAAATCATCGGAATTAGTGCCCATTTCAAGTGCCATATAGTGGTGGTGGGCAGGCCCAGTGCCCACCTCAATAGCAGTAGTTTCCGGTCAGGCCCTTCCAACAGTAGAAGGAATGGGCTGCTGCTCCACTGAGGGTAGATGATGCTGGGGGAGGTTGGCTCTAGGGTGATCCTAAGGGACCTCAACCAGGGTGTGGTTGGGGAGGCGTTCGATAGTAGAGAGGTAGATGAGTTGGGCGTGGGTATTTGTATGTCGTAGAGGTAGCAGTTCGAGTAGGGCCAAATGTTGTTCGAGGTACGATCAGTTTGTTTAGTACTCTTGCATGTGTATTATTTGATTCAGTAAACTCACACTCATTTTGTTGTACCCGGTCTATACCATGATCCTGAACTATATATAGATAGATTTCCCTTGTCCCTGGTGTTGAGTATGGTAGTTGTAGGTCAGACCATTCCGTTTGATGTTTTTCATGGATGTAGACTGATGTTGGGGCCACATCAGTCGAGTGGGGATCTTTATCTGCTATAGATGCAGCCATAAGATGTCATACTAGGCATTTAATAGTTGTTTTATATGCACTCTTTTATCTAATTCTTCCGGAGAAGGTTCATGTTCACAAATATTAGCATCCAACGCAAAGTTTTCATTGGTGAGCAGAGTTGTTAGGAGGGCAGCCGGTGTGTGGAGCCTCTTCTATCCTTGTTAGTCGATCTGTCAGTGAGATCAATAGATAAAGAGATAGTGTAAGTTCCAAGGGTTGTCAATGAGTTCGTACATTTCTTCCCTTAGTAGTTTTCGACTTTACCCCCTCGACATGATGTTGAATTTGGGGTAGATTTACAACCCGATGCCCATCCAATTTCGATGGCTCCCTATCAGATGGTGCCTTCTAAGTTTCGGGAGTTGTGGATTCAGGTTGATGACCTAATGAAGAAGGTTTTTATCCAGACATATTTTTCACCATGGGGTGTGCCAGTCTTGTTCACAAAGATGGAAGATGGTGGACTAAGACTGTGCATAGACTACGAGAGGCAGAATTAGATGAAGGTTAAGAACCATTACTCTCTTCCAAAGATCGACGATATTTTCGACCAGTTAAAGGGTTCAAGTTGGTTTTATTAGATCAACTTGTGGTATGGATATCACCAGTTGAGGGTCAAAAAGGGTGACATGTCGAAGACTGCTTTCAGGTGCAGGTATGGGCACTTCGAGTTCGTGGTCATGCCCTTCAGTGTCCCGAATGTACCAGCTGTGTTTATGGGACTCATGGAATTTATTTTCCATGAGTACCTAGAGTGGTTTTTCATCGTGTTTATTGACAACATCCTAATCTATTGAATGTCGAAGTAGGAGCTTGATGGGAACCTAAGGACTATCTTGGAGGTCCTCTCACACCAACAGATCTACAGAAATTTGTCCATGTGCAAGTTCTGGATGCAATAGGTGCACTTCCTCGAACACGTAGTGTCTCAGAAAGGGATAACAGTGGGCCCATCAAAGTTAGAAGTAGTTGTTTCATGGGTAGCACCCAAGAATATGGTGGAGGTTCATAGTTTCCTAGGTCTGGTAGGCTATTATCAGAGGTTCATACATGACTTATCTCGAGTTGAAGCTCCTTTGAAAACTTTGACTAGAAAATACCAGACATTTGTATAGAGTGAGAAATGCCAGACATATTTTATCAATCAGAAAGAGAAGATGGTCAATGCCCCAGTGCTTAGGTTTCTAGAGGAAGGGGTGATGTTCGAGGTGTTCTGTGATGCTTTCGACCTAGGATTAGGAAGTGTGATAATGCAGCAGTAGGAAGTAATCTTTTATGGGACTAGAAAATTACATCCTCATGAATATAATTATTCCACCCATGAACTAGATCTTGCAACATTCATATTCTTACTGAAGTTTTGGTGGAATTACCTCATTGGGTAGTGCTTTTTGGTCTTCACAGATCACAAGATCCTGAGGTATATCTTTTCCTAGTGGGACCTGAACTTGCAGAAACAAAGGTGGATAGAGTTCCTCCAGGATTATAACTTTTAGATATCTTACACCCTAAGAAAGGGGAACGTGGTGGCCAATTCCTTGAGTAGGAATTCATAAAATGAGGTAGTTCGAGAATCCAAGAATACTTGAGAGGCAATGGAGGAGTTGGCTGATTTGCGCATGGACGCTGGGAAGGGAAGTCACAGAGGCTATATGTTTCAACTGACAGTGCAGTCTTACTTGGTACGATAGGTAGAGGAGTATTAGTGGGGATAATTAAAGGCTGAGGAGATACATGATCGCATTGTCCAGGGTGATTCTCCAGAGGGATGATTAGAGGATATCCTGAATTGGATGTTGTTCTATGGGAAGCTATTTGTCCCAATGACAATACGTGAGGGAGTTCTCTGTGAGTTCCATTTCTCACCCCTTGCAGTGCATCCAGAAGTATCTAAGATGTACCAAGGATTTAGGTAATAGTTTTAGTGGCCCAGGGTGAATTGGGAGATGGAAAATTTTGTGGAAAGATGTCTAGTGTGTCAGTAGGTGAAGGTCGAGCACCGTGTTCCTGATAGTCTGTTGCAGCCCTTAGAAGTTCTCAAGTAGAAGTGGGATGGAATCTTGATGGATTTCATCACAGGTTTACCTTGATCTTAGGGATAATGTGATTCTATTTGGTTATTTTTTGATCAATTGACTAAATAATCTCACTTCTTGAAAATTAAGGAGAAAAATACAGTGGATTCCTTGGCAAGGAGGTATCTGGATGAGGTGGTGCAGATCCATGGAGTTCCAGGATCCATTGTATCGGATCGAGATACATGTTTCACATCGTGAGTCTATAGGGTATTGAAGCATTATTTTTTCACCCATTTATGCCTTAGCACCGGTTTCTATCCTCAGACGAATATTCAAGTAGAGTGGAGTATCCAGACATTGGAGGACATGCTACTGGCGTGTGTATTGGACTTCGGAGGATCGTGGGTATGAAACTTTCCACAAGTATAGTTTTATTACAAAAATATCCATAACTCTACCATTGGCATGTCCCTATTAAAATCCTTGTACAAAAGACCATGTCATTCACCCGTGTGCTAGACAGAGGTAGGGGAAACAGCTCTTCTGGAACCAGAGGTAGTGCAGAGCACAACAGAGAAGGTTCAACTTATTTGTGAGAGGATGAAGGAAGCTCAGGACTAGTAGAACTTGTATACTGATCATATGATGATTCCTTTGGAGTTCAAGGTTGGGTACCATGTGTTCTTAAAGGTATCCCCTCTACATGGACAACAAAGGTTTGGCAGAGGGATAAATCTTTCTCCTAGGTTCATCAGACCTTTCAAAGTGTTGGGACAAGTTGGAGAGGTGGAATATTTGTTATTGTTTCCAGCACATTTAGAAGAGATCCACGTTTTCTTTCATGTCTCTCAACTCCTTTAGTATCTACATGATGACTCCCATGTCTTAGAACAAGGGGAGTTGGATATCGAAGACGATGCAACATTTATAGGGCGACCAGTAAGAATTGAGGATCATGAGGAGAAGGTATTGCGTTGATGGGCCATTCCTTTGGATCATGTGTTATAGAGGCATGATGGCATTGAGGAGAGTAACTAGGAACAAGAAGCACAAATTGGTTCCTAGTACCTAGTGTTGTTATGAGTTTTGATCTTGTTTTTCTTTGTACCTTGCTTATGATGTAACGTTTGACCCTATTTTCTATATGATAAGTTGTTTCCTTGTTCTTTAATTTTGTTTGAAAATTATTGAATATGAGAGGAAGATAACCTAATTCCTAATCAATACACATTAATATGTATGCAATTAAACCCATGCAGGTGAGTTAGTTCCGCCCAAAGCGGACAGTATCTTGACATGGAGGAAGTATCTCTCTTATCCATGTGTCTGTACGGTGTAACCTTTGGTGTTTGTGTGGTTTCTTGGGGTATTGAAGCGGTTGTGTTCTACAATTTTTTAGGAGATAGCTGAAAAGGAGGTGTTCTGGTATGTCAATTTTTTCACTTGAGCTTTAGAACAACACAAGGTGGTTTACTCCTGAGTGGTATCTTAAGGGATGGTTGTCTGTACCTCTTTCCTTCTAGGTCAGTTTAGAATTCTCGAGGATGAGAATAGTTTGAGAGGTATCTAATGTAATAAATCATATTTCCCCAAGCCCTTTATTTTTTGAAAATAAAGCGGTTAGGGTGTTCTAGAAGGAAACAGTGACTCATTTCAAGAGTTTTCCAAATTTCCAGTTTTATGGTCCGCATGTTAGTGCGTCAGCATGTCAGTGTGTCGGCATGTCAGTGCATCAATATCGGTGAGTTAGTGGAATCATCATCAGTGAGTGAATGGGTGTCATCATTGTTAGATCAAAGGAATCAGTGTCGGTGAGTCAAAGGCATCGGTGTCGGTAGGTTAGGGTGTCGGTTGGTCGTGGCGTCGGTAGGTTAGGGCATCGGTAGGTCAGGACATCGTTAGGTCATTGTAGTGATAGCTCAGCATCGGTAGCTCACCTGTTAGTGGCTTAGTGTTTGTGACTCATCCATCAGTGAATCATTTCCTATTTTCTAGTTTTTCTTTGTTTTTCTAGTTTTGTCCTTTTACATGTTTATCTCCGTGAAATGATAACTTATAAACTCACATCGTTGCGCTGGTCTATATCCACCATTTCTAAAGGGAATTACTAATTTTTCCCATATATTTTAACATCCCACCAACCTTGTAACTACTGATCCATGTGGTGAAACACGATCCAATTTTCAAGTACTTTGAAATCATCTCCCTGATTTTTAGGATCTTTCCCTTTCATAAATCGAGATCTCTACCTTCCTTCTTCCATTTCATTTCATATGGTGTGCATAGATCCTTCCTCCCTAGATTATTTGTGCACCTGTACCAGAGCTCTCCTTCTCAATTTTTCTTGAAGATCTTTTCTGCGACACGCACGATCCCTTGTTCTTGGCAAAAAGAGGAACTTGGATCCTTTGATCAGCCAAGTAGGGATTTATTTTTCTTCTCTTCAAGTGTGCATCATGTGAGGTTGCTATTCTAATTAACCCTTGTGAGGAATGGTTGAGAACTTTCTTAAAAATAATAAATAGATAAGAATTGGATTTGATTAAAAGATAACACGGGTGAATAATATAATGGGCAGTGAGTAGTTTGATGTTGATCTCCTATTTTATTTGTTATCTTTGTTTTTTATAGTTTTTATGGCAATATTCCTTTTGAAAATCATGGTTGTTGGTGGTATTTGTTTTAAAAAAAGTGATGTTCTATTTTTTGAGATTCTTGAACAATGAATGCGACATTAAATATTCTTAATCTCGTATAGTTAGTTAAATAAATGAATTCCCCATGATCAAGCCTGCTCTGTGATCAATCTAGTTATAATCCAGTGGAATTAAAGAACCTTTGATAATTAAATCTGAATGTATACACATCTTGTTGATAAGTGTGGATGAGTTTCATATTATGTTGAGTTTTTTAACCTTACATGATTTGTGTGGTGCTGTTGTTTGGAGCATTGTTGTAGGTAAAAGGTTGGATAGAGGAGTTGGTTTTGTGATAAGGGAGTCGTATGGGTGTGTAGCGGGGATGTAGATAAAATGATAGTTATAGTGGTATTTTCATGTGGGGTGGTACATAAGAGGTGTAATGGAATCTCAATATGATATATTGATTGATTTTGGAATAGATGAACTTGTAGGTAGTTGAAATACCTTTTTGTTGTGATATGGTTGTGAAACGACGTCGAGTAGTGGGACTGCAGTGTGGTTATGGACTTGTTATGGAGTGGGACTACATTAGGGAATTGTTTGGGCAGCATATCTATAGGGATGGGTTGTGAGAGGAGGATTGTGCGGTATAATTTTGAATAATGATTGTCAGAAAAGGAAAACCAATTTTCTAAGAATATTGGGGGGTTTTTTTAGTGGGAATACAGGTATGGTTTTGTTGTTTTTTTGATATCGTTATAGTTGGTGGTTTCCTGGTAGTGCAGGAATAGACTACAGTGAACTCCTTACTTAATAAATGGCTAGTGGTAAAATAAAAAGGGTCCAGGCTCGTGTTTTATTGTGGTTGCTTGTTCATTTAGGGGTGGTAGCAAAGTTGGTATGTCTGGGATGGTTTTATTTTGGAAACTCATAGCTTGGGTTGAGTGATTTCTTACCTATATATATACACACATTCTAGTTTCTTTTCATTTCTATACGCACCCCACCCTTGTTGAGCACTATGTTCCGAACACCTCCCTTTCATAGGGGAGGGTGTCTTTCCCAACATTTTGGTGGGAGGATGGATGGCTGGTTACTGACTTTCTTCCACGCACCCTCTTCCAGATATTGTGGTTCGGGCATATCCAGGCAGGTTGTAATGATCTGAGGTTTACCATAGTCCAAGATTCTTTGGGCAAGGGTTTGTTTGGATGATGGGCCTAGGTGTTTGCTAGCTAAGTTTTTTTCCCAAGTATCTTTGGGATGAGGCCTAGGTGTCTTCGGGTGAGTGGAGTGGTTTTTGTTTCCTAGGTGTATGCGGGCAGGATTTTGTGTGGTTGAGGCCCAAGTGTGTGTGGGTGGGTTGTGGTAGTTATAATGCGTATGGGAAGAGTGATAGCATCAAGACGTTAGTCATTAGGGACAAGAAGTCAACCAGTTTGAAAGTGGTGTGGGTTACCCAAATATCGATGTGCTTATACTATTATTTTACTTGACTTGCGTTATTTGGTGAGTGTGCCTTGGTGAGGTCGGGTTGGATAGTATTCCTTGGTAGGTGCTTTGAGGTTCTACTATTTTCTCACAGGGGCATTAGGATATTATCCCACTTGTGCATGGGTAGCTTTAGTTTCTCTATTAAGTATACTTGTATGATCACCCTATGTATATAAAACTATTTTCACGTTTTTGGGAGGAATTTGAAGACTGTGTTGGACCATAATATCTTAGGTGTCAGGATTTTTTGTTGTTTCTACTTAAACTCTTTTCTTTTGGTACTTTACTTTGTAGTTTTCATTATACTTTATATTAGCTTCACTTTTGAACATGAATTTGGGAATGGATCTTGGATTTACTTTTACATTTAGTACCTGGAGTTGTTTGGGATTTACCATCTTATCACTCAATTGTGTTCTATAAAAAGGGTAATTCCTTCCATCTTTGTGAGATTATGTACCCTTGGTTCTAGTCTTCACTCGAGGGCCTATTAAAGGTGGGACACAGGGGTCATTACCTCTCCTTCATATTGAGGAAGTAAGGTTCTGGCAGTTTACTGTTCCTTCTCTCATCTTTAAGAAGGTAAGTGGTGACATTTTTTCTCTTAAGTGTCTGTCCAAGGAGTTTTAAAGGCTCTAAGGTTCTTATCTCAAACTTTAAGAAGTTAAATTTTAAGGTATGGTTCCCTAACCTCTTCTCTTTCTTTAATTGTGTTATTACTTCCAATTACTTTTCATTTCAATGTGACATGTTATTTTCCATTATTTCAATAAATTAATGATTATATTATTAATAATAGATCACTATCACCTCTCATTATAATAAATTTATAAGTTATTATAATGATTAACCTTTCCCATATCTATAAAACCATCTTAAATTTTGGTAAAGAGTATGTGTGATTTTCATAGTAATGTAATCCCTGTTTGGATACAAAAAAATTGGATGTGACTCTAGAACAGATACACTGTAATGCCCCAACCCAAGTTACCTAGAGTCGGTGAATTATTACTTAACATTGGCATGATCACAAGATATCAAGTCCCAAAAGAATTAATAGTTTAGTATCCTTGGAAGTACTAGATACATACATAAGTTTTACATTACATCATGAAATAAATAAACAATATTATGACCCCTTTGAACACACTCATATCCATTAACCTATTTCTTCAGGTTAATCATGATATACTTCTTCGCATCCTGAGAAAAATAAAACATAGAAAGGGGCGATCTTAGATGCTCAGTAAGGATAACAATATAGCGAAAACATTGATAAATAAACATAAACAATTAAGACAATGTATAAGACTAAAACTCCAGCCTTTTAAACATAAACTTCAGTATAATATGGAAAAGATAAATAAAATAATTCCATTTACTTATTCACATGGATATTATACTAGTAAAATAAACACATGTAATATCAATATCCAATTTCATAGTGATGTAATCCATAGTGCCAGACTTTATAACCACATAGTCAAGGCCTTATTCCAAGACTGCAAATAAAATTTTGTCAAGGCCTTGTGCCAAGACACTAGTTTGTCTCATGAGACCTACCGATGCATTGAAGAGCTATAGCGGGCTCCAACCATCACTTACTAAGTCTAATGCATTCCTCAAATGAAAAGGTTGAAACATAATCTCAACATTCGTATTAAAACTAGCATATGAAATGTCAATATTTTAAGAACAAACCATGAATGGTATAAAAATGGCACATCCACAATCAAACATAATTCATTGAATACAATATGGAAGATTTTATTTTAATAAATTAACTTAAATTGAGATTAATGAAGAATATTGACATAGATTAAAAAATCATCAGAATTATTTGAGAGAAATATCCCCCTTTTTCTTGTAAACATTTAAAAGTCTCACTATTTATCAATAAGATGTTTAAAATTGATTTCTGAATTAATGTGTCCATTACCACTTTGAATATTTTAAAAGGAATTTTAATTTTAATACATTAATGTCCATATAAAAAATCTTTAAAACCATTTTTAAAACATGGACATTAATGAGAAATATTTAGAAGAATCAATTTTTAAAACATTTAAAATGATATTTCAGTTAGAGTTCCTAACCAAATGAGAGACAATTGAATATAAATAATTGAGGTAATTAAAACTTTCTAATATCTTGAGAATAAATGGATTCATGATATACTATGTCAAATTACAGTATGTACACCAAATAAAAGTGAATTGGTGCATAACAACAAAGAAGTTTCAATGGAATGTAAGTTGAAATGTATTCCCTTATAAAGACCGTATCCTTAGGTTAAGGATAAATCAATGACATAATTATGTGTGAAAAATATAAATCCACTAAATATGATTGGATATTTAGTGTAAATAAATCAGAGGACATTCACACATATTCTTGTAAAAACAACACCAATGACTTGGATGTTTAACTCAATGAATAGAAATTGAGTTAAAATTACTCTTTTCAAGTTCATATTGATGACGTGAGAATTTATCAATGGAATTATTATCTGTATAAAATGTATATCCAAAAAAAGGGGAGTGTAAATTACTAAATAAGTAAATAAATAGTGATTTCACACATAATTTTGGAGTAAAATAATCAATGAAGTTTATGTAAAACCGAATAAGTGGAAATTGAAATTTGAAATTCCCTTACCGATTTGGTAACTTAAAAAACATACACCCAATGAAAGAAGGATCATACAATAATTATGCAAATACCCATAAATTAAAGTATATTACACAAATAATACAATCATGGGTAGTACATACACCACACAAAAGGTAATAGCAGCAAATATAGCATGAATCTCATGAGAATAAAAGTTAGATGAAAACCCCATTACCACATTGTAATCAATCAAGTCATAATAAAATAAGTTAATAACCACCAAATTAATCATATAATACCATGAATATAAATTTAATCATGATAATATACATCAAATGTCAGTACACAATACAACACATGCAATAAATAAGTGGTGAACAATGGAAATATCACAGAATTAAAAAGTGAGATAAGAAACCCCTTACCTTGTACTTTTCCATAGTATAGGGTAGGTTAAACTCCTGTATAATGGTGAAATCATTTTTATTAAATTATACAAGAACCAAATATGATATCATATATGATCTTCTAATATTTCTTTGTTAATGACATTTCAGTAGTATTATTGTTTTGTTTGTTAACTGATTCATTTTCCTTTATATGTTTTGTTATGTAAGTCATGTTTTTTATGTATAGGATGTATTTGATTCATATCCCAATTGATATTAAGTTATTAAACATTATTTTTAATCATAAAATTAAAATTATTCTTGAATGATTACGATGGTGAATGAATCTCATCGCATTCGTGGAGACGGTAATCCGTACGTACGCATGAGCGACAATATCATTATATTGATGGTGAAATCGTATATAATTGGATGGTATATCATATATACAGAATCATTAACATGTTATATTTATTATTTGCATCAGTTATACTCAGTATTATACCCATCTAAATAATGAAGTTTTTGAATAACAAACTACACCACGACATGGAGACGGTAAGCCGTACGTATATACGTATGGTGACTTTGTCATTTATAGGATTGATAGAATAATGAATATGTTTGTACCATATTTATAATAATATCATAGTATGTATAAGGTACCAGATTTATTATTTTGGTTGGGAATCAACAAAGAAATAGGACATGGAAGAAGAATAGAACTTGAAAGAGGGTGGTGAAATTATTACCTCTTTTTTGGGTGCTTCCTTTTGATTTGATCAAAAAGGATCCTTAGGTAGGCTTTAGTATCAAAGGAAGGAATCTAGGATATATTGAAATTATTTGGAAGGATAGTTAGGTAGGGTTTGTTTGAGCCAAATGGATTTGGAGGTGTGAAATTAAGAGAAGGGGAAGTACCCTTTTATAAGAGAGGTTAGGTTCACTTTAGGAAAACCATGAAATATTAATTTATTATAAATCATTTTCGGTTTATAATGGATAAAAATTGATTTATTTAAAATATAAGGTGGTTATGGGACTAAATACTCTCAACCAATAGGTTTTATACAAGTTTAGGTCACCATATTAACCTTATCTTTTAGATTTAACTATTAGTTAGATAGTTTAACTTTTACCATGTCTTCTTGTATTTTTACACTATATGGTTAATAACCGTACTCTAAACTTCCAAGAGAACCTCAATTAGTTCATTAATGACATATATAATATTATTTAATCCTTTTTTCTGAACCTTATATTTTTAGAAACATTATATAATTTAATAATGTAATATTTGTTTTAAAAACTCATTTATGTCAATTTTGACACTATTTAGTATTTGGTTTTTCAGGAAGTCATCACAACTTGATTACTTCAAACAAGATAAATTGAATCAACCATAACATATCATATTCACCTATAAAATTCTTTTATATCATAGAAAATTTGAAATTATATTTATTTTAATATTTATAATACCATTTATTTGATTCATTCATTAATAAGGTAATTAATACATCATCATTGTGTCATAAATAAATTTACGTATTTAATGTCTAAAAATTATAAATAAAATAACACGATGTTGGAAATATTTTTATATTTCTAATGAATATTTATAGTCAAATTTATCTTATGTATAGACCTATATTAAAAATGGTTTAGTTGTTAAACCTTGAATTTAACACTTTTATCTTTTCTTTAAATAAAATAATAATAAATGTCATAATCTAATACAAGTGGACCAAAAGGATGGTATTTTATTCCTCAGGTTTTTTTGGTCGAGTTACACTTATCCAATAGAATTATGTCTTGTGTTAGAGTAATTATAATATCATTTTTACCTTTAATTTCCCTATATACATTTAACCGCGGTAAATAAAAGTCAAAAGTTACTATTCACCAAAAATTATTTTCATCTTATTGAACCAAATTTTACTTACTTATGTCAACTGTGTATCTAGAATTTTTTAAATTCAACTCACATAAGTGGTAAAATTAATTTTTATGAAAATTTGCAAATGCTCCTTGAAGGTGGGTAAAAGACGGTAAAAAGTTCAATTAAAATTTATACATATAATTTTATTATAAAATGACTCCAATGAATTACATTGAACATAAATAGGTATTATAAATCTATTTTTACTTAAAATATATTTAAATAAAATAAATAATTATTTAAATAAAAATTTGGTTTTAAACAATAACGCAGTGTTTTTCAATATTCATCAAAAATTGAATATTTTCAGAAAAATACAAAATATTTACCCTAAGATAATTTTTATATTATGAATTAAAAAATGAATTATATTTTACCAAATTAAAAACATAGAAGTTTCATTAATTAATTTAAAATTAATTCCTGTTTTTAAAACCAAATAACAGGTTTTTAAAAAGTAAAAACTATCAAAATATTGACACGTGTTTTTGTAAAATTTAAATGTGAAATTACTTATAATGATCTAGATTGTATTAAATGATAAAATAATAATCTAATTATACTTAAAACCCATTCAAATTCATAATTTAACACTATAAATTATTTCTTTTAAAAAAGTTGTTTTCAATTAAAATTTAGTATTTTACACAATTCATCAAAATATGAATGTTATCATAAAAGTACCAAAAATTTCCCCAAACTAAATTTTTATGTCCAGATTAAGAATAATAAATTAATTTCATTAAATTGAATATATAAAAGTGTAAAATATTGGTTTTAAAAAGGGTTCACCATTAAAAGGTGGTAAAATTTCATTTTTTGAAAAATTGTTCTTTTATCTGAAAAAAATGAATGTGTTCTTATATAATGTCTAATAAATACATAATATGGATTATAAAATTATATAGTGTATATAAAATTCAAATTTTAGTTAATACTACTCATAACTGATTTTTGAACTGCTATTTTGGTAAGTCGTGGTCCGCTCAAACTCGTTGTTGCGTGTAAAGCAAGTTATTAAATTACTTTAAAGAAAATAACTTACTATGAAATCATGGAGTGTTAAGTTATTCCCCCATTTTGGAAATTGCAACCTCAAAATTTTAAAATTGGGCCTGGGAACATTATTGAATTCCCACATCAGAAAAGAGTCAATAAAACTATCACTTTAAAATGAAGAAAGAGAAGTACAAAGGTCACCTGAGATAACCAACCCATACTAGGATTACATGTAGAAAAACATGGATATGGAAGATAAACTAAGTTTTAAGTTCTAATGGAGAGTTGTAGAAAACATAATCAAGATAAAGTTAACAACAAGAAAACCACAAACTTGTGATGTGATAAACGATCATTAGTTTCCCACTATGAAAAGTAAACAAATTTTTTTTTTGTTTTAAGTTCCATTTCATAAATTTGAGGAATTTATTTATGAGATTGACTAAGAACATAAATATATATACTTACTTTTAGTGTATTTTTATCCTTTAATAAATTTATACCACTAACTCACCTTTCACTCCAAATGATGAGTATTCAATATGACTTGGTCACACCTAAAGTGATAGAATAAACTTACAAAGAATCACATAATTCACAAAGGATGAACTATATATTTACATTCTCTTTAGAGATTAACCAAAACCAAAAGGTTATTACAAGATCAGATGATCCCCAAAAAGAATAATCCTTTAGATAAATAAATACTAATCATAATTTCCAAAATTAAACCAACAATACCCAAAGTTCAATAAATTCCATTCAATAAACAATTCTCCTTAAAATATTTCAATACAATCCAAACTAAGATTGAAACCCAAAACTCAGAAGAATTTGATTACGTAATCTTCCACGTTAAATTGTATCTCCAAATAACATTGACTACTCTTAAAGTCACATACTTAAAAGTAATTAACTTAATCACATATTCTATATGATAGTTTAATAATTTTCATAAATAACATAAATCACTATAGGTCCACAATAAAAAGATAGATAAAAATCCACCATTACTCCTCAAATGAAATCCCATAGTATCTTATTTTCCTAAGGCATATATTGTTCCCAATAGAGCGAACGTCTTCCAAAATAAAATTTGTCACTTAATCACCAAATCATGTTCTTGTGCTAAGGATATCCATTTGATAAACATAAGATCCCAAATCAACTTATTATTGATCAATAAAATCATTTAACTAAAAAGAATTAGTCTCACCAACTTGGGATATCACGTAGTCCAGTGGTAGGTGAAAGATCTCAGTCGCACGTTTTTTGTGGGTTCGATTCCTGCAGATTTTTCCTACATGATGGGTTGTCACACGGTCTACATGTTTTAATTTTTCAAAAATTATATTTTATAACATTCCCAAAATTAGATAAATTCATAAAAATAACAATAACATAATTTCATCACAAATTTTAACTCATACCTCGCATTTTCATCCCAAAATTTAATAACTTGTAATTGCCTAAAATTCAAGGATCATATAAACCCAAATGGTTATTTATCACTATATTCACAATAGAAAAGATAATTCTTCCTAAAATATCATTTTCACATAACAAACTGTAGGGTTACACATACAAGAGAAAAGTCTTCCAAAGTAATCCCATCAACAAAGATCACTAATACTTTTAGACATTTCGCCATCCATTTATTTCCACATAGGTTATTCCTTGACCAAGAGGTTATCCTACAGAATAGGGCATTCACTTGGGTAATTCCCAAGTCACATACATTTAAAAAAATGACTATAAATGGATTCTTGGGATCATTTTTATTTTCTTCTATAGTACTCTTCATTTTTCCTCAGGCATTTTTTACTCTATATCCTCCATTCCCACACATAAAGAATTTCTTTGTTCCATTGAGACACTTTCCTAGGGGTCTCCTTCCACATTTCCTAGATGATAGAAATTGAGCTTTCTTTTCTCCATGGTCTCCTTTGCTAGAGCTCTTATCATTCACCATCTTTCTCTTCTTTGTTGATTCTAGGAGTTGTTTGATATATATGTTGTTGATCATATTTTTGGAAAACTGATTCGGCATGAACAGGATATATTTTACACCTATCAACATTCAATTTCGTTGATCATTTCCACCACCGTTCCCACCTTGTACATCATGTTCAGTGTTACTATGACTTCATTGGAATCTAGCCATTGACTAACACAATAAATCAAATTGTGAGTCATAAAATCAATTAGATAATATTATAACACCTTATTTTCAATCTAAAACACCTTAGGATTAACCAAGGTTATTTATTCTCATCTTATATTAAAATCCTTCAAATATGTTTGTAAAGAAAATGTGAATTATCCTAAGAATATCCCATGGGAGTGTCATAACCAAGAGTGTAGAAAGGCCCGTTGTCATGTACTAGGATACCCCAGGTCAAGCCCAAAACTACTTGTCCAAGTTTTCACTCCTAGGTACATCTGTGCTAGAGTTTCCTCTAACAGCTTGTATCCAGACATAGATATATTGCTTGAAAACCCTCATAATATTTACATTACCAAAAATTTTGGACATTATTCTATACTAATCCTCAATGTCTATCTTAGGGTAGTGTTTCTAATAAGATTTTTTCTAAATATAGATTCCATGGTTTGTACTAAACTTAATCTCATACCAACTATAATGCCCCGCCCCTAGTTACCTAGAGTTGGTGCATTATTACTTAACATTGGCATTATCACAAGAGATCAAGTACTGAAGGATTGATTAGTTTAGTCTCCTTGGAAGTACTAGATACATACATAAGTTTTACATGTCATCATGAAATAAAAAAACAACATTATGTCCCCTTTAAACACACACATATACGTTAGCCTATTCTTATAGGTTAATCATGATATACTTCTTTGTATCTTGGGAAAAATAAAACACAGAAAGGGATGAGATCAGATACTCATTAAGGATAACAATATAACAGAAACTTTCATAAATAAACTTAAACATTTAAGGTAATGTAAACTACTAAAACACAGACCTTTTATACTTAAACTTAAGCATAATTTGGAAAAGATATATAAAATAATTCCATTTAATTATTCACATGGATATTCTAATAGTAAAATAATAACATGTAATATCAATATCCAATTTCATAATTATGGAATGTATGATTCCAGACTTCATAACCACATAGTCAAGGCCTTGTGCCAAGACTACAAATAAATGTTTTTCAAGGCCTTGTGCCAAGACACTAGATTGTCTCATGAGAACTATCGATGCATCAAGAAGCTATAGAGGGATCCACCCATCACTTACTAAGTCTAATTCATTCCTCACATGAAAAGGTTGAAACATAATCTAAACATTCATATTAAAACTAGAATACAAAATGTCAATATTTTAACCACAAACAATGAATGGTATAAAAATATCACATCCACAGTCAAACATAATTCATTAAATACAATATGGAAGTTTATATTTTAATAAATAAACCTCAATCTATATTGATGAATAATATTTTCATAGATGAAAATAAAAATCAAAACTATTTGAGAGAAATATCCCCCTTTTTCTTGAAAACATTTAAAATTCTCACTATTTATCAAGAAGCTATTAAAATATATTTTTGAATCAAAGTGTCCCATACTACTTTGAAACTTTTAAAAATAATTTTAATTTTAAAACATTAATTTCCATATAAATAAATCCTTAAAAACATTTTTAAAACATGTACATTAATGAGAAATATTTAGAAGAATAAAAGTTTAAAAAATTTCAAATGATATTTTAGTTAGAGTTCCTAACCAAATGAGAGAAGCGTGAATAAAAATAACTGAGGTAATAAGGACATTATAATATCATGAAATAAAGGGATTCATGATATACTATGTCAAAGTACAGTATGTACACCAAATAAAATTGAATTGACGTATAACAACAAAGAAGTTTCAATGGAATGTAAGTTGAAATGAATTCCTTTATAAAGAATGTATCCTTATGTTAAGGATAAATCAATGACATAATTATGTGTGAAAAATAAAAATACACTAAATATTATTGGATATTCAGTGTAAATCAATCATAGGACATTTAAAAATATTCTTGTAAAATCAACACTAATGACTTGGATGTTTAACTCAATGAATAGAAATTGATTTAAAAGTACTCTTATCAAGTTCATATCAATGACTTGAGAATTTATAAATGGAGTGATTATGTGTATCAAATGTATATACACAAAAAGGGGAGTGTAAATTACTACATAAGTAAATAAATAGTGATTTCACACATAATCTTGGAGTAAAATAATCAATGAAATTTACGTAAAACCAAATGAGTGGAAATTGAAATTTGAAATTCCCTTAACAATTTGGTAACTTACGAAACATAGACCCCATGAATAAAGGATCATACAATTATGATGTAAATACCCATAAATTAAATTATATTACACAAATAATACAATCATGCACAGTACATACACAACACAAAGGGTAATAGTGGAAAATATATCATGAATCTCACTGGAATAAAAGTGAGATGAAAACCCCATTACCACATTGTAATCAATCGAGTAATAACACCAAAAGTTAATAAAAAACAAATTAATCACATAATACCATGAATATAAATTGAATCATGACAATATACATCAAATGTCAGTACACAATACACCACATGCAATAAATTAGAGGTGAATAATGGAAATCTCACAGAATTAAAAGTGAGATAAGAAACCCCTCACCTTGTACTTTTATTTAGTATAGGGTAGGTTTAACTCCTATATAATGGTTAAATAATTGTTATTAAATTATACAAGAACCAAATATGATATCACATATGATCTTCTAATATTTATTTTTTAATGATATTTCAGTAGTATCGTTGTTTTAGTTGTTAATTTATTCGTTTTCCTTTATATGTTTTGTTATGTAAGTCATGTTTGTTTTGTATAGGAAGTATTTGATTCATATAAAGGATTATATTAAGTTCTAAAATATTATTTTTAATCATAAAATAAAAATTATTCTTGAATGATTACTATGGGGAATGAATCTCATCGCGTTCATGGAGACAGTAATCTGTACGTACGCACGAGCGAAAATATCATTATATTGATGGTGAAATCATATATAATTGGATAATATATCATATATAAAGAATCATTAACATTTTATATTTATTATTTACATCAATTATACTCATTATTTTACCCATCAAAATAATGATGTTTTTGAATAACAAACTACACCACAACGTGGAGAGGGTAAGTCGTGCGTACGTACATATGGTGACTTTGTCATTTATATGATGGATATAATAACGAATATGGTTGTACAATATTTATAATAACATAAAAGTATGTATGAGGTACCAGATTTATTATTTTGGTAATTAATCAAAAAAGAAAGAGGATGTGGAAGAAGACAAGATCTTGAAAGAGGGTGGTGAAATTATTACCTTTTCTTCGGGTGCTTCATTTTTATTTGATCAAAAGGGATCCTTAGGTTGGCTTTCTGATCAAAGGAATCACTCTAGGATGTAGTGACAGCAGTTGGAAGGATATTTCGGTAGGGTTTGGCCGAGCCAAATGGATTTGGAGGTGTGAGATTAAGAGAAGGTGAAGTACCATTTTATAAGAGATGGGAGGTTCACTTTAGGAAAACCTTGAATTATTATTTTATTATAAATAATTTTCGTTTTATAATGGATCCAAATTTATTTATTTCAAAGATAAGTTGGGTATGTGTCGAAATAATCTCAACCAATATTTTTGAGAAAATTTTAGTTCACCATATTAACCTTATCTTTTAGATTTAACTATTAGTTACATAGTTTAACTTTTACAGTGTCTTCTTATATTCTTACACTATATGGTTAATAAACATACTATAAACTTACAAGAGAACCTCAAGTGGTTCTTTAATGACATATATAATATTATTTAATCCCTTTGGCTGAACCTTAGATTTTTAGGAATATTATATAATTAATAATATAATAATTGTTTTAAAACTCATTTGTGTCAATTTTGAGACTATTTAGTATTTGGTTTTTGTGAAAGTCATCACAACTTGATTATGTCAAACAAGATAAATTTAATCAACCCAAACATGTCATATTCAACTAGAAACATCGTGTATGTCATAAAAACTTTGAAATTAAATTTAGTTTAATATTTATAATACCATTTATTTGATTCTTTCATTAATAAGGTAATTACTGTGTCATCATTGTGTCATAAATAAACATACGTATTTAATGTATAAAAATTATAAATAAAATTAAATGATGTAGGAAATATTTTTATATTAATAATGAATATTTATAGTCTAATTTAGCTTATGAATAACCCTATATTAAAAATGTTTTATTTATTAAACTTTGAATTTAACACTTTTAACTTTTCCTTAAATAATATAATAATAAATTTATTAATCTAATCCAAGTATACCAAAAGGATCCTATTTTATTCTTAAGGATGTTTTTTATAAAATTATACTTATCCAATATAATTTGAACTTGTGTTAGTGTAATTATAATATCATTTTTACCTTTAATTTCCTTATATACATTTAACTGTGGTAAATAAAAGTCAAAAGTTACTTTTCACCAAAAATTATTTTCATCTTATTGAACCAAATTTTACTTACTTATATCAACCATGTATCTAGTATTTTTGAAATTATACACATAGAAGTGGTAAAATTATGTTTTATGCAAATTTTCAAATGCTACTTGAAGGTGGGTAAAAGACGGTAAAAAGTTCAATAAAACTTTATACATCTAAATTTATTATAAAATGACTCCAATGAATTACATTGAAGATATATAGGTATTATATATATATTTTTACTTAAAATATATTCAAATAAAATAAATAATTATTTGAATAAAAAGTCGGTTTTAAACAATATCGTAGTGTTTTTCACTATTCATTAAAAATTGAATGTTTTCAGAAAAATACCAAAAATTAACCCTAAGATAAATTTGATATTTTGAATTCAAAAATAAATTTTATTTTTCCAAATTAAAAATATAAAAGTTTATTTAATTAATTTAAAATTAATTCTCATTCTTAAAACCAAATAATGGGTTTTTAAAAAGTAAAACTATCAAAAGATTGACATGTGTTTCTGTCAAATTTAAATGGGAAATTAATTATATGACTTACATTGTATTAAATGATAAAAATATAATATAATTATACTTGCAAAACATTTAAATTCAGAATTTAACAAAATAAATTATTTTGATTAAAAATGTTTTTTTCAATTAAAATTTAGTATTTTTCACTATTCATCAAAATATGAAAGTTATCAGAAAAGTACAAAAAATTTATAAAAACTAAATATTTATGTCTCTATTATAAATAAGAATTTAATTTAATTAAATTGAAAATATAAAAGTGTCAAATATTGGTTTTAAAAAGGTTTTGTAATTAAAAAGTGGTAAAATTTCATTTTTTTAAAAATACTTCTTTTATTTGAAAAAAATGAATTTGTTATTATATTATGTCTAAGAAACACATAATATGGATTATAAAATTATATGGGGTATATAAACTTCAAAATTCAGTTAATATTATTCATAACTGCTTTTTGAATGGCTAGTTTGGTAAGTTGTGGTGCGCTCAAACTCAGTGTTGTGTGTAGAGAAAGCTGTTGAAATACTTTTAATAAAATAACTAACTATGAAATCTTTAAGTGTTACATTATTCCCCAATTTTAGAAATTTCATCCTCACAATTTTAAAATTGGGCTTGGGAACATTATTTAATTCCCACATCAAAAAAGAGTCAATAAAACTATCACTTTAAAAGAAAGAAAGAGAAGTACAAAGGTCACCCGAGATAACCCATACTAAGATTCCATGTAGGAAAACATGGATATGGAAGATAAAATAAGAATAAAGTTATAATGGAGATTGGTAGAAAACATAATCAGGATAAAGATAACAACTATAAAACCACAAACTTGTGATTGGATAAACGGTCATTAGTTTCCCAGTAGGAAAAGTAAACGAACAATTCTTTTTGTTTTAAGTTCCATTTCCTAAATTTGTGGAATTTATTTATGATATTGACTAAGAACATAAAGAAATATACTTAATTTTATTAGATTTTTATCCTTTAATAAATTTATACCACTAACTCATCTTTCACTCCAAACAATGAGTATTCAAGATGACTTGGTCACACCTTAAGTGCTAGAAAAAAACTTACATAGAATCACATAATTCACAAAGGTTGAACTATATATTTTCCGTTACTTTAGAGATTAACCAAAACCAAAAGGTTAGTACAATATCAGATGATCCCCAAAAAGTATAATCCTTTAGAGAAATAAATACTAATCATAATTTCTAAAATTAAACCAACAATACCCAAAGTTCAATAAATACCATTCAATAAACAATTGTCCTTAATATCCTTCAATACAATCCAAACTAAGATTGAAACCCAAAACTCAGAAGAATTTTATTAGTTAATCTTCCACGTTAAATTGTATCTCCAAACAACATTGACAACACTTAAAGTCACATACTTAAAAGTAATTAACTTAATCACATATTCTATATGATAAGTTAATAATTTCCATAAATAACCTAAATCACTATAATTCCACAATAAAAACATAGATAAAAATCTACCATTACTCTTCAAATTAAGTCCCATAGTATCCTATTTTACTTAGGCATATAGTGTTCCCAAAAGAGCGAACATCTTCCAAAATTACATTTATAACTTAATCACCAAATCATGTTCCTATGATAATGATATCCATTTGATAAACATAAGATCCCAAATAAACTTATTATTGATCAATAAAATCATTTAACTAAAAATAATTAGTCTCACCAACCAGGGACTTCACTTAGTCCAGTGGTAGGTGATAGATCCTAGTCGCACTTTGGTTGTGGGTTTGATTCCCTCTACTTTTTCCGACGCGATGGTTTATCACATGGTCTACATGTTGTCCTTTTTCAAAAACTATATTTTATAACATTTCCAAAATGAGATAAATTCCTCAAAAAAAACATAACATAATTTCATCACAAATGTTATCTCATACCTCACATTTTCATCTTAAAGTTTAATAACTTGTAATTTCCAAAAATTCAAGGATAATGTAAACCCAAATGTTTATTTATATCTATACCCACAATAGTAAAGATAATTCTTCCTAAAATATCATTTTCACATAAGAAATTTCAGGGTTACACATTCAAGAAAAATTCTTCCAAAGTAATCCCATCAACAAAGAGCACTAATACTTTTAAATATTTTTCCATCCATTTATTTCCACATATGTTCTTCCTTGACCACGAGGTTATCCTATAGAATAGGGCATTCACTTGGGTAATGCCCAATACCCATACATTTATGGAAAATGACTATAAATGGATTATTGGGATCATTTTTATTTTCTTCAATAGTACTCTTCATTTTTCCTCAGCAACTCTTTACTTTATGTCCTTCTTTACTACACATAAATAATTTCTTTGTTCAATTTAGACACTTTCATAGTTGTATCCTTCCACATTTCTTGCATGGTGGAAATTGAGATTTCTTTTCTCCATGGTCTCCACTACTGGAGCTCCTATCATTCACCGTCTTTCTATTCTTTGTTGAGTCTTGGAGTTGGTTGATATATATGTTGTTGATCATATTTTTAGAAAAATGATTTGGCATGAACACGATATATTTTACACCTATCAACATTCCATTTCATTGCTTATTTCAACAATCGTACCCACCTTGTTCATCATGTTCAATTTTACTATGACTTCCTTGGAATCCAACCATTGACTAACACAAGAAAGCATAGTGTGAGTCATAAAATCAGTTAGAGAATATCATAACACCTTATTTTAAATCTAAAACACCTTAAGATTAACCAAGGTTATTTATTCTCATATTATGTTAAAATCCTTCAAATCTGTTTGTAAAGAAAATGTGAAGTATCTTAAGTATATTATTTGGGAGTGTCGTAACCAAGAGTGCATCAAGGCCCATTGTCCTGTACTAGGATACCCCGGGTCAAGCCTGAAACTCCTTGTCAGAGTTTTCACTCCTAGGAACATGTGTGCCAGAGCCGCCTCTACCTGCTCATATCCAGACAGGGATGTATTTCTTGGAAACCCACATAATATTTACATTACCAAAAAAATTGGATGTTCTTCTATACTAATCCCCAGTGTCTATATTAGGGTAGTGTTTTCTAATTATATTTTTTCTAAATTTAACTTCCATGTTTTGTACCAAAATTCTTCTGATACCAACTGTAACACCCCAACCCTAGTTACCCAGATTCGGTGCATTATTACATAACATTGTCATGATCACAAGATATCAAGTCCTGAAAGACCGATTATTTTAGTATCCTTGGAAGTACAAGATACATACATAAGTTTTACATTACATCATGAAATAAAAAAACAACATTATATCTCTTTTAAACACACTCATATCCCTTATACTATTCCTACAGGTTAATCATGATATACTTCTTCTCATCCTAGGAAAAATAAAATATAGAAACGGGTGAGATCAGATTCTCATTAAGGATAACAATATATTGGAAACTTTCATAAATAAACATAAACATTTAAGGCAATGTATAAGACTAAAACACAAGCCTTTTAAGCTTAAACTTCAGCATAATTTGGGAAAGATAAATCAAATAATTCTATTTACTTATTCACAT
The DNA here is from genome assembly GCA_963277665.1 of Viscum album. NCBI lineage: Eukaryota > Viridiplantae > Streptophyta > Magnoliopsida > Santalales > Viscaceae > Viscum > Viscum album. The sequence goes on from OY728159.1 coordinate 1,358,920,389, forward strand.
GGATATTCTACTAGTCTAATAATCACATGTAATATCAATATCAAATTTCATAATGATGGAATGCATAATTCCAGACTTTATAACCACATAGTCAAGTCCTTGTGCCAAGACTACAAAAAAATTCTTTTCAATGCCTTGTGCCAAGACACTAGTTTGTCTCATGATACCTATCGATGCATCGGGGAGCTATAGAGGGCTGTACCCATCACTTACGAAGTCCAATTCATTCCTCACATGGAAATATAAAAGCATAATCTAAAAATTCGTATTAAAACTAGCATACGAAATGTCAATATTTTAACCCCAAACCATGAATGGTATAAAAATAGCACATCCACAGTCAAACATAATTCATTCAGTACAATATGGAAGTTTGTATTTTAATAAATTAACCTCAATAAATATTAATGAAGAATATTGACATAGATGTAAATAATAATCAAAACTATTTTAGAGAAATATCCCCCTTTTTTTCTTGAAAACATTTAAAAGTCTCACTATTTATCAAGAAGCTGTTTAAAATAGATTTTTGAATCAAAGTTTCCCATACCACTTTGAAACTGTTAAAATGAATTTTAATTTTAAAACATTAATGTTCAAATAAATAAATTCTTAAAACCATTTTTAAAACATGTAAATTAATGAGAAATATTTTGAAGAATAAAAATGTAAAACATTTAAAATGATATTTTAGATAGTGTTCCTAACCAAATGAGAGAGGAGTGAATAAAAATAATTGAGGTAATAAAAAAATTATAATATCATAATAATAAAGGTATTCATGATAAACTATGTCAAAGTACAGTATGTACACCAAATAAAATTTAATTGAGGCATAACAACAAAGAAGTTCAAATGGAATGTAAGTTGGAATGAATTCCCTTATAAAGACTATATCTTTAGGTTAAGGATAAATCAATGACATAATTATGTGTGAAAAATAAAAATACACTAAATATTATTGGATATTCATTGAAAATCAATCAGAGTACATTCAAACATATTCTTGTAAAAATAACACCAATGACTTGGATGTTTAACTCAATGAATAGAAATTGATTTAATATTAATTTTATCAAGTTCATATCGATGACTTGAGAATTTATTAGTGGAGTGATTATTTTTATCAAATTTATATCCACACAAAGGGGAGTGAAAATTACTATATAAGTAAATAAATAGTGATTTCATACATAATCTTGGAGTAAAATAATCAATGAAGTTTATGTAAAACTGAATGAGTGGAAATTGAAATTTGAAATTACCTTACCGATTTGGTAACTTATAAAACATACACCCCATGAAATAAGGGTAAAACAATGCTGATTTAAATACCCATAAATTAAAATATATTACACAAATAATACAATCATGGATAGTACATACACCACACAAAAGGTAATAGTGGAAAATATAGCATGAATCTCATGGGAATAAAAGTGAGATGAAAACCCAATTACCATGTTGTAATCAATCAAGTCATAAGAACAAAAGTTAATAACCACCAAATTAATCACATAATACCATGAATATAAATTTAATCATGATAATATACATCAAATGTTAGTACACAATACGCAACATGCAATAAATAAGTGGTGAACAATGGAAATCTCACAGAATTAAAAGTGAGATAAGAAACCCCTTACCTTGTACTTTTCCTTAGTATAGGGTTGTTTAACCTACTGTATAATGGTGAAATAATTGTTATTAAATTATAAAATAACCAAATATGATATCACCTATGATCTTATAATATTTCTTTGTTAATTATATTTCAGTAGTATCATTGTTTTGGTTGTTAACTGATTCGTTTTCCTTTATATGTTTTGTTATGTAAGTCATGTTCATTTTGTATAGGATGTATTTGATTAATATCCATAATTATATTAAGTTCTTAAACATTATTTTTAATCATAAAAGGAAAATTATTCTTGAATAATTACGATGGGGAATGAATCTCATCGCGTTCATGGAGACAGTAATCTGTACGTATGCATGAGCGACAATATCATTATATTGATGGTGAAATAATATATAATGGGATGGTATATCATATATAAAAAATAATTAACATGTCATATTTATTATTTACATTAGTTATACTCATTATTATACCCATCCAAATAATGAAGTTTTTGAATAACAAACTACACCACGACGTGGAGACGGTAAGCCGTTCGTATGCACATATGGTGAATTTGTCATCTATAGGATGCATAGAATAATGAATATGCTTGTACCATATTTATAATAACATAATAGTATGCAGTAGGTACTGGAGTTATTATTTTGGTATGGAATCTACAAAGAAAGAGGATGTGGAAGAAGAAAATAACTTGAAAGAGGGTGGAGAAATTATTACCTCTTCTTCGGGTGCTTCCTTTTTATTTGATAAAAAGGGCTCCTTAGGTTGGATTTATGATTAAATTTAGGACTCTAGGATTTAGTTACAGTAGTTGGTAGGATATTTGGGTAGGTTTTTTCTAATCCAAATGGCTTTGGAGGTGTGAAATTAAGAGAAGGTGGAGTATCCTTTTATAAGAGAGGTGAGGGTCACTTTAGGAAAACCTTGAAATATTATTTTATTACAAATAATTTTCTGTTTATAATGGATCAAATTTGATTTATTTAAAAGATAAGGTGGGTTTGGGTCTAAATACTCTCAAACAATATGTTTTATACTAGTTTATCTCACCATATTAACCATATATTTTAGATTTAACTATTAGTTAGAAAGTTTAACTTTTACCGTGTCTTCTTGTATTCATACACTATATGGTTAATAAAATTACTATAAACTTCCAAGAGAACCTAAAGTGGTTCAATAACGACATATATAATATTATTTAATCCCTTTAAAATAATCTTATATTTTTAGGAATATTATATAATTTAATAATATAATATTATTTTAAAAAACTCATTTATGACAATTTTGATACTATTTAGTATTTGTTTTTTGTGAAAGTCATAAAAACTTGATTACTCTGAAGAAGATACATTGAATCAACCATAACATGTCATATTCACCTAGAAATTTATTTTATGTCATAAAAACTTTTAAATTATATTTATTTTAATATTTATAATACCATTTATTTTATTCTTTCGTTAATAAGGTAATTACTACATCATCATTGTGTCATAAATAAATTTAAGTATTGAATGTATAAAAATTATTAATAAAATATCATGATGTAGGATATCTGTTTATTTTTATAATGAATATTTATTGTAAAATTTATCTTATGTATAACCCCATATTAAAAAAAGGTTCATTTTTTAAACTTTGAATTTAACACTTTTAACTCTTCTTTAAATAAAATAATAATAAAAGTTCTAATCTATTCCAAGTGGACCAAAAGGATGGTATTTTATTACTAAGGTTGGTTTTTATCTAATTACACTTATCCAATAGAATTAATACATGTGTTAGGTTAATTATAATATTATGTTTACCTTTAATTACCCTATAGACATTTAACCGTGGTAAATAAAAGTCAAAAGATACTATTCAAAAAAAATTACTTTCATCTCATTGAACCACATTTTACTTAAGGATTTCAACTGTGTCTCTCATATTTTTGAAATTCAACTCATAGAAGCGGTAAAATTAAGTTTTATGCAAATTTGCAAATGCTACTAAAAGGTGGGTAAAAGACGGTAAAAAGTTCAATAAAAATGTATACATATAATTTTATTATAAAATGATTCAATGAATTACATTGAATATATATAGGTATTATATATCTATTTTGACTTAAAATAAATTTAAATTATATAAATAATTATTTAAATAAAAAGTCAGTTTTAAACAATAACGTAGTGTTTTTCACTATTTATCAAAAATTGAATGTTTTCAAAAGAATACCAAAAATTAACCCTAAGATAATTTTGATATTTCGAATACAAAAATTAATTCTATTTTACCAAATTAAAAAAAATAAGTTGCACTAATTAATTTAAAATTAATTTCTGTTGTCAAAACTGAAAGGCGGGTTTTTAAAAAGTAAAAACTATCAAAAGATTGACATGTGTTTATGTCAAATTTAAATGAAAAATTACTTATAATGACATAAATTATATTAAATGATAAAAATATAATCTAATTATACTTAAAAACCATTAAAATTCATAATTCAACAATATAAATTATTTCGATTTAAAAAGTTGTTTTCAATTAAAATTTAGTATTTTTCACTATTCGTCAAAATATGAAAGTTATCAGAAAATTACCAAAAATTTATCCAAACTAAATTTTTATCTCACAATTCTAAATAAGAATTTTATTTCATTAAATTGAATATATAAAAGTTTCAAATATTGGTTTTAAAAAGGGTTCTCCATTAAAAGGTGGTAAAATTGCATTTTTTGAAAAATACTTCTTTTATATGAAAAAAAGAATTTGCTCTTATATTATGTCTAAGAAACACATAATATGGATTCTAAAATTATATAAAGTATATAAAATTCAAAATTCAGTTAATACTATTCATAACAGCTTTTTGAACGGCTAGTTTTTTAAGTTGTGGTGTGCTCGAACTTAGTGTTGTGTGTAACGCAAGCTATTAAATTACTTAAAAGAAAATAACTTACTATGAAATCTTGTGGTGTTACATACACCTAGGGGTAATAAACATTAAAAAGTATATCTTGGTATTAACATGATCTTCACTCGACGCACAACGTGGGACTTTCTACACACCTGATTTGACACTCTCAAAGTATATGTTATGGATGATCCACATATTGTCTACGAACTATAATGAAGGATTTGATTATATTTATATGGGAATTTATTCATATTTCATTTCATATCCCACCATTTCAAATACATCCTTTCTACTTCCCAAACTCATTGATGATTTTAATTTTTCTAAAGTAACTGATAACTAGAAATCCATTTTCTTCACCTGATAATGGTGTTTATTTTATCATTTTGAATCCATAATTATTCCTTACATATTTCAAGATATTTCACCTAGACATACTTATTAGTTCATTCACTAAGGAAATATATTGATAATCTATATAATCCATTACTCTATATAAGAATTTATTGTATAATATGTTTATTTGAGAAATTATTCAATGTATTTCTATGATGTTCATCCTTGAACATTACAACATGTATAGACTATTCTCATTTAGTATATGATGGAATGCATTAGAATTTTATATAATGGGTGAGTTCAAAGTTTATATATCCCCTCAGTGTACTTGTGGGTCTCATGAGTCAACTAATATAGGGAAATGTGAGCATCCTTACCCTTTATGTATGATGTATTGGTATAAGGCCTCAATAGTTTTTTTATGATGTATAAAATTATGCATTTATAAGATTTCCATAAATGTGAGATCATTTACTCATTTACTTCATTTTCCATACATATATTATATTATAAATCGTATGTTTTTATATGTTCCTATTATATTTTGTATTCCATGTTAGCTTTCATTTTACATTATCCCATGTTGATCATTTGAGATCACCCTTTACTTTTGTTTCACATTTCCCCAATCAATGAATTGGATTAATATGTATGAGTAGAAATATGGGTAACACTAAGGAATAATTATTTTTACTCAAATGTTATAATTTTTCATGATGTAATGTATTATATGTGTATCTAGTCTCTTTAGGACTATAGAACCTTGATCTTGAGAATGTAATCCCATGTTTTTTGATTATCATGTAATAAATAACCCACTAGCTCTAGGTGAACTGGGTTGGAGGAATTACACTTTAATGCAGATTCCATTCTAGGGTGGACTCTGGATAAGGATACGGTACACTATGTACATAGATGGATAGTGGTTCCTATGTTTATGAGGGAGTAGATGTTGAGGGACTATGACACCCCTCAATGGGAAATTCATCTATTAATGGAAAATATATACTATGATATCCTGTACTATTTTTCATGGTGAGAAGATAAATTGGAAGATATAAGTCTCGATTCCTTTTTCATTATAGGGTGAATATATATTACTAGAGACTAGAGGTATTTATTCATCCACTTCCAATGCCCACTTAAAAGTATAATGAATTTACCATATACTTATTCATATAAATTCTAAGATAATATAAGGGTCATGATGTTATAATAGTCTTTGTAAAATAGATAAAAAAAGGTCCCACACTTCATTCATGTCTAAGAGACCTAATCAGTGTATGGGAAAGGTATATTATACGTATGAAGGTTATTCGCTAGAAGGGGATTTCTATGAGTATCATGTCAGAGAGAGACATGTTATTAATGTCCTACTTGTAGTAGGGTTTGAAGAAAAACTTGGAAACTTAGTTAAATCTAAGTAAAAATTACCACCTATAAACAAATGGGGAATTATAGAGGATGGTTAGGAACCTTAAGGATATATTATGGGATAATGTGTTGGATTTGGGTAAATCTTGGAGGGAAAATTTGGACATGGAATAGTTTTAATACAACAATATATATCATGATTATATTAATATCACCCTATAAGGATTTATATGGAAAACCATTTCACTCACCTTTGTATTCGTTATTGGAAGGTGATTCAATGATCATCAGTCTTAGCCATAAGAAGAGTTCCTCAAATAATGTGAAGCTTATTTATAAGTAGTTAGGCATTTATTAGAGTAGGAAGCATTCAAATGTTGATAAGAGGTGATGAATTTATATTTTACTATCGGTGACTGAGAGTTCCTTCAATTATCACCTAGTTAGTTCATCACCATTTAAGTAAGCAAGTGATATGACCTGACACACTAGGACCACACTTGGTTATAAGAAAGCCAAGTGTTCCATCCCAATCCCACCTCTAATAGGTCAGGGGATAGTAACTAACTGCAAGTACGAATATCTCATATGATGGGAGGCCTTAGCCTAATATTCCTATACATCACCACCAATCCCCATGCATGATAAAAATATCACAACATCAGATAAATTACCAAATGGAATACATATAAATTCATGAAACATGTTAAGATGCACAAATTAGTAACAAGTGTATAAACCATGAAAGGGTTTAAATATACTATAGCACCCAACCCCAGAAGCATGAAGTAGGTTTCTACTACTATTACAATGACGTGATTAGAAATAATCAAATCTCGAAGGATCAAAGAGTTTAGTAGTATTTGTAAACCATATACATATATGAGTCTTGTATTACAAATTAATACACCAATTACATCATAATTTTTTTTGAGTATGATAAATTTATTCTATCTAATGTATCCTTGTATATCTTTCTTAGTACACTTAATGTAATCCTAGGGAAAGAAAAAAAGTAAGGGTGAGCTAAAATGCTTAGTAATGGTTAAGTATAGTAGAAGAAATAATGAATCAATGAGAATAGTCAATATGGAAAGGTAATAATTGAATAAACATGCCATGTAATCAATAAAATAAGAAGGAAGTGTGTAAACAACATGGAAATGGAAATAACTAAGAACACATACCATTCAAATAAATAGATAAGGCATAATTAATATATAAAGGGAAATAAATGAAACACATTTAATTTAATAAATGAACTGATAATGAAATGAATCCATAGAATTTATCATAGTTAAAATATCATGGATAATAAATATCGAATCAAAATGAAGCCAATGCTTAATTATTTGACATCATGTATCAAGCACATGAAAGCCTATCCTATCATGATCTATCCTCTAGATAGTTTAAAAATATAGGTAAAAACTATTTAATTTTCACAACTAATTTTCTCATGATAACCTTTCGATGCATCTAGGGGTTATATAAATTCCATGAACCACATATCACTGCATGTCCAAATCATTCATCATATCAATAATTTTTTTAATTAATAAAAAATATGCCTTATCAAATATCTATATTGAATATATAATAAAAATTTATCAATATTTCCCCAAACAATCAAATAATAGTTAAAGTAAACATCATATGTAAAAATGATATATGATTTATGAAATAAACATATCCTTGATAAATTATATGGATAATTGGGGTATTTTCAATGTTTAATGATCAAAGGAAATTGAATATTTCAAGGGGACTAAAAAAGGATTCAAGGAAGTGAATTTCAATATCACCCTTATCCAAATTAATCATATACCATCCAGATAAATAATAAGGATGATATCAGTACAACATATCCCAAGTGGAGTAAAAATAATGGGTTTTTGTTGTTTGTGAATATAAATATTATTAAAATATCTTTTAAAAATATTCTTGAGGAAAATATACTTTTTTTAATTTTATTTAAAATAAATTTTTTTGAAAACCACTTTTAAAAAAATTGATTAAAAATTAATATTTTAAACTTGAAAAGTAATATTTAATGAAATTATGATGAGAGAATTCATACATGTTGTACAAGGTAAAAAGAACATTCCTTTTGCACGGTAAAAATGTTAAAAATGACCTGTTTGAAAAGAGACAACAAGATTCCTTTTAAAATATTTGTAAAAGAAAAAAGGGTAAAAATGTATTTAATAAATAATTTTAGAATGTTTAAAAAAAATTGATAAAAACCTTTTTATAAAATTGGGTTTTTAGAAGAAAACTGGTTCTTTGACTAAAGAGGGAAATGAAGTTGGGTTCTCTTAAAAACATTTTATAAAACATTTTAAGTACTAAAGAGTATAAAAATAGTATTGTTACTTGAAAAAGGTCATGAATAAACATATCAGATTAAAATTAAAGTTTTTATTGAGTAATGATCATATAAATGTCTTTAATGTAATTTCAAAAATGAGTAATCTCGATTAAAATGAGATTGTAAAATAAACCCTTAAAATGGTCATAATGTTGAAGTGAGAATAAATCAATGGATTGATTATGTGCGTTAAATGTAAATCCACATAAAATAAGTGGAAATACATCAATAGATATTCAAATTCATTATACACATAATCATATAATATTAAAGACAATGATAAAGTAATATAACTTAATAAAAAGTAATCGGGTTATGAAATTCTTTACCACTTGGTAAATTTTAATTAAATTCCCATTAGAAAACATAATTCATGTTTAACCTCATAATACCATGAAGATAAAATAATTTATGATTAAATATATAAAAATTTTCAGTATATACACTACAAAAAAGAAGTAAGTGGTGAATTGACATTTATCTCACAGATGTAAAAAGTGAGATGAAAATATTTTACCTTGTGTTTCCTTTCATATGAATATCCTTTATCTTAATTTATAATGGTTTTAAAAAATTTAATAAATTGTAAAATAACCACAATCATATTTATAATATCATATATTAACTTCTTATAATATCTTATTACCTGTTTGTTAATAATATTTTATTGTTTTCACTATTTCGAGTGTTAATTGCCTAGTTTGTCGAGTATGTTTTGACTTGTTACTTGTTGTTCCTATTAGTTATATCAAAATTTCTTCATATAAATAATATCAAATATGATTTAATTATCATATATATTCAGTATATATGTATTTATTGTAATCCATAATATTTTTAGATATAAAATTAATGTATCGTTCATGGAGAAAGTAGGTCGTATGTATACTTGAATGCTACTTCCATTTATTTATCATATTTAAAAGGTAAGTGATATATATATATATTATAATTAAATTATCATATTTATATCATATATTAAACATTATTTTATTAAAATAATTCCCTAATGCATTCCATGTATAGCGTGAACGAATCACATCGCTTTGAGGAGGCGATAGACCACACGTCCACAAATGATGTTGTCATATTTACATAAAATCGAAATAATTATGGTATTTGTTATATAAAAATTAAATAAATATTAAGAAAACATAAATATAATATATTTCATATAAAAATTGTGTGTCCATCATAATTCCCAACCATTATAGGTGGTAAATCAAAAACAAACGTTCTTATTTTACGAGGCTGTAGTTCGCCATAGACACAAATGGTAAGTTCGTTACCCTTTTGATGGAAGTGTGTGTAGGTGTAGGTAAAAACATTAACATAAACACATATCAGTATATTGAGGATACTTATTTTATTATATAATCATTTAATAATAATATTTTAATGTTTTGATAAAGACATAAAATGAAAGTGATCTTTGAAGAAAGTTACCTCTTATTTGGGTAACTCCTTTTGGTATATAACAAAAACATTCCTTGGTTTTATTTCTTCCCAAGGTAATGATTCTATTATGAGAGGAGGGAATTTGGATGATTATGTTTTCATGGTTTTTATGAGACAAAGGTCTTTATAAGTTTTAATAAGTGGTAGGGGTGAGTGTTTTTCTATAGTGGAGGAGGAGTGAAATTCTTGTAAATTTTTCAAATTTGAATTCCACACTCATTTTTTCTAGGTCAAGTGGATTAAATAATGAAAAAATTGGATTAAATATATAATAGTTTCTAAATATTTCCATAAAATTTATTTTTTAAAATTTTTTAGGTCATTTTACCTTAATTTTATGGTCTAATCCATTATTAAACTAATTTTTATCTTAATCGCTATAATTAATTTTAATCACATTCATTAATATTTTTGGTAAAAATCGAATATGATATTATTAGAAATTATAAATTATTCTTATTAAAAATATGAGATCCATTTTTCTAAATTAAAATCATATTAGTGTAAGAAATTAATTTAAAATTAATCCTATAGACGAAACGACAAAGCGGGTTTTTAAAGTAGAAATATTCAAAAGTTTGAATTGTTTTTATATCCAATTTTAATTTTAAATTGATTAAAATGAAATAAATTGGATTAATATATATTAAATTTATATAAATAAAATTTAAAACTAATCAAAAACAAAATTTAAACTTATAAAAAAATTAGGCAAAAAGCAATTTTGAATTAAAATTCAGTATTTTTCACTATTTATCAAGAAATTAAAACTCACTAAAAAATATAAAAAAATCACCCTAAGATAATGTTTATGTTACTATTTCTAAAATTATGTTTTTTTTAATATAAATTTTACAAAAGTTCCAAAAATTGGATTTAAAACAGGTTCTCTGTTAAATGGTAGAAAATGTGCATTTACAAAAATATAGGTTTTTATACATAAAATTGAGATTGTTCTTATCTTATGTCTATAAAATATATTCGATGAATATAAAAAATATCTTCTTTAATATATAAAATATATATTTTATTAATATCATTCTCTAATACTAATTAATTTAATTTATGAGGCTAAAACATCATTGTAATCATAAAAACATTTATGTTGTAATCAATTGGTTCATATATTCATTTCTTATAAATTCATTACCAATGAATTCATTTTATATTTGTTTAAACCATATATTTTCCTAAGTTGTTTAATATTATTCACAACCACTAATTTAACAATAGGTTTATATATTATTATATCAAATAATATTAGTATTATTTGGTATAACTCAGTCTTGTGTGTAATATAAGTTATTAAAGAAAGTATTTGTTACATGCGATACAAGATAACTCAATATTTCATGCATAAAAATCTATATAATATGTTAAATTTATTTAAAATATTAAATATACGACAAATTCTTGGGAGGTTGTATTCTATTCTACATTCGGTGATGTGTATCATACATGCTATTGAATAAAAGTTACTATTTTATAATTTTCGGAGTGTTACATTCTCCCCACCTTAAATAAATTATGTTCTCACAATTTAAAATAGATCTAAGAAATATAGGGTTTAATATTTAAAAATTAATTTTTTGAAATCCCACACCTTGAGAATATTTAATAAAATATCCTCTTAATAAGAGAGAATGAAAAGTAAAAAGGTCACATGAATTAACATATAATTAGGTTTGTATATGGGAGAACATTATTGGAAAATAGAGATATATACAAAGAGTAGAAGTGTAAATATTTATAGGGATTTATTGAGGTCATCAATCACAAAAAATTGAATGACCAATATAAATTTTAGGGCCACAAATATTTAAATCCATTATGATTTAAAAGACCACCAGTTTAACAATAATTAATGTATTAGGACAAATTTTAATGATCATTTTCCTCATTTTGAGTAATTATTTTACTTCCTAAGAATATAAGGAAATATACTTACCTGATACATTTTAATTTCATATGAAAAATTTCGTCTTTTGGTTATGATTTGATCAAATTATAATTCATCCCTTACTCCATGAAAGGGATATCCAAGAATGATCTTTTGTTTATTTATGAAGCACTAAAATTTTCTTTTAACAGATCATAATACCCATAAAACAAGTCATTATATTTACCTCTAATTATTTTACAAAACCAATATGGTTAAGACATTAATCTATAAACCTCAATAGTGATACCATTGGTTCATCATTCACATTTATTCATCAAATTTTTTAACTAAAAATAATTACACATTAACCAAGACATTGAATAGGCTAGTGGTAGGTGAGAAACCCTTATCTTCCATCGGTCATGGGTTCAAGTCCCATGGCCTTTCCGGATTTGATGGGGTGTCACCCAGAATATTGGTTGTCCTTTCTTGAAAACCATAATAAATATGATGGACATCCTTGAAATGAGTTTAATGAATTAATATACTTTTAAAAAAAGTTTTAAACACAACCACAATACATAAATACTTCATCCATTTATTTACACATAGGTCCTTCCTTGGTCTTGTGTTTATCCTATAGAAGAGGTAATTGACTCAAGTAATGCCCATGTTCTCTACACTTAAGGCAATAAACTAAAAATGGATCCTTAGGATGTGATTTATTTCGTTCCATCATACTCATCATTTTTTCATGGCAATTATTATCTTTATGTTCTTCTTTCCCATATATAAATAATTTCCACATTCCATTGAGACAATTTCTTGGGTGCATCCTTCCACATTTCGTGCATGGTGGAAATATATCCTTCTTTTCTCTATGGTCTTCACCACTTGATATCTTAGCAACCTCCATCCTTTCTTATTTGGTGAGTTCAGGAGTTGGTTAAGGTATATGCTATGAATCATATTTTGGAAAAACTGATTAGGAATAAACAAAATATATTTCAATCATATCAGTACCTCATTTGGTCACTCATTGTCACCACCTCATCCTTTATGTTAAATTTTAAATGGACTTCTTCGGGTTCCATCCATTAACTAAAACTGTAAAGAATAGTGTGAGTAACAATAGTTATAGTGATAAAATCGTATAATCATATATAGGATATCTAAATCATGAAACCTTATTTTCAATCTAAAACACCTTAGGTTTAACCTAGGTTGTTTATTTTCTTTATATGTTCAAATGAATCACAATGGTTTGAAAATAAAATTTGAATTATCCTAATAATATCCCCTGGGATTGTCAAATTAGGTGTATAGTAAGCCCCATTGTCATGTACCAAGTTACGCTCGAGTCAGTCCCAACACACCTTGTCAGAGTTGCTACCCTTAGTTACATATGTGCCAGAACCACGTACAATTTTATTATATAGGTAGGGATTTATTGCTAGGAAGATCTAAATAATATCCACCTTACCAAAATTCTAGGATTTTCTTCTATACATATCCTCAAAGTCTATCTCAGGTTTATGTTCTCTAATCTATGTTTTCCAAAATATAGTTACCAAGGTTGTTACTAAAATTATTTTGATACCAACTATAGTTCTCCACCACTAGAATCCTAGAGTTAGTGTATACTACCATTACATTGGAATGATTATAAGAAATCAAATCCCTAAGGACCGAAGAGTTTAGTAGTCTTGGTAAACAAGATATATACGTGATTCTTTGATTAAAAATAAACACGCTAATTACAACATTATTTTTTTTCAAGGATATTAACTTTATTCTACTTAGCATATCCTTGTATTTCATTCTTAGTACACTTTATGGAATTTTATGGAAAGAAACAATATAAGGGTAAGCTAAAACGCTCTGTAATGGTATAGTTGAAGAAATAATGAATTAATGATAATAGTCAATATGGAAAGGTAATGACTAAAGACACATGGCATGTAATCAATAAACTGAGAAGGAAGTGCATAAAAAATATGTAAAGGTAAATAACCGAGAACACATTCTATTCAAATAACTGGATAAGGTATAATAAATATAAAAAGGAAGATAACTAAAACACATGCCATTTAATCAATGAAATAAGAGTAAAATGAATCCATAGACTTTTTCATAATGAAAATATCATGGATAATAAATACTAAATTGAAATTAAGGTAATGACTAATTATTGAATTTCATGTATCATGTACATGAAAATCTTTACTATCAAGATATATGCTCCAAAAATTTTAAAACTACAGGTAGAAACCTATTTAATTTTTATAACTAATTTTTCTCATAAGAACCTTTCAATGCATCGAGGGGATATATAACTTCTATTCCCCACCCGTTACTACATGTATAAAGCATTCTTTATATAGAATAATCAATTTAATTAACAAACAATATGACTTATCAAATAATTATATTAAATAAAGAATATGGATTTATCAATATTTCCATAGAAAATTAAATTACCATAAAAGTAAACACCATATGTAAAAATGATATAAAATTTATTAAATAAAAATATTCTTGATAAATGATATGGATAATTAGTGTAAATTCAATGTCTAATTATCATAGGAAATTTAAAATTTCAAGAAGACTAAAAAAGGAGTCAAGGAAGTGAATTTCAATTCTACCATTAGCCTAATCTATCATAAACCATCTAGAGAAAGAATAAGGATTTTATAGGTACAACATATCCCAAGTGGAGTAAAAATAAAGGGTTGTTTTTATTGATGAATATAAATATTATAAAAAATATTTTAAAAACATTCTTGGGGAAAATATCCTTTTAATTTTAAAGAAAATTTTAAAAACAATTTTCTTTGAAAATCACCTTTCAATAAAATTATTTAAAAATTAACATTTTAACTTACAAATTAAGCTTTGAAGAAATGACAGTGGGTAAATCCGTATATGTTTTATAAGGTAAAACGTACATTCATTTTGCACGGTAAAAAGGTTAGAAAAATTACTTGTTTGAAAAGAGATAAGAATATTCCTTTTAAAATATTTTAAAAATAATAAAGTGTAGAAATGTATTTAATAAATAATTTTATAATGGTTACAAACCTTTTTAAAAACCTCTTTAGAAAATAGTTTTTTTAGAAGAAAACTGGTTCTTCGATTAAAGAGAGAAATGAAGTCGGGTACTCTTGAAACCATTTTCAAAAACATTTTAAGTACCAAAGTGTGTAAAAATGGTAATATTAATTGAAAAAGGTCATTAATAACCATATTAGAATAAAATTAGAGGTTTTATTTAACAATTATCATATAAATTCCTTTAATGGAATTTCAAGAACGAGCAATCTCGATTAAAATGAGATTGTGAAATAAACCCTTAAAATGGTCATAAAGTTGAATTCAATATTAATCGATGATTTGATTATGTGTATAAAATATAAATCCAAATAAAATAATTGGAAATAAATCAATATATAGTAAAAATAGATAGATATATATATATATATATATATAATCAAATAATATTAATGACAACAAGGAAGTAATATAACCCAATGAAAATGAATCGGGTTATGAAATTATTTACCACTTGGAAACTTTTAATTCAAACCCCCTTAGAAGAAATAATTCAAGTTGAACCTAAAAATACCATGAATATAAAATAAGTAATTATATAACATGTCAAAATGTAAATTTTATACACCAAAAAAAATAATTAAGTGGTGAATATGACCTTTATCTCACAGATGTAAAAAGTGAGATGAAAATCGATTACCTTGTGTTTCCTTTCGGATGAAAATACTTTATCCTCATGTATAATGGCTTTAATGTTGTCAATAACTTATTAAATAACCATAACCATATTTATAATATCATATATGAAATTCTTATAAAATATTATTACCTATTTTTTAATAATCTTTTATTATGATTACTATTTCGGGTGTTAATTTCCTAGTTTATCGAGTGTGTTTTGACTTGTTACCTGTTGTTATTATTAAGTATATCATTATTTCATCATATAAAGAATTTAAAACATTATAAAATTATCATATATATTCATTATATAAGTATTTATAATAATCCATAATATTTGGAGATAGGAAATGAAATGTATCATTCCTAGAGACGTTAGGTCGTACGTAGCATGAATGATACTTCCATTTCTTTGTCATATTTAAAAATTAATTGATACATATATTTGTATATTATTATTTAATTATAATATTTATATCATATATTTCACATGTTCTTATTAAAATCAACCCCTAATACATTCCATGTATATCTTGAATGAATCACATCGCTTTGAGGGGACGATAGTCCACAGGTCCACAAATGATGTTATTGCATTTACAAAAAATGTAAAGCATTAAGGTATGGGTTATATAACAATTAAATAATATTAATAAAACATAAATATCATATATTTTATATATAAATTTCTTTCCATCATAATTACCAACCATGAGAGGTGGTAATGGAAAAATGAACAATCTCGTTTTGCAAGATGGTAGTTCACCATACAAACAAACGGTAAGTTTCTTACCCATTTGATGGAAGTGTGTGTATGTTTAGGTAGAACCATTAAAGTAACAACATATAAATATATTTAGTATATTTATTTTATTTATTTTATAATATAATCATGGAATAATAATAATTTAATAGTTTGAGAAAGAAATAAAACGTACGTGATCGTTGAAGAACAATACCTCTTATTTGGTTAACTCTTTTTGGTTTATACCAAAATCCTTACTTGGTTTTCTTTCTCGAAAAAGTGAGTCTTCTATGATGTGTGTAGGGATGTTAGGAGATTATTGTTTCAGGTTTCAGATGATAAAATTGGATTTATAACTATGAATAAGTTGTAGGTGTGAGTTCCTTTTTATAATGGAGGAGTGACAATCATGTAAATTTTTGAAAAGGGAATTCCACCCATGTTTTCCCCAATGTAAAGTGGATCGAATAATAAAACAAAATTATATAAATGGATTATAGTGTCCAAATATGTCCATAATATTTATTTTTACATGTACCTAGGTCATTTTTTACCCTAAGTTTAAGGTTTCGTCCCTTGCTAAGTTAATTTCTCTCTTAATCGATGTAATTAATTTTAATCATGTTCACTAAAATTCTTGGTCAAAAAATAAGTTGAACTTATTAGTCATTATAATTTATTATTATTAAAAATATTAAATCTATTTTTTCAATTTCAAATCACTTAATTGGTAAAAAATAATTTAAAATTAATCCCACAGACGGGACGACAAAGCGAGTTTTTTAAAGTAAAAATGTTCAAAAGTTTTAAATGTTTTTATTTCCAATTTCAATTTAAAATTGTTTCAAATTAACTAAATTGGATTAATTTAAATAAAATTTATCTTAAAAACTCTAAAATAATTAATAAATACAATTTAATCTTATAAGTAAATTAGATGAAAATGCAGTTTTGAATTAAAATTCAGTATTTTTCACTATTCATCAAAAAATGAAAAATCACAGAAAAATACAAAAAATTCACTTAAAGATAATTTTTATGTTTCTATTTTAAAATTTAAGTTTATTTAAACATTTAAATTTTATAAAATTTTAAAAAAATTTATTTCAAATAGGTTCACCATTAAAAGGCGGGAAACGTGTCTTTATAAAAATATAGGTTTTTATCTATAAAATTGGGTTTGTTCTTATCTTATGCATATCAAATATATTATATGAAGGTAAAAAATATTTTATTGATTATATAAAATATATATTTCATTAATATAATTCACTAATATTAATTATTTTAACTTATTAGGATAAAATACCATTGTAAGCATAAAAACATTTCCTTTATATTCCATTGGTTCTTACATTCATTTCTAATAAATTGATTACCAATGAGTTGATTTTATATTTTTCTAAACCATATATTTACATAATTAAGTTAATCATATTCATAACAACTAATTTCACATCTAGGTTATATCTTAATATATTAAATAATATTAGTATTATTTAGTAAAACTTGTTCTTACATGTAATGCAGGCTATCGATGAAAGTATTTGTTGTGTGTGATATAAGCCAACTCAATATTTCATGCATTGAAAGCTGTAGAATATATTAAATTTATTTTAAATATTATATTTATAAAAAGTCTCTAGGGGTTATATTCCATTCTATGTTCAATGTTGTGTGTCATATACACTATCAAATAAAAGTTACTCTTTTATAATTTTCGGGGAGTTACATACAGACTCAAAAAAACTAAAAGGAAAAATAACATAAAGAAATTGGGGTGAAAGGACATCCATAATGAACTAAAACTATATACCAACATCGTCCACTACTATCACCTTTGATTACCACTAAACTCTTACTTCACCTTTATTATATCCACTGAGATCACTACCTAACTATTCATTGTCTATATATGACATGAAAATTGTAGGAAAAATAATCATGCAGTGGTTAGTATATGCATACCAAGTCAGATAAAATTGAAACCACATAATAAATAGTAAAATACTAGTTAATTAAAATCCATAAAGTCAATAATACCCAAATATACTTAAACGGGGAGAACCTGAGACATAAAAGGTTATCCTTCTCTACGTAGCCCAACTATAGAAGAATCAGTCATAGAAAGAAACCCAGGAATTCAAAAACTCAATTTTACAACCCATTTCACCTCTCAGATACTATAGTGGGGGACCCGTGCCTCATCAAGTAGTATGTTTCTATTAACGGAGTACCCAACCCTTGTAAAAGACCCTTTACTCATCGAGTTAATATTTTTAGATGAGGGAGTACCTGAATCCATAGATATAGGACCCACAAACCTTGGGAAAGGGAGTTTATAACACTATCATTGGTGTGGGGAGACCCATTAAATTTAATAAGAATGTAATTAAAGGAATTACTAACCTCATTTTAACTATAATAATCTCACATAATCTCCAGCTGATGACCCTATGGAGCTATGGAAACTAAACTATACAAATCACCACATGTCTCGCCTTTGATTCCTAAGAGAGATGTACCATCATGTTCGACATGGAAAAACACTCATTATGGGCTAATCATGTACTAAAATATATGTCTAGGTTATGAAGATGTTAAATCATAGAAGTCTATAAAACATAAACAACATGTACTCTAGTGTACATGGTGTGTTTCCCCTTATCCCGAGTCTGGTCATGCACTACCATTTTCATATCATGTATAGTTATACAAATAAAACATTTTTACTAATATAAATATTGTATGGGAGTAGCATGATACTTGACCTATATCTCTAATACATGGTATTATCTCACCTCGAGATACACAATGTGCCCATGGTGGTACACATCCTATAGATCTCGTGAGATACTCAACATGTCCTAATAGGAATTTTATAATATCGTGTATGAAAAATGGACACCAAGTTACTCTTACAAAGACTATAAGGTGTGTGTTTTAGAGTTCACATGGAATGTGGAACTTATAAATATATGGATCATAAGGAATCATTGGTAAGACAATATATGGTGCGTCACTTTAGATCACACATTGTGTGATCAGGTATTTGAGATCCAAATTTTGTTTACCATAAAAAATATCCCCACTATCACTGATCCCACCTTAAATTGTGCTCAAATCACCATAAAAGACCATATCTATCACTGAAAGGCCTTTTGTGACTATTTAACAGTAGTCCTTTTTTGAAAAAATAACATGGAAATTGTTCAAATTTAAGCTTGATTCTTTACACTTTTGTTTATCTTTGTGGATTCATATCGTTTCACCTTCCAATAGTCCTTCATTGCTCAATGATTATCTCATACACCCTAATATTTTCTATCATACCTGAATCAATCACTCATGGATCCCAATATTGATCATTATTAGATCTGATATTATATTCATTGAACAACTGACCATTGAAAAGGTTAATGGTGACCATGTAAATAAAAGGGGTTAACCAAGGAATTATAAATTATAAAAGGATTTATTAGTGGTTGGTGTGAATCATGGCCACTGATAATTGGGAATATGTTCCCCAATTTTAAAGAAAAAGATGAGAATAATTTAAAACATAATAATAAAAATTGATAAATTTTCAAGGACATTCTTTGGAGGGAAACAAATCAGTAATAAACCCATTAGGATAAAAAAAGTAGAATAATCAAATGATAAGTCTCATGTCTTAATTGGATAATTCATTTGCAATGATCGCATCCACTCCAGAATTATTAGTGATATACAAGGAAAAATATTTTCACTGGCTCCTTAGATCTATAGATACCCCACTCCCTCTATCTCTCTCAAGCTATTATTTATAGAGTATAACCCTAGATACATAAATTAAGGGTGAATTTAAAGCAATAAACAGGGTTCCCTCAATATAATCAATCTATTATTTATTTATTTTGATTATTTTTTATACCCATTCTGGTCTGACTTGATGACTCGGGATGTGAACAAATAGTATACCACCCCTAGCTTAAACCTCATGTTTTAGATGAAAGTGAGAAATAAAATTTTTTATATGAGGTTTTTTTAGGAGAAAATGAAAATTATTTACAAAAATATGAATACAAACTATAAATAATATATTATTATTTAATATATAATTATCAAATATTTTCAATGCTAAAATTATAGGAACGTCTCAGTGACCATCCTTAAAAATATTAATTAAAATATCAAAAGTGTTCAATGGAAAATTTTCGGGTCGCTACATCATCCCCACATTTAATTATTTTCATGTTGAAAAGAACAAAATACTCAACATTGGGAGGGTATTGTGCTCATGCCCAATTATCACATTACCAAAAGATCTCTTTAAGGATATATTTTTACCACAACACACATATTAGTAGTATCACCCACCCTAAAAGGGACATACCTATTCAATCCTAAATTACTAATGAGTACTCTGATAAGGTAGTATCATCCTTAATGTATAGCTTTCCCCAGTCAATGAGATGCGATGGGTCATGAAAATTTCTCCTCATCTGTGTCTCGTAGAAGACTTTATACACCTGGTCCAACTGTGGTGAAATCTATATATAGTAAGTAACTTCTTCCACGCTGTGAAATAATTAGAATAACCCAAGGATCCTCTAGGGAAAATTACTTATCCAATCAAACCTTTTTAAACCTTTTCATAGAGGGACCTTTAGAAACAAAAGATCTAACTCTTTGAACTTTTAAGGCATTTATTATTAGTTTATGTATGTATTTTAAAATCTCTAATATATCCTCATATACCATAGTATCACCTTCACCATCTCCATCATCACTTGCACAAACTTTGGTCCCATCATTAATGATTCAATAATTTTAATCTAGCATTGGGGTGACCTGTAAGGCCTTCAATACAGGGCCTCAAAATGTGTTAGGCCAATAGTGAAGTTGTAATTTTTTTTGTATGAAAAATCAACTAAATATATGAAATATTCTCTTCTCTTTCCAAAATATATCACACATTCCATCATTATACCATTAAAAACTTGAAATATTCACTCTATTTGTCCATATTTCTAAGGGTGGAATGTTTTAATCATCTATAATTGAGTCCCTAATGCCTCCTATAAGATCTTACAAAATATGGATGTGAAAGAAGCATAACACCTAGATATGTTCATTCAAGTTACCCTATGAAACCTAATAATCTCATCCAAATGCATGCATCACATGCTCTCCATAAAAATATACTACTTAATTCAAAGGAAGCAAGTCAACTTGGTTAGTCATTTTATGGAAATAAAAATAGAATCATGAACTCTCATTGATCATGGAAGTTCCATAATTAAATCCATTGATATGTCATCCCAATTATACTCTATAACATCAATGGGTTAGTCTAAACCTACTGGGATTTGGTGCTCCATCTTCACTTGTTAATAAATGAGACACCACAAGGCATACTTAAAGACCCTACATGTAACACCCCAAGATTTCATAGTGTGTTATTTCTTCAAAATAATTCAATAACTTGCACTACATGCAACACCGAGTTCAAGCGCACCATGACTTACTAAACAATCCATTCAAAAGAGTTTATGAATAGTATTAACTAAATTTTAAACTTTATATAATCCTTATAATTTTAGAATCCATATTATGAGTTTCTTAGACATAATGTAAGAACAAATTCATTTTCAGTATTGCAATTTTACCAACTTTTAATAGTGAACCATTTTTAAATACAATATTTTAAACTTTTTGAATAAATGGGGACATCAAAAATTTAAAATGAAACATCCCAAGCTTCTACGGTATGCTTCTCTTTGAATAATGTGATAGCGTGTGTTGTACGCAACACCGAGTTCTAACACACCATAACCAATCACACTAGCCGTTATGAATAGTAATACCTAATTTTTGAAATTATATATATTTTATATTTCAAAATGGAATCCATTTTTGGATTCGGAATATCAAATTTAGCCTAAGGTGAAATTTTGGTACTTTTCAGATAACTTGAATATTTTGATGAATCGTGAAAATTACTAAATTTTAATTAAAAACAACTTTTTTAATCAAAATAATTAATAGTGATAAATTATTAATTTGAATGGTTTTAAAGTATATTTAGAATATATTTTTACCATTTAATACAATTTTGGTCATTGGACATAATTTTACAATTAAACCAGACATAAACAAGTGTCAATCTTTTGGTAGTTATTATATCTTAAAAACACGCTTTTTGTTTTAACAGAGGGAATTAATTTTAAATTAATTTATTACACTTCTTTGTTTTGAATTTGGAAAAATGGATTCCATATTTGGAATTAGTATTTTAAAATTGTGTAAATAGGTAACTTTTATTTTGAGACATTTTGAATAATTACTTCGGTAAATATTTTATTTACCATGGTTAAAAGGTAAATCCGGTAAATAAGAGTTCAAAAATAATATTATAATAAACAAAATAACCCTAAAACGTGTTCTATCCTTATTTGTTGATACATGTTCTACCATGGGAATCTTTGGGTCGATTTTGGGACCCCATGGTGCCACTTGTAGGTGATAGGGACACTTTATTTTAATTAAGTTAAAATGAATACAAAAATGACACAAGCATATATCTTTTAGAAAAACAATTTTTACATAGGGTTATATATGTTTGATTTTCAACTATAAATATTCATTAGAAAGATAAAACTATTTCCTACATAATGATATTTTATTTATAATTTTTAGACATTAAATAATTTAATTTATTGATGACACAATGATGATGCAGTAATTACCATAATAGTGAAAAATTAAAATAATTGATATTAAAAATACAAAAATAAATATAATTTGAGACTTTTTATGAATTAAACTAATTTTATAAGTTAATATGACATGTTAGGAATAATTTAATTAAATTTTTTGAAGTAATCATTTTGTTATGAGTTTCAAAAAAATCAACTATTGAATAGTGTCAAAATTGACATAAAAGAGTTTTTAAAACAAATATTATATTATTAATTGATATTAAATTCCTAAAAATCTAAGGTTCGGCCAAGAGGCTTATATCATGATAAGTGTATCATTAATGGACCACTTGGGGGTCTCTTGGATGTATATTGTAAGTTTATTAACCATATAATATAAAAATACAAAGAGACATTGTAAAAGTGAAACTAATTAACTTAGAGTTAATACGTAAAGATAAGGTTAATATAATGACCCAAACCTGTCTAAATTATATTGGTTGAGTTTTTTTCGACCCATACCCACCTTAACAGTTAAATAATCAACTTTGTAGCCATTATAAACCGAATATGAATTTATTATAATCTAATATTTCTAGCTTTTCCAAAGGTGCCCCTCACCCCTCTTATAAAAGGGCACTCCCCCTTCTCATTAACTCACTCCTTCAAAGCCTTTTGGTTCGGCAAAACTCTGACCATATACTCTCCCAAATTCCATCACTACAACCTATAAGCCTTATTTTGATTAGAAAGCCAACCTAAGGATCCCTTTTGATCAAATCAAAAGGAAGAACCCGAGGAAGAGGAAATGATTTCACCACCCTTTTCCAAGTTCCTTTCTTCCTCCACTTCTTCTTCCTTTGTTATTACCATTATAAAATAATAACCCCAGTATCATATATATACTGTGATGTTATTTTAAATATGGTACAACCATATTCAGTATTCTATCCACCCTTTGAATAACATGTCACCATACGTGCGTACGTACGACTTACCGTCTCCACGTCGTGGTGTAATTGTTATTCAATATATTTTTATTTGGATGGGTATAATAATGATGTGTAAACCATGTAAATAATAAATATAAAATGATAATGATTCTGTATATATGATATATTATCCAATTATATATTATTTTAATATCAAAATAATGATATTTTCACTCGTGCGTACGTACGGACTACCGTCTCCACGAACGCGATGAGATTCATTCTCCATCGTATCCATTCAAGTATAATTATCATTTGATGATTTAAAAATAATGTTTAAGGACTTGATATCATTCTGGATATGATTAAGATACAACCTATCCATTACAAACATGGCTTACGTAACAAAACATATAAAAGAAAACGAGTAAGTTAACACCCGAAACAACGATAATAATAAGATATTATTAACAAATCAATGTTAAAAGATTATATATGATATCATATGAATGTATATGATTCTTGTATAATTTAATAAAAATTTGTTGGTCGGAGTGGATACTCAAGAGGGGGGGTGAATTGAGTTCTAATTAAAATTTTTGTTCTAAAAAAATTGTCTTAAAACCCCCAAATAAAATACTGAATTAAACTATAGTGAATTTATATCAAAGTAAGGGTTCGGTTGGGTTCTCAAGGGATTGATTATTTCCCAGTTAATCAAAACAGAAAGGTTGATTAACTTTTGAAACCAACTTACTGATTTACAACTGATATAAACACTTGCGAATTTAATTATCAAAGTGACTTTAAAACAGTTTTGGTTTTAAAGAGATTAGCAGAGGAATAAAAGAATAACTTTGAAAGATATAGCACAGTAGATATAACCAAGAGGTTCAGTCTCAAGACGAGACTTAGTCCTCTTAAAAGATTTTATAAAAAGATGATCCACACCCTGGATCAGGGATAACAACAGCAACCAGTTGTCCAGGTCCAAGACCTCTACCACAGTTATTCGTGAGAACAAACACAATAGCAACTAGTTGTCTAGGTCACATGACCTCTACCACTATCCCAGTGGGAAATAAAAGATGTAAGAGTATTGAGTGAGGATTTACAAATCCTCCAGTTAGAGTACAGGAGACAGTGTGTGTGTAAAACAGATAACACACACTGCTCAATATGTAAAAGGATAAATCACATAGCAAATATTTATAGTTTAGAAATGGCTCTAGTGATTTGTTGTGCAGTTCTGGACTCCTTTGATTGATCAGAATTCGCTCTGAGTCCTCTTCTGGTTTTTGTCTGGAAAACAGAGTATCGTCTGTTTCCTTGACTTCCAGTTTTAGAGATAGAGAAGAAGTAGTCAATGAAGTTCTTGTTTTATGATCTCGTTCTCAGCTCTTCACCGGTTTGCATTGATGAAAGAGTTCCTAGGGTAAGTTCAGTCGTCTCTTTGCATTCACACCCGGTTATTCTTTCAGCACACCTTGTGGTCTGTCTATTTTTCTATGTATGTCTCACTTCTTCTTGTATTTATTCACATTTTTCAGTAGCACATCCTTCCTCTATTTAAAGCACATTCTCCGGCAAAGGAAATTATTTCTTTTTGCAGGTACGTGGTACGGTTCCCTGACATCCAACAACACAAATTAAATAAATGACAGAGCATTTAAAATATTCCTAATATGATTGTTGGTTAGATTAAATAAAGATAAAGAAATTCAAACAGCTGTTTATGACTATCAGTGTGTCAAGTGATCGGTGGGTCATCAGCATCGGTGAGACATCTTCGGTGACTCATTCGATGAGCATCGGTGAGACATCTTCGGTGACTCATTCGATCAGCATCAGTGAGACATCTTCGGTGACTCATTCAATCAGCATCGGTGAGACATCTTCGGTGACTCATTCGATCAGCATCAGTGAGACATCTTCGGTGACTCATTCGATCAGCATCGGTGAGACATCTTCGGTGACTCATTCGATCAGCATCAGTGGGACATCTTCGATGACTCATTCGATCAGCATCGGTGAGACATCTTCGGTGACTCATTCGATCAGCATCGGTGAGACATCTTCGGTGACTCATTCGATCAGCATCGGTGAGACATCTTCAGTGACTCATTCGATCAGCATCGGTGATACATATTCAGTGACTCATTTGATCAACATTGGTGAGTCCGTTGTCCTTTTATATGGATTGGTGCGACCGTTTTCCATTGATATGGATCAGTGCGACCGTTGTCCTTTGATATGGATCGGTGCGACCATTGTCCTTTGATCCAGAGGACTTCCAGAATACTTGTAAATCAATAACAAAGAGATAAAAAATGATTCAACCAATATACACAGATTCATTAAGATATTGTGATTATGTATATGAGAAATCCAACCGGATTAAGTAATTGATGATTTGTGATTATTAAAACAGCAATCACAGGAAGAATTCAACAATCTTCCAAAGGTCTCAACAATCTCCCCCTTTTTGATAATCACAGATCTTAGACAATCACAAAACTTAGCCATTAATAAATATAAGATATCATAAATAATAAGGTATAATAAGAATAAAAACATAATGAGATATAAATCTCCCCGTAAAATTAGGCCTTTAAATACTTATGCAAGCATTGCCATAAAAAGATATAAATATCCCCCTTTAGAGATGAATCTCCCCCATATCTCCCATAGATCCATAGATATATAGATTTCTCCCATATCCCCCATATCTCCCATGGATCCATAGATATACAGATTTCTCCCTCTTTGGGATAATCAAAAAGAAGGGAAAATAGATAAAGAAGAGATTAAAAGAAGGCAGCAGTGAGAATAAAAAGAAAAGAGAATAAAGTTTATAAGACATCACAGTACAATCATAACAGGTTTCAACCTATCAAAAACAATGCACAACTATTACTGGGGGTGTAAAGTGGCTTTTCCCTTGTCAGAAGGATCAATGGTGGGTAAGTTGGAAGACTTGGAGGAAGGTTGAACTGGGCGAATTTGAAACGGTGGTAAGATGACTCTGGAAGTTGGAGGATAGGATGCCACCGGAATTTTCTGTGGAGTTGTAGGAGCTGTAGGATCTGGTTGAGAAGATTGTTGAGGAACTGGTCGGAGTTGAGAGAGAGATTGAGCAACAGAGATCTGATTTGGAGCAACATTAGAGGCACCGAGAGGGTCAACAGTAGGAATCACAACGGCAGTGGCTTGTGCATTCAGATAAGGCTTCAAAAGATTTTTGAAATTCTGAATAACTTCTACACCATACTGCATATCCTTCTCCAAATCATCCCTATTTTCCATGAACCGTTCCAAGGTTGGAGTAAAATATTGCAACTGTCGAACTTGAGTCTTGAAAGCTTGAGTAACTGGAGGTAGTCTCAGATTTTCATCTAACACCTTGAAATTCACGATCATCTCATGCTTGGTATAGATTTTTGAAAAGTAGTGATCAAACATTTCCTTGATCTCTCTCTGAGCTTTAGTGGCATCTGCTGAATATACTGTTACCATCTTATGAATGTGATCGCTGTGCTCCTTCATCTTCCTCAATGAGTCCAAATCAAGAACTTGCCTAACGGCGGCCAATTCATCATGCACAATCTTCTTTAGAGCCTCTAGCTCACGAGTAGTGATCTTGGTTACTTTGGATATACTGGATTGAGCAACTATCTGAGTTATCTCAGCTTTCAACTTTCTCATATCAGACTTCTTAAGATGTTCAATCAGATTTCTCAACACTTTCATCATACCAGAGATGGTGGATCTAAATTCGTTGGATAAAGAGACTAACCCAGATTGTAGATCCTTCAGAATCTGATTTAGAGAGGCTATGTGCCTGCCAATAAACTCACCAGTATTGGCCAGGTCTGGTTTAATAGCATTTGAAATTTCTTCTCTGACTGTGTCTCTCACAGCAGTTAGCAACTCCCTTTTGAACTTGTCAAAATCAGACTGAGAGACAGTAAAACTAGGTAGATGAGCACCAGCAGCATCAACAACATGAGCAGACCTTGCCCCAACTGGTTGGCTTTCCATCATAACCACAGTAGATTCTGATTCTTCTTCTTCTTCCTCAGAATACTCTAAACCCAACACAGCAAAACCAGGGTAATCATCCCAGACAGTAGCACATAGAGTATATTTCGGTTTATCATAACTTGCTTTTCCACTGTTTTTAAGAGATTCTCTCTTTCCATTGGCATCTGTTTCTGGTACAGTTTGATGGGTTTCCATTGGAGGTACAACAAAACCATCCACTGGTCGGTTATCACCATCATCATCATCATCATCATCATCATCATCTCTATTCTCATTTCCATTCTTCACAGAAACGTCACTGTCAGATACTTCAGTGTCACTAGATTCTTCATCACCAAGAACTGGTTCTGATTTAGGTAAGGGTAAAGGTGGACTGGCAGGTCCAAAGTCTATTCGACTCTTAGGACTCACAGTATCAGGATCACTCCTATAATCAGGAGGTGACATACTTCCTTCTTTTGTTTCAGCGTCTTCCATCCCTTGTTTACCAGACTCTTCAGTGTCTTTATTCCTTTCAACATTTACTTCTTCTTCGTCATTAGAATAAATAGGTTCCTCATCTGATTTCAAACCAGGGTCTCTCAAACCCTTCGGGCTCTTTCCATGATCAGTGGGATTGTAGGATTCATACAACTTGTCCTCATCAGCAACCTAGCATTTTTTCCATGGGTTCCAGTTTATTTTCATCCATTTACAAATTTCTTTGGTAATACAAAAAGCACTATCAGATTCAGCTATCTCATCAGCTTCATCAACACATTCCAGACTTTTTAACATAGCAGAGATCATTTTGGGATAGAACAAGGCAGTGTCTTTCTTAGAAGGTTTCACCATTCCAGCTATGTGCACCATTAGATATCTACACAAATTGATCTTCTCATGGTTCTTTAGTAAAAACAATATAAAAACATCCTGGTATCTTACAGCAGCAAAATCTCCTTTCCTGGAGCAAATTTGGTGCTGAATAATCTTAAAGAGAAGTTTGCATTCACCATCCAGCTCTGATGCTATGATTCTCCTTGACTCTCTGTTTCCAGTCAAAAGCTCTAATGCTAACTCATAAGAGAAATATTCAGTGGTTGGAGGAATGTTTCTAGCATAATCCTCATACCGACCCTCGTGGGGTACATTCAAACATTCAGCCCATTGTTTTGACGAAAAAGATATTTTCTTTCCTTTCACTACAGAAGACATTCTGGCAGCCTCGACACCATTTAAAGTGACTTGCAGATTTATATAAAACTCATGCACTAGATTTGGGTAGTATACATGAGTGTTGTCTGAGAACCAGGCTTTCCATCCTTGAGAATCTAAAACTTGTAACAATAGAGACTTACTTGTCAAAAGCCAGGCAGAGCTGACTTCCTTTTCTACAGCAACAATCCGAGTTTCCAGGTTCAGATTTACTGATCTTTGAGTGGTACTACTCGACTCGCCTCGAGCACGCTTTGAAGGTTCAAGACTATCTGATCCTTTGTTCGGTCTCTTCTGCTTATCCATTTGATGATTCTGGGGAAAGCAGGAGTTCAAAGGTTCGAAGTGGAGGAGAAGAGAGAAAATAAGGTTTGGCGGGAAAGAAATGAAAGGTCGACGGTTTGGGGAATAGGAATAGTCGCGTATCATTTATTTCATCATTTAGGGTTCCCATAATAAAGATAAAAGTAGTTAATTAATCACAAAATAAAAATTAATATAAAGAAAGATCGATTTCACAGATCAGTTTCACAGATCAGTTTCACAGATCGGTTTCACAGATCGGTTTCACAGATCAGTTTCACAGATCCGTTTCACAGATCGGTTTACAGATCAGTTTCACAGATCAGTTTCACAGATCGATCATACACAATTCTTGTTTAACAAAATTCATTCTTTCAGAGCATAAAGGCTTTGTAAAAATATCAGCTAATTGATGTTCAGAACTAATAAATTCTAGAGAAATATCACCTTTTTGATAATGATCTCTTGGAAAGTGATGTCTGATATCAATGTGCTTAGTCCTAGAGTGAGACACAGGGTTCTTAGATATGTTGATCGCACTAGTATTGTCACAGTTAATTGAAAATTGTTTAAAATCAAATCCATAGTCCAATAAGGTGTGTTTCATCCACAGAATCTGTGCACAGCAACTACCAGCAGTGATGTATTCTGCATCAGCAGTAGACAATGCAACTGAGTTCTGTTTCTTACTACACCATGATACTAGCGATTTTCCAAGTAAATGACATGTTCCAGATGTTCTTTTCCTATCTAACTTGCATTCAGCAAAGTCATCATCTGAATAACTTGTTAGGTCAAATGATTGTCCTTTTGGATAAAACAAACTTAAATTCACGGTATACTTAATATATTTAAAAATCCTTTTAACAGCCAGTAAGTTTGATTCTTTAGGATTAGCTTGAAATATAGCACACATACACACACTAAACATAATATCTGGTCGACTAGCAGTAAGATAAAGTAAACTCCCAATCATACCTCTGTAATTAGTTTGATCTACTGGTTTACCAGTTTCATCAATATCCAATTTACAGGTGGTACTCATAGGTATATCACTTTCCTTAATACTATCCAAACCAAAATGTTTTAATAAATCCTTAGTATATTTACTTTCATTTAGAATAATTCCATCTTTAGTTTGAAAATTTTTAAAACCAAGAAAATACTTAAGCTCTCCCATTAAGCCCATTTCAAACTCATTTTGCATAACCTGTGAAAATTCAGTACATAAAGAATTTTTAGAAGATCCAAAAATAATATCATCAACATAGATTTATACTATTAACACATCTTTTGAAATCCTTTTTATAAAAAGAGTGGGATCAGCAATTCCTTTTAAAAATATTTTTGAAATAAGAAAGTTTGAAAGTCTTTCATACCAAGCTCTTGGAGCTTGTTTTAAACCATATAAAGCTTTAGAAAGTTTAAAAACGTGATTTTGAAAATGAGGATTTGAAAAACCAGGTGGTTGTTCTACAAAAACATCTTCAACAATAAAACCATTTTGAAAAGCACTTTTCACATCCATTTGATATAGCTTGAAATTCAGATGTGATGCATAAGCAAGTAAGATCCTAATAGCCTCTAATCTAGCCACAGGTGCAAAGGGTTCCTCATAGTCAATTCCTTCTTCTTGATTGTAACCTTGTGCAACTAGCCTAGATTTGTTTCTAATGATGTTTCCTGATTCATCAACTTTGTTACTAAACACCCATTTTGTGCCTATGATGATAGTGTCCTTAAGTCTTTCTACTAATTTCCAGACATTGTTTCTTTCAAATTGATTTAGTTCCTCTTGCATAGCCATTACCCAAAATTCATCATTAATAACATCATTGATATTTTTAGGTTCTAGCTGTGACAAGAAGGCTTGATGTTCAACCTGATTTCTAAGAGAAGCTCTAGTCTGTGTCCCTCTATCGAGATTTCCTACAACAGCATCTAAAGGATGATTCTTCAGAATTCTAGTTGGTCTAGAAAAGGTAGGGCTCGAGATTTCAGGTTCATCTACAGGTTGAGGTTCAACAGAAGCAGGGTCTGGAAAATTTCCAGAACTGGATGCTTTAAGTACAGGTCCACTATTTTTATCATTAAGGTTCAAACCAGAGAGATCATCTTCAATATTTTCAAGAGAGGTCTTAGGTTCATGTGGATCAGTTTCATCAAATTTGATGTGAACAGATTCTTCCACACATTTGGTTCTCTTATTGAAAACTCTATAGGTTTTACTGGAATTTGAGTAACCTAGAAAAATTCCTTCATCACTCTTGGATGCAAACTTATCAAGATTATCTTTAGTGTTAAGAATAAAGACTTTTCAGCCAAAAACTTTGAAGTAGTTAACCTTAGGTTTTCTATGGTTCCATAACTCATAAGGGGTCCTCTTAAGAACAGGTCTGATCAAGACTCTATTAATAACATAACAAGATATATTTACAGCTTCTGCCTAAAAGTAAATGGGTAGGTCATACTCATTAATCATAGTTCTAGAAATTTCTTACAGGGTTCTATTCCTCCTTTCTACTACACCATTCTGTTGAGGTGTCCTAAGGGCAGAGAAATTGTGACTATAGCCACTGTGTGAGCAGTAAGATTCAAACTCATGATTTTCAAACTCACGACCATGATCACTTCTTAGGGTTTTAATCTTAAGTCCACTAAGGTTCTCTATAGACTTGGAATATTTAACAAAGTAAGAAAAAGCTTCACTTTTGTGAGCTAGAAAGTATACCCAATTATATCTAGAAAAGTCATCTACAAGAACATAGACATAATGCTACCCATTTAAACTAGAAACTCTAGAAGGTTTAAATAAATCCATGTGAACCAACTCGAGAGGTTGAGAAGTTGACACTTATTTCTTTGATTTAAAAGAAACTTTATGTTGCTTTCCCTTTTGACAAGGATTAAAAACTTTGTCTGCTAGAAATTCAAGTTTGGGTAGGTCTCGAACTAAGTTCTTCCTAGCAAGTTTTCTAAGTGAATGAACATTGCAGTGTCCTAATATTTTGTGCCAAAGCCAAGACTCTTTATGAAAATCATTTAAACAAGTAATATTTTGCTTAGCTAAAGAATTTAAATCGACAGCATAAACGTTTTCAATTCTTAAAGCAGAAAATACTAAAACATTTTTAGAATTAAAAACATTGCAAGAATCATTTTCAAATTTAACATAAAAACCATCATCACATAACTGAGAAATACTTAACAAATTGTATTTAAGTCCATCAACAAATAAAACTTTAGAAATTATTACTGAGTCAGTGTTACCAATCTGGCCTAATCCGATGATTTTCCCTTTAGAATTATCACCAAAGGTGAAAAAACCTCCATCAACTCTGACTGAGCTTTTAAAGCATGAGAATTCTCCTGACATATGTCTTGAACATCCACTGTCCAATTACCAGGTCTTTTTACAGGAGCTCTTTAAGCAGGTTTCCTACAAAACAGATTTAGATAGAAAATGATTTTGGTACCCAGATCTTCTTGGGTCCAGACAGGTTAGCCAATAATACTTTAGGTACCCAGATTTTTCTAATGGGTCTCATAGAATTTCTAGAATCAACAGATTTGGAAAGATAAATCTTATTAGATCCATAACTATGAATATAACTCATTGAAGCATATGAAGTTCTAGGGCTAGCTACATTCTGTCCAGATTTAAGAATGAATCTAGTTTTGGTAATCTTCCTTTGTCCAGGTTGGTATCCTATACCAGTAGTGTATCTAGGTGCTATTTTCTTACCTAGCATCTGAGTAAGAGTATCTTTACCATTTGTAAATTTCTCTAAGTATTTCTTGAGTTGCTCATTGGATAATTTTAGTTCAGTGTTCTCTTTAAGCAACTGAGCATAATTTTCCATTTCAATATCAAGATCAGATTTATGTTTAACAGCTAAAGCATACTATTTCTTTAAACCTTTGT
Organism: Viscum album; assembly: GCA_963277665.1. NCBI lineage: Eukaryota > Viridiplantae > Streptophyta > Magnoliopsida > Santalales > Viscaceae > Viscum > Viscum album. The sequence goes on from OY728159.1 coordinate 1,358,953,930, forward strand.
ATTTGTCTTTCATCTCATTACAGGTCTCTTCTAACATATCACAATATTCAGAAAGTTCAGATTTAGACATGTTATCACATTCAGAATCATCTCCAGAATAATATGAATTAGAAGCAGGAGTTTCTGAAGTTACCTCGGAAGCGTTTGTCATAAAACACATGTTTTCCTTGTTTCTGTGTTCAGTTTCAGAAACTTCAGATTCACTAGAACTGTCCTCAGAAGCACTCCAAGTAGCCTTCATGGCTTTCTTATACTTCTTATCCTTGTATTCATACTTCTTCTTGTATTTCATCTTTGGATAGTCTGCTTTTATGTGTCCCTTCCTTTTTCACTCATAACATACAACATCATATGATTTTTCAGATTTCTTCCAATCCTTTTTCTAATGTCCCTTGTTGTCATACTTACCTTTGTAGTTTGTCTTTCTGAAAAAATTCTTCTTCCTATAAAATTTCTTAAACCTTCTAGCAATGTGAGCCATCTCAGCATCACTGTCAGAGTCACTCTCACTGTCTTCATAGCTTGAACTTTCATTGATATCTTGAAGCTTTTCCTTATCCTTATTCTTTGAGGTTATAGTTTTGAAGGCAATAGACTTCCTTCTAGGTTCATCATCTTCTTCTTTGTTCACTTTGAGTTCTTCTTCATACATCATCAACTTTCCAATTAGTTCCTTGACTGGTAGTTCACCAATGTCACATGATTCTCTAATGGAGACAGAGGTTCCTCTCCATCTTTCAGGTAGACATCTCAAAATTCTCATGATTTGTTCCTTTGCTGGAACATCCTTTCCTAGAGAAGTCATTGTGTTGACAATTTCATTGAACCCGAGATACATATCAGAAATGGGTTCATCAGGCTTCATCTTAAAATTATCATACTTAATAGTATAAGTTTTCAATCTCATCTCCTTAACATTAGTTGTTCTTTCATGAGAAACAGTTAAGGTATCCAAAATCTCATATGCAATTTTACAGGCAGATATTCTATTAAATTCCTCATATCCTAGAGCACAGTATAAAGCATTCATAGCTTTAAAATTATTATTGTAGGCTGTCTTAGTAGCTTCATTCCATGTAGTTCTAACGGTAGTAGGAATTTTATATTCAGATTCTATAGTAGTCCAAATATCAAAACCCATGCTTTCTAAATGAATTTTCATCTTGATTTTCCACTGAGCATAGTTAGTGCCATTGAAAAATGGTGTTCTATTAGTAGTAACACCTTCAACTCTATTATCCATGATAACTAAATTAAAGAAAATATTTTAAAGAGATAAAAATTTAGAAATAATATAAATTTTAAGAACTTTAAAATACAACTAAAATCATAGTTGAAAGAACTTTTAGAAAATATTTAAACCAGCCTTTGATACCAATTGTTGGTCGGAGTGGATACTCAAGAGGGGGGTGAATTGAGTTCCAATTAAAATTTCTGTTTTAAAAACTTTGTCTTAAAACCCCGAAATAAAATACTGAATTAAACTGTAGTGAATATATATCAAATTAAGGGTTCAGTTGGGTTCTCGAGGGATTGATTATTTCCCAGTTAATCAAAACAGAAAGGTTGATTAACTTTTGTAACCAAATTACTGATTTACAACTGATATAAACACTTTCGAATTTAATTATCAAAGTGACTTTAAAACAGTTTTGGTTTTAAAGAGATTAGCAGCGGAATAAAATAATAACTTTGAAAGATATAGCACAGCAGATATAACCAAGAGGTTCAGTCTCAAGCCGAGACATAGTCCTCTCAAAAGCTTTTATAAAAAGATGATCAACACCCTGGATCGGGGATAACAACAGCAACCAGCTATCCAGGTCCAAGACCTCTACCACAGTTATTCGTGGGAACAAACACAACAGCAACTAACTGTCCAGGTCACATGACATCTACCACTATCCCAGTGGGAAATAAATGATGTAAGAGTATTGAGTGAGGATTTACAAATCCTCCAGTTAGAGTACAGGAGACAGTGTGTGTGTAAAACAGATAACACACACTGCTCAATATGTAAAAGGATAAATCACAGAGCAAATATTTAGAGTTTAGAAATGGCTCTAGTGATTTGTCGTGCAGTTCTGGACTCCTTTGATTGATCAGAATTCGCTCTGAGTCCTCTTCTGGTTTTTGTCTGGAAAGCAGAGTATCATCTATTTCCTTGACTTCCAGGTTCAGAGATAGAGAAGAAGTAGTCGATGAAGTTCTTGTTTTATGATCTCGTTCTCAGCTCTTCACCGGTTTGCATTGATGAAAGAGTTCCTCAGGTAAGTTCAGCCGTCTCTTTGCATTCACACCCGGTTATTATTTCTGCACACCTTGTAGTCTGTCTATTTTTCTATGTATGTCTCACTTCTTCTTGTATTTGTTCACATTTTTTAGTAGCACATCCTTCCTCTATTTAAAGCACGTGCTCCGGCAAAGGAAATGATTTCTTTTTGCAGGTACGAGGTACGGTTTCCTGACATCCAACAACACACATTAAATAAATGACAGAGCATTTAAAATATTCCTAATATGACCGTTGGTTAGATTAAATAAAGATAAAGAAATTCAAACAGTTGTTTATGACTATCAGTGTGTCAAGTGATTGGTGGGTCATCAACATCAGTGAGACATCTTCGGTGACTCATTCGATCAGCATCGTTGAGACATCTTCGGTGACTCATTCGATCAGCATCGGTGAGACATCTTCGGTGACTCATTCGATCAGAATCGGTGAGACATCTTCGGTGACTCATTTGATCAGCATCGGTGAGACATCTTCGGTGACTCATTCGATCAGCATCGGTGATACATCTTCGGTGACTCATTCGATTAGCATCGGTGAGACATCTTCGATGACTCATTCGATCAGCATCGGTGAGACATCTTCGGTGAATCATTCGATCAGCATCGGTGAGACATCTTTGGTGACTCATTCGATCAGCATAGGTGAGACATATTTGGTGACTCATTCGATCAGCATCAGTGAGACATCTTCGGTGACTCATTCAATCATCATCGGTGAGACCGTTGTCCTTTTATATGGATCGGTGTGACCGTTGTCCTTTGATATGGATCGGTGCGACCCTTGTCCTTTGATATGGATTGGTGCGACCATTGTCCTTTGATCCAGAGGACTTACATAATACTTGTAAATCAATAACAAAGAGATAAAAACATGATCCAACCGATATACACAGATTCATTAAGAGATTTTGATTATGTATATGAGAAATCCAACCGGATTAAGTAATTGATGATTTGTGATTATTAAAACAGCAATCACAGGAAGAATTCAACAATCTTACAGAGAGCTCAACACAATTATTTCACTATTATACAGGAGTTTAACCTACCTCAACCAAAGAAAAGTACAAGGTAAGGGTTTATTTCACAATCTCTTCATTATCCGAGGTTGTTTATATGCAATTATCTACTGGGACCTCTTTATCATCCACATACATGTTTCTTGAAAGTGTATTTCAAAACATTCTTACTATTTTACAGAATATGGGTTAAAGTCATTTATACCCTTATTTGACATTGTCTAAGAAGTTTATAAAGGAATCATTCCGTCATTTTCCAAACAAGTTCCTTTTTAAGATTTTCGACAAAATTAAAGTAAGAATGTTTTTTAACTTATACGGCGGTTGTGGCTATTTTTCACCGCTATAAAATTCTCGAAGTTTCCCTTACAAGCTTATAAGGATATTTTCAAAGTCAATGTTTTATTTTAAAATTATGTGACTTTTAAATGATTTCAAAATGAATATTTTAAGAGTTTCTTAAAATTACTGTTTATCAAAATCATAATTTTAAATGTTTTAAAGATTTATCTTTCTAAATCTTTTTAATTAATGTTCATGTCTACAAAATGGTTTTTTTAAGGATTTATTTATATGGACATGAAGGTTTTGAAATGATATTTCTTTTCAAAATTTTCAAAGTGGAATGGGAAACTTTGATTAAAAAATCTATTTTAAATTACTTCCTTTATAAATATGTGACTTTTCAATGATTTCGAGAAAAGAGATATTTCTCTCAAATAGTTTTGATTTCATCTATGTCAACATCCTTTGATGTATTTTAAGCTTATTTGAAGTTGATTTATTATGATACAAAACTTCTATATTATATTGAAGGTTTTGTGATATTTTTTACTGTGGATGTGTTATTTTTATACCATTCATGGTTTATGGAGAATGTATTGACATTTCGTATACTAGTTTTAATACGAATGTTTATGTTATGTTTAAACCTTTTCATATGGGAATGCATTGGACTTAGTAAGTGATGGGTGGAGCCCGCTATATCTCCTCGATGCATCGGTAGGTCTCATGAGAAAAACTAGTGTCTTGGCACAAGGCCTTGGAAAAATCTTATTTGTAGTCTTGGCATGAGACCCTGGCTATGTGGTTATGATAGTGTTGCATTATGCATTCCATCATTATGAAAGTGGTTATTGATATTTCATGTGATTGTTAGACTAGTAGAATATCCATGTGAATAAGTAAATGGAATTATTTCATTTTATCTTTGCCGTATTATGCTGCTGAAGTTCAAGTTTAAAAGGCTTTTGTTTTAGTTACAATTTTCTTTAAGTGTTTATGCTTATCTGTGAAAACTTCTGCTATATTGTTATCCTTACTGAGCATCTGAGCTCACCCCTTTCAGTGTTTTATTTTTCCCAGTATTAGAAGAAGTAATTTATGAATGACCTGCAAGGATAGTATGAGGGGATATGAATAAAAGATGTTGTTTTAGTTTTTTTTACCTTATGATGTAATGTAAGACTTATGAATATATCTAGTGTTTCCAAGACTACTAAACTAATCGGTCTTTCGAGACTTGATCCTTTGTGATCATGACAATGTTATGTAATAATGCACCGACTCTGGGTATCTAGGTTCGGGGCATTACAGTTGGTATCAGAGGAAGTTTAGTACAAACCTTGGAAGCTAGATTTAGATAAACTCTGATTAGAGCACATAGACCTAAGATGGATTTTGAGGATTTGTATAGAAGAACTTCCTAGAATTTTGGTATTGTATAGATTTTGTGAGTTTTCCGAGCAATACATCCCTGTCTGGATACAAGTAGGTAGAGGTGGCTCTGGCATAGATGTACCTAGGGGTCAAACCCGAAAACACCGCTTTGAGCTAGACTCGAACGGGAACTGGTGCACGACAACGGGCCTTGCTGCACTCTTGGTTACGACACTCCCGGGGGATATGCTTAGGATAATTCTCATTTTCTTTACAAACCATTATGAAGGGTTTATGAGTATATACATCCTCAAATGAGACATTTTTATGATTATGGATTATATCAATAAACTATTTAATTTATGCTATGTATTTTACAAGTTTGGGATTAGGTATTGTTATTCATAAACTAATCTAGTGTATGCCATTGTTTAGAAATGGCGCTCAGTAGAAGGAATGAGAACTCCAGCAATTTGCATGATCCAAAGAGAAAGAAGGATCATATCTTTCATGGTCTTAAGCTAGAATTTATAAGAGAAATAGTCTCCCATGTATTATCATCATATGAAGAAATAATATCATGTGTTGATAAGATACGTAAAGAGTTTACTGAGTCCTATGGCTTTGAAGGGAAGCAAGAGAAGAAACGGATGGAAGAGGGAAAGATGGATAAAGGGAACAGGGAAAGGAAGAATTTTCCCATATGTGATAACTGTGGGAAGAAACACCCTGGAACTTGCCTGAAAGGAATGGGAGTTTGTTATAAGTGTGGAGGAAAAGGGCACAAATTACGTGACTGCAAGGGTAAGAAAATGGTTTCAAATGTACAATGCTTCATTTGCAAGGATTTTGGACACTACGCGAACCTATGTCTCAGTCATCAGACTATGTCTCAAATGATGCTATTGGATAATAATCAAGTTATGATACTACCACAGATGAAGAAGAATGATTAAAGTTCTTATGTTGATTATGTCATTTGATTGTTGTATCAACGATGTACTTGTTATAATAATTATGGAGTATATAAGGATTGTACTGCAGTACTATTTCATTATGGACTTGAGATTGTGTGGAACAAAGAAAAGTGACTCAATAGCAGGTTAAATTTTTGGAAAATATATGGTTGAGAGAAAGATAAACCATAATATGGTTCTGATACCGAGGTAGTGATTTTAGAATAATACTTGATTGTTTTGGATAAATTATATTGGATATTCTTGACTACCTTGAAACTGATTAATGATTTGTATATTCCATCATTGTTGGGGTTTAAAACATTTTTGGATTGAAGGATTATATCTAGTATTCTTTAAGGAATGAGAGATCATGAATGTAATCAATAAGGTTTTATGGTAATTCAGGATGTTGCAGTGTTTGAAAAGAATAAATGATGAAGGTGTTCACATGTTATTACGCGGAAAAAAAGGATCTTTATTGTGTTTACCTTCCTTATAAATTTTGGACTGAAGTATTTTGGATAGTTCTAGTTTGTATTATTTTGGATTGTCATAAAAGGACAACCCGGAGGTCGGGCGGCAACCCGTCGAGTCCGGCAAGGCCGCGAGACTTGAACCCACAACCGAAGGGCGACAAGCGTGTATCACCTACCACTGACCCACGTGATGTCTGGGATTAAATAATGTAGTTTTTTTAAAAGATCTGGTATATGAATTATAAATTCGTTTTTTTGGAACCCTATTCAAATAGGATAAATAGAATATATTTTTTACGTTCTATTATCTTTTAGAGTGAAAGATGATTTTGTGGTAGAAATTAGTTAAAGGATGGAACTCTACTTGTCAAGAATATATTTTTCTTCTTCACTTATTCTATGACGAAATTAATTCTTATACTCTATTTAAGGAATCCTAAAACCAAAAATGTTTTATCCTAATTCCCTATGTTTTGTTGAACCGATGGTATTTCAAATCATCATTGATTAATGAATTTAAGGCCCTTAATTTTACACTTGTTTGTGATTTATGACCCCAATCACTACCTATAAATATTTACGTTTTTCCTCCAGTTATATGTCTCTAATTGCCACCAATGTTCTCCTAATCGAGATCATAATTTGGTGGTGACCCTTTCATTTCCCTTTTCCTCATATTAAGACTAAATTTTTGTAACCCAATTTCTGATGTGGGTTTTTCCACAAAGATATTTTCTATTTTCAACCTTTTATTTTCGAAGAACAATTTCAAATTGCGAGGATGCAATTTATTGAAGGAGGGTAGAATGTAACACCCCAAGATTTCATAGTGTGTTATTTCTTCAAAATAATTCAATAACTTGCACTACACGCAACACTGAGTTCAAGCGCACCATGAATTACCAAACAAGCCGTTAAAAAGAGGTTATGAATAGTATTAAATAAATTTTAAACTTTATATAATCCTTATAATTTTAGAATCCATATTATGAGTTTCTTAGACATAATGTAAGAACAAATTCATTTTCAGTATTGCAATTTTACCAACTTTTAATAGTGAACCCTTTTTAAATACAATATTTTAAATTTTTTGACTAAATGGGGACATCAAAAATTTAAAATGAAACATCTCAATCTTCTACGGTATGCTTCTCTTTGAATAATGTGATAGCATGTGTTGTATGCAACACCGAGTTCTAACACACCATAACCAATCACACTAGCCATTATGAATAGTAATACCTAATTTTTGAAATTATATATATTTTATATTTCAAAATGGACTCCATTTTTTGATTCGGAATATCGAATTTAGCCTAAGGTGAAATTTTGGTACTTTTCAGATAACTTTAATATTTTGATGAATAGTGAAAATTACTAAATTTTAATTAAAAACAATTTTTTTAATCAAAATAATTAATAGTGATAAATTATGAATTTGAGTGGTTTTAAAGAATATTTAGAATATATTTTTACCATTTAATACAATTTTGGTCATTGGACATAATTTTACAATTAAATTGGACATAAACAAGTGTCAATCTTTTGATAGTTATTATATCTTAAAAACACGCTTTTTGTTTTAACATCAGGAATTAATTTTAAATTAATTTATGCCACTTATGTGTTTTGAATTTGGAAAAATGGATTCCATTTTTGGAATCAGTATGTTCAAATTGTGTAAATAGTTAACTTTTATTTTTAGACATTTTGAATAATTACTTCGTTAAATATTTTATTTACCATGGTTAAAGGGTAAATCCGCTAAATAAGGGTTAAAAAATAATATTATAATAATACAAAATTACACTAAAACGTGTGATAACCTTATTGGTTGATACATGTTCGACCATGGGCATCTTTGGGTCGATTTTGGGACCCCATGGTGTCACTTTTAGGTGATAGGGACACTTAATTTTAATTAAGTTAAATGAATACAAAAATGACACAAGCATATATCTTTTAGAAAAAAAAATTACATAGGGTTATATATGTTGTATTTTCGACTATAAATATTCATTAGAAAGATAAAACGATTTCCTACATAATTATATTTTATTTATAATTTTTATACATTAAATAATTTAATTTATTTATGATACAATGATGATGCAGTAATTACCATAATAGTGAAAAATTAAAATAATTGATATTACAAATACACAAATAAATATAATTTCAGAATTTTTATGAATTAAACTAATTTTCTAAGTTAATATGACATGTTAGGAATGATTTAATTAAATTTTTTCGAAGTAATCATTCTGTTATGAGTTTCACAAAAATCAACTATTGAATAGTGTCAAAATTGACATAAAAGAGTTTTTAAAACAAATATTATATTATTAATTGATATTAAATTCCTAAAATCTAAGGTTCGGCCAAGAGACTTATATAATGATAGGTGTATCATTAATGGACCACTTGGGGGTCTCTTGGATGTATATTTTAAGTTTATTAACCATATAATATAAAAATACAAAGAGACATTGTAAAAGTGAAACTAATTAACATAGAGTTAATACTTAAATATAAGGTTAATATAATGACCCAAACCTATCTAAATTCTATTGGTTGAGTTTGTTTCTACCCATACCCACCTTAACATTTAAATAATAAACATTTGAGCCATTATAAACCGAATATGAATTTATTATAAACTAATATTTCTAGCTTTTCCAAAGGTGCCCCTCACCCCTCTTATAAAAGGGCACTCCCCCTTCTCATTAACTCACACCTTCAAAGCCTTTTGGTTCGGCCAAACTCTTCCCAAATACTCTCCCAACTTCCATCACTACAAACTAGAGGACTTATTTTGATCATAAATCCAACCTAAGGAGCCCTTTTGATCAAATCAAAAGGAAGAACCCGAGGAAGAGGTAATGATTTCACAACCCTTTTCCAAGTTCCTTTCTTCTTCCACTTCTTCTTCCTTTGTTATTACCATTCTAAAATAATAACTCCAGTATCATATATATACTTTGATATTATTATAAATATGGTACAACCATATTCAGTATTCTATCCACCCTTTGAATAACATGTCACCATACATGCGTACGTACGGCTTACCGTCTCCACGTCGTGGTGTAATTGTTATTCATTATATTATTATTTGGATGGGTATAATAATGATGTGTAACTCACGTAAATAATAAATATAACATGATAATGATTCTGTATATATGATATACTATCCAATTATATATTATTTTAATATCAAAAGAATGATATTGTCACTCGTGTGTACGTACGGACTACCGTCTCCACGAACGCGATGAGATTCATTCTCCATCGTATCCATTTAAGTATAATTATAATTTTATGATTTAAAAATAATGTTTAAGGACTTGATATCATTCTGGATATGATTAAGATACAACCTATCCATTAAAAACATGTCTTACGTAAGAAAACATATAAAATAAAATGAGTAAGTTAACACCCGAAACAACGATAATACTAAGATATTATTAACAAATCAATGTTAAAAGATCATATATGATATCATATGAATGTATATGATTCTTGTATAATTTAATAACAATTATTTCACTATTATACAGGAGTTTAACCTACCTCAACCAAGTAAAAGTACAAGGTAAGGGTTTATTTCACAATCTCTTCATTATCCGAGGTTGTTTATACGCAATTATCTAGTGGGACCTCCTTATCATCCACATCCATGTTTCTTGAAAGTGTTTTTCAAAAAATTCTTACTATTTTACAGAATATGGGTTAAAGTCATTTATACCCTTGTTTGACTTTTTATAAGAAGTTTATAAATGAATCTTTCCGTTGTTTTCCAAACAAGGTCCTTTTTAACCTTTTCGACAGAATTAAAGTAAGAATGTTTTTTAACTTATACGGCGGTTGCGGCTATTTTCCACCGTTATAAAATTATTGAAGTTTCCCTTACAAGATTATAAGGATATTTTCAAAGTCAATGTTTTATTTTATAATTATGTGACTTTTAAATGATTTCAAAATGAATATTTTAAGAGTTTCTTAAAATTACTCGTTATCAAATTCAAAATTTTAAATGTTTTAAAGATTTATATTTCTAAATCTTTTTAATTAATGTCCATGTCTTCAAAATTGTTTTTTAAGGATTTATTTATATGGACATGAAGGTTTTGAAATGATATTTCTTTTCAAAAGTTTCGAAGTGGTATGGGACACTTTGAATCAAAAATCTATTTTAAATTACTTTCTTTATAAATGTGTGACTTTTCAATGATTTCAAGAAAAGAGATATTTCTCTCAAATAGTTTTGATTTCATCTATGTAAACAGCCTTTGATGGATTTTAAACTTATTTGAAGTTGATTTGTTATGATACAAAACTTCTATATTATATTAATGGTTTTGGGATATGTTTTACTATGGATGTTTTATTTTTATACCATTCATGGTTTATGGAGAATGTATTGACATTTAGTATGCTAGTTTTAATACGAATGTTTATGTTATGTTTAAACCTTTTCATATTGGAATGATTTGGACTTAGTAAGTGATGGGTGGAGCCCGCTATAGCTCCTCGATGCAGCGGTAGGTCTCATGAGATAAACTAGTGTCTTGGCACAAGGCCTTGGAAAAATCTTATTTGCAGTCGTGGCACGAGGCCTTGGCTATGTGGTTATGATAGTCTGGAATTATGCATTCCATCATTATGAACGTGGTTATTAATATTGCATGTGATTGTTTGACTAGTAGAAAATCCATGTGAATAAGTAAATGGAATTATTTCATTTTATCCTTGCCATATTATACTGAAGTTCAAGTTTAAAAGGCTTTTGTTTTAGTTATAAATTGCTTTAAGTGTTTATGCTTATCTATGAAAACTTCTGCTATATTGTTATCCTTACTGAGCATCTGAGCTCACCCCTTTTAGTGTTTTATTTTTCTGAGGATTAGAAGAAGTAATTTATGAATGACCTGCAAGGATAGTATGAGGGGATATGAACACAAGATGTTGTTTTAGTTTTTTTTACCTTATGATGTAATGTAAGACTTATTAATATATCTAGTGTTTCCAAGACTACTAAACTAATCAGTCTTTCGAGACTTGATCCTTTGTGATCATGCCAATGTTATGTAATAATGCACCGACTCTGGGTATCTAGGTTTGGGGCATTACAGTTGGTATCAGAGGAAGTTTAGTACAAACCTTGGAAGCTAGATTTAGATAAACTCTGATTAGAGAACATAGACCTAAGATGGATTTTGAGGATTTTTATAGAATAACTTCCTAGAATTTTGGTATTGTAGAGATTTTGTGAGTTTTCCGAGCAATACATCCCTGTCTGGATACGAGTAGGTAGAGGTGGCTCTGGCACATATGTACCTAGGGTTAAAACCCAAAAACACCTCTTTGATCTAGACTCGAACGGGAACTGGTGCACGACAACGGGCCTAGCTGCACTCTTGGTTACGACACTCCCGGGGGATATGCTTAGGATAATTCTCATTTTCTTTACAAACCATTATAAAGGGTTTATGATTATATACTTCCTCAAAGGAGACATTTTTATGATTATGGATTATATCCATAAACTATTTAATTTATGTTATGTGTTTTACAAGTTTGGGATTAGGTATTTTTATTCATAAACTAATCTAGTGTATGCAATTATTTAGAAATGGTTCCCAGTATAAGGAATGAGAACTCCATCAATTCACATGATCCAAAGAGAAGGAAGGATAATATCTTTCATAGTCTTAAGCTAAAATTTATAAGAGAAATAGTCTCCCATGTATTATCATCATATGAAGAAATAATATCATGTGTTGATAAGATAAGTAAAGAGTTTACTGAGTCCTATGGCTTTGAAGGGAAGCAAGAGAAGAAAAGGATGGAAGAGGGAAAGATGGATAAAGGGAAGAGGGAAAATAAGAATTTTCCCATATGTGATAACTATGGGAAGAAACACCCTGGAACTTGCCTGAAAGGAATGGGAGTTTGTTATAAGTGTGGAGGAAAAGGGCACAAAGTATGTGACTGCAAGGGTAAGAAAATGGTTTCAAATGTACAATGCTCCATTTTCATGGAGTTTGGACACTATGTGAACCTATGTCTCAGTCATCAGACTATGTCGCAAATGATGCTGTTGGATAATAATCAAGTTATGATACTACCACAGATGAAGAGGAATGATTAAAGTTCTTATGTTGATTATTTCATTTGAGTGTTGTATCAACAATGTACTTGTTATAATAATTATGGAGTATATAAGGATTGTACTGCAGTACTATTTCATTATGGACTTGAGATTGTGTGCAAAAAAGAAAAGTGACTCAATATCAGGTTAAATTTTTGGAAAATATATCGTTGAGAGAAAGATAAACCATAATATGGTTCTGATACCGAGGTAGTGATTTTAGAATAATACATGATTGTTTTGGATAAATTATATTGGATATTCTTGACTACCTTGAAACTGATTAATGGTTTGTATATTCCATCATTGTTGGGGTTTAAAACATTTTTGGATTGAAGGAGTATATCTAGTATTCATTAAGGAATGAGGGATCATGAATGTAATCAATAAGGTTTTATGGTAATTCAGGATGTTGAAGTGTTTTAAAAGAATACATGATGAAGGTGTTCACATGTTATTACGCGGAAAAAAGGATCTTTATTGTGTTTACCTTCCTTATAAATTTTGGACTGAAGTATTTTGGATAGTTCTAGTTTTGATTATTTTGGATTTCCATAAAAGGACAACCCAGAGTTCGGGCGGCAACCCATCGCGTGGGGAAAGGCCGCGAGACTTGAACCCACAACTGAAGGGAGACAAGGGTGTATCACCTACCACTGACCCACATGATGTCCGGGATTAAATAATGTAGTTTTTCTAAAAGATCTGGTATATGAATTATAAATTCGTTTTTTTATGAACCCTATTCGAATAGGATAAATAGAATATTTTTTTACGTTCTATTATCTTTTAGAGTGAAAGATGAGTTTTTGGTAGAAATTAGTTAAAGGATGGAACTCTACTTGTCAAGAATATATTTTTCTTCTTCTCTTATTCTATGACAAAATTAATTCTTATACTTTAATTAAGGAATCCTAAAACCAAAAATGTGTTATCCTAATACCCTATGTTTTTTTGAACCGATGGTATTTCAAATCATCATTGATTGATGAATTTAAGGCCCTCAATTTTACACATGTTTGTGATTTATGACCTCAATCACTACCTATAAATATTTACGTTTTTCCTCCAATTATATGTCTCTAATTGCCACCAATGTTCTCCTAATCGATATCATAATTTGGTGGTGACCCTTTCATTTCCCTTTTCCTCATATTAAGACTAAATTTTTGTAACCCAATTTCCGATGTGGGTTTTCCCACAAAGATATTTTCTATTTTCAACCTTTTATTTTCGAAGAAAAATTTCAAATTGCGAGGACGCAATTTATTGAAGGAGGGTAGAATGTAACACCCCAAGATTTCATATTGTGTTATTTCTTCAAAATAATTCAATAACTTGCACTACACGCAACACCGAGTTTAAGCACACCATGACTTACCAAACAAGCCATTCAAAATAGGTTATGAATATTATTAACTAAATTTTAAACTTTATATAATCCTTATAATTTTCGAATCCATATTATGAGTTTCTTAGACATAATGTAAGAACAAATTCATTTTCAGTATTGGAATTTTAACAACTTTTAATAGAGAACCCTTTTTAAATACAATATTTTAAACTTTTTTACTAATTGGGGACGTCAAAAATTTAAAATGAAACACATCAAGCTTCTACGACACGCTTCTCTTTGAATAATGTGATAGCGTGTGTTGTACGCAACACCGAGTTCTAACACACCATAACCAATCACACTAGCCGTTATGAATAGTAATACCTAATTTTTCAAATTATATATATTATATATTTCAAAATGGACTCCATTTTTGGATTCTGAATATCGAATTTAGCCTAAGTTGAAATTTTGGTACTTTTCTGATAACTTTAATATTTTGGTGAATAGTGAAAATTACTAAATTTTAATTAAAAAGAACTTTTTAATCAAAATAATTAATAGTGATAAATTATGAATTTGAGTGGTTTTAAAGTATATTTAGAATATATTTTTACCATTTAGTACATTTTTGTTCATTGGACATAATTTTACAATTAAACCGAACATAAACAAGTGTCCATCTTTTGATAGTTATTATATCTTAAAAACACGCTTTTTGTTTTAACAACGGGAATTAATTTTAAATTAATTTCTGCCACTTCTGTGTTTTGAATTTGGAAAAATGGATTCCATATTTGGAATAAGGATGTTCAAATTTTGTAAATAGGTAACTTTTATTTTTAGACATTTTGAATAATTACTTCGGTAAATATTTTATTTACCATGGTTAAAGGGTATATCCGGTAAATAAGGGTTAAAAATAATATTATAATAATAAACAATTAACCTAAAACGTGTGCTAACCTTATTGGTTGATACATTTTAGACCATGGACATCTTTGGGTCGATTTTGGGACCCCATGGTGCCACTTGTAGGTGATAGGGACACTTTATTTTAATTAAGTTAAAATGAATACAAAAATGACACAAGCATATATCTTTTAGGAAAACAATTTTTACATAGGGTTATATATGTTGGATTTTATAATATAAATATTAATTATAAAGATAAAAATATTTCCTACATAATTATATTTTATTTATAATTTTTATACATTAAATAATTTAATTTATTTATGACACAATGATGATGCAGTAATTACCATAATAGTGAAAAATTAAAATAATTGATATTATAAATACAAAAATAAATATAATTTGAGACTTTTTATGAATTACACTAATTTTATAAGTTAATATGACATGTTAGGAATTATTTAATTAAATATTTTAGAAGTATTAATTCTGTTATGAGTTTCACAAAAATCAACTATTGAATAGTGTCAAAATTAACATAAAAGAGTTTTTAAAACAAATATTATATTATTAATTGATATTAAATTCCTAAAAATCTAAGGTTCGGCCAAGAGACTTATATCATGATAGGTGTATCATTAATGGACCACTTGGGTGTCTCTTGGATGTAAATGGTATGTTTATTAACCATATAATATAAAAATACAAAGAGACATTGTAAAAGTGAAACTAATTAACTTAGAGTTAATACTTAAAGATAAGGTTAATATAATGACCCAAACCTCTATAAATTCTATTGGTTGAGTTTTTTTCGACCCATCCCTACCTTAAAATTTAAATAATCAACTTTGGAGCCATTAGAAACCGAATATGAATTTATTATAAACTAATATTTCTAGCTTTTCCAAAGGTGCCCCTCACCCCTCTTATAAAAGGGCACTCCCCCTTCTCATTAACTCACACCTTAAAAGCCTTTTGTTTAGGCCAAAATCTGCCCAAATACTCTCCCAAATTCCATCACTACAACCTAGAGGCCTTAGTTTGATCATAAAGCCAACCTAAGGAGCCCTTTTGATCAAATCAAAAGGAAGAACCCGAGGAAGAGGTAATGATTTCACCACCCTTTTCCAAGTTCCTTTCTTCTTCCACTTCTTCTTCCTTTGTTATTACCATTCTAAAATAATAACTCCAGAATCATATATATACTGTGATGTTATTATAAATATGTTAAAACCATATTTATTATTCTATCCACCCTTTTAATAACATGTCACCATACGTGCGTACGTACGGCTTACCGTCTCCACGTCGTGGTGTAATTGTTATTCAATATATTATTATTTGGATGGGTATAATAATGATGTGTAACTCATGTAAATAATAAATATAAAATGATAATGATTCTGTATATATGATATATTATCCAATTATATATTATTTTAATATCAAAATAATGATATTTTCACTCGTGCGTACGTACGGACTACCGTCTCCACGAACGCGATGAGATTCATTCTCCATCGTATCCATTCAAGTATAATTATCATTTGATGATTTAAAAATAATGTTTAAGGACTTTATATCATTCTGGATATGATTAATATACAACCTATCCATTACAAACATGGCTTACATAACAAAGCATATAAAATAAAATGAGTAAGTTAACACCTGAAACAACGATAATACTAAGAAATTATTAACAAATCAATGTTAAAAGATCATATATGATATCATATGAATGTATATGATTCTTGTATAATTTAATAACAATTATTTAACTATTATATAGGAGGTTAACCTACCTCAACCAAGGAAATGTACAAGGTAAGGGTTTATTTCACAATCTCTTCATTATCCGAGATTGTTTATACGCAATTATCTACTGGGACCTCTTTATCATCCACATCCATGTTTCTTGAAAGTGTATTTCAAAACATTCTTACTATTTTACAAAATATGGGTTAAAGTCATTTATACCCTTGTTTGAATTTTTATAAGAATTTTATAAAGGAATCTTTCCGTCGTTTTCCAAACAAGGTCCTTTTTAACCTTTTCGACAGAATTAAAGTAAGAATGTTTTTTAACTTATACGGCGGTTTCGGCTATTTTCCACCGTTATAAAATTCTCGAAGTTTCCCTTACAATCTTATAAGGATATTTTCAAATTCAATGTTTTATTTTATAATTATGTGACTTTTAAATGATTTCAAAATGAATATTTTAAGAGTTTCTTAAAATTACTCTTTATCAAAATCTGAATTTTAAATGTTTTAAAGATTTATCTTTCTAAATATTTTTAATTAATGTACATGTCTTCAAAATGGGTTTTTAAGGATTTATTTATATGGACATGAAGGTTTTGAAATGATATTTCTTTTCAAAAGTTTCAAAGTGGTATGGGACACTTTGATTCAAAAATCTATTTTAAATTACTTCCTTTATAAATGTGTGACTTTTCAATGATTTTGAGAAAAGAGATATTTCTCTCAAATAGTTTTGATTTCATCTATGTCAACATCCTTTGATGGATTTTAAGCTTATTTGAAGTTGATTTATTATGATACAAAACTTCTATATTATATTGTAGGTTTTGTGATATGTTTTACTATGGATGTGTTATTTTTATACCATTCATGGTTTATGGAGAAAGTATTGACATTTCGTATTCTAGTTTTAATACGAATGTTTATTTTATGTTTAAACCTTTTCATATGGGAATTCATTGGACTTAGTAAGTGACGGGTGGAGCCCGCTATAGCTCCTCGATGAATCGGTAGGTCTCATGAGACAAACTAGTGTCTTGGCACAAGGCCTTGGAAAAATCTTATTTGTAGTCTTGGCACAAGGCCTTGGCTATGTGGTTATGATAGTCTGGCATTATGCATTCCATCATTATGAAAGTGGTTATTGATATTGCATGTGATTGTTCGACTAGTAGAATATCCATGTGAATAAGTAAATGGCATTATTTCATTTTATCTTTTCCATATTATGCTGAAGTTCAAGTTTAAAAGGCTTTTGTTTTAGTTATAAATT
Organism: Viscum album; assembly: GCA_963277665.1. NCBI lineage: Eukaryota > Viridiplantae > Streptophyta > Magnoliopsida > Santalales > Viscaceae > Viscum > Viscum album. The sequence continues at coordinate 1,358,971,791 of OY728159.1, forward strand.
GCTTTAAGTGTTTATGCTTATCTATGAAAACTTCTGCTATATTGTTATCCTTACTGAGCATCTGAGCTCACCCATTTCAGTCTTTTATTTTTCCCAGGATTAGAAGAAGTAATTTATGAATGACCTGCAAGGATAATATGAGGGGATATGAAGACAAGATGTTGTTTTAGTTTTTTTTACCTTATGATGTAATGTAAGACTTATGAATATATCTAGTGTTTCCAAGACTACTAAACTAATCGGTCTTTCGAGACTTTATCCTTTGTGATCATGCCAATGTTATGTAATAATGCACCGACTCTGGGTATCTAGGTTCGGGGCATTACACTGCACTTTATAAATGACCAACAAAAATAATTTCTAAGTTCATGGAACAAATTCATAAAGCCTTGATGTACAAAAAATAAGAAAGTGTAGAAATCCCTCAATACCACCTCTCATTATGTGTCCAGTACCATTGTTCTACCTTTTAAGAGGATGAAGTTCTCTCCAATTTTGAAAAATATTTATGGTTCATCACTTGAGGATATCTAGTCCTAAATAACCTCACAATATATATCTAATAATTATTCCTCCCTCATGCACTAAAGAAGAAAATGGATTACTATCATTGATTGAAGATATTCCACGTCACCTTTATCCACCAAGGATAACTGTATTGAGGTCACTTGATTAGATACATACTTCAACAAATGATCACTCGACTTCCTACTAATGTAACATACCACTATGTTTCCCTTCACTAAAGTATAAGAAATCTCAATTTCATAGTACTATAATAGCTCCAACCAACACCTATGCCTTATGTTAATATCTCTCTAAGAAATGATACATTTAAGGCTATTATGGTTCATATAGACTTCTAATATCTCTTTAGGAAGGTAATTTATCCATGTATTTAAGGGAAAAATTATCATTTCTAGCGCCAAATAGTGTGTAATATATTTCTACTCATATGGTCTCAATTTCTAAGACTCGTAAGAAATAATTTCAAACATCTACATCAACACACATCTATATCAGGATATAGAGGCATCATAGAACACAACATACTCAACTACTTCCTTTGAAATCCTTAAAAAAAAGAACTCATAAATATCCACTTTGACTCCTCCAAATCTCTCTAGAATCACTTAAAACAAATGAAGGGTTACACCTTTTAGATAAGTGTGGTCATGGGAGTGGAAATACTAGATATTTATTCCATAAATCTCAAGTATTAATCTACCAACCTAAGAAAAATCTACTCCTAAAACACACTCACGGTGGATCTTAAGCAAAAATTTCATCAATATTTGTTGGTCCTACAACTAATTTTCCCTTTGAGATGACATGCCCTAGGAAATGGACATCTCAAATCAATAACTAATACTTCAAGAAATTACTATAGAGTTTGTGATCTCAATGAAATTTTAGGATAATCACGAGGCACTAAACATATTAGTCCTTCAATACTAAACAAAAAAATATTTCATTAAAGAATATGACCATGAAAAAGTACAAAAGACTGAAATATCCAATTCATAAGGCCTATGAACATCGATAGAGTTCTCATCATGCTTAAGTGCATAAATAGAAACTCATAATGTCTATAACAACACTTGAATTCCATATTTGGGGTATCCTCCCTACAAAACCAAAACTTGTGATAGCTAAAATTAAGAACGATCCTAGAGAGATATTTATCTCCCTTATACTGGTTATATAGTTCATTTATCCACAATGAAGATTATTTTTTCTTGAACTACACCTCATTTAGGTAGTGATAATCACTAAAAAACGTTAATCTCTCATCCACCTTTATTGTAAAAAATAACAGAGGTTCCCAAGCGGACACATTGGGTCTAATGAAACCCTTATACATAATGTATTACAATAATATATTCATCTCTTTAAGCTCATATGAGGCCATATGATAAGATTAAAATGATATTAGAGTGATCTTGAGTTATAGATAAATATAGAAATCAATCTCCCAATAAGGGGAAATCATAGAACATTATTAGTAAAGACATCCATATGACCCACTTTGATAGCAAAAAGCTAACTATATAAACTTTATTTTTTACATAGAGCTAAAATCACTAATTTATGGGTGATAAAATTCAAAATTCAATGTATAGGCCTTGATTTACTCAACAAAAGCTCTCACATTCCCATGTAGGAAAACCTCAACATGTCTGCTCGACAACACACCACTCTCTGATGGTAGTAGTTTATCTGGGAATGAACTAAGGATAGAAAATATATTCTCATGGAAAATACATAGGGATGTATAACCTACACAATTATTTCCCATGAAAATATCTCTTCACTAAGTGCAATCTTTCTCCATCTACTAATGTAGGTGAGCATTTGATCACTTCCAGTAAAAGTATCTATCCACATAGGTTTTTCTAGGAGATATATGATTAATTATATCCATTATAAAATGGATTAATAAACAAATGAATAAATAATTATCATATCTATAATTATGAATTCTAGTGTATAAAATCTATTGATCATACCTTGAATCATGTTGGGTGTTTCCTGGTTATAGCCCTCCATTACTTACATTTGGTATTTCCCCTAGGTTCTGTATCTTTGAGCATATCATTTGCTTCCTGGGGTGGTGGTAGTGCAATTAGATCATAGAAACATTAACCCTTGGCTTCTTATTATGGTTTATAACCAGTTCCCCAACCATATTTTTCTCCTTGAGGATAACCATGTCAACCTCATGGAGGTTCTTGATTGCATCACTAACTATGACACTATGGTCTATTTATTGTAAGACTACCATGTACTACATTTTGGATCATACTTTCATTATCCATGTGACCTCTTCCTTCATAAGTGTTTCATAACCTATCTCTTAACTGTATGGATCATCTATAAGAATCTTAAGTCGTTGATTCTTGATATTGGGACCACACATGCATATGCATCCAACATCATGACCTTGATTCCTTCCATATGATGGATATGGATGATGAATTTTATCATGGGTAATCACCACCAGAACTTAATTTATATTATCCATATTCTAAGAGTCTCTTGGTCAAAAAATCTCTCTCTATAACCATGACATAAGTGGGGATGGAGAGAGTAATAACACTAGTCCAGGTGCCTCTACAAAGTCAATGCTCTAATTTTTATACTCAATGTAATCTATCACAAATAATTTCAAGAGATAAACTCATGAGGCCAGTGAAAATGAATGCATACTTCAATATGTTTATATTACCCAATTGAAAATCCAATATATCATGAATGAGTACATCCCTCAATAATCCTCATGAAAGTGACACTCTAACTCTGTCTATGAAAGTGTCTCCTCATCATGGGTCTAAATTATTATGGTACACCAAAAACATGTTATGATATAAAGAAGGATGGATAGTGGAACCACCATATGATCAGTAAGTGTATATACCAAGAGGAACACCTGAGTCTCTACCTCTAGCTAGTCCTCCACTGTTAGATGGTTAGGCCTTCTTCAAAACATGGGTATTTTTTACCATTGGAACTCATAAATTTCACTCAGCCTATGAATATTATCATCTTATCCCATAGGAATAATACATTTCTCAGTGGTTGGAGGAATGTCAAACTATACTTAAAAAGGAATGTCTTCTCACTATAAAATGGTCATAGGTATTACTCCTTGCATGATCAGTGGATAAATCTCACGATTTGGTCCCTAGATGAAATCCTCATCACTCTTCCAATCAGAAATGAGATGCTTAATCATTAGAAAAATAACATCATGGCCATGAGTCAGGATCTTATACGGATTAATGTAAATAGGCATCCTATAATTATAAATATAGACTATTTTCATTAAATCATATCTATTTAGATGACTCAAGAAGGTCATGAAAATAAGTTTCCAACCCATATATTCTATATGTACCATTATTCCCTACAACCAGTGACTCAAAGATCTAAGTAAAAAAGTAGGTTATAAAAGTACTAATGAATATATATGTTATTTACCACACAAAAAATAGGTTCCATGTAATGAAATATAAAATAAACACCCCTTGACAAAATATCCCTATGTTCCTAAACCAATCCTCACAAGACACCAAACCCTAAAATTTGTTCCTAAGAAACAACTAGTCAGATACCACTCTAACATGAATTGATTTTAGAAGACACTACATGGGTTTGTATAATTAAGATATCATCATCCAAATCCCACCTCCATAGTTGAATGTCTACTAACTAGAACCATGTAAGAATATCTCACATGATGGAAGGCCCTAGCCTAATATATCTGAACATACCCACAAATATCCATCTAAGATAGAAATAATGAAATACCAGATAAATGATCATCTGGAATAAATATAATATACTTTTGATTATATAAGATACATAAAAGAGTAACAAGTTCGTAAACCAAAAATTAAATGGAAAAAATACACACCTAGAAAACCTAAAGTGAAACTGACCTAAAGAAATTAACGAGAGGGGATCTAAGTAATAAAATAGTACGAGACAAAAAATTTACCTGATAATGTCACCTTTAGGAACTACTAAGCTCTAACCCAAAAATCACTATGTCTAATAAGATTGTAAATACCCTAACCTTAGTATCCCATAGTCATTGGTTACTTTATTATATTGGTTCTTAATACAAGTGATCACATCCCAAAGTACTAAATAGTTTAGTAGTCTTGGAAAAATAGATACATAATTGAATTTCATGTAACATTACTATTCCATTTTCATATATCTACATAAAATAAAAATAAAACATAAAATTTTCATTGAGAAAACCATTATTCTCTTTGTATATCTCTACATATAAATTATAATACACTTTCTAACATCCTAAGGAAAGGAAACATAAAAAAGGGGTGAACTCAAATACTTAGAAAGGGAATGTATACAACATAATATATCAGGAATAAAAAATAAAAAATCAATATGGGAAGGTAAATAACTAAAACACAATAAATTTAATCAATAACTTGAACATGAATAATAACATGGTAGGAATAAAAGATACTCAAATAATTCCATATAAATAATCACATGGGCTTGAAACTTATCCATGGATATTATAAATAATAAAATAATCACATGTAAATCATTAACTAATATCATAATGAGTACATTCATAATTCTATCCATCATAACAATATTTTCAAGTTCTCATGACAAGACATCTTACATAAATTGGTAAGACATCGGCCAAAAACCCAAGCTATTTTTTCTCATGAGACCTACCGATGAATTGAGTCACTATCAAAGAGGATATTCTTAATCAATATAAAAATTCATACTAAAAAAATATCATAGTAAATTTTAATAATTTCCCCAATCAATAAATATAATCATAAACCATCCAGAGTACTATTTAGAGTGGTATAAAAAAATATGTCCTAGTAAAAATGATCATAAATCATCTGTACAAATAATTTGGATGGTATCATTAAAATATATTCACATTGTATCATAATTTAAAATTATGGTTATTTTCATTGATAAATAGAAATACCATAAAAATCCATTAGTAAAATATCATTTTCACTTTGAAAATAACATTCAAAAACTATAAGTTTCTAGAATATTAGGAGAAAAAAATATTTGAAAATAATCTTGTAAACTTGTAAAGTAATATTAAAAAAATATTGGTCATGATGGTGGGGAATTATATACATACCGAGTCTGTTAAAACAAATATTACTTTCACATTTGTAGTAAATTCAAAAATTACCTCATTCAGAAAATGACATAAATATTACATTCAAACCATTTAGTAAAAAGTTAAAAATGGGTAAAAATTTCTTCAATAAATAATTTTTAGAGTTTTAAAAACATTTTTTAAAATATTTTTAGAAAACCTGGATATGGAAGGAAGAGGATTTTTGACCAAAGAGAGAAATAAAGAAGATTTTTATTTTAAACATTTTCAAAGTAATTTTAAGTACCAAAGAGGGGTAAATGAAACTATTAATTGGAAAGTAAATTAATAACCAAAGTATAATAAAATATATTATGTTTAATATAGATATATCATATAATTGTCCTAATAGAGACTTAAACATAAACAATTTTGAATAATAAGGAGATTGTGAAATAATCCCTTACCACTTTGGTAGCTTTTGAATAATAAGCCTCGTAAAAGAAATAACATAAAATGAAACACTAAATATAATGAATATAAATTGATTCATGATATAATATATCAATGTATTATTATATACACCATACAAAATAACTATGTTTTGTATATGGCATATGTCTCACAAAAGTAAAAGTGAGATGAGAAACTCTTACCACTTTGGTAACTTTTGAATCATATGAACCATGAAATAAATAATTTAAAATTAAAATTTAAATACCATAAATAATAATATATTAATCATATAAAATTTTAAAGTATTAGTAAATACACAATACAAAATAAATTTGTTCTATAACATTACAATACACTCAATGAAAGAAAATTAAGACAAAACCCCTTACCTTAGGTCTGGTTTTCATTGTACATGTCTATAACTCCTGTATAATAAATAAATATTTATTATAAATATATTAAATAACCATAATAATATATTTAATACCATATATTACTTACCTATAGTATTTTATGACCCATTTATTAACAATTCTTTGTTAAAATCCCTGTTTCAAGTGATAATTACTTCATTTTTCATGTATATTTTGGTTTGGTAATTTTGGTAATTTGTTTTTGATAATAGTTCCATAATTAATAGAATTTTAAAAACTATATAAAATGATATATTATAATTATTTAATTATTTATAATTATTCATAAAAGTTAAATATGTGAAAATTAGTTTCATTGTTAATGGAGACGGTAGGCTGTACGTACACATGAAAACTATTTTTATTTTACCTACTGATAAAACATAAGAAAGTTAAATAATATTTCACACTTAAAGAAACATTATTATATCAAATATTTAATTTATATTCATTAAATATATCCTTATTACCATCCATTTCAAAATAAAATAAAATTCACATTGCTATGTAGAGGCGGTAGTCCACACATATACGCATGGGCGACATTATTGTTTTATAACAGATTGGAAGGTAATGAGTTGTATATGAATTTATAATTACATAAGTATATTAATGTCATAAGTATCATATAATTATTTTAATTCCTTCATTATATACATTTGTTATATGTGGTGATGGGAAACGAATTACATCAGTTCGTGAAGCGGTAGTCTGCCATACACACGATTGATGGTTTTGTTTCCCATTTGATGGAAGAGGATATGGATATAGGTTATGAAATTAACATAATAAAATATAATTATATAACATATAATTTTTTTATTTTATAATATTTGGATAATATTTGAAGTATTTAGAATAAGAAGTAAAATGAAAACACATGGTTAAGAACTTTACCACTTTTTTACACAACCTCTTTATGTTTTTACCAAAATCAATAGTAGATTGTATTAATGGTACAAAAAGGACAATGTTATGTATAGAGGTATTTAATTAAGATATTTTTGTATGTAATTTTTTAACCAAAAGTCATTGGGAGTGTTAAAATGAGAGGAGAGGAGTGTCCTTTCATAAGTGGGGGAGAAAGCACACTTGGATTTTTTGAAAAGAAATGGTGATACCCAATTTTTCAAATGTAAAAATCCTAAAAAATGTCTTATTATTGAACCATGAATTATATAAGGTCTCATTATATCCTTAAAATAGTAATTATATAAGTTTTTATGTCATTTTAACACTAATCATTTTAGTTTAACCCCCAACAATCATATTTTAACCTTAATCGTGGTAATTAATTTTTGCTGCTTTTACTATTAAATTTGAACAAATATTAAGTTAAAATTATTATATAATAATAATTAATTTTATTCCAAATATGTAATACATTTTTTAAAATTCAATTAATATATTTGGCATAATATAATTTTAAATTAATCCCACATACGTGATGAAAAATCAATTTTCTAAAGAAAAGTTTTCTTATGTATAGAAAGTTTTAACATAAAAATTAAATATAAAATTGATTAAATTGAACTAAATTGTATTTATTTTAATATAAGTTTTCTAATTTTACTTTTAAAACAATTTCAAATCAAATTTTAAATTTTAAATTCTTCAAATGAAAATTTATTTTTTAATAAAAAACGGTATTTCTTTAGTATTCATGGAAAAATTAATCTTTTAAGAAAATTATCAGAAATTCACCCTAACATAATTTTTATCTAGTGATTTAAAAAATTAATTTAATTTTTTCAAATATGTTTTCAAAAATTATAAATTCTTAATATTAAATTATGTGTGAGAAGCGCGATGAAACTATTTTTTTCGAAAATACATTTTTTTCAGAAAAATATTTCCTTTGTTTTAAAATGATTTCCATTTTCATTTTTAATTAATTAATAACCAATGAAATTATTTTATATATATGTGTAAGCCATAAAATTTTTCTAATTTATTTTGTCTTATTCATACACTTAAATTTAATGGCTAGTTTATAAAAGTATACAGTTCAATTAAACACAGGGTTTCATGTATTGCAAGCTATCAAATAGATTAAATTTAAAGAAATATATTTTATGGGTTATTTAAGATCATTGTTTCATGTCACATACACTATCAAACATAATTTTCTTGTTTTAAAATATTGGGGTGTTTTATTCTCCCCATATTTAATTAATTGAATCCTCACAATTTTAACATGCACTCAGAAATACAGGGTTTGTCACATGAAAATACCTTTTTTGAAAACCTACATCATAAAAGGGTTAATAAAAATTACTATTTTAAATATGAAAAATAAATATTAAGGTCATATAGAATAACACATAACTAGGTTTTCAATTAGTAAAACATTAGTGTTAATTGAAAATATGTACATGGAAGAAATATATAAATAATTATGGGGAGTGACAGAGATAATTAATCACAATAAAGTGAATGATAAAGGGAAATTTAATTAAAATAAATCCATAAATTTTTTATGAGTTAAAATACCATTAATTCATCTAATAATAAGGTAATAAGATAAATTTTTTATTTAGAAATACCATTCCTAAAGTTGAGGGATTCTTTTACTATCCTGATAGAAAATTCTAGAAAATACACTTATAATTTCATCCTTTGGTTGTGATTTGATCAATTTTTAATTAAAATCTAACTCTATGAATTTAATATCCCAGAAGAATTTTTTTATCTCTGAAGCACTAAAAATAAGTATTATCATATCATAAGACCCCTAAAAGAGTAAAAATTCCTTATGTATTACTAAAAATATTTACTAAGGCCACAATTGTTAGAAAACGTTAACCAATATAATACATTAATATCTAAACCTCAACAGTAACACCCAATGTTCAAATTAATCTATTCAATAAGTATTTATCCATAAAACCATTTATGTAAAAATTATTTCTTATTAACTGAAACGTATTGGAGGTTAGTGGTTAGTGATACACCCTTATCATTCTTTTTGTTATGAGTTTAAACCCCTTGGCCTTGCTGGATGCGATGGTTTGTTACTTGTTCTGCAGGTTGTCATTTTTTTAAATCATATTAATATAATTCCTATAATGTTCCCAAAAATATGATGAATATCCTCAAAAATAAAATTGGTCCTCAAATAACTTTTTAACCAGAAGGGTTTTCTATAAAACTTCTTCTTTTTCCACAAAATCAAATAATTTTAATTTACTATTATTACCTTTACAAAAATGATCATATTAACCCCAAAAAATGTAAATACATTCTTCCTTAAATAAATTTTTCACTAAAATATATATTAAACCAATGGGTTGTGTTTCCATAGATATATCAAAAAATATTCTTAATATTGATAAATTCTCATCACATAAAGCCTCAAAAGGAGTATTTAATACATTTAACTTATGATAAACCTTATTCTCATAAAATCATGATGGTATCCATAATTCTAGAGTTAATCATAAATGAAGACACATATTCTTCCAAAAATTAACACAATCCTTATATGTTTCATGATTATTATAACAAAAATACCATTGATAAAAATAATTATACAACATAATTATTCAATATAAAATCAAAATCAATTTAATCATTCCACTTCATATGTTTTAATAGAATAAGTCTGACCCTGATCCCTAGGCCTTTTCCAGGTACAATTCCATTTGTACCTAGGATAATTATTTATATGGTGTCATATATCCTTACAATTGCAGCATTTCACATTGAAAACTTCTTTATTTCCCTTATAATCTTGAGAATGGTGAAATTTCTCTCCAAAGTTGTATCAAACTCCCATTCCCTTTAATCAAGTACTAAGGTGTTTCTTTATAAAATTATCACATGAGGGAAAATACTTATTTCCCTTATTCCCCTTATATGGTTTGTGCTCTACCATCCCCTTCTTTTCTTGATTCCCTTCAAATACGTAATACTTGGAAAATTATTTATCTATCTTGATAACATTGAATAATATGTACTCATATGATTAGAATGTTTGGTAGACTATCTCCCTTCAAAGTATTAGCTTAATCCTATAAAATAAACAAGAAATATTTCCCTTTATATTACATACATACTCCACAACTTGACTTGATAACCTTATAAAGTTAGATTTATACTTAGAAACATTTTATTATTATTTTTGTGTTAGTATCAAGAATTGTATCTACATATCATCTCATTAATCATGAGAAAAATATTTTTTCCAAGGAGAGTACCTTAAAATTCTTTTATTCCATGTTTTCTATTTCATCTTTATCTTTAGTGTTTTTAATCAATGACCACTATTGTTCTACATACCCTAAGAGATGATAAACTGAAATGACAACCTTTGAACTTTCACTATTCCCCAAAGTGATAAATATCTTCTCTAAAGAACTTATCCATTTCTCAACTATAAATGGATTTGTATTCCCATTCAATGATAGAGGTTTCTGACACAAAAAGTGGTCTAAAATTGTTGCAATAAATTATGGATCAATATGATTCTCCATATGGGAAAGATTATTGCTCATAACCCGAGTCCACTGCCCCAATATAGTTATAATTTTATTAGTTCCAACTGTATCTCCAGATTCATTATCTTGCTCAGGATGGAAATACCTACATAGATTATGTTCTTTGATATAGTTTCAATTCCTCCCACTATTCACCATTTCTAATCAATGGAATATTATATATTAGATTATAACATTATAAATCATAATTTAAAATTTCAAAACTAGTGATTCATTTAACATAAAATTAAAATTTTATTCATATCTTATCTCATAATCGTAAACTGGGTATCTTTAGAAATATTTTCAAGTCATAAAAATATTTTCAAATCCATTATAATGGTTTGTAATGGAAATGTGAATTATTCTAAGCATATCCTCAAGGATTTTTTAACGAGGTGTGTAACAAGGAACGTTTTCATGCACCATGTAATGATCAAGTCAAATCCGAATATTACATTTTTGGAGTTATTACTCCTAGGTACATATGTTATAGATCCATATTCACTTTTAGTATCCATACAGGTATGTATTTCTAAGAAAAAACACATAATCTCTACCTTTACAAAACTTTAGGATGTTATCTTATACAGAGAAACGTCCTCAAAGTTAATAAAAGGGTTATTTTTTCTAATATTTTCTTTCCTAAATATAGTTGCAATGGTTTCTACTAAACTTTATCTAATACCAACTATAAATACCGACCCTATTATCCTAGAGTCGGTAGATACTTTATTACATTGGTGTTTGATACAAGCGATCACATCCAAATGGATTGAATAGTTTAACAGTTTTGGAAAACTAGATACAATATTTAATTTCACATAACATTTAAAAACAGAAATAAAACATATAATTTTATTTGATAATACCATTATTCCCTTTGAATATCCATGTATATCAATAATAATACATTTCTTAGATTCTAAGGGAAAGGAAACATAAGAAAGGGGTGAGCTCTAATGCTCATTAAGGGTATGTGTACGATGAAAGATGTCACGAATACATAAGAATAATCAATATGGAAAAGTAAATAACTAAAACATAGTCCATTTAATCAATAAAATTAATATTAAGAATAAAATGGAAGGAATAAATGATAATCAAGTAATTCTATATAAATAATCACATAAGCTTGAAACATATCCATGGATATTCTAAATAATCGAATAATCACCTGTACATCAATAACTAATATCATAAATAGGAAATTCATAATGTTGGAAATCATAACCATACCACCAAGGCCTCATTCCAAGACATCTTATATAATTGGCTTAGAACTTGGCAAAAAACCCAGGCTAGTTTGTCTCATGAGACATACTGATGCATCGAGGGGATATAGTAGGACCCTACCATAACTTACCAAGTCTAATGAATTAATTATATGAAATGGGATAAACATAACTAACATAAATATTCATATTGAAAAACTATCACATGTAATGTTAATAATTTCTCCAATCAATAAAACTTATTTATAAACTATACAGAGTGCTAATTTGAATGGTATCAAAATAATAAATTCCAGTCAAACCGATCATAAAACTTATAGAGAAATAATAAGTATGATATCATTAAAACATATTTATAAAAGATCATAGTGTAAAATTTGGGTTTTTATTCATTTATAAATATAAATACCATAAAAATTCCATTAAAACATTATTGAGTAAAATATCCTTTTCACATTGAAAATCACTTCCAAAAACAACAAATTTATAGAATATTAGGAAAAATATTTTCTTTTAAATTAAACGTCTAAATTTTTAAATGAATCTTGAAAATAATTATTGGTCATGATGACATGGAATTCTATACATGATAAGTATTTTAAAACCAAGATTATTTTGACATTTTTGGTAAAAGTAAAAAATTACCTCATTCAGAAAATGATAAGAAGATTAATTTAATTTTTTTTGTAAAAAAGTTAAACATGGTTAAAAATTTATTTAATAAATCATTTTTAGAGTTTTAAAAAAATCAATAATATTTTTATAAAACATGGATGTGTAAGAAAAAGTATTTTTGATCAAATAGAGAAATAAAGTCAGTTTTTCTTAAAAACATTTTATAAATCATTTTAAGTACCAAAATGGGGAAAATGGTACTATTACATGGATATTAAAGTAATAAAAATTATAATAAAATTGTTTAGGTTTAAGATAGAGAGATAAAAAAATTCTCCCAATAAATAATTAAACATAAACAATCCCAAATAATTAGGATATTGTGAAATAAACCCTTATCGCTCTGGTAAATTCTGAATTATAATACCCTTTTAAGAAATTACTTCAAATAAAAATTTAAATAAAATTAATATAACTATATTCATTATATAGCATATCAAATGGTAATTATATACACCACACAAATGAACTAAGTGGTGAAGATGAAATATGTCTCACAGAAGTAAAAGTGAGAGGAGAAAACCTTTCCACTTTGATAACTTTTGAATCATATGCTTCATGAAAGAAATAAATTCAAATGAAACTTTAAATAAAATTAATAATAATATATTCATGACATAAAATTTAAAATGGGCAGTACATTCACCATTTAAAGAATATTAGGTTCATAACATTATAATACGCCTCAATGAAAGGAAATTGAGACAAAATATCTTACCTCGGGTCTTATTTCCATCATACAGGTTTTCACCTCTTATATAATAAATATAGATTTATTATAAATCTATTAAATAACCATATTCATATATTTTATACCATATATTATATACCTATATTCTTTTATGATTATTTCATTAACAATTCCTTGTTAAACACTGTTTTGGGTGATAATTGTTTTGTTTTTCATGTATGTTTTAGTTTAGTAATTTTGGTCCATTTTATTTGATCATGGTTCCATAATTTCTATAATGTTAAATATTATTTACATATTATATATTATCACTATATAATTATTTATAATTTTCTATTAAAGTTATATATGGTAAAATTAGTAACACTGTTCATAGAGACGGTTTGTCGCACATAAGCATGAATGGTGTTTCTATTTTCACAAATTATGGAATGAAAGAAAGTTAAATAATATTTAACCTTTAAAGAGACATTATTATATAAAATATTTTATTTACATTCATTAAATATATCCTTATTACCATCCATTTAAAAATAAAATGAAAAATAGTTCACATTGCAACGTGGAGGCGGTAGTCTGCACGTATGCATGAGTGACATTATTATTTTCAAAAGGATTACAAGGTAAGAATATATATGTGATGTTATAATTACAGAAGTATATTAATATCATAAATATCATATAATTATGTTAAATCAATCATTATATCCATCCTTGATAGGTAGTGATGGAAAACGAATTACATCGCTTCCCAAGGCGGTAGTCTTTCTTAAACACATTTGACGGTTTTGTTTCCCATTTGATGGAAGAGGATATGGATATAGGCTATAAAATTTACATAATAACATATAAGTAAATAGGATATAATGTTTTTATTATTTTATAAAAAATTTCAAATATTTTAATGAGTTATAATAAGAATTAAAATGAAAACACGTGGTTAATAACTTTATATATTCTTTGGGAAACCTCTTTAGGTTTATACCTAAAGACTTACTACATTGGATTTATGATTGCAAATGGACACTAGTATTTGGGTAGGTATGTTAGGAATATATATTGATAGGAAATTTCTGAACCAAAAGGATTTGGTTGTGTGAAGAGGAGAGGAGATAGGGTGACATTTTATAAGTGGGGGAGAATGCACCCTTAGAATTTTTGAAAATAAAAAGTGACACCCACATTTTTAACATTAAAAAAGATGATAAAATGGATAATTAAAAAATAATTGGTGATATAAGTTCTAAATATGGACATAAAATAGGAATTATACAAGTTTTTAGGTCATTTTATCCATTTCTTTTGTTTAATCCATAAGTTAACCCGTTTTGACCTTAACTGTGGTAATTATTTTTTACTATTTTTACTAATAATTATGACCAAAAATTAATTTGAACTTATTATATAATATTAATTATTCTGATTCCAAATATGTAATTAATTTTTAAAAATTCAATTCAATGAAGTGGTATAATTTAATTTATAATTAATCTCACAGATGTAATTAAAAGTGATTTTTTAAATAAAAGTTTTCATAATTATAAAAAGTTTTAATCTCTAAATTATGTATAAAATTGATTCAAATGAACTAAATTGTATTTATTATAATATAATTTAATTAATTTTACTTTTAAAATAATATTAAATAAAAAAATTTAAATTCTTTAAAAAATGGCAGTTTTTAATAAAAATCGTCATTTTTAACTATTCATTGATAAATTAATAAATTGATAACTTATGAAATCATGTTCACGAAGTGTGAAGAAACCAATTTTTAGGAAAATATAGTTTTTCAGGAAAAAAATTTGTTTTTTTTCAAATGATTTACATTTTCATTTATAATAAATTGATAACTTATGAAATTATTACATATATGTGTGTGTGTTTAAACTATCTAATTTTAATAATTTAGATAGTCATATTCATAAACATCAATTTAATGTCTATGTTATAATGGTATATAACTCATTTAGACTCGGAGTTGTGTGTATCACAAGTTATTCAAAAGATTAAATTTTAAAATATAAATTTCACGGATCATTTAAGCATGGTGTTGTGCATAGGATACACTACAAAACAAAATGTTCTTATTTTAAAATCTTTGGGTGTTGTATTTTCCCCATATTTAATAAATTTCATCATTATAATTTGAACTTTCACTTGAAAATCAAGTGTTTGTCATATGAAAATACCTTTATTGAAAACCCACATCATAAAAGGGTTAATAAAAATTCCAATTGAAAATATGGAAATGGAATATTAATTTAATCAATAATAATGAATAACTAGGTTTCCAAGTAGGAAAAAAATAATTTGGAATTGAAAATATGGACTTTAAAGAAAAACGTAAATAATTACATAGAATGATAGAAGTCATTAATAATAAGAAAGTGAATGATCAAAGTAAATTTAATGACCATAAAACCATAAGTATATGATGATTTTAAAGGCTATTTATTCATATGACAAAAAGGTAATAAGATAACTTTCTTTTCAAGATCATTTTTCAAGAGTTCAGGGATTCTTTTACTATCATTATATAAAACACAAGAAAATATACTTGCAATTTCACACTTTAGTTTTACTTTGATAAATTTATAATTTTTTTCTAAATCTAATAAATGAATATCCAAGATGATTTTTTTATGCATGAAGAACTAAAATTAACTTCTAATTGATCATAAGATCTATAAATGAGTGATAATTCCTTTTGTATGTCTCTAAATATTTACCAATATCAAAATGGTTATCATGAGTTGTGAAATATAATACCTTAATATCTAAACATAAACAATAAAACCCAAATTTAAACTTAATATATTCCATAATTATTTTTATGTCAAATAGTTTAAGTAAACAAACATCATATTAACCAGAACATCACATAGGCCAGTGGTAGTTGTTTCGCCCTTATCAGTCTGCGGTTGTGGGTTCAAGCCCCTCAAAATTTCTGGATGTGACTGGTTGTCACCTGTTATGTAGGTTGTCATTTTTCTAAATCCATATTAGTATAATTTCTATAATTTTCCACATAAGATGATAAATGTACTCTAATATATCATTGTTCCTTAAATAAATTTTTAACCACATGGTTTTTCTATATGAATTATTCTTTTTCCTTGAAATAAAATAATATTAATTAACTATTATTACCTTAAAATTAATGATTAAATTGATACTAAACGCTATCGATAACTTTAATATTATGTCCAAAAAATGAAAACACGATCTTCTTTAATTTTTTTCCACTAAAAAAATACTAAACCAATGAGTTTTTTTTCATAAATGTCTCCAAAAATATCATTATTATAAATAAAATATCATTACATAAAGCCTCAAAATCTTTGTTTAAGACATTGAACTTATGATCAAACTTAAAATCATAAAACCAGGATTTTATCCATAAATATATAGTTAATTTTAGATGAAGACATATTTATTTTTAAAAATTAACACAATCCTTATATAATTTAATATTCTAATAAAAAAAATAACATTGGTAAAAATACTTCGACATTATAATTATTGAATACAAATATACAATAAAATTAATCATTCCACTTTAGTTTTATTTATAGAATAATATTAACCTTGATACCAAGGCCCTTTTTATGGAAAAGTCCCTTAACTCTTGGGATAACCATTCACATGGTGTCCCATCTCCTTATAGTTGAATCATTTCAAATTTTTAGATTCTTTACTACCTTTATAATCATGATAATGGTTTCCTTTCTCTCCACACTAGTAACAAAATCTCATTCCCTTTATGCAAGTACGAGGATGTCACTTTTCACAATTATTATATGTGGTAAAATTCTTTTCCCCACTTCCCCTTATACGTTTTTTTTCTCTACTGTAATTTTATTCTCTTAATTCCCTTACAATCCATAAGACTTTGATAATTCATTATATATCAAGATAGCACATGATACTATATCCTCATATGATGAGGATGTTTGGGAAACTAGTTCCCTTCAAAGTATTTGATTAAGCCAAAAATAATTTTTCAATCTTGATCTTTGGATTACGTACATAGTCGGAAACATTCCTTGTTAAAATTTTTAAGTAATATTTATACTTAGAAACACTTTCCTATTCCTTTTATATCAATATCAATAATTATCTCTACTTATTTTCTCTTTATGCTCAAGGAAAATACTTTTCTAAGAATAGAACCTTAAAATCCTTCCATTACATGTTTTATATTTATTATTCATCATTAGTGTTTTGAATCAATTACCACAATTGATCCACATCCCCTAAGAGATTATAAAATACCGTGAAAACCTTCACCATTTCATTACACCCAAAATAGAGAAATATCATCTATAAGGAACTTATCTATTTCTCAACTATGAATTGATTTGTGGTCTCATTGAATGATGAAAGTTTTTGATGCATAAAGTTTTATAACATTATTACACCACATTATGGATCATTAGAATTCTACATTCATAAAATCTTATTTCTCATAACCTGAGTCAGCTCACCCAATATGGTTATAATTTTATCAGTTCCAGCTGCAATCCTAACTCCAACTTCATTATCATTCCGAGGAGGGAAATCTCTACATAGAGTACGTGAATTGATATAGTTTCCATTCCTTCCAATATACTCCATTTATAATCAATTTAATATACTATATTTGATCATAATATTATGAATAATGATGTATAATTTCAAAACTAATGACAAACATAACATAAATAGAAAAATTTATGTATAAATTATCTCATAATCATAAATTGGGTGCATTTGGGAATATTTTCAATTAATAAAAATATTTTAAAATCCTTCATAATGGTTTGTAAAGGAAATGTGAATTATCCAAAGAATATACCATGAGATTTTCAAACTGAGTGTATAGAAAGGCCCGTTATTATGCACCAGGTGATGATCGATTTAAAGTATAATGCACCCTTTTTAGAGTTATTACCCCTAGGTACATCTGTTTCAGAGTCACATCCACTTGTAGTATCAAAATATGTATGTGTTGAAAGAAAAAACCACATAATCTCGATCATATTATATCTTTAAGATGTTATCTTATACTTAGACTTATTCTCAAAGTTAGTCCCATGGTTATGTTCTCTAACATATGTTTTCTTAAATCTAGTTTACATGGTTTCAACTAAATTTTTTTTATATAAACTGTAAAGAACCTAACCCTAGTATCCTAGAGTTGGTGGCTAATTTATTACATTGGTGATTGATAAAATAGACCACATCCCAAAGGACTGAATAGTTTAGTAGTCTTGGAAAAATAGATACATACTTTAATTTAACATTACATTTGAAAATGAAAATTTTAATGTAGATTTTTTTTTTGGGAACACCATTATTCCATTATCATATCCCTACATATCAATCACAATAAACTTCCTGACATCTTGGGGAAATGAAACATAAGAAATGGAAAGCTCTAACTCTCAATAAGGGTATTCATACAAGAGAATCTATCAAGAATTCATAAGGCATAATCAATATGTTAAGGTAAATAACTGAAATAATCTCCATTTAATCAATAACTTTAACATGAATAATAATATGGTAGGAATAAATTATGATCGAATAATTCCATATAAATAATCACATGAGATTGAAACTTATCCATAAATATTCTAAATAATTGAATAATTACATGGACATTAATAACAAATATCATAATGATAAAATGCATAATTTTAGACATGATATTCATATTGGAAGTCCCCATTATAAGACATATTATATAAATCTATAAATTCTTAGTAAAAACCCCAAGCAAGTTTGTTTCATGAGATCCACTGATGCATCAATGGGCTATAATGCACCTCACATATCACTTAATAAGTCTAATGCATTCCTAATATAAAATTGTGTAAACATAATCAACATAAACATTCATATTGAAAAATATCATAAGAAATGTTAATAATTTATCCAATCAATAAACATAATCATTAACCATCCAGATTACTTTGATGAATGGTATCAAAACAGTAGATCCCAATCAAACTGATCATAAACTATCCCAAGAAACAATAAGTATGGTATCATTAAAACATATTACCAATGGATAATAAGTTCATATGAGCTTATTTTATCAGTAATAAATAAAAATACCATAAAAATACCATTAAAACATTTTTGATGAAAATATCCTTTTCACTTTGAAAATAAATTTCAAAACTATAAATTTCTAGAATATTATGAAAAAAAATTATTGGAAAATAACCTTTTAAAATTATCAATCAAGATTCAAAAAAATTATTGGTTTTGATGTAATGGATTTTCATATATGTCAAGTATATTAAAACAAATATTACATTCACTTTTTTGTAATAGTCAAAAAGTACCACATTCGGAAAATGAAGGAAATTTCGTTTTAATTTTTTTTTAAATTTACAAAATGGTTAAAAAAATTCAATAAATCAATTTAAGAGATTTAAAAACTTTTTTAAAAATGTTTTTAAAAAACATGGATATGGAAGAAAATTTATTTTTGACCGATGAGAGAAATAAAGTCATATATTATTAAAAACATTTTATAAATTATTTTAACTAACAAAGAGGGGTAAATGGTAATATTACTTTTAAATTACATTATTAGATAAAGTATAAGAAAATATATTGGTCTTTATATAGATAAATTAAATAACTCTCCCAATGGATACTTAAACATAAAAAAAATCCCAAATAATAAGGGTATTGTGAAATAAACCCTTACTACTTTGGTAAATTTTTAATTATAAGTCCCTTGAAAGAGATAAATTCAAGTGAAACTTTAAACTCAATGAATATAAAGGTATTCAGGATATAATTTATCAAAGGGGTAGTATAGGAACTAAGTGGTGAATATGACATATGTCTCATGGAAGTAAAAGCTATACAAGAAACCCTTATCACTTTGTAACTTTTGAATCATATTCCCCATGAAATAAATAAATTCAAATGAAACTTTAAGTACCATAAATTATAATAGATTAATTATATAAAACATAAAAGGGGTAGTATATACACTATATAAAATAAATTAGGTGCATAACATTATAATACACATTAATGAAAGAAAATTGAGAAACAATCGCTTACCTTCGGTCCGATTTCCATAGGACGTGTCCATAACTAATATATAATAAATATATTAAAAAAACATTATAAAATCTTTAATACTATATATGATTTACCTATAGTCTTTTATAACCCATTTATTAACAATTCTTTATTAAAATCATTGTTTCTGGTGATAATTTCATCGTTTTTCATGTATGTTTTGGTTTGGTAATTTGTGTACTTTTTATTTGATCATTATTAAACAATTTAGATAATTCTCAATATGATATAACTATTATATTTAATCATTATATAAGTATTATAATCTTCCATAAAATTAATAGTTTTAAAAATGAGTTACACCATTCATAGTGATGGTATGTCGTACGTACGGATGAACAATATTTCTCTTTTTCCACTAATATAATGTAATAAAGGTAAATAATCTTTCAAATTTTAAGAAACATTATTATATAAAATATTTAATTTTTATTCATTATATATATCCTTATTACCATCCATGTAAAAATAAAATGAAAAACATTTTTCATAGCTACGTGGAGGCAGTAGTCTATACGTACGCATGAAGGACATTATTATTTTACAATGGATTAGAATGTAAGAAAGTATATGAGATATAATAATTAAAGAATTATATTAATTTCATAAATATCGTATACATGTTTTAAATAAATAATTATATCCATTCGTTAGAGGTGGTGATGGAAAACAAATTACATTAGTTTGGGAGATTGTAGTCCTCCGTACACATGATCGACGGTTTTCCTCCCCATTTTATGGAAGATGAGATATATATAGATTATTAAACTATAATAATAACATATAGGTATATAGTAGATATTTTTTATTATTTTATAATATTTTTATTTTTTTAAGGAGTTACAATAAGAAGTAAAATAAAAACACATGGTTAAGAACTTTTCCTCTTATTCATATAACTTATTTAGGTTTATGACTAAATCCCCCCATGATTATATTTATGAAAAAAAGGCCTATAGGATGTGGGTAGGTATAAAAGGAAGATATTTAGGTAGGTATTTTCTGATATAAAAGGATTTTTTGGACTGTGAATAGAAGAGGAGAATGTATAGTCTTTTTATAAGTGGGGGAGAGGACACACTTAGAATTTTTGAAAATAAAAAATGATACCCATATTTTTCACATGAAAAATTATTTCAAAATGGATAATTATATAAAAAATAAATGATATTAGATCTAAATATTTCCATAGAATATGAATTATATAAGTTCTTAGGTCATTTTAACCCTTATCTTTTATTTTAACCCCCAGTAAACACATTTTAACCTTAACTGTGGTAATTAATTTTAAATATTTTTACAATTAATTATGATTAATTTTATTCCAAATATAGAATCCATTTTTTCAAAATTCCATTCAAAGAAGTTTCATAATGTACTTTAAAATTAATCTTTCAAATGCGATGAAAAAGAGATTTTCCAAAGGGAAGTTTTCATAAGTATGCAGGGTTTTAATATCAAAATTAAATATGAAATTGATTCAAATGACATTAATTTTATTTATTATAATATAATTGAATTAATTTTACTTTTAAAATTTTTTTAAATCAAAATGTAACTTTAAATGATTTATATGAAAATACATTTTTTAATAAAAATCAGTATTTTTTCACTACTCATTAAAAAAATTAACTTTTTCAAAAATTATCAAAACATCAATATTAGTAAATTTTGATATGATGATTTAAAAAACTAATTTATTTTTTTCAAAATAAATTTTAATAAATTATAAATAATTAATTTTAAAGTATGTGGTTAATGCACGACGAAACAGCTTTTTAGGAAAATACAGTTTTTTAGAAAAACATTTCTTTTGTTTTCAAATGATTTCCATTTTAATTTGTAATTAATTAATAACCAATTAAATTATTTTATATATGTTTTTAAATGGTATAATTTTCATAATTTAGTTTTTCCTATTTATACCTGTCACTTTAATAACTGGGTTATAACGATATACAGTTCATTTAGACTTAGGGTTGCATGTTTCACTTGTTTTCAAAAAGGTTAAATTTAAAGAACTATATTTCACATATCATTTAAGATTGGAATTTTTTGTTACATAAAATATCAAACACAATGTTATTATTTTAAAATATCAGGGTTTTACAAAAATCACCACCAATAAGACACAACGTGTGTGGAAAATGTTCCCATCGTGGGGTGGGTATATGCATACCTAGTAGAATGCCATAAAAACCATAGGGGAAATACCAGAAGATCAATAATCTAAAAACCATAAAGTCTATATTAACTAGATAGGGTTAAAATGAGAGAACCTGATACATAAAAGGTTGTCATAACTATATAAGAATTAGTCATAGCAAGAAATCCAAGAATTTGAAATATCATAATTTACAACCAACATCACTTATTAGAAACAATAGTGTGGGACCCACTAATAAATCAATAATTTTTTAATTTTTGTTTTATAATTTTATAGATTTTTAACTTTAATATCCTTTTATTATAAAAAAATGGCTCAACATATGGAATTTTATTGTTTTTGGATTTTATTGTAAACATACTTAATATTTATGATCTTTTATCAATTGTGTCATTTTTAAATTAATTTGGTTGAATCCTACCCTGAATTTTCTATTTTTTCATAATAATTTAGTTAAATTAAAAAACCTTACATTAGGGATGTCCCATAAGTAAGATTTAATAGCAAATTCATAAGGAATTTTACTTTTTCATTGTGAAGAGATTGGGAAAAATTAGTTAGGATAAAAACTTTATGTATGGGATATCCCATACATAAGATTTATTGGGATGATACATAAGAGTTTCCCTTGGTATGAATAATAGTTTTTATTCCCATGTGTAAAGTGTAAAACATTACTTATGGGGTATACCATATATAAGAGTGACTAGTTCAATATGTAAAAGTAAATCCTGCGGCCCAAGTGATATATAAAGGTACTTTCCTTTTCCACTGGATGGTTCCTTGATGATAAATTAGGATTTAAGTTAGTAGAAATATAAAATCAACCTCAGGAATTGAGTGATATGTAAAGTTAATTTATTTGAGGAGGCATTGAAGCCTCCCATACATAATAGTACCCCCTGAACAAGTGATATATAAGGTTTATTTTAGGTAGCACTAATACATAATATATATTCCTTTACCATGGAATAGTTCCATGAGGATGCACAATATTTTTTTTGATTCCCATAATGATCACAAAAATAACATAAGTTTTTTCATTTTTAAAATTGTACTATGGGATGTTACATGATGTTTTATACTTAAAGTAATCTAGCTCAAATGTCTATAGAGGATTCACTAGAGTGTTTAAGAGAAAAAATTACCTATATTTTAGAATTTCATCTCAAATACATGGATGAATAATAAGGACATACAAAAAAAATATAAGAAATGAGGGACCATGATAATATTTCATTCCCATTTCTTGGAAAAACTGGTCAAAATAGATTGCAGACTGAAAAATGGAATGTGATTTGAGAGAGGGATAGGGATTATGTTTTCATCTAGGGGATATGTCATTCACTGGATAATTGGATGATAGTCTATATCATCCACATATGGGGAGAGTTATCTTTCCATACTTACATAGATACCATCTCATCTTTGAAAGTTTTCTTGAATTTTCATCCCACACTTATAAAAGGAAATCAAACTCATTATTATAGGGTTTGGATACTATTTTTTATTCTTCTTATTACTTATTATAATCTATTAAGTGATAATACAATTGTAAAATTATGGTTTATTATATAATATTTATCTCATCCCTATTAATTAATTCAATCTATTAATATTTAATTTTCTCTTACTCGGCCATAATAGAAGTTCTTTTTTGTTGTATGTAGTAGAAGATTTCCATTGTTTATTTCATTTCAATTCATAATCCTTCTCTTAATTTTTTTTTTCTCAAACTACCCATGAATATTATTTATCCTCATTATGGTGGAGGTAATTGATGATTTTTTTCATGAATGATTAAAGGTCATTGATCAATTTTCTATACAAGAGCATAGAGTGAATTAATTATCACATATCTTTATCTGAGATGAACATACTAAGTGAGGTTAATCAGTTGATTTATCAGGATATTAGTGAGAGAGTAAGAGAGTTTTTATTTAGTGAATTATGATTTAGTATGTTATATGAATAAATATCCATGTTAGGACCACTATTTTCTCATAAATTCTAAAAATATACTTTTCTTTCAATAAAACACACACAACTAGTTCTTGGAATTCCATTACCACCTAAACCCACAAACATATAAAATAAATGTTCAGGATTCTTCATCTTTGTGAGATATCTCAAGTCATACACTATACTATATTTTATGTGGCCACTATATTTTATTTTGGTTTAAATTTATATTTCCCTACTAACCCACAATAACGATGTTAAGAAATTATTTATATTTCTAGGGAGGATATCCAATTTTCATTGTGTTTTATTTGTTTAAATATTTTAAATGTTTTTAATATATAACCAGATCTAGTTAAAATTACCTCTTTTATTTTGATATTAAGTCTAATAGGGGTCTCCTAAATAAATTTATAAATTTGAGGATTATTGATAATTTAGATAAAGAGTTTGTGATAATTCCATTGAAAAACTCTCAATCCTCATTAACATCTTTTAAATTTTTAATTAATAGTGATAATAAAAAATAAAACCTAACTCAATTAAATTGATAACATAGATATCTATGTGAACTAAATTTTAAGTATTAGAATAATAAATTGATGTTTCTGAATGATCATGTATACTTTGAGTTAAAGTATGAAATAATAAAACTTCTTCCTAAGTTTTTTGATTTGGTAGGTGAAGGAACCAAAAAAAATTGAATAAGTTT
The DNA here is from genome assembly GCA_963277665.1 of Viscum album. NCBI lineage: Eukaryota > Viridiplantae > Streptophyta > Magnoliopsida > Santalales > Viscaceae > Viscum > Viscum album. Next base: position 1,358,997,295 of record OY728159.1, read on the forward strand.
GATGTTTTATGAATCACCTTCAAGTTGAGATGAATTTTAGATGCTAAAATTATGTTTAAGGTGTTCTCATTATCATAGGTGGGATCAATAAATGTCTGGATGTAAAACCTTTAATGAAGATATAAAAAAAGTTGGGATGAATTCTAGCGATACTTTATTTATAAGTTCTTTCCCACTACTAAGATTTAACAACTAATAAAGGAGATTTAGGAATAATTTAATCTAGTGTAGAACCTATTTATGAGTATTGGGAGAGGTTTAAATAGTTTAAAACCATATGTCTACATAAACCCATAGATGGTCACCATTTTATGATATTATTTTATAAATAACTTATAGGTAGTGATATAAACTTATTTGATGCTTCTTCTGGAGGATATCTCATAGAAAAATCTCCAGATGAGGCTAAGGATTTGATATATAATATCTCATTGTACTCTTAATAATTAAGTATAAGGACCACTACCAGAGGTTTTCATTAGGTAAAAAGTTACAACTCACCTTTACTTGTGTCTATAATTGAATAAATAACCTCTATTTTCATATTTTAATGAACCATCCTAGGTCAATCTAAAATATCACCCAATTTATCCCACCACATGATAAAGATCATCCAACCATCAAACACTTCTCATGAATAAATGAGAAGAGATAAACCAACAGATTTCAGAAGAATATTACATATCTATGTGATATAAAAATACATTCCAAATAAGATAAACCTGAGGATAAAACAAGAAAATACATAAGTGAGTCTCTATGTGACTATACATCACCACCAATCAATCTTGAAAATAAGGATATGATAACCAATATAAGTCACCAAACTACATGATTACCTTCCCTTTAACTGATTCTATAAAAAACAAATCTACAAATACCCAAAGGTATTAGTAGGGTGTGATAATAACAACCAGTAGGATTTCATCAAAGAATATATAAAAAACATAGTACCATGAAAGTTTTAGTTCTAGATTTAAAATAATATAGTTTATAAAAAAAATTGTAATATAAAACATTTTGTAAAACATCCTTTGGTTTTCATAAAATAATTTCATATTCACATAAACCAGGAATTGAAAAGTATATGAAAGATAGCACAAGATCATAAAAAACAACCATGGTTGCACTATAAGAAATACAATTGAGCAACTGGGGATGAAATTAACCATCATGTATAAAACCAATCATAAATGACAAGGAAAATATTGGGTTATAGCCTATGGTAATACATACTTATACACATTAATAGACACTAATCTTAGAATAATGTGAATCCAATCAATATAGAGATTTTCTATAGTATATAGATATCAAAAATATTACCCCTAATGGTGACACACATACACACTAAGGTGACATATGTCCATTTTTTAATACACACAAGGTTAGAAATGATCTATGTTTTATAAATACCATTTGAAAATCATGATCCAAATTTATAAAATATTTTCACAGTTAAACAACACCACTTTAATACCTAAAAATTAATTTTAGAGTCAAAACTACCTTTAATTTATTTCATCAAGAACATAGCGTGCATGAATATATTTTTAAAGAAAACCCCCTTTCAAAACATGAACCTCTTAAAACAAGTCCACATTGATATAAAATCAAGAATTTTCTAAAACAAACCATATGATATTATAATAACTTAAAGTAATGCTTGAGTTATAACCTTTGTATAGAGACTAAAAAATAACCACCTTCGAGAGCAAAGATTAGAAACGAGTAGATCGGGTCCTCACAAGCCTAAATCCAAAACAATAAACATCAAATCTTTATCCATCCCCTTAGCTTTGACAACCATAGTCTAATCAGGTTACAATGATCCAAGGGGATGATTTATCAAGTAATTATTCATAAATAATATGGAAAACTAGATAAAAACAGAACATAACTTGAATAGATTCATTAATAATAAAGGGAAACTATCAAGAATCCAGGGGAGAAGCCTCTAGAGAATTGGGTGAGGTTTAGTTCAAGATAAATTAATATTAGGGGTGATTAGATATAAAAAATAAATTTAAAATAGGTAAATTATAACTTATTAATGGTTTACATTGGGGTATACAATTAACTAGGGAAGAGTCATAAGTCTTGGGAAAACAATGATCACGTTGTTCGACAAATATGAAAAGATACCCAAACACCCTCATGGTTTCCTTGGAAAGATAGACAATTTGAAAAACCATTCTAAAACCATTTAAATTCCATTGGAGTTTTTATAGTTCCATAACACGTGGTTATTTCACGGTTAGTACAAATCGTGAACATAAATTGTGCACCTAGACCATTTTAGCCAAAAATCCATGTTTTCAACCCCTATCTCCTGTAAACTTCAAGAAATATTAAAAGGGTAAATCAAGATAAAACTAAGAAGTTTCTGTGACTCGGGTGTAATCATAGATACTATTATAACTGAAAAACGTAAATAAAGCATCATCTATACCCCTATAGGTATACTAATTTTGTAATTATTTGGATCATTTCAGGTGTTGTTTTCCTTAACTTTAAGTCAGTAAATTTTATGATACTATTTTCTAATAATAGTTCCAACAACCAATAAACAACCATGTTTTTAAGAAGTAATCAATTTTTAAATATAGAGATGGAAACCAATAACTATGCAGGACACCATTATAAAGGAATAGATCTCAGCCTTCAATATGTTATCAACATCATGGATTGAGTTAAAATTATTCTATAAAGGACCTATAAAGATAGTTGGTGGTGTACCAAGTTAATAAAAATATATATTTTGAAAAAACATGTTTTTAAGATTAAGGAATTAAAATACCAATGTGGACAAATCCATACAATTATGAATAAATTGGAAAATCAAGGTTTAGGTAAACTTATAGATCAATGAATTCCTAATGAAAAGTAAATGGTAAGTGTTATTTCATTGAGAAGTGGTAAGGAAGTGTAGGTAAGTGAGCATTCCCCAGTGTAATATGAATCTAAAACTAAAAGAATAACTGAATAGGAACAAGACCCTATTGATAAACAAGTGGAGCCACCTATGAAGACACAAATAGTAAATAATGAAAAATAAAATTCCAAGATAGAGGATATGATTCAACCATTATATTTATTCCCCACAAGTATGATTCACCCAAAAAAACTAAAAATTTACATATATAAATAATTGTTTGATACCTTAAATAATGTGAAAATTAATATTCCTCTACTAGAAGAAATCAACATGATTTCCAGGTATGTGAAATTTCTAAAAGAGCTATGTACTAGGAGGACAAGGTTATAACGAGATGTAAGGGTAAGCTTGGGTATGAATGTTTCTTTCAAAGTCACTCCATAGTTACCTAGGAGTTTTTAATATACAATAACTTTAATTATTTTGTTTACTGTATGGAATATGATATTCATCAATGATTTATGTAATATGGGAGCATCTATTAATGTTAGGACTCACTTGATCTATTCTGTATCTTAGGTGGGAGAGCTCAATCCAATTCAAGTGGTGGTACAAAAATCCAATAGGTCTACTACCAATCCTATGGGATTATTGTAATATATCTTAATAAGCATGAAGGGGCCATTATTTCCTGTTAATATATACATCCTAAATATGGATGAAGAGAGAGGTACTTCACATTCCTCAATTATCCTAGGGAGGACATCTATTAAAATTATGAGGACCATTATTAATATACATAAAGGGACTCTTTCAATGGAATTTGGTAAATACATTTTGAACTAAAACATCATATAATCCATGAAGATTCTATAATAGAATATTTTTTTACTCTTTATCACTATAAAAACCATTATTTCTCAAGTGAAAATACCCATATTTTGGATGAGATAATAATTTTTTGGATCAACCTAAATGTCACCAAAACTTTTGGATGACACTATTTTTGAAAATAAATTAAATCTTGAACAATTGTTTTTAATGATCAGTCTAAAGATGATTTATATGAATAATTTTTTAATAATATTGATTCTTTTATTAAATATTTCATTGAAACTTATTATTTACACATGTAGGTTAAAAATATTAGTGAAATTGAATTGACATCATCCATGTAACAATCACTCAAATGAGAATTAAATATTATACAATAAAATCTAAAATATGTCTATCTATTGGATAATGATAAAATTCTTATGGTAGTTTCAAATAATTTCGAACCTAATAAAGAATAGAAAATTATAAACATTTTTAAATAAAATATAAAAGCTATTGATTAAAATCTATGGTATATTATTATAATTAATTCCACTATTTTCATACACTATATCTTACTTTAGAGTGATTCAATAATTGTAAGATTTCTTCAAATAAGGATAAACTTGACACTAATGTAAGTCATTAAAAAAGTGGTTGAAAATTAGTTGGGATATGGTATCATCTACCCAATTTCAAAATATTTTTCAGTGAGCCCATAAAAATTGTTCCAAAAAATCAAGACTAACCATCATAAAGAATGAAAATAATGATGAATGGAAGGGGACATGTGGAAGAATATCATGCACCCAAGTAAAATGAAATATATGTTAAAAAATAACCATACCTTAAGTAAATTAATTTTGGTACTCTTATACTTTTATTTATTTATTTTACATTACATATTTTCATTATGTATCTATCTATCCTCCCATGTAAGCTCTCTATCTCCTTGATCATGAAGATCTACCCCCTACATGTATGGGAAAAGGGGAGGAACCAGTGAAGTGTAGAAGAGTTTATATATTAATTTCTTTTATTTCTAATTTCATGATGATATGTGTATATGAGTTATTTTAGGTGTTAAATCTGTTTTAATCATTATTACTCTTTTGTTTCATATTTTATTTATTTTTTATTCACTATTTAATATTCATTGTTTACCTTAATTGTGTTTTCCTTCATATGGTGGAGTTTTTTAACTCATTGGGGAGACTTCTAACAGTTATCAACCATGAATAGCGTAACACTTCTTCTTGGTAAAACCTACTAAGATGAATTTACAAGGATTATACTCTTGGTTGAGGTATGTTTTATACCACTAGTTATAAAAAAACATGGGGCTATGCACATTTGATTTTAATTCATTTCCTCCTTAGAATGATAATGGTTAGATATGGTCGGATGAGGGGTATTGAGTTTGTCCATTGAGTGAGTTTAAGAAAAATAGAAAAATATTTAATAGGGAAAAGAATATGTACTCCTAGGAATCACTTAAAGAATAGTCACCATTATTCTTAACTTACATTTCATTTCATACTTTCATGGGTCCTACACAAACCCCTTCCCCGATTTTCATGCCTTCCTTTCTAAAAAAAATTCAAAAAACAAATATGTGAAGGGGATAATGATTTATTGATCAATATACTTGAGAGGAAATCCAGGTCATATCCTTAACTATATTCCTTCAAAATAAATTATATTAAAATCAAAATCCTTCTACAAAATGTTTCTCTATTAATTTATTGTCATTTAAAACGATCTAACGAATTAAACCATTATCTTTTACACTTTTTAATGCACGGGTATTGAGGACATGTCTCCATAACAACACAATATATGGGATGATCTTAGAAAAATGGTCATTCAACTCACACCTATCTACTATGATCAAAATTTTAGGCCACTAATGCTAAAATAATGTGAAGATTTGTCATTCAATTTATAGGAAATATAGAGGATCTGGGAGAATAATTAATTATCAAAATAATTAATTATATAATTTTACAAATAGATAAATTCACCACCATGCATTAATAGGTGATTAAGTAATAAGAAGAGGAGAAGAAACAAATAATTCTAAGAAGGAAATAAAATAAAACCTCTTATCTACTCAACTATGAATATGGATAAAGTGCTAAGATAATAAAATAAACTACTACCAATAATAGGAGAATAGTTACCATAGGCTTTGATTGAGGATAAAGAATAAGATTTTGATACATATGAGGGAGACATTTTATTTATGAACTTATTTTCTTTTAATTTCATTGAAACTGGACTGTCATATGAACTAAGATTCCCTATATATATATCCATTAAATCTATTACAATCCTTGTATGAGTTAATAGATTAATAGGCTAAATAATGGATGGTTAATATTTAAATGATAATATTAGAGAACCTAGTATTGTCCAATGGGTGTTATGAGAAAAATAATAAAGAGATATACCTCCTTGAAGTGAAATTATCTAAACCTTTACGATATGTAAAGCCACTTTTTAAATTAGGAAAGGGAAACTAAAAGAATATTACATCACCTTAGGCTATAATATAAGAGGAGGAACCTTACATTATACTATTTTCATTACCTAAGACGAATTTCACTAGACAGGGGATGGAAGTGCACTGAGATTCTCAAGGTTACCTATATAAATAGTGAAAAATAATATGCATAGAATCCAATAATATGTGGTAGTTTCTATAATTTAAACATGATACTTTATTAGATTTTATATAACCCACAAGTACTGCCTGACTGGATGTAGTATAAATCCAGTACCCACTCGGGGGGTTCAAAGCAGGAATTATTCCCTCTTCTCATTATCTTTCCTTATTTTCAATAATTTATTATATTGTTTTTTTATTTATAGGGATTATAATAATCGGTTTTACAAGATCTTAAATCACACCTCCCATAGTTCAATAATAATCAGGTCATGTATATCCTCTTCATTTGTTGTTTTTTTCCTAATACAAATTTTATTAACACTATGTATAAACTTTACTTGATGGGTAGTAATAACTATGTTTGTAGGAAGAGAGACCAACCATTTTTAGTAATTTCATGTTAGTTTTTTGTTTATATTTTTGGTGTGTTTTTAGTTTGAATTTGAGATAAACTCATATATAGATCATTTTCACACTTGATAAAGGGAGCATTGACGAAATAAAATCTCTTTTGAGGAACATGGGTAATTAAATTTAATTGAAAATGTTTTAGTTAGATTTTATTTTTATGTTTATACACTATATTCTTAAAAAAATTAGGTGAACCATTTAATTTGAATAAATATCACCTCAGGGATCCAACTTAAATAAAGAACCAATAACTCATATAAACTAGAGGAAAATGTGAAATTGGGATCCAACTAAAAATTTCCTAAGTTAAGATTGGAATAGTGTGTGTGTGTGTGTGTGAAAATAAAATCCATTAATAAGATCAATGAGTTCTACGGACATAAATGTATTTGGAAAATTTAATAAGTACCTTATTTATAAGGTAGATGGATAGTATGGGGAATTATGAACACAAATGAGCATGGGATAGATTATATATAAAATTATTTCATAATTTGTATCAAGGAACTATGAAACTAAAAAGTGGGTTAGGAACTCAAGTGGGAGGGAATTAAGAAGGTGTTACATAATATAATCATGATTTTGTTAATCACTTTTCACTTAACATTCATTGATCTAGGGATTGACTTGGGAGTAATTGAACTCTTGTGTAGACTTTGATGTGGAGGTGATTATGAATATATGTATTATTCTATGATTAAAAAAGATAATTTTGGGGTGTGATTCAAACAAAAATTTCCATATTTTTATGCTTTAATTCATTAGTAATACCTTCTTCCAATTCTTAACACATGGGAATTTACTACTTTTTAAGTAGTTGGTATTAATTTAGAGCTTAATGTTAATAAGACTGTATATCATATAATTAATTATTAAATTTATATTCTATATTTCAATAACATGAAAGTAATTTAATAATAATGTTTTGGTGATTCTATAGATGAAGGAGTTAAAAAATCCATGGATGAATTAGAAAATAGATGTCTTGTTGAGAATCTATATATCAATGTTCCATACATTAGACTTCCAACATATCCTTTCGGTTGTCCCTAACAAGGAATTAACACACCAAATAAATCTTATATAGAGTCCTAATGATATAGAAGGCCTCTAATGTACTCTCATAGAATACCTTCACTTGTAATAATCAATCCAAAATTACCCCATGACTGATCTTAAGGATCCATCAACATCAAAAAATGATGCATCAACTAGGAAGAATAGCATCTAAGACTTACCATAATCCTAGGAGCCAATGTTCATCATGTCACTCAACTAGTGTATCCTAATAGAATACCTCGAATGTGGAAATTCTGCATCGGTTTACCCTCATGATGGAACACTAACACCAAAGACACCTTATCCCCCAACACATTTTTTAAAGTCCCTATAATACTCATCATGTTGTTATACTCTATATTTTTGAAATTTGGAATGACTAAGAGATATAACATTATGGTGTTTTAACACTACCTCAATTCGCAACACTAGTGTTCATCAAGTACTCAATGATACCTATCACCCCATGACGACACACTATTTTACCATCAATACATTCCCATTCCCAAAATCAGGATTATGTTATCACCCCAATGCACTTTTAGCCTCTAACATAGAACTATGTTGGAAAGACAATACTTTCACTCTACTTATAACTTTAAAATATTCCATTATGAACCTATAAGTAAAGACAATATTAAGTTAACCATGTTTATTTAATATGAAGAGATCTACATGGAAAAAATCCAAGAGCTGAGGGGATCATTAAACATTCATTGTAAAAAATGCCTAACTAAATCGGCTAAGGACTTTACAATATGGTAATGTGGTGATCATATAAATAAAAATGAATATTTTGATCATGGGCACTGAAAACCAATCTAGTCGACTCCTAGATATGAAGGTAAGGGGAAACATAGAGTAATATCATAAACCCAAGGCACATAAACAAGGTGTTAAATAGAGAACCATCCCTTGGGGTAATTCATTTCGATATTCCCAAACTTTTTATTATTTAATTTTTCATTTTGGATTTATATTATATATTTGTCCACCATACCATTTAAACTCTATATCTTTATGATCATGGAAAGATAACCCCTATATTGGTGGACCAAGGGTGAGGAGTCAATGAAGTGTATTCAAGTCTGAATATGATTTATCTATTCTTATTTATAATTTCATGATATGATATGGGTGTGAGTTGTCTGAGGGAATAAATCGTTAACCCTTGTTATTCTTTAATTATTTCACATTTTTCCTTTTTTCTTTCTTGTTACAATATCCAATATTTTATTATTTTGTTATTTCTTTCATGTGGTGGTGGTGGTAATATCGGTGAGGAGTGGTTTAATGGTTTCCAAGATTGAACAATTTAAATATTCTTCTTAGTAAGACCGATTAAGATATATATTTAGGGATTCATATTCTCATTTGAGGCATGATTTCTACCAATAGTCATAGTAAAATACTAGGTGACAATACATCTATGACTGTAATGAATTTCCTACTTATAATTTAGAATATTGGTTGATGGTTAGATGATTGGTGTTGAGGTTGGATATTAAATGAGGTTAAGTAAGAGAGAAACATATTTAATAGGACAATGAAGTTTCACCCCAAGTAATTCCTTGAGGAATACTCACCACTATTTGTAACTTTAATTTCATTTCTTACATACATGGATTACATAGAAACCATTTCCCTAATTTTTATGTCTTCCTTTAGAAATTAAAAAATATAAAAAACACAAATAAGTAAAGAGAATAAAAAGTGATTAACAAAGACCCTTTAGAGACAACACATATTAGATCCCTAGATATATTCCTCAGTAATAAATTACATTGACATAAAAATCATTCAACAAGGTTTGGATATATCAAGGGAACTTCTCATGGGGCCCCAAGCCCCATATACTGAATAGAATATAGAAATATAATTTTATCAATCTAAGGTACAAATGAAATTGGGTTCTTCGTCCTAAAAACTAGTGGAACATGATCATCCTCACCCTCCTGGAACATTACATGTGGTCATTATAGTGGAATGTTAGTACAATTACAATCACACAACTAAAACAACTATGACAATTCTTATTATCAAAAATAGGATAAGTAGTAACATGAAAAACATCCTACTATGTTATATATATTCCCTATATATATAGGTCTCACATAACTAGGGTATTCTCTTAATCCCTAACTACCCACTCTAAGAGTGATCATCATGATATATATGGGATTCACATCATCAATTACTAAAAAATAATAACATAATTTGAATAAAAACATAGATTAGTAGAATTCCATTATTATGTTATATAGGAAAATTCTATATGGGTTGTTTCTAACAATATTAATAACCAAACCCTATATAATAATCAAGATTTTAAACCATAAGCATGAATAAGAATGTCATGTGAATCCTATGTTCCAAAAATAATGCCTAAATGCATGCCTATTTATTTCTTGGGTCAATAGTAAATACATAACTTTTAAATAAATACCGAAATCATCATATTCAATTGAAATCAACTCAATTATAACATAAAAATCCAAGAACAATATTCACATCTTTGGTCACATGTATTTTCCCAATATGTGGGTTAGATACTCCCTATCATATGGTCCATTACAATATTTTAAAACATTCAATATTGTTTCTATCATTCATAAATAGTAATATAAGATAACGTAAGGATTTGATACCTATTTATATCATATATGGATTAGTTTACCTCCACTATGACTAAAATGGATGAAACATACCTCAAACGGGCCTCAAAACATGTTAAAGGCTACCAACCAGAGGCAAGGGTTGATGTATATCATGGGTAAAATATACCATCTATGGTATAGATAATCATAAACCACAAAAATAATATATAAATAGTCACCATAACGTAAAATAAGATTAAATGTGGACGTCATAACTCAATTATAACATAAAAATACAAGAACAATATTCCCATCTTTGGTAAACTAGACTTAACCAATATATGAGTTAGATACTCCCAAGAATATGGTCCATTGCAATATTTTAAAACATTAAATATTTTTTCTATCATGCCTAAATTGTATGATAATAGAAATGAAGGATTTCATACCACTTTATAACATCTATGGATTGTTTTACCTCCACCATGAGTGAAATGGGTGAAACATACCTCAAATGGGCATCCTCACACACTAGAGGCTGCCAACTAGTGGTGAGGGTCTATGTATATCATGGGGAAATTGCATCCTCTCTGTTATAGATAACTATAAACCACACCACCAATATATAAATAGCCACTATAATGTAAAATAAGAATGAAGGTGGACGTCATTGCTAAATGAAAATTTTAAGTAAATAAAATTCACATCCTTTAACAACATGAGTTACTATAATGTCATACTAGGCATACATATATAAAAAAGACCACTCATGGGTCATTCATATAATACATGATCTAAAAATAAAAAAAAATAGATTAACCCAAAAATTGGACCTAATACCTCACATGGTCTTTCCTCCAATATCCAACCCATGCTTCATATCTCAACCATTACTAGTCAAAAGGCCCTTTACCTTACCTATATCATGAAACATAAAGTCTTCTAAAATACTAAGGTTACTAAGAAGGGTGTGATTACAACTCAGTCAGCCACTTCCAATGATTTCTCTAAAAATTATAGAATATATAGGTTCATTCATGGAGTGATATTTGAGAATAATATTCAATAATAATAACCAAAAATAATTTCATGCCAATGGGTTCTCAACTAGACACCTAGGTGGTGACCATATCTGATTTTTTACATTATTGGGGAATCATTAAAAAAATCATAATAATCCATAATGATAATGGTGTAGTAAGTTCTCATGCATGTAAGGATCTCAGCTTAGAGGGAACCTCCAACATCATGTATAATAATATAAAGATAATAGGATATATGACCTTGTGTTTTTATCAATCTCAGTACTCAAACATCTCAACCATAGATCAAAACAATTTCAGTACAATGGGAGAGGCATCCCCATATTGGTATCGGTCTCAGCTCATAGGCTTTTTGACCAAAACATAGTGATAGGTCAAGGAGAAATGTTACCTCTACCTATATATTCTCATCCATCAGGATTCTTGAAATAATATTAATATAATACAAGACCAATGAGAAAGAAACCCAAAGATATAATGATCTCAACCCATGGAATTTTGATCACCACAAGTAAATATCATGATGAAATGGAAAGGTGTCCCTTTTCAATACAATCTCACCCCATGGGTATCCTAACCCCTGATTAAGACAATAGTAAGGCTAGTGGGAAAAGTATACCAATTTTAGAATGATCTAAACCCTTAGGCATCTTGATCTCAACTCAAACTAATATGAATATGATGGGGGAAATAGTCTCTGAGTATATATTGATCTTAGCTCAATAGCATCTTGATCCTTCTCATAGAAGTTGTTAGGAAGGTATGGAGTATGATATTCTACTCTATACCAATATTAGGATCACAATAATGCTGAAAAGAACAATATACAAGATGGGGGTGAATTGTATACTTTAAAATTTTCTTAAGGAAATTTTTTATAAACAAAATTCATAACACCTCTAATAAGAAATCACCTTCTTAGAGAATATAAAGTTCCTAGGTCTAAAGCTTAAGAATATTTTCTTACAAAGAAATTCTACCACAAGACATATAGAATTTCTTATAATTAGAGATACAAGTTAGAAAGTTTATACAAAAAAGAAAACTTCCTAACTCTTACAAAGTAGCGGAAATATACAACCTTCTTTTAACCCAAAGAGGAGGGTATCCAACAACCTTGGATAAAGGTCCCTTATTTTATACTTACAAGAAAGTATATATTTCCCAAACCCCAGGTAATCCCTCAATCCTAAGATCGGTATCTGTCTTTCTATCCCCGCAATCCCTTGATTTGTAAGGAAATCAGCACCTCTAACTTCACAACCCGAAGTCTCTAATTTTAAGGAAATCAAACCTCTGCACAAAGCAATTTTGCACGAAGCAAAGTTTGAACAAGTTGTTCAAACTTTGTACATGAAGCCTGAGAGTTTATAAGATCCTCTAACTCTAGATCAATTCCCTTTTAGAGAGATGAACTCTAAAATGAAATCATGTGAACATGTGAACTCATTCATCATGGATCTCATCATTTGAGGTCCTATTTATAGCTTTCAAAATTATACCAGTCAGTTCCACTCCAACGGTCATATTTCATTAATTTTCGGAGGGACCTGGACACATTAAAAACATACATTGGTTAGTTTATAACAGAAATAGTGACATTTTTTTATATAACTAACCATGAATATAAAGTTCTTTCACCTTAGGTGTAAGGATTTTGGAATCCGATAAATTTGGAATGATATGAAAAAAAAATAAGATTCATAATTCTAAGGAGTTAAATATTTGAATAATAAATTACAGAATTTTAAATTTCAGAATGGAATTTCATAAAATTGGTATAAGTAAGGTATAAGAAAATATTTTATGAAAACTCAGTTTTAAAAATTCTGGTACCAGTATCATGATTTGTGGCATGAAAGAGTATATTCGGTATTAGATTATAGAAGACAATGCGTAAAGATATTCTCGGTACCAGTTTCTTAATCTCTGGTATCAGTATCATAAGAAATGGTATATCTGTCTCTAACATAAATGGTGCTAAGAAAATATTCTTTAGAAATTCATAATGGAAAATTTCTAGTATATAAATCTCAGCTTTGAAAACGTTAGTATTAAAAGATGTATGAAAACAAAATTTCTGGTATAGAATATATCGGTATAAGAAATTAGGAATAGAAATTTTTCATTATCGAATAAAATAAAACTATATTACAAAGATTAAGTAAAATATATTTATGAAGAAGGTGTTTGTGATTTTCAAAAAAAAACTTAAGGAATGGAGAGGTCTTATAGACCTAACAATCTCCCCCTTTTTTGGAAAGCACAAACAACTTCGAAAAATTTGAAAAAGGAAAGAAATAGATGCTCAGAGAGTTAGAAATACATAGCTCAAACTTAAGTGTATAACTTTGGGTAAATTATTATTCCCTTGTGTATAAGTTCTTTGAGTATGGAAATGTCCTCCTCAGATAAATATTCTTTTATTTATACAGACTCCCACTTGGGTGTAGAACTCTTCCGAACAAAAAGTTAGAAAATTTATTCTTCCTTTGATTTTACCCTAAGGAATTTCTTTTATAAATATTTCTTTATCTTATCCCTTTGATAAAAGTCTCCACTTCTGTGATTTTCAAAAAGAAATGGAGAGGTACCTGTAAGGTTAGAAAAAAATATTCACAAGACAAAATATATAAAATATTTTAAAGTAAATTTTCATTAAGTTTCACATGAAAGAAAATAAAACAAAAATTCATCATGGAAAAAAATATCAACCCTCCTTATTCTTCTTTGAAAGAAGATTTTTCACCATGGACTTAACCATTTTCACCTCTTTGTGATCTTCTTAAAGCTTCTTTATCAAGGAATCTTTCTTAGCTACCTTCTTCTCTAGAGCCTGGATCCGGAATTATTTAGACTGATTCTTATCTTCAATAACTTTGATCACTTCTTCTTGTGAATCTGATTTCTTCTCAAAACCAAAAAATATCCCTTTCTGAAAATTGACAACTGCAGTTAGAGTATTCATTTGATCTAGAAGATTATTGCCTTCATTTTCCGTCACAGCTAACTCACTTGAGAATTTTTCTAAGAGAGAAGTCTGAACTTTGGACAGCTCATTAGCTACCTCATTGGACGCTCCCTTTGTTGATAACCATGAAGTCGGTGTTTAAGACTTCTAGAGTATCGAAATACTGGAAATCTAAGAATAAGGAAAATATGATACTATATTTCATTCTGGATGGAAATTGGTATCGTAGTGAAAACAAAGAACATGAAAATAGTGTCTTAAGAAATTCCAGTATGGTATAACCATGAACCAAAATTTGGAACCTTAATAACATTTCCGATATGGAAAAACATATTACTAAAAACCTTTATAAAATTATATACAACTCAAAAGTCTAAGAAAATTTTGTGATATAAGAAAATTTATGAAAGTATAAGGAAATACATCGAAGAGTAAGGAAAATATATTTACGAAGAAGGTGTTTATGATTTTCAAAATAAAATCTTAAAGAATGGAGAGGTCTTATAGACCTAATAGAAGTAAGAAGGATAATTAAAATGAGACCTAAGTTTATATTAGTCTATACCCATAGGTTTTTTGACCCTTTATATTAACCCTTTAAGGATTATAATATAACCATATTCAATAAATTATTTTAGATTGGGAATAACATCCATACCTCTACCATTCATATTTGGTCGGTCATAACCTATCAACTCCTCTCTTGGGTTTACCCATGGAAAAAATCCCCTAGAACCATTTAATATAATGGAGTGGGTCACACACCCATTATACATGTTATACAAGCTAGATATAGATATAAAACAATGTCTCATGCTTCTTAAAATCAAAACCCTAGTTTTTTCCAAGGGTGAGTACACATATTCTTATCAAGGAGGTTTATTGGCACCGAATAAGGTCCACTATGTCAAGATACAATTCAAAGAACCTATAATTTTATTTTGAGTATAAGGATCATCCTGTTTTATATCCATATCGTGGACATCAGCAACCAAGACACTAAAGTATAGAAATTAGAGGGTCCATCATGGCCCAATATATACTTACACCTCCCATTAAGGGTCAAGGAAGAAAATATAAAATATTTTTCGGTCAATCACATATAGGCAATGAGACCCAATATCATAAGTCACATGAAAACATGTATAAACCATTGAGAAAATGTTGGTTCCACCTTACTCATAACCATCTGATAATTACCATATAAATTACCATAAAAAATATACCTCCCATGTATGAAATAATAGAATCTATCATAAACCACAAAATTAGTGCATTATTAATAGAAAATTTTTAAACATGATAGAAACCAAGAATTGAGAGAAAAGGAGTGATATCCCCACCATAATAAATCTATTAGGACTGATGTAAATTGAATTCAATGATGAATAGAAGATATCCTATTTTATAGGTGGAAGAAAAATTAGAGGATTCCCCATGGGGTCGAGTAGTCTTGGTGGAGTGAAATAAGGGTAAATTCATTTAAGATGAATTTCAACTAATTAAAAAATTAAAATAGTGCCCATGCGACCACCAGGTTCCCAGTCACCTATCATCAGGTACCTTCTACTGGGTCACTGACCAACCAGTGAACCACTTGGAGCTACTTCCCCCTTGCCTTTTCCACTAGGTACTTGGTACAAAACCACTAGGTAATTAGTTTCATCTGTCATCATGATAGATAGGCTGATATTATAGAAAATAACCCTCAATCCCTATACAACACCTCAAATAATAAAAAACCATAAAAAACATGAGGTTTCGTGTAAATTAAAAATAATTTTTACTTCAAAATAAGTGGGATGTTATAGTCAAATTCCAAATACTATAACTGCTACTTAACGTCCCAAAAGTCTTAAATCAATCAGTTTCTAAACCCAAGTGCACGTTTTAAAGATCTGAGGAGAAATTGTGATGTTATTAATTAAAGGTATACTATAATTTTGAATCTATTGAATGTTATATGAAACCATCATCATTATTATCTATATCATTCCATTTCAAATGCTTATATAATTTAAATGATACAGAGCCTTTTCAATCATGGTTCCAAAGGAAAATAATATAAAACCTATTTAGGTGTTTTATTTTTCCATTTCTTTATGGTAGTACACCGATTAAGAGTAAAATAATTATTTATTGAATTTTATATAGAATTAAAAAATAATGTTCACTCCAATATATATTCAAATATTCTTATACCTATAACATAAAACCATTGAGACATGTAAGTTTCTTTTTATAATTGAGTCCAAGATTGATAAAAACCTTCTCTATCCCATAAAGTGATTGAAGGGTCTAGGTCTGAAAATTCATTACTTTAATTGGAATTCTATAAAGGAACTTGATGTGGTATTACTTCAAAAAAATGATGGTTTTTAATAATTTACACATCCTTTGTATAATTCTTACTTTTTATCTTATACTAATTCAAAAAATGAATTTTTCTACTTAGTTAATTTTTATTTTATATTATTCTCCATATAGTCATCCATTAATATGTTATAAACTTGACTAGGTTCTCTTTTAGTTATGAAAACATAATTAATATACCAAAAAATAATACAAGGATCAACTATTGTGTTTAAATATAAATGGTATTGTGTTATTGTATCGAAATAATCATTTATCAAGTTCTATGTTTTTTATCCAATATCAGGGAATAAAATAGTTCATTATGATAGTGTACATAACTACTTGTACTTTTTATATTGTATGATTCTTTATGAAAAATCCACTGAACATATTGAGGATAGAAAATTTTAAATATCAAGTACTTAGAAAGTTCATCTCTCTTCATTTATCACATAAATTTACATTTAGAATATGGATATTTTATTCTTTCATCAATGGGTCAATTTTAAGTTCTAAAATAAAAAAAACATCCCTGAATCATTATCATACTAAGGTGTGTTCCAAGGTTATGTGATCCAAATTTTATCCATAAATAATAGATTCCCAACATATTCAAATAAAAAATAAAGTGATATAAGTATATTGGAATAAAATAGTGCATTTTAGATAAAATTTACTAAATGTAACTATTTATTGTATGTGTTATTCTCAAATATCATAATGAAAAAACATAATTTTACTATAATTCACACATCATTAAGATTATGTCACTCTTAAAATTTTAAATCCTAAAACATACATAAAAATACACTTTATAAAAAACCAAATTAAAACAACATTTATAATATTTGGAATCAAAATAACCTCATAAAAATTATGATAGTAATAGTCTATCAATAATCAGAGACTAAAAATTTGTTAGAATATCTCATATATAAATTTATAGTGGAGGCTCCTAACTAGTCAAGCTACTATCAGGTTTCCAATAACTATCCAATGTGTTTTTTCAAATCCAAATAATTAGCCACTAAATGAAGAAAATATTCATTGTTAATATACATAATATTCATGTTATTTATTATTCATAAACACCATTTTAATGCATTTTACACTTTGAACATCATTTCACATTATGATTGTAATACCTTCTTAAAATGCACTATTATGTGGTACATTTTTTAACATCATTTAAAGTACCCAATGATTCATCTGATTTTAAGGAATATAATTATACATATTTTATTTTTATATTTTTTTAAATTTATCTACACTTAAATATGAACATGTTTGATTTAGGGATCAATGGAGAATTCATGGAAGAAGATGGGGATATTTTGTGATGAAAGGAAACAATTCTGGAGAAGTCGGATTGGACACCATCCCACTGATGAGAATGTGGGGCCCAATATACAGGCCCTATTAATCCCAAATTTCGTGGGATTCGATAATACATGTATAGGAACAAATCAATATTCAGGATCCAATTCTAATTTGGCCTCCACGGTGTCCATTTAGGCGGCCCAACTTAGAGATAAAATTCTTGGCCAGATTCTGCGGCCCAGAAAAACAGCCCACTAATATGATCATATCTCGAAATCCACCACTCCAAATAGGCCCAAATTTTACAGGCTGCTAGAAGACTTCTGGAGATCCATTTTCTTCTTCTATGGACCACTCTGAGTTGGCCATATAGAAGGTCCTCCAAGCGCGTGTGTTTGGTGAAGGAAAGCTGGCTTCCACCTCTGGTCAAGGGTGGAAAAATCAACTCTCCCTTACTTTCCACCCACCTATGTCCTACCACAATTAATTGAGGAGACTTGTACTGTTTTAGTATCGACCCAAGGGCTCAAAAATTCCTATTTAAGTCAGTGTTGGTGAATTAGTTGATAATTTTTTACCTTTCTTTCATTGTAATGTTATGCTGCGGTTTTGTTGTCTCAAATTTTTCTTCCACATGTAAGTTGTTTTAATTCATCCTTGTTTCTTAATAAAATTTATTCTTATCTTATTATTATGTTCTTATCCTTATCACTTTGATACCTTTGGTTCAAGGTTTGAACTTGTTCATACCAAACCTTGTGATATTATCACACAACAGTGGAGTGATTGTTATTTTATTGCGTTTTTTTTTACTTCTCCATTTCCTCCATCATGAGTCTACTTTCCGCTTCCATTGAAACCATAGAATAAATGGAGAGATAACCCACTTATGGGTAGATCCAAGGGAGTAGAAAGGGGCTGGATGGGATGTTATTTATCACCCCATTAATGTCTAATCACTTCTTTTAATTGAGATTTTTATTTGATTATTTTTAAACTCCATCGTCCTTGTTGAATTTAAGGCCACACACTTCAAGTGCTAATACGAACCTTTACCTTGAAGTGCTCAAAACTTTGATCCTTAAAGTGTATAGGTGATTAGTATTAAAGGGTGTAGGTATTAAACCAGTAAGTGATGATGTTGTTTGATCTTCTTAAATGAACCCATCTCAAAAATAAGAAATTGAAATCATTGAAAAGGAAATACATCCAATCCACCCCGAGCAATAACCTAGGATCAACTCATTCTTTTAAATTGAATTCACTTAAGTATCTTAGATTTCATTTAATCCCATCTAAAATCAACACAATTTGCCCACTTCATAGCCAAAAATAGTACATAGAATGTACGTGTCTATAGGTTACTTCTTAGGTATCTGAGGATTCGACAACCCAAGCTAAACTACAAGGATCGTCTTACCTTCTTCTCTTGGGTAAATTTGAGCGAGAATCACCAACCAAAACACCAAGAAACTTGTGTTCTTTTTTATATGAATAAATCTATTTTCCAAATTAATTATCATCAATGGACGATATTAATGGTTATACCTAGATTTTTATTGATGTAAATGATATTTTTTCATACAAAAATGAATTCAAATTTCTTGATGTAGTGGTTTTATTTTCCAAAAACTACCAACTAGTTATTAATAATATCATATCATCACATTATATAAAGCATTTTTTAGAAAAAACTTTTCTTTTAATTTTGAAATGAATTCAATATTCATATTATAATGTGTAGATAATTATAATTATTTCAATATTAAAATTTTAAATCCTAAAAAAAATATTCAATTGACTCTTTATAAAAAAAATTGGAAATAACATTTATAACATGATTATCAAATAATATTCTTTAAAAACACAATTTATTTTATCAAAATACTTTTGAATTATCATAACATTATCAAAATCCATAAATTTTCTTACTTGAAATAACATTTATAACATTTTTTTCAAAATTAATACTTTATAAAAACTCTAAATTTATTTACCAAAAGACTTATGAAATAAAAAACCATCATCAAAACATTTTTCCAAAAAAATTGTTTTCTTTTTTTTAATATAATAAATACCAATCATTCAAATAAAATTTATTTGAATAAATCACCAAAATTTTAGCATACCCAATAATATAAAACATATATGTCACTATGTAATGATCATGACTTGATAAGTTGAACAACACTGAGTTGGAAATTTAAATACCTTAGTCACACATCCCAATTACTAAAGACTGGTGTAAATTCTAGGGTTTTAATATGACACAAGTGGGAGGTGATTTTACCACATGAAGAATATATAAATTTAAAAAGTTATTAGCCAAAAAATCTACATGAACCTAGGGATTTATGGAAAAGAGGACTTGAATGTGTTTGTCACGACCTGGCCCACTGAGGCCCACCTAAATAACAAAAAGCTAAGTGTTACACCCTAAGACCACCTCCAATTCGATAGGGGCTGGAAAAAAGCATCGAGAAGGAATAAATTTAAATGGGAGGCCTTATCCTAGTGTACATATATGCATGAACACAACCATATCCATGAGAAATTGTAGAGGAAAAATAAAATACTACAACATATAGAGTAAAACCATACATGGAATAACCTCTAGGGAATACATCAGAGTATGAAAATATAAATCCAAAGTATAAAGGGGAAAATAAACATCCAACCTAAAATGAAGTCCCAAAAAGAAAAAATTGGAAAAAGGGAAAGTTTTAGAGATCACATCTTCTAATCTCCAAGTCTAACCACTAAACACAGTCAATGTACCAAAGTAATTCTATGCTCCACTTAAATCACTACTAATCATCCTATCATCTGCATAAGACACGACACATTCAAGAAAATCCCATGCAGGGGTGGGTATATAAATAACTAGTAGGATATCCTAAAAACCATAAAGGGAGAAATATAAAGATACAATAGTAATCATCTCAACCAATAGTAATAAAAAAATAAAAACCCCAATAAATATGCTCATAAAGAAATCTAGATGAGTGAGAAATGGGATCACCATCTCATTGCCCAGCTAAGAATGATGAATCAACCTACAACTCCAAAGGTGTATCTCTATTGACCAAAATCATACACATCCACATAAGAAGCATTGTGAAGAACCTGAACCACACCAATTATCTCCATAATTGAGGGAACAATATCTAGTAAAAGACCCACTCCCCATCAAATCTTGTTAACGGGGAATTCTACCCCTTAGATAGATGACCTACACCTTATGTAGTAAAGGGGGTTACCAACACTACCTATGAAAAGAGTATTGGGTGACCATGCCCTAATGCAATATGGGGATTTAAACCCCAATGAAACTATGATAATTTGGCCCAATCACTACTATTATCTAATAATTTCTAAAAGAATCATCATGCTCGAATCACCTTGTTTTATATATTTGATGACAAAATGAAGGCCAAGATCACATCCTACATGGAAAGCTGCTCAATATTATCTTATCATGGGACAAAATCCATGTTCATAAGAAGGATATGTGCAAGTTGGAAGCCCCTAAATAAGTTACACGATGTATACCTAGGGTCACAAGATGTGTGGCCTCACCCGAACACCAGGCTATGTCCTTGCTTGCATATGGCTTGGATGTCCATGTGGTACTACACAGTGTGTACAGGTGGTACACAGTGTTTCCTAGTCACCTAGGTCCTACTCAAATATATCCAGCATATTTCTATGTACTTCAACCCATTATTATGTACACTAGCAATTCCCATGTACATTGACCATGTCTACGTACCCTATACGTGTCCAAGTACACATCGGTGCTCATGTACTGTAGTTTTACTTGTGTTCCTGGTCATGTCTGTACATATAAAATCATAGAGTATACGTTGAGCCTCCAGTACCAGGTCACATGTTGTATATGATTCATACACAAAGTGTAATATTTTTCTCCACTCAAAACTCTAACCATCGCATCCAGGGGACTACACGATGTGTCTTCTTCTAGACTACACGGTGTGTAGCTGGGTTTTTTCATAGGAAGTAAATCATGGTTTAAAAATTCTTTCCCAATCCATAATTTTCACCAAATATATCACCATTTGAACACCTGAAATAAAAGGGGTATTCACTAGTCATCGATATCCGGCCTTTGGTGGTTAGAAATTGGAAATTTGATCACCCATGTGAAGCCATCGTGCCTCCCATTATCATTCTAGATCCCATATCCCTGAATCCATCATCCAAATCCCACATAAAACCGCAATCCATCCAGAAGCCATTGATCTATACATCATTCATGCATTCTCCATGAACCTTGGGGTTTTATCGTTCTTGAACATTCCCCATTAATGTCTAACTGTGACCCTATGGTCCAACAGTGAGAAATGTGAAGAAAGAGGGGGGAAATGCACATAAAATAAGTGAGATCATAATTTTATGATGTGATCCTAACCAATGACCATGAAGTTATGAAACCATTGGTGGAATCAAGGAATAAAAATATAAATATGGTTCAACAACAAAATTCATATTTGATCTCATACAAAGAATGGGTAATCATAGATCAATTAAACAGATAATAAAAACTATTTTTAATAATTTAATTGAGGGTGAAAAACGAAAAATAATGAGATCTACCACATTTATGGATCAATAATTGGTTAAGAGATCATATTCTAGTGATGGGTAAGAATATTCATTGCATTCACCATCTTTATCATAATTCACATTGAACTATTTTTTGATGTTCTTTGATCCTAATCTTCCAATTAAGAATAGGGAATGATCCCTCATCATCTAATTATATCAGGGTTATGTGGATAACCCTGGTAAAATATCACAATGATGAATTTATATATATAGGATGGGTGTAATGCTTCGACCCTAGATACCCAGAGTCAGTGCATTATTACATAAAATTGGCATGATCACAAGAAAGATCAAGTCTCGAAAGACCGATTAGTTTAGTAGCCTTGGAAACACTAGATATATTCATAAATTTGACATTACATCAATAAGAGAAAAACTACAACAACATATTGTCTTGATATCCCCTCATACTATCCTTGCAGGTCATTCATAAAATACTTCTTCACATCCTGGGAAAAATAAAACATAGAAAAAGGGGTGATCTCAAATGCCCAGTAAGGATAACAATATAGCGGAAACTTTCATAAATAAGAATAAATATTTAAGGCAACATATAACTGAAACAAAAGCCTTTTAAACTTGAACTTCAACATAGTATGGAAAAAATAAAATAATTCCATTTACTTATTCACATGGATATTGTACTAATCGAATAATCACATGCAATATCAATAACCACTTTCATAATGATGTAATGCATAATTCCATACTATCATAACCACATAGCCAAGGCCTCGTGCCAAGACTACAAATAAGATTTTGCCAAGGCCTTGTGCCAAGACACTAGTTTGTCTCATGAGACCTAACGATGCATCGAGGAGCTATAGTGGGCTCCACCCATCACATATTAAGTCCAATTCATTCCCATATGAAAAGGTTTAAACATAACATAAACATTCGTATTAAAACTAGCATCCGAAATGTAAGTACTTTATCCATAAACCATGAATGGTATAAAAATAACACATCCACAATCAAACACATCGCAAAAACATCAAAACAATATGGAAGTTTTGTATCATAATAAATCAACTTCAAATAAACTTAAAATCCATCAAAGGATGTTGACATAGATGAAATCAAAACTATTTGAGAGAAATATATCTTCTTTTTGAAATCATTTAAAAGTCACACATTTATTAAGGAAGTAATTTAAAAGAGATTTTTGAATCAAAGTGTCCCATACCACTTTGAAACTTTTGAAAAGAAATATCATTTCAAAACATTCATGTCCATATAAATAAATCCTTAAAATTATTTTGAAAACATGGACATTACTTAAAAATAATTAGACAGATAAATCTTTAAAACATTTAAAATTCTGATTTTGATAAAGAGTACCTTTCAGAAAATCTTAAAATATTCATTTTGAAATCATTTAAAGGTCACATAATTATAAAATAAAACATTTAATTTGAAAATATCCCTATAATCTTGTAAGGGAAGCTTCAAAAATTTTACAACGGTGGAAAATATCCGCACCCGCCGTATAAGTTTAAAAAAAGACATTCTTACCTTAATTCTGTCGAAAAGGTTAAAAAGGAACTTGTTTGGAAAACAACGGAAAGATTCATTTATAAACATCTTATAAAAAGTCAAATAAGGGTATAAATGACTTTAACCCATATTCTGTAAAATAGTAAGAATTTTTTTTTGAAATACACTTTCAAGAAACATGGATGTGGATGATAAAGAGGTCCCAGTAGATAATTATGTATAAACAACCTCGGATAATGAAGAGATTGTGAAATAACCCTTACCTTGTACTTTTCCTTGGTTTGGGGTTGGTTAACCTCCTATATAATGGTGAAATAATTGTTATTAAATTATACAAGAATCATATACATTATTATGTTATCATATATGATCATTTAACATTACTTTGTTAATAATATCTTAGTATTATCGTCGTTTCGGGTGTTAACTTATTCATTTTCTTTTATATGTTTTGTTATGTAAGAAATGTTTTTCATGGATAGGTTGTATATTATTCATATCCAGAATGATATCAAGTCCTCAAAAATTATTTTTAAATCATCAAATGATAATTATACTTGAATGGATATAATGGAGAATGAATCTCATCGCGTTCATGGAGACGGTAGTCCGTACGTACGCACGAGCGACAATATCATTATTTTGATATTAAAATAATATTTAATTGGATGGTATATCTTATATAAAGAATCATTATCATGTTATATTTATTATTTAAATGAATTACACATCATTATTATACCCTTACAAATAATAATATATTGAATAACAATTACACCACGACGTGGAGACGGTAAGTTGTACGTACGCACGTATGGTGACATGTCATTCAAAGGATGGATAGAATACTGAATATTGTTGTACCATATTTATAATAATATTATAGTATATATTAGATACTGGATTAATTATTTTATAATATGAATAATAAAGAAATAAGAAGTTGAAGAAGAAATGAATTTGAAAAAGGGTGGTGAAAACATTACCTCTTCTTCGGGTTCTTCCTTTTGATTTGATCAAAAGGGATCCTTAGGTTGGCTTTATGATCCAACTAAGGCATATAAGTTGTATTTAGGGAATTTGAGAGAGTATTTGGGCAGGGTTTGGCCAAACCAAAAGGCTTTTAATGTGTTAATTAGTGAGAAGGGGGAGTTCCCTTTCATAAGAGGGGTGAGGGGCACCTTTGGAAAAGCTAGAAATATTATTTTATAATAAATTCATATTCAGATTCTAATAGATCCAAAGTGGATTATTTAAATTTTAAGGTAGGTATGGGTCAAAAACCACTCAACCAATAGAATTTAGACAGGTTTGGGTCATTATATTAACCTTATCTTTTAGTTTTAACTCTTAGTTAATTAGTTTGACACTTACCATGTCACTATGTATTTTTATATTATATAGTTAATAAACTTACTATATACCTCCAAGATACCCCCAAGTTGTCCATTAATGATACACCTATCATGATATCAGTCTCTTGGTCGAACCTTAGATTTTTAAGAATTTAATATCAATTAATAATATAATATTTGTTTTAAAAACTCTTTTATGTCAATTTTGACACTATTCAATAATTTATTTTTGTAAAAAATCACAACAGAAGGGTTACTTAAAAAAAGGTTAATTAAATCATTAATAACATGTCATAGTATCCTATAAAATTAGTTTAATTCATAAAAAGTATAAAATTATATTTATTTGGGAATTTATAATATCAATTATTTTAATTTTTCACTATTATGGTAATTAATTCATCATCATTGTGTCATAAATAAATTAACTTATTTAATGTATAAAAATTATAAATAAAATATCATTATGTAGGAAATATCTTTATCTTTCTAACGAATATTAATAATAGAATTTATCTTATTTGTAACTCTATATTAAAAATGTTTTAGTAAATAAACTTTTATTTTAACTCTTTTAACTCTTCTTTGAATTAAATAATAATAAATTTCCTAGTCTAATGAAGGTGGACCTAAATAATAATATTTTATTCCTAAGGTTGTTTTTGGTCAAGATACACTTGTCCAATAGAATTAGGACATGTGTTAGGGTAATATTAATATCATTTTTACCCTTAATTACCCTATTTACTTTTAATCGTGGTAAATAAAAGTAAAAAGTTACTATTCGCAAAAACTTATTTTCATCTCATTGAACCATATTTTACTCCTTGATATTAACCGTGTCTCTAGGATTTTCAAAATTACACTCACAGAAGCGGTAAAATTAAGTTTTATGAAAAATTGAGTTTTTTAACAACCACTTAGTGGTTTCAATATTCATCAAAAAAATGAAAGTTTCCAGAAAAATACCAAAAATTAGGCCTAAGATATATTTGATATTATGAATCCAAAAATTATGTATATTTTACCAAATTCAAAACATATCAGTTTCATTAATTAATTTAAAAATTAATTCCCGCCATTAAAACAAATAGCGTGTTTTTAAGAGATAATAACTATCCAAAGATTGACACTTGTTTATGTTTGGTTTAATTGTGAAATTATGTACAATGAACAATGCTGTATTAAATGGTAAAAACATATTCTAAATATACTTTAAAACTATTCAAATTCATAATTTATCAATATAAATTATTTCGATTAAAAAAGTTGTTTTTAATTAAAATTTAGTAGTTTTCACTATTCATCAAAATATAAATGTTATCCGAAAAGTTCCAAAATTTCACCTTAGGATAAATTCGATACTCCGAATACAAAAATGAATTCCATTTTGAGAGATAAAATTTATAAAATTTCAAAAATTAGGTATTACTATTCATAATGGCTAGTTTGATTGGTTGTGGTGTGTGTTAGAACTCGAAGTTGCGTACAACACACACTACTGTATTATTCAAAGGAAAGCGTACCATGGATGCTTGGGATGTTTCATTGTAAATTTTTTTGATCTCCCCATTCTAAAAAGTAAATTTATTTAGTCAAATTGAATATATAAAAGTTTAAAATATTGGATTTAAAAAGGGTTCACTATTAAAAGTTGGTAAAAGTGCAATACTGAAAATGAATTTGTTCTTACATTATGTATAAGAAACTCATAATATGGATTCTAAAATTATAAGGATTATATAAGGTTTAAAATTTAGTTAATACTATTCATAACCTATTTTTAACAGCTTGTTTGGTAAGTCATGGTGCGCTTGAACTCGGTGTTGCGTGTGGTGCAACTTATTGAATTATTTTGAAGAAATAACACACTATGAAATCTTGGGGTGTTACATTCTCCCCTCCTTCATTAAATTTTGTCCTCGCAATTTGAAATTGTTCTTAGAAAATAAAAGGTTGAATATAGAAAATATCTTTGTGGGAAAACCCACATCGGAAATTGGGTTAATAAAATTTAGTCTTAATAAGAGGAAAAGAGAAATGAAAGGGTCACCACCAAATTATGATCTCTATTCAGAGAACATTGGTGGATATTAGAGACATATAATTAGAGGAAAAACGTAAATATTTATAGGTAGTGATTGAGGTCATAAATCACAAACAAGTGTAAAATTGAGGGCCTTAAATTCATCAATCTATGATGATTTAAAATACCATCGGTTTAGAAAAACATACGGTATTCAGATAACACATTTTTTTGTTTTAAGATCCCTTCACTAAAGTATAAGAATTAATTTCTTCATTGAATAAGAGAAGAATAAAAATATATACTTGACAAGTAGAGTCTCATCCTTTGACTAAGTTCTACAACAAACTCATCTTTCACTCTAAAAGATAATAGAACTTAAAAATAATATTCTATTTATCTTATTCGTATAGGGTTAAAAAAATGAATTTATAATTCATCTAGAAGAACCATTAAAAAATGGCATTATTCAATCCAGGACATCACGTGGGTCAGTGGTAGGTGATACACCCTTGTCTCCCTTCAGTTGTGGGTTCAAGTCTTGCGGCCTTGCTGGACGCGACGGGTTGTCGTGCGACCTCCGGGTTGTCCTTTTATGGCAATCCAAAATAATCCAAACTAGAACTATCCAAAATACTTCAGCCCAAAATTTATAAGGAAGTTAAACACAATGAATATCATTTTTTCCGTGTAATAACATGTGATCATCTTCATCATGTATTCTTTTAAAACACTGCAACATCCTGAATTACCATTAAACCTTATTGATTACATTCATGATCCCTTATTACTTAAAGAAAAATATATATAATCCTTCAATCCAAAAATGTTGTAAACCCCAACAATGATGCAATATACAAATCATTAATCAGTTTCAAGGTAGTCAAGAATATCCAATATAATTTCTCCAAATCAATCATGTATTATTCTAAAATCACTACCTCGGTATCAGAACCATATTATGGTTTATCTTTCTCTCAACCATATATTTTCCAAAAATTTAACCTGCTATTGAGCCACTTTTCTTTGTTCCACACAATCTCAAGTCCTTAATGAAATAGTACTGCAGTACAATCCTTATATACTCCATAATTATTATAACAAGTACATTGTTGATACAACACTCAAATGACATAATCAACATAAGAACTCTAATCATTCATCTTCATCTGTGGTAGTATCATAACTTGATTATTATCCAATAGCATCATTTGTGGCATAGTCTGATGACTGGGACATAGGTTCGTGTAGTGTCCAAACTCCTTGAAAATGAAGCATTGTACATTTGAAACCATTTTATTACCCTTTCAGTCACGTACTTGGTGCCCTTTTCCTCCACACTTATAAAAAAACTCTCATTCCTTTCAGGCAAGTTCCAGGGTGTTTCTTCCCACAATTATCACATATGGGAAAATTCTTCTTTTCCCTCTTCCATTTATCCATCTTTCTCTCTTCCATCCTTTTCATCTATTGCTTCCCTTGAAAGCCATAGGACTCAGTAAACTCTTTACTTATCTTATCAACACATGATATTATTTTTTTCATATGATGATAATACATGAGAGACTATTTCTTTTATAAATTCTGGCTTAAGACCATGAAAGATATGATCCTTCTTTCTCTTTGGATCATGTGCATTGATGGAGTTCTCATTCCTTCTACTAGGCGCCATTTCTAAAAAATGGCATACACTAGATTATTTTATGAATAACAATACCTAATCCCAAACTTTTAAAACACATAACATAAATTAAATAGTTTATGGACACCATCCATAATCATAAAAATGTCTCATTTGAGGAAGTATATACTCATAAACCCTTCATAATGGTTTGTAAAGAAAATGAGAATTATCCTAAGCATATCCCCTGGGTGTTTCGTAACCAAGAGTGCAGCAACGACCGTTGTCGTGCACCAGTTACCATTCGAGTCTAGCTCAAATCGGTGTTTTCAGGTTTTACCCCTAGGTACATCTGGGTCAGAGCCGCCTCTACCTGCTCGTATCCAGACAGGGATGTATTGCTCGAAAAACTCACAAAATATCTACAATACCAAAATTCTAGGAAGTTATTCTATACTAATCCTCAAAGTTCATCTTAGGTCTACGTGCTCTAATCAGAGATTATCTAAATATAGCTTCCAAGGTTTGTACTAAACTTCCTCTGGTACCAACTGTAACGCCCTGACCCTAGATACCCAGATTCGGTACATTATTACATAACATCGGCATGATCACAAGAAAGATCAAGTCTCGAAAGACCGATTAGTTTAGTAGCCTTGGAAACACTAGATATATTCATAAATTTTACATTACATCAATAAGGGAAAAACTACAACAACATATTGTCTTCATATCCCCTCATACAATCCTTTCAGGTCATTTATAAAATACTTCTTCACATCCTGGGAAAAATAAAACATAGAAAAAGGGGTGAGCTCAAATGCCCAGTAAGGATAACAATATAGCGGAAACTTTCATAAATAAGAATAAACATTTAAGGCAACGTATAAATGAAACAAAATCCTTTTAAACTTGAACTTCAACATAGTATGGAAAAAATAAAATAATTCCATTTACATATTCACATAGATATTATACTAATCTAATAATCACATGCAATATCAATAACCACTTTCATGATGATGGAATGCATAATGCCAGACTATCATATCCACATAGCCAAGGCCTCGTGCCAAGACTAAAAATAAGATATTTCCAAGGCCTTGTTCCAAGAAACTGGTTTGTCTCATGATACCTACTGATGCATTGAGGAGCTATAGCGGGCTCCACCCATCACATATTAAGTCCAATGCATTCCCATATGAAAAGGTTTAAACATAACATAAACATTTGTATTAAAACTCGCATCCGAAATGTAAATACTTCATCCATAAACCACGAATGGTATAAAAATAACACATCCACAGTCAAACACATCACAAAAACTTCAAAACAATATGGAAGTTTTTTATCATAATATATCAACATCAAATAAACTTAAAATCCATCAAAGGATGTTGACATAGATGAAATCAAAACTATTTGATAGAAATATCTCTTTTTTTAAATCATTTAAAAGTCACACATTTATTAAGGAAGTAATTTCAAAGAGATTTTTGAATCAAAGTGTCCCATACCACTTTGAAACTTTTGAAAAGAAATATCATTTCAAAACATTCATGTTCATATAAATAAATCCTTAAAATTATTTTGAAAACATGGACATTACTTAAAAAGATTTAGAAATATAAATCTTTAAAACATTTCAAATTCTGATTTTGATAAAGAGTACCTTTCAGAAAATCTTAAAATATTTATTTTGAAATCATTTAAAAGACATATAATTATAAAATAAAACGTTTACTTTGAAAATATCCTTATAATCTTTTAAGGGAAGCTTCAAAAATTTTACAACGGCGGAAAATAGCCGCACCCGCCGTATAAGTTAAAAAAAGACATTCTTACATTAATTCTGTCGAAAAGGTTAAAAAGGAACTTGTTTGGAAAACAACGGAAAGATTCCTTTATAAACATCTTATAAAAAGTAAAACAAGGGTATAAATGACTTTAACCCATATTCTGTAAAATAGTAAGAATTTTTTTGAAATACACTTTCAAGAAACAGGGATGTGGATGATAAAGAGGTCCCAGTAGATAATTACGTATAAACAACCCCGGATAATGAAGAGATTGTGAAATAACCCTTACCTTGTACTTTTCCTTGGTTGGGGGTAGGTTGAACTCATTTATAATGGTGAAATAATTGTCATTAAATTATAAAATAATCATATACATTATTATGTTATCATATATGATCTTTTAACATTACTTTGTTAATAATATCTTAGTATTATCGTCTTTTCGGGTGTTAACTTATTCATTTTCTTTTATATGTTTAGTTATGTAAACCATGTTTGTCATGGATAGGTTGTATATTATTCATATACAGAATGATATCAAGTCCTTAAAAATTATTTTTAAATCATCAAATGATAATTATACTTGAATGGATACGATGGAAAATGAATCTCATCGCGTTCATGGAGACGGTAGTCCGTACGTACGCACGAGCGACAATATCATTCTTTTGAGATTAAAATAATATTTTATTGGATGTTATATCTTATATATAGAATCATTATCATGTTATATTTATTATTTAAATGAATTACACATCATTATTATACCCATCCAAATAATAATATATTGAATAACAATTACACCACGACGTGGAGACGGTAAGCCGCACGTACGCACGTATGGTGACATGTCATTCAAATGATGGATAGAATACTGAATATTGTTGTACCATATTTATAATAATATTATATTATATAAGAGATACTGGATTCATTATTTTATAATGAGAATAATAAAGAAAGAATAAGTTGAAGAATAAATGAATTTGAAAAAGAGTGGTGAAAGCATTACCTCTTCTTCGGGTTCTTCCTTTTGATTTGATAAAAAGGGCTACTTAGGTTGGATTTATGATCAAACTAAGGCCTATAAGTTGTATTTAGGGAATTTTAGAGAGTATTTGGGCAGGGTTTGGCCGAACCAAAAGGCTTTGAATGTTTTAATTAGTGATAAGGGGGAGTTCCCTTTTATAAGAGGGGTGAGGGCACCTTTGGAAAAGCTAGAAATATTATTTTATAATAAATTCATATTCGGTTTCTAATGGCTACATAGGGGATTATTTAAAGTTTAAGGTGGTTATGGGTAGAAATCCACTCAACCAATAGAATTTAGACAGGTTTGGGTCATTATATTAACCTTATCTTTTAGTTTTAACTCTTAGTTAATTAGTTTGACACTTACCATGTCACTATGTATTTTTATATTATATAGTTAATAAACTTACTATATACCTCCAAGAGACCAAAAAGTTGTCCATTAATGATACACCTATCATTATATAAGTCTCTCTCTCGAACCTTAGATTTTTAGGAATTTGATATCAATTAATAATATAATATTTTTTTTAAAAAATCCTTTATGTCAATTTTGACACTATTTAATAATTTATTTTTGTAAAAAATCACAACAGAAGGATTACTTAGAAAAAATTTAATTAAATAATTCCTAACATGTCATGGTAACCTATAAAATTAGTGTAATTCATAAAAAGGTCTCAGATTATATTTATTTGGGTATTTATAATATCAATTATTTTAATTTTTCACTATTATGGTAATTAATTCATCATCATTGTGTCATAAATAAATTAAATTATTTAATGTATAAAAATTATAAATAAAATATAATTATGTAGGAAATCATTTTAGATTTCTAATGAATATTAATAATCTAATTTATCTTATGTGTAACCCTATATTAGAAATGTTTTAGTAAATAAACTTTTAATTTTAACTCTTTTAACTCTTCTCTGAATTAAATAATAATAAATGTCCTAATCTAATCCAAGTGGACCTAAATGATAATATTCTATTCCTAAGTTTGTTTTTGATCGAGATACACTTGTCCAATAGAATTAGGATATTTGTTAGGGTAATATTAATATCATTTTTACCCTTAATTACCCTATTTACTTTTAATCGTGGTAAATAAAAGTAAAAAGTTACTATTCACCAAAAATTATTTTCATCTCATTGAACTACATTTTACTCCTTGATATTAACCGTGTCTCTTGTATTTTCAAAATTACACTCACAGAAGCGGTAAAATTAAGTTTTATGAAAAATTCAGTTTTTTAACTACCACTTAGTGGTTTCACTATTCATCAAAAAAATGAATGTTTCCAGAAAAATACCAAAACTTAAGCCTAAGATATATTTGATATTATGAATCCAAAAATAATGTCTATTTTACCAAATTCAAAACATATTAGTTGCATTAATTAATTTAAAAATTAATTCCCGTCATCAAAACAAATAGCGTGTTTTTAAGAGATAATAACTATCAAAACATTGACACTTGTTTATGATTGGTTTAATTGTGAAATTATGTACAATGACCAACATTGTATTAAATGGTAAAAAAATATTCTAAATATACTTTAAAACCAATCAAATTCATAATTTATCAATATAAATTATTTCGATTAAAAAAGTTGTTTTTAATTAAAATTTAGTAATTTTCACTATTCATCAAAATATAAATGTTATCCGAAAAGTTTCAAAATTTCATCTTAGGCTAAATTCGATACTCCAAATACAAAAATGAAGTCCATTTTGAGAGATAAAATTTATAAAATTTCAAAAAGTAGGTATTACTATTCATAATGGCAATTTTGATTGGTTGTGGTGTGTGTTAGAACTCGAAGTTGCGTACAACACACACTACTGTATTATTCAAAGGAAAGCGTATCATGGACGCTTGGGATGTTTCATTGTAATTTTTTTTGATCTCCCCATTCTAAAAAGTAAATTTATTTAGTCAAATTGAATATATAGAAGTTTAAAATATTGGATTTAAAAAGGGTTCACTATTAAAAGTTGGTAAAAGTGCAATACTAAAAATGAATTTGTTCTTACATTATGTCTAAGAAACTCATAATATGGATTCTAAAATTATAAGGATTATATAAGGTTTAAAATTTAGTTAATACTATTCATAACCTCTTTTGAACGGCTTGTTTGGTAATTCATGGTGCCCTTGAACTCGGTGTTGCGTGTGGTGCAAGTTATTGAATTATTTTGAAGAAATAACACACTATGAAATCTTTGGGTGTTACACTGGGTTTAATTCAGTTAAAATAAATAATTATTTATACATTTATTTTACTTAACACAACACCAATGACCAACTTATAGGAAATGGATGATGACGTCTAACCATATATTGTGCCTTGAGTAAACCCAACATTCTAGAATCAACCACAGTCTCAAATTTATCATATGAGGACTCACTTTAATGTTCTAAAGGCCTTCATTTTTATTGATTTTTTGATAACCCCCATTTCATGGGATGAGGGGAAACCCTTACAAGGCATGTAGTCTTAGTGATTACATGGCCCATAAGCTTAAGATATATTACATGACCTGAAGGTGTTATGGAATTCTAGCAGACTATAACTACAAGGAACTACCCCTCCCCAGCATATGGATCATGATGGTAGCTCTTCAAACACGCAACCAATTGTTGCCTATCGACCGGTCAATGATATGATGCTCTGCTAATGTGTATAGCAGCACTCAGGTCGAATCCTCGGCAATGAAACTTCTTTTAATAGTCGATTGTTTTTAGTTGATTGTTTTTTTGATTGGGGGTTTGTTTTCAAAGCTTAAAAAGGTGATTAATTATTGGTGTTTGATTTAACAATTTTATAAAGTTTGGGGTGAGTTCATCATTTTGTAGTTAAGCTTGTGATATCCTTGAGCTTTGTTTTATATTGCATTAAATTATCACCCATGTGACAAGTTAACATTGATGGGAATTATTAAGTGTTAAAGCTTTAATCCAAGCCTTAACTTAACTAGGATTCTAATCTCAATCATTAATTGATTATGGTAGTGTATTTATGGTTACAATAATCCATGGAATCCATATGTTAAACTAAACAAGTCATTAATCCATGACATGCTAAGTTTAACATACACAATGTTAATTTGAAGAATACTTATTTAGAAAAATCTCTCAATCGCATAACATCCCTAAATTATAACTCACCCCAGTGAGAGTTTTACTCATCCATTAATATGATTATAAATTTGTTTTATAATAATTATGATGACAAATTCATAAGATAAGAAAAATAAAGGGATAAGAAAAGAGTGGTGCGTCGAACACACACACAAACGATGATGATAATTAAAAATAGAATTCCGATTGAATGAGGAAGAAAAATAAGGGAATGGGATTCAACTATATTTAAACTATTTTTACAACATTAATATTAAACTATATAATGTGGATGATAATAAGAGATATTGAAGAAGAAACTTGCATTAAAACAGAATTACAAAAAAAACATACAAGATTACAATAATGAAGAACACAAAAGTAAAAGGAAACAAAGAGATGAGGAAAGGTCTCTCAAGTAAAAACATGAGTATGGAAGGTCCTCCCAAGACTTTTTCAAGGATTTGGTCATGCCAATTTATGCTCCTCTATTCTGAAATCCCAACTCCTTTGAATGAGAGGAGGGGGTGAATTTATAGCACAAGGAAATGGATTATTGGCATTCCCAATCTTTCCATCCAATTGGCTCGACGATTTGGGAATTCAGATAGATGAATATCGAGATATCTCCTTCTTCAAAGCTGTAGATTCATATCTCCTATATATCCTCTGAAACGTTGGTGGCCATTGGACTTAATTATCCAATTTTATGGCCAGTTGATTAAAAAAAGTTAATATGTCCATTTCAATACAAAAATTTTTGAAAGCCAAAATTTGAATGGGTTTTTGAATAGGAATATGCCTTTAAATACAAATAATATATTCAAAAAAGTTGTCCAGCTATATCTCCTCTTTCACACTGCATAATATCAGCTTAATTTGATGCTTACATAATTAGATATTTCATAAATACTGTACTGATTATATTACCCGACCAGAATAGTGGTCTATTTTAAATGAATAATTTGGGCACTTTTCATTTGGATTTGGGCCTTGAAATTTTTATCCAAGACTCATTAAATTGTCCCCTGAACTTTGGTGGAGAATAAAAGAATTTGGAGTTTTGGATGGATCCCAGCAATTAAATCTTCATGGATGGTCTAGTTTATTCACGGATTATGTGGGTCTTCTTGTTTTGTATATATGGGCCTTCAAATAGAGGAATTGTCCCATGCTCTCTTCTAATGAAATGATTTATATTGGATAAGGAATCCTACAAAATAGGAACCACATAATTTGGATCATTAGGGTGATAGTTATAAATAAAATAGTAAACTGACTCAATTGGACAACTTCTAAAAAATACTCAAAAATTATAATTGGTATTAAAACATTAATATTTCACACAAATTATGCACATTTCATATAAAATCAGTAAAGGGAGTATAAAATAATTTATGAAAATATTAATAACCTCAAATCCCCCACACTTATTCTTGTGCATGTCCTCATTGCAACAAATATAAAAACATGACAAAATCATTTTCACTCACCAACTAATATTAAAATTTTGTTTTCCCCAATTAGGGGAGGTTTAGACAATATCACTCGTCCATATTAAATTACACCATAAGTTTTTATAGAAGAAATGTTCAAAAAACAATTCATTTTTTCATGCTCAAATTTAGAAATGGAAAATGGTGGCATACAAAACATACTCCTCTCAAGATGATAAAATTAATTTATGGAGCTTCACTCATTCATCAACCAAAAGTGAAAATCTTATAGTTTTTAAGAGCTCTCAGCTTCCACTCCCTTTCTTAAACTACTCAAAAATCAAGAGGTATTTTCAGGGGTTTTTCTATGGCTATGGGACGGTATGAAGATGATATCCAGAAGATAGGAAAAAAGGGGTAAAACGCTAACATGGAAAAAGCAATGCACATTTTTTTTGAAATGAAACATGGAAGGAAATGAAAACACATATTTATAGGGGAATGATTTTGTGAATAAAGACACAAGAGAGAAAGAAAATTTTAAGTGGATGAGAATATGAAATATTTACAAACCACGTAACTTCTTCTAATGACATAAGAATATAATGCAAGTGTTCTTTTTTCTCTTTTTTCGAAAGTTGAATATGGAAAATATCTCACACTCATATCTCAACCCATGATTGATCTCCTCATGACACTAATTTTAATAGTTATAACAAGATCAAAGGTTGAGGAAGAGTTATTTTTGACCTACCCAAGAAACAACCTAATTATTTTGTTCTTTTTTTTATTTTGATTTTTGATTTTTTTTTATTTCTTTGAACAGTTGTCAATAACATTTAAAAAATTACATAAATGAAAGTACATTACATTCCCCAAAGCACACTAAATGACAACCTGTCCCCCACACTGAAATGTATGCTTTACCTCAAGCATATGATAACATGGTGAAATCAACAAAGGGTACCCAAAATAAAATCCATCCCCCCACACTTAAATTTCAAGAAAAAATTATGCAATGAAAATCCATGTTGATATTGGGTGGGAAAAGGTATTGGGATTGTAATTTGGCTATCAAATAAAATGTTTTCATAGGCTTGAAGGGGCTTTCAAAAGGAGGATTAATTTACGGGAAATGGGAGGCAATTTGGCTATTGTGATTCTCATGTGGTTTAGAAAATTACTCTATCATATTAATGCACACTAAAGTAGGAAATTCAGCTCGAAGGTCCACAAACTCAATACTCACAAATGGGGGTGAAAACACACATTTTGAAAAGATGGCCATAGGTAGCCTTGGTATGAAAGTAAATTTTGTTTCTCATAGGTGGGGAAAATAAGTTTCCAAATCAAAAATTGATCATTCAAAATTAGTTGGTTTTGACAAAATATTCTTTATCCAAATATATTTTGAAAACACAAGATTTTTTAGATGAAACCTTGTCTTTTGACTCCCTAAAATGGTTGGACAAAAATTTGATAATTGAAGGTGAGTAAGTATGACTCTTTTGGTTTTTTACATTTTTTTATTTTTTTATTTTTTTTAGTGTTTTTTAAAATACACACCCATGAAAAATAGAAAGTTAAAAATAAAGGGTTTGATGAAGAAATTGGTAAAAAAATTAAATAGAAAGGAAAAAAAGAAAGAGTGAGAGAGAGGAAGAGATAGAGAGAGTTAAGGGGAAAGAGGTTCCCCCTGGTTTGGATTTGGCGGGTCACCATCTCCATCTAGTGGT
This sequence comes from Viscum album, assembly GCA_963277665.1. Taxonomy (NCBI): domain Eukaryota; kingdom Viridiplantae; phylum Streptophyta; class Magnoliopsida; order Santalales; family Viscaceae; genus Viscum; species Viscum album. Next base: position 1,359,035,677 of record OY728159.1, read on the forward strand.
GGGTCGACTACAGAATTTGGGGATCCAGTGGAAGTCAATGTTGGTCCAGGATTGTGTGTCATCTCATGGTGATGCTTTAACCAATGTCCATTAACCATGAATGTCCTTTTGGAAGAGGGGTCTTGGACTTGCACTACACCAAATCAGTAAACATTAGTAATAACAAAAGGACCTTCCCAATGAGAATTAAGCTTACCTGCGAGAATCCAAAATCAAGAATTTAAGAGAATTACCTTTTCACCTTCATAAAAAACCTTTCTCAAGATGTGTTTATCTTGGAGTTTCTTGGATTTTTCTTTGTAGAGATTAGAAGTCTCATAAGAATCAAGTCGAAGATCCTCCAATTCTGCCAATTGCAACAATATTTCTTCACCATATTTTTTAAGATCAAAATTATAGGTTTTCACAGCCCAAAATGACTTATGTTGGATTTCAACTGGAAAATGACATGGTTTACAAAAAACTATCCTAAAATGAGACATCCCAATGGGTGTTTTATAGGCAGTTTGATAAGCCCAAAGTGCTTCACGAAGTCTTTCAGGCCAGTCTTTTCTCGTGGAATTTAAAATTCTCTCAAGCACTCTTTTCACTTCTCTATTAGAATGTTAAGCCATGCCATTTGTTTGGGGGTGATATGAAATTGACATTTTATGTACAACCCCATTCTTTTTCAAAAGATATTTCATGGTTCTATTACAAAAATGGGTTCCTAAGTCACTTATCAAGGCACGTGGTGTGCCAAACCGGTGGAAGATATGTGTCTTTAGGAACTCACTAACTGTATGTAAATCATCCTTTCTAGTGGGTTTGGCCTTGACCCACCTGGAAACATAATCAACCGCAAGAATGATTTATGAGAATCCAATGGAAGGTGGAAATGGAACCATGAAATAGATGCCCCAAACATCAAATATCTCACAGAAAATTAATGGTTTTTGGGGTATTTCATTTTTCTTTGAAATTGGGCCAAACTTTTGGAAAGTTGGACATGATTGACAGAACTCATGTGAGTCCATGAAGAGTCAAGGCCATAAGAATCCAGAGTCTAGGACCTTTAAGGAGTTCATTTGTGGTCCAAAATATTCACCACCAGGCATCGAGTGACATAATTCTAAGATGGAATAATGTTCATTTTCATCAACACATCTTCTAATTACCATGTCTACCCCAATTTTCCAAAGTTTATTTTCCTCTCAAAAATAGTATTTTGAATCACTTTTCAACTTCATTTTTTGTTCTTTTGAAAACAATTTAGGAAAAACACCAGAAACCAAGTAATTTACAATTGAGTCATACCATGGTATTTTTGGAGTTAGAGATGAAAGGTACTCAGTGGGGAATTCAGGATCAATGATTTCAGAATGAGAAGAATTAGAAATTCTACTCAAGTAATCAGCCACAGGGTTTTCTTTTCCTGATCTATCTTTGATTTCAAGGTCAAACTCTAGGAGTATTAGGATCCATCTTATTTTCTTTGGTTTTGAATCACTTTTCTTGAGTAATAACTTTATAGCATAATGTTCTGTGAAGATAAGGATTTTGGCACCAAAGAGATAGGTCCGGAATTTATCTAAGGAAAAAACAACTACTAAAAGTTCTTTTTCAGTGACAGAGTAGTGATATTGAGTTTCATCCAATGTTTTTTTAGGAATAATAGATGACATTAGTAATTTTTTCTCTTCTTTGACCAAGAACAGCCCCAATGACTCTATCAGAAGCATCACACATCAACTCAAAGGGTAAGAACCAATCTGGGGGTTGGATTGTTAGGGCAGAAGTGAGAGCAGTTTTGAGTTCAAAGAAGTCTCTCTTACAAACCTCATTGAAATGGAAGGCGACATCATTTTGGAGCAACTGAGTGAGTGTAAGGGAAATTTTACTAAAGTTATGGATGAATCGCCGATAGAAACCAGCATGAACGAAGAATGAATAGATGTCTCGAATAGATTTGGGGTTAGGAAGTGATTGGATTACTTCGATTTTGGCAGGATCAACTTCAATACCCTCTTTTTAAACTATGTTCCCTAGAACAATCCCATTTTCAACCATGAAGTGGCATTTTTCAAAATTTAGCACAAGGTTACTATTGACACACTTTTGAAGGACTGAAGAGAGTGAATTCAAGCAAGATTCAAATAGCTCACCATAAATGTTAAAGTCATCCATGAAGACTTCCATGTATTTTTCAATGAATTAAGAAAAGATACTCATCATACACCTATGGAATGTTGCAGGAGCATTGCAAAGGCCAAAAGACATTCTCTTATATGAATATGTTCCAAAGGGGCAAGTGAAAGTAGTATTTTCTTGATCTTGAGGTGCGATTCGGATTTTTAAAAAGTTAGTGTATCTATTAATAAAGCAATAGTGTGACTTTCTGGCTAATATTTCTCGAATTTGATCAAGGAATGGAAGAGGGTAGTGATATTTTCTTGTTTCAACATTCAATTTCCTATCGTCGATGCACACACGCCATTTGTTCTTCACTCGAGTTGTTACTACCTCTCCATGTTCATTTGTGACAATAGCTATCCCACCCTTCTTAGTTACAACTTGAATTGGACTAACCCATTCTCTATCCTATGTTGGGTAGATAATACTATCTTGAAGAAGCTTGGTGATCTCTTCCCTAACTACCTCAAGTATGAGTGGATTGAGTCTTCTTTGTGGTTGTATAATTGGTTTGGATGATTCATAAATATGGATGTGATTCATGAAAATAGTAGGGTTTATTCCTGGTATGTCATCTAGGGTCCAACCTAAGGCCTTTTTGTTTTCCTCTAACACCTGAACAAGTTTGGACTCTTCAGTTTCAGTAAGTGAAGCGGAGATAATGACAGGATAAGAGTGATCATGGAAAAGGAATGCATATTTCAGGTGTTCAGGAAGAGGTTTCAGATCAGTCTCATCTTTCATTTTTGGATTAGAAAACTCAGGAATGGAGTAAGGGAATTCAATTGCTTCAGATTCATTCTCCTTAATACAGTCCAAGGTGGAGTAGTAGAGATCAGAGTTGATGTGGGATTCAAGAAAGTTTTCATGTTCCTCTAGATTGATGGAGTCTATGAATGAGAGGTCCACATTAAATTCATCATTTATGACTTGGTTAATCATGTTGCATATTTCACAAGATCCTTTATCATCAGAACCGGATGAACATGATTGAATGGGGTTCCATTGACTCATAGAAGTGTCCTCGGAAGCATGGATTGAGAATGCAGAGTGATCCTCGGATGGGTATCACATGGCTTGGAAAATGTTGAATTTCACTAGTTGGTCACCAAATTCCATGGATAATATGCCTGAATGGACATCAATCTTGGTTCTCGCTATCATTAGAAATGGTATTCCTAGAATTAAGGGAGATTTAGAAGAGTTCATCTCACCTTCCATGTCAAGGACATAGAAATCGGTTGGGAAGATAAGATCATTGACATGAACAAGGAAATCCTTGATTATTCCCTCAGGACTGGCTATGCTTTGATTGGATAAATGAATGAAAACACTCATTGGATGTAAGAGACCTAGGCCAAGGTTGGAGAATATGGATTTGGTCATGACATTAATTGAGGCTCCTAGGTCTATGAGTGTATCATCGAAGTTAGAACTTCCAATTTGGAATGGAACCATAAAGGTCCCAGGATCTTTGCACTTTATGGGAATATACTACTGGGTGGAAACATTTTTTAAGGTCCTAAGTAGCCTCTTATGGGTGCACAATTCCTTAAGAAACTTGTCATACTTAGGGATTTGTTTTATGGAATCTAAGAGGGGAATGTTGACTTCAACACATCTAAACATGTCAAGAATTTTAGGATCGGGTTCAAATGACTTATTTGGATTAGAAAATTCTTGAGGAAAAGGAATTGGGTTCCTAAGTGTAATGGAAGTAGGTGAGGGAATGGATTCATATTCCATTTCAAGTTTCTTCTTCTTTTCATTTTCTAGGTCAAAATTTAAAGGGGGGTTGGAGGACTTATCTTGGGGAATAGTAATTTGCTTCCTAGGTCTAAGTGAAATTTCACTTACATTACCCTTGGGGTTGGGTAATGGTTGAGCTGGAAGTTGGGAAGAATTGTATGGTTGCTGCTGACTAACATGGGATGCAAGTTGACCAATTTGGGTTTCAATGTGCTTGAGGCTAGAACGGGTGAAGGAGGCAAGATCTTCCACCGCACTTTCCCATGGTTGCTTATAAGAAGAGGCTTGTCCCAAATTGGGATTACCTAGATTGTGTTTCTTGGAAAAGTGATTGTATTGGTTTTAGAATTGGGAAGGCTCACTAGTATATTGGAATCCAGGAAGAGGATTGTTCCTTTGAGGTTGAGGAATAAAAGGATAAGGTTGTTGGGAGTTACCAACACCTTGACCATATTGGAACTAATTTGGGTTTTGATGAGGGAATTGAGGGTGATGAGAAACAGAATTATCATACCTCAAGGATTGGTTATAGGAAGAAGATAAGGGCTCAGAGTGAGGTTGGTTGAAGTTTCTAACAAACTGACCCGATGGTTGAGGGTTGGTGTTCTGCTGAGTATATGCTGCATTGAGCTCCATTGGTCCAGATGAATCGGATTGATCCTCTTAAAGTTGTGGACATGTGTGAGTTGGATGAGATGGAGAGTTACATATTCCACGGTTTTTAACAGGTCCCGAGAACATTGATTGCGGAGAAGATGAGGTTGGGGATTTGGTGGCCACATCTAGTTGACGTGCAAGACTTTTAAGTTCACTCATCCACTTAGTCATCTTGTTCATCTCTATTGATTGATTATCTTAGGCTTGTTTTACTTGAGCATGTGCTCGAGTATGGAATTTTTGTGTGTTTTCATCCATGTTACTTATGAGATCTCTTGTAGTTGTGGGAGTTTTATCAACAAGAGCACCGCCACTTTCGGCATCAATGAGAGATCTCTTCATAGCCAATAGCCCCTCATAGAAGTATTGGATCAAGAGTTGGTCAAGAATTTGGTGATGTGGGCAGGTTGCAACAATCTTTTTGAACCACTCTCAGTACTCATGGAGTGATTTACTTGGGAACTGATGGATACCACTTATTTCCTTTCAGATAGAAGCACTACGAGAAGCAGGAAATAATTTCTCTAAGAAAAGTCACTTCATGTCATTCCATGTGGTTATGGAACCAAGAGGATGGTAGTAGATCCATGACTTAGCAGTTTCAGCTAGGGATAAAGGGAATGCTCAGAGTTTGATTTCTTCCTTAGAAACCCCTTCAGGCTTCATGGTAGAGCACACCACTTGGAACTCTTTAAGGTGGAGATGTGGATCCTCATCGGCTAGCCTGTGAAAATGAGGAAGAAGATGAATCAAACCCGATTTGAGTTCAAAGTCAGCTTCTATGTTTGGATATTGAATAACAAGAGGTTGTTAATTCATATCATGGGCAGCAAGTTCTTTAAGTGTTTGTTCCCTAGGATTGGCCATATCTAATTCAATTGGTTGGGCAAGGACAAGTTCTTGAATGAGTTGATTATCTCTTATGTTCCTACTAAGTTGGTGAAGTGTTCGCTCAATTTCAGGGTCAAAAAAATCTGAGGGATTGTTTGGGAGGCTACGGGGCATTCAGATATATTTTTGAAGAAAGGGAAAGATGGTTTTTTCTTTGTATTTTTTCAGTTTATGGTTTTTATGAGAAGGCAGGTTTTTCTTTGTGTTTTTTTCAAATTTTTTTTATATTTTTTTATTTATGTTTTGTTTACAATAACCAGAAACTAATGACTACATAAATCACCATCCCTGGAAACAGTGCCATTTGAAACGTGCAACCAATTGTCGCCTATTGACTGGTCAAAGATCTGATGCTCTGCTAATTTGTATAGCAGCACTCGAGTCGAATCCTCGGCGATGATACTTTTTTTAATAGTCCATTATTTTTAGTTTATTGTTTTTTTTATTGGGGGGTTTTTTTCAAATCTTAAATGAATTGATTAATTATTGGTGTTTGATTTAACAATTTGATAAAGAATGGGGTGATTTCATCATTAGGTATTTAAGCTTGTGATATCCTTGAGCTTTGCTTTATATTGCATTAAATTAACACTCATGTGGCAAGTTGATGTTGATTGGAATTTTTAAGTGTTAAAGCTTTAATCCAAGGCTTAAATTAACTAGGATTATAATCTCAATCATTACTTGATTGTGGTAGTGTATTTATGGTTCCAATCATCTATGGAATCCATATGTTAAACAAAACAAGTCGTTAATCCATGACATGCTAAGTTTAACATATACAATGTTAATATGAAGAATACTTATTTAGAAAAATCTCCCAATAGCTTAACATCCCTAAACTATAACTCACTCCAATGAGATATTTACTCATCCATTAATATGATTATAAATTTGGTTTATAATTTTTATAATGATAAATTAATAAGATAAGAAAAATAAAGGGATAAGAAAAGAGTTGTGCGTCGAACACACACTCAAACGCTGATGATAATTAAAAATAGAATTTAGATTGAATGAGGAAGAAAAATAAGGGAAGGTGATTAAAATATATTTAAACTATTTTTAGAACAGTAATATTAAACTAAATAATGTGGATGAGAATAAGATATATTGAATAAGAAACTTTCATTAAAACAGAATTACAAAAAAAGACTTACAAAATTACAATAATGAAGAATAGAAAAGTAAAAGGAAACAAAGAGAAGAGGAAATGTCTCTCAAGTAAAAACATTAGTATGTAAGGTCCTCCAATTCCTTTGGAAAGGATTTGGTCTTGCCAATTTATTATACTCTTTTTTGAAATGCCAACTCCTTTGAAGGAGAGGAGGGGGATAAATATATAGCCCAAGGAAGTGGACTGTTGGCATTCTCAATCCTTCCATCCACTTGGCTTGACAATTTGGAAATCCAGAAAGATGAATCTAGAGATATCTCCTTCTTAAAAGTTTTAGATACATATCTCCTATATCTCCTCTGAAAAGTTGGCGGCCTTTGGACTTAAGGATCCAAATTTATGGTTGGTTGATTAAACAAAGTTAATCTGTCTATTTCAATCCAAACTTTTGGAAGGCCAAAATGTTAATTGATTTTTGAATAGGAAGATGCCTTAAAATCTGAATGATATATTAAACAAAGTCAACCACCTATATCTCCTATTTCTCACTGAAAAATATCATCTTGATTTGATGGTTACATCATTAGATATGTCATGAATAATGTACTGATTTTATTTCTCGTCCAGAATGGTGGTCTGAGTTTAAATGAATAATTTGGGACCCTTGAATTTGTAGTTGGGCCGTGAAATTTTTATCCAAGACTCATCACATTGTCCCCAAAATTTTGGTCGAGAATAATAGAATTTGTACTTCCGGTTGGAGCCCATAAATTAAATATTCATGGATGGGCCAGTTTCTTTACAGATTTTGTGGGTCTTCTTGTGTGGTCTATATGGGCCTTCAAATGGAATAATTGGTCCATGATCCCTTCTAATGAAATGTTTTATATTGAATAAGGAATCCTAAAAAATAGGAACCACATAATTTGGATTATTAGGGTAATAGTTATAAATAAAATAGTAAACTGACACAATTGGACTACTTCTAAAAATTAATCAAAAATTATACTTAGTATTAAAACATTAATATTTCACACAAATTATGCACATTTAATATAAAATCAGTAAAGGGAGTATATAATATGTCATGAAAATATTAATAACATCTGATCTAAACCTTCTCATGACTGTCTGGCTAAGCTTCTCGTGCAAGAACAGGCTGGTCCTGATGGCTTAAGAGACATATGAGGACTCTATTAATGGGAAAACCATTTATCATAAAATTATGTGCTCACGTGTTTTAATATATATTAATATTTTTAATATATTAATTATGGGGTCTCTTGAAACCCAAACATAGTGTTGACTCTGATGAAAAATCTATATATATATATATATGTGTGTGTGTAGAAATATTTAAAGGAATAGATCCACAAAACCAGAGTTGTTCTATTCTCCCCTCCTTCAAGTATTTTCACCCTGAAAATAATAGTCTACACAAAAAGGTGTGGGTACTGAGCCCATATATGAATCTCATTCTCCCAGGAGCACTCCCATACACTCTCATGCTATCAAAGAAAATGAACCAAAGGGATGGTTCGTCGATGTAGGATCCTCTCCAACTGATCCTTGATCACCACTAGGTACTCATTGATGGTGATGTCATCCACACTATCTATCTCGGGACATTAAATAATGTGTGTAGGTTCATGAATTTATCTCCTCAACTATGTCATATGGAAGACATCATGCACTCGATCCAACTATGGGGAAAGGCCAAGCGGCATGAAACCTTACAAACCCTTCTTATAATCTCAAATGACCCAATGAAACTCATGGATATCTTGATTCCCTATATAGATATTTGAAATCCTCATCATGGGGAGACTTTTAGGAAAAATTGGTCTCCAAAATCAAACTATAATTTCCTATGATGTTGATCTGTGTAATATTCTAGTCTACTCTGGGATATCCTCATATGATCACAGGTCACCTATACTATCTTCATCTTCACCTACACTATCTCTAGCCTAATAAGAGACACCTCACCAACATTATTCCAATACAAGGGTGACCTATAGTGTCTCTCATAAAGAGACTAAAAAAGTTCCATGCTGGTAGTAGAGTGATTGTTGTTATTATAAGAAAAATATACCAGTGGAGAGTGATTATCCTTTATCTTGAAAAATTCTAACATGAAAACTATCAGTGTATCCTTCAATGCCTAGATAGTCTGCTCGGTCTATCCATCTATTCAGGGGTGAAACATTATACTCATCCTCAACTAGGACCTAAAGACCTATTTAAATCCTATCCACAACTATGACATGAATCAAGCATCATAACTGGAGATAATAATTAAGGGTAACCCATGAAGCTAGATGATCTCTTTCACATATAGCTTCCCCAAAATCTCAACTAAACTCTGCACCCTCATGTAAAGAATGTTCTTAGACTTCTAAGTCCATAAACAATCACCTAGATAGCATCATGGCCTCTCACTATTCACAGAAACCCTATCACAAATTCCATGGATATTCCATATCACTTCCACTTCAGGATCTCAATAGGTTGTGTCAAACATGCTAGAATCTGATGTTTAGCCTTTAACTGCTGACATGTTAGACACCAAGATAGAAACATAGTGATACTACACCTCATGCCAACCTACTAAAATTGCTACTAAAGATACTTGTACATTTTTTCAATGATCGTGTGTATATCCAAAGGGGAAGTGTGAAACTCCCTTATCACCTACACTCACAATGTGACCAGAACCACCACTCATACCTATAAAAGGATGACATTATCCCCTCCTTTAAAAAATCCATTAGGTGCATCTCTTGAGGACATATGGTCACATAGAACCTCATTTTCAATGTCTCCCAATTGAGTCTCTTTCACATGATGAAGAAGAAAAGGAGTCACCACCTTCAACTAAATAAAAGTTTCACCCCTATCATACATTAGGGTCAGCTATAATAAAACCAATTGTTCAGACATCTATCCCACTAGAAGAGAATGGAACTTACTACTTAAGGAATATACCACCACATTTCCCTTCCCAAGATTATAGATTATCTCGATGTCATAGTCCTGTAGTAAATCCAACCTTCACCTCTATCTCATGTTAATATCTCTCTGAGTGAAGATGTACCTATGACTTTGGTGATCTGAGTAAACAAAGAAAATGCTCACCCAAAATATAGTTCATCCACATCTTCAGACCGAATACTATTTCTACCAACTCTAGGTCATGAGTAATTAATTTCTACTAATGGTGTCTCAACTTCCTTGACCCATAAGCAATCATTGTCTACTTCTACATCAACTTTCATCAGAGCCCATTGCCATAGGAATGACAAAACACTATATACTCAACACCCTCCTCCAGTAGTCTCAATATTAGAGTAGTATTCAACATCTACCACATATTATCAAAGGCTCTATAAAACTGCTCAATCTAGGTAAGAATGTCCCCCTTCTATGTCAAAGTATTCAAATTAGTTTCTAAACTGGATAAATTAGCCACAAACTTCCTGTAATACCCTTCCAAGCTAAAAAATTTTTAAACATCTATCATGAACTTGATTGAATCCCAATAAAGCACCATATCAACCTTTAATTGATTCATAACTAAATCATGATTAGAAATGATATTCCACATAAATTGAACCTCACATATATAAAACTGGAACTTCAAGAGCTTACCATAAAAATGGTGCTCCCAAGGTAGGTCTAGAACCATCCTTAAATTATTTTCATACTCCTACTCTAAAGCAGAGTAAATAAGAATGAAATATATAAAGAAAAATGCGAATCAATACAATTATAGATGAAAGATCCAGTTCATATGATCTATGAACATAGTAGGTCATTAACCACACCAAAATGCATCATCAAGAACTCATAGTGTCTATAATGACATTGGAATGTTGTCTTCATAATATCATCCTTGAAAACCCTAAAACAGTGGTACCCAGACCTAAGATCGATATTTGATAACAAAATCACACCTCCCAATTGGTTTAAGAGGCCATAAATACTTGGAAGGGGGTACGTTTTCTTTATCATCGCTTGATTTAAACAACGATAATCAATATAAAGCCTCAAGATCCCATTTTCCTTTTTCATGAACAAAACTAGAGTCACATGGGGGAAACAATGGTTCTGATAAAAACTTTCTCTCATAGGTCCCCCAAATACACCCTCATCTCCTGGATCTCTATAAGGGACATCTGATATTCTGATGAAGATATCGGTGTGGTACTAGGGTTCAAGTTAATATATAATTCAATATCCCACCTCATAGGTAGTCCTGAAACATCTTTGTGGAATACATCCATATAATCCTATAATAAAAATGGAAGTCATATGTCTTAATATCCCACTAAAATAAGGGATAAAATCACTAACTTATGGGTGATTGGTTGACAGTTCTAGCCCTTGAGGCCCACTTTCTCAGCCAAAAATTATCTCTCTCCCAATCTCATCCCATCAGTACATAGGCATATAACTCTCTTGTGATGACAGTATATCTGGTAACTCACTATGGAAAAAAATCCATCCCCAAGATAACATCATAAGGTTTAATATGTGATGAACAAAATATCCCACAAGAAACTCTCTCCATCGAATGCTAGATCGCACTTCCATTAGATGTAAAATATAGAAGAATCACTCCCAGTAGAAACCACTAGCTATATCTTCTAAGATAAATTCTCAATGGGAAACTATAGTTATCACACAATGGATACAAAGATAAAGGAATGAATTTATCCTATGTCTATAAGTACTAAGGAAAGAGTAGAAAAGACACAGATCGTACCTCGAATTATCTCATGAGAAGCTTGACTGTACCACTCCATTTCTTACATCTACCCATGTCCTCGACCGCCATCTATCTAATATTAGCATGGGACACTTGGTGGTGGTTGTGGAAGCAGCTCATAATTTCTCCCTCCACTTGTAGATCCTCCCTCTAGATCTCCACCTGCTCCTCTATCATCATCGACTCCTTAAGGGCCACCCTAACTACACATGGGATATCCCTGATCATGATGATGCCTCTACCGTGGTGGTATATACATTATCTATCTATCAGAATCCACATGATGGTTTGTAAAATCATGAGCATGCGACGTATCCTATCACAATTATAGAATTTTCCCTCTCATTTATGATCGGATCCTTTATGTGAACCATTCATCGCAGATTCCCAAATCTTAGTATAGTCAGGGGGAGGTCTCCTGCATCGATACTCTATTGACCAACACCTACTAGAATTTTTATATGACTAAACCCAATTTTTCCACTTTCTGCCCCATTCACCTAGTGTCCCTCTTATGGGAAGCTCGATGTAACTAGACCCCACTCAAGCACCCCAATATAAGTATGAATGAATAGGGAGACTACATGTAACGACCCAAAACATTTATCAATGAAATTCAATTATTATAATTATTTCATAGAGTATAATCACATAAAATCACATTATTAACACAATAAAAACATTATAAATGACGAATCAATGAAATAAAAGGTATTTCTAGAAGTTAAGGAATCAAAACTGATGAAATAGTAACTTGACCCTAGGAATAGTAATATAAACCTTATGAATAGTAAACTAGACAAATAAATAGTATCCTCATACATGAAATCATAAATACAATTTATCCATATTATAAGTGAAAATATGATATAATTATATCCTAGTATAAGTAGGTAAATATTTTAAAATTTTATTAATTAATTGTTGGTATTCTTATAAGTCATAAATATATAATTACAACTTTATGATTAATTTAATAATTTAAAAGAAAATTTATTTTCATAAAATGTATTCATAAATTATTATTTTTATGTCTTATGATTTTAAGATAATTTTATGAGACCTTAAGTAATTTTTCAAAGTGTTATAAAATCAATTATAATTTTAAAATCTGTATTTTCCAAATAAGTGATGATTTTAATTAAAAATTAAATTAATAATATTTAGAAAATTATTTTTATAAAATGGAGTTCAGTTTTCTATTATACACATTGATAAATGGTTAGGTTGAATTTTTGGTATTTTTCTAAAATACTTGAATTTTTGTGAATAGTGAAATACAGTAATTTACAGTATATATACATTAAAAGTTAAATAAACTATTCATTTAGTCATCACTAATGTAAAAAACATTATTTAGAAATAAAATGATCCAATTAGTATATTTAGTCTCAAGAATCAATACTAATGCTTTTATTGAGGGAAATTAATAAACTAATGAATAAAATAATGAGAAAACACTCATCTCCTCCATTATAAACACCGCCCTCACACCCTCTTCTCCTCACACCTCTCAAGATTTGAGTCTTACCTAAATTATTACAAATACTATTTTCTATCCCCTTTCCCAATTCTAGGATCTATTTTTCTCATAAAAATATCAAGATTAGGTGCCTTAACGAGGATCTCAAGAGGATAATTCAAGAGGTAAATCCTCTCTCTTTTTGTTTTATTTTCCTTTCAATTTCATTTATTTCATTATATCCTCATCATAATATCTTATCCACATGGAATTATAAATAAAGTATGTTTGGTATACTGGTATTATATCATGTTAATGGAATATCCATCAATAAACTCCTCTCAGTGTCTCTTTTATTATAAAAATGAAATTGTCGCATGTGATGTGTCAATTTACTGACATCATGGGCGATGCACTTTCATTTTCCTTAAATTCCTTAAAAGATAATAATAAAACAATTAAATGATTCAAAAAATATTTTAATTTGTATTATACAACCCTATTTATGTTTGGTAACTAATATTTAAACATAATACTAAATGATAAAACAAAATGAGTTTTTTGTGATCAAAAAACCGCCAAAATTAACCTAAAACAACTATCATTAACTTTTATCTAATGAATCATCATCATTAGATATAACCAAATTATTTATAAGATTATTTAAAATTTTTTAATATAATTAATAACAAATAACAACAATTCTGTATATTTATCCTCATTTTACAAGAACTTTCATTAATGAATACAAGTGAACCGATCATGAAAACTATGAAAACGAATGCTCCCAAATGATGTAATTAAACTGTATAATGCATAAAAAGGCCCATAAATGAACTTAATACACCATAATGAATCATATTCATGTATAAAATGTTCTTTAATTTTTAATTAATGAATCTAATGTAATTATACAGGACATTAAAGTAAATAAATCATTCGAACATGAGGTACGGGGAATTCTCAACCCCAACTCTCATTTATTGGGCTTTCCCTCTTTCACACCATTTTCAGTGTAGATATTCCTTAAAAATAATTTATTCATAGTTATAATACCTTTTTTGGTATATATAATTTTTCTACTTGAGTTTATGACAAAAAATGTTTTCAAAAACACTTTTCTTAAAAAACACACCTTTTACTTCTAAAGATTACTTCTTCTTCACTCAAGGTTGATGATTCTTATATCAAGTATGTTATTACCTCGTTCATTTGGGAACCCAATGTATATGAATTTATTATTTATGAAATTAAACACATTCCTTTCCATGGGTTATTGTATTTCAATGGTTGATATATGTTCAATGTGTAATGTATGATAATATAAATGTTATGATGTGACGGATGCACCTAGAATTATATAGCACAATGTAAATGTTATGATGTGATGAGTCCACCCAGAAATATATAGCACTCTAATTCATTGGTTAATGTGATTTATATCATTATAAAAGTGAAATATGTGTGAACCTGGTTCCATCTTTGTTCACAACTATGTGTGGTAGTTTACCATTAAGACATGATGTTTCATTTTTATACATTGCCACATTCCATGACATTATCTAATTCTTCCTCTCATGATTATGATAATGATGTTATGATTATTCTCACCCCATGTTATATTTTTTAATTTTCTTATCTATCCTCTTACTGGTCATTTAGATCACCCATTTTTGATGTATATCCTCAGGTGATTACATGTACTAAGGAAAAGTCAAGGGCCAATAGGAAGCTAGAGGAGAAGGAATTAAATAAATATTTATTTTTTATTTTTTAAATTCTATGCATGGTCCTAATTTCCCCAAGTCACTAAACATTTGTATCATCATTGTGTAATTATTTTATGTTTTTTGTCTTTAAAAGGATGTAATAAGATATGAAAGAAAAAGAAGGGTCTCTATATTTGGTATCAGATGACTGTTTAGTTAATTTAGGAGTTAGGATTAGAGAACCTTAATGAAAACCCTTAGTATAAGACTAAGTATAAGTAATCACCCAAGAATATTTGATTTATAAAATTCTAAACATTGGGATCCCAAAATATATTCCTTTATAATTAAATATATAATGGAAAATATTATTTTTTTCATGACTTGTTGACTTATTTTTTGTTCTAAACTTTCCTATTTAAGAAATGGTGGGAATCAAGAAAAACCAGGCTAACAACCCATGTGATGGGTAATGTAGGGATTTTCTGAATGACATCCCTAAAGCTTTGGGAGGTGTAGTTTAAAAGTTTATGATGATGATTACCAATCTATATTAGGTTATGAACAATAACCTAAATAACATGGAATGTATTCCTTCACCTAAGAGGGTGAAACTAGATATAGAGTGTTTTATGCGATAAAGACCACTGATGTTTAGTGAATATTCTGATCCATTAGTTACAGAAAAGTGGGACAACTTGATGTAGAATATATTTTCTTTTCTTTACTGTTATGAGATGGAGAAGGTGAATCTTGTTGTTTATTTTTTAGATGGAGAGACCAATCAATGGTGGGATTTGATTAAGAACACCAATACAAATGATGAAATTTAAGAGATGGAGTGGGAAGAATTTAATATAATGCTTCTAACAAGTATTTTCCCCAAATTATTCATTCAAATATGGAGAGAGAATTTATAGAGATAATGAAAAAGTAAGGGGAATCTATCACAACCTATGAAAAAACTTTCACAAGTCTTGTAGGGTATTCTTTGGGTTTTGTTATCAACAATGATAGAAAAATTGATATATTCTTTAGTGGTTTAAAATAAAACCTTCAAAAGGATCTAGAAATTTGAGACTTTGAGAGTTATAAAGAAGTTGTTAGATGTAATCTCAAAGTGGAGATAAATTTTGGAGAAAGGGCCAATGGCTATGGTGATAAAAAACTAAAGATGGAGTTTCAAGCCAGAGGATATAATGAGAAAGGTGGAAAGAAAACTCAACCACCCACATGTCAAAAATGTGGGAAGAGGTGTCATGGGACTGCCTCCAAGGGATGGGGAAATTCTCCAAGTCTGAGAGAGGTCACAAAGATCATAAATGTTGAAAATACTTGAGGAGGCAGGATAATTTGGTGGAGGAAAGGAGAGCAACACCCATGGTCCAATGCTAAAACTGTTGGGATCAAGGTCACTTTGTAATCTAGTTCACTAAACCTTGAGTTCTCAAGGGTAACCAGTGTCATTAGCCACCAAATCCAAAGGAGTAAGGGAAAGATTATTCCATCACTATTGTGTAAGTGGTGCAAGAAAATGAAGTCATAAAAGGTACACTTCATATTCACTCAATAATGGTAAAAGTCTTATTTAATAATGGTTCTATGCATTCCTTTATATCTTTAAAGTTTTATATAACTATTGAATCAAATCCTTGAAACCTTAAAGTTGAGATATCTATAAAAAACCTAGTGCTGAAATCATTGAAACCCAAGTGTTGGAGTCTTCTCCCATTTTCATATGTGGTAATATTTTTCTGGATAATCTCAAAATACTTCCCTTGTTCGAATTCAATGCTATATTGGAGATGGATTGGGTCTTGTTATATAAAGCACACATCAAATATCAAGAAAAGGAAACATCTTTTGATTTTCTAAGCCATACCATGCTCCTCTATAGATGTCAGGAAGATCCTGAATCTCCATTTGGAAATCTTTAAATAGTGTGATTATTGATTCCCTAGGAAGAAACATACCTTTCTCAAATGGTAGAGTCAAAGTAAGTTATCAACCTAGGGAAAATTCCCATCACAGGGGAATATAGTGATGTATCTCCTAAAGAGTTACCCATACTTACCCCAGATCGTAAGGTAGATTTCTCAATAAAAATTGTACCCAGAGATACTCTTATATCAAAGTGTCCCTATAAGATGGATCCTATCAAACTAGAGGAGTGAAAGAATCACTTTCAAGAGAATTTGAAAAAATGGTTCATATGCCCTAGTGTATCACCTTGGGGTGTGTGAGTGCTCTTTGTCAAGAAGAAGTATAGATCAATGCAGTTGTGTATCAATTATTGGGAACTCAACAAGATCAACATAAAAAACAATTATCCTCTTCCAAGGATTGATGGCTTTTTTGATCAGTTATGAGGAGCTCGGTTCTTCTCAAAGGTGGATCTCTATTCTAGATATCCTCAACTAAAGGTGAAGAAGGAAAATATTCATAAGACTGGATTGTGTATAAGGTATGGGTGCTACAAGTTTTCGGTGATGCACTTCAGACTTACTAATGCCCCTACAATCTTTATGGATTTGATAGATAGAGTCTTTAGAAATTACCTCAACAAATTTTTGGTAGTGTTTATCGATTATATTCTCATACACTCCAAGAGAAAGGAGGAACATGAAGAACATATAAGGCTTGTGTTTGAGCGATTAAGGAAGGTTAAATTGTACGCTAAGTTCATAAAGTGTGACTTTTGGATGAAGGAAGTCTCATTCTTGGGACATGTGATCATAAGTGAAGGAATTTTCATGGACCCTCTAAAAATAAAGGTGACTGAGGAATGGCCCATACCCTCCTATGTCATAGAAATCAATAGTTTTCTTGGCTTAATAGGGTACTATAAACATTTTTTGATAAATTTCTCACAATTTTAAATCTTGATAACTAAGTTAACAAGGAAAGGGGTAAATTATGTCTGTACAGAAGAGTGTGAGGAAATATTCAAGGAGCTAAGGAGAAGGATGATCGCTTCACATATACTCATATTACCAAATAGTGGAGAAAGTTTTGTGATATAAATTAACGCTTAAAAGAAAATATTGGTTTGTGTACTCATGAAAAATGATAATGTGATAACCTACACCTCATGATATTTGAAGATCCATGGGTAGAACTACCCTACGCATGATCTACAGCTAGAATTTATGATTTTTGACTTGAAAAACTGGCAGCACTACCTCTATGGTGAGAAGTGTGACATATATACCGATCACAAGATCCTAAAGTATATATTCACACAAATAGATCTCAACATGAGTCAAAGGAGATGGTTAGATCTAATCAAAGACTATGATTTATCTATTCACTATCATCATAGTAAGGTGAACAAGGTAGCTGATTCTCTTAGTAGAAAAGATCCTACTACTCTTCCCATGTTGCAGATTTAGAAATACCTTATCTTCATGGATATGAAAATAATGGATTTGGAAATCATAAAAACAAGGAATACATCCTACCTTTCCTAAATGATTTCCTAACCATATATCAAAGATAAAATTAAGTAATAACAAAGGTATGATATGGAGTTACAAAATAAGGTGAATGCAGTAAAGAAATTGAAACTGTAAGAGTTCCATATCGATGATGATGGTGTGACTCGGTTTGGAGCAAGGCTTTGTGCGACTTAATCACCTGGGATAGAGAAGGAGCTATTGGACGATTCACATAACTCAACATTATCTATCCATCTTGGGAGTACCAATATGTACCATGATCCTTGAGAACACTTATGGTGGGGAAATATTAAGAAGAAGATTGTTGATTATATATAAAAGTTATTGATATGTCAGCAAGTTAAAGTTGAGTGAAAGAAGTCCAAAGAGACGATTAAACCATTTCCTATGCCCATGTAGAAATGGGAGAATGCTACTATGGAATTTTTCATGGGTCTCTTGAAAACATCCAAAGGAAATAATGCGATATGGGTTTTGGTGGATTGAATCACCAAGGTTTCTCACTTTATTTATATTCATGAAGATATATCACTTAAAAAACTTACCAAGATATGTGTGAAGGAAGTGGCGAGACTTCATAGAGTTCCACTATAAATTGTATCTGATCATGATCCTAGGTTCACATCTAAATTTTGGAGGAGTATTCAACATGCTTTGTGTACTAAGTTAAATTTCAGCAGGACCTATCACCCCCAAACTAATATCTAATCTGAAATGACTATTCATACACTCGAATATATGTTAAGATCATGATATTTAGAATTCATAGGTGGATGGTATTGGAATATACCACTGTTTGAGTTCTTATACAAAAAAATCTTCTACGAGATTATTCAGATGGATCCATATGAATATTTGTATGGAAATTGACGTATAAATCCAACCTATTGGGATGAATTTAGTGAAACAAATCTACTTGGACCTGATCTTGTTATAGTGAGGACAGAAAAGGTTCAATAAATACAGAAACATCTCAAAGATTATTAGAGATTAAAAAAGATATATGTTGACAACCGTATAAGGGAATTGGAGTTCAACGTTAGAGATAAAGTCTTACTTTTAATATCACTATGAAAGAGAGTCATATGGTTTGTAAAGAAAGGGAAGTTAAGACCAAGGTACATTATACCCTTTGAGATCATTGATCGTTTAGGAGTCATGGCCTATCAGATTGAACTTCCACTGAATATGGATCATGTTTATGATGTGTTCCACATATCACTCCTAAAAAGGTACATATCAGATTCCTCACATGTACTAAACTTAGAGGTGATACAACTGGAGGATGATCTCTCATATGTGGAGCAGCCATTAAGGATTCTAGATAGAAGATATAAGGTTCTACGAAAAATACAACCCACCTTGTCAAAGTGTTATAAAGGAACCATATGTATAAAAAAGTAACTTGATAACCATAGGAGGTGATGAAGGAGAATTACCCCCACCTGTTTGTTTAAAACGAAATTTCGAGCGAGAAATTTCAAATGGGGGGAAATGAAATGACCCAAAACTTTAATCAATGAAATTTCCTTCTTATAATTATTTTATATAGTATAATCACATAAAATATCATTAATAACACAATAAAACTTTATAAATGATGAATAAATGAAATAAAAGGTATTTTTATAAGTTAAGGAACCAATACCGATTAAATAGTAACTTGATCTTAGGAATAGTAATATGAACCTTATGAATAGTAAACTACCCAAATAAAGTATCCTCACCCATAAAAGTATAAATAAAATTTATTCATCTTCTAAGTTAGAATATGATATAATTATATCATAGTATATGTAAGCAAATATTTTTTAGAATTATTAATTAAGTGTTGGTATTTTTATAAGTCATAAATATTTAATTACAATTTTATGATCAATTTAGTAATTTAAAATAAAAATTATTTTCATAAAATGTATTTATAAATTAATATTTTTATTTCTTATGATTTTAAGATAATTTTATGATACCTTAAGTAATTTTTCAAAGTGTTATAAAATCATTTATAATTTTAAAATATTTATTTTCCAAGTAAATGATGATTTTAATTAAAAATTTAATTAATCATATTTAGAAAATTATTTTCATAAAATGGAGTTCATTTTTTGATTCTAAACATCAAAGAATTGTTAGGGTGAATTTCTGGTTTTTTTCTGAAATACTTGAATTTTTGGTTAATAGTGAAATACGGTAACTTACAGTATATATACATTATAATTTAAATATATTATTCATTGAGTCATTTATAATATAAGAACCATTGTTTTGGACTCAAATGATCTAATTACTGTATTTAGTCTTAATAATCAACACTATTTCTTATCTTGAGGGAAATTAATAAAATAGTGAATAAAATAATGAGAAAACACCCCTCTCCTCCACTATAAACACCACCCCTCGCACCCTATTCTCCTCACACCTCTCAAGATTTTATCCTTGCCTAAATTATGACCAATATTATTTTCTATCCCATTACCCATGTCCAGGATCTCATGGTCTCATCAAAAGACTAATCCTAGGTGTCTTGAGGAGGATCTCAAGAGGATAATTCAAGAGGTAAATCCTTTTTCTTTTTCTTTTATTTTCCTTTCAATTTAATTTATTTTATTTTATACTCCTAACATTATCTTATCAAAATGTAATTATACTTTCATTATGTTTTATATACTGGTATTATATCATTTTAATTTATTATCCATCAATAATCTCCTCCCAGTCTCTCTTTTATTATAAAAATGAAATCGTCGCCCGTGATGTGTCAATTTACCGACATTGTGGGCAATGCACTTTCATTTTACTTAAATTACTTAAATGATACTAATAAAAATATTAAAATATTTAAAATATATTTTAGTTTTTACTATACAACCCTCTTTATGTTCTATAACTAACATTTATACATAATACTAAATGATAAAACAAAATGGGTTCGTTGTGATTGAAAAAACTTCTAAATTAACCTAAAATGATCATCATTAACTTTTATCTAATGATTCATCATCATTACATATAAAAATTTATTTATAAGATAATTTAAACTTCTATAATATAATTAATAACATATATTGATAATTTTGTATATTTATCCTAATTTTACATGAACTTTCATTCATGAATACAAGTGAACTGGTCGTGAAAACTGTTAAAACGATTGCTCCAAAATAATAAAATTAAACTATATAACTCATCAAAAAGATCACAAATTAAATTAATAAAACCATAATGAATTAATTAATCTAATATGATTATACAGTAAATTAAAGTGAAGAAATTTTTTGGACATGAGGTGAGAGGAATTCTCGAACCCAACTCTCTTTCTTTGGGGTTTCCCTTTTTCACACCATTTTCATTATTATTATTCATTAAAAATAATTTCTTCATCATTATATTAACTTTTTGGGATAAACATTCTTTTTAATTGAGTTTATAAAAACCATAATGTTTTCCAAAATAAATCTTCTTTCAAAAAAACACACATTTTACTTCTCGATATTGTTTCTTCTTCACTCAAGGTTGATGATTATAATATAAAGTATGATATTCCATATTTCATTTGGGAACCCAATGTTTATGAATGTATACTTTATGAAATAAAACCCATTACTTTCAAAGGGTTATTTTATGTCAAGGTTTGATATATTTTCTAGGTGGCATTCATGATAATATAAATGTTATGATGTGACTAGTGCACACAGAATTATATAGCAAAATGTGAATGTTATGATGTGACGAGTGTGCTAGGAATTATATAGTGATCCAATGAATTGGGTAATGTGATGTATCTCGTGAGAAAATTGATATATTTTTGAACATTATGCAATATCTTTTCACAAATATGTATGGTAGTTTGCCACTAATACATGATATTTCATTTTTATGCATTATCACATTTTATGCCATTATCTGATGCTTCATCTCATGATTATGATGATGATGTTATGATTATGATCACCCCATGTTATATTATTTCATGTTATTATCTATCATTTTATTGGTAATTTAGCACACCCCATTTTGATGTATATCCTTAGGTGATCACATGTACTAAGGATAATCCAAGGGCCAATAAGAAGCTAGAGATGAAGGAATTAAATAAATTTTTAAATTTCATTTCTTAAATGTTATATATGGTAATAATTTTACCAAGACATTAAACCTTTGGATCCTCATTGTGTAATGATTTTATATTTTTTTCTTTAAAATGATGTAATAATATATTAAATAAAAAAAATGGTCTCTATACTACACTAGCACAAATGTATCTGCAGAGGCCCAACCCAAACTTCTACACCTTGAAGAAACCATCACACACCATATCTTGGGAGTAACACATGAGGTTAGTGAACCTTGTGATGTACTTAGAAACAATCATATGACCCTTATGAATCTCAAGAAGATTGTGAATCCATGTGGAGTTTATGTAATAAGGGTAATAATCATCAAAAAATAGTTGCTGGAAGTCTTTCCATGAGAATGTTGTCTCATCATGGGCCTGTGTGACTAGACTCCACATATACCCCACTTCACCCTGAAAAAGATTAGATGCAAACACAATCACCTAACTATTTAGGTTCTGAAAAATCCTAAAGACTTGTATCAATGAAGTGAGCTGATATTATAAATCCTGAGGGCCATACTCACCATAAAACCTTAAAGTTTTATATCATTTGAACTCAAAAAAGGAACTCGGCTTGTATTCATAGTCATCCAGACATACTAGAACTATCTTCTACTCAATAGGTGGTGGAAATTCTGTCTTCCCACCTAGAGGAAACACCATATGAGAATGTCCATAATCTGAGGCTTCGTCACTCAACTAATCATCATCACAATCCTATATTAGCATCCTATAAGGATGTATATATAGAGGCATCCTGACAATTATCAAGATGTATCACAATTAGATGAGAATATATAAATGGGGAGCTGACTCAAGAAGGATTTGGAAGTCAAAAGATCCATTAATAAATGTTTCATGTACCATTTGTTCCTTGAAAATTATGCCTCAGTATGTTGAGTTAATAATTAGGTATTTTGAGTCCTGTTGGATGGATATATAATCCATCGCACCAATACCAGGTTCCTTGGCCTAAAAGCTGCACTCGAGACACTCCAACACTATTTCCCTAATTTCCAAACTAATCCTCATCATGTTCCCTACTCTAAAAACTATTCCAAGGATGAAATACTCTAATACTAATCCATTATGACCAGAACCACTGGGTCCCACTTGGCCAGTAGTAAGCTGAGTGTGATACCCTAATCCCACCTCTAAGAGATTAGGGGCTAGTGACAAGAACCAAGAAGGAATAAATTGAAATGGGGGTCCTTAACCTAATGTACCTGTACTCATGTGCACAATCATATCCATGAAAAAATGTAGAGGGAAAATAAAAGATTGCAACATCTAGAGTATAACCATGCATGCAATAACATCTAGGGAATACATTAGAGTATGAAAATATAAATCCAAAGTATAAAGGGGAAAATATATGCCAAACCAAAAATGAAGTCCCAACCTGAAAAAAACTATAAAACGAAATTTTGTAGAGTTACCGTCTCCTAATCTCAAAGTCTAGCCACCAATCATAGTAAAAATATCCAAAAAACTACTATGCTCTCCCAAATTCAACACCAATTTTCCCATCGTCTGCATAAGACACAAAATATGTAATTACATCCCATGTAGGGGTGAGTATATACATATGAAATAGAACATCCCACAAACTATAAATGGATAAATAGAAATATAAAACAAGAATCATATTAAACCTTAGTAAGAGAGAAATGTAAACCCAACAAACATGATCCTAAAGAACACCATATGGGAGATAAAGAGGGTCTCCATCTCACTACCTAGCTAAGAATGATGATTCTATCTAAAGATCCAAAGTTCTATATATAATTCCTAGTGTCACACATAACCATATAAGAATATGTGTGTAGGAACCACACCTCACCCCTAAACTTCATATTTTAGGGGGGTGGAATCTCTAGTGGAGGACCTTCTCCCCGCCGGATCATGATGACGGGGGGTGCCACCCTGTAGATAGAGGATTTTTGCCCTATGTTGTAAAAGAGTTTTCAACTATACCTAGGTAAATAGTTTGGAAGACCCATGAATTGATGCAATAAGGGGGGTTTACACACCCAAGGACTCTCTAATAACTCATCATAATCACTTTTATTGGCCAAGAATCATTGAGAGAATAATCACACTCGCTTCACCTCGTGTTGTATCTATAATGTCAAAACAAAGGCCACCATCATGTCCTATAAAGAACGCTACTCATGATAGGCTACTTAATGGACCAAAT
The DNA here is from genome assembly GCA_963277665.1 of Viscum album. Lineage (NCBI taxonomy): Eukaryota > Viridiplantae > Streptophyta > Magnoliopsida > Santalales > Viscaceae > Viscum > Viscum album. Next base: position 1,359,059,980 of record OY728159.1, read on the forward strand.
ATGAGTCCAAAAGAAGGATATACATAAGGTGTAAATCACTAAGGAAGTTACATAGTGTGTACCTAAGGTTACATGGTGTGTTCCCTTACCTTGACACTTGGCCATTTCCTCACCTACACATAGATTGGATGTCAATATGTGACTACATGGCATGTACAAGTGGTACACAAAATATACTTTTTTCATGGGGCCTACCCATATAAATTCATCCCATACCCATGTACTTTAACATGTGATCGTGTACACTAGACATGCAATGTATGCAAGCCATGTCCAAGTACCCTAGTTGTGTTCGAGTAAATGGTCATTCCCATGTACACTAGTCGTGCCCTTATTCCTAGACATGCTCATGATTATGTACTCTTAGAGTATATTATAAGCTATCAGAACTAGGTCATGTGTCTTGTATGATTCATACATGAAATTTTATATTTATCTTCACCCGAAACATTAACAGTCGTAGCCAGCGGACTACACAATATGTGTTCTTCAAGACTCAATGTAGCATAATTGGGTTTTTTGCAGGCAGTAAAACTTGATCATCTCATTGTTTCCCAGTCTACCATTTCTATAAAAAATCTCACTTCTTTAAACCCTGAAATAAAATGGTTCTATCTCTAATTGTTTATCTAGGACATTTGGTGGTTGAAAATTGGAAATCTGATCGCCCATGTGAATCTGTTGCACCTCTCAATGCTACTCTGGATCCCAAATCCACAAATCCATCACCTTCATCCTTAATTAAAATTCAAACTATATAAAAACCAAAGATACATAGGTTGTGAATGCATATTCCATGAATATGATGGTTTGATCGTGCTTGAACATGCCCCAACAATGTCTAATCATGACCTCATGGGCCAACGGTGAGGAACTTGAAGAACGGTGGAGGAAAAGTGAATATAAATGAAGTGAGATCATCATTGGATAATGTGATCCTAACCAATGGACATGAATATATATAACCATGGGTGGAATCATGGCATAAAAATATAAACCATTTTTAAATCACAATTAATATTTGGGTTCATGTTAACAATGGGTAATCACATATCAATTAATAAAATAATAAAAATCCATGTTAAAATTTTAATCGAGGGTGAAACCCCACAAATAGTGAGGACTAACTCTTTTATGGATTAATAGTTGGTGAAGATAAAATATTTTAGTGATGGGGAATAAGATCTAATACATTTTTCATCTGTCTCATGGTTTTCCTCGATCTGTTCATCATCATTATTCAGTCACGGTCCAATAATGAAGAACATGGAACACTACCTATTCATTTAATTATCTTAGGTTTATGTGGATAACCCTAGAAAAAATCATAATTATTTATTTATATAGGGATACTAGGTTTAAGTCATTTAAAATTAATTAATTAATTAATTAATTTACTTAACACGCCAACAGTGATTGCTTTCCACAAAACGTCTGATGTCGTCCAACCTTATGCCGCACCTAAGATAAACCCTATGTTCTAGAATCAACCATGTTCTCAGATTTCTCATTTGAGGCCTCTATCAATGGTAAAACCATTCATTACAAAATGATTCATGTGTGTGTTTTAATATATATTAATATTTTTAATATATTAATTTTGGGTTCCCATGACACCAAAACACTGCGCCGACTCCGACAAAAAAATCAAAGATGTATATATAAATATTAAAATGAATAAATCCATAAAAACGAAGTTTTTATAGTGTTGAAACTCCACGGGGAAACCTATTCAAGAAAGTATATAGGAAGATAATAGTGGAACAAATATATAAAACAAATCATAAACATAAACAAAACCATATGATCATAATAATCACATAAATGGTATGGAATAAATCAAAACCTAATATACACAATCAATTTAAACTAAAGATGACATTAAAGAATTAAAGAAGGAAGTTCTATATAATGGAACTTTGATATAACAACCATTAATAACTCATATATATCCACTCCACGCATCTAATAGGAACTCTAAGAGACTTCAAAAGATCTGGGCTCCAAATACACCCAAGACCCAAAAATATGAAAACACTTTATAACTAATAACGTGTATTAAATGCAACAGAAAAAGTTATATATCCACCATGTTGTCCATGCAGGGTGTAGGAATATAAATACTTAGTAGTGAACCACCAAAGTTCCTCAACTCATCAATGAAAAAAATGTGTATGCATGAGTATTTCTACTCATTTACATTCATATATAGTAAAATAATTTGGAAATTCACACACATGAAATAATAATAAAACAAAAATAGTGAAACTCAAGAATCCATGGTGAGATATTACTATAAACTCCCTATACTAGGAGGGACTACACTTGGAATACCTACTTTGAGTCAATGGTTGGTATTTAAACCCTACCCACTTTATGTTAATACCCATTATCTAAATCGGGTAGGCAAGAATATTTCATTTTCTCATTCCCTATATAGTCATCCTAGAGAACCCAAACAATGATATTCAGAGGAAACCTCTATTTTATGGAAAGGTAAAGGTTTACATGAGAGTCTTAAAGCCAATCCCTTTGGGAATATAAGAATGGTAATAATAGATTCTGGGCATCATGAAATCATACCAAGGAGTTTTATAAGAGATTATTAGGGAATTGCAATCCCATCCCATATATCAATTATCCCACCCAGGCCCTGAATACATGCTTTAATAGTTTATAATAATAGGAAACAATATACACATATCCTCTTCTATAATATTTAAAACATAACATGGATAGTTAATGCTCTATATATAAATCGAGTATAACAATCATCATTCTCATCTATATAAAAATGTAGACATGCATCTCTATGTTACACCAGTTAAAAAATCATCATGAAAAGTTTAAAAAGTAAATATAAACATGGAATAAATATACACATTTAAATAATTAATTTTCTAAATTCTAACTAGTTTATATTTATAAATAAAACATGTTTTAGGAAATAATCATGGAAACTAATCCCCAAAAAAATACATAACTATGGTGTAACCAATAAATTATGATTTTATTGTCTTCCTCGCTAAACATGGAACTATGTAGAATAAGAAATTTTTTAGTGAGACTTAGGTTAACAAGGTAAGAAATTCTCTATCTAATTGGAAATAATCTAAGATAACTATAAATATGACCAATATGGTGTAAAAAATGATATCAAATTTATGATAAAACATTCATTTTAAAGGAATTGTCTTTCCCAAAATAAGATTTCCATATTTGAAATTTTATTTAAAGGAGTCATCCCTTTTTCAGATGATTCTTTAAATAAAAATTCAATGCTTTGGATCATATACTTACCCCTTTAAAGGAAGACATTTTTAAAGGAAAATAATATATAAAAAAATATAAAGATTTAGATTTTATGTTCATTTAAGTAGGTAGTTACACTTTGTTATCGATAAAGGTAGTGATTTATTAAAGTTGGAAAAAAGTTTATGTTATTAAAAATAAAAGGATAGTTTTGTAATGTTAACTTATCATTTAAAGAATTTGGAATTTAACATGTAGAAATATTTTAATTTTTTGGAAAATCGTCATTTATTATTTATTGAAAGAATTTAGATTTATTTAATTGATAACTCAATTTAGGATATTAATGTTTCATATGAGTTGTTCACTTATTTAACCCCCTTTTATCCCAAATTCTAACTATCCACTAATTAAACACTTAAACAAGTTATGTTTGGATTGGTGACTTATAACTCATTCAGGCCTCAATGAGATGGAGTGACCATCTTAGAATACATTGAACTGTTTGAGTTTAAAAGGAAATTTCATAACCTATTTACTATTAAAAACCTGTAAAGGAATATCATGGTCAACATTGGGTATGTTGAACTAGCCATGGGGCATCATTGAACAAGTCATAGTATAAATAAAATTATAATAGAGCATGAAAAGGAATGAAAAAACCCCATGAATGGTCTCTAAATGTATGAAACATTTGAAATAAGATTATGAATCATTATTAGAAACTTTTTTAAAGAATTAAAAAATATAAATTAATTTAAATATAAAAGTTTTGAATAATTAAAACTTTATTGATACCCCTTTATTTATAAATCCATAAACCATAGGTTTAAAGAAGATTTTAAAGGACATTTTATAACATCATTTGAAATTAAAATAAATTCCTTTCACTTGATTTTCCAAAATAAATTAAGAAAAACATTAATTATTAATTTCAAAATATCATTTACCATTTATTAACAACTTTAAAAAACTATGGGTAGGAATGTCCCAGGAATATTCTAGAAACTCAATCAGCAAGTTGATACTTAACTACCTTAAACATTTGAGATATTTAACATCCATTAACCACCATAAAATCCTCCAAGGATAACCAAATAGACCCTAATAATCATATAAGTGAAATTATATAATCCAAATAACATCAATAACATAATCATTATAAGAAAATAAATCTAAACCCTAATGAAACCAAGGTAAATGGTTTTATTAGTTAATATAACATCAAATTTGCCCAAATTCCCAAATAAAAACTCCGAACCCTCACTTAAATCCAACCTTAAACTAAGGAAAACCTAGAAAAAATTATACATTATCTTCTTGGAATCAAAATAGTGAATGAAGGTAAAAAAACAGCACCCCAGGGATTCTTTTAGATAAGAAGAGGGAAATACTTAAGGTTAGAGGTGATTTAATCATGACACGGTGAAATATTAATATCATATTTCCAATCAAGGAATGGAAAACAAAGAATAATGGAGGGTAAAGAGAGAAGGGAAGGAAATGGAGGAAATTCCTTGGGTTTGGTATGAAGACACCCCTTTATTCCACCATAACCTATGGGCCATGAGAAAGGGTAAGATTAGAGAAAAAGGTATCCAAGAAATACCTTCAAATAAGATAAAGAAAAGTGAGATGGAAGTAAATGAAAAGGGGAAATAAAGGGTGGAAGAAAAAGAAGAAAATGTCACACTTTTAAAATAAAAATGACTCGGGCCTATGAAGTACATATTCAGGGGCCCACTAGGTACCCAATGGAACCACGTGGGTATCATATCCCCCACCAATTTCACAAGATACCTGGTGTCATTTATAGCCTTAGACTCTAGATGAAACCCATACTGAACCTACCTGAGCCTATGTTTCATATACTAAACTTCAAATATCTCCAAAAACCACGTAATATTCCATCTAAAAACCTAAAAATTCTAACCTAAACCCAAAAACTATAAATATACCCCTAATAAAAAAATAAATAAAGTTCAATATCTCAATGAACTAACTCTCTAAATTTCATCTTTAATCAAATCCATAAGGATATAGAAGATTCACAGCAAAATAATTTACATTCTACAAAAACAAAAACATAATTCAACATGATTTAAAAAATATATCCATACTTATTTTATTTGATTGATTTCAATATAGTTATCATATTTATCAAAATATTAGGAAAATTTGGCCTAATTATTTTGTTATTATTTCAAAATTATATTCCTAGAGGAATCATAATACTATGCCAAGATATGGATAGAAATCATAAAATAAAAAATACAGTGCAATAAAAATAATAAGAAAAAATAGGGAGAGGTGATGATAGGGAAAGATTTATAGAAAGGTGAAAACCCCATATCATAGGGGAGGATACAGTGATAGGGGGATGACCAACCATTATAGTGGTATGTTTGGCAATGACAGGGTGATAACACATGACCGTAGGGGAATGCAGTGATAGTTAGAGGGGAGCATAGCGATAGTGGGGGGTGGGGGTTAGATATGGTCATATGGGATAATTATAGGGAATTCATCATAAGGGTGAAAAATTAAGGTAAAGTGAAAGAGAAATGGTTTTTTATTTTTTTCAAAACAATTGTATTGGTTACTTAAAAAACTCTTGCTAATTAAATTATTTGGAATTAGATTATAAAAATCCATGAATAAACATTATGTTAAGTGGTGATTTTCAATATCATCACTAAAAATAACAAAAATTAATAAATTAATTGTTTAATTTTTTTTAAACCTTCTATAATAAAATTACTTCACTCATATCTTTTATTGTGGTTAATAACTGGGTACCCAGTACATGCAGTTAAAAATAATGGTGTACATAGTTTTTTAACATTATTTAAAATACAAATTTTTTTAAAATATTTTTAAACCTTTTCCCATTATTCATGATCCAACCATGAAATATATTCCACTTGGCTACCCTTTTTCCCCTTAATCACTCTAGGATTCATTATTTTCCATTATAAAGTGTGTTTAGTTTTGATCACTCCCTCTTGGTAAGTCTACTATCATGGAATCCCTAGAATTAATTATTTATCACTACTCTCTATTACTCTTTCTCAAATCCCTAATTTAACTAATCTTATTCATATTTTCATATGTTGGTCAATTGACCTTGAATCAGGGAAATTCCGTTAGTTCAGTTACACATACTAACTCAAGATATAAAGTATGTATCATTATTTGGTGTTTATATGATCTTATATAAACATCCCTTTCATTTATGTTATGTGGGAGTGTGTTTTGACTATTACTAGTAATCTAAGATATTATAAAATCATATTAATAGAAGGGATACTTTTATGAATTATTTTGAGAGTTTTCCACCATGTTATAATCTAATTTTATTGAAAATATACCATATATGTATAGAAATATCCTCCATGTAAAGTGTGTTTCATGTTGGGTGTTGACCATGAAAATTCATAGATGGGGGCTTTTAACTCTTATATTTGTGTAGATTATTCCTCGATGTATAATGAATGTTGATCATGTTAGACCACTTGTCGGCATATAGTTTGAGTTAAGAAGTTATCCTAAAGTGTAACTCCTAGGATGGTAGTAGAGTTTTATGCTTTGCGTCTCACAAAGTGTTGTTGGATCATAACAGAGTTAATGGGATTGGTTATGATGAAATACATAAATAATGGTTAAGAACTGGTATTTTGATAGGTAAAGGTTGTGAATTTTAGTTCCATACCTTGGGATGAGGAGTTGGTTTTTATCTCTTATGTTTTATTTTTTATGAATCTTAATATATAATTAGGCTCACCTCATTATTTTGATGCACATTAACAACTATATTTGTATGAAATGGTACTGAAAGTATATAGCATCCCACCTTTTTATAACATAAACTTTCATTACATTACACAAAACTAAGGATCTTTAAGGTCTAGTGTCTTGGAAACCAGGAACATAATACATGAAAACAACATAAAACATTCTTCTTAAACACTTTAAAGGCTTCTCCTTAAGTTCATCCTAGGTTCATTACTGCATCTCATAACCTGGGGACATACATCAAAAGAAAGGGTGAGCAGAAGGCCTAGTAAGGGAAACAAGAGCAACATTTTACATGTGAACTTGAGATACTTCAATAAGGACATGAAAAGAACTTTAAGGCATGAGAAAGAAATCATGAGGCATTTCATAATAAAAATAAAATTTTCCATAACTTGAAGATGTGGCTACATCATTTAACATATAAAATCATGAACATATCACCAAGGTCCATCCCCAAGGTGTCATTTGAAAATTACCAAGGTTATTCACCAAGGTATCGTGAAAATTGTAATCTCTAGTGGTTACATCATTACCCAATGCATTGGAGCGCTATCAGGGCGCACCATTAAATTTGACTTTATTATCATGTGAGCCACATATATCATCATCAAACATTTCATAAATAACCCATATAGCATAAAATAGATGGGTTTCATTTGATAATCATAACATTTTTAAAAACTGTTTTAAAGACATGATCTTTACTTCACTTTAAACCCACGGAAGGGAAAGTGGGTCTCATGTATGTAAATCACAGAATTTAAAATAGAACATTTTGATATATATATATGTGAATACCCTTGTAGAAATAAGAGCTTTGAGTATTCACTTTATAACATAAAATAATTTTGAGAAAAGAGAGAGAGGCATTTTGAGACGAAAATTCTGCAGCATAACGGCTATGTTTCGGGTTTTTAGAAAACATTGAAAAGAGAGGGGACATGGGTCACCCACTCATAAATGATCCATAAAACAGTAAGGGGACAGAATAAGAAGGATATATGGACATGGTAATGAAATTTTAAGGACATACCATTTGAAATGAAAAACATGGAAGGAAGACAAAAATTAGATTTCTCTTATGAAAATTCGGCAGCCTAACGGCGTCACTTAAACTTCAATAAAAAAGAATTGACAAGATCAAATAGGGTCTCTCATCGTATGATCATAAGAGATCAGTATGATAGATATAGAGATCATACCCCAACATAATAAAAAGGAACTTCAAAGACTTGACATGAAAATCGAACTTGAAAAATGAGAAGGGTGAAAGAATCCCTTAAAAATTCGGCAGCCTAACGGCGTCACTTAAACATTCATAAAACGAAATGATGAGAGTAAGAGGGGATCTCTCATCATATAAACATGAAAAGGGAATTAAGAGGAATATAAAAGAACATCCTCTCACATAATAACATGGAGCATAAAAGGAATGACATAAAAAGGATTACATGAAAAGAAAGAGAGAGGTCGGATCCCTTACCTTAAAACACGACTCTTGAAACTCAAAGGTTTGGACCTTGAGGGCTTGGGGGAACCCTGGGAGGACTCTTTGGGAGGTAAGGAGACCAGAACTTCGTTGGGGGAGAGTTGGGAGTGAAAACTAAAGGAGGAAAGGGTGGGTATTTATAGGGAAAGTGAGGGGACAAGGTAATAATGGCCAAGGGACACCTCACTAGTGGTTTTGGCAAAACCATGAGCTTTCCCATGGTATTTGCCCATGGTATTGGCCACTTGGGACACCTCATACCTTATCTTACTATTCATAATTCGAGCATATTGAATATATACTTAATACATCATTTAATGATGTCATTAAACACCCATAACTTAAAAACTATATTTTCACTATTCATCAAAAATCCAACTTTCTCAGAATAATCCCAAAATTTCACCTTAACCAAATATCAATGATCTGATTTCAAAAATGAAATCCATTTTATAAAAATAATTTTCTAAATATTTTTAATTTAATTTTTAAATAAAAACACTATTCATCGAAAATTCATTTTTTTTTAGAAAAATCCCCAAAAATTACCTTAACATAATATCGATGCTCTGAGTTCAAAAATAAGGTCCTTTTTATAAAAATAATTTTCTAATTATTTTTAATTAAATTTTTAATTAAAAAACACTATTCATTCGAAAAAACTAATACTTGACTAATAATTTATGAAACCGTTATTTACCCATTTTATTGAATCGCATTACTTAATCTAGGTGTCCAAATTATATTAAAACTTTCTTTGAGTGAAATTACTAATCCATTTGGTCACATTACTAATCCTAAGCGTAAAATCACTATTCATAATTTACTATTCATCAAAAATTAAGTTGATCTTATTAGACTCCAAATTCCTTACTGAACACTTTTGTAGAAGACCATTTTTTGAAAATCATTACACATCATTAGTTATTTAGGGTTTTCATAAATATTTTAAAATATCATTTTTTCCAAAAAAATCATCAATAAAATACATTCTAAAATTATCTGGACATTTGAAATTTCACAAACATCACTAAAGGAATAAATCTCAATTTATTCACCTGAAAGGATTACACAAGGAAGCTAGGGTCTCGTCACATAGCCCCTTATAACACCGGAATAAGACCTAAGTGTAAGGTGTGCTATGGTGAGAGAATTTTAGGGAGGCTCAGATAACATTGCCCTAGTAGTAATCTCTACTAACTTGAACTTCTCCCGTAGGCATTTCCGTTCAAGCTTGACATGCTGGAGTTCGGCTTGGGCTTGGTCCAAAGCGAAGCCCACAGATGCTACCTCCTTCCCAAGCTCTGAAAAGTGGGATTCATAAGGTTCAAGTCTACTGGATGAAGCCATCGCCTCCTCTTTCTGCATTAACCATTAACATCTTATTAAATCATTAAGTGTAAGTTAATATACTACTCAAGAATATTGGGTCGTTACATTCTTCCCCCCTTAAGAAATTTCATCCCCGAAATTTATACTTGAGGCCTAGTCGAAAAGGTGAGGGTACTTTTGCTTCATCATTTCCTCAGGCTCCCAAGTCGCTTCTTCATACTTATGATTCCTCCACAACACTTTCACAAGGTGGGTAGTCTTGTTTCGTAGAACCTTGTCTCTACGGTCCAAGATCTCCAATGGCTGCTCCTCATAAGAGAGGTCATGTTCTAGTTGTACCACCTCTGGGTTCAGTACATGCGAAGGGTCGGGTATGTACTTCATCAAGAGAGATACATGGAAGACATTGTGAACTTGAGCTAGGTTCGGTGGAAGTGCTAGACGATAGGCCACTGCTCTTATGCGATCAAGGATTTCATAGGGGCCAATGTACCTAGGGCTGAGCTTCCCTTTCTTCCCAAACCGCATGACTCTCTTCCATGGAGAGATTTGAAGGAAGACTTTGTCACCAACACCAAACTCCAAGTCCCTTCGACGATTGTCAGCATAGCTCTTCTGCCGACTCTGAGCAGCCTTTACGTGTTGTTGGATGGAATGAACTTGTTCTGTCATTTTTTGCACAAGATCAGGCCCAAGAAGCTTTCTCTCACCAGTTTCATCCCAACAAGTAGGAGTTCTACATCGCTTTCCATACAGAGCTTTATAGGGTGCCATCTGAATACTCGAATGGAAGCTGTTGTTGTAGGAGAACTCAACTAATGGGAGGTGTTGATCCCATCCACCTTTAAATTCCATTGAGAATAATCTCAGCATGTCTTTGAGTGTCTGAATAGTCCTTTCAGATTGGCCATCAGTTTTAGGATGATAGGTCGTACTAAAATTCAATTCAGTATTCAGAGCATGTTGAAGACTTCTCCAGAATTTTGATGTGAATCTAGGGTCACGATCAGATACGATGGATAGTGGTACCCCATGCAGCCTTACCACTTCCTTCACTTATATCTTGGCAAGATGATCCAGAGAGAAATCTTCCCGAATAGAGATAAAATGGGCTGTCTTGGTGAGACGGTCCACAATAACCCATATCGCATTATTTCCTTTGGATGTTTTTGGGAGACCAGTTACAAAGTCCATAGTGATATTATCCCACTTCAATACTGTTATGGGTAGCGGTTGTAATACCCCCTTAGGAAGTTGTCGTTCTGCCTTTACTTGTTGACACACCAGGCACCTTGTAGTGTAATCAGCAATCTCTCTCTTCATGTTATCCCACCAATAATGATCACGAAGGTCTCTATACATCTTAGTGCTTCCCAGATGTATAGAGAAAGTAGAGCTATGAGCTTCATCCATCATTTCTTTCTTTATCTCTGGAATAGATGGAACACATAGTCTTGTACGAAATTTCAATACACCTTCTTGATCAATATTGAAATCAGGGAACTTCCCATCCTTTACAGCCTCGAACTTCTCCTGCAGCAAAGGATCTTCTTTTTGAGCCTTCTTGATCTTCTCTAGTAATGATGGTTGAGAAATAATTTGGGATAGGGTTGATGATGTCCCGTTCCTTATAATTCCCATGTCCAGTTTTACTAGATTTTTAATCAAGGGATCTCCTAAGATCCTCATTCTTTCCAGAACAACAGGATCTTTCCTGCTTAACGCATCCGCGACTTTGTTTGCTCTTCCAGGGTGATAATGTATTGAACAATCATAGTCTTTAATAAGCTCCAACCATCTCCTTTGTCTCATGTTCAATTCTTTCTGTGTGAAAATATACTTTAGAATTTGGTGGTCAGTGTATATATCACATTTCTCCCCATAAAGATAGTGCCTCCATATCTTTAGAGCAAAAACAACTGCCGCCAGCTCTAGATCATGTGTAGGATAATTTTTCTCATGAATCTTCAACTGTCGAGATGCATAAGCAATTACCTTGTCATTTTTCATGAGGACCCACCCAAGCCCTTTCAGAGATGCATCGCTAAAAATAACGAATCCTTCTCCGATAGAGGGTAGTGTTAACACAAGTGCAGTAACCAATCTCTTCTTCAGCTCTTGGAAACTTTCCTCACATTCCTTTGTCCAGATGAACTTAACCCCTTTTCGAGTCAACTTGGTTAGTGGATTAGAAAGCCGTGAAAAGTTTTTCACAAACCTCCTATAATATCCCACTAAACCAAGGAAACTACAAATCTCAGTTACTGTTGTGGGTTGAGGCCACTCCTCCACAACCATTGTCTTTGCAGGTTCAACCGAGATTCCTTCATTGGTTATGATGTGCCCCAAGAAAGCCACTTGTTGTAACCAAAACTCACACTTGATGAACTTCCCAAAGAGCCTCTCCTTCCGTAGAGTTTTCAAAATAACCCTTAGATGATCTTCATTCTCCTCATGACTTTTTGAATATATCAAAATATCATCAATAAAAACTACCACAAAGTTATCAAGGTAGTCCTTAAAGACTCTATTCATAAAATCCATGAAAATAGCAGGAGCATTAGTCAAGCCGAAAGGCATAATAGTAAACTCAAAATGTCCATATCTTGATCGGAAGGTAGTCTTTGGAATATCTTCCTTCTTCACCCTCAGTTGATGATAACCAGATCGAAGGTCAATCTTAGAGAAGAATTGAGCCCCGCGAAGTTGGTCAAATAAATCATCAATTCTTGGAAGAGGATATATGTTCTTCACTGTGATCCCATTCAGTTCTCTATAATCAATGCATAGCCGCATTGATCCATCCTTCTTCTTCACAAAGAGAACTGGTGCTCCCCAAGGAGACACACTCGGTCGGATAAACCCCTTCTCCAACAAGTCTTGGAGTTGTTTCTTTAGCTCTTCTAGCTCCACATTTTCCATTCTATACGGAGTCTTTGATATCGGTTGAGACCCAGGTACGAGTTCAATGGAGAACTCTACCTCTCTTTCTGGGGGAGGTCCAGGTAACTCCTCAGGAAATACATCCATGTATTCCTGAACAATCGTAACATCTTCAATTTGTATGCTCCCTTTTCCTTCTTCCTCATCACCGATTAACTCCATAAAGAAAGCTATAGGAGGTGCTTCTAGATAGGGATCAGTTCGGGATATCTCTCCTTGGAAGATAACTGTAGGTCGTTCATTCAAGACTACTGATATTTCCTTACTTCTGCATTTGATCTTACCATTATACTTTGAGAGCCAGTCCATCCCTAGTATAATGTCGAATTCCATCATGGGAATAACTACTAGATTTGTGATAAGATTGTGCTCACCAAATTAAACACTAGAGTGTCTAAATACTTTTGATGCAAGGATAATCCCACTTGGAGTCTTGACTGACAACTCTACCTCTAGCAGTTCGGGGATTGATTCTATATTCCTTGCAAACTTGGAGGAAATAAAGGAATGCGTAGAACCAGAATCAAATAAAGTACTTGCTAGTTTTGAGAGGACGACAAGAGTACCTGCTACCACATCGTTCGGAACTTCAACTTCAGTTGTTGTGATAGCGAAATCACGACCTTGCTCCCTTGGCCTCTGCTGAGGTTGATGGTGATTCCCCTCCACCGCCCTCGGATTTGGACATTGATTAACAAAGTGCCCAAGCTGTCCACACTTGAAGCATGTGACTTCGGGTAGGTCCAGAACCATCTTTCCTCTACCATTAGTGTTGGGAAGTTGAGGCTTCACATCACTACGACAATTCCGAGAAATATGGCCTTCTTTTCCACACCTATAGCACTTACCACTTCCGATCAAGCAGTTCCCCGAATGCTTCTTTCCATATTTATTACATGTGGCATGTTGCATATGCTTTCCACCTCTTTCCTGATCAAAACTTCTTCCCAGGCTCGGTTCTAGAGTTCTCTTCTTCTCATTAGATTTGTGAGACCACTGTGTCTCCCCAAACTCTAGTTCAACTTTCATGGCACTTCGAACTATTTATTCATAGCTATCATAGTCCCTGTTGGCTAGATTCTTCCGTAGATGAGGTCGTAGTCCACCAAAGAATCTATCAACCTTCCCATTAGGGTCGATGACGAAGCTTGAGGTATAACGGGAAAGCCTTGTGAAGTTCATCTCGTAGGTTCCAACTGATTCATTCTCCTTTTCCTTCAGCTCGAGAAATTTTTTCTCCATTCTCGTTCTCATCGAACAAGGGAAATACTTATTAAAGAATATTCCCCGGAACTCTTCCCACTCCATAGCTTCCATCTCTCCTCGTGGCTTCGTGTTTTTGATCAGTGACCACCACTGATCAGCTTCTCCCTCTAGGCAGTAAACAGCAAGGGTGACTTTTTCTTGTTCCGAACAATGAAGTATAGAAAAGATCTTTTCAATGGATCTTATCCATTGTTCTGTAACCAATGGGTCAGTAGATCCACTGAATTTTGGTGGTCGTTGACGCATGAAGGACTCAACAGAAAGTTGTTCCCTTCGTGGTGAGGTCGGCCTCTTAGCTTGATTCAAGTTATTACTCATAACTTGAGTCAGTTGGTTCATCATTCGCATGAATGTTTCCATTCCGGCTTCCATCGGAGGGCCGTCAGCACATGGTGCATTGGGGTCACCATCGGCACGGTTCCTCCTATTTCCCGCCATTTTCTAAAAGAATAAAACCTTAGTGAGAAACTTATTTCATTTATGGATCTTTTAACTAAGACTTCATTCTTAGACAATTACACTTTTCTATAATTCCTTCATAATGGTTCATAAAAAGCTTGTGATTAACCAAACATATCCCCCGGGAGTGTCGTAACCAAGAGTGCAGCAAGGCCCGTTATCGTGCATCAGTTCCCGTTCGAGTCTAGCTCAAAGCGGTGTTTTCGGGTTTTACCCCTATGTACATCTGTGCCAGAGCCGCCTCTATCTGCTCGTATCCAGACAAGGATGTATTTGTTTGATAAACCACTTACTCAATACTTACCAAAATACCAGGAAGTTTTCCTATATTTAAACTTTTATATAGGGTTCTTCCTAAAGTTTTTATATCCTAATTTCCACAAATAACTAAACCATCCTTTGATACCAACTATAGCATCCCGACTTATTATAACATAAACTTTCATTACATTACACAAAACTGGGGATCTTTAAGGTCTAGTGTCTTGGAAACCAAGAACATCATACATGAAAACAACATAAAACATTCTTCTTAAACACTTGAAAGGCTTATCCTTAAGTTCATCCTAGGTTCATTACTGCATCTCATAACCTGGGGACATACATCAAAAGAAATGGTGAGCAGAAGGCCCAGTAAGGGAAACAAGAGCAACATTTTACATGTGAACTTGAGATACTTCAATAAGGACATTAAAAGAACTTTAAGGCATGAGAAAGAAATCATGAGGCATTTCATAATAAAAATAACATTTTCCATAACTTGAATATGTGGCTACATCATTTAACATAGACAATCATGAACATATCACCAAGGTCCATCCCCAAGTTGTCATTTGAAAATTACCAAGGTTATTCACCAAGGTATCGTGAAAATTGTAATCTCTAGTGGTTACATCATTACCCAATGCATTGGAGCGCTATCAGGGAGCACCCTTAAATTTTCCTTTATTATCATGTGATCCACATATATCATCATCAAACATTTCATAAATAACCCATATAGCATAAAATAAATGGGTTTCATTTCATAATCATAACGTTTTTAAAAACTGTTTTAAAGACATGATCTTTACGTCACTTTAAACCCACGGAAGGGAAAGTGGGTCGCATGTATGTAAATCCCAGAATTTAAAATAGAACATTTTGATATATATATGTGAATACCCTTGTATAAATAAGAGATTTGAGTATTCACTTTATAACATAAAATAATTTTGAGAAAAGAGAGAGAGGCATTTTGAGACGAAAATTCTGCAGCATAACGGCTATGTTTCGGGTTTTTAGAAAACATTGAAAAGAGAGGGGACATGGGTCACCCACTCATAAATGATCCATAAAACAGTAAGGGGACAGAATAAGAAGGATATATGGACATGTTAATGAAATTTTAAGGACATACCATTTGAAATGAAAAAACATGGAAGGAAGACAAAAATTAGATTTCTCTTATGAAAATTCGGCAGCCTAACGGCGTCACTTAAACTTCAATAAAAAAGAATTGACAAGATCAAATAGGGTCTCTCATCATATGATCATAAAAGATAAGTATGATAGATATAGATATCATACCCCAACATAATAAAAAGGAACTTTAAAGACTTGACATGAAAATCGAACTTGAAAAATGAGAAGGGTGAAAGAATCCCTTAAAAATTCGGCAGCCTAACGGCGTCACTTAAACATTCATAAAACGAAATGATGAGAGTAAGAGGGGATCTCTCATCATATAAACATGAAAAGGGCAGTAAGAGGAATATAAAAGAACATCCTCTCACATAAGAACATGGAGCATAAAAGGAATGACATAAAAAGGATTACATGAAAAGAAAGAGAGAGGTCGGATCCCTTACCTTAAAACGTGACTCTTGAAACTCAAAGGTTTGGACCTTGAGGGCTTGGGGGCACCTTGGGAGGACTCCTTGGGAGGTAAGGAGACCAGAACTTCGTTGGGGGAGAGTTGGGAGTGAAAAATAGAGGAGGAAAGGGTGGGTATTTATAGGGAAAGTGAGGGGACAAGGCAATAATGGCCAAGGGACACCTCACTAGTGGTTTTGGAAAAACCATGGGCTTGCCCATGGTATTTGCCCATGGTATTGGCCACTTGGGACACCTCATACTTTATCTTACTATTCATAATTCTACCATATTGAATATATACTTAATACATCATTTAATGATGTCATTGAACACCCATAACTTAAAAACTATATTTTCACTATTCATCAAAAATCCAACTTTCTCAGAACAATCCCAAAATTTCACCTTAACCAAATATCGATGCTCTGATTTCAAAAATGAAATTCATTTTATAAAAATAATTTTCTAAATATTTTTAATTTAATTTTTAAATAAAAACACTATTCATCAAAAATTCATTTTTTTCAGAAAAATCCCCAAAAATTACCTTAACATAATATCGATGCTCTGAGTTCAAAAATAAAGTCCTTTTTATAAAAATAATTTTCTAATTATTTTTAATTAAATTTTTAATTAAAAAACACTATTCATCCGAAAAAACTAATAGTTGACTAATAATTTATGAAACCGTTATTTACCCATTTTATTGAATCACATTACTTAACCTAGGTGTCCAAATTATATTAAAACTTTCTTTGAGTGAAATTAATAATCCATTTGGTCACATTACTAATCCTAAGCGTAAAATCACTATTCATAATTTACTATTCATCAAAAATTAAGTTGATCTTATTAGACTCCAAATTCCTTACTAAACACTTTTGTAGAAGACCATTTTTTGAAAATCATTACACATCATTAGTTATTTAGGGTTTTCATAAATATTTTAAAATATCCTTTTTTCCAAAAAATTCATCAATAAAATACATTTTAAATTATCTGGACATTTGAAATTTCACAAACATCACTAAAGGAAGAAATCTCAATTTATTCACCCGAAAGGATTATACAAGAAAGCTAGGGTCTCGTCACATAGCCCCTTATAACACCGACATAAGACCTAAGTGTAAGGTGTGCTATGGTGAGAGAATCTGAGGGAGGCTCAGATAACATTGCCCTAGTAGTAATCTCTACTAACTTGAACTTCTCCCGTAGGCGTTTCCGTTCAAGCTTGACACGCTGGAGTTCGGCTTGGGCTTGGTCCAAAGCGAAGCCCACAGATGCTACCTCCTTCCCAAGCTCTGATAAGTGGGCTTCATAAGGTTCAAGTATACTGGATGAAGCCATCGCCTCCTCTTTCTGCATTAACCATTAACATCTTATTAAATCATTAAGAGTAAGTTAATATACTACTCAAAAAGATTGGGTCGTTACAAAGTATGATCATGGAAGCTCAATAGAATATTTTTACAAAGTTATGAGATATAATTCGGCTCATCTCACTATTCTGATTCACTTCCCTAACCATTTTTGGATGTAGCGAGGCTAGCAGTGAGGTCGTGGTGACTTTTTTAGTTGTTCTTCTCAAGGTCTTATACATGATTAATATTTTAACAATATTTTAATGTCAACCTTATGCTATAATTATGTATTTCATATTATTTTTTAGATCTATTATATGTGATATATCTCTAGTATGGGATAACTCCTACCACTAACATTAGTCAAAGCAAGTATGGTTGAGTTTCGTGGTGATTTAATTAGCGCTTTTTTGTTTTTTTATTTATTATTTAGATCATACATTCAATTTTTTTTATTTTATATTATGTTCATGTTGTTAGTGTCATACTCGGTTTTCATACTCACACCCTACACGAGAACCCCATTTCATGTATAGAATTTGTTGTTAGGGGTCTATATAAGGGGAAGGTACCTATTTCAGGTGAATGGTAAGGTTGATATTGGAATGATGGTGGGAAATAATCCAGTACATAGTCTGGGATATTTTTTTATAGATCCTCCATTATACTTTTATTCTTTTTTATATCTTAAATATTTATCCACCACTTGTAGGGATCCTCTTTTAACTTACTATGTATGATTGGGGGTTCATTTTATTGTTAAATGTGATTTTATTTATATGGTTTCCAAAAAAAATTAATTCATTACTATATCTTTATAGATTATTACTATTTCCACTTATTTATGGTTATATGACTCAATACCAAGGGAATAGTTTCCTTAATGTATGGATTATCCCTTTTTCTAGTTAGTAACCTAACGTGTATAGGGAATCATAAATGAGGTCATGTACTTATTCATATCAGACCCCGGTGAATCAAGATGGGGTGTTAAAATATTACTAATCATGCCATTGGTTGAAGCTCAAATAATATGGGCTTTGTCCCCTAATATGATGGGTGTGACATCTTGGACCGAGATTAAGATATATCATTGAAGTGTATGGATATACCTAGATAAGGTTTATGTTCTTACTTATTTGGATGAGGGGCATATGATGTCCTCATCCACTTATTTGAAAGACATGAGATGTGCTCATCTATTTAGTCAGACTCTACTTAGAGAATCGAGAATGTGTGAGTATACTATATAGGATTGAAATACTCCACATCCATTTATTACTTTATTTAAGAGGAAAATAGATTATTTAGTCACAAATAGTTGTTTATAATATATACGATGTACATAAGCATGAAGATACATGTGTTTAATAGAGATAAAATCATGTCAATTTATATCTTGAGTAGTATTAATTATTTTCTAGTGGATTCTCTTTGATTATATTATATATTAAGGAATTCATAATTATTTACAATACTATAAAGGATATGGGTTCACATTTATTATTTGTGTGAATATGGATTATGTTTTTTTATAAATTTTTTATACATAACTTTTATAACTACCTTAATGCATTTTAGAGGATATCCAAATGATTTTTTGGATGAATTTTTAAAAGTAGTAACATTTTATGTTATAAATAGTGAAAATTAACGATTGATTATCTGAAAATGTGTTTTGAAATATATTCAAAAGGATATTTGGATATGATTTTGAAATTTTCTAAATATGATGTGGCATAAGGTGAAAGTGTACTAATTTTATGAGTATTTATTACAAGTGGGAGATTGTTTTAAATATGCATTGAAGTAAAAAAAATGATTTTTTGGTTTATAAAATGTCATAGTTTGTAATAGGATAAACCATGTCATGATGAATGTCACCAGGTTATCATGTAGTGTATTGAAATTTACATTTTATTTCACAATTCATGGATTGATATCCTTCTCATACTCTAATATATCATAATCATCCTAGATTATAATGTGGGGATGATTAAATGTGTTTAAACATCCAAATACATTTTTTAAACATTAAACAATAATAATATAAGAGTTATGAATAGTTTTAATGTATCATTGATAACTATATTATTGAGAATAATTTTAAATATAAGGAGGGTTCTTGGATGGCTATGAAAGAGTATCAATTCTTATATAGTAGTTGTATAAATGGGGCATTAGAACTTTATTAATCTCCATGGGATAAATATATCTTTCACTCTCTTACTTTTTGTTTAAAAATGAATATAAGATAACTTTTACTAAGCATTGTTAGATTCAAATATTCTATGTATATGCTGGAGGAAAGAGTATTCATGTTACTTATAGTGATATTTTTCAATCTTCTATCAAATATCATGGATATATCATATCAATATAGAATAATGTATATTTTTATTCATTTATATATATAGTTCAAATGAATGGGTGGATCCTACGGTGTAATAGGTTTTCGTTAATGTTTTTCATTATGTTTGGATAATTTCCCCCCCTCAAAAACCCAATAGAAGGAGAGTAAAAGTTTATACTTGGAGTGTTGGGTTATTCATATAATGCTATATGATGAGGATGTGATACATTGTTGGAAATTTACTACCAATTCTCTTTTATATATATGTGGATGAATTATGAACCATCATATATATGGGAAGTGGCGGTGCATGATTTTCTCAAATTTATATTTTTTTATTATGAAAATTAAATCACCAACCTCATGAGGGAAAATGATAGAGACCAAGTGAATCACCCCTCATAATGAGATTAAAATCATTTAGATGAGACTCGGTACATGTAAAATAATGATAGTGTCACCGAGAATCTCATTTCTATCCAATGTGACCACATAATAATTTCCTTCTCTCTAGGGTATGTCACACACCAATGCCCTGATTAATGAGCATCCTTCATTTTCTAACAAAGTCAGCTAATTCCCATGGGGGTCTATCCATGCCATACAAAGACCTACCAGCATAGGGGAGTCTAATTCAACCTCTTCAATATTAATATTATATAACCTATACAACATAAGACCAGTGACCATTTCCCTTGCCTCTAATCCAATATAATTACTTATCCTATAAAATGAGTTGAAAGCCAAGATCACCAAGACCTTGTTTCATGGGGTTTGATTTTTTTAGTGGTCAGGGATAAAGAGAGATGTTATTGTGTTTTTCTTAAGATATCTTACCTATTAGAATGTAATGGTATATAATTAGAGAAAAATAGGTATGTTAGATTCATTTATAATTCCAATATATTAATGAGATTTGGTCATGATGGTTTTAGTTGAAGGTTTTCTATGATCATATAATAGGAGAGATGTTTTTTGGGTGGTGGTTGGTCAACTGGAAAAAGTTATTTATTTCATGTTGATCAAGGAGATATAGACCATTAATGGGTTGGGAAATCAATAATTTCATGATATTAGAATAACTCATTGGATTTCCATTGGAATTATTTTAGATAGGGATACAAGATTTACTTATCTACATTGGTAGGGTTTTTATTGGGATTCAGAAACTCAAGTGAAGCTGAGTATTTTGTATCATTCATAGATTGATGAAAATTATAAGTACACTATCCAAATTTTAAAGAATATTATTTATATGTATATTCGTGATTTCTATGGTGTGTAAGAGTGTAATATTCTAACCTGACATCTAAATAGTACCCAATTAGGGGAAACCATGTGGCTTAAGGTATACCTCCCCATAATCCAGAGACTACTACCTAGTAGTGAGGGATTAGAATAGTCATGGAGAGATTATTCCCTAAAATACATAGCTCAAGGGTCATACCCAAATATACCAAAAATTAAGTATGACTAGTATATATAAAGGACATCCCAAAAACCTATAGACAACAAACAAGGAGCCAAGTGGGTTCCCACAATGCAAAATATATAAGAATTAAACCAATTAATATGATTCATCTATAATAATAGACTAACAACAAAAACATGTATATAATATCCCTAAAATACATAATATAAAACAAAAGTCCATTGTGTTGATACATATTTAGTATAATAACTAAAAATTAAAGTTATGATAGCCTATAACCCAACTCATAGTAAATCTATTACCAAATACCCGACCTCAAAATATTGTGCTTAACCTAAACCATGTGTCCAGACCCTAGCCAATACCTACGTATGAAATGATACATGAAGATCTACCCATGTAAATCAAAACTCATAAAATGTAAATGGGTATAGTGTGAGTCCAATGAACAAGTAGGATTCCCATACTCACCTCAACACACAAAGTGGTGTTGAGATCAAGTGGATGTGCATGTAAGTCTTGGGATACAGGGTGAAAGTTTGTGCTCCAGGAAATTCACCCACCCATAAACATAACTGACACATGAACATAAAAGCTTTACCATCATTACATAGAGCTTAGTAAACACACAATAACAATCATAATAATCATAACCTCATCAGGTGATAGCAAGGCATCCAACGAGTGACCATGTCAGCTTCATCAAATATCAAAATGATACAATTATCCCATAGTTTGAACACAATCCAATGGTGAATTATCTATCACAAATTATATCAAAGATAGGGTGAAAATTTAATTTCCATACGAACATCTATAGTGAATGAGTTATCACTAACCCAGATCCCCAAGTGAATGAGTTATAAACCCAATACATCCCCACATTAGATAGACACATCCAAATATATCTCAACGGTGAATGATACATCTCCAAATGGAATCTTCATGGTTGATGAGACGCCACCATCACATAACCCCTAATTAATGATACATTACTTTCACATAATCCCTAGGGAATGATACATCACCATAAAATAACCCCTAGTGAATGATGTATCAATATCACATAACCCTCTATGATTGATACATCACCATCTGATAACCCTTATGAATGATAAATCAACATATAAATAATAATTTAAAGTGATATATCACTTGTTAAAAGATGTAAAAATTTCAGATAACCCATAATGTGAACGGTCTATCACAATATCATGATCCCTAGGTGGATGATCTAAAAATATGATAATTCTTAAGGTTGAAGGTCCATCAACAAATCCAAATTCCCTAGTGAATGATCCACCACTGCAATGATCCCTAAAGATAATGACCCATATCTAGGTGAATGATATATCACCATTCCAAAATCCCTATGGTGAATAATGAATCACCATCTCACAACCCACTTGAATGATATATCACCAATTAATAACCCTAAGGGTGGATGATATACTACCAAAACTCATAACGAGTGTATGATACATCACTATTATCATCAATAAAGGAAAATGATCTACTACTAAGGACATAGATAGGTTTAATTATGCATCACCACACTTACTAATGATGGTACATGATATAACACAAATATATATTAAGGGTGGAAAATATACCATTATTTTATCTTCCCGAGGTGAACGATTTATCAACATATAATTAAATTAATAATTAGTGATTTATCACAACTGTAATGAAATGAGCCATAAATTTATCCTTTAATATACATGACACATGTGAATGAGATAACACCCCATTACTAAGGCATAGGGTACCAAATGTTACCCCTCTCATAGGGGTGATGTTAATAAGGCCACTAACCATACCAAAATTCCTTGACAAGGATTATTTATCACTAACCTACCTCACACTAAAGTTTATCTTATAAAATAAAATTTTTGGATACCCACCAAGGATCCTAACGCCATAACATAAGCGAGAGAAACCCCCATGGGCCCCACTTTAATTTTCCATAAAACATTAACTTGGTCACATGGTTAGAAACTCTGATGGTGTCAAGGAATAATCCTCAAGGAACCACTTATCATAAATTTGGCCTAATCTATCAACCATAGAACATGAGATCCGACCCACCTTATTTGTGGTAGTCAAACACAAAGCTCTCCCACAAGCACTAAATAGGTCACATGATCATCACAAAAATTTAAATAATCACACAAAGGCTAATGGTGAACATATCAACCATCTCTCTATCAGTATCGAAGACTTACACCCATATAGAAGGTATTACAAGGGTCTTATGGAAATTATCAACAATGAAACCCAGACCTTCTCTCAATATGGCATGATCAACCCATAACTCATGTAAAGGTTTATATTATGGTTACAATTAATCATACATCATCATTCATAAAAAAGATAACATGTTAGGTATCAAAAATAAATAATCACATAAAAAGGTATAAAAACTCTAGAAAATAGGGTGCTACTCATGTTAGGTTAAATAACCAGAACAAGTCCCAAAACAATCCTTCAAGTATTTCCTTTAAAATCTAAATAAAAATTAATTTTTATGAATCATTTGAAAAGGGAACTCAATTCCAAATATACATAAAATGTACCCTATTCCAAAAATCCATGAAAATCCTCTAGTATATCCCAACCTTTTTTTAAAACAACATTTCAAAATCATCACTTTAAATCACCATTTTCTTTTGAAGTTCCATTTTATCTAACACCCATTTTAAATCACATTTAAAAAGAAAGCCTATTTACCCTTTCTAAAATGTAACTAACAACACCCATTCAAAACATAAAATTATCCATAAATACATATTCAACCACAATACCATTGATGAACCATTTATAAAACTACAAAATCTTTTTTGACTATTAGGTTAACATGATCCCATCCAAAATTATGGGGTGAAGTCACACAATATTATGTTGCATTCCAAAAATAACCATAATGATGGCACATAGACATAAAATCACTAAATGAGAAAGATACCAATTAATGTAAAGGCTTAATATCTTAATAACATAGTCCAACATAAAATCCAATGTCATAATAACCTCCATTGAGTTTATAAGCACCTATCTCATCCATAAACCACTAAAAATTAATAACAAAAAAATTAATACAAGAATCCCAATTAGAAAAATTGATGCCAAACTCACTTGTGGCTCTATGATATTGAAACCAAAACCAATTAGTAGAATAATACCCATAAAAGTTCACAATACTAAGATAATAAAAATACCTAATTAACTAACTAAAAACATCCATCAATTTCATCCAAATTTTTTCAAAATTCCAAATTAAATATGTAAAGAGACATACCATGGGATAAATGATGAATGAAAACATGAATAACTTTTTCTAAAACCTCCTATATGAATAAAATATGAATATATCATTTAATCAATGTGATTCCATTATTCTCAAGTGGAACCACATCCCAAACCCTAATCAAAGCCACCAAAATCATGAAAAAAAATAAGAAAAAATATAAAAGGAGAGGGATCAAGTGGAATTGAGAAGGGGATAATATTATTGAAATAACCTTCACCTAAGCACCCAAATCCCTAAATTTAAAGGGTATAATCCATTTAGGGTACACAATCTACCCTCATTGGGTACTTGGTGACTCTACAAGGCACTCGATGTAAGGAACTAGCCACTCAGTAGACCATATAGGGGCATCTCAACCTCTAGACCTCCACCGAGTACTTGGTGACATCCAACCAGGTACCTGGTGGCCAACAACTACCACCCCCTTTTTTCCATCCATAGACACCCAAAATATCAAAATAAGTATCCTTCCACCAAACTACAACCCTCAAAACATCTCTTTAAATTCCAAAAAAAATATCCAAAATGTCATCCCAATAATATAAACTTAAAAATTATAATTCACCCATCCATAAAAACGAAGGGAACTCGATTACTTATCCATTTCAATGATACTAAAATACACAGGTTTTAAAAACCTACCAACTATTATGATTTACATCATTTATAACCCAATTTAGTCCTTTAACCATAAATATTAACCCACACTAGTCATTAATTCATCTCTAACTGATTGTGTTCTATCTCTAAATGAAAACCATTAACCTAATGCACAACTATAAAACCCAAACACTTTATTCATGGAAATACTCATTACCCAATCATTAAGACTTCCATTTATACTTTTATGGTTACTTTTACCTCACTAGTTTCATTTTAATCTAGCTAACCATTGACTATCTCAGATCCAAATTATACTCAATCGATGTCGTTACTCATAATCAATGCCATAGAATATAAATAATGCTTGAATACATGCACCAATCCCAAAAAACTAAAGAACTAACAACCAAAAAATTAGTAATATATCACTTCCTTTTATTTTAACCAACTATAAACAGTCGATTATAACTAGTGGTGCTCCCCACTAGAGAAATCACTTACTGAAAACACCTCCCAAGTGATTGAATCAAAAAATCATTATTATCAAATCTAACTACTCAATACCTACACTTAAAACCTACTCATCTAGTCTAAACTATGTGGATCCTGATAATTAGACTTTGGGTAAAATCTATAACACATAATTCAAATCACTCTGGTCTCTTCTAGACCAACCACAAAAAAACCAATCACTATAGTTTAAAAAGTTACCAATTAATTATTTTAAAAACCATCCTAAATCAATTTTTATACAATAAAACCCTTGTGACAAAACCCTAATCTAGCCTATCCTTTTTTATAAATCGTATTTATTTTTAAAACCCATTTTGAAATCCATTTACAAAATACATTCTCATCACATTTACCAAAACTAAAAAATATAAATACATTTTACATACACTTCATGTCACTGTATGAGTTTTCTTTCAAAAATAGGGTTTTCCTCAAAAACTAACCATCCCAAAAATAATTTCTCTATAGAGGATAAGAAATCACAATAAAAAATAAATCAAACAAGCCCCTTAGATCCATATTAATTTAATCACACATTATAATGTATTTGAGAAAACATTAATTATATTATAATTTGGTTCAATTAATAGTGAATCCTAATGAGGAAAAGTATCAATCAATACTACCCATAGGAACATGTAGCATACACTAAGAATGTTCTTATCATGATGCATAAACAATTCACTGGATCTCAGGTGAGCCCAATGACTCATCCCAAGTCTCATCAACCCCATGTTAGGATTCTTGGTCTAACACCTCACTCATACCTATAGATACTAATCCAAAGATGAAACATACCCTAGAAACTTGGGTTTTAACTTAATTCAAGCTTGCTAAGAATGTTCCTTATTTATATACTAAGATAAAACATCCAATATCCACCTCTAAAAAACATTTTCTTAACCCAAACATGCTCTCCAATACCACTTTGTAATTTCCTAGGCTTAACACCTAAAAAGTACATGAGATGTGGGTACCACATGACTCAAGGAGTTCCTACTCATATGGTAGAGACTAATTAAAAGTGGTGAGGACCTAGAATATTCATTGAAAGACTATTCCCTAGAATATAAAATTAAAGATTTATTTCAAAATCTACTCAAATTTAGGAATAACCTGTCTATATAACAGATATCCTGAAAATTTGTAGAAAATAAATAGGGAACCAAGAGGCCCCTATATACTAGAATATATAAGTATTAAACCAGTCTATATAATGAATCACATTAATAGTGAAATATAAGAAATATGTATATAATAGTCATTAAATACACAATATAAAACAAAATCCCTTATATTGATATAGATACAGTATAATAACTAAAAATTAAATATAAATAAACCTTTTTCCTAACTCACAATGGATCTAATACAAAATTCATGGCCTCTAAATACCCTAATTGACTTGAACCATGTATCAAGATCCAAGAAAATACCTTTTCCTAAAATAAAACATGAAGATATACCCATATACATTGATACTCGTATCATGTGCATGGGTAGGATGTGAGTTAAAAAACCAATAAGGCTCCCCCGCACACCTCGACACACTAAGTGTTTATGTGATCAAGTGGATGTGCATTCATGTCTTGGGGGAGAGAGTGTAATTTGGTGCTTGATTAAACTCAACCACCCATAAAAAACCCATGAATTTTTACATAATATATAACACCATACCGTTGGGACTAAAATAAAAATAACAAAAAACATAATAATCATCACATCATTGGGTGATAACAAGACATCTACAAGTAACCATACCTACTTTGGATAGCACTGGAATGGGATTATGCTCCTATATTTTGAACAAACCCCAAGGTGTAATGATCAATAATCACATATATCAAATCCAAAGTGAATAATTCATCACAATATAAAAATTTGTGTTGACTGAGGTATTATTGACCTATATCCCCAAAGTGAAGGATCCATCACTCTAATTTATCCCCATGATGAATTCCATTCCACAAAATATATTTCCATAGTGAATGATACATCAACCAATAACATCACCATAGAAGAGGAGACACCACCATTATATAACCCATGATAAATGATATATCACCATCACATAACACCCAGTGAATGATTCATCACCATTACATAACCTATAGTGAAGGATACATCACTATAACATAATCACTAGTGACTGATTTGTCACCATCACATAACCCCATGTGAATGATACATCACCATCCTAGTAACATTTGTGAACAAGACATCACCTGGAGGTTGATTTATCATCTCAAGAAACCCATTAGGTGAATTATCTATCATAGTATCATAATCCCCAAGTTGATGATCTACCACATCGATAGTTCCTAAGGAGTACTATCGATCACCACATTAAGATTCCCAGGTGGATGATCTACCACAATAAAAATCTATACAGAGAATGATTCATCTTCAGGTGAGTGATATAACACCAATAAAAACCCCTATGGTAAAAAATGAATCACCATATCACAACCAAATTGAATTATATATCACAGCATCATAACACCAAGGGTGAATGATATAGTACTAAAACCCATGATAATTGTTTGATAAATCACTATAATCATCAATGAAGGAAACAAATATGGTTCCAATTCTATATAAATGGGTAATGATTCATCACCACACTTACTAATAATGGTGAACGATATACCACTAAAACGTATTAAGGATAGAAAATATACAACTATTTTATCTTCCCAGAGTGAATGATTTATCAAAATTTTATGATATTATTTGTGAATGGTGTATCACAACATTAATAACACGAGTAATTGATTTATCCTTCAATATACATGATATGAGTGAATGAGTAAATACCCCCGTACTAATACATTGGTTTATAAAGACTACCTCTCTCAAAAGGGTCATGATAATAAGGCTACTAACCATCCTAAAAATTAATGAAAATGATGATTCATAACTATCAAATCTCACACTAAAGTTCCACTTATGAAAGAATGTCTTTGTACACCTTCATTGGATATTAAGTTCATAACATAAGAAATAACAGCCCTCATAGGTCCTAGTTTAAATTTTTATGACACTTTAATTTTAGCACATGGTCACTGATGAACATAGACACAGCTATAAACCTAATATATAGCCACAGATTTATTGTCTCTATTTGGAAAATGGTGGCCATAGGTAACCTATGGGAACAGTTTATTCAAATTATGATCATAGGTCTAACCTACCATTATTGTTTTTTTAAATAGTAATCATGTGTGGTTTTTGTTGATCTATAGTCACGATTTGGAAAAACTATGATGGTAGGTTGGATCTATAGTCATGGTTTTCATAACTATAATCGTATCTCAACCTATAGTCATGGTTTTTAAAAACAATGATCGTAGGTCAATTTGTTTTTAAATTTTATGATATTAACAATGATATAATAAAATATTTAGTTTTTTAATATATATATATATATATATATTAAAATTTATATATTTGTACATAAAATGTGTCTTGGTTTAGTGGTTAAGTATCTTTTGTAATATCATAATGGTTTAAGGTTCAAACTTGGTGCCAAATTTTTTCTTTATTATTAGATACCAATGGTATTTCTTTTAAAACCATTGTAATGGATGAAACATAAATAACACAAGTGTCATCCTATAGTCATGGTTTTAAAAATGTGACCAGAGGATAACTATGGTATTATTTTGATAAAAAAATATGACTATAGGTCTATTCTGACAACTCCTATTGCCACAGTTTCCAAAAAGATGATGGTAGGCTATCTTCATGGTTTTGGAAGCTATTACCATAATTTTGAACCATGATAATATCCATTTTCTATGGTAGATAGATTTCAGGTTATAACCTCAAAGAACCACTACTCATAAATATAGCCTAATCTATCAACCAAATGATATGGGAACTAACTCCCTCCTTAACTATTGAGTTCAAACATAAGTCTCTCACACAAGGACTAAAGATACCATCAGATCATCATAAAATTTTTAAGAATATCCCTTAAGAAAATTGTAAATGTACACCCATCACTCATTCTGTATCAGATAATTTACCCATATCAAAGGTATTTTATGGTTTTTATGAACCTAAACTAAAAGGAACCCAAACTTATATCTCAATACAATTTATCCAACTCATACCTCATGTAAAGGTTTCTCATATGGTTCCCATGTTATCATGAATCATCATGCCTCAATAGATAACATTTCAGGCTACCAAAATCAAGAAGTGCATAAAAAGTAATACATTCTCTATAAAATAGGTTGTTACTCATGCAAGGTCAAATGGACTAGAATAAATCCCAAAACTAGCCCTTAATAATATTATTTACAATAAAAATAAAAATAATTGTAATGAATGATTTGAAATATTCATCATGTTTCCCCTAACCCATTATATTGGAAAGAGGCTAAGGTGTTACTAACATTAGTTTAAATCCCCTAGATATCAAAGGATATAAATTAATTCCAAGGGCCTATAATATCATTAGAGTACAATTTTCCCTTAAACATGCACTAACTATAAAGTAAAATAATAATAAAAACCATGATACTCTAGGATGCATGAGAGTAAACCTAATAAATCAAAATCCAAGAGAAATAAATAAATTAGAGTAGTAGAAGAAATTAAGATACAATATCTCTTGAAACCTCAAAGATATATTGATGAAATATTAAATGTGTAATAACTCCATACAGCAAACCCAAACATCTCAAAGATCTACCAACCATCATAAATCCCATTTCATCATGATGCTCTACAAGAGAAATATGAAATATTACCCTTACTTATGTCATAATAAACAGTGTCTACATACGCACAAAAGTTCATATGAAAGGGGTGAGTATACAGCCCATTAAGAATTCCCTAATAATTATATACACACACCACTCAGATAATAACAAGTTAGATCATGGTTTATATAAAATTATTAAAAATGATTTCAAAATATTTTATATCAAAATCATAATTTACCAAGTTTTCTGTGACCAAACAGATTCATAAAATAAACATTATATAATAATTGTAACCATTATTTCCTCTTGTAATTATCATTATACATATCTACACACACATTATCATTCATCCAAGATGATACTCCCAATACCTATTAGTGGTAACTTATCTTCTGTACAAAGTGATAAATTGGTCATGCACCTATGTGCCCCAATTGGCATAGGCAGCCATGTCTGAATCAAACAAGACCCCTCATAATTCAACCATGAACATATGATAACCCATGTATACTAAATTTTATTTTAAAAATTGCTTTATAAAACGTTATTCATTTTAACATTTTATCTAACACTTAGTGAGAATCAACCAAAATCCATTCTTTTAAATCCATTAAACAAAGGGGTCACTCCAATAGGAATTTAAAAAGATTCTCCATTGAAAATAATAAGAATTAATTTTAGAAATAAAATACTTCAAGTTCCAGAGAAAGTGTAGAGAGATTGATAGGCCACCTACCTACAATGGATTCATTTATTAGGAAATGAACAATGGTCTTGGTAGATCTGGATTTCTTCTCTCTTTACTTCAACAGATCTAAAATAAATCTCATAAAAACATGTTATTACACCTTAATTCCATCCATTATAGGTCCAATAAAAGGTTATTTAAAATATAAGCTGATAATATTATGAATAATAATGAAGATATAGATACTTACCTTCAATTCTTAGATTCAATGCACCAATATCCATCGAAATCAACCTCAAAAAGGAAGAAGAAAACCAAAATTTCTTGGAAAATGGTTGAGGGTCAATATCATAGAAAATATAAGGAAGAATGAGGGTTTGAGGTATTTTTAGGTTAAAAATATTTTTTTCAGATTAAACTAATTTCATCACACAGTTAGGCCACACAATTTACCAAACCATGCACCAACTATGCAGGTTCCATTTCCTCAAAACTCTTATCTCATAAGGTTTGTCTACATATTTTTGTAAAATATGTTCCATACATTAAAAATTATTTTGTCACATGACCCATGGTTATTATGGGAATACATATGGTTTCTACTAACTATTTACCAACCATACACCTCCTCTTGGATTTCCTCAGATTTTTGAATAGTTACATGGGGTATTCACATGGTTTCCCCTAATCATTCTCTAATTTTCTTCCCTCTAAACTCCTTCCAAAACTTTCCAAAATATACTAGAAACTTATAAAGACTAAGAAAAATAAAATAATAGATCAAGAAAACATAAAATATTATTAAATACCTCAAACTAGTAGTGTTATATCATCCCCCTCCTTGATTAGGCTTTCCATCCTCATAAAGATGGTGATTGGTGGTTCTTTGGAAGATCTATGGATATTTCTCTAGCATGAATACATCTTGTTCCTGCTCATCCTCATAAATATATCCATGTTTACATAACACCCAAACAAAAGGAATAATATTCCCATGTAAGTGTTTTTATCATATGTCTAGAATACATATCAGTGCCTTGATAAATGTAGCATCTGACTCAAGATTAACATGACCCCATCGAATCACATAGTTAGGGTCAAGCTAGTACTTCTTTAATTGAGATACATGAAGAAATTTATGAACCAAACTGAATATTTATGGTAAAGTTAATCCCTAATCCAAATCACTAATCCATTCAAGTATCTCAAAAGGTATTACATAATAAGTAGATACCTTACCTTGTTTATCCAAAAGGTGATTCCACAACCTTAGAGTTACCCTAAGTAGAATATGGTCCCCCAATATATGAAATAATGGACAATGATGATAAATTTCATAATATTTATGATGAATCTAGTTTATTTCCATTATTTTCTTAATTATAAAATCTTCTTTATCATCTCATGCACAATTATAGGTTCAATTAGAGAAGTTTCTCCCATATAGGCCCAACAAAGTAGAGATAAACATGGATAGTCATACAATTATCTGAATAAATCTATATGTATCA
Organism: Viscum album; assembly: GCA_963277665.1. Classification (NCBI taxonomy): domain Eukaryota; kingdom Viridiplantae; phylum Streptophyta; class Magnoliopsida; order Santalales; family Viscaceae; genus Viscum; species Viscum album. The sequence continues at coordinate 1,359,092,865 of OY728159.1, forward strand.
TGGATTGATAGTTGTTGTTATACTAGAACTCCAGTAAGGGTAAATGATCCTACTATAAGACAAAAAATCCATAATATAGGCTCTAATAATTTCTTACAATGTTTGGATCATATTTTACTACTACCCATCCATTTAAGGATAATATTACATGCTCATAGTCAACTGGGTTCCAAGGGATTTATACAAGGATTTCCAAAACTAAGAGGTAAACCTCAGGTCTCAGTCAAATAAATTGGTAAACCATTCAACTTTACTACATTCTGTATATAAATATTAACCATTTCATATACCTTATTATATTAATAGATCAGAATGAAGTGGGATAAATTTTTGATTCAATCTATAATCACTCAAATGGAATCATGCTTCCGAATAATTCTTGATAAACCCATGAAAAAGTCCATAATTTTCTCCCACTTATACAGTAGTATAGGTAAGGATTGTAACATACTAGTTGTTCCTTGATGTTCATCCTTGTACTACTGAAAAATTAGGCATTCAAAAACATGCTTATCCACTCTTTATTTCATACCCAAATAATAAAAATGGGTCCTCAGTTCCTTTTACCTCTTTTGGATACTTAGATGAATGGACCATTTTGAATGGTGATTAGTAGAAAGAAGTTATTCTTGATAAGATGGAGGAAATACTATCTGATATTTAAAACACAAGACTAAGTTCCCATATTTTTTCTATTCATCAATTTTATCCATACTATTGAGTTTTGACCTCATGGTAAGACAATAGGGGTCAAATAATTGATCACCCTTAACCTTCTCACAAAAATTAGTAATAAGAGTCACTAGAAAGAAAACTGCAACACTATCCTGTTTGGTTCTATCCAGATGCATATTTGTAATCATCTTCATTAACTTCCACCAATAATAAGCTTCTCTATCAAACTGATTATACAACTTTCAAATTAATGCATTAGTTAGTGAATTTTCTTTAATCATTTTATACACCTTGTCAAAGTCAAACAATTGAAGATATTTCATCCATCATCATTTCATGAGGTTCAATTCACTTTTTGAAAAGATATGTTTCAAACTTTTTTGATTAGTAAACACATTTAACATTTTCTTTAAGAGATAACGATACTAGTTTTTCAAATCCAAAACTAACACAACTAGATCTAGACCATGAATTGGGTAATTCTTTTCATGAACCTGTAACTTCCATGAGTTGTAAGGTACAACATGGACTCCTTGCATGAGAACATGGCCCAAACTAGAACCAGTTGAATCATAATATACCACATAAACCTTCTTTAGTTTTGGAAAGGTATGGAAAAGTTCCATATTGAGTCCAGCTTTATGATCCTAAAAGTATTTCTGAAACTAGATGCTTCATTGGAATAGAATACATTTCCTCATTAATTTTTTCATTGGAAAGATGATATGTTAAAATTAAAGAATATAGAGATGGTAATAATATGTTAATCCAAGAAATTTATGTCTCTAAAATACATTATTGGGTAATAGATATCAACGCATTTCTTTTTAGGATCTTCTTATACACCTTTCTCATAAACCACACGCAAAATAAGTGTCCTTATTGTATCAAAAAGTTTCACTTAGAGAATTTATCATAAAGTATTTTTCCTTGTATGGATCTCAATACAATATCCAAGTATTATTTATGGTCACTTTCATATTAATAATACATCAAGATGTCATTAAAAATACCACAACAAATTAGTTAATGTACCTCTAGAAGATATAAATCATAAATTCTATGAAAATTTTTAGTGAATTTATAAGAATAAAGGGCATGAAAAGGTATTCATAATGACCATAATGACTTATATAAAATATATTCAAAATATAATATTTTGAAACATGGAGTTGGTGATACCTTGAGCTTAAATAAATTTTATAGAAACATTGGGTTCACTTCAATTGATCAAATAGAGAATTGATTAATGGAAGAGGGTATTGATTCTTTATTTTAACCTTATTTAGTTTAATATAATCAATAAAAATATAAATATAACTGTATTTATTATTTACAAAGAGAACTAGAGAAGACTAAGGTGACGTAATAGTTCTTATAAAACCTTTACTTTCAAACTCTTCCAACTAGCCCTTTAATTCTCTCAATTTTTTTATACCATCCTATAAGATATAAGTGAAAGAGGATCAGTACTTGATTGAAAATAAATAAAATATTAAACTTATATTTCAAGTGCAAATCAATATAATGATTTAGGGAGAACATAAACATATTAATATGAAATTCCTAGAAAATCTATTTTCTTGATTCCATTAATAGTTTCCAAAGTTAATGCTTCAAACTGATAAGTGATAGTCCCTATCATCACTACCAAATTTCCTACTATACTAGTATTTAGAGCCTAATATCCTTTAATGATATGTACTGCTACATTATAAGATATAAAACTCACTCATAGGGCATAATAATCAATATGATCTTTTAAATATGTCATCTAATCCATTCCCAAGATTATATGAAAGATCTCAATCTCTAGAATAAAAAATTTCACACAAACTAGACCTCATCAATCATTATAGAGCATGTTGCACATTTCAACCATCTATAATATCATTACCCAAGAGGTGACTAAATTTTCACAATGTGAGCCATAATTTCTACATATAGGACCATATGAATTATGACATGAGAGGAAATAAAAGAGTGGGATGCACTTTCATCAAACAAAAATTTCATAAGAGTGAAGTTCATAAGGATGGTACCTCGCAATGATGAATGAACATATTGATCCTTGGTGATTATTTTATCTACACCATAAAATTTCATACTAGGTCCTCCAAAATATTAATTTCATCCAAGTTGTTTTGGATTCAACAGCAGTATCGAGGTGTTCTTAGAATCACCCTGACTATCTTAGTTATAGGTCTTAGAACTATTCATACAAGATCAACCCATTTGAGAATAAGATACTTAAGGAATTTTGGATACATCTACGCCAATTTTTTTAGGGTGATATTACATTAACATATAAGGTGTCCCATTTCACCAAAATAGGGACACTTTAGAGATAGTTCTATATAATTATGTTTCTTTTGGTCCAACGATCCACATTGAAAACAACCTGGTGTAGTGCTGAAATATGGAGGAAAGTAAATCAATCTAGTCAAATAGTATTATGGTACCTTTCTTCCTTGAGAATAGGTTTTCCTTTTCCACTTGTTTCCATCATTGTAGTTTCCACTTGTACCCATATAGGTAAAATTAGTCCATGAACTATAAGATATTTCAATGTATTTTTATACCATAGTTTCTCTATTAATCAAATCTAAATAATCATAAATACATAATATTACTACTTTAGAGAGTATTTCTAAGTATAGATCTGCCTAAATGATTTGTTATTTTAGGTACTTTCTAGTGGTGAACTCTAGAGTGAAATAAACTATATTCATAAATATTTCTGAATACAACATGAAAAATTGATTTTCTTGATAAAGTGTAATGAAATCTATCATCCTTGTGATCTTGAAGGTATATGGTTAGAATTATTTTTTAAATAATTCCTCAAACCCTTTACGTTTAAGGTTATAGTTTTTTTAGTTTGAACAACTATGTCCTTCCATTTATGAATAAGGTCTTTGAGAATTTATACCACTATATTTACCTTGATATCGATTGAGGTACCTAGAAAATCAAAGATTCTTCTGATTCGACCATGTCATGCATCAACGTTTTATGATCCTGAATCCCTCTAAAATATTTGTGGATTATAATTTGGAAATTACAATGATATATTCTCATGAAATGGTTCCTAAATCTAATTTACCTTATAAATAGCTTAGAAGGATTGAACTATACTCTAGATAAGATGTTAATTCACATGTGTTACAGGTTGAACCACATTATCAGTAGTTTCCTCATATTGATTTGTTATCCATATCATTGTTTCCATTATTTATATAACCATAGAAGAGAATAACATTTAATAACTATATAGAAACCAAACTGAAGAATTAGGATATTCCAAATCATAAAAAACTAAATCATCACAACATAACTACAAAAATAATAAAGTATAACATGGATAATGAAATCATATTAGGAAGTCTCTCTATCAATGAATGATACTATACACTCATTGGTTAAACCCAAAATGATGAGGTGATGACATTTATAAATGTATGTATAAAACCCTTTTGTACCTGAACCACCCTGGTAACTTAAATCCCGGTGCAAGGAGGTTAGTTACACCTTTTATGCTCATCATTTCATGTTCTGACACATTTTACCTCTAGACCTACCATATTGATATAAGTATCATACCAAATTGATACCATTTTTAATATACCACTCCAAATCCATTGAATTTTGATGATGATGTAAGATCTCATGTCTATACAAGTTGGAAATTTTATAAGGAATTTGAATTTTCAGTTATTTGACAGGTAAATTTTTTATAGGACATTTGGAAAATAATTTTGAAAGATGGAACACCTCAAAATATGTTTTTAGACATGGAATGAGGCTCTAGAGGTGCCTCAGGTGTTTTGGAGAGCGTTGGGTTCTTTAGCTGACAAGTTAGGAGTTTTGGATATTTTTTACTTATAAGAACAATTTGGGAGAAAGTTTTAAGGTAAATATTGTGGAAAACTGATACTTAATGAAATTTTAGTTCATTTTATAAACAACATGGTTAGATTTCATGGGTCACATACTATTAAGGGAAAACTTTGTGACATCGAATAGGAAATTTTGTGAGTGTCTCAGAGGTTTCAAAGGTGGTTTCATAGTTGACACATGGTTTGGAAAACCATGTGGTCAATCCATGCGTAGTGCGATGACTTGGATAGTGGGAGCACACGATTAGACCTAGATTTGGATAAACATGTATATAAACCATGTGAATCATTAAAGGAAGTCAAATTACAATTTTTTCATCCTGATATTTTAAGAGTTAAACCCCCTCTTTCTCACTTTTTCCTCCCTCGCGTGAGCCGGCTCGCCTCCCCCTTTCTTATCTTTGTCTAAACCCCATCAAGAGGGTGTCTTATTGGGTTTTTTTAGAATTTTTGGATATGATATTCCTTTTTCTGTCCTCCATTTAACTCATTTTATCCTCATCCTAATTATTTGTTTTTTTTTTGTTTTGGGTTTTTATTCTGATTCTACTAGAGTATAGTGTAATCGGACAAGCATGATGGGGAATTCACTCTGCATAGGAATATGACATATTGGGATGTTTTCTACACTTATTTGTGTACTGTTTTATTGAGGTATGTCACCATAGTGAATTTTCAAGCTTTTAATCTTGAATTAAATTAAATTAATATCTTTTTTAAAAATTATGGTTATGGATTTTTCCCCGTTCGATGTTAGGGGTATGTCATAGGTTGTTGGTGAGCATTTGGTCACAGTTTCAGTATGACGAGATCAGCCAATGAGAATTTGGGAATTATAACTATTTTAAAAAGGTGGTTTAATTAATTATTATTTTTTGAGTTTAATTAATTAATTATAATTAATTAATTTGGGTTTTTTGGTTATGAGGCAAGGCCTTAGATTCCTTTGATGAGGTTGGACAAGCTTGGACATTCCTTGGCATCTGCTACTGGCCATTGATGAGAAAAATGGAAATATTGTAAAAGGTAGGTGCTCGACAGTAATTATGTGATCCTATTAAACCATTAATGGAAAGTGACCCTTAAATAAATGCATTATACAATTAAATTAATTAAATTTCTTAAATAAATAGATTAATTTTTATAAATGAAACAGATTCCTTAAACTGTATATATAGAAAAAATGTGTTAAGGGCCACTTCAGCCCCTTGGGAATCCACTCAATTCATATGGCTTCAAGTTAAGTATTAATTCATTTATTATTTAAATTGTAATTTAATAGATTTATATGTTTCTAAATGAAATAGTAATTCTTGAGGGATGTTCCTCCCTCAACTAATTTTACTACTGGGTGCCAAGGACACCTAAGACTCGACCCTACCGATCTATTACATCAGATGTCGGTTCCTCCAGAATCCTAAATGTGACCAATTAATAGGTTTCACATGGTTATAATCATATGTATATTTAAACTTATGTATCTTTTTTTATGACATGGATTTTATATTAATTTGGATGCTTGAAGGATAGAGATACATCTCTTCATTAATGCTTATGAATACTTGGATTCCTAGTGAGTTCAGGATCTAATATTTAATGTTATCATTACTGGAATACTTAGTTTATCTAGGATTGATCCTTATTTCAGGAAGAATAGAAGGTTACTGAGTGTAACTCATGAACCCCTATTAGTTATCATAACACCTAGTATTCCTCGCATGTTAAGATCCAGGTAGTGTAAGAGGTTACAGGGTGGCCTCATTTCTCCCAACAATTGGATGTTTTTGACAACCCCATGGCTGATGATTATCACCTTGATTTATTCCTAGGATACCCCCAAGAATCATTTGGACACAACATGATTGTATTGCATATGGTTTTCTAGGAATTGGCTATAGATACAATGATTGATGGATACCGAGTTATCATCTCGTATCGAGATAGTATTGATTATATATTAACTAAGGGTCATCCACTTAAAAATTCATTCTAGTTTCCTAAGTATTTATTTCCTATATACCAAGACCTAGTTTTATGACATTATACTAGAATAGGGAACATTAAGATATCATCTAGGTTATATTGGTTACTCACAACTTGAGTAGTATGACTAGGATGACTAGGATCCTACCTAGTTCTTTAAAAATTTCTTGTTCATACAAAGAATTCAAACTTATATTTAGTGGATCTAAGTATGAGTGATCCCAAGGTTAGGACTTATATCCCCTTGTGGTGATGTAGATTGTTCAAATACATATTTGATGTTGTCTGAAGCAGGTATGGTTGGACCTGGGTAGCTATCAGGCATGTGGTATGACATTAGTTATTTAATTTATTTTCAGTAGTTAAATGTTATTATTATTATTATTAAGTTTGGTAGTTCACATACACATTCATTTCTTTTACTGAATTTATATGGTATCACATTGGTGCTTCTCTACTGATTTGTTGTACTCACACCCTACTTGGGACACCATTTCACTCGAGTTCCCAAGAAGACATCCACTTGGTTGAAAGCATAGATTTAGATAAGGGTTGGGACTAATAAAATATGATTTCTTGAACATTTATAGGGATAATGGGATGTGTTTCAACTAGATATGTTATAGTGCTAGTGTTTTTATTTCCTTTTATTATGAGTTGTATTTCTAACCAGCCCATTTGGTGGTCATTGTATGTATGGAATAGTTATTCGGGCCCTTACCAAATTTCATTCATTACCAATTGTTTATATGTATCTACTTTCACATTAATTTTATTATTATGTTTTATCATTTTTATTTATTTTCACATTTTGGGCTACTCTGATATAATTTCATAGTCTCCCCATAGATATACCCTAGGACCTCTCTTCTATTCAGTAGCCTCTAGAATTTGGGGAGGCACACTTAAGGCCATGTGGTGACCTAACCTAGTTGTTGTTCATAGTAACCCAAGTGGGGTTTGGAAAAGTTGTACAGGATCTGTTAATTTCCTTTTATCTTACTAGTTGGGATATTGTCAATGATAGTATTAGGAATAGTTTGGATCCTATATTGGATATCAGATTGGTGCGTCGAGAAAACATATTTTGGTAATAATTCTAGCTTACGAAGGATATGGGATTTATGTTTTTGGTTTGAAATGTTATAGTTATTTATGATTTTTACTTCGAGAAATGCACTTGTGGTTTTGGATTCTATGATTTTTAATGTATTTATGGATCTTTTCCATTAGCAAGATACTAGTAATTAGATTTGACTCTTGGCCTATATAGGTAAGAGGTGACTCATGCATCATATCAAGCACATGAGATTTTAATGTTATGGGCATGCTAGTGTGTTCTTTTATTAATGACTGGGGATCATTTATTTAAAGTTTCAACAACTACTCATAGAGTGTTTTGTTGTATAATCACTTTGTGGTATTCTACTCAAATGAGACAAATTGTATATGTATTTTTTCTGATGGAAGGTTATGTAGATCTATAGTGATACATTTTATAATGAGAACGATGACTTAGTCTCAATACACAGGATGTGTAGTGACCCTTATGGGTTGGTAAGGAACACAGTTCCTAAGTATGGGACCCCTCCTGGGGAAATTTTACTTAGTATTTTTTATTTAATTTTCCAGTAACAACTTATATGGTGTTTTCCCACATCACTTGGAATGGAATTCTAATTAATTAAACTGTGTGTGGGTTTTTGACATGGATCATTTGGGATGATGTTGTGTGTGTATAGTTGACCCATGAGACTTAACCCTCTAAGGAGCATCCTCATATGTGGGTTCTCATAGAGGATAAATTCCTAGTAGGATAATTCTTGGTATGTGATTTTTTAAATGATTAAATAATTTGAATCCTCTCTTAATTAAATATATTTTTAATGGGTTTCTCTTAAATGGGATTAGAATTACAACTTAGAGGGAGTTTTACTCTATAATTTAGAATTGAAAAACTAATATCTGAACCCATAGATTCTTTTTTTAACCCTCATATGTCGATATTATCACTACATTCCTTTGAATTTTTCTATTTTTGAGTGGGTTATCGGGTACATTATATGTCTTGTAATAGTCAAGGAGAGAATGAGGATTTTTTTCTATGAATTATAATTAAAATAGGATATGACCTATATGTGGGTGCCCTAGTTGTGGGTATTGTTTTGAATATGATGTATTCATATGAGAAACCCTGTGAATTGGTGTTTGGGCATGTTTATGCCTTGGGTTATGAGATGGGTTCATGGATTCCGTCATGTGAGACTTGACCTTAATGAGAGGTTTGACCCACTATCCTGGTGGAAGAAACTTGTGGTCATGACATGGGAATAGATATGTAGGTATATGTGGTAGACCTAGATACCCTTAGTTCACCTCAAACCATAGTTATTTTACGGTTCATATATTTAGTGGAAACCCACAATAGGAATTATCCTAGGTTGGTGGTTTCATTTGAGGTAAATCACAAGTACATGATTCAGTGTATGAGACCAATACATAGATGGTGATTGAGGTTTTTTGCATTGGAATGATGATGCATTTTATTGTGAGTAATCACTTAGGGTGATTGTGTATTGATACTAGGTTCAATAGGTAGGAATTTATAGGTTCATGACACTATTAACCAATGGGTGTGTTGTTAGTAGTGTGGTCAGGACATGGGTTAATTCTTGTGACTGGAATGGAACTGATTGATTCCTAATAATTTGGTTGTTGTTGACATGACTTGGATGGAGGATGATCACCTGTGGTTCTTGGGAAATTCCAATTAGAAGGAGACCAATTGATGTATCATTAAACAAGTGAGGTATCAAATTTTAGAGAATAATTTCTAAGAATATTATAGGATATCAAGGATAATGTACCATAGAGCATGGTCTGCAGGGACTTGGTGGAATGTTACTCGCATTAGTTTGATTCATTAATTGGAAATAATGAAATCCATGAGTGGTCTGAGGATCCATGGAATTGGATGATACACTTATGGGCATAGTGACTTGGACCTTCGGATGGAATAAAGGAATTTACCATGTTATGAGGGTTGTCCTAGAAAGGTATTGGGTTCCCTGTAATGATTGACCTGATTCTAGAACTTTCCACACATTATCAAGAAGATGTGGTGTAAGCTTTTGACAGTAGATGAGTGTTCCTTGAGATAAGCTACATATGTTTGGTGTTGGAACCTGTTGGGGTGATTCTCATGAAGGATCAAGGTTTTCCATAACCATTAGTCTGATTGGTGATATATGTTATGTGGTTTTTTTTTATCCAGAGATTATTTTGGTAGTGCGATGGTGATGATTCTCTAAGGTGGGGAGTGGAACATTTCTCATGAGTGAGTGCCCCTCATGTGAGAAGGGTCGTAGCTATGGGACGAATCATTAGATGGTAATTTTGGAATTTTGATTCCACTGAATAGATGTAACCAAGATATACTATATTCCTTAGTGAATTACATGTACAAATTCAAATATGGTATTAGTGGAGTATGAGTGTGAGTTCCAGGATAAGGATTATTTTGGTAGAATATGGGTGGGTGTTAGATTATAGTTGTGTTGGTGCTCATGGTTTAGTATGGTGATAGAAATAGGCAGTATATAGTTTTTCCTAGAAATGTAATTGGAATTTAGGTACAATCTTCAGTGATAATGATTGGAAAATATTGGTATGCCTCTAGGAATTAAGGCCTCATGATCAGGTTCTGGTAACGTATCAGCAACTGAAGCTAAGAATTTTCTTGGAAGGTCGGATAGAGGAGTTTTGACTGATGTTATCACATGTAATTGGATGAAGTAATTTGGGAACTACATCATGAACATAATTTTAGATATGATATAAGCTCTTTAAACTTTGGTTGAGGCCTTTTGAGGAAAGTCTTATGTTGGGAATGGATGATGGAGGTGTTTCAGTTCTAACTTGGAACCTAAAAATGAGAATGTACGTGGGTGTTTTGATAGATTTTATTGTGGGTTAATGGGAGAGTCATCTATAAACCATTCCATGCACATCATAAAAATATGAGTGGTGTGTTTTGATAAGCAGTTCCAATAGTGGGTCGTGTTGTGACATGGAATTGGCCTTCTTGTAATAGGTCCTATGGTAGGGAGAACCATAGGAAAGTATATGAATGAGATGATGACATGGTTGTGTCAAGGGATATATGGCCTCAAGTAAGTTTCATATCAGTGTTTTAGAGTTGTATATGAGTGTCGTCTCGGCTTTTGGTGGCTTATGAACCGAAGATTAAAAGTAGAACTTGTGAATCACATTGGGAATTCAGAGATGGAATATGGCTGATTGAGAAAGAATTCATGACTGAGGTAGGTTGGGATAGTTTTTTGATGACCATCGAGGATTCTCAAGGATGATAAGTATTATTTTGAGGAATTTTTAAGATCATGTTTCCATACAAGTTATAAATTTCAAAATGAATTTGAATTTTCAAGTATTGGATGGTTTGAATTTTTATTAGAGATTCAGAATGGAATTCTAAAATTTGGAACACCTAAAAGTGATGTTTTTTAAACATGAAATGAAACTCATGAGGTTTTTTAGGTGTTTGGGTTAGCCTTAGTATATTTTTTTGATGTTTCGGGTGTTTTGGATAGTTTTGACCAAGGAGCGTGGTTTGGGTGCATGATTTAAGGGAAACCATATGAAACTCTAATGATTAATAAAATTTTAGTTTATTTTGTAAAGATAATGGTCAGATTTAATGGATGGAACATAGTTAAGTGAAAACCATGTGATATTTTAGAGTAATTCATAAGAGTGTTTCAGATGTTGTAGATATGGTTTCATGGTTGGCACATAGTTTGGAAAACCGTGTGGCCAAACTGTGTGGGTTGCAATGCCTTAAAAAGTGGGGGTGCATGGTTAGAGCATGATTTTTTCAATAGTTTGGCCAAACCATGAGACTCACTGAAGGAGGTAAAATTACTATTTTACCCTCCTAATATTTTAAGAGGGTATCCCCCTCTTTCTCCCCTTTTCCTCCCTCACACAAACCAAATCTCCACCCCTTTATTCTCCTCTACTAGCCTCATCAATGGGGTGTCTTAATTGGTGTTTTCCAGGCATTTTAAGGTATGATCTTCCTTTTAATATCCAATGTTGATCTCATCCTTCCCTCCACATAATTTTTGGTTTCTTGATTTAGGTATTTTTTCTAATTACACTAAATTATGGTGGAATTGGATGAGCACACTAGGGATTTAAATTTTTCTAGGAAGAGGACATCCTGAGATGTCATATTCACTTCGTCGCATTTCATTTCATTGAGGTATGTCACGACCATAAATTTTCAATATTTTGAGCTTAAATTAAATTAAATTCATATTTTTTTTGATGCTGATGTTTAGGTATTTCCACTTATTTTAGGGTAGGGGTATGCCACATGTTACTGGTGAATTTTTGTTTATAGTTCTGGTGTGATGAGATCAATTGATGATAATTTCGGCATTATGCCAATTTAAATAAAGAAGTTTAATTAATTAATTGTAATGTAATTATAATTAATTAATTTAAGTGGTTTGGATATGATGTTGGGCCTCAGATGACTTTGATAAGGTTGGAAGAGCATGGATAGTGCATGATAACTATTTTAGGCCCTAGATGATTAAAGTGGAAATATCCTAAAATTTATGTGGTTTTTCATACTTTCCCTTTAAGTAAATTACCTATGTGTATGTGTTGTATGATGTTCTTGGGTTTTACCATTAACAGTAAGGGGACCTTAAATAAATTATTTTTCAAGTAAATTAATTAAATAGATAAAATAAATAGATAAAATTCTTTAAAATGAAATATGTGCCTTAACCTTTATATATAGAGAAAAGTTCCATGGACCACTTCAGTCCCTTGGACACCAGCTTAATTCCTCAGTCATCATAGGTTTTGACCTTACCATATATGATAAGCTGAAAGTATATTTACATATTGGATAAATTTATTTAAGTTTTATTCATGATTTATTTGATAATTCATCAGGTTATTCTTTGTTTTTTTAGGAATTACCAATATTATACTCAAAGAAAGAAATGATGAAAATTTGAAAAAATAGGCTTTACATGCCTTGTATCAGTACACGATGTGTAGACCTCATTCACAACATGCTTACAAGGCCATAAACAAGCCTGTGAAGTCTTTACATTATGTGAATCTAGTACATGATGTGTATATACATTACACAATGTGAAGATTTCAAAGTTCATAATTCTACTAAAAGTGAATCACATACATGATGTGTAGAGATTGCATGTCATGCAAAGTTTGAAAGCTCATCCAGTCAAAGATATGAGCTGATTCTTCAGTGGGAATTGTGGATCCCAAATACATGATGTAAAACTAACTTACATGACATAAAAATGTCGGGAAAGAAGTCACTTAATCAAGTACACAATGTTCATGGATTACATGTCATGTACTTTTCTGGACTATTAATATTTGAGTGCTCCTCTGCATACAAAGATGATGAAAATTTTATTTTTCTCTCATTTTCTTCCATAATTTTCTTCCATAATTTTCTTCCATCTTCATCTTTTTTCATTATAGACCCATTTTAATTTATTAATTTAATTATTTTTTGAAATAATTTTAATTTTTTGGTGAATCTATATATATTCTATGCCCCTTCTACATATTTTGTGATTCTTCTTTCGTTTGATGTTTGTTTTCACCACTGATTGTTGTTCTCCATAAACACTTGCAATGTTATTCATTTTTTCTTCATTCACAGTGAGATTTTGATTGGATTTAAATTTTTTTCAATTGTTTGATCTTGATTATTAATTATTTTAATCTGGGATTTCTTCATTTTCAATTATTTCATGATTATGTGTATTATGTTTAGTATTTTTTTACTTTTTATCAATACCTCCATACATGGATAATCCTCCTAAGGTTAGGGGTTGTGAGTATAGGTGTTTATGAGCCTAATAAATCTATATATTGAACCTTGGTAACCCTATGGATAGTAAATAGGCTAATATTATTGTTCATCACATTCTTTTTAAAGACCTTGACCATGGGAAGTGAAATTGAATAAACCTAACCTAATTGGATTTGAGAAGAACTAGGACCATTAGAATGTGATTCTTTCTACATAAAATCTAAGAGAAATGCACCTAGGTTTTTAGATATACCCTAACCATGGGATAGTTGCATCATGGGTAGATCCAATTGGTTTGACCAAAACCAATTGGTGAATCTTTTACCACTTTGAAGCCTAATCCATAGGACTATCCAAAGATAAATATGAGATTATATTATTCCAAGATCCCTAAAATTGACCTTGATCCCTTCCTTTATTATCTGAATTAAATCCAAACTACTTACCTATAGTAAAAACCAAACCTGAAGAGTGAAAGTGAGGAATCCTTTTCAAGGATTTTTTGTGATTGGTTATTGGCCTGCCAGATAGTTATTCTTGTGGGTTTAAACCAGTACTTCCACTTTACTATGCCCTACTAGTGTGTAGTTTGGGACTATAAATTTCTAATCTGATATTTGCCCACAAAAATTCAATGACGCATGTGGGTGTGCCAAATTTTGGTGTTATTGTAGGAGATTACTATTTCTTAGGCATAGTGACCTTTATATTAACCTTGTATTACCTCACCCCATACCCTTTTCTTATTTTTTTACTTCCCATTTTAATTAGACACTTTTCTTCTTTAGGTGAACCTACAGCCCCCCCCCCTACTTATTTTAGGCTAGTGCATTATCTAGGGACCCTTAACTCACTCAAGAATCCTGCACACACAAGAAAAATTTCTTTTCAATCTTGATATTGATCAACAAATATCTTTACCCCATATCTTTACAATGGATGAGTATAATGATCTTGCACCACCACACCCCTAAAATATACAATATGCACCACATAGAAATTAGGGTGAGCAACCAGTGCATCAAGAGTACACCATTATGGATTATAGTTTTTCATCCATTAGTGGTGTTGTGCCCAACATTCTTCCCCACAAATTTAGGTGCACAATTTTTAGATTAATCTTGGACTCATTAACATGATCCAAAATATGGGTCAATTCAGTGGGCTTCAAAGTGAAGACCCCCATGAACAAATCTCTAATTTATTATAGGTCCATGATACCTTTCACAACCAAGGCATATCATCAGGTGCTATAAGACTCTATGTCTTCTCATTCTCCTTATGAATAAAACCAAGGATTAGATAAAGAGTTACACTACAAAAAAATAGTAGATTAACGGTGGTTTTTTAGAAGGGGTTATGCATAAGCCCCTATAAATTTATTTTAGAATGGGGGTTATGCACAAACCCCTATAACCATGAAATTTAGAGGGGGTTCATAACCCCCTCTAAATTTTTAGCATTTTTTTCTTTGTAATATTTGGTTGGATTTTAGATGTAGTTGTTTTAAAACCACCGTAAATTTAATAATTAGTGGCTCTATATGTTCAGTTGGATTTTAGAGTATATATATATATATATATATATATATATATATATATATATATTAGAGGCTATATATATAATATGTAATTTTTTAAAGGATATAGTGGGGGTTCACAACCCCCTCTAATATCTTAAATTAGAGGGGGTTCATGAACTATTGTTAATCCATTAGATTAGAGGGGTTTTAAAACCCCTTATAATTTAAGATATTAGAGGGGGTTGTAAACCCCATGTAATTTATGACATTTGAGGGAGTTTCAACCTCCCACTGATTCAATAAAATAGAGGGGGTTCATGAATGGTCGTTAATCCCTTTGATTTGAGGGGTTTTTTTACCCCATCTTAATTTTTATTTATTTTTTAAAATAAATCTCAAATAAATTCAAATTTTATAATATATATGTGGGTTTTCATGTGTGTGTGTGTACACACACACACATATATATATTACATAAAAAATTATATAAATGTATTTAAATTCATTATAAACACACACACACACACACATATATATATATATAAACACATTATACAAATACTTTAAATAAATACTAATACATATAAAAAATGTATGCATATATAAATATTGAAATACATAATATAAATGTAATTATAAATACATTTATTCAAATATATAAAATTTATATATGGTTTTCTAAATACCAAACATTTTAATTTTGATGTATATTATACATATATTATATTAAATACATTTTTATTGTATATTTGAGTATAAATATATTTATATTATATTATGTATATAAATAAATAAAATATAGATAAAACTAAATATATATATATACATTATATTATTATATTTATATTATATATATTATATTATAAATATTTTATTATATATAAATTTATATATATCATATAATTATTTTATATATATTTCATTATACCATATTAATTATAAATTGATTTTGTTTATATATAAATATTATTTAATTATATTATATATTTCCAATTATATGATTGTATTTAATTGTATTTGTATGTATATATAAATATAAATGTATAATTTTATGTACATTTATATATATATATATTTATTTATTTATTTATTATAAATTGTATTTCATATAATATTAATTATGTATAAAATAAAAAACATAAACATGTTATATAAATATATACAAAAATATAATTTCTATAAAAAATAAATCATATAAAACCCAAACATGTAGTTTTTATAATTTATATTACAACAATAATAAATATTTTTTTAAATAATATTTGTATGATTTTATATTATATATAATTAATATTATATGATATACAATTTATACAAATAACTATATATAAATGTACACAATATTATACAACTATATTTATTGAAATACATATATATTAATGTACATAATATTTGTTGATGCTCCTTTCCATCACAGAGACCAACGAATGGAAAAGGGGAATACCTTAAGCCCAATGAGGGTCACCCTTTGAAGAACATCAAAAATTGACAAAGGGATGAACCAGGAACTCATTTGATGGGCGTCGCGAAAGTATCATGTGTGCCACGCAAGTCACTTGTGCGCCACATATGGGTTGCGCAAGTCACTTGCATGCCCTATTTCTTTTATTCGCCCAAGGTTCCTAGTGGCCTATAAATAGCCCTTGTGGGGCCCCATTTTGAGGACAAATTTTTCAAAACTCAAATTCAAGATCTGGTCACCCAAGTCTTTGTCTGACGTCTTCTGAACACTTATTAGGTATTTCTTTACCTATAATGGAAGCTCTAAAGAGGAAGAATAAGGCCTAAGTGTTAGAACTCATCAATACTTGTGCGCCTAAGTGTTCATACCTTAAGGGAAATGGAAATACTTGTGTGCCACCTTTCCCTCTCAAGGGAACTTGTGCGCCAACCTCCTAGAAGCCTCTAGGGATGATACTAAGGGCTTGAGTTCAAAGTCACCCATGTATTACCCTATAGATTCTCTATTTCCCAAGGTAACTCATGTCGTGCAAGTCTACTTGCACGAAAAGGACTTGCACGCCAGAACAATACTTGTGAACCTTCTTCCTAGTCACCTCCTTTCCTCAAATCCACCTCTCTTCTTCAATACATAGCCATAAAAACCCTCTTCAAAGACATTTATGGCATGGTTCCTTTGTTGGCTTCCTTATCTGAGAGGAATTCATTGGGCATCCTTCTCAAGAGTAAGCCCCAATCATAATTTCCCTTAAATGGGCATCCTCCTCAGGAGTAATCCCCAGTCTTAATTTCTTTTGATTTGGGCTTCCTTCTCAGGAATAAAACTCAATCATAAGTCCCTCTTAATTTGGGTTTCCTTTTCAGGAGTACGTCCCGGGTTAAAATCCCAAATCTCCATAAAGTAAAAATACCTTTATGGGCCCTGCTCTTGGGAAGTCATACATACGTAAGCCCCACATCATTTCTTATGACTACATCTTTCATGGAACAATTGTCAAATTTACTGATACCTCTTGTTTCTCACACCGAGAATGACTCACGTGAGCTTAGAGTGTAAAAGTAATTACGACATCTCTCTTTAGGCCATTAATCATGCATAAACCTCATACTTCTTCACCCTAACTACGTGGAGTTTAATCTCTGCCTTAAAAGTAGAGTACGTAGGAAGCCTTTCTAAGGTTCAAGCCCATATTTCATTAATTCTTTTCCGTCCCATATGACATTAAAATATATCCTTATTATCGAACTACGTGGGTTCAGATTCCTTTTTAAACGAGGATACGTAGGTAGCCCATCTGCAGGTACGATCCCAACTCTAAAATAATCCCTGTCTTTTTGAATGACAATAAACTTCAAGTGCCCCACTAAGTGGCTTTAAAACCAGTATGGTCATCATAATGACCAAGATATTTCTATATAATGTATTAAAGGATACCATTGACTAAGAATATATAATTCATATGGATGATTCTCTATTGATGAAGAACCTAAAATACATATAAAATATTCTCTAAATCCCATACATATCAATCATTGATTGAAAAATCTAAATGAAAAAACTCATTTTCACGCTTGTTAAATTAATAAGGATTTGTGAACATAACTTAAATCTATAAGAGAGTCTTGGAGTAGAAAATAATTCCCTCCAAAAAGGTGTGATGAGTCTGACCTCCCATCCTCTCGACCAACGAGAATTCTTAAGCCTCATCAGTCCACAACTAATGATCATCTACCTTTGGAAAGTATGTCCAAATGGATATAGAATCATTGGATGTTTTCGGTTCTACTAATAAACCCGTTAGAAACCGATTGGAAAATTTAAACCTTAAAAAAACAAGGTCATCCCCATTTCCAGAAGAAACAAAAATGGTGAACCCAACTTGAATCCTTAAACAAGTTAAAATGATGTTTTACTTATTTTTTAGGCCCATATTAAATTCAATATGAGGGCCAACAAAGTAATCCAACACATATGTGTTCATCCAAAAGATGTTGTCTAGACAATATTATCTTGATTAAGTCTTTTATATCAAATGGGCGCTCTTTTCCAAGATCTCTCTGCAATACAGAAATGGCTTCTTTAAAGTTCACACCTATGAATGCCTCAGCTGCTACACCTATTGGATCCTCGTCCGCTCTGAGGAAAATATCACCTACTCAGCATCTTCAACTCTGGGTCTCGAATGCATTGGTGAGGGAATACCATCAACATGGTACCATCCTGACTCTGGAGGCCGCTCGACAAGCCCTCCAAGTTAATAACTCACCTTGGTTGTCCGGACAGCGACGACCAGTGGTCAAAAAGCAGGTGGTGCCAATCACCGTTTCTAACTATTTCGGGTTGTTATCCCTGGAACGCAACAACCAGTCCCTCCCATATTATAGGGAGGTGAATGAAGATTTCACTCAAGGCTTTAGTTCAAGAATACATGTTTCCTTCCTGAGGGATCCCACCAACAATCACTACCAGACTCGTGCGGTAGTGCACACTCAACATAATGAGGGTATCATCTCAAGGGGTTCGGCTCATGTCCCTCATACCCGAGCATTCAAGATGAACCATCAGAGGTGAAATTTCGCCAACAGGGAGAAGGTTCTTATTTCTACCCCCTACGGAGAAGTCCATCAATCTAACTTGATGGAAAACAACAAGCGGGCATATACACCCATCTGTCCTGATTTCACTGCCCAGCAGACCCGTTTGGTAGTAACACATAAATCCCGCTAGGCAATTCTGGTGGAGTACAATAGGCAGGAACATACAACTATTTATAAATTATCAGCCAGTTAGTAGGCACGTCTGACTACAACCAAACAAGCTCGCCAATCAAATGTGCTGACCACCTGTAAACAGACACATACACCTGCTTACACTCATCAATTCTTCTAGTATTCTAGTCTACCAGTATTGAAGAAATTTCATCAATCATATTTGGTGGAGAACAATCAGTAGGAATATACACCTGCAATTCATCAAGATAACCAACAGTATCATTTGGTAGCACCTGGATATGTCAATTGGAAAGCTCCAATGACAAGCAGGAGGCAGACACAACTTTCTTCCCCCACCCATGAGTACTATCTGAATTCACTGACAGGAAAAGGAGGACTGGAGAAAGAACACACACCTACTCCAAGCACGGAATGGATATATATTCCCATTCCAGAAGCTGAAGTCACCAAGAACATTCCAAAAATGGTGAAAGAGCAGAATCAAATCTCTTCCCATATTCTGGATACCTGTTAGAATATTATAACAACTTCAGTGACATCACAGGGAAAGAAACATAAATATATCCATATCAGTGGAGTGACTCATCAACATGTCACCCTAGAGCAAATACGCACCTCTGTTCCAGTCCATGAGGGTCATGGGTCATACTCTCCTGTGTCATACGGACAATCAAGTTGGGTACATACACCCGATTTAAATGAAGATAATCAGCCTAACCTGAACATTTATCCTGAGTAGGCACATACACCTGCCCATTATAACCACTTTCATCAAAAAGTGGGTTCCAAAGTGAGTAATAAGGCGTCTAAGAAAAAGGCCCATCCAGTATAGTTGAAAGATCAAGAGCCAATCTGCAATAAAGCCCTGCTCAATGCTGGAGTTCTTGAAGCCCTTAGACAATTGTCTGTTGCAACTAAAGATTCTACTCCCTCATTTCTAGATTCCGGAAGTAACAAAAATAATTCCAAAGGTCTTCATCAGACACTTCCTCATGAAGGCTTTCTTCATCACAATTCAGTCAATCTCAAAGTATTATCTTTAGATGAAAGCCACGATAACCCTCTGTGTGGCCAGAAAACCAAGGAGCAAGAGGATTCATCTTTTTCTGTAACCCAACATGGTGGTTCTCCCCATGATGATGATTAATTTAGCTGTGAAAGTCTTCTCCGCAGTAGTAATTCGCATTTCCTAGAAAATTCTTTAATAGAAAATGCAGTAATGAGAAATCCCTCTTATCTTGAGTAACATGCAAATGTGAAGCTAATCATATTGATGCCTTACTTATAGTAGGTGAAGTAATTTCTCAATCCGAAGATAGCCTGGGGTGTAGGTCATTCTTCGAGCCACCCCTGGTTTATTAATCTTCTAATTTGACAAATGAATTCTCTACCAATCTTGTGGAATCTAATAAAGCAACAAAGAAGAACTAGCTTTGGTCCAATTAGGTACAATAACCTTCATCGAATGACAAAGAGGAAGTGATGAATATGAGAAAACATCTGGCGAAAGGTGAAATACCAGTCATGTTTTGGCCTTTGGCTGACTTTCAGTATGATATTCCAGTTTCATTGATAGAATATTGTATTCATGATATTCATCTCAACATATGGAAAACTCTTTGTCACTTAAAAGCGAAAATATTATCTTATGATGAATATCAAAATCATGTCAAGATAATAGAAGGATTTCAACGCCAAATTGACTTGGAATTTCTCTCAGTTTCCCGATATCCAAAGGTTGAAAAGCAACAGAGATCCCTTCAGCGTTCATGCCTTGGAGCGTTGAAAAGGTTGCACCAGTTAATTACCAATGCCCCATCTGGTATTCATATTAGGGGATGGGGTGTTCATGGAGAATTTCATTTCACTATCTCTCCAGTCAACAAAGCCCTCCAAAATTGGTCTCATGCAATGTTATTACCCATGGATGGCCACATCTAACTGGTTTTGTGCGTAATCAAAGGCTTGCTCAAGAATAGGCCTCAACTAGTTCTTCCCAAAGTCAGGTATATAAAGAACAAGTTGTCGAATTACTCTTGCATCATGAAAATGAGAATATCAAACAGGCTTCTCGTTTAGAGAAAGCACATCATTAGGTGATAGAGGTGTCAGAAATAATCAAGTGGTCATCTGAGCCATGTGATTTGAGTGGATGTAGGTTGATGCATCTGGCCAATTTTTGGACTAAAATCCACAAAACCAGGAGGGCTTTTAAGAAAGTTTCAAATGTAGCAGCTCAAGAGCCACCTTATCTTTCTAGGCTGGGGACTCTTTTAATACAACCCTTGGAATCAACAGATAGGATTCGAGAAGTTGAGCAGGAAAATAATAACATCCCCAATCCACCAGACTAGGGAATTTTTCAAATTCTCAATCACTCCCTCAATGGAAGTCAGTATTCTCTCGATTAGGGAAGAATCCACAAGAGGAATGCAGAGCTAAATTATCAGGAGATTTCCTCCAAATTATGGTTCATCAAGAAGTTCCTGAGGGATCAACCAAACAAAAGGAAATATCTCATAAAGGACATGGAAGAAGACAGTATCATAGAAGCACTTACAGAAGAAATGCAATGCATTATGCATCGATAAATTTCATCAATGCCATTTTCACTAATACCCCAGAACATGAGGCTCACTCAGAGGGATCACATGAAGAAGTTCATGTTCAAGAAGTTGTACACACAGAAACGAATGAAGGAGGTGTGCGTACTAGAAGACAGAGGGTTACCGAGGGGTAAGACATTTATTTAGGTAATTCCCTTCTGTACTCCAGAAAGGAACATACCAATGAAAAGGGTAAAGGTCGGGTTACATTACACCCTTCCTTTGGAGAAGGCCAATCATTTTCATTAGAGGAAAGTTTCACACAACAAGAAGAAGAAATGAAGGAATTAAGGAGGTTAAATGCAGAACTACTTCTAGGTAGTCTTCCTCCTAAGCATGCTGGAGTTAATCAATCAAGGGAATTTTTTGCAGCTACTAGGATGGATCAAGAATATCCCCCTTTACAAGTACACCCTCACAGGTCCGATCCTATGGGTCATACGCAACAGAAAACAGCAATAATACCATCAGTGGCAGTACCGATCTCCACACCCATCCAAACTCCAGTTATTGCACCTGCTCAGGTCCAAGCTCAACCAGATGTTTCTCAAAAATTAATGACTAACATCGAGTCATTAACAGCTTAGTTAGAAGCTATGGAAGGAAATCACACACAAGTTCAACCAGAAAAGAGAGCTTACCCTGAATGGGTAGATGCAATCCCTCCCCCATCAAATTTTGCGAATACCATATTCCAAATTTTTAATGGTTCGAGAGATCCACAACAACACTTAACACATTTTTTTCTCGTTGTGATCTTATGATGGGAACTCCTCAAAAACAAGAAGTAGTTAAGCTCAGGTGTTTTGTGCAATCATTACAAGGACCTACTTTTTTCCGGTATAGAAGTTTGTAATCTCAGTCAATTACTGGGTGGGAAGATCTCCGTCAAAGATTTTTTTCTTCAATTTAGATCAACATTTCCAAAGACCACAATTTTTGATCTTACCAATTGTAAGCAAAGGTAAAATGAAAGAGTTTCAGATTTCATTGATCGATGGAAGGGATTAAAATATTCCTTAAATTTAGCACTCCCTCAAGAAAAATTGTTGCCAATCTGTGTGGAAAATTTGCATGATGAATTACGCACACCATTGATCCCTATGAAATACATAGGAGGGTTTTGAGACCTTACTTCAGTCGCTCAGTAGATCAAAGACTCTCTTAAAAAGATTAAGGCTAAAACTCATGTAATTACATCAGTTCCAGGAAGGACAATAGGGAAAGCATAGACTGCTACAATTACACTTAAACAAGCACATGTTCCTACTTCCACTTCAAAACCTTTGTCATATCTAAGGGCTCCACCTATTGAGTGTCAATAACAACGGCCGCTTCGTCAAGATAATCAAAGAGATCAAAGGCTGAAACAGTTTGAAGATTTGAAGAACAAAGTTTATTCTTTCCGGAATGAACAAGTTCCTGGCTACTTCATCTCAACTCTGGAAAATAATCTGGTTCAGTTTCCAAGTACCAAAAGCTCAAATAATAAAGGATATGAAGACCTCCCCAACTATTTCCCATTTCATCAGATGTTGGGGAATCCCATTAGGGAGTTTTTTATCTTCAATGACCTCCTGAAAAAGATGGTGGACTCTGGACAGGTAAAACTGAAAGGTTCTTCAACCCAGGTAGCATGTGTTACTGCTACTGATCTAGAGGAAGAAGGTGAGTGGCATGAAGTCAAAAGTAAGAATGCGCAGAAATATGATGATTGGATGGTCAAGAAAATGATCAACCAAACTCATTCCATTTTACGAACACAATTGAATCAACCAATTGTGTCTTATACTATGAATTCCACAGCAAAATCCCCTTCATCAGAAGGAAAATATTCAAAGCAGCAGCATAATTTGAAGAAAGAAGAGCAATCAGAAGAAGACGAGTTCGTGTCAAAGCCTAAATCATCTTTGACTCTGGCAGATTTATGACATCTGCTTCAAAAGCATAGGCACCACCCCACGAAAAGGCACAGCCTGAACTGGATAATCAGGTAGAATCTTCATCATATGAAGAATTAATCTTTGATTATGTTAAAATGATTAATTTCATAGATCCTTATTCCAATAACAGTTTCAATCATGATGAGTCTAAATTCCCTGTATCTAACCGAGGAGTTAGAGGAAGAGAAAGAGGTCTAGGATATAGGGGAAGACGTGGATATTCTAGAAGCCACTATTTCAATCCTACCCATGCTAAAACTGTATATGTGGAAGAAACTCGTGGAAAAACCCTTCAGCGGGCTCAACAGGAAAAAGAAAGTTCTTCCACGGATGGAAGATTCGGTCCTGGAGCAGTTATTTTAGAGGATCGGTTAGAGGTTACACCTTCTTCCTCTTAGAAAATAAATAGACCTAGTCGGTCTAATCTGTCGGAGCCAGGAGTATTTCCAACTCCTAGCCCGATACGTGATGCATCTACTTCTAAATCATCAACTTCTAAGGCACCTGCAAAACCACATTTTCGTGATGGGAAATGCAAACCTTTGGACCAAAAGTATAATGTTTTAAAACATTTGGCCCAAGTACCAGAAAAGTTATCAATTTTGGATGCCTTGAATCTATCAAAAGATCTTCGGGAGGCGCTCATTGAGGCTTTGTCAAGTCCTCAAGAATTCGAAACTAAAATTGTTGCAGCTGAGGTTTACCATATAGAAAATGATCTTGTATAATTCCATGCAGTGATATATTTTATAGATGAAGATGGAGATTATTTTGTACATGGACATATCAGACCTTTGTATCTATCAGGAAAAGTCAATAATATAGACATCCGAAGAGCTTTCATTGATAATGGATCAGGAGTCAATCTCATTCCTATTTGTACACTCCATCGATTGGGCCTCACCGAATCTGATTTATCTCCTTCTATTTTGATGTTGCAAGGATACGATAAGAATGAACAAGAACCTTTGGGTGAAATTACACTCAGAATTTAGTTTGGAGACATTGTTTCTAATTCATATTTCATGGTTGTTCGTCAGGACACAGCTTTCAACATTTGGCTTGGAATACCTTGGTTACATCAACACGCAGTCATACCTTCGTCATTCCATCAATGTCTCAAATATTGTTTCAATGGTCAAATTGGGATATTTTATGGTGATAAATCCCCATTATAAACATGTGAATATCAATACATTGAAGCATAGTTTTATCACATGGAAGGAAAGGAAAAATCCACAGCGAAGAAGGTCACCAAAAATAATGCTCCATATGGTTTGGAAAAGATTTCAGTAAACCCATTAATACATGTGAGTACAGATTATGTGTTGCCTATCAGTCAAATTGACGAGATAGACCCAAATCCAAACACTCTTATGAAAACTTCCATAATGTCAATTATAGAAATCGAGCCAGACAGCATGAGAGAAATTGTTGATTAGCAAAGCAATGATGAAATCTTAAATGGAGATGTCTTCATTTCATCCGCTGAAATACAAAAATTCTATACTTCATCAACCAGGCCATAAGAAGTTATAGAAATACAAGAGGAAAATAATTATGTTGACTCTCAATCCATCATCTCCTCTCTATCAACCCAGGAAGACCCTTCATCATCAATAGGGTCATAAATGGTAGCCTCTTATTCAAAATGTTCATATTTTAACTTCTCTCCTAATCATGGAAATTCTGCTTCGTCATATACTCTGAAAGTAGAAGCAGAAGAAGTAACACATATTGAAGAAGAAGAGGAAGATCTCAGGGTTGCTCCTCCATCATTTGAAGAGGGTATCTCTACCACTGTGGATAAACTCAAAGAAATAAATATTGGTACAAAAGAAGATCCACGCCCCACTTTAATTAGTGTGGTCAGGACTCTTGAAGAGAAAGAAATGTATACTTCATTTTTAAAGAAAAATCAAGATGTATTTTCTTAGAATTATACAAAAATGCCAGATCTTGATCCCGATGTTTCCACTCATCATTTCGGTTTTCCAGAAGAACATCGAGGATTCAAGCAAGCCGCAAGAAGAACACACCCAACTTATGCCTCCAAATTGAAGCTGAAGTTGATAAGATTATCAAAGCTAACTTCTTAAGAGAAGTTTAGTATCCCAAATGTCTAGCTAATATTGTCCCTGTGAAAAAGAAGAATGGAAAAATTAGAGTTTTCATTGAATTAAGAGATCTTAATCAGTATTTTCCCAAAGATGATTTTTCAGTTCCGATCACAGAACTCTTAATTGATTCAACAGCTGGCTACAAAGATCTTTCCTTCATGGATGGTTATTATGGGTACAATCAAATACAAATGGCCCCAGAGGATGAGGATTATACATCTTTCAGATCTCCTCAAGGTGTTTTTTTCTATCAGTTAATGCCCTTTGGCCTGAAAAATACAGGTGAAATGTATCAATGTGCCTTGCATCATATCTTCAAACCCTTTTTAGGGAAATTTGTTGAATGTTATGTAGATGATTTGGTGGTTAAATATAGAAAATGTTCTAGTCACTTGGACAATCTGGAAATCATATTCAACAAACTTCAACAACACAATTTGAAGATGAACCACTTGAAATGTGCTTTCGGGGTAACCTCAGGAAAATTTCTCGGATTTGTTATATGCCATCGTGGTATCGAAGTTGATCCTGAGAAGAAAAAATCAATCCTTGGTATGTCACCTCCTCTAAATTTGAAATAATTAAGAGGACTTCAAGGAAACTTGGCCTATATCTGGCGTTTCATCGCCAATTTGGCAGGCAAGTGTTTACCCTTCAACAAATTAATGAAGAAGGGAGTCACCTACCAATAGACTGAAGAATGTCAAAAAGAATTCAATATTATCAAGAGATATCTATTGAGTCCACTGGTATTAATGACACCCATTGAAGGAAGGCCACTTATTCTCTATGTGATAGCTTTAGAGCGATCATTGGGTGCCTTCCTTTCCCAAAAGAATGATGTTGGGAATGAAAACAGCCTTTATTATCTCAGTCGGACTATGCTTGAGGCAGAAACTTGATATTAAAGTATTGAAAAGTGCTACCTAGAATTAATCTTTATTGTTCAGAAATTGAGACACTACCTACAACATCATGAGGTACAATTAGTATCTCGCAATAAGCCGCTCAAATTTATCCTTAGTTTTCCAATGCTTGTAGGATGTCTGGTAAAGTGGGCAGTTATTTTGCATCAGTTTTATATCTAGTATGTGTCTCAAAAGAAAATAAAGGGCCAATCTCTGTCTGATTTCCTTGTTGAACACCCATTTGTAGAAGATACAACTTTAAATATTGAACTTATTGATGAGGAAGTCTTCTCTATTCAAGATAATCCTCAAACATGGGAAATGTACTTTGATGATTTCTCCAGAAGTCTAATAGGGAAGAAAATGGAAGATCCTAAATTCAACAAAGTTGGGTTAGGAATCGTGCTTGTTTCCCCAGAAAAGGAAGTGTTACCCTATTCCTTCTTATTGTTGGAAGGCTGTACAAATAATGAAGCAGAATATCAATCTCTCATCGTAGGCTTGGAATTGGCGCTTCAGGCACAGGTGAATCACTTGAGGGTAAAAGTTGATTCAGATTTGGTAATAAAACAAATCAATGAGGATTATTCCATCATAAAAGAAGAGTTAATCCCTTTGTGTGATTATGTCAAAGAGTTAATGGAAGAATTTCCCCCGGAACCGACATTTTCTTATGTCCCATGATCACAAAATTCCCAAGCTGATGCACTGGATAATGTAGCCATAGCCCTAGTAGATCCAAATCGGGATGAAACAATCATCTGTATTGCCCATCGTCATGTAGTTTCATCTTTTGTTCAAATCAGAACAAAGGAAATCAATGAAATCAGTCCCATTTCTGAACCATATAGTCATACTACATGATGGATGACACCTATCATGGAATACCTTAAAAATGGAACACTCCCACATGATAGAGCTAGGAAAGAACAAGTCTGGCGACGTGTGGTCAATTTTACTCTTTATGATAGCTCAGATCACCAAAAAAAATCTCTACAAGTGAGGTTTTGATGGAATTATTTTCATATGTATTGATAGTGAAGTGACAATGGATGTCATGAGTGAAGTTCATGCAGGAGTTTGTGGTGCCCACCAGTCTGGACATAGAATTTCTGGTTAAATTTGAAGGCTTGGATACTTTTGGCCTTCAATGATACAAGATTGTGTTGATTTCACTAAGAAGTGTCATTCTTTCCAAGCATGTGCCAACTTCATTCATCAACCCCCAGAGTTGCTTCATACAGCTAAATACTCATGGCCATTTTCCACATGGGGAATGTATGTAGTAGGACCTTATCCTCCGGCTACATCCAAGCAGTTTAAGTATATTCTTACTACTACTGACTTATTTTCCAAATGGGTAGAGGCAATACCTCTCAAATAAGTTAGTTATAAAGGAATTTTTAGCTTCCTCAAGTCTAACATCATTACCATATTTGGTGTCCCTCATACCATATTGACGGACAATGGCACCAACTTTTGTTCATCTGAGGTGAGAAAGTTGTATCAAGAATACAACATCAAATCCAATCATTCATCTCAGTATCATGTAGCGGACAATGGCCAGATAGAAGCCTTCAATAAGATTCATTCAAACATATAGCAAAAGGTGGTGGATAAAGATAAGAAATCATGGCCTGATAAACTTTTTCATGCTTTTTGGTCTTATAGGACCACCACCTACACTGCTATGCAGTCAACTCCATATTCATTGGTATATGGAACAGAAGCAGTCTTTCCCATTGAGGTTTAATTACCTTCGCTCAGAGTAGCCATTTGTGATCAGTTATCTATAGATGAACAATCTCAGAAGCGATTTGATGAATTGGAATGATTAGATGAAAAAAGATTTTTCACCCTACACCACTTGGAATTCTATCAGAATCGAATAGCACGAGCTTTCAATAAAAAAGTTCATCTTTGTTAATTCATTAAAGGAGAATTGGTATTGATCCTTAGAACCCCAATGATGCCAGGAAAGAAACCTCCAAAGCTTGAGCCAAAGTGGGAAGGACCTTATTTAAAACATAAGGTCTACTCCAATGGAGCTTATTCTTTAATCTCAATGGATATAGAACTCATTACAACTCCAACCAATGAAATATTCTTGAAGAATTATTTTTTGTAACAAAAATACACCCTTTAGTCCTTACTGCAAGACTTTAAACTACATGGTCCCTTTAGTCCTTACTGCAAGACTTTAAACTGCATGGTCCCTTTAGTCCTCACTGCAATACTTTAAACTGAATGGTCCCTTTATCGTCCAACATGATGTTAAATTATGTCCCCTTTGTTGTCCAACATGTTAAACTGCAAAGCACCCCATGTCTGTAACACATGACATTTAAACTGTGAAACAATCCCTTATACGTCCTACATGACATTAAACTATGCACATGTCCTGCAAGACGTTAAACTACAATACGTCCCAGCTACATGATGCTAAATTGTACAGCACCCTTTTGTCCCACATGACATTAAACTATGCATTGTTAGGGTTGTTGTTACCTCTTGTTTCTCACACCGAGTATGACTCATGTGAGCTTAGAGTAAGCTTCAACCATAACACCCTCTCTGGGCCGCTAACCACGCGTAACTCCCAACACTATCTTCGTGTTGTCCTCAAGTACAACTCGATCACCAATTCATTCTCAATAGAACTATGCAGACTTTGATCCTTGCCTTTTAGGCTGGGTACATAGGAAATCTCCTGAGTTTCAATCCCAATACCAATATCTTCACATCGGTTCACCTCTATCTCATACGATGTTGATCTGTGAAGACCCCCCCCCCCAAAACAATATATTCACATTGGTTCATCATCGTCCTTTCTATATGATGTTAAAATATACAGTCCCCCATTGTCTGCAAGACATTAAACTGCATAGAAATACATCCAAGCTACATGACGTTAAACAATGCAACACCAGTCCATGCATATGACCTTAAACTATTCGCACTTTTTCCCTGTACGACAATAAACTACAATAGTCTCTGACACCCTCACCTGAGAGGGAATAATTATTGACATTGATCTCCAATCATGTTATATTCCAAGGACTATGTGCATACATGGCAATTCCTGAACCTTTAATCTTGGATCCAACCATCATTGCACTAAAGTCTCCTTTCACCCTTCACATGTACGAACCAAATCTGTACAGAGGGTATTTCAAGAACTACATATGGCTTGATTCCCATCCTTATGGGATATGTAGGAACGTTCGAGAATCCCTTGAACCCAGCCCCAAGTATTTGGGCCTAAAACCAACTCCACTGTTAGTCCCTTGGATGAAAATTCCCCCTACGAGTACATGAATGTGTTATGAAAACCCTGGCCCTTATTCACATTAGGTTTATAACAAACACACAATGTGTTTTCCTCATTATGGTCAGAACTCTATGACCCTAAACTAAGATCTCCTATGATCTCATCCCACATAACGTTAAACTGTATTTAAAGAACTACGTATGGCTTGATTCTCATCCTAATGAGATATGTAGTGAAGTCCAGCATCTCAATTCAAGACCCAGCCACAACATGATTATAGTCAGCATTAGTCTATGTATCTCCTTCATGCATTAGACAATACCCATTTTTATGTGTCATAATCCTAACCTTAAATACTTACAGATCTCCATAACCCTTTTCTTGACTTCTGGTCACAAAATTTCTGATACCCAGGAATTATTTTTCCTGACCATGCAGCATGTGCCCTTAAGCCTCCTTGCATAAATAGTCTATATAATAGACCTATCAGCCAAAAGATGCTATTATTTGACTATGCAGCCAATTCCCTTAAGTGGCCCTGCATAATTCAAACCTCCTAACGGGTTTCTCAAATAGTGGTAACTTCATTCTTATGAGGAAAACATCTTTTTTCCTTATTGTTCTTAACGAAGATATGTAGGGATCTGTAAAAATAGTTATCCTTAACATATTTGTACCATACTCTTTTTCATGATCTGAAAGTATTCAAGTCTATGATTTATATTTCCCTTCCCTAAGTTTGGGTTAGACCTTCGCAGGAGTGACATTCATCCAATTCTTTGACAATCTTGATTGGAAATATCCTCTCTATATTCAAGTACCTCTCTCCATACAGCAGACTCTGTGCTTTGGAAAATTTGAATCTCCATAAACTTCCACTGGATTTTAGCAATAGAAAAGTAAAATTTCTGAGAGTTCCTTTTCCTGACTATGAAGCATGTTCCCCTAGGTGGCCTTGCATAAGTAGTCTACATAACGGACCTGTCAGCCAAAAGATACTATTATTTGACTATGCTGCCAATGCCCTTAAGTTTCCCTGCATAATTCAACCCCCTAACGGGTTTGTTAAATAGTGGTAACTTCACTCTTAGGAAATACTTCATCTAATTCCTTTTAGCCCTTTTTTCATATCGTCCCTTAGATTCAAAATTTATTAAGTCATATTTTACTTTGTTTACCCTATACTTGAATGTGGTAATATGTTTTCAAACAAATTATCAAGGAATTGAGTCAATTTTAATCCATTCAGACAAAGCTATTTGAACTTAAACATTATCCTTTTTATGTCCTACATGCATGACTTTAAACTTCCAACAAAAGATAGGGTACTCATTAAATTGGGAACTTGTAAAAGGAACTCTGAACAAAAGTCGAGTCCCGGCTCGCTAAACATACATATTGTACGATTTAGGCAATATTGAGCAACAAAAGATGAAAAGTTTGTGGCGTTGTTTGTATAATCCTTGCGAAAATCAAACAATTCTTACTAGGCCCATTGGCTTAGGTAAAAAAATAATAATAATATAATTATTTATCAAGATAATGTAGGTACAAATGATTGAAGATGAAATTTCTTTTTTCATTGATGCACAGGATTAGAACAACATACATAGATTGGAGTATCTTCTCTATTTTCAAGAATTACAAGAGGCTTTCAACATAAATTTTCATTTGATTTACGACATCCCAAGATTCATCAGCATCCACTTGAAGTTCATTCACTCGACCAGCTTCACTCTTTTCAGGTTGATGGAGTGCCTTCTTGGCATCTGCGATGGCTTTCATACCATTCATTTGGACTCTTTCCAATGAATTGTTAAGCTGGTCAAGTTGCCCAGTAACGGCATCTAAATATTGATGAAGATGCATCTGGTGGACAAATTTCTCCTTGATCTTATGCTTCATCTCCTTCAGCTTTGCAGCATGATCAGCCTCAGCTCGGGACACCGCAGCCTCGAATTCGCCGATATTGGTCAACAACCTTGGTCTGGTCAGATCTTGACGGCACTTTTTCTCCTGCTCCCTCCTTAATATGACTTGTTTCATCACAGTATGGATCTCTTGATATCCAAAACTACCAAGTCCCAGCATGACGAACAAAGATGAAAATCACGGGATCTTCAAAGATATCTCTTAAAGAGTCACTTTAGATATGATCTTCCATATATTCTTCCATGCCTTGCGACGTGAGAATTGGAGCACCTTTTGAACCTCTGGATCTTATTCAGCATCACTATCATAGGGGGGAATATAGTCCAGGATTAATTCACTTAAGGAAGTGCCATGTTCTGCTCCTTCCCCCCTGACCCTTGGTACTTCACTTTCTACTCCCGTTGGGGCTGAGGCTGATACTTCACCTCTGGATCTAGCCAAAGAAATTGAAAGCCCAAAATAGTCAATTAAAAGCTTTGGTCAGCTCAAAAGGATAGAAAAATTTGATTATCTATCTTGAAAATTAAATACAGCCACAAATATTATCATCTTTTACCCAACGGTAGATCAGCAGCATGAGAAGGCTCCTCCCCATCTTTCCTAGCTTCAACAGGATTTTTAGGATGGATTTCAGGAAGCTCGGTCGGGTTAAGCTCCACTTGAGCTAGCGTCTCTATAATGATAGGGTTGTATCTACCCCCTTCAGGCATCGGCAGATCAGCAGCTTGCTCAGACAGAACTGCACATTTCAATGAATCATGGTCAAAGATGTAATAAATAAAATTTAATATGATGAAGGATAACACTCACGTCCAAAATCTTCTAAATCACATGGTAATTTAACAAGATCTTAAATTTCTTCAAAAGATGCACCAAGTTTCATCATTTCATCCAGTGATATCTTAGATTACTGGTTAGTCTCACCAGTAGGAGCATTTGACATGTCTTCTCAATGACCCTCCTCCAACGACCTTCGACCCCAAACAGCTTCCTCTTAGAAAATTGTGGATTCAGTTGTAGTGGTCACCAAATGTTCTGGTGCAGGTGTTGAACCTAAAGCATCACAGAATGGAAGTCAGTTGATGTCTTCATTCAACGCTCTATGAAGTATTATTAATTTACCAGAAGCAGGCTCTTCTCTCCTTGTAGTAGCAACAGGAGCAATATTGGGAATAGAAGCTGGATCTTCTTCTCTCCTCATTTCTTCAGGAGTAGCCAGGTTAGCATGAATTTGAAACTGTTCACCAGCACCCTCTGTCATCCTTAGAGGAGGGTCAGTCCTCTCCCTCAAAGGGGAAATTGAATAATCCCTTGCAGTCCCAAGAAGTATGAATAATCTTTTCATGAGTTAGGATTCATGACTATCCGAAGGACTTACCACTTCTGATGAAGCATTTAGTTGTGGACTTCTTCCTTCGATGCCTTTAATTCTTTGACTTTTTGGGTATGTTGAAATCATCACCTCCAAATACAGGTATTAGTGAGTGAAAATCCTTTTCTAACTCATCGTACATGGATTTCCTGCCTGGAGATACCTCTTCTGGCTCACGAGGTGATTCATCAGCTTCAAGAGTGGTGCCACCAGGGTTTTACTGAAGAGAAGGGACCTCAGTAGTTCCTTTCTTAACAAGCTGTAGGATGAAGAAATTAATTTCCCTAAGTAACAAAGATTTGACTAAAATTAAGTTGCAAATAAAATAAGGAAAGAAATTTACATCTTCAAGAGCCACGTAATCATGCCACTCCCCGTCTACTGAAGCACCAATCCCCTCAGTGGTACCACGATTCATCATTTCCTTCACTTGCTTGGTAATAGGAATGGAATAATCGGTGTCATATATGAGCATTTCCAGTTCTCTGATGTAAGCTTGCACTTCATCGAGGTTATCCTCAAAGAAAATATCAACATAAGCCCAGAGATTCCCCACTCTAGGGATAAGTATCCCTTCACATAAGTCCGTCCAGGAGGTTTTAGAATCACAATATAAACTCTGCCATGTCTGGATAGCCTCTGGTCATAAATATTTAGCATGTGCACCAGAAGGCCGTGAGGAGGGTCCTACAATCTAGGACTTCAAATTCTTCCCAACTCCTGCAATCACAGATAAAGGATAAGAAAACGAAAATTATTGCTCTATAAAATAATGGTGACTAAATTTCCTCAATGATATAACTCACAAGGAGTCGATGGAGTAGGTCTCTTGACTCTGGCAGGAGGATTATATCTAGAACGAGGCCACTTTGATGCATGTCGTGCCTCAACATCCTCATCCTGGGAATCCAGTGAATCAGCCCCAGGTGAGGAACCCGGTGAATCACCTCTGGGTGAGGAAGAATCACCTTCAAGATGAAGGGTTTCTTTCCGGACGGTTCTATTTTTTGTCCCCACCTGAGGGACCAGATGATTCAGTACCCCTTCAGGGTATGATGCTACCTAGTTCTCGGCATACCATGTAGTCAATTGACCCGCCGCTCTAGAAACTGGTAGAACAAACACTGCCCTGGTTTTCTCCATAGTTTTCAGCAACCATAGTTGTTGGGAAACCATTAGATATTGCTCTGACCTGACGTGCACGGGAGGGTATACAAAAATCTTCTACAGACACTTCAATTGGTGTGCAAATCTATATGCATCATAGGCCTCGCATATAATCTCTCTGCCAATTCTGGTGGCCAATACACCATCTCTGCAAGCCAGCATATATGACCTCAATTCCAGGCTAGTTGTTCCATCATCAAAAAACCGCCCGGTTGGCGGTTTTCCATAAGGAAAGAAATAAAATTCCTTGAACATGATCAACCTCACCTTCAGATCATAGGAATTGAGGGACAATAGAGGAATTCTGGAAAATGCCTGCACCGATGGCCTAAAAGAACTTCCAGGAACTTGTACTCCACTTTGTACAGCGTATGTCCTAAAGTGAGTGGTGATCCATCCCCATAGAACTTGGAATGGTCCCACTATTCTCAAAGGATACTTACCTATATAGACATGGAGTAAGATCCTGTGAATCTTCACCAAAATCGGGGTGGCCAACCCAACCATTTTTCTCTCAGCCAACTTGGCTTCAACAACGAAGGTCCCTGGCCTGATGCCTCCCTTCAAATCCCTAATTGGAAAAAGATAAACATTGATACACAAATCTAAAAATCCCACAAGAAAGGTCTTCTTTGGGATTCATTGATCCACTTCATACCCCCACTTTTCAAACTCTCCCACTTCCAGAGTTGGCCAGAATGTGCCAAGAGAACATCTCTTCTCTGTTCTAGGGTAGCTGGTAGGACGAGTATAGGTGGGCCCCTTCTCCTTCTTCTTGATTAGAAACATATCCATCCAATCTTATGGATTAATATCCTTTCTATAATGAGTTTTGGTGGACTTTGAATTCTTGATATTGTGGAAAATTTTCAATAACTCTCGATCCAAAGCTGGAGTCTTCTCTGAATCATTCCAGGTCACCTTGGAAGGGATGAATTCATCACACATATCTCCCAAAATTGGATCCCTCGAGATCTTGTAGACATCCCAAAAGTTGACACCTACTCTCTATGAGTCAGATGGAAAGAATTGGTTTCCAGGATCCATCGTCTAATTAGCTCCGGCACAAAATTATCATTCCTGTAGACATATGTTTGCCTAGCCCAGATGGCTTGATATATGCATCTCCCTTCAGATCCTCGACAAACTCTGCATAGGTTTGTCGCACCCAATATGATCACATCCAAGTCAGCTTCACACCTCATCCAGGACAGAAATCCCAACTCTTTTTCCATCCATTGGATTGATCCATCTGAGAATTTCATAAAATAGAGGGATAGAAATGCGGCTGTAGCTCAGGCTTGTGAGGTTTCAGATCTGGATCACATGTGCTTTGATGCATTATGTATGCCTTCTCCACTATTCCATCATTGAAAAATGATCCTGCAACTGAGACATTTTCTTAAGAGAAATTGGTGTAAGTCTGAAACCAGAAATGAGGAATATAATTTTTTGCCTTTGGAATGTTGACTCCTTGAAGATGACCATGGCCGTATAAAGGCAAGTAAATGATCTGTGGGAAATTGACATGATATTTCTTCAATTACTTAGCCAAATCTGGGAGAGAGTTTTCACAGATATCATAATAGTCATGGCCAACGATGTTCATCATGTCATCTATTCTCTTGCTGGCCAACTCATCAGTCGATCCAATTATTTTGGGATCCATTGAATCTGCACAAAGATCAAACAGTTAACTTTTATGTAAGTCTATTTTTATGAAATAATTGTGAAGAAAACAAAAAATGGCCAAGGCATTAAGGCGTGCAAGTCATGTCGCGCAAGTAATTCCGCGTAGGTATTTCCGCGCAAGTATTGTCACGGAAATCAAAATCCTTACTTGAGAAGAGCGACCCAAAGAAGAGAGATCGACCGAGGAAATGAATACACTTGCGCGATGAGATATCAAAACCTTTGAAGAAAGGATGGTTTGCACGAAGTGACACCCAAATATATAAGTGATCCCACAACCCTGCACGCCAATACCTGCACGCCAACATCTGCACGTCGCCGAACCCTTGTTTCTCATTTTCCTTAGAGTCAAATCCTCTTTCCTTTTTTGGATCCAAATCTATGGGGGGGACTTTTGTTTATGCTTCTTTCTGTCACAAATTCCAATGAATGGAAAAGGGGAATACCTTTAGCCCAATGAGGTTCACCCTTTAAAGAACATCAAAAATTGACAAATGAATGAACCAGGAACTCATTTAGAGGGTGTCACGCAAGTATCCTGCACGCCGCGCAAGTCACTTGCGCTCCAAATATGGGTCGCACAAGTCATGTGCGCGCCCTATTCCTTTTTTCCCAAGTTACCCAGTGGCCTATAAGTAGCCCCCGTGGGCCCCCCATTTCGAGAATGAATTTTTCAAAACTCAAATTCAAGATCTGGTCACCCAAGTCTTTGTCTGACGTCTTCCGAACACTTATAAGGTAATTATTTAACTAGAATGGAATCTATAAAGAGGAAGAATAAGGCCTAAGTGTTAGAACTCATCAATACTTTCTCACCTAAGTGTTCATCCCTTAAGGGAAATGGAAATACTTGCGCGCCGCCTTTCCCTCTCAAGGGAACTTGCGCACCAACCTTCTGGAAGCCTCTAGGAATAATACTAAGGGCTTGAGTTCAAAGTCACCCAAGTATTACCCTATAGATTCGTCTTCACCCAAGGTGACTCATGTCGCGTAAGTCTACTTTTGTGACAAAGACTTGCGCGCCAGAACAATACTTGCGTGCCTCCTTCCTAGTCACCTCCTTTCCTCAAATCCTCCTTTCTTCTTCAAGACATGGCCTTCAAAACCCTCTTCAAATCCATTTATGGAATGGTTTCTTTGTCAGATTCCTTATCTGAGAGGAATTCATTAGGCCTCCTTCTCAATAGTAAGCCCCAATCATAATTTCCCTTAAATGGGAATCCTCCTCAGGAGTAAGCCCCAGTCTTAATTTCTTTTTATTTGGGCTTCCTTCTCAGGAATAAAACCCAATCATAAGTCCCTCTTAATTTGGGATTCCTTTTCAGGAGTAACTCCCTGGTTAAAATCCCAAATCTCCGTAAAGTATAAATACCTTTATGGACCCTACTCTTGGGCAATCATACATACGTAATCCCCACATCATTTCTTATGACTTAATCTTTCATGGTACAATTGTCGTATTTACTGATACCTCTTGTTTCTCACACCGAGCATGACTCACGTGAGCTTAGAGTGTAAAAGTAATTACGACATCTCTCTTTGGGCCATTAATCATGCATAAACCTCATACTTCTTCACCCGAACTATGTAGACTTTTATCTCTGCCTTAAAAGTATATTACATAGGAATCCTTTCTAAGGTTCAAGCCCATCTTTCATTAATTAGTTTCCATACCATATGATGTTAAAATATATCCTTCTTATCGAACTAAGTGGGTTCTGATTCTTTTTTAAATGAGGATACGTAGGTATCCCATCTACGGGTACGATCCCAACTCTAAAATAATCCTTGTCTTTATGAATGACAATAAACTTCAAGTGCCCCACCGAGTGGCTTTAAAACCAGTATGGTCATCATAATGACCAAGAGATTTCTATATAATGTATTAAAGGATACCATTGACTAAGAATCTATAATTAATATGGATGATTATATATTGATGAAGAACCTCAAATACATATAAAAGATTCTCTAAATATCATACATATAAATCATTGATTGAAAAATATAAAGGGAAAAACTCATTTTCAAGCTTGGTAAATTAATAAGGATTCATGAGCATAACTTAAATCTATAAGAGAGTCCTAGAGTAGACAATAATTCCCCCCAAAAAGGTGTGATGAGTCTGAACTCCCATCCTCTCGACCAATGAAAATTCTTAAGCCTCATCATTCAACTACTAATGAGAAGATGCATTTGGAAAGTAGGTCCAAATGGATATAGAATCATTAGATGTTTTCGGTTCTACGAATAAACCCGTTAGAAACTGATTGGAAAATTTGAACCTTGAACAAACAAGGTCATCCCCATTTTTAGAAGAAACAATATTACACAATTATATGTATTGAAATACATATATATTAATGTGCTTAATAATAAATATATGTATTGAAATACATTATGTAAATATTTTTATAAGTTTTATTTAATACAATATTAATTATATATTTGTATAAACTGTATTTCATAAAAAATTATAGAAATATTTGTATAAATTTTATTACATATATAATATTTGTCTAAATTGTATTTCATGCAATATTAATTATATATAATATAATACCATTTATACAAATAAATATATATTAATTTACATACTAATAAATATATGTATTAAAATACATTATATAAATATATTTTTAAAGACCTAATATAAATATATTAAATAAATTCATATATATATTATATAAATAAACATGTCCATAATATATAAATATGTATATAAGTATATAAATAATTCATATAAATATATTTATAAATATATAAATATTGTGTATATACATAACATGAATAGAATTATAAAAATTCATACTCAAATGTATGTAAATACACATATACAAAATATAGCTTATATATGTATAAATTTAATATAATATATATGTATTGTTATATAAATACATATATTTATCATATAAAAATGTATATATTAATTTAAATAATTATATATATATTTAAATTTTATTGAAATTATATTTATTTTCATTAGTTTCGTAATATATATATATATATATATAAATACAATAATATGTAAAGATAATACTAAAAGCAGTTCTTCATAGTGGTATAAGCGCTATAACTTCAAAGAGGAGGTTTGGGTTTTGATTCACGCTGCTGGTAAAATTCTATATGGGCGTCGTCGGGTGAGAAGGAGAGGGATACCGCCATAGCATGTATAGAACCGGAGGGGGGACGCATGTATAGAGAACCGAAATTGGGGGTCGTGCTGTTGAGACATCTTGAGAACCATAGGGGCAGTTGGGATTTAACAATATTATAATATGATTCATTTATAGGGGGTTTAACCCCCTCTAATATTAGTATTAAATAGAGGGAGTTCTTAGAACTGCATCTACTATGGATCATGCATCTCAACTAACGACGGTTGGGAACCATCGTTAATTTGATCAAAAATTTTGAGGGGGTTAAAACCCCCTCTAAACTGAGATTCTTTGGTGAAATTAGAGGGGGTTTTAACCACCTCTAAATTAAATGATTCTAAATTTTACCCCATTTTACCAGTGGTTTCTCAAAACTGCCTCTAACAATAGTAGGCGGGAAAATTAGCAGTGGTTCATCATAACCACCGCTAATGTGTTTATAAGGGGTTATAACCCCTTATAATTGGGTTTTTTTGTAGTATTAATCTCTTGAGTCAATCAAAACTTGGGAAAATTAGAAAAATAAATTTACAGACAAATACTTCCAACTAATCTGAACCAAGAAGCTTCGGAACGACATTCAAAAATTCACCTGGGTAGATGAAGAATTATACTAGGAAGCATCGGATAGATTTAAGAAGATAACTAGAATGTTTATACATAATGGAATATGTTTGTGACTTCAATTTCAGATATTTTACCAAGGACTCCAACCTTCATCCTTTACTATGGTAGATGTTGCTTCTAATGGAGGACTTATTCTTAAGATGCCAGAAGTCAGATGATCCATTCTTGATGAAGTCTCCCACAATTACAGCCTATGGTAATGTTATATAGGATCTACTCATCATGGAATCTATCATGTTGAGGAAATCACCCTCCTCACATCATAATTAGAGTCTCTTAATAAAAAGATGGAGTCTTTTCAACTGCCTACTAGACCACCACCACCCCTCCTGCTCCTGTAATGGAATTTAATCCCGTGAGATTTGCGGAGGTCCACACCATTACCAAGACTCTAGGGTTTTCATATAGAAACCTCAATTAAAATATTATAATTACTTCAATTACAATCAACAATGCTATAATTTTCAGTATCCCAAAAAAATAAACAAAAAAACTATCAAGAAAGACCGTCTCAGCAGCCGCTCCAGTAAAACCAATGCTATTTTTAATAAATAAGTGGAAAGGTACCACAAAGGAACTAGGTACTACCTTGGTACCCACCACAAATTTTATCTCCTAGACCACAATATCAATTCCAATAACCTTTTCCTAGGGATAAAAAATTTCCACCTATACAGTAGCAGTAGTATCAACAAGCTCCACTAAGACCACCAAAACAATCCCAAACTCTCCAATCCAATATTGAAAACCTACTCACTAAATTTTTACAAAGATTATACTGAAGGATTAAAATTCAATAAAATTAAATACAAAATCAAAGAGCGGCCATGTGCAATCTCAAACACTAAATGGGTCAAATTTCAAAATCCTTATCAGACCAACCACCGGGTACATTGCCTGGTAACATTGAGATGCACCCAAGAGAAGAGTCAATGGTAGTAGTTCTTAGGATTTGGAAAATGTTGGACTTTTAGTAAACATGAAAATATGAGGAAAAGAAGCTAGAGGAACCTAATAAATGGGTGCCTTTTATTAGTTATGATGATAATGATATCATAAAGGAAGATGTTAAATGAACAAGTCTAGAATCAGAAGCCACTTCAAAAGATCCAACAAAAGAGTATCCCAAAAGGGAAGAAGTTTATATAGCACCACCATAATACAAATACCCTCTACCATTCTCATAAATAATGGGGAAAGGTAAGATCAAGGAACAAAATAAGAAGTTTTTAATGATGTTAAAACAACTACATATCAATATTCACATAATTGAGGCCATCGCTCAGATTCCTTCCAATGAAAAATTCATGAAATAATTTCATTCCATAAAAAAGGAATGTAGAAGAATTAGGAGTCATTTCTTTAAATAAAGAATTATATGTTGTCATTCATCATATTCTTCCCCTTAAAATGAGAGACCATGGAAGCTTCTCGATTTCATGAACTATAGGGAATTAAACTTTGGAAGAGAATTATGTTATCTAGGAATGAGCATAAATCTCATGTCTGTGAGTGTATTCAAGAATATAGGGATTGAATAATTAAAACCAACAAGATTGGAACTTAAACTGGTTTACTGATCAGTCAAGTTTCCTTGAGTAATTCTCAAGGATATCTTAGTTAAAGTTTAAAAGTTTACCTTTCCTACAAATTTCCTAAATTTATACATATAAGAAGAAGGATAAATTCCAATTATTCTAGGATGGAAATTTTTATCCAATGGGAAGTATTTAATATATGATTACCAAGGGAGACTGATATTTAGAGTTGGAGATGAACAAGTTGTTTTTGACATAGAAAAGGATTCCAAGAAAGGAAATGATTCTTTTGACTATCAATCCATCATTAGTACTAATGAAAGAGATGATTTTATAACCATTAAGGGTGTCAGGTAGACCCTATCTTCTGATGAAGACTAAGATAGTGATCAGGAAAATGAAAACTACTTTAAACTATTGAAAATGGACACTATCCCACTATTCAAACCCTCTCTCATCAAGCCACCTTCATTGGAATTAAAAAAACATTGTCGATTGTAGTCAAATATTCATTACTTGAGACTACAACAACACTTACAGTCATTATCAGCTTAGAGATAACCCAAAAACATGAGGAAAATTTTATTTTTAAGTCCTAAAAATGAAAAAAAATCAATATCCTAGAGATTCTCTGATCATAATGAGATCATCCCCACAATTTGTACCCACAAAATTTCATTAAAAGAAGGTGTTAATCCCAAATTCTAATCCTATATTTGACTCACTCCACCAATTAAAAATGTGTTTAATAAATAAGTACTATAAATTTTAGATGTTTGAATAATATTTTCAATATCAGACAGTGAATGGGTGAGTTTGCTACAATTCATTCCAAAGAAGGGTGGCCTAACTATTGTGAAAAAATGACAAAGATGAGCCGATATCTACTCTAACCATCAATGGATGGATATTATGCATTAATTATAGGAACCTTAATAATTCAACCCAAAAAGATAGTTTTCTACTACCCTTTATAGATAAAAATCTAGAAATTATAATAGTGAATGAATTCTATTTTTTCTTGTATGGATATTCAGCATACAATAAAATTGCATTCGATCCAAATTACCACTATAAAACCACATTCACTTTTCCCTTATGAACCTTAGTCTATTAATGTATGTCATTTGGTATGTGTAACACACCAAAAATATTTCAATGGTACATGACACATATATTCCATGATATGATAGATTAATTCCTAGAAATATTTATGGATAACCTTTTGGTATATATATTATCCTTCAAGGTGTGCCTGAGTAATTTGGATCTAGTATTTCAACATTGTGAAGAAAAAAACATATTATTAAACTGGGAAAATTTTCACTTTGTGGTCCAAGAAGAATATTCCTCACACAAAAAAAATAAAATAAGGCATGGAAGTGGATCCATCTAAAATCAAAGTGATAAAACACTTACCTGAGCTTACGATAGTGAATAGGATAAGGATATTTTTGGACCACACAGGATTCTACTGCGACTTTTTTAAAAACTATTCAAAAGTATTCCACCCATTGACACACTTATTGTCAATAGATTCTATTTTGTAGTTTTCAAAAGAGTCTCGATGGGCATTCCATACACTAAAAAATATATTTTTTTGTGCTCTTTTCATAATTTCACTAGATTGGGATATGTTTCTCGAGTTGATGTGTGATGAAAGTTAATTTTTTGATGGAAATATTTTAGGATATCAATTTGGAGATATCTTTTGTCCCATTTACTTTTCATTCATACACAAAATTCTTC
Source organism: Viscum album (assembly GCA_963277665.1). Classification (NCBI taxonomy): domain Eukaryota; kingdom Viridiplantae; phylum Streptophyta; class Magnoliopsida; order Santalales; family Viscaceae; genus Viscum; species Viscum album. Next base: position 1,359,136,113 of record OY728159.1, read on the forward strand.
TCAATTAAATTATAAACCTAATTAAAAGTAACTTCTTGAAGTCGTCTTTTTTTTTGAAAAGTTTTTATCATACCTTGTACTATCTAAAGTAGTGGTCTACACTAATCATAAAACACTTAAATATGTACTAAAAAATATCAAACCACATCTTATATGATGGATTATTTTTCTAAAATATTTTGAAATCATAATCAAGGACAAAAAATATATTAATAATGTTATCGCAGACTATTTATCTAGACCTCCACTGCCCAACATTAGGAGTGGTGATAATCTTGACATCAAGGATGACTTCCCTGATGAAACCCTTTTAATGATAAATATCGAAGCTCAACCATGGTTTTTTAATATTTTAAATTATTTATCCATGGGATAACTCTACCCTGATATTACCTATAAGTAGAGAATGATATTATTATATGAATCCTCACATTACTACTGGGATAAACCACTAATTGTTAAGCTCTTTGTTGGTGGATTAATGTGGCACTACATCCCATAAGATGAAAAAAAGTGTTCTCAACATGTGTCATATGCCACTAGTATGAGGGAATCATATACCCGAATATACCATGTCTAAAATCCTTCAAAGTGGATTATTCTGGTCCATGATTTATTAAGATGAAAGGAACTTTTTTCAAACCTGTGATCAATGCCAGCAAACAAGGACTATAGGGAAAAGAAACCAAACACCCAAAAATCCCATCCTAGAAGTCAAAATCCTCAAAGTATGGAGGATTTATTTAATGGTATTATTTTATAATTCTCATGGTAAGTTTTATATCCTAGTTTATTTTGACTATGTATCAAAATGGGTTGAATATAAAGACACTACTCATGGCATAGAAAAATTGGTAATGAACTTTTTAAAGAATAATATCTTTTCCAGATTCATATTTCCCCGATTACACATTAGTGATTGAGGAACTCACTTCACCAATAATGCTATGAAAGGATTTCATAAAAATTATGTTATTTAGTATATCATTGGCACTCCCTACCACCCATAAAGAAGCAGGTAGGTTGAGGTTTCAAACATGTAAATTAAAAAAATCCTAGAAAAGATGGTGAATACCATCTAAAAGGATTAGAGTGTTAAACTAGATGAAAAATTTTGGTAATATTGTACGGCCTATAAAATTCCCATTGGAACTACTCAATTTTGATTGGTGAATAGAAATCCATTCCATATTCCAATGGAATTAGAGAACTGATCTTTTGGGTAATAAAAAAGTTGAACATAGATGCTCAAAAATCTAGAGAGTTCAGAATTAACCAACTAGATAAGCTATAATTAATCAGTAAGGATGCCTATGAGAATGCCGATATTTTTAAATAAAATAAAAATAAGTGCCATGACTAATGAATCATGCATTGAAACTTTACTCTCGGTGATAAATTTTTGTTATTCAATTATCAATTAAAATTATTTCTTGTAAAGATAAAATAACAAAGTATAGGTCTTTACCAAGTCATCAAGGTTTTTTCTTATGGATCTATCGAGACTCAGAAAGGAAAAAACACCATTTAGGGTTAATAGACAAAGGATAAAAATTTACCCAGAACCCCTTCCATGAAGGGTGATTCATCACACTTAAATTTACCTCAAACTAAATGAATCTGGATGATGATGTTTATAGTTAGAGCTTTATGGGCGGCAACCCATATTTTTTTTATTTTAGTCTTATAATTAATGTTTTTGTTTTCCTTTTAGTGTAATTCTTATTTGTAGGTCATTCATGAACTTCCTTTTACCCACATTACTGTATTTATCTGAGTTGATTTCTTTTAGTTTTAACTATATGAAACTTCTTATTTTTCTGCTTCCAAATTGGTTAGCCCAATAGACTAATGTTTTATCAAGTACAATATTTATCTTTATATTAAATTTATTTTTTTTATCCCAATTCAACTCACTACCCACCAAGTTTTCCCATGGAATGACATTCACTATAGGGAGCTCTCAATTCCCTAAATTTAAATTTGTATTTCCATTTCATTTTTATCTATTCTATAATTGATGTCACACTCACAATTCTTTCTATAATAGTGTGGAAACTATATCATTTTAAGTATGGGGAGTCTTTATTGAGATTTATTGTTTATAAACATGGATTATTGCCTATTTTTACTTATCTAAGAGAAATTTTTCACAAAAATCATGCTTTAAACAAGAAATCTCATTACACCCATTTAAATAAAAGACAAAAATAGGTAGGGAATTTTTTAAATCCATGTTTTACTCTTGTTTAGATTATTAGCATGATGTTTGAGTTTACTAATTTAATTCTATTTTAGGATTCTTAAAATTTCTTTTTATTGACTTATTACTAGATTTTATACCTTGAGTGATTACCAATTATTTTTGTATACTCCCATACCTAAGAGGAATCTAGATCCATGATTTCATATTATTTTATAATAATATTTATTAAGAGACACCTAGGGAAAGTAAACCTATCAAAACATTCATTGAGATCATATTGAGGATATGATTAAATAAATACATTTTTAATATTATTGAGGAAATATTTATTGAGCTAGTTTTTTCTATGACCCACTTGTATATATTTTATTATTTAGCCTGTATTATCCATGAATAATCTTGTTAGGATGGATCAATTTCAAGTCGATTATCCCTTTCTACCCTGCTCTTGGTATTATGCATGATTATAATTTGAAAAAGTGTAGAGGATTTTCACTGTTGATAGACATGCGATGTAGTTATTAAGGATATGTATTGTGGAACATTCATCAAACTAATATGATGTGGTTCATGACTACTTTTATCGGTTTATATTCCTACCATGTTCCTTTGAAAAAATATAGAAAGAAAAAGAAAACAATATTTTGTTGTGTATTAAGAAGGTCAAAAATCACCATTACTTGACTGGTGAATCCTATGGTGGGTCATTTTTTGTTAGGGGATGGATGTGAGACCTCTCCTAGACATTATTTTCAAAAAAATAAATAAATATAAAAAGAAATTAATTAGGCGCATTTTTTATACTTGATATACTCATGGACTCACCTTGAGCTTTCAGAGCATTGACATCATTTGATCTTGGAGAAGTCACTTCATCACACTATTGATGACTTTTATGCATTAAATTTTAGATCTTACCCACATTTTAAGATTTATTTTTACTTTCTATGCACCCACCCTTAGCCTTAGATCCATTTGAACCCTTTTTATGAATCCCTTACGATTGATTGTGTATTTTTCTTTATGAAGTAGAGATGTTAGAACCAATGAAAGCTTATGATTAGAAACATATATTTAGGGTATGAGAATAACTCTAGTATCATTTTTACCTTGAGTGATTAGAGAAAATCTTTGTGGGCTAAATTGAAAAGATGGTATAGAATTCAAAGAATGGTTATGAAATTTTAATTAAAATAATAAAGAATCTAGATAAAGAAATAAACTATGAGGCATGACTAATTTTATCTGCATGATTGATTCTGTAGAACGGATGTTTTCTACTTACACTTAGTTTTATCTTCCTGGTTTTAATGAATGCTTCCTATTTTAAAAAATATTTATTTTTGGAATACTTTTTGAGATAATTTTTTCTTGAGTATAAGATATTGTACAAGTATGTGAAGATTTGATACGATGAAATTATATATACATACTAAATAAATTTATTTAAGGTTTAATCATGATTTATTAGATAATGTACTGGTTTCTAATTTTTTTATAGGAATTAGGAATATTGGACTCAAAGTAAGAAATGATTAAAATTGGTAAAAATAGGATTTACATGTCATGTGTCAATACACATTGTGTAGACCTCATTCACAGCATTCCTATAAGGCCACAGACCAGTCTATAAAATTTTTATGTGATGTGAATCTAGTAAATGATATGTACATGAATTACACGATGTACATATTTTAAAGATTATAATACCACTAAAATGGAGTCACATACATGATTTTTAGAGATTTCATGATGTGCAAAGTTAAAAGGTTCACCCGATCAAATATATGAGTTGATTCTTCAACAGGAATTGTGAATCTCAAATACTAGATGTGCAACCAAATTACACAATGTTTAGATGTTGAGATATAAGTCGCTTATTCTACTACATTATGTTCATGACTTACATATCATGTTCTTTTCCAGCCTATTAATATTTGAATTCTTCTCTGCATACAGAGATGAAACACACTTTATTTTTTTCTCATTTTCTTCCATCGTTTTCTTCCATTTTCATCCATTTTTATTCTAAAACCATTTTAATTCATTATTTTATTTATCTGGTTTAATACTTTTGAGTTTTTGGTGAATCTACATCTATTAAACTCCCTTTCTACATCCATTTTTATTCCTCTTCCATTCTACATTAATTTTCAACACTGATCACTATCTCTATCAACGCTTGCAACATTATTTATTATTTCTTCATGCATAGTGAGTTTTTTTATTGGATTTACATTGATTTCAATCATTTGATCTTGATTATTAATTTTTTATCCTAGTTTTATTCTTTCTCAACTATTTCATGATTATGTATATCATGTTTATTATTTCCATTATTTTGATCAACACCGCCTTGCATGGCTAATTCACCTAGGGTTAGGGGTCGAGAGTAGAGGTGTTTATGATCCTAATGAATATATATATTGAACCTTTTTAACCATATATCTAGTAATTAGTTTATTAATAATGGTGCATCACATTATTTTTCACAACCTTGAGCATGGGAATTGGAATTGAACAAACCTAACCTAAGTGGAGTTGAGTAGGACTATGAATATTAGCCTATGAAACTTTCTGCATAGAAGCTAAGAATAATGAACCTATGTTGTTGTCTATACCCTGAACATGGGATAGTTTCATCATGGGTATATCTAGTTTTTTTAAACAAAACCAATTGGTGAATCTTTCACTAATTCACAACATAATTTATAGGACTATCCCACGAAAAATCTAGGATTATATTCTATAAAGTGCCCTGAAATTGACCTTGATCCCTTCCTTTAATATTTGTATTAAATACAAACTACTTATCTTGGTAAAAAACAAAACTTTAAGTGTGAAAGTAATGAATCATTTCCAAGGGTTTTATCTATTGGTTGTTAACCTTCCAGTGATCATCATGAGTTTGACCTCACACCACCACTATAATACGCCCTAGTAGTAAGTATAGTTTGGCACTATAAATTTTTAATCTGATCACTACTCATTAAAATTCAATAACATGTATGTGTGTATCAATAAACCTTTAACTTAGATTTATATAGACCCCAACGGGGATCCTTAAATAGGGAATGGGTGAGAGAGATGTATTTCACCTCAACCTAGGTAACCTCATAAACTCCTTTAAGATACTGGTTCTTAAACTAGTAGGGTTGGCCTTGGGGATTGTTCATGACCTGAATACTATTTGTCTAATTTTATTAAGGCCTTAAGGGTATTTATTTGTTAGAGGGTAAATCTTAGGGGAATTGTTCCTTTTCATATGGGCTTGGATTTGATCCAGGATAATGAGCAAACCTAGAGTAGGGTTCCCTGACCACATTCAGACCATAGTAAGGGAGCATTGGCAATGGGTAGTGATAACTGAGGATATTCCCCTAAATCATGAATTAACATGTGTGGATACTAAGGCCAATGAAAAAATAATATGGGTTCGATCATTCTCCCAACCCTCTGACTTCAATTTAATTATTAATTCACTTATCAGTTAAATTATAATTGACTATACTTGGATGATTCTAAATTAAATGTAAGTTCTTGAGGTATGTACCATTCTCAACTAATTTTATGGATGTGTGACAAGGACTCCTAGGACCCAGCACTGCCTATCTATTACATCGAATTTCAGTTCCTCCCAAAACTCAAATGTGACCACTTAGTAGGTTCCACATAGTTATAATCACAAACACACACACACACACACACACACATATATATATATATATATTAAACTTATGTATCTAGTCATATGACAAGAAGTTTATATCTAGTTATACTCCCAATAGATTGTGATCCATCTATTCATTAATGTTTGTAAAGCCTTAGATGTCTGGTGAGTTTAGGATTTAATATTATATGCTATAATTACTATAAGTCCTAGTGTATCTATAATTTCTCCATGTACTGAGAATTAGAGTAGGTTGTTGAGTGAAACTTAGAAACTACTATTAATTAGCGTATCACCTAGGATACCTAGCATGCTAGGATCTAGATAATGACAGAGGTTTCCAGGTAGCTTCATTTCCCACGAGCACTATATTTTTGTGACATCCTTATGAATGATGAGGAAAGCCATGATTGATGCCTAGGATACTCCCTAGGATCGATTGGGTGCACAAGGATTGCATTGCACGGAGCTATTTGGGAATAGGTTGTAGACCCGATGATTGATAAATGCTAAGTTATCATCTTGTATTAGGAGAGTGTTACTTATATATTTTCTAAGGGCCATCCCCTTAGGAATTCATTATAGTTTCTAGAGTCTTGACTGCCTATGGACCAGGATCTAGGAATCTGGCATCATACTAGAATAAGGAATGCTAAAATGTTTTCTAGGTTCCACTAGTTACTCATGGCTTAAGTGGTATACTTAGGACACCTAGGATCCTACCTGATTCCTTACTTATAATATCTTCAATTAATACCTATAATTATACCTTATATTTAGTGGTGGTGAGTATGGGTTATCCTGGGGATAAGACTTGTATCCCCCTATAGTGTATAGCTTGCTCAGCGATATATTTAATGCTAGATAAAGAATGTATGGTCAGGCATGGGTATCCATCAGAACCATGGTATGACATTAGTTATTTAATTTATTTTTATCTTTTAAATGTTATTATTATTCAGTTGAGTAGTTCACATACACATACTCTACTTTTACTATCTATTTATGGGACTATGTTGGTGGTTCCCTACCAATTTTTTTACTCACACCCCATTCAGGCCTCCATTTAACTTGGGTAACCAAGAACACATCCACTTGGTTTCATACATATATTGGGATGAGGTCTAGAACTGATAGGGCAGGATTGCTCAGACATGTACAGGGAGATTGGGATTTAGTGTGACTCAATGTGTTATAGATCTAGTGTTTTTATTTCCTTTTATTATTGTTTTTATCTATAATAGACCTAGTGGGAGGTCATTGTATTTATGTAATAGTTGTTTGGTACCTTACCACATTTCATTCATTACTGTCTGTTTATATGTATCTTCTTCCACATTCAATTTATTATTATGTTCTGTCATGTTTAGTTATTTTTTACTATTTTCTTACTCTTATATGAGGTCATATTATCCCCAAAAACCCACCTTATTCGATCACTTTTATTTAGTATCCTTTTGCATATTGTGAGGTATGCTTGAGGACATGTACAGACCTAACCCAGTTATTATTAATAGTAACCTGTGTGGGGTGTGACAGAGGTGGAGGTGCTACTGAACTTAGGTGACATCCTCCAGACACCAATAGATATAAATTAATTCCAAGGGTATATAATATCCTTATGGGGTGATTGTACTATAAACATATACAAATTACAAGGTATGACACTAAATATAAGACAATGATATTGTATAATGAGTAAACCTGAAAACTCAAAATTCAAGAAAAATAAATAAATAAGAGTAGCAGTATAAAGTAAGATGAAATATATCTAAAAACCAAAAATACTTCCTAACATAATGGAATAAATGTAGTATCACTGCAAACATCCAAACTGAGCATCACCAAGCTCTACCAAATATCACCATGCCCATAGAATTAGGATTCTTCACTAGAAAAATATGCAATATTTCCCTTGCATATGTCATGATAAACAACATACGCATACATGCCAAAGTGCATATAAAGGGGTTGACTATACAACCCATTAGGTAGACCCCCATACTTCCCAACACATTCCACTATGACAAGAACATGTTAGTTCACAATTTATATAAAATCTGAAAAAGTATATCAAAATAGTTTATATTAAAATCACAATTTAAAAATCTCTCTATTATCAAATTGATTCATAAAATAATCACTTTATAAGTAGTGTATCTATTATTTTCTCTTGGAATATATATTCCATAAACCCACACACACATTCATTCCTCCAATATTATAGTCCCAATACTCATGTGTGGTAAACCGTCGTTAGTACTAATTCATCACTTGGTCTTGCACCGGTATCCCCAATTGGCATAGGCATACATGTATGAATCCAATAAGGTCCCTCATAATTAAATTATGAACACATACCAAGAAATGTATATTTAGTTATCTTTTAAAAATTCCTTTATAAACCATTTATCTTTTAAAAAAATTCAAACACTTAGTGGGCATCAACCAAAATCAATTTCATTAAATCCATTAATCAAAAATATTTCTCCAATAGGAATTTAATAAGATTTTCCTTTGAAATTTAGAAGAAAATAATTTTAGAAATCCAAGCCTTTAGGTTCTAGAGAAAGTGGATAGAGTGGGATAGAGATATATAACCTACCTGTCTCCAATAGATTTTTTTATGAAGCAACACACTATAATCTTTATATATCATGATGCCTTCTCTCTTTCCTACAATGGATCCAAAAGAAATATGATAAAAAAATGTTATTTAAACTTAGATCCATCCATAAAAGATCCAATCAAAGGATATTTCCAAGTTAATATGATAATATCATGAAGGAGAGCTAATATATGAAGACTTACCTTTAATTTATATATCCAAAGCACCAAGATCCATTAAAATTTTCTTCTAGAAGGAATAAAGTCACCAAAATTTCCTGAGGGTGGGTTGAGGATCAAGAGACTAGAACATAGGGGGAAGAATGAGTATTTTAGGGTATTTTTTAGTTTAAAAATAAAATTTTATATTTAATTAATTTTTTTTTATGGTTAGGCCACACATTTTACTAAACTGTGTGCCAACTGTGTGGGTGCCACTACCTCAAAACTCCCAACTCACATAATTTGGCCACACCATTTGGTAAACTATGATAAAACCCTAAGAAATTCATATATCACATGGCACACGATTATTAGTGGAATCATCATGGTTTCCCCTAATCATGCACTAACCACGTTCTACCTCCTGTATTTCTTTAGGCTTCCATATAATTACTTGGGGAATTATCTTAGTTTCCTGTAACTATGAAAAAACTGTGTTCCTTCTAAATCCCTTCCAAAACTCACCAAAATCTCTCAAAAAAATCTCAAGACTATTACCAACCAAAAAATAACTAAAAAAATTAAAATAGAATAACATACCTTAAACTCGGGGTATTATAAACAAGGCACTACATGTCTTCATTACCCATGCTAGGATCTAGGAAAAAAACTGATAGAAATCATCTTGGAGATGGCATCCTTTATTTTTAAACTACATTTCAAAACAATCCCTTTAAATCACTATTTTACCTTGAAGTTATATTTTATATAACACCCTATTTTAAATCAATTTTGAAAAGGGAAACCTGCTTACCTTTTTAAAATTCAACTCGCACCACCCAATCAAACCATAAAATGGGAAATTGACACTCGTTCAACCAAGACACCACCAAAGAACCATTTATTAATATATAAGATCCTTATTGACTATTAATTCAATATTATACCATTATAAATTATTGATTTAAGTCACCTAGTATCATGAAAAAATTCAAAAATAACCACAATAACACTTTAATATTTAATCACCAAATGAAAAATAAAATCAATAATGTAAATCCCACTTACCTTAATCACATGGTATGACATAACATCAAAACTCATACTATCCTATATTGATCCCAAAATCACCTATATCATCCATATACCACCTCAAATTAATAACCCAAAAATTTTAAGATAAAACTTTTAATCAATATAATTGATGAAAAAATCATCAATGGATCTACAATATCAAAACTACAAACAATGAGTGACAGACCACCCACAATAAACTCATGTTCCTAAAATAAGAAAAATACCCAATTATCTAACTCAAAATAACCATCAATTTCATTCATTTTTTTAAATCCCTAATTAAATCCATAGGGTGACGTGCCTAAAAAAGGATGAATGGTGACATGAATAAATCCTTCCAAAACCTCCTCTCTAACCACAAATAAAATCACCATTTTATAAAATTTATTCCACTATGATATGGTGGAATCATATTTCAAACCCTAACCCAAGACACTAAAATAAAGTAAGAAATAGAAATAAGATCAAATGTGCAATTGAGGAGCCATATTACCTCAAAACGGCACACCAAAGGACCCCAAAACGCTATAGATATAAAGAGATGTCAGGGGGATTAATAAGAGGAAGAACATGATGAAATAGCCTTATCTCAAGTATAAACCCCAAAATTTGAAGATGGTGGACCAGTAAATAATGGTTCTTCTCCCTAAAAAAATATAGTTCAGACCCCCATTGGGTACCTATTTTTCCCTCATCAGGTATATAGTGACACCATTGGTTACTCGATGTAGGGCACTGGCCACCCAATGGAACCTCAACCCCTATACCTCCTCCTGGTACCCAGTGATATCTAACTGGGTACCCAGTGTCCAGCAGCTACTACCCCTCTTTTTTTCATCCACCAACACCCAATAACTCAAACTGGGCATCCTACTACCAAACTAACACCCCCAAAAAAAATTTAAACACTAAAAACATATCCAAAAAATTATTCCTCCTATCCAAGATTGAATATTCAAATTCACATACCCACTAAAATTATGGTAACTTTACCCTTACATTGGTTCACTAATTCTAAAATTATTCGGTCATTATAGAGAGTCCAATTCAAATTAAAGTTTGTGTACAACAAAAAACTTATAGACATCAATTCAAATAACAAAATATTAGGATTTGTATTAATTTCTTTGAAAATATCCATTTTGTTACATAAATGTGAGTGATTCATCACTAATCGATCATAACATTATATAGGAGACAACCAAGAGAGTTTATTTGATAAGGAAGATATAGTATACTATTTAAAGTAGAAAATAATCATATATGGATAGCGGTTAACTAATTCTATAGTTTTGTGTGGGGGTTCATTCTTTTCTTCAAGTTTCACTATAATAGAAAATGAGAGACTAGGAAAGAGAGGGAAATTAGAACCTTAATTTTTGGGTTCATTGAGATTATTTAGTGGATTAAGGAGGTTTCAAATCAATTATATTTTCTTCCATGGTTTACAGGAATGTATAGAATATTTCATATATCATAGGTGAGAATATATGAATCATATCTATCTCATGTAGTTCATTTTGATGATGTGAAATTGGAGTAAAATTCATCCTTCATTCAAAATTTGGTGTGTATTTTTAATAATAGTTAAAATATTATTTGGGGGAAGAGTGTGTATCTTGTACATGTGTTCTTGAAGCATGGTCATGTTTTTTAGGAAACTTGGGAGTAAGGAATGAACATGTAGAATCAGTTGTCGTAGTTTTCCATTAGAGATGCTCAGTGATGCTTCTCGAGGATGATATATCCATTATTGTAGATATTATTTAATGAGTCTTGGTTTTTAGGTGTGTATTTAACTTGGTTATGGTTGAAAAAATATTAATTCTAAGAGTTTTGGGTGGAAAATAAGAGTGGAATGAAGTTTTGGGGGGCTTTATAAGTGTTGTTTTATTGGTTTATAATAGATGACACCATAGGTTACCGAGTAAGAGGCATTGGGTGTGTAATATTAGAAATAAAGGATGCAATATGATTATGTGTTCACTACCAAGGGGATAGTGGATAATATTAGGTGGTATATGGTTATACAATGGGTTTATAGTGGAATTACCCAACCCTATTTTTAATTTGGAGTATTATCATCATTTCCATTTTGAGATTTTATGTTTAAATTGGAAAATTATGGCTTAGATTAATAATAATCCGTTATAAATTCTCCAATTCCATCTATAATCATTATCACTTACTTTAGGATATATGTCCTTAAATTGTTTCTAGAATAATGGTCCATTGAGTGCATTAGACTTGGTATGGTAAGTAAATCAAAAACCTTATGGTTATTTTCTTAAGTTGTGAGGTTTTAACTTTTTTTTGGTTTTAATCTATATTTTTCTTCTATTTTATGGAAATTTATTGATCTTCAGTGTTTGAGTAGGAATTACACTTACAATTATTGTGTGAATTTTTGATTAACCAATAGGTAGGTAATCACGAGCCTCTTCTTGATTTTAATTGACTACTACTTGTGTCTTTTTTAATATGATGTGTGGATTTTAATATAGGTTTATAAAATGGAATGTAAATGGAAATTCATTCCAATAGGAATTAATTTTAACAATTTATATAGTTTAATTGAATAAATTACACATGATTTACTACTAGAAATATGCATTTATTAACTTATTGATGAGTAAGCCTTGTGATAAAATGAGATAAATAGTGAATTAAAATTCTTAAAAGTTAATGAATATTAAATGATGAAACTATGATATGGAATACGATTGTGTGTGTTTAATATAATTTTTGAATTGTTATTTTTAAGATAATATAAACCAATATTGATTTATAATAGTGAGTGGTTATTTTTAATCAATTAAAAAACATGTAAATATGATTTTACATTGAAAAATATACTTATTAGTACTAAAAATAAATTATTCAATATGATTATTTGTGTTATTGGACTATTATTGTTTTAAAATGTTGTGGTGTGAATTTAAATGAATTTTTAAAGTGTGTAAAAGATATTTTACATGGGGGATAAAAGTTATAAAGTGCTTGAAAAAGATTAAAATCAACTTTTATTAATTCAGGAGTGATTTCAGAATATTGAAATGATATGTGAATGATAGTAAATACTTTTGGGGTAAATATAGAGTGTTTTTTGAATGTATTATATGATATAAATAGTATGATAAGTAAGAAAAAATAATATGTGATTGTGAAACATTCATTGATGATTTTAAAGGAGAGATTTACTTATGAGTGGTGATGAAATGATTGATTATGCATATAACACCCCAAGATTTTAAAATTTATTTTCTTTAACTAGTGTATATGATATTGTGTGGTATATGCAAAAGTGATCTTAAAACGAAGAGTGATATACTATTATTTTGTAAATATGACTATTATGACCTGGTCATTTGGTTGGCGGGTATAAATAGAAATAATAATATTATGAAATATAAATATATATATAAATTTTCTAATTAATAAAATTAATATTCAATCATGTATTTATTATAAATATTTTATAAATTCAGATAAAATCTTTTGAAGCTAAAATAGATGTTTTTCGTAAAACTATTTTTATGTGTGAAAAATGTTTTTATTTTTAAAATATTAAATTTATCACTATTGATAAATGATTAAAATAATATAATCATATTATATATCCAATTTAATTAATTAAAATTAATTTAATTACTTTTATTAGAAAATTAATGACAATAAAGTTATTTTATGCTTCAAAAAACATTTTCTTCAAAAATGGTTTTTATTGCATTTTGTGTGCAAATATTATAATTAATTTCTGAAACTTTTATAATTTTTGTCTGAAAAAATGGACATTATTTTTGAATTAAAAATATCAAAATTAAATTAAATTTAAATTTTTATATTTTTCTAAAAGGATTAATTTTTTAGTGAATAGAAAACAAATATCGATTTTATATAAATTTGTCTTTTCCATTAAAGTATTTACAAAGTCCCATTTTTTTAATTCATTTTATAATTTAATTATTTGTTTTTTTATTAATAATAATCCAATAAATGTAATTTTAATCAACATCATAATTGAATTTGGTATAAAAACATCTTTATACTTAAAAGGTGTTTTTCAGAAAAATTGTTTTCATCGTATTTTGTGTTTTTATTTTTAAAAGTAATTTTTTCACTTTTAGAAATTGAGGTAGATAAAATTAAATCCATATTTTTAATCATAATTTTCAAATTTTATAATTAGTCCACATTTATTTTTATCTATTATGAATAATATTTCTGGTCATTATAAATAATAACTTTAGAAAAAAATAAGTTACCAAAGTAAGATTTAGAATGGGTTAAAAAGATTAAAACTAAAAAGATAAGGGTTAAAATGAGATAAGAATATATAAATCATATTTGATAACCATATTTTTACTCTATATTATATTTTATTCAAAAATGGTCTATTTTTTGTCCAATTTTCTGAAGTTATAAATTAATTCATTTTAATATTTTGAAAATCTTCATGTCTGTCCTCTCCCCACTTATAAAAGAACACCCCATCTCCTCTCTTCTAAAAGCTTAAATAGCCTATTATATAATAAAATAACCACCCAAATCACTTTATAAAATCCTTAACCACTTTCTTGAGGTCCTTTTTTTATCATAATACCATTCTAGTAATGCTTTAAATATAAACTTAAGGAGGTTGTTTGAAGAAGATGTATAGTTCTTAACCGAAGGTTTTCATTTTATTTCTTCTTATACCTCCTTAAAATATTTTTCAAACATGATGAAATAAGTACATGATTATATTAAATATAATTTAATATTATTATATTTATGTTATAACCCTTTTTAACTAATTAACCATCTAGAAAAAAATAAAAACATCACTTGTGTGTAAGTGCGGACTACCGCCCTGTGATATGATGTATTTCATTTTTCATCACCTACAATTATAGTTGGTCATAATAATGGATATAAATGAAATAATATGATATATAAAGTTTAAATTTCATTATTTTATGGTAAATAAATATTCTAATACTTTATTTACCATCCAATAAAAATAAAATCATTTCTTGTGTGTACGTGCAGACTACCACCTCGCGAACCATTGTATTTTATTTTTCATCACCATCTCATACAGATTTTATATATAGGTTCATTTAAAGAAATAATATTATATTTATGATATAATCATCATTTTAAAATTTTAAAATGAGACTTAACTTTTTTCCATCATGTTTTTTGAAAAAACGGAAACGTTACTCATATGTATGTACAACTTACCATCTCCATGTTTGTAACATAATTCATTTTTTATAACCATATTAAATGGTTTGTCATAAAATTATAAATAATGTATAAAAAATATAATTATAACATTATTAATATTATATAAATGATATAATTATGATCCATTTGAAAAAATTCAACCTACTAAAGTCATATTGGACATGTAAACCAAGCATTCTTAAAACATTCAAAGTAAACTTAATCAATTAAGTAATTAATTAAAACATGGATACAAGAGAAATAAAAGGAATAATAAACTTGAAAATGGATATTAATAAAGTAAATAATTATCATAACTGTATTATTCAATAATATAATGAATGTATGTGACAATTTGGACTCGATATAAGTGACACTTTACCTTAAAACCTCATTTTAAATGTCTTAAAGATTTATTTTCTAAATATTTTTCCTCCATGTCCATAATCTTAAAATAATTTTATGGATATAATTATATTGAAATAAATAAATTATTAATTAAATTTTATTACTCTTTTGATTTTATTTCAATGCTTTTCAAAAGGAATAATTTTACATAATTTATATAGAATGATTTGAATTTCTATACAAAAGGAAAAAATGAATGTTTTATTTTATGTATATGGTGTTAATGTACTTCTCCAATACCACGTAAATTATTTTATATTTATATTTCTTTATAATAGTCCATGTTTTATTCAAATTAAAACCCTTATTTCCTTTGGTCTGGGTATTTTACTTTTGAAATTGGGTTTTAAAGAAAAGGGTTATATAAATGTCATAAAATGTTTTTCTTATGGGTAAAAAAGTATATTTTAATGAGTTTGATGATGTAAATGAAATATTTTATGTGTTTTATTCATTTTATTGTCCTTATGAATTTTTTATGATGACTGGTGAGCCTGATATAGCTCTCCAATACATTGAGAAATGATTATGTTCTCTAGAGAATTATATTGGAATTAACATTGTAGGTTATTCCATTTGTAAGGGTTCTTGTAAGGGTTCTATAAAGATAATGTACTAAGGAACCTAAATTAATTTTTTATTCTTACTAATGAGTTTAGTTGAAATATTTTTATTTTATAAGGTAAGATAATGATATTTTGTTTAATGGAATGATTATTCCCTTTAAGGGTAAAATTGTGTGTTTTTAGGAAAAAAAATTCATGGGTTCTCATGTTTTCTAAGAAACTATCATGATTATTATTTTTCCTTTATTTTTTATTATAAAGTTATTATGAAAAATTTTGGGTGGTAAATATGATTTAATGTGTAAGTAAATGATTATTCGATATCAAAATTTATTATGTTAAAGGAAAACTTTCTTTTTTTTTTGAAAAAAGGAAAACTTTCTTATATGTTCTCATAATTTTGAAATAGAATAATGGGTTTCTTTAATACTTTTTTATATATCCCTTACTGATATTTTTATTCTCATACCAAATTTTTAAATGTTTTTTATAGGTTTTAAGGGTGTGTATTAATAATGAAGAATTCAAGTTGAAAATTGTGAAGTTTTTTCAAGAAAATAAAATGTGTTTTAGTATAATATTTTTGTATTGTAGAAAAAAATGATATTGAGGGGAAGTGTCCAATTTGTAATGTATGGGTTTTTTATATAGGAGTTATGAATTAATTACATAAAACTCTAAACTTGAGAAGGTATTTGGGAAATAAAGTAAATGAATTATTTATTTAAAACTCAATATTATGGGTTAGATAAGGATCCATTCCTTTTCTTGGTATCAAAAAAAGGGTTTACATAACTTTAGAGGTTACGATGTTATTTGATCATAAGTTGAAATTCCTCTATACCCATAAAGGTAGGTATTTTAAGGATAATTATAATATTTTGGATAAATTAAATGATTTTAATGGAATATGACATAGTTAAGGACATCTTATTGTTTGTCCTCTTCATAAGATGGTTTATTGTGATATACTCACACTAATTGTTTTTGTTTTAACAAATGGATAGAACCAATATAAACTAAATTAATAATGTATGTGAAGGAAAATGTGGTGGTTTTCTGAAGAAGGGACCAAAAAAATGGGAATCATAGTTAAAAATATTTTGGTTATTATTAATCAGTTATCATAAGTTATTATGAACAACTTAAACCGAGGTGAGTTTCCCAATGAACCAAGTAAGAGAAAAATAGAGTTCCATGGAATTTTAGGTGATAAATATCATGAAGGTAAAATGATTCAACATCCTATGTGTCAATAATGTGGGAAGGAATTCCCATGTAATTGTCTTAAAGGAATGGTATAATGTTTTATACATGGTAAAGGAGGGTATATAGAAATAAAATTCTAAGGAAAAAATGAAAATTTATTTTAACACCATAAACAAGAATAAATTTATTCCCAAGGTATCAATTGAATAATTTAAATGTGATGAGTACAAGCATTGTTCAAATTGATATCCTAGGGGAAATATCAAGAAATGGATTAGGAAGATTGTACATATAAACGTTTAGAAATGTATAATGTCACTATAGTTTTATATCAAAAGACTATGAATGACATATAAAAGGTATGGATTGTGTTTTGGATTATTTTTTGATATTGATGAATCGTAGGACATGATTCATATTTTTTATTATAGGAAGGAAGTATTCAGGAATAATATGGAAAATCATGGTTAATGGATTATGAAGTATGTTGAATTATTAAAGTTTATATATATAGTGATTAAAGAGTTTTGATGCAATGATAAATTTAAGGATGATGATAAGCTTAAATTCGTTAATACCCTTCTATAGTTTTATGTAATATAATTTCTTTTAGAGACATTTATTGAGTTTTAATAAATTTTGGAGGTGTATATAACCCTTATGTTTAACTTTTTTTTATTTAAAAGTTTAATTAGGAATAATTATTATAACAACCAGAGATTTTAAAAAAGAAAACCATGTTTGATAACGTATATGACATGCAACATTGAGCCCAAAAAAATCTCAAAAAACTATTATTTAAATATGTCTATTATAACCTAACCATTAAATTAGTAGGTATAAATAGTATTAACTACTTTATGAAATATATATATATATACTAATCGATATAAATTCATTAATAAATTATTAGATAATAAGGACTCAATTTTAAATAAAGACATTTTATTCTTCAAACACACAATTTATTTAAAAATGATTTTATTGTTTTTTGTGAGAAAATATTATAATTAATTTCAGGAAAATTTATAAAATTTATTTTAAAAATTAAACTTAATTTTTGAAAACATTGTATCAAAATTAACCTAGGGTAAAATTTTGGGGTTTTTCTGAAATGATTGATTTTTCATTGAACTGTGAAAATTACATATTTTTAAAATACAATCATTTATTTTCATTAAATAAAGTGATTCAAAAGACCAATTATTATTATTTATTTAGTATTAAATTAACATATAAACAATTTTATTTTGAATAATATAATTAATTTCATTGGAATCATTAATTTTTATGATTTTTATATAAGTTTATTTTTATACTTAAAAACATGGTTTTATACACACTGTATTTAAGTGCATAAATATTATACATTTTAATTAATTAAAGTAACCCCTATTAAGGAATGATTTAAATAAAATTTATATATTAAATATATATTTATATGAATTAAAATTCATATAATGATTATTTGTAGTCATAGTTAATATAAGACCATCAATTTCTTGAAAAATGCATTTTCTTGATAAAAAACTTTTCATCGCATTTTATAGGTTTAATTATTAATTTAATTGCGTTAATTAAGTGAATTTAATTTTATAAAATGTATTAAATATTTTTGTTCAGAATAATTAATATTTGGTAATAAGTTCCACTTAATTTTTGGTGAAAAAAAATGAATAGTAAAAATATTAACAATTAATTATTATGGTTAACGTTAAAATGGGATTTTATGAGTTACATGTGCTTGTATGAAAATTAATTATCCATACACATAATATTTTTAATTAATAAATTGGATTTTATATTTATAATATGTGGGTACAAATTATCTAATAATTCTCATTTTATTTTTAGTCTTAAAAGATAAATTACCATGGTAAAAAACTAGTTATCGTGGTAAAAAGCTAAAATGGTAAAAGTGAGTAACCATAAAGTTAATAGGAGTAACATATTAAAAAAAAGTTAATTTTTTAATTTTTTAGGTTTTTATAAACTTTATATTCCCTAAAATTAATCATTAATCAATATTTTAAGAACCTGGTAGGAGAGTGACTTCCCATTATTGAATAGTTTCAAGTATTTACAAAAATGTCACTCTTCACTTATAAAAGGGAACCTCATCACCTCTTTTATTAACAATTAAAAAGAATTTTTTACATCCAATACCTAACCAAATACCTTCCTTACTTCCCTTACCATTTCTTAGAGGCATTTTTTATTATAAAATCCTCTTTGGAAATATTTTGGTGCAAACATAAATAGGTTTTCCGAAGAAGATGTATCATTCTTAACCAAGAGTTTTTATTTTATTTACTCTTACAACTCCTTAAAATATTATTCAACCATTTTAATATAATAACATCAGTATATAAAATATATTGATATTTTATTATGTTAATGACATAACCTATATCCACATCCTCTTCCATGAAATGGGAAATGAAACCATTGTTCATGTGTATGACGAACTGCCACCTCGCGAACAGATGTAATTCATTTTCCATCATCACCTATCACAGCTGTTTATAATGATGGATTTATGTAAATATATTATATTCATAAAATTTTTATCATTATTTAAAATTAATATATTATATATTTTCTTACCCTTCTATTCATTAAAATATGATAATGTCATTCGTGCACATGTCTGGATTACCACTTCCACAGAGCGATGTGTTTCATTTTTCATCACTACATCACATGGATGGTATATATAAGTGTATTTAAATAAATAATATATTATATATTTTATAATTACCATTATTTAAATATAATATAACACTTATATTATTTCTATCATGATTATTAAAAAATGGAAACATTACTCATGCATATGTACGGATTACTATCTCCATGATTATAATGTGGTTTATTTTTCATAACCATCATTCAGGGTTGGGTTTAAAATTATAATTTATGTATAAAAATTATACTTATTTTTTTATTATTCTAGAGAATAAGTAATAATAAATTATTTTACCATTCAACCTAACAAATTCATTTTGTACATATGAACTAAATATCATCAAAATGCATGATGTGTACGTAATTTATTAAGTAAATAAATATAACATAGTAATAAATAAAATAAAAGAGATAATAAACATGAAAATTTTTCTTAATCAATTAAATATTTAACATAATTTTATTATTTATGATGATAAAGTATTTAGGTGATGATTCGAACTCGATGTAAGGGATTTCATTACTCAATTTATTTTCATTGGGTTACATTACTTATTCATTTTATTTGATAATATAAGTTTATGTGTGTAATGAATTTTTATTATTTTATATTATATTTATAATTTTTATGTGGATTTAAATTTGATTCACATAATCAATCCATTTATTTATCCACACTTCAACGGTATGATCATTGTAAGGGATTTTGTCTCAATTTTCCTCCATTGATGCTGATTTTAATGTTATACACCTAATTTATTTTATATAGTGTATATAATACCATTTTAAATATTATATCAATAATCCTTCATGATTCATGGAATTTTAAGTTCCAATCCAAATTATTTCATCCAAGGATATTTGACTTAAAAGTTACCAAGTGGCAAGGGGTTTCATAACTTAATTTCTTTTCATTGGGTTATATTACTTCTTTATTGACTACATTATGTCTAGAATATGTGTAGAATAAATATAATTATTTTATGTTTTATTTACAATTTTTTTATGTGGATTTACATTTTTTACACATAATCACTTCATTGATTGATTATCACATCAATGTTGTGATCTTTATAAGGGATTTCATCTCAATTTCCCTTGATTGAGGAATATTTTAATGTCATGCACCTAGTTTATTTTATATGGTGTATATGTTTCCCATTTTACATATTATATAATTTATAATTTATAATTCCTGGTATATTAAGTTAAAATTCATTTTACTTTATTCAAGGTTATTTGTTTCAAAAGTTACCAAAGTGGTAAAGGAATTATATTACAATCTCTTTTTTCGATATTATTTGTGTTCAAGGTTACTTTGGGGTAAATCTTAAAAAATTATTTTATTAAAAGAAAAATATTTTATTCTCATCTACTCATGAATTTATTTTACATTTTTGGTTTCCATTTCCTCCCTTCTTTAATAAAGAAACATCAAGAAAGTTGTTTGTAAGTAATACCGATCTTTTTCTTCTTTTAAATCTGGAATATTTATCTTCCACGTCTATATTTTCCTTAAAATCTTGTAAATAATTTTTTTACTATTATAAAATGAATTATTAAATAAATTTTTACCCATGTTTTACTTTTGTACAAAATGGTTTAAAAGAAACATTTCTATCATTTTTTGAACAAAGTAATTTTTGAATTTTTTTACAAAAGTGTAAAAGGGATGTTTTATTTTAACTTTTACAACATGAATGTAATTAACCACTATCATGAATGATAAATTATTTTAATATTACTTTATAATTTTCCATGGTTATTTTAAAAGAAAATTTTTCTTATAATATTTTGTAAATTTTTAGATTTTAAAGAAGTGATTTGAAAGTGAAAATGGTATTTTTCTCAAGAAATAATCATTGATATCTTTTAAAAACAATTTACAAAACAATGAAAAACATTTATGTTATCAATTAATAATAAATTATATATATATATATATATCTTAAATATATACCTATCTCATTCTCCCTTTCTTTAATTAGGTAATACATTCCTTAAGTTCATTTATCTAATTCCTTATTTATGAAATCTCCTTTGACTATGAAAATAGGTAAGATTATGCAATCCATTTATTTACATGGGTAATTTTTATTTTTAAACATATTATTTATTTTATTATTATGGAACACATAATAATATACATATTATGATGGTTTTTCCCTGATATCACACCAATGCATCAGGTAATGTTTTTGGTCTTATGAGATGTTATGTATGGGATTAGGGAGTAAACCTAATACATTATGAGACTTTATATACTATGTGATATTGTCTAGGAAGTTAGACTTGACTCATGTTTATGTCATGATATATGTTTCCACCAACTTTCTTATGTTTTTATGATCTTATTATACCATTTTATTTATGTTATTCTTATATATAATTGCTCATGAGCCTTGTATTTTATGATATCATGTTATACATTGTTATCATGTTTACTTCCTTACTGGTATTTATAGCTCACCCATTTCTTTGATATATTAAATAAGTTATATTTTATAGTTTTAGGATCTTATAGAGATTTAGGATATCACTAGGGAGAAAAAAATATGTTATGTTTTAGTTTCTTTTTAGGTTTTCTATTCATAATATTTTAAAGACTTTATACCTCATGATCTTTGGGTTGTAATTAATGGATGTTTATATTAAAAATTAAGTAATAACATATGTGAAAATATTTATTCACTATAGATGGTATCATATAAAGTTCTATTTATTTTTGGGGATTGGGATTAGAGAACATTAGCAAAAAACCTTGAGGATAAGTCTATATATAGGATAACACCCTAAAGTTTTCGTAATATATAGATTATGTGGTTTTCCTAGAAATATATATTTTCATAGATACTAAAAGCAGACTTGGTTTTTGGAACAGATGAATCTAGGGGTAATAAACTAAAAAAGATATGGTATTTTATATATTTTCCATCATTCTAGTGGGTGGTAAGTGTGCCCCTACAATGCACATGGTTTGACACTCTTGGGGAAAATTCTTGGGTTAATTCACTTTTTCTCTATAAACCAACATGATTAATTAGAGAATAGAACCTATAGAAAACTATGATATTTTATAGAGATATGTTATAAACATAAAGTGTCTGGGGTAGATTATTCTAAGGTTGATCATAAGTTTAAAGGTATAGATACCCATTTTGAGGTTTTATGTGATGGGAGTTTAATATGATTAAGGATATTTTTTAGAGACATTTATGGGAATTCAACCCTTTGGTTAGTATATGTTTTAGTTATTTAAGGTATAATTATTTTATATTTTGTGTATATAAGTTTAAATTTATTTATAACCTTTAAATTTAATTTTATCATTGATGTTAAGGTAATAATAGTAAATTAATATTATTTTATTTTTTAGAAAAAAATAAGATGTATTGAAGAATTTAGTGGATAAAATCCGATTTTATGATTAATTATATTTTAATTATTTTTATCATATTTTTTATAATATTATAGGAATTAAATTAATATAGTTATAAAAAAATTACAACCCACATGATGTGTAAAAACTCATAGTAACTGGAAAGGTCTTGGGGCATGAACTAACAACAGAAGGGTGACATGGGAGAAACACTTACCACTGGCCTATGTGATAGCCTATTTAGTATGACATTATTTTTTATTAAAATATTTTTTGGTTAAATATTAAGATGAATTTGTGAAACATTTTATAGGATCAAATTGTTTTAAATTTTTTAGGATTTTTGGTGATTAATGATGTGTTGGGAAATATTTCATTAGATTGAGGTATATGTAACCCTTAAGTATAACATATCATTTAACATGAAAGATTAGTTGGTAGGAACACAATTAAATTTTTTAATGTTGAGTTTATTTGGGATGTAGGGTTATTTATTTATGGAATTATTTAAGTTGAACATTGTCTTTGGATATTAATATAAAGTTTAATACATTTTCGGAATTATCTTACCTTATACTAAAATTTTTGGATTTGGTTAATGTCTAAAGTTATGAGGAGTAATTTTTTATCCTTTTTTGGATTATGTGATCCATTGGAATCTTATTTTAATTCTTTAGGAATAAAAAATCATCTTTAATACTCGTAATTTAAGGAAAAATATGAGATTATGGTGTAATTTGATCACATGATGAAATTATACTGATCAAATAAGTATATTTTCTTTATGATATTAGTATAGATGGTATGAAATTCCTTAACTCTAGGAAAATGATCTTTAAATGAAAATATTATCTTATTACCTTCATTTTTTATGAATCTATGGACTTTTCACACCTATTTGATTTATATTTTTTTGGTCTTTAACTTTCCCATGATCATTCAATTTCTTATGATAAATGTTCTTCATCACTCTCTATGATTATTTAGACATTATAAAATTTATCCATGTCTATATTTTCACTTCCCAGTAAGGTTATCCTATTTGAAAATCTAGTTAGGTGATGACCTTTTTATTTACTTTTCCCTCTTTTTAATAGGATGTTTTATTAACACTTTTTATGATGTGGGATTTCAATAAAGGTATTTTAAAATTCCAAACCTTTTATTACTGATTTCAATTTAAAATTGAAAGGATTCAATTTATTAAATGGTTGATAATATATCCCCCCAATATTTTAAAAATAAAACTATATTCAATAGCATATACGACATGAAACACTGAGCATAAACAAAATTATAAAATATTATTATTTAAATATTATCATTATAAACTAGCTGTTAAATTGACACGTGTAAATATGATTAAATTCTTTATTAAATATATATATATTTACAACTAAATATAAATTTAGTGATAAAATATTAGAAGATAAGGTCTCAATTTTTAATGAAGACATTTTATTTTTCAAAAAACAGATTTTATTCAAAAATTTATTTTATTGCTTTTTATGAAAAAATATTATAATTAATTTTTAGAAAATTTAGAAAATTTATTTTAAAAAAAATAACATCATTTTTTTAATTATTATATAAAAATTAACTTAGGGTTAAATTTTAGGATATTTTTGAAATTGTTGATTTTTTAGCAAATAAGGAAAATTACTGACTTTTCAAATATTGTTTTTTATTTTTATTAAATAAAGTAATTAAAAAGTTCCATTATATTTTGGATTTGGTATTAAATTTAAATATGAAACATTTTATTTTTAATAATCTAATTAATTTAATTTTAATCATTAATTTTAATTATTTCTGTATAAGTTTATTTTTGTGGTCAAAAACACGTTTTCAACAAACTGTTTTTAAGTACATAATGATTATCTATTTTACTTAATTAAAATAACCCCTATTAAAGAAATATTTAAATAAAATTTATATATTATATGTATTTATAATAATATAAATTCATATAATGGTTATTTCTAGTCATATAGTTAATATAAGATCAGCTATTGCTTGAAAAATGCATTAACCTGAAAAACCATTTTTTCATCATGTTTTGTAGGTTAAATTTGAAGTTAAATTATGCCACTTATATTTATTAAAATTTATAAAATGGATTCTATATTTTTAATAATAATAATTAATATTAGGTAATGATGTCAACTTGATTTTTTTTCATAATGAATAGTAAAAATATTAAAAATTAATTACTACGGTTAACGTTAAATAGGGTTTTACGTGTTACATGTGCTTGTGATAAAATTAATTTTCTAAACACATAATATTTTTATTTTATAAATTAGATTTAATATTTATAATAATTGTTTTTAAATTATATAATAATTCTAATTGTATTTTTAGGCTTAAATGATGATTTGCATTGGTAAAAAAACTAATTACCGTGGTGAAAAACTAAAATACTAAAAGTGAGTAACCATAAAGTTGAAAGGAATAAAATGTTTAAAACATGTTGATTATAAATTTTTTAGGTTTTCTTTGACCTTATATTCATTTTAATACATAATTTATCAATTTTTTAGGCTCTTTTCTTGATAGTGACTTTCCATTATTGAATACTTTTGGGTATTTACAAAAATGTCACTCCTTCTCACTTATAAAAGAGAACCTACTATCCTCTTTTATTATAACTTAATAAGTTTTTTATTTCATAAAATACCTAATAAAATACATTACTTAATTACATTAACATTTCCTAGAGGCTTTTGTTTGAGTATAAAACCCTCCTTTGAAGTCTTTTGGTGAAAACCTAATGAGGTATCATTCTTAACCGAGTGTTTTTATTTTATTTCTTCTTCCACCTACTTAAAATATTATTAAAACAAGATTATATAACAACATAATTATATAAAATATACTGAGATGTTATTATGTTAATGGTATAACCTATATTCATCTCCTTTTCCATCAAATGGGAAATGAAACCATTATTTGTGTGTACGACAGACTACCACCTCACGAACCGATGTAACTCGTTTTCCTTCATCACCTCTCAAGACTATTTATGATGATGGATTTAATGTATATATATATTATATTCATTATATATTTATAATTCTTTAAAATTAATATATTTTATATTTTATTACATTTCCATTCATTAAAATATGATAATGTTGTTCGTGCACACGTGAGGATTACCGCCTCCACGAAGCGATGTGATTCGTTTTTTATCACAACATCAAATGGATGGTATATATAAGTATATTTAAAGAAATAATATGGTATTAATTATATAATTTTCATTTTGGAAATATAATATAACACTTACCTTCTTTTCATCATGATCGTTGAAAAATGGAAATGTCCCTCATGCATACGTACAACCTACCTTCTCCATGATAGTAACGTGATTTATTTTTCATAACCATTTTTCATCGTTGGTTTTAAAAGTATAATTTATTTATAAAAATGATACTTATTTAATTATTATTATAGATATTATGTAATAATTAATTGTTTACCATAGTCAACCCACCGAAGTCATTTTGGACATATGAACTGAATGTCGTCAAAACGCCCGATGTGAACTTAATTAAGTAAGTAAATAAATATAACAAGGTAATAATTAAAATAAAATGAATTATAAAGTTACAAAAATTATTAATCAAGTAAATAATTAACATAAGTTTATTATTTAGGGAGATAAAGTATGTATGAGACGAGTTGAACTCGAGGAAAGGGCATTCAAAACTCAATTTCTTTTCATTAAGTTTTTTTACTTATTCATTGTCTTTGGTATTCTAAGATTATCTATGTAATAACATTTGATAATTTTTTGTTTTATATCCAATTTTTTATTTGTATTTACATTTGATGCACATAATCAATTTATTAATTAATTCACACTTCGAAGGTATGATCGTTATGAGGGATTTTATCTTAGTTTTCCTTTATTGAGTCATATTTTAATATTATGCACCTAATTTATTTTATATGGTATATATACTAAAATTTTACATATTATGTTATGAATCCTTCAAAATTCATGGTATTTTGAGTTTCAATTCAAATTATTTCATCAAAGGGTTTTTGACTTAAAAGTTACCAAGTGGTAAGGGTTTTCATAACTCAATTTCTTTTCATTGGGTTATATTGCTTATTTATTAACTATGTTATGCCAAGATTATGTGTATAATTAATCTTATTATTAAATTTTTTATTTACCCTTTTTTATGTGGATTTAAATTTATTACACATATTCACTTCATTAATTAATTCTCACATTAATGTTATGATCTTTTTAAGGGAATTCATCTCAATATCCCTTCATTGAGGAATATTTTAATGTTATACACCTAATTTATTTTATATGGTGTATATTATAAATATTTTACATATTATATAATTAATCCTTAATAATTAATTGTATTTTAAGTTACAATTTATTTTACTTATTTCAACGGGATTTGATTCAAATGTTACCAAAGCGGTAAAGACTTTATGTTACAATCTCTTTTCTTTTTGAGTTTGATTATGTTCATGGTTCCTTTAGAAGAAATAATTCAAAATTATTTTATTGAACCACATCACTTTTATTCTAATCTGGTCATGAATTTTTTTTACATGTTTTGTTTCCATTTCATCCCTTATTTAATAAAGAAACATCAAGAAAGTTGTTAGTAAGTAATATAGATCATATTTCTTTTTTTAGATCTAAAATATTTCTCTTCCATGTCTATATTTTTCTGAATACATTTTAAAAAAAATATTATTCTAAAATGATTTATTAAGGAATTTTTTATCCATGCTTCAATTTTTTTTTAAATGGTTTAAAAAGAATATCTCTATCTTTTTCCGAACAAGGTAATTTTTAAATTTGTTTTTTTTTATAACATTGTAAAAAGAATTTTTTATTTTAACTTATATAGAATGAACGTAATTTCCCACCATCAAGACCTCTCATTTATTTGAATATTATTTTAAAATTTTCCATTTTTCTTTTCAACTAAAATTTTTTATATAATATTTTATAAATTTTATATAAGTGGTTTTAAATTTAAAGGGGTGTTTTCCTCAAGAAATATTCCATGTGATCTTTTAAAGATTAATTCATCAACAACGACAACCATTGATGTTATGGATTGATTATAAATTTTATATATATGTCGCTTACATACATACTTATATCATTATACCTTCCTTTTATGGGGAAATATAAGCCTTAAGTTCATTTATCAAATTCCATATTTATAAAATCTCATCTGATTATGACACGAGGTAAGATTATGAAACCCATTTCATTCCATGTAATTATTATTTTTATACCTTATGACTAATTTCCTTATTTTGGAACACATAATCATGTATATGTTATGACGGGTGCACCCAAATAGCACTTAAATTCATTGGGTGTTATTCTTAGTCTCATGAGACATTATGTATGGGATTAAGGAGTAAGCCTAATCCATTATGGGACTTTTCCCACCATGTGATATTGTCTAGGTAGTTAGCCCTTTGATCATGAATATTCCATGATATATGTTCCAACCACATTTTTTTATATTTCTATGATCTTATCATGCAATTTTCTTTATGTTATGATTCTATGTGATTACTCATTAACATTATCTTTTATAATATCATGTTATTCCTTGTTATCATTTTTACTCCCTTAGTAGGCTTTATAGATCACCCGTTTATTTTATGTATTGACTAATTTATCCTATATAACTTTAGGATATCAGATTGATTTAGGGACTCACTAAGAAGAATAAAAATAAAAATGTTATGTTTTACTTTCTTTTGATGTTTTATGTTCCGACTATTCCAAAAACACTAGACCTTATGATCATTAGGTTGCAATTAATGGATTTTTATGTTACAAATCATGTAATAATATGTGTAAAAGGCTTAGGTCACTATAATGATTTTATATTTTATGTAAATAATTTTAAAGGTATTTATAACCTTTATGGTTAAGATAATCTTTTACGTTGAGGTAATTATGGTTAATTGGGATAAAAGAGTTATTACATTTTTGGAACATATATTTTATCATATAAATAACCATGGGATTGAAAATTTATTCGGTAAGTATGTGATTAATTTTATTTTTGAATAATTTCACTATTTTTGGAACATTGTAAGATAAAGGTAAATGGAAATACTTTTTTGGCTAAGATAGGATTTTATTTGAGGAATAAATGTTGAATTATCTTTTAGAAGTATATATGATTTTATTTTGGCTTTATGGTTATTTAGGTTATTTAGGGAAATGATTATAATATTTTACAGATAATATGATTAGGTCATATACATTTTTGGGTATATTACTTTTTGAGTGACTAATGTTGTTTAGAGATAAATGTTAAGTTAATCTCGGAAGAATGTGTGATTAATTACCTCTGATTTATGGGTTTTTAACTTCATTAGGAATATTTTAATGAGTTTTAAGGTTATTTATTTATAGAATGTTTAAATTTTATCTTTAAGTGTTATTATTGAGGGTTTTAAGATTAATGTATTATTTCCTCATATTTGATATTATCATGCCTTTTTCTTTCCATTTTTGTTTTGGTTAATTTATAAAGATAGGAATAATAACTTTTTAACCTTATCTGGATTATTTGATCCATTATAAGTAGATTTTAGTGCTTCGAGTATGAAAAATATTCTTAAATATTCATTTCTTGGAATAAGAAATGTGATATAAGTGGGAATTGAAAAAATTACAACTAGAGGATGAAATTGTTCTTATGAAATGGAAAGAAATCGAGTAAGTTTATTTTTTCATGTTCTAAATCCTAATGGTAAAATAATCCATAAACTCTATAAAAAGGATATTGGAAGAAAAATTATCCTTTTAGGATCATTTTGGATGAATTAATGGTCTCTTATCTTCTTAAAAAAATATAACATTATCTCTTAAGTGGATCTTCATTTCAAGCCAATGTTTTCACTTCCTATCCATGTTCTCCTTATGTACATGTTATTCTAAAAAACCTTTGTATTTCCATTTACCTCTTTTAAAAAGTATGTTTTATTAACCCTTTTTAATATGTGGGTTTTCAACAAAGGTATTTTCTAAATATTAAAAATATTTTTTCTTTAAAAATCATTTGTTTTATCTTCAACTCTATGGAATTATTTGTTTTACCCTTTTTATCAAGAATTAAATAAAATTGTGATGATGAAATTTCATTAAGGGGGTATAATGTAACATCCCAAGATTTTAGAATTTATTTTCTTTATGTAATTTATATGATAGATTGTGATATATGCAATATCGATCTTAAAATGAACTGTCATATACTATTATTATATAAATATAACTGTTATAATCTAGATGATTTTGTTGGGTATAAATATGAAAAATCATATTATTAAATATATGTAGAAAATTTTTCCTTAATAAAATGAATAATTAATCATGTATGGATTATAAATTGGTTGGAAATTAAGATAAAATATTCTGATGGTAAAAAAGATATTTCTCATAAAACTATTTTTATGTGCATGATGTATTTTTTTCTTAAAATATTAATTTTATCACTATTGATAACTGATTCTAATGATATAATTAGATTATATTTCAAATTTAATTAATTAACATTCCTTTAATTATGGTTATTATGAAAGTAATGAGAATAAAGTCATTTTATACTTCAAAAATGGTTTTTATTTCATTTTGTGTTCTGGTATTACAATTAATTTATAAAACTTATATAAATTTTATTTTTAAAAATGGATATAATTTTTTAATTCATAATTTAAAAATTATTTTAATGTAAAATTTTGATATTTTTCTGAAAAGATTGATTTTTCAGTGAATAGTGAAAAAAGAACAATTTTATATAAAACTATTTTCTCTATTCAAGTATTTTAAAAGTAAAATTTTGTTTTGAATTGATTTTTAAATTTATTTAGTTAATTTTTATTTAAAAATCCAATAAATTTCATTAGAATTAATATTTTACTTGACTTTAGTATAAAAACATTTTTATACTTAAAAACAGGCAACTTTCTAAAAACAAGTGTTTATCGCAGGTTTATTTTAAAAGTAATTTAAACCACTTATATAAATTGAGTTTGATAAAATTTAATCCATATTTTTAATCTAAATTTCAAATTTTTTTAATGAATCTACTTTCATTTTTTCATTATGAATAGTAACTTTTGTAAAAAAAATTAGTTACCGTTGTAAGAGTGGAAATGGGTTAAAAGGGTTAAAACTAAAAAATAAGGTTTAAATGACCTAAAAACTTTTATAAATCCTATTTTATGGAAATAATTTGAATTTGTATTATATATTATTTTTATATTCTATTTTGGATCAATTTTTCTTAAGTAAGACATTATTATTTTTTAATTTTTTGAAAAATTCCATGTGTGTCATCTCCCCAACTTATAAAATGGTATCCACTCTCATCTCTTATTCATTGTTAAAGAGCCTATTATTATAGATAATACCTGCCCAAATACATCCATAACATTCCTAAAAATGTTCTAGATGTCCTGGTTTTCTCATAATACCATCTAAGGAAGGCTTTAGGTGTAAACCTATGAAGGTTGTCTGAAAAAGAGGTATAGTTCTTAACTGAGCATTTTTATTTTATTTATTCTTCTAAATCCTTAAAATATTCATCAAACCTGATGAAATAATAACATAATTATCTTCTATATACTATATTTTTATTATGTTTATGTTATAACCATTTTTCATATACTTAACCATCTAACCAAAAATAAAAACATCACTCATGTGTACGTGCATAATACCACCTCGCGAGATTATGTATTTCATTTTTCATCATCGAATATTATATTTGGTAATAATATTGGATAAAAATGAAATAATATGATATATTTGATATAAATTTCATTATTTAAAATTAAATAATTATTATAATTATTTCTTTACCATCCAACGAAAAGTAAAAACATTGCTCGTGTGTATGTGCGGACTACCGCCTCACAAACCGATGTATTTTATTTTTCATTATCACCTCACATGGATTGTATATATAGGTGTATTTAAAGAAATAATATTATATTTATGATATAATCATAACTATTGAAATATAAAATGATACTTACCTTCTTTCTCTTATGTTCGTGGAAAAATGGAAATGTTACTTAGGCATACATACGACCTACCGTCTCAATGATTGTAACGTAATTAATTTTTCATAAACATCTTACATTGTTGGTTATAAAGGTATAATTAATTTATAAAAATTTTAATTATAAAATTATTAAGATTATATAAATTATATAATCTTGATCCATTTGATGAAATTCAACTTACCAAAGTTATTTTGGACTTGCGAACCAAACATCCACAAAACATTCAAAGTAAACTTAATCAATCAAGTAATTAAGTATAACATAGATATAAGTAAAATAAAAGGAATAATAGACATGAAAATAGTTATTAATAAAGTTTATAATTAACATAATTTTATTATTTAGGAATATATCTAATGTATGTGTCAATTCATACTCAAGGTAAGGGAAACTTTACCTTAAAACCTTGTTTTAAGAGTTTTAAATATTTATTTTCTATTTTTTTGCCTCAATGTTTGTGTATTTAAAATAATTTTATGGGTATAATTATATTGACATAAGTAAATTAAAATTTTCATTTTAAGTATCATTTTATTTTATCTTTAAGGTTTTATAAAGGAATATTTTTATATAATTTATATTGAATTTTTTGAATTTTTTTACAAAAAGAAAAAATAATGTTTTATTTTAACAAATACAACCCCAATGAGTTTTCCAACCACCCAAAATGTTATTTTATTTTTTTATTTTTTTATTATTCCACGTTTTTTAAAATTAGAACCCTCTTCCCTTTGGTCTAGTTATTTTAGTTTTGAAAATTGGGTTTTAAAGAAAAGGGATGTATCAATATCCCAAAATGTTTTTCTTATGGATTCAAAAATATAATTTTATGATTTTAATGATGTAAATGAAATATTATATTTATTTTATAAATTTAGTAGTTCTTTTAAATTTTTAATGATGATATGTGATCCTGATATAGCTCTTCAATGCATTGGGTAATGATTATATTCTCTGAAGAATTATATTGGAATTAACTGAGCAGGTTATTCTATTTGTAAGGGTTCTATAAAGATGATATCCCAAGTCACCTACATGATTTTTTATATGATTACTAATGAGTTTTATGAAAATAGTTTTATTTCATAAGTTATGATAATGATCATTTTTTAAGTAATTATTACTCCCTTTTAGGTGTAAAAAGGTATGTTTTTAAGAAAATATTTTTCATAGGTTATCATGTTTTCTAAGAAACCCTTATGAGTATGATTTTGCCTTTATTTTTTATTATAAAGTGTTTTTGAAATACTTTGGGTAGTAAATCAAATTTCATTTGTAAGTAAATTATTATTTGAGATGATTGTTTATTATGTTTAAGAAAAACTCTCTTATATGTTTTCATTATTTTGAAATGGATTAAAAGGTTTTTTTAAACCTTTTTTATATATCCCTTAATGATATTTTTGTTTTCATTCCATTTTTTAAAATGTTTTTTTATAGGGTTTAAGGATGATTATGAAAAATGATGAAGACAATTTGAAAATAATAAATATTTTTCATAAAAATAAATCTTTTTTCGTTTTAAAAATATTATACTATGGAAAAATGGATACTGAGTGGAAGTGTACACTTTGTAATGTATGTGTTTGTTATGTAAGAATTATAAAATAATTATATAAAACTATAAATCAAAAAAGTTCTTTGGTAATTAAAATAAATGAATTATTAATTTAAAAATTAATATTATTGTTTAGATAAGGATCGAGTCCGTATAATAAATTGTGTGATTTTATGAAAATTTTTATT
Organism: Viscum album; assembly: GCA_963277665.1. Classification (NCBI taxonomy): domain Eukaryota; kingdom Viridiplantae; phylum Streptophyta; class Magnoliopsida; order Santalales; family Viscaceae; genus Viscum; species Viscum album. The sequence goes on from OY728159.1 coordinate 1,359,170,132, forward strand.
ATAATGTTATAATATTTTATTACGGTATATGTTGTTTTATAATGATTATGTTTTTGGTTGTGTTGAAGGAAAATCATTGATATGGGATATGAGATTAATCCATGTGTTTAGATAAGTATTGTGTTAGGTTGTGATGAGATTAAGCCATGTGTTTAGTTAAGCCTTGTTTTAGGTTGTGATTAAATGAGTCATGGGTTTAGTTATGCTGTGATTTTGTCTATAGAGAGACATTTCATGTGTTTGGTTATTCCATGATTTCTTCTATATAGAGACAAGCCATGTTTTTGGCTATGTCATGGTTTCAAATATATGAGATTTATTCCATGAGTTTATTGTATCATGTGTTTGACCAAGATATTGATTAATCCATGAAACTTTCTATAATTTCATTAACATGGGCATCGGTTTTCTACCAAAATTGGATAAAGTAAGAAAAATATTATGTTAAGGTGGTTTCATAAGCACTTTATAATGTTAGAAGTGTTTATTTTTTTATATTAAATTTAATTTATTAAATTTCATAATACATATATGATCATGTTAGAATCTAAGAAATATTTGGGATCTTTGTGTTAAGTGGTTCCTATCCAATTTATATGATTATTCGTTGATAATTAAAAAATTATTGTTTTATTCACTCAAACATTAATTTTCATTCTTTCGCTAGTTTTATAATAAAAATTATTGATATTTAAATTGTTTATCATTTTATTTTAGTTAATCTTAATGTTCATTATGTGTCTTATGAAATAATTTTGGATAAAAATACACCTAAGTATGAGTTGGGTTATAACTCAAAAACTTATGTAACAATATTATATTTTAAAAGAAGAAAATTATATTCAATAGCATATGTGACATGCAAAATCGAGCTTAAACAACCTACAAAATATATTTCTTTAAATTTAATCTCTTTGATAGCTTGTATAACATGAAACACCAAGGCTAAATGAACTACAATATTGTATTATATTATAAAATATACACTAAAATTGAAGTTGAGAATAGTACTAAATAAAATATGAAAATATTGGTCACTATATTATTATAAATAAAATATGAATCATTTAAAATAAAAATAAATGTTTTCTGAAAAAATGTATTCTTCTAAAAAATGGTTTAGTCGCATTATGCACACATAATTTAAAATTAATTTTTAACACTTTTAGAAAATTTATTTTAAAATTTAAATTAATTTTTTAAATCATCATATAAAAAAAATTGGGTGAATTTTTGGTATTTTTATGAAAAGTTTCATTTTTTGATGAATATTGAAAATACTAATTTTTATTGAAAACAATATTTTTGTTTAAATAATTTATAAAGTTAAATTATATTTAAAATTGGTTTTAAAGTAAAATTATTACAAATATATTTTAATTTAACTAATTTATGTTATTGGCATCAATTTTATGTTCAATTTTAATATAAAATCCTTCAATACATATGAGAGTTTTCTCTTTGGAAATCCACGTTTTCATCACATCTACAGGTTTAATTTTAAATTGGATTCTACTAATTCTATGAATTGAAATTGTATAAATGGATTCCATATTTTTAATCAAAATAATTTATATTATTTAATAATTTCAACATAATTTTTTACCATTATGAATAGTAAAAATAGCAAAATTTAATTCCTACGGTTGGGGTAAAAACTGATTTACCGAGGTTTAAACTAATAAGATAAGGGTTAAAATAACCTAAAAACTTGTAAAATGGCCATTTTTATGGACATATATTGACCTTATAACATATAATTTTCGATAGTGACCCATTTTGGTGTATTTTTTGCCTGACTAAAATGTGGGTGTAATTGTTTCAATTTAAATATTTAATATGTGTCCTCTCCCCACTTATAAAAGGTTACTCCCTCTACTCCCCTCTTCACACTTCCAAATACATTAGGTTTATAAAATACCTACCCAAATAACATCCCTAATTCTATCCCATCATACTATATTCATTTTTCTAATCAAAAATCCATCCTAGAAAGGCTTTGGGTGTAAACCTAAGGAGTTCGTCCAAAGAAGAGGTATTGTTCCTAAACGAGAACTTTTATTTTATTTATTCATCCACCTCAATAAAATATAATTAAATCATGATAGTATAATAAAAAAATTATATCACATATAATGAAATTTAATTATGTTAATGGAATGACCTATATCCATGTATCTTCCATTAAATGGGAAACAAAACTATCAATCGTGTGTACGGAAAATTACCACCTCGCAAACTAATTTAATTCATTTTCCTTCACCATATTTTAAGGATGGATATAATGATTGATTTAACACATGTATATTATATTTATGAAATTATTATACTTATTTAATTTTAAGATCATTCATACCTTTTTACATTTCATTTCGTTTAAAATAGGATAACGTCACTCGTGTGTACGGTGGACTACCGCCTCGCGAAGCGATGTGATTAATTTTTCACTTACAATTTACATGGAATATAATAATAATAGAATTAATGAATACATATGATACATATAATATTATATTTATTATTTAAAATTAATATATCACCCAATTTCTTACCCTTTCACACGTTAAGGGAATGATAACGTCGCTCGTGTGCGCGTACGGTTTCTCGTCTCTATGAAGCGATGCAATTCATTTTTCTTGTCTAACTTTTTAAAATGGATCTAAAAATGTATATAATGAGTAAATATTATTTTTATAACTTTAATATAATTCTTTATAATATCTATTTATATCCTATTCACAAGAACAAGAATATTCATGAAAAAAGGTGTATCAGAAAACATGGAAATTAACACCTGAAACAATGAAAATAATGAAATATTATTAACAAACGGGTGATAAAATGTAATAATATTATTATATATGATATTATAAGTCTGAATAGTGTTATTTTTTAAATTAATAACATGCTTAAAACCATTATACATGAATTTAAATCACGTTCAACTAAAGGAAAACATGAGGTAAGGGGCTTCATTTCAATTTTCCTTCATTGGGGCATATTTTATTATTGTGCACATAATTTATTTTATATTGAGTAGATACTACCCATTTTACATGTAATATAATGATTCATTCATAATTAATGTTATTTTAAGTTTCAATTTTAATTATTTAATCTAAGGTTATTTGACTTAAAAATTATCAAGTGGTAAAGAATTTCATAACTCCATTTATTTTCATTGGGTTATATTAATTCTTCATTATCTTTAATATTATAAGATTGTGTGTGTAATAAATTTTGACTATATTATGTTTTATTTAAATTTATTTTATTTGTATTTACATTTTATAGACATAATCAATTCAATGGTTAAATATCACTTCAACATTATGATCTTTGTAAGGGTTAACTTTAAAATTTCATTTCAATCGGGATTGTTTATAATTGAATTTCCATTAAGGAAATTATTTAATAATTGGATAATAAAATCCTTTAATTTTATTATCATATGTTTATTCTGAATTTTTCAACTAATGTTATCATTTTTTCACTCATTTATACTTAAAAAAATTTATAAAATGTTTTTAAGAAAATCCGTTTTATTTTTCTATTCTGTCGAAAATCCTTTTTCATAAAAAACTATATTTTCTAAGAATGTTTTCAAACATGTTTTTAAAAAATTTAAAAATTATTTCTCGTAGTAATTTTTAATAAATTTAAATTTTTTTAAAAAAAATAAATGGATCTTTATATTTTTTTCAAAACAAGGCTTGTTTGGATTTTACCAAAAAAAAGTGAAAAGAATATTTGTTTTAACATGTACTATGTGAATAAAAAAATATCCATCATGACCACTGAGTGTTTTAAACATTATTTTATAATTTTCAAAGTTTATTTTCAAATAAAATTATTTTAATAATGTTTTGTGAACTTTTGGTTTTAAATTTTTATTTTCAAAGTGTAATGGTTATTTTCCTCAATAATGTTTTAAAGAATATTTTCATGTAATTTCTATGTATAAATGAAAACAACCTTTATTATAATTATTTTAAATTTGTGATATATTGTATCGATACCACATTTATCCATTCTATGTTTTTTTATGATCAATTTGACCGAGGAAAGTATTGACATTCACTTTCTTGATTTATTTTTTTAGTCATTAACTTTACCTTAAAATATTCACCTTCATGTGATCATTAGACAGTAAATTTCCCCTATATATAAATATTATTTATCATGGATATGTTTACTATTTAAACCATATATCATTTCTACATACATAATTCTACATTTAAAGTTATTTGTTTATCTAGGGAAATATTTGTATATATGTATTCTTTACTCAATATTAATATTTAATGATATAGAACATTATTCATGAATTAAATCGATTATTAGATATATGAGTAATGCTTTTGACATGTAGTGATGGGTGGGGCCGAGAATTATATATCCTCTTGATGCATTGGTAGTCTCAAGATTCGAATCAGTAAGATGAAATTAAATGGGTTTTTAACCGTATTTTTAAACTATCTTATGAAAGGTGTTGATAATTGAGGTATCATGCTGCCTAAGGTCATAACATCCAATAATTAAGAATTTCCTTCATTAAAAATTTAGTTATTATTATCCATGATATTTTCACAATGATATTATCTCTGGATTCATTTCATTATTTGTTATTGATTAAAAGGAATGTGTTTTCACTTATTTAGCTTTCTATATTGAGTATTCCTCATCTATTAATGATATTCAAGTTATTTAAATGGTATGTGTGTTCAGTTATTTACCTTGACATATTAATTATTCCTTATCTATTCATGATAGTCATGTTATTTAAATGGGATGTGTGTTTAGTTATTTACCTTGTCATATTGATTATTCATTATATATTCATGATAGTCAAGTTATTTAAAGGGAATGTGTGTTCAATTATTTACCTTTACATATTGATTATTTCTCATCTAATAATGATATTAAAGTTATTACTTAAATGGAATGTGTCTTCAGATATTTACCTTTTCATATTGATTACTCTTTATTTACTCATGATATCTTTCTCTTTACATAACTATTACTGAGCATCTAATATCATCCTTATTTTTTTCATTTCTTGATAATATAAGAAGTATACTATGAACTATATCCATGGATATGCTAGAGGTAATAATGATATTCTTGCAAAAAAAATGTTGTAATTTTTGTATTCAAAATTAATGCAAGACTCAAGTATGCATCTAGTTTATCAGAACTACTGAACTAATTTATCCTTTAGGATATTATTGCTTATATCTTATTCCAATTTAACAATGCAGATGTCTCTTTTGGGCTACTAGGTTCTTTACAAATGAAGTTTTCATAGTTGAATAATTAGAAAGTCTCGAAAAATTATTTATTTATTTCTTAAATCATAAATGTTGTAGTTATTATTTATTCAATTATTATTTGTTTATTCATATTCTTATTTTTTTTCTTATTTATGTAAAATTATATTTTATAATTAAAATTATTATAAAATCAAGAAGTGTTAATTAAAAGGATTTAAGTGAATATTAAAAGTATTAATTTTTTATTTAAAATCATATGATGGTTTAAATGTGTAACGTCCCGGTTCCGGGTGCCACTAAACGGGTGTCCCGAACCCGGTTCGCCACGTGACCTCAAGTGCATTTCCCCAAATGCCAAAGGCTGCCGACTAGCAGTGAGGGCCCAGGTCTGATAGTGGGGAAACTATGCCCTCATTTGTCAAAGTGTAGCGCAGCGGAAAGAATAAATCATATAACAATAGCGGAAGTAGTAAACCATACACAACTGAAATAAACAACTGCAGTAGATATAACCAACCAGTATATAAGTAACGATGCAACATGCCTCAAATTCTAAGAAAACATCCAGAACATGTTACACAATCAATACAATACGATTGAAGTATGAGTATAGAAAAGCAGAACAGAACAGTCTGCGGCATCGTGAGCCAATTCTCGGTCCCATTCTCTCCTACACCCCAGCAGCAATGATGTACCTGTATAAGGACCCTTGTCCTTATCTACACCTGCAGAAATGTAATCTATTTGGGCCGAAAAGCATGGCCCAAACAAGGTGTGAGAAATATATCTCAGTAGGCACCCACCAAAGGCTTGTGCCCAACTGTGTGAAAGCATGCAACAACAGTGTGCAGTAGTAAAATTCAATAAACTAAGCAGTACTCAAAAGTAACTAACTTAACCAGTTATATTTCCATTTTAATTATTCATTTAATCCATTTAATATAGTAACATTCTATTCTCAACAGCACCAAGCCCTCTGGCCAACCAGAACCTTGCCCTCAGGCTAATATAGTAAAACCACACCCTTAGGCTATACAGAATCTCGCCCTCAGGCATTGCCCTCAGGCATATCAGAATCTCGCACTCAGTAATACAAAGTGTCTCCCTCAGGCACAGAAGTCAAGCCCTCATACACGAAAGGTTTCCCTCAGGCGAAATAGTATGTTCACACCCTCGGGCTAATATAGTCACGCCCTCAAGCTATAGTAAACACCACCCTCAGGCATAAGTAACCGGGACATTCCCAACATATAAACATGCACTTTACATATAATTCCTCTCAAGGAAAAAGTAATGCATAATTTAAACATGGCAAACCATCGGGTATCCTGGAAAAACGGCTAAACAGAGGAATGAACCCCCGGGTGGGTCTTGGATACAAGTACTGATCCCAAACAGCATTTTAATATCACATTTAATTACCTATATAATTCTAGGTATTAAAATAGCCACGGCCTCAGCCACACGACACCCCAAATATGGGTTCGTATCACAAAAACACACAAAACGCATGAAAGTTGGAAAATAAACACCAAGCCACCTACCTTATACGTCAACGAGCGGTATACACGATCGTCGATCCCAGAAATGCCCAAGAACGGCGTATATATGAGGTAAGAAAACTTTCATTCAACCTAAAATAACTCTTGTTAGGGAAATAATTGGTAAGAAACACACTAGGAGAAGGGGGGTCTTACCCGTGCGATTCCAACGAGATCGTCCGAGGCGGAATCGGATTCCTGGTTCGCGATCGACGGATCTCCAAAGGCTTGGTCATCCACTCTCGCTCCTCTTGTCCGGTTCTAAGCCTTCCCTGTGAACACAGGAGGCTAATGCCCATTTAAGTGAAAAAAACAAAGTACACGGTGTGTACTTCCAAGTACACGACATGTACTTCCTTCATTTAACTGTTCCTCTGGCGACACCACCACACTATTTATCCGTCAACATGAGTACACGGCATGTACTCTTGAGTAAATGGCGTGTACTGTCGCCCAGCTGGCGGCTGCTCCACCACCTTACTGTTTTGGCCTACCGACTGACTACACGACGTGTAAAGGACCACTACACGGCGTGTAGTCAGTTACTACACCCTTCGTCGCCAACATGGATACATTCCCCATGTACTCATCCCACACAGACAAAGGTACACGGCGTGTGGAAAAGTACATGGCGTGTAGTTCCCAAAATTTAGAATTTTTTCCATTTTCCATATTTTCTCCAAAAACACTTAAGGAAAAGAGAGAAGAAGAATCTTGTACCTCAAAGATAAGAATCGGGTTCTTACAAAATTCCCCCCTTATAGAAATTTTTCCCCAAATTTCCCTTCCAACGGTAGCGAAGATATAGCTCAGAATAGCTCTGACCACTGAGCACGTACATCGGTTTCCCGCTCCCAGGTTTCGTCCTGTACTTGGCCATGCTACCACAGCACCCGTACGAGAGGAACTAAACGGACTCGAAGAACCTTCGTGATCTTTTCAATGATATGAATCAGATGCTCCTCAAAGCATGCATCTGCCTCCAGCTCAACCTCCTCAGGCTGAAAGACGTGAGATAGGTCTGAATGATAGCGACGCAACTAAGACACGTGGAAGATGTCATGCATGGCTTGGTACCACTACAGTAACCGCAACCGATAGGCAACCAGCCTGACTCTCTCCATAATCTCGAATATCCCCACATACCTCGGTGAAATTTTACCCTGTCTCATGATCCGCTTATGTCCTAGCCTCGGCAAAACACGCAAGAAAACCTGATCCCCGAAAAAGAACTCCACATGTCGTTTGTGGTGATCAGGATAAGACTTCTGACGAGACTACGCAGTAGCCATCCGCTTCTGAATCAACTGGACCTTCTCAGATGTCTCCTGCACGAGCTTTGGTCCCAGTAAATCTTCCTCACCTAACTCTAACCAGCACAAATTTGATCGGCATGGCCTACCATATAAAGCCTCGTATGGTGCCATCTCAATAGTCACCTGGAAGCTATTGTTATAAAAAAAACTCGACTAAGGGTATATGCTTCTCCCAAGATCCCCCAAAGTCTAGGGCGCATGCACATAGCATGTCCTCTAGCACCTGTATCGTCCGCTCTGACTGGCCATCTATCTGAGCGTAGTATGCTGTTCTCAGAAGCACATGTGTACCCAGTGCCCTCTGAAAACTCTGCCAGAAACGAGACGTAAAGTGAGCATCCCTATAAGAAATGATAGAACAAGGGACCTCATGAAGACGTATGATCTCTCGGATATACAGCCTTCCGAGCTCGTCTACACCGAAGTTCTCCTTGATCGGAAAGAAGTGAGCTACCTTCGTGATTTTGTCCACCACAACCCACATGACGTCATTGACACGAGGTGACCTCGGCAATCCGGTCACGAAATCCATCACGACATCATCCCATTTCCACTCCGGAATGGGTAACTGCTGTAACAGTCTAGCTGGTCTCTGATGCTCTGCCTTCACCTGCTGACAGGTGGAACATCTCGTAATAAAACCAGCCACATCACTCTTCATACCTGGCCACCAATACTAACGCCTCAAGTCACGGTACATCTTGGTAACCCCAGGATGAACCGCCCAAGCTGTAGCATGAAACTCCTGCATCAGCTCCTCGCGTATATCCCCTGGAACCCACACTCGTCCATGGAAACGCAAAACCTCATCATCTCCTATCATCCACCCAAGATAAGGGTCCCCACTTGTCATCGACTCCTGTAGAACTAGGCTTTCTGAATCCAATATTTGTCTCATCCTCACTCTATCCAGGAGGGTAGAAGTCACAGCTAAAGAGGAAAGATAAGTCTTCCCCTGACTATCATGCACCTCCAGATGCATCTCAGAGAACAAATCCATGAGATTTCACTCACCACTGGCCTCCTGCACTGCCTATATCTGAGTCTTCTTGCTCAGTGCATCAGCTACTGCATTACCTTTACCAGGTGTATAGGCAAGCTCAAAATCGAAGGACTGTAGGTACTCGACCCACCTTCTCTGCCCCAGATTCAGGTCACGCTGAGTAAAGATATACTTGAGGATTTTTCAGTCAGTGAAAACCACAAAATTCTCTCCCAATAGATAATGTCTCCAACAGCGCAACGCGTGAACAACTGTAGCCAACTCAAGATCATACGTCGGGTAATTCCTCTCATGTGGCCTCAACTGCCGAGACCCGTACGCATCAACTTGATCGCCCTGCATCAACACTACTCGCAGCCCAATATCTAATGCATCATAGTAAACTGTATAGATCTTTCCCTGCTCTGGGAGTATCAGTATTGGTGCTGATGTCAACCTTCCTTTCAGGTCCTGAAAGGTTGTCTCGCAAGATTCCGAGCAAACGAACTTCACACCCTTCTTAGTCAGACCCATCAATGGTTCTGCTAAGCAGGAGAAGTCTTTTATGAAGTATCTGTAGTAACCGTCCAGCCCTAAGAAACTCCGTATCTCAAACACGTTCTTAGAATGCTCCTAGGAAACTACTTCTCTCACCTTCTCTGGGTCTACTGCAACTCCTGCCTCTGAGATCCTGGTGTCTGGCTACCACGGCCATGACCATTATCTCTGCCTGCACGCCTTGACGTATTCCAGTTCCCCAACTGGTAAGAAGACACTGGTCCTGCTCCCGCACGCGGAGTCTTCACAGAACCCCTTTCACTAGCCACTGGTAGAAATGCCCTACAAAAGCGTTGTAGATAACCCATCTTGTCGCAAGCTCGGCACTCCACTGGATCACATGGACACTGTGGTCTCTTGTTCCCCTATTTACCACACTGGTGGCACCTGATCAGGCCATTTGAAAAACCTGCCTGGCTGGTAGTGCCACCCTGAGAGAGATTCATCTGTCTCTTCCTCTTTCCAGTAGAAATAGTACCAGTAACTAGTGTTGAACCGCCCTGGCCCACACCACTAGCTTCCCGCAGGTTCCTCTCTATAATCAGCGCCTGGTTTAGAATAGAGTGTACTGAAGGAAACCTGAAAGCATTCACCAGCACTCGGATGTCATAATGAAGACCATCCTCAAAACGTCTGGCTCTCAAAGTCTCATCACCCACCAACACGGGTGAAAAACATTGAAGCTCGGTGAAACGAGCAGAGTATTCCATCACTGACATAGAGCCCTTCTGCAGATTCATGAACTATCGAGCTCTATCTTCCCTCAGCGTCTCTGGGAAGAATAATTCATAGAATACTTCCTGAAAATCTTCACACGCCATGTCCCTGTGATGCTCTGCCTGGGTGGTAACATCCCATCACCTCTTGGAAGAATCATGTAGCATGTAAGTCACGAGCTTGACCCTCCACCCTGGAGGTGTCTCAAGATGCTCGGAAATATTCTTCATCGATCCTAGCCAAGACTCCGCATCCTGTGGTCTGCCATCCCCTGAAAATGTAGGCGGATGCTGCTGTTGGAAGATACGCGTCAGCTTGGCCATAGATGTGGCGGCCAGCGGTGCTCCCTGGAAGGTCTGAATGAACCGCATAAAGCCTTCACGAAACTACGCCTCCACGCCTGTGTCCAGTAAAATAGTGGGCGCTGCATCTGGCTCTGCTGGAGGATCAACTGGTATCCCATGGCCCACTTTCTCTGGAGTATACTCGTTGCCGCTCTCCTGGTGAACAACACGTAGTCGTCTAGGCAGCATGACACTACAAGGTCAAAGGCACGCCTTAGATTCAAGATTTATCAAAGACTGAAATCGAAGGAACCACAAGGGAATAAGAGGAAGAAGGCATTTTAAGATTTTCAAAACAAGACTACACGGCGTGTACAATGACTACACGACATGTACTTGACTTCCCTTCCCCTTCCTGGGTTCTTCTACACGGCTAAGCCACACGGATCCCATTGAACAAAACTACACGGCGTGTATTATATCTTACACGGTGTGTATGGTGTTATTTTCCAACTTCCCATGTCGTTTGTGACACGGACGACTACTCAGCTTGCAACTACACGGCGTGTTACACCCGCACATGATGTGTACACTACCCCGTTTCACGGCCACATGGTTAAGTCCACACGGTCTGTCCTCAGACAAGACTACACAGCGTGTCCCATAGGTACACGGCGTGTTTAAGGGGAGGTGACACCGACCCGTGTTGTTAGTTACATGGCCGAGTCCCCAGGTCACACTACATGGCGTGTTCATCATTGACATGGCGTGTTCTGTACAGGAGTTCACCGACACGTGTTGTTAGTTACACGGCCGGACTCCGGGTCAACACTACACGACGTGTACAAAAGCTACACGGCGTGTTTTACCAAAGCCTTTCCCTACCCCGTGTCACCGCCCACACGGTTTGTGACATGGGAAGAGACTACATGGCGTGTACTCAGGGTACACGGAATGTACGCAAAAAGTTCATTTTTCTTCCTGAACAGAAGAACATACACGACGTGTATAAAGTAATACATGGCGTGTATACTGGGTTTCTGGACAGTATGCCTCAGAAACTTCCCCGGAACCCAGAAAATACTAAAAACCAACACCTAAGTGTCAAATTCCGATCCGTGAGGGGCCATACTCCCCACGAATCAAATTTTGACATCTTATCTATGTTATAACAAATAAACAGTCAAAGATCCACCAAATTCCGGTCAATGGGGGCCCATACTCCCCAAAAACTGAAGTTTGGCATCTATTCTATAAGTAGGATCAAACAAAAAATACCATATCACAAGTAGGTATTTATCAAGCAGCTATCACAACAACATGCTTTATTAGCACAACAACTATCACAACAACATGCAATTTCTAATGCACCTACATGGCATGGAAACTATGCATCTCATGTGATATCTAGCATGTGCCTATATGATGCGTGATATGACATACCATCATCTCATTGGGTTGCAACTAAATAGAACCCACAGATAAATTATAAACAGCACAATCTCAAGTGTCTCACCCAACAGTGAAAACAAATCAACAGTAAATTGCAAAATCAGTAAAATTGCAACACGAGGTAAATTGGCTTTTCCCTATACACGGGTTAGCTACGCTCGGGCACAGCTTATTACCAACTATTTTTCGTCCTATCCCTGACTACGGCTCCAAATAGTAAGTCAAAGAAAAGAACCCCTCTGATACCACTTTGTAACGTCACGGTTCTGGGTGCCACTCAACGGGTTCCCCGAACCCGGTTTGCCACGTGACCTCAAGCGCATTTCCCCAAACACCAGAGGCTTACGACTAGCAGTGAGGGCCTAGGTCTGATAGTGGGGAAATTATACCCTCATTTGTCAAAGTGTAGCGCAGCAGAAAGAATAAATCATACAACAATAGAGGAAGTAGTAAACCATACACAACTGAAATAAACAACTACAGTAGATATAACCAACCAGTATATAAGTAACAATGCAACATGCCTCAAATTATAAGAAAACATCCAGAACATGTTACACAATCAATACAATACAACTGAAGTAAAAGTACATAAAATCAGAATAGAACAGTCCACGGCATCGTGAGCCAATGCTCGGTCCTATACTCTCCTACACCCCTGCAGCAATCATGTACCTGTACAAGGACCCTTGCCCTTATCTACACCTGCAGAAACGTAATCTGTTTGGGCCGAAAAGTATGGCCCAAACAGGGTGTGAGAAATATATCTCAGTAGGCACCCACCAAAGGCACGTGCCCAACTATGTGAAAGTATGCAACAACAGTGTGCAGTAGTAAAATGTAATAAACTAAGCAGTACTCAAAAGTAACGAACTTAACCAGTTATATTACCATTTTAATTATTCATTTAATCCATTTAATATAGTAACATTATGTGCTCAACAGCACCAATCCCTCAGGCCAACCAGAACCTTTACCTCAGGCTAATATAGTAAAATCGCGCCCTCATGCTATACAGAATCTCACCCTTAGGCATACGAATTGTCACCCTCATGCGTAGAATTCAAGCCCTCGGGCACGAAAGGTTTCCCTCAAGAGAAATAGTATGTTCACGCCGTCAGGCTAATATAGTCACGCCCTTAGGCTATAGTAAACACCTCCCTCAGGCATAAGTAACCGGGCTATACCCAACATATAAACATGCACTTTACATACAATTCCTCTCAAGGAAAAAGTAATGCATAATTTAAACATGGCATACCCTCGGGTATCCTGTCCAAACGGCTAAACAGAGGAACACACCCCTGGGGTGGTCCTGGATCCAAGCACTGATCCCAAACAGCATTTTAATATCACATTTAATTACCTATACAATTCTAGGTATTAAAATAGCCACGGCCTCAGCCACACGACACCCCAAATATGGGTTCGTATCACAAAAATGCACAAAACACATGACAGTTGAAAAATAAACACCAAGCCACCTACCTTATACGTCAATGAGCGGTATACACGATCATCGATCCCAGAAATGCCCAAGAATGGTGTAGATCTGAGGTAAGAAAACTTTCATTCAACCTCAAATAAATCCCGTTAGGGAAAGAATTGGTAAACAACACGCTAGGAGAAGGGAAGGCTTACCCGCACGATTCCAACGAGATCGTCTGAGGTGGAATCGGATTCCCAGTTTGTGATCGACGGATCTCCAAAGGCTCGGTCGTCCACTCCCACTCCTCTCGTCCGGTTCTAAGTCTTCCCTGTGAATAGGGGAGGCTACTTCCCATTTAAGCGAAAAAAACAAAGTACACGGTGTGTCCTTCCAAGTACACGGCGTGTACTTCCTTCATTTAATTGTTCTTCTGGCGGCACCGCCACACTATTCATCTGTCGACATGAGTACACGGCATGTACTCTTGAGTACACAGCGTGTACTGTCACCTAGCTGGCGGCTGCTCCACCGCCTTACTATTTTGGCCTGCCGACTGACTACACGGTGTGTAAAGAACCACTACACGGCGTGTAGTCAGTTCCTACACCCTTTGTCACCGACATGGCTACACGCCCCGTGTACTCATCCCATATGGCCAAAAGTACACAGCGTGCGGAAAAGTACACGGCGTGCAGTTCCCAAAATTTATAATTTTTCCCATTTTCCATATTTTCTCCAAAAAAACTTAAGGAAAAGAGAAAAGAATAAGCTCATACCTCAAATATAAGAACCAGGTTCATACAAAATGTCTTACGAGATATGAAGTATTACAAAATAGATGAATTAAAGTAATACATGCACTATATAAAATTCATACTAACTAGATTTAAATTCATTTTAAATGAAAATTTTCATAAATTATAAATTCATATATGTTAATAGAAAGTAATACATATAAATATAATGTTATATATAGTCTAAAGAGTCATATGAATATTGTAAAATCATACGCGATGAACTAAAAGTATGATGCACTATAAAATGTCTTATAAAGTGCAATATATGTAAAATCATAAAATCATATGGGATCCATATTCCTATATATATAAAAGTTTTATTCAATTTTCAAAAGTTATATGTGATCTCAAAATACATATGTGATGTAAAAATTCTTACATGAATTGTATGACTTAACACTTTGTTTTTAGAAAACTTAAAATACCCTCTATTTTTTACGTTTTGGGTTTATCAATTTTTTACTTGTTTATATTTTATTTTCTTTATATATTTGTTTCCTAATTACTGATTAATTATTTCAAAGCTATAAAAAATAATTTGAGAGAATTTTATGTAGAATTAAATTAAAATCTCAAGGGATAAAACATTTATCAGTTTCACACTACTTTCTTAGAAATTTTTAAGTTTTAAATTTGAATTATTTTAAATATAAAGTTTATATATCACATGGTTTTAGGGATTATTCTAGGGAATTTAATATCAATTATTATGAGAATATTAACTTCTATATTAAGTTTTCTAATGATTTTTGTTGTACAACTATTTTAAGCTTTGTGGATTATTGAATATTCTATTAAATCTGATATAGTTCATTATCATTGAGAGTGAAAAGTGTGGTGGCAAGGGAAAAGATAGAATACAATGGATATATTTACAATTATAAATTTTTAAGGTATTTGATTGTGAAGGGACACTATATATAGAGCTTGATAGAACTAGTTCAAGTAATATAGTTGAGGATATTTTGAATTATACTGTGTGACATGATTTTGAAATCACATACCAATAGGATTTGGCATAAAAAACTTCATCATGATAATATTACATTACCAAAGATATCATTGATGCCTCAACACACTATCTATAATTTTATAACTAGTTTTTATAATACTAAATTATTTCAATATTTTTTGTTTGCATGATTTGTGGTTTATGTATCTATATTCAAAACTATGACCTTAGTGTATGGTTATACTACCATTATAAAAGTTTCATTAGGTTATAGATAGAGGTAGAAAAAAGAAGGTCTTTGGTTGATCCTAGATCTAGTAAAAGGTAGGGGTTCTGATTGTGCCTTTTTCTAGATAAAGGTAAGTTTGGTTCTTTCTCCATTTTAAAAGGAAGGTTATGGGTTGTGCCTCCAGGTGTGAAAAAGTTGAGATACGGGTAGTATAAAACCTCATAACATAATCAACCCATAATTAAATGATTTATAATAAGTTTTTTAATTTTTTAAATTTTAAAAATATTTTATATTTATAGTTTTATAGAATTAAGAAAACAATTACCAAACAAAGTGGATATTTCTATACAGTGTACATTTTTTCCACAAAAATAGTTTCTTATGTTTATAAAACTTTTTATTCAATCAAGATTTGTAACCATTGACATTTCTAAAATTATAACACATCCTTATGACCTTGGAAAAAATATTTAAAAATATACGATAGGAAAAAATATCAGTAAGTGATATAAAACTAAAAATAAACCCTTTAGTCCATTTGAAAAATCATGAAAACCCATAAGAAAATTTTTCTTTTTATGTAATAAAATTTGTGCCCAAATAATAATTTACTTACTTTTAAAATAAAATGTATTGCCCAAAATTCTTCATGAAACATATCATAAGAAATTATAAACTCAAAATTATAATCTTTAGGGTTTCTTGAAAAACATAAAAACTTTTCCTTCAAAATAAACCTTTTATCTAAAAAGGTCATAAACTTTATTTAAATCATAATCTCATTTCATTACCTTATAAAATAAAAATATTTATATAAAAACCCATTATAAATTATATAAAAACATATTGGTACCAATGGTACATTATCTTCATATCACTCTTATAATCACTCTTACAAATGGATAACATAACTGGTTAATTCCAACATATATTCCCTAGATAAAAAATCATTACCCAATGTATTTGAGGGATATATCAGACCCGCCCATCATTATAAAAAATATACAAGAACCATAAAATGAATTAAACATATAATATATTTCATTTAAATCATAAAACACATATGAATTGGAATTTGATCCCATAAGAAAAAACACTTTCATTTATCTCATAAAAATGAGAAGAAATATCATTTTCTGTTGTAAAAGTTTTAAAACTAAAAATTCTTAGAAAAATGGGTATAGGATATTATTTTAAAAACCACATAAAATTATATAGGAATCACGATAATGAATAAAATCTATGATAGAGGGAAAAGGAGGTCATATTTTAAATGTTAAAAAACATTCTTTTTTCACTTTTGTGAAGAAATTAATAGTGAGATATACAAAAAATGTAAAGAATATTCATTTTAAAACCTTTTTAAAGAAATTAAAATATAGTTTAAAATGAATTTAAAAAATCATTTAAGTATATATAAAAACTTTTTTGAAAAAATTTTAAGAACATGGATATAAAATAGAAATATTTTAAAACATTTAAAATAAGGTTTTAAAGAAAAATCTCTTACCTCAAGTCCTGATTCACCACACACATATTTTACTTTACTGAATAATAAACTTATATTAATTATTTAATTTATTAAGAAATTTTTATTATTATTCCATTATTGATATTCATTTTATTTAATTTATTATCATTTTTTATTTAGTTCCAAAGTCGGTTAAGTTTATATGAGATGTTTTAGGGTTATTTTGTCCAAAAGAACTTTGGTGTATTAATCATAGACATAGGTATCATGCTTCCATCATATATAGAATATTAAAAAATATATAATTATCTTTTTTATACATTAAATATAATTTTAAAATTATCCATGTAATGATATGATTAAAATTTAGATACATCATTCACAGAGGTGATAGTTTGCATGTACCATAAGCAAATATTTCATTTATCTATTGGATGAATAAGAAATAAAGTAGATAAAGGTTTAAATTTAAAATAATCATAATTATTTCATAAATACCATATGTATCCACTAAATCCATATTTATAACCTAACATGTGAGATGGTGATGAGAAATGAATTTTATCTCTTCATTGACAAGGTAGTCTACACGTACACACGAGCAACATTTTTATTTTCTATATGATGTTAAATAGGTGTAAAATAGTTATTATATCAACATAATAACATTTATTTATAATAAAAATATATATTAAATTATATTTTTATTTTTATAATATATTTTATGGAGGTATAGTAATAAATAAACTTGAAATAATTTGGTTAATACTTATACCTCCTCCTTGGATTCTTCCTTTATCTTATACATTAATCCTTATAAGATTGGTCTTTTGGTGAGACCAAGACCTCTAGAATGGGAGGATGAGAAATGAAGAGGTAATTTTTCATATCTTGGTCAAGATAGGGTGTTAAATTTTATGAAAAATTTAGGCTAGGAGGTGCCTCTTATAAGTGAGAGGAGTGACACCCTTATACATATTAAGAAGTTTAACATATAATAAATGTGTTTTTAATGGATAGTGTATCCAATTTATACCAATTTAAAATATTTGATAATTAAATGTATAAATATAATAGACTGAGCAAATTTAGATAATTTTAGAGATATTTTAAGTCATATCTCTTAGTTAAACCCCCTCTTTAACCCTTTTAACCCTTTCTGTGGTCGTAAACTTTAACCTTGGTAAATATTCATTATGAATAAAAAAATTTATCTTGTTACGAAATAATAAAATGATGATCCAAAATATAGAAAAAATTTTATAATATTAAATTTCTTCAATTAGTAAAAATTAAATTTAATCTCTCTTCACAAAATGCAATAAATAATTGTTTTTGATAAATTCATTTTTAAGCATAAAAATTATTTTACACCAAAATCAAGTATAATATTGATAAAAATATATTTAATGGGATTATTTTTAATAAAAGAGACTTATTTTACTTTGAAATAAAACTAAAACAAAAATTAACCTTGTGAATAATTCATTTAAAAAGAAGAACCAAAAATAGTTTTTATTTAAATAAAAACATTACCTACGTTTTCAAAATGTCAAGCACATATATATAAGTACAAAATTATATTTTAAATGAATTATATTAATTATTAAATATATATTTGGTCTATAAAAAGGTTTCATAAACTTTTAGGTTGTTATTATATCATGATAATGTCATAAAAGTAGTAGTGTTTGTAAAATTGGTATTTTTTACTATTCATTCCAAAAAAAACTATTTCATAAAAATCCAAAAAAACTTATATTAAATTTATTTTGAAATTATTATTACAAAAATGAGTTAAATTATATCAATTTTAATTTCTAAAATTACAAAATTTAACTTTTAAATAAAACCATGTACTACATGGAAAAAAAATTGTTAAATAAAACTATTTCTTTTTCAATGGAAAAATTATATATCATTATTTATAAAACTATAATGAATATAGATTCAAAAAATTAATACTTATAAATCATAAAATTTATTTATTTATAGGATTACCTAGGTTCCCACAATATTTCCCTCTAAATAAATTGTGTCCTCAAAATTTTATTCATTACTTAAACATGTGAGGGTATTTTCCCTTCAGAACTTTTTTCTGATTACCATGTTGATTCTCCAATAATATGGTTATTCTATAAAACTTTAACTAGGTGAGTTACCATATATCATAACAACTGCTCCATATGATTAATAATCTAAACTAACTTTTCCTCATAAGAAATATTATACTCCAACTGAACTACTTATGGGCTCAAAACATGAGATGCATAAAGTAAATATGTTTTTAATAAAGAAACATGAAACACATCATGTAACTAAGATGAAATTGTAGGTAAGTATGCTCGGTGATAAATTAGTCCCACTTTTTATATAATTTTATACATACCAATAAACCATGGACTTAATTTTATTTTCCTTACAAAATGTATCACACCTTTCCAAGGAGATATTTTAAGAAAATAGGGTCTCCTACCTCAAACAAAATATTTATCTTTCGGTTATTTGTGTAATAAGTTTAGATTATTTAAGCTACATTCATAAGTTACTAAATAATTTTTACCTTTTCAACCATCTCTTCTACTAATTTAATCCCAAAAACTTTCTCTCCCTAAATTTTGCCAAATATACCAGAGTTTAACACAACTTTCCATATAATGATACAAATGGTGTCATCTTTATACTCAAATGATATTATTATTAGAATAAAATTGCACTAATGGAAGATATTGATCTAAAATTAATTGATAATCCAATGAGAAATCCCAAATCAAATCCTATAAAGTATGAATTGTCTACTCAGACTGTCCATCAAATTGGGGGTGAAAATATGCACTAAAATTTAACTCAATATTCAACGATTTCTAGAGTCCTTTCCAAAAATTTGATGTAAATCTGGGATTATTATCAGATACAATAGGGAGATTAAATTAATTTAAACTTACTATATCTTTAATATATTTTTTATCAAGTTACTCCAAATATATAGTATCTTGAATAGAAATAAAATTCATAGATTTAGTCAAAAGATCAAAAATAACCCAAATCACATTATTACCTTGATATGTATTTGGTAATCCCACCTCAAAATCCATGGATATATTCTCTTATTTACACTCAGGAATTAGAAATAGTTAAGGCATCCTCTTCTGTATTTGTAATTCATATTTTACCTATTGACATGTTAAACATTTCATAGTAAAATCAATAATATATTCCCTCATTCTTTCCCACTAATAATATTTATAAAGGTGTTTGTACATATTAAAACTACTAGGATGAATAAAAATAAAGAGTTGTGAGTCTCACTCAATAATTTATATTTCAATTGGGAATCACTCAGCACGCACAACCTCTTTCCAAATATTATAAAACCTTCTATATCAAATCTAATCTCAATAAATTTACCTTCCTTAACCAAATATATTATTTCTTACAAACCATGATCTTATTTCTAAGGCTTTTTAATTCTCGTTAACAAGGATGATTGTATCAATTACTAAACCAAAAGATAAGGTGATTCTACATGAACAATTTCCTATCCAAAATTCATTAAATCACCAAATAAAGCGTAATGTTCCAAACATAATATATTTAATGATTCATTATGCTTTTTTACTCAATTCATCATCTACCTTATTGAATTTACTTTAATGATAGTGAATCATGAAATCACAATCCCTTATGAGTTCTATAAATCATCTTTACCTCATGTTTAAATCTTTTTGGATGAATATGTACTTCAATCTTTTATGATATGTATATATTTCTAATTTATCACAATATATATATGATTCCAATAAATTTTTAAAGAAAAACCCCCCCATAAAAAGCTCAATATCATTTGTTGGATAATTCTACTCATGGAGTTTCAATTATCGTGAATCATATGCAATTACCTAATCATCTTGCATCAAGAAAAAACACATCCCCTTCAATGAAGAATCACTATAAATAACAAAATACCCATTTATAGATGGTAAGGATAACACTGAAGCATAAACCAATATTTTTTTCAATTACTTAAAAAAATTATCACATTAGTTCTTCCATATAAATTTAACTCCATTTTGAGTTAACTTGGTTAGTGGTATAAATAACTGAGTAAAGTTTTTAACAAACATTGATAGTAATATAAAAGTCTAATAAAATATGAATCTTAGTGACACTAGTAGGTCTTTTCCATTCTTCCACCACTTTAGTTTTAGTAGGATCAATAGTTATGAAATATTTGGTTATAATATTCTGAAATATGAATTATGTTGTAAATGAAATTCACATTTACTAAATTTTTCATACAAATTATTTTCTTTTAAGGTTTTAAAAAAAATTATGAAATGTTTCTCATGATACTAATAACTTTTGGAGTATACCATAATATCATCAGTGAATACCACCATAAATTTATCAAAATAATTATGAAAAAATATATTTATTTGATCTATAAATACAGTGGGAGAATTTTTTAACCCAAATAGAATAACCAGAAACTTGTAATGGATATACCTAGTATGAAATGTTATCCTTGTAATATCATATTAATTATATTTCACCTGATGATATCTAGATCTAAATTCAATCTTGAAAACATACTGAGAAACCTAGATATTAAAAAATAAGTCATTAATATGAGGCAGTGAATACTTTTTTTAACATTAATTTTATTGAGTTCTCTATATTAAATGTAAATCCTTATAGAACAATCTATCTTTTAAAAAAATAAAATCAGATCACCCCAAGGTGAATTGCTAGGGTGGATGAAACCCTTATCAAAAAACATGTGTAACTTCTTTTACAATTCCATCATCTCCACTAGAGATATTCAATAAGGAGGTTTTGAAATCATTTTAGCACCATAAACTAATTCAATAGTGAATTAAACCTACCAATCATGAATAATATTAATAATATCATTAATAAAGTCATTTGAATGTTCATTTACCATAGGCACATCACTAATCTAAATAATTACCTTACTTCAATGGAAGGTGTAGGATAACTTTTACCCTCGTATTTAACCAATTTATCATCTTCTATATATTTTATGATAGGTATGAACTTGTAATTATAAAATAATTTAAAATCACTCTAAAAATTGAATATAAATTATTTATATTTGCATTATTTCTTATCATGATAAAGTAAAAGTTGATCCACACCCAGAATAACATCAAATTACACTAAGGGTAATAAAATAATTTTTTTAGGAAAACCCATTACATATATGATGATAGGAAATTTTTTATAAATATATGCTTCTTTAATAATTCCAACATGAGTTTTTACCAAAAAAAATATCTCCATTTCTTAAGGTAATGTTTCCATTTTACTCATAAGTTTCTAAAAAATAAAATAATGTTCAAACCCTGAATCAAATAATACATTGGAATAATCTGAATAAAAAATTAATATACCTATCACCACTTCATTTTATAGTCTATAATTCACCTCAGTAGTATAAAATAACTTTTACACACCCTTATACTTATGGTCTTGATGATTTAAATCCTTCAATATTTTCTTCAGACATATATCATCATAATGGTCCATATCAATATAATTAAAACAGTTTACTACTGGATTATCATAATTGGTTTTACCATTACCATTTCTCTTTTATCTGAAGTCACAATCCAAATGTATCAGCTTACCATATTGGTATCACTTTATAGACTTCATTATATATTCCCCAGAATTATTTGTACCACACTTATCATAAGAAAGGATTTTAATTTTCTTACGTTTGGATTTCCTCAATTGATGTTTCCCCATTGTTTTTTACCAATAATTATTCTTATATTTGTTGATATAGAAATAAAAAAAACTCTATATAGACCTTCTCAACGCATCAAAAAATTTCCCCATAACTTCCAAACTCACAATAAATAAAATCCCTTTAAAAAATTGGTTTCAATAATGAATAAAATATATCAATTTTACTATAATAGTTCAAAATAAAATTGTGTGCATACCTGTCCAATCTATTATATTATGATTCATAGGAGGCAGGTGATTCCTCCTCCTTTTTCATCAATTAAAATAATTTCCTTCCTATTCTAATTTGAAATATTTAGGAAAATATTTCTCTAGGAAAATATACATACATGTTGTCCACTCCATAACATAAATCTTATCTTTCTCTTTGGTATTATAAATGAATTACCACCATCAATCAGTTATACCTATAAAATGATAAATGGATATATCTACATTTTTATGTTTTAAATGGTCTAAAACTTTAAATTTATTCTCTAAATAATTTATCCATCCTTCGGTTACCACTGGGTTTTAAGATCCACCAAATTTCGGAGGGTGTTTTTTCATGAAATAATACACTATAAACATTTTATCTATCGATAATTAAGTTACTCTATGGTATAAGAACCACCATTAATATCCTACATTAACTAAGTTAAGATAGCTACGAACTACTTTATTCTAATTCCAACCATTCTAAGTTTCTTATTTAAAAGGATTTCATTCTCTTGTTCCTTTACTACTTAATTCACCTTGTTCCCTTTATGGAAAACCATTCTGAATAGGCATGGATTAGATAAAAAATGGAAATACAGAAAATCAATCTCATTATAATATAACCATAAATTATAATCTCTATAATATTTTCTTTTAAAATCATACTAACCACTAAATTTATCTAAACCTTTTCTCTAATACCAACTATAACACCCTATAACATAACTATTCCATAATTATATGATTTATAACAAGATTTTCACTTTCTTATATTTTGAGGAACTTTTAAGTTTATAATTTTATAGAATTATAAAAAATATTACATAAATAAAAGAACATTTCAATACACTATACATTTTTTTCACAAAAAAAAACTGTTTCTTATTATTACACTCCCATTTCATTCATGACACTTTTGCTTCATTCAAGATATGTTCCCATTTTACATGTTAAAATTCATACACATAATTGGTACATATGAGAGAGAATTTTAAATTATGTGATGAGTAAAATAAAACTCTATAAGGAATATAAAAAATAAATAAATCCATTAGTCAATTTGAAAATCATGAAAACCCATCAAAAAGCTTTCCTTTTTACAAAAGAAACTTTGGGCTCAAATAATCACTTAAATGCACTTAAAAAAATATTTATTTCCCAAAGTTTTTCATAAAACATATCATAACCAATCATAAAGGTAAAATCATAATCATGAGGGTTTCTTGAAAAATAAAAAAAATCTTTAAAACAAACCATTTAATTAAAAATTTCATAAACTTTATTTTAATCATAAGTTCATTTTCTTCCCTTATGAAATTGAAATATTTATATAAAACTTCAGTTTTAATTATATAAAAACATGTAGGTTATTTGTGATATTATCTTAATACCAATTTTATAATCACTCTTATCAATGGAATAATCTAACCAGTTAATTCCAACATATATTACCCGTAGGAAAAATTATTACCCAATGGATTGGAGAGTTATATCTGGCGAAACCATCATCATAAACAATTTACAAGAACCATAACATGAATGAAACGTATAAAATATTTAATTTACATCATAACACTCATAATAAATGTAATTTTATCCCATAATAAAAAATACTTTTATTTATCATATAAAAATGATAATAAATATCCTTTCCTCTTGAAAAAATTTTTAAACTAAAAATTCCTAGAAAACTAAGAATTGGATATTCTTTGAAAAACCATAGAAACTTATAGATGATTATCGATAATGAATAATGGATATGATATTATGAAAATTTATTCATGAAACAAATGATGATAAAACATTATTTTCACTTTTATAAAAAAATCAAAAATTATACATAAAAATTTAAAGAAGGTTTATTTTTAAAACATTGTTAATAGATTAAAAGATATTTGAAAATGAACTTGAAAAGGGTTTTAAAGAAAAATATCTAATCTCAAGTCCTGAATCACCACTTACATCTTCTACATTATTAAAAATATATATATATATTAATTATTTACATTTTTATTAATATTTTATGTTCATTCCATCATCATTATTTATTTCATATCATTTATTATAATGTACTATTTATTTACTAAATCAGTTAAGTTCACATTAGATGTTTTGGGGTTGTTCGATCCAAAACAGCTTTAGTGTGTTGACCATGATCAAAGGGGTTATAGTTCCATCATCAATAGAATATTAAAAAAATTATAATTATAATTTTTATACATTAAATAAACATATAAAATAATATATGAAATTAAATGATGAAAAATGAGATACGTTGTTTATAGAGGTGGTAGTTCTCATGAACGCAAGAGCAACATTTTCATTTTTCTAATAGACAAAAAGTAAATAAAACAGATAAGGTTTACCTTTAAAAAATTATAAATGTCATATATATCCATTAAATTTATCTTTACAATAATCCAAGTACGGTGGTAGTGAAAAAATTACATCAATCTGTGGAGGCGGTGTTCCACGCATACGCACAAGCGATGTTTTCATTTTCCATAGGATGGAAAAGTTGTATAAAATAGTTGTTCCATCAATATAATAACATTTAAGTATATTAATGATACTTATTTAATTATATTATGATTTTTATAATATATTTAAATGAGTTAGGATAAGAAATAAACTTGAAATAATTTAGTTAAGACTTGTACATCCTCCTTGGATATCTTCCTTTAGATTACACCTTAAGTATTCTATAAATTGTATTTTGGTGATACCAAGACATCTAATATGTGGGGAGGATATTTGGAGATATATTTAAGTATATATTGGTTGATATAAAATTCTCAAATTATCTAATAAATTGGGGATATGAGGTTCCCTTTTATAAGTGAGAGGAGTGGTAACCTTGTAAATATTAATAACTTTAAAATATAATAAATGTATTTATCATGTAAAGTGGATAAAATTTAGTATAATTTAAAATATATGATAATTTAAGGTTTAAAACACTAAAAAAATAAAATTTATACATTTTTTATTGATATTTGAAGCTTTATTTATTAGTTTATCCCCCTCTTTATCATTTTTAACTCTTACCTTGGTGACAAGATTTTACCATGATAACTATTCATTATGAGTAAAAATGAAATTGAAATCTTTACCAAATTATAAAATTATAACCCCAAATTTGGAATCCATTTTATTAATATTAAATTTATATAAGTGGTAAAAATTACTTTTAATATAAGTTTTCAAAACCCAACAAAAAATAGTTTTTTTAACAAATTCCATTTTGAAACATACAAATTATTTTAAACAAAAATCAAGTATAATGTTGATTATTTTCAAGTTTAATTGGATTGTTTTTCAATAAAATGAGACTTATTTTACTTTAAAACAAAAAAAAATTGAAATAAAACTTGTAAATACTTGATTAAAAGTGAAAAAATTAGTTTTTATTTGAATAAAAACATTACTTAGATTTCCAAAATATCAAACATAGATTTATAATTTCAACATTTTATTTTTTTAAAATGTATTAAATCACTTATCAAATATATATTTGGTCTATGAAATTTTTTTTATAAACTTTCAAGTCATTCTTATATCATGAAAGTGTCATAAAAGTATGAGTATTTGTAAAATCAATATTTTTCACTATTCACCCAAACATCAATTATTTAAAATAAATCTAAAATATATATATAAAGATTATTTTGGAATTATGATGTAAAAACTGAATTATGTTTTATAAATTTCAATTTCTAAAATTAATAAATTTATATTTTAAATAATACCACGTAATTATGGAAAAGAATAGTTTAATAAAACTATCTCTTTTCGATTGAAAAATTATATAAGATTATTTATAAAACTATAATGAATATGAATCCATAAAATGGATACTTATAAATAATAAAATTGATTTATTTATAGGATTACCCAGTTTGTTGCAGGTTTTTCCTCTAGGGGATAAAAATGAAGTTGTAAAGGGTTGTGTCTCCCTTCAAAATCTAGGTCACTTATATAGTGGGTGCTATAATCTCACATTAAGAGTGTGAAATGTATATGTAGGATAAATTTTATCTGAAATACTATGAATGTATTTTTGTTCAAATTTTATTTTCTACTTAAAATTAAATAACTCTGTTAGGTATTTAATTTTTTTTTTTTGATAGTACGGATTGTGAATATTAGAAAGAAAGGATGGAATCTTACCTAAAGAATCTAGTCATTGATCATTGGACCCTAATAGTAACACCATATAAGTTACCAAAAAAATTACTAGAAACATTTATAGGTAATGATGCTTTTAATTTTGATGTAAACTACAAGGTAATGAATATTTTATACTATGCAATTGGAAGAAATGTATTAAATCATATCACTTTATGTAATACTACACATGATATTTAGAGGATATTACAAATAAATCATTATAAAACTAATAAAAAATGAAATAAAATATGTATGCTTATAGCTGAATATCAATAGATTAAAATTGTTGAATAGGAAACAGTTAATAAAATTTTTTATAGATTCATTGTCATTGTTAATGATATGATTTCATTGGGAGAAGAACTAAATAACACAAATCTGGTTGAAATAATTCATAATTCTTTACCTAATAAGTGGTATGAAAAGAAAGTATCTATTGGTGAAATTAATATCTTTAAATAATATACACTTGAAAAGAATATTTTATCTTTGATACAATATGAAATTGAACATAAAAAATATATTAGAAGAACAATCAACTAAAAATAAATGCATTGTATTTAAATCTATGAATGTTTCTACTTACTAATTGAATTATAATCAGTAGGAAAATGATATTTATGAGGTTTAATAAGTTTATAAGGTAGTATATAAAAAGAATAAATTATATTATAGTATATTTAGAAAGGAATATATAAGGAATGATCATAAAGAGAACTAAAAATAGTAATGTTATTACTAATGATGTTATAGAAGTTACTTGTTATGAAGGTAGAATGGAACACTGAATCTGAATATCTATGGATAAAAAAATAATAAAAAGTATAATAAAAATTATAATATTTATCTCACATTCATATGGAGTTTTACTAAAGACTTGGATTTAAGTGATGAATCAGGTTTTGAAAAAGAATTTGCAAATTTGTTCTTAGTGGCATCACTAAATGAGGTAAGTCGATATAAATTTGAATATTCTTAGTTTGATTCAAAAAATCCTTCAGTATATTATTTATATGATGAAATTAATATTTTATATAATGATACACTTAAACTTTTATAAATTTATATAGAAATCAAGAATAATCATAATAAGTTTATTATGGAAAACAAGATCACTCTTGAATAAAATGAGAAATTAAAAAATAATACTTATAGTTCCAATGATAAAATCTGTATAAATTTAGAAAATATTAAAAAAATAAAATGTTAAACTCAAGAATTTTACTTCTAAAAATAACGAGGTCCAATAAAGAAAAATTAATGATATTCTGGATGATAATGAAAAGATGAAAAATGAAATTAAAATATTAAATATAGATATATACATATTTGTTCATGCAAGGGAAGGATATTATAAAATAGTAAAAATTATAAAAATAAATAAATATAAACTAGACTTGTTTATTACAATAAATTACCTAAAATTTATAAAAAATATTTGTTAAAAGTTCAAAAGGAAGTATTTCAATAACCACTTATTTTAGATGTGAAATTAAGGGACATTATGAAACTGAATGTTTCTTAATATTTAAAAAATATCTAAGACACACTAAAACCTTTATTTAGAAATCATTATCCTCTAAAATACCTATGAATAAATGTTTAAAATTAGTGTGGGTTCATAAAAAAAAAATTTCTAACCTAATTAGATTGAAGTTTTCATGGGTACCAAAGTTGTCTAAAATATATATTTATAGTATATATGCCTTTAAAATATATGAAAGGAAACCCATTACATGGACAGTGTATGTTATCAACACATTAAGGATGATTATATAAATTTTCTATCATTCAAAAAATATTGAGTTAATGTTCCATTTGGTGAAAATTCAAAATTAATTATCAAAGGTTTTAGAGAAATTGGAATTTCAAAATCTATTATTATATTAAAAGTATTGTATATTGAGGGTTTTAAATATAATTTAATTATTATATATCAATTATTTTTTGATGGAATGGATGTAAATTTTCAAAATAATAAGTGCATGGTTTAAAAAAATGAATCTTCTCTGTTTTATGAAAATTGAAAAGATAATATTTATTTTATAAATATTTCTGAATTGACTAATCAAAATGTTAAGTGTTTAAGTGTTATTTAGTAAAATAAAATCTTATGTCATAAGATAATTTTTAATTATAACTTTAGTATATTTTTCATAATATCCAAAAATCATAAGGTTCTGTATTTTCAAGAATTAAATATGGGCATCACCTACTTTTGAGACTCTTGTATAAAAGGTAAACACCATAAAGAGTATTTAAAACCTATCATGGAATTTTGTATGATAAGGCCTTTAAAAATTATATAAATAGATATATTTAGACCTATATCTACTGTTATTCTTAAAAGTTATAAAATAGATAGAAAATCATAAGTGTCATGTGTCCCTTTCTAGGAAAAAATTAGTTTCTTAAAGTTCTAAGAAACAAAATTTCCTTGATTTATAAACTATAGAAGAAAAATGCATTATTGATATAAGTTTTTGTACTCAATACTCATATATGAAGAACATTTTAATAGATTTTGATATTTATTTTAAAATTTTACCTATTTTTTATGATAATTCATATGTTATTTAAATTTCAAAGAACCCTTTACATCACTCAATAAAAAATCATATAGAATTCATATATCATTTTATTATAGATCATGTTTAAAAGGATGAAATTTTTGGAATACATTCCAACTGACGATCAAATTGGAGATATATTTACTAAACCACTAAATTAAACTATGTTTAAGAAAATTAAATATGAATTTGGCATGATGAAAGTTTAAAATAAAAGTTTAAAATAAATTTTTTAGAGTCTATTTATGGATAGAATGTGAACATATAGAGTTTAGGGTCCTTCTTAAAGTCTAAAATAATTCCACTTTT
Source organism: Viscum album (assembly GCA_963277665.1). Classification (NCBI taxonomy): domain Eukaryota; kingdom Viridiplantae; phylum Streptophyta; class Magnoliopsida; order Santalales; family Viscaceae; genus Viscum; species Viscum album. The sequence continues at coordinate 1,359,200,158 of OY728159.1, forward strand.
AGAATCCCACTTCATGTAAACTCTATTTTTTTTTAAATCATCACTATTTTAACATGATTTTAGCTTTAATAAAATTTTAAATGAATTTATTTCTATACAGTGAACATGTAAACTTTTTCTATTTTAATTAACTATCATGGTTAATCATTATTGGATACTTCTATTATTCCTTTAATATCTTAACATGATTTTGTGGCTACTTGTTTCATTAAAAATAATTTTAGTAATAATTATTATTACTTCATATAAGTAGTTTTTAAATTATTTATACAAAAAATTTAAAATATTCTCACATTTTTTTGGAGATGTAAATTTTTCAAAAAGGGAGAAAAGTTGTAATTTAGTGGGAGTATTTATACTTTTATTATTTATCTCCTTATTTTATAACTTATTGTTTACTTTGATAAATTATTATCTATTTTCAACATCCACAAATTTAGTTGGAGTTAATTTTTGTTTAATTTACAATCTTGTTTAAAAAAGATATATATATGTTTTAAATAGTTTATTATTTAAAAATTTTGATAATTTTAAAATGTGGAAGAAAATTTTGAAATTATATTTTGTTTTTTAATTATTAAAAAGGGTATAATGACGATTGGTTTATTGATACCTTACTTTATTGTGTTATGATAATAATAAAATTCTGATTTTATTCCCTCTAACGTGAGTTTGGATGTTTTTATTTCTTGTAGATGAAAAATGATTGGTCTCTAAATTTTTTATCATTTTATTTTAGTTAATATTTGTTTTTGTTATGTGTATTATGAACTAATTTTGAAGAAAAATCCACCTGCGTGTGAGTTGGGTTATGACTCATACACTAAAGTTTTCATAATTGAATAATTATAATTTCTCATAGCACTATTTTCTTATTTCTTAAATTATATTTGTTGTGGTTATTATTTATTTATCTATTTTATGTTTATTCTTACTCTTATTTATTTTTCTTAATCAGATAAAATTATGTGTTAGAATTTAAAGTTTTATGAAATCAAAACTTGCTAAGTCAAAATTCATACATGAATATTAAAAAATCCTATATTTTCTATTTAAAGTTGTACTCTAGTTTAAATATACTACGTGATATGAATTCTTATGAAATAACTGAATTAAAGTAAAATTTTCACAATAAGAAAATCATACGAACTAGATTTAAATACATAAAAAATGAATTTTTTTCATAAAGTACAAAGTTATATATGGAAACATAAAGTTGTAAGTTGAAATAAAAAGTTATACGCATTCTAAAAATATATACATGGCTTGTAAAGTCATACACAATGCAAAAAAAGTCTATTATACTATAAAAAGTCTTATGAATCCCAATTATGGAAAATTATATAGTCAAATGAGATCCAAAATCCTACTCCACCTAAAATTCCTACATAATTTTCAAAATTCATACATGTTTTCAAAAAGTAATACATGATTTCAAAAGCCCTGCACAAATCGTATGACTTAACACTTTGTTTTAGAAAACCTTAAATTTTTTCTGTTTTGATAGATTTTGGATATGCCAATTTATATCTTGTTTCTATTACATATTTTTTTCTTATAATTATTTCATAATTACTTATGAATTATTATAATGCTAGGTTTAATGCCCAAACATGATCTATTAGGTCTGATCTGGAGAGCCACAAGACCTCATGTGTGCCTCCCTGTATGTAAGAGGTTATTGACTAGTAGAGAGGGTCTAAACACCATTAATGGGGGGAATAATGTTGAATTGAATCCTTTAATCACATTTTGTTTAATTATGTTTTGATAAGTAAAAGTACCATATTATGATTAATTATAATTTACAAAACCTTTATTTTTTAAATTATATCATGAGTTTTAATACACTAATTTGTGTAATTATAATTTCTCACCACTTTATTAACACTGATTTTTGTAATTATAATTTCTCAAATCTTTATTAACACTGATTTTTTTAATTATAAATTCTCATAGATTTATTAACATTGATTTGTGTAACTATTATCTTTAGGTTTTTATCTTATATATTGGTTAAGGTATACTTTACTCTGATTCTTACATTTATCTATTTAAAATATATTTAGATTTCATGTTTTAATTGTTTATAATTTGTTCTATAAGTTTCATGTTTAGTTTCTAAGATAATTATTTCATTAGACCCTTAAATATCACATATATAAAAAAATTTAGTGTTGTCTAAAGGTAACTTCAACTTTTAATGGGTTAAGTAAGGGTATAATAACTTTTATAGTGTTTCTTAAAGGTAAAATTAAGTTTACATATGTTATGTAAGGGTATCCATAAGTTTATATATGTTACATAAGGGTAAGAATGTGTTTATATAGATTTCATAAGGGTATATTGATTTTTTTAGAGTTGTGTAATGGTGTAAATAATTTTTTATAGGATGCGTAAGGGTAACCAACACTTTTCCATAGTTAGATAAGGGTAACTAGTGTGTCTACATAGTTACTTAAGGGTAACTAACAAATTTACATAGTTATGTAAAGGTAAATAGTGATTTCTTCTGGTTTCATAAAGGAACATATATATCTGCGTATGAGTACTTCCTATCTCGCGTAAAGGTAACTAAACCTATGTAAGGGTACTCTTTGTTTTACATAAAAGAAACTGAGCTCGTGTAAAGGTAACAGGGCTTGCATAAAGGTAATAAAATGTAAGATCCTGACCTTTTCTGGAGTGATATCGGGTGTGATTTTAGGTAAAAAAAAATTTACTTAGGTACCTTTTATGGGAGTTATGACTTGGGGTGTGTTTGGGTGGAGTCTAAGAAACTTTTGGAGAAAAGGGGTAAGTTCATGATTGATGCACGGTTTGTATAAACCATGTGGCTGTCTATGAGAAACTGTGTGCTCTTGGGTCTCTTGAGGCAGTAGCTTTAGTATGGTTAAAGCACAGTTTAGTAGACCGTGCGAGGAAACCATGAGAGTTCCCCCATTGAAGTATTGGATAACACATGGTTAGCACATGGTTTTTCTAACCATGCGACTAAACCGTGCGTGGGCCAGCAGTGAGATCCTACAATTGTGGATCTCACTTGTTTTTACCTTTTAATGACCTGTTTCTTCTCCAATATGGCCCAAACTCAAGATTTTACTTTCCTAAGTGTAAATAAAGGGTATCCCATTGACTCAGAGGGATTATAAAAACATCGGGCCTCCTTTCTTCAATATTGAAAGCCCAAATCAAAGATCCACTCTTCGCCCGGTAATTGGATATCTTCCCAATGCCTTTCCCTTTCATTCTCCTCTCTTTCCTTGATATTTTAATGGAATATATCCTCTATTTATTTATATCCAAACATATTTTTTGAGATCTAGATCTAAGATTGTAGATCTAGATATATATTGAATAGATCCTGATATCTTGGTTTTGGTTTAGGTATTTAGATCTGGAACTCATATATATGTCGTTGTGCTACTCCAATTTTGGGGATTTCTATTGAGCAAGTTTCCATCAACAAATTGAGTAGGGTGGTCTAAAATCTAATTCCCATAGTCATGGATTTGATACATATATGAAAACTTGTATAATTTTTAGCATCCTTCAGCAATTTAATTTTATTAAATTGGGTTAATTAGGTTGAACAATTGATTTATCAAAGCATTGTTGAATTAAATGATTATTTGAGGAATTAATAACAAGACTAAGGGGCTACCCTATTAGATAATTAATTTGGGAGATTCATTATGAGATTTAGGGATTTTAATATAGATTATTAAGAAGAATATTAATTATGAGATATTGAATTAGTTGAGTTGAGATAATTAATTGTGAATTAATTATGTGCTTTGATATTATGATCTAGATAATTAATTGCAAGATTAATTATGCTGAGTTGATATTTATAATGGGATAATTAATTCTGGAAAAATTAATTATTGAGATATGAATTGTTCCATTGATTAATTAATTGATTAAATTAATTAATGATGATTGAAATGTTTAGTAAATTATTGAGTTGACTAATGGATTTATTGTATTTAACTAATATTTGAATTAGTAATGGGATTGATGTGGATAATTAATTATGAATTAATTATGTGTGAATGAATGGGAACATGTTCATTCAAAATTGAGAAGTAAAAATGGTAACATAGTCATCATACTTATGAGTAATAGAATGGGAACATGGTCATTCTAATGAGAAGTATACATGGTAACTTGTTCATTATAGTTATGAGTAAGAGGATGAGAACATGGTCATTATATTAAGGAGTAATTATGGTAACATGGTCATCTTACTTATGTTTGTGATATTGGTATCTGTAAGAACCCGGATCTTCTTTTCAGGTATGTTTTTCCTTTTCTGGGCGTTTTTTTTAGGAAAAAGGAAATTCTGGAAATTTTCTAAGTACACACCGTGTACTTTATGAGTACATGTCGTGTACTTCCTTGCCGCATAAGTTCATGTGTTGTCCGTGTAGTAGCCACACACATATCCATGTGGGAGTGACTTGGAGGCCGCTTAAAGCGTAGTACGGAAACGGCGAGTACACGTCGTGTACTTCAAAAGTACACGCCGTGTACTTTTCTTTTCTTCATTAAACGAACCGGGGTCGCGTCTAATCACCAGAATTCTCTTCTTCTAGGTCTTGTTTTCCCAAGAGCTCCATACAGCCATGGATATTCAATGGGTCCTCGAGCCTCCGTCCGTCCTCTAAATCAAAAATCGTCGGTTGCGTTGGAATCGCATCGGTGAGTTCTCTCTTCTCCTAGAGCATCATCTTCTGATTTATCCTCTCTCGTGAGATATCATGGGTTGAACATTTTATATGTTTTCTTAGATATATGTCATTATAAAGAGATTAAAGCTTTTAGGTTCAAGTATATTTATCTCCCAACATCTAGGTAGGTGGTTTGTGCCTTTCCGTTCAAATTCTTTGAGTATTATGTTCAAATTCCACCAATACCATTGAATGGGGTATTGCGTGTTTACCATTTTACCCCTATTTATTTCCTTCCATTCTTGTATACTTATGTAGAGGTAATTTGTATATGAATAGGGTTGATTGTTATGCTTTGTATGTTTTTCCCTTGCATGTTCTGTTTACGACCGTTTGGTCCTATTTAGCCAGTTTGGCTGCCTTGCCTATTTTCCATGCCTGTTGTTATAGGATAGAGAGTTTGTATTATAACATACTAATGTGATGTAGACTATTTATCCAAGTGGTTCTGTAGGTTTACTTTGGCCATATTGCACTTCTATGCTCGTTGACCTACACCGGGCCGTGAGAACCTGGTGTAGTAGACTATAAGGGGAATTGACTGAGTGAGTTTCCTTAGAGAGTCTTTGAGCACTTTAGGCTATAAGGAGGATTGACCGAGTGAGAATCCTCAGAGAGACTAGGAACACATGGGGATATAAGGGGAATTGACCGAGTGAGCTTCCTTATAGATTCCTTGATTTCATTAGACTATAAGGGGATAGACCGCGTGAGCTTCCTCAGAGAGTCTTTGTTTTAATTGAACAACCTGGGATATAATGGGAATTGACTATGTGAGCTTCCTTAAAGAGTCCCAGACCTTAGGGATATAAGGGGAATTGACCATGTGAGCTTCCTCGTAGAGTCGTTGACTACCTTAGACTATACAGTGAATTGACTATGTGAGCTTCCTCAGAGATTCATGCTTTACCTTTGACTATAAGGGGAATTGACTGTGAGTGCTTCCTCAGAGAGTCTCGTTATATTCTTATGACTGAACCATAGGGGTTAGGCTGAGTGAACTTCCTAGAGGGTTGCTTGTACTTCTTAGGTAAGACCATAGGGGATTTTTGTGAGTACTTCCCAGAGGGTTACCTATTTGAGGTTTATTTGTTTGTTTCGTTGTTTCTTGATATTGAAATTGTGGATTGGTATTATTGAGCATTTTCATGTTTACTGTTTTCTATACTTTTACCTGCCATATATTCATTGAATATTAGGCATAGATCTTCGGGTGGTTTCCTACTGGGATTTAGTCTCACACCCTGTTTGAGCCATGCTTTTGGGCCCAAACAGATTATATTATTGTAGGTATAGATAAGGGAAAGCGCCCTTCTACTTTAGGTACTTGATTTGTTGTAGAGCTGGAGATCATGGGACCAAGATATGTCTTGCGATGCTGAGGATTTTATCTGTTTTCTTTTTCACTTTGGTTTAGCACTGCTGTATTCCAGCATTGTGACTTGTTTGGATGTTTTCCTATACATATGTATCATACATCATTTTATATATGTTCTCCAGTTTATACATTCAGTTTTCTACTGTTACTGTTGTATGTCATTATTACTGCTTTAGTTCTTGTATGTATTTGTTTACTTCTACTATGTACTCTTCCAATGAGGGAATAGTTTCCCCACTATCACACCCAAGTCCCTCGATGCTAGTTGGTAGCCTCTGGCGTTCGGGGAAATGCACTTGAGGCCATGTGACTAACTGGGTACGGGATGCCCCTGGGTGGCTTCCGGAACCGGGACGTTACAGTATCTTTGGAAATATGGTTTATAAATGTGAGATTAAAGAATGGAAATAATGGAACTTTGAGTTATGGATTCACACAAGAATATTTAAAACTCCGACATGAGTCGAATCAAGTACTGATATATTATAGCACCTTTGAATACTTCAAAATCCAGCAAGAAGAAGGTATTAAGATATGATATTACCTAGGGAAAACTTTGGGCTCTGGAACAAGATGAAGCTAGTATTGGGGTACGGGTCTCCTTGGGAACCCTAGAGTTAATGTAGTTAGATAAGAATAAATGATAATGTAATAATTGGTTGTTTATGTATTGTACTTATTTCTTATAGAACTGCATATAATATCTTTTGACTAGAAATTGTTTTAGACACCATTGGTGGTGACTACTGAGTTTCACCCACACCCTACTCAGGCTACCGGATCGGTACCCGAATAGATTATAATGTTATAGGAGAGGATAAGGGAAAAGGCCCTGGTATGGATTGCTGATTTGGGATGGATCTTGGATGAGGAGACCATACATGATTTAGAATCCAATTGGGGACTCTTAGTGTCTTTAATTTTAGTTTCATTATAGACACTCGACACTTATATTAGAATAGCATGTTTTTACTTTCAGTTGAGTATTGTATTTTCTATTTGGTTATCTTATGACATGAGTATTGTTCTGGTTATATATACTTCTACATTTGATTATTTACTTTTTCTAGTGTTTTAATCTGATAAAGGGGGGTATAGTCTCCCAATGAATGACTTATCAAACCCTCACTGCTAGTCAGCAGCCTCTAGCATACGGGGAGGCACACTTGAGGTCACATAGCGAACCGGCTCGGGACACCATCATGTGGTTCCAGGGTCAGGACGTTACAAAGTGGTATCTTAGGACTGGTTGTATTTCTTCTTCTTTCATTTTACTATTTTGGGAAAGGTAGATAGTAGACTAGAAAGATTCGGGGCTCGGTAATGAGCTCGTGCATGGTAGTTTCAAACCCACGTATGGGGGAAACCCCAATTACTTAGGGTGGGATTATTGTTATTGTTGTTTGTCATTACATTTTAATATTATTTCACCTTAGGTGATGCACTTGTGGTGTGATGTGATTATTGTTTTTGATAAAAAAAATTAAGTAATGATTTTTAGCCTATAATGGAATGATATTTGAGTCTGTATGCATCATTCTAGGAAATCAGGGTTATTGTGGCATACATCATTTTAGGAAAGAATGGGAAAATGGGTTATGGGTAAGTTGATATACTTGAATATTTTTCCTTTATTGTGAGATTAAAATAGAAAATTCTTCTAAAAATGAATTGAAAAAGGTTGTAAAAATGATTGAAATGAGAATAATTGTGTATCTAAATGAGAAACTTGATTATGATGGTGTGTTTAACCTTGTTAACCAAAACCTGGGTGTTGGATGGTTAAGGGTAGTGATAGAACCTCAGTTTTGACTGTGTGACCAATTGGGGTAAAAATACTTGTTGTGATTATTCCTATTATGTAAATTTTATAAGTTTGTGTTATGAGACCTGAGATGTGGGTTTGGAATTATAGAGAGTATGCCTCTATGATGACTGTTGAGGGGAATATAGAGGGGTGTTCCTAGGAACGATTTTACAGTTAAGGAACTTGAGGCACCAATCTTGCCAGCTGAAAATGAAGGGGAGTAGTTTCGAGAGAACTTCACTTGCTTCATGAAATTCATGGAAAGCCACCCAGGGTTAGTTGTGAAATGTATGTCTGAGTTGACAAGGGAGTTTTAGTTGCATCACCCTCTGAATTTTACTATAGAGGGTGAACTGAGGTAGCTGAATTCTAGGTTGATTCCATAGAGATAATACTTGACCATTTGGGAACTCTTACTGAGAGGACGGTCAAATTGGATACTTATATACTATGGGGATCAGCAAAGCACTAGTGTGACATTTTGGTCTGAACTAGATAGACTGAAGGTATGTTATGGAAGGACTTCTTAGAGAGGTTCTTGGAGTAATTTAATCTAGAGATGTTGAGACAAGATAAAGATGTTGAGTTCATGCATATGGCCCAGGGGAGAATGTATATGATGGATTATAAGGTATTCTACACAAATCTTCAATTCTTTTCTCTAAATTTAACAAGAGATTAGGTAGCTACGGTGAAACATTTTCAATATGGACTTAAGTGTGAGATTAAGTCCCATGTGAATATCTTCTGGATGAAGAAGTTTGCTAAAGTGGTGGATCAGGCTCTCATAGTTGAAGAGAACCTAAGGGAGGCTTCTAGTGATGGACAGGTATTTTTTACTGGATGATCAGGAGGTGTTCCTTCTGAGAGTAGGAAGTGTCGTTATTATAACTTTTTCCAAGGAAGTGGGAATCAAAGTATGCAGATAAGAGGGTCGAATGGACAAGACCTTACTATGGTGGTTTGTCATTAGTGTGGTAGGTTGGAAAACTATAATCGACATTGTTCTTGACCACTAGTAGAGTGTCGATATTGCAGCAAGATGGGACATCTATATAAATTATGAAGGTTTCAGTGATATACTGGTACTGAAGGAGCAGTTGGGAAGAGTCATAGTATGGGAATAGGATCTTATAAACCATATCAGGCAGGCATTTGGAGTTCTACTGGTTGTGGCAGTAGAGGTAGTAGACATGGTGCTTTTGGGAAGGATCACCCACATTAGGAAAGTGGTGCTACTCAAGAGAGTTAGACAGCATCACAGGGAAAAGCGATAGCACAGTTACATGAAGTACATACTATACTTGTGTATAGAAAGGCTGGACCATCGATAGTGAGAGGTACTATTCTAGTAGCTTCTACTTTAGCTGGTTCTTTGTTTGATATTGGTGCCTCTCATTCCTTTATATCTGCAAAATTTATTGATGGTTTGAGCCTGGCTATGGAGTTTGTGAGTGGGGTAATGACAATAGATACACCATTGGGATTTTGGTCTAGAGATATCTGCCTATACAAGGGATGTTCACTAGAGATTGGGGAATATTGTTTCCTATGGGATCTCTATGTTCTTGATATGATGGGATTTGACCTAATTATAGGGATGGAATGGATAGTCGCCTACCAAGCCCACATTGATTGTTACCATAGGAGAGTAACCTTTGTGTCTCCTAAGGGTGACTAGTATATTCAACATGGAGAGTGAGATATCTAGGCAGGCCGAGAAAGGCCAATTACTTGGCAACTGGGAGATCTTATAGCCCAAGTTGCTAGTCTATTGTTAGATGAAGAGGGGTGTTAGGCAAGATGTCCTTCCACCAGTAGTGGAACTGTTTCAGGATGTCTTTCCTAAATAATTCTCAGGGCTACCACCTGACAGAGATATAGAATTCACTATTGAGCTTGTGTCGGGGGCTAAGCCAGTATTTATTCCACCATACAGATTGGAACTAACTGAGCTTCAAGATCTTAAGACTAAATTGGATGAGTTGTAGGATAAGGGATTTATCTGTCCAAGTACATCTCCTTGGGGATCACCTATTTTGTTCATAAAGAAGGATGAAGGGAGTTTACATTTGTGTGTTGATTACCAGAAGTTGAAAAAAAATTATTGTGAAGAACTGATATCCTCTTTAGTGTATCAATGATCTATTTGACCAATTTAAGGGATATTTTGTGTTCTCAAATATCTATTTGAGATCAGGGTATCATCAGTTGAGAGTACAGACTTTTGATATACCGATTACTAATTTCAGCAGAAGGTATGTCCTTTATGAGTTTGGAGTAATGTCATTTGGGTTGAAAAATGAACCAGCAGTGTTTATGTCTTTGATGAATAGGATCTTTCATCCATATCTGGATTAGTTCATGGTGGTTTTTGTGGAAAACATCTTGGTGTACTCCAAGACTCATGAAGATCATTCCCAACATCTTGACTTCATCCAAAGTACACTGAGAGAGCAGCGATTATATTCCAAGTTATCTAAGTGTTAGTTTTGTATTGATCAGGTACACTTCTTGGGGCACATCATCTCGGAGGAAGGTGTGTTAGTGGACCATGAGAAGGCTTAGGTAGTGGTTTATTGGGAGTAGTCCAATAATGTTTTTGATATCTAAATCTTTCTGGGATTATCTGGATATTACAAAAGATTCATCCAAGACTTTTCCCGTTTGGCATCACTGCTTTCTAGATTGACAAAAAGGGAGTGAAGTTTGAATGATCAGAGGCTTGTGGGAGATCTTTTTAGGATTTGAAGAAGCTCTTAACATCGACACTAATTTTGATCCTACCTGAGTTAGGTGAGGATTATACGGTTTATTATGATGTTTCTAGGATCGGACATGGAGTTATACTAATGTAGGGAGATCGAGTTGTGATGTATGGGTCTCGATAGTTGAGGCCTCATGAATGGAATTACCCTATGCACAACCTCGATTTGGAAGTATTGTTATATTATCTTAAGTGTTGGAAACATTATCTTTTGGGAGAAAATTTTATAGTTTATAGAGATCACAAGAGCTTTAAGTATATATTTTCACAGTGTGATTTGAATCTTCGATGGAAGAGATGGGTTGATTATATGCAGTCTTTAGATTTTAAACTAGAATATATGCTCAGGAAATGAAATAGTGTGGTTGATGTCTTAAGTAGGAAAAATCAAACTTAGATGGTTTAGGAGTAGAGTGCGGAGTGGAAGATGATAACCTTGCTGGATGAAATGCATGTGGTGGTTTAAGAGAGTCAGGAGTAGATGACTCTGGTTTCAGTTACAGTGGATTCTATGCTTTTGAGACGGGTCAGGGATAGACAGTATGAGGATCTGGAATTCCTAGCCTTGAGGGAAAGCTTTGAAGTTGGGGAGACATCTTCATACTGGTTGATAGATGAGTATGAGATCATTTATGTAAAGAATTGAGTCGTGGTACCTATGAGCATACGAGAGGAGCTCATGCGAGAATTTCATTCCTTGAAGTAGGCGATACATCTAGGTGTAACCAAAATATTTTGATACCTATTATGATTGTTTTAGTATCCAAGCATGAAAAATGAGATATTAGGGTTTGTGATAAGATGCTTCACCTATCAGTAGGTGAATGCAGAGCATCAATGACCTAGAGGTTTTCTAACATCGTTACCCATCCCGGAATGGAATTGGGATGATGTGACCATGGATTTAGTAGTGGGTATCCTGAAGATTCTTAATAAGAATGACTCAATTTGGTTCATTTTGGATCAAATGAAAAAGGTAGTGAATTTTATACATATAAGGTAAACCTTTATAGTATAACAATTGGAAGAACTATATGTTCAAGAGATAGTCCATCTGCAAGGAGTGCCATAGACTATAGTTTCAGATCATGATTTACATTTTACATCATGCTTCTGGTAGGGCTTGCATAAAGTTCTTGGAACATAGGTATTACTGAGTATGGATTTCCACCCATAAACAGATGGGCAGTCAGAACGTACTATTCAGGTGCTTGAGGATATGATATGGGTATATATGCTTTACTTCAGTGGGTCTTGGGAAATGCACTTAGCTTTAGTGGAGTTCACCTATAAAAATAGTTATCATGAAACTATAAAAATGTCACCATATAAGGATATTTATGGTAGGATATGTAGATCACCACTATGATGGATGGAGGCTGGTGAGTTAGATTTTTTAGGACTAAGTCTCATGTAGGAAAAATCAGAGAAAGTATAGCTCTTTTGGAAATATATGGCTATGACTCATAGTAGATAGAGTCGTATGCTGATTGATAGAGATGACCCTTAGAGTTATATAGGGTGATCATGTATTCCTTCAGGTGTCACCTAGGTTGGGTCACTGTAGGATATAGAGTTAGGGAAATTTGTAACCTAGTTTTGTTGGACTATTTGAGGTAGTGGAGAGAATCGGGTTGGTGGCGTACCGATTAGATATTCCACAGATATATAGTGTTATGCATGGTGTTTTCCATATATCAAAACTTAAGTGGTATCACCCCAACCCTTCTCATGTGATCAATGTGGATGAGTTTGAACTTGAGATAGATGCATCCCTTGAGGAGCATATGATACATGTGTTGGATCACAGTGAGAAAGTGTTGTGGGAAAATACCGTGTTGATAGTTCATGTGTTATAGAAACATGGACCTGTAAAAGAGGAAACATGGGAGAGAGGAGTAGATATGAGGGATCAATGGCCTAATATTTTTATATTGGAATCTTATAAAGGCTTGTGAGTGCAGCTCGAGGATGAGTTGTTATAAGGGGGGGAGATTGTAATATCCCAAACTTTTCTAGAGTTATCTCATGCATGATTTCAGGTACTTTTTATTTTTACTTAAGTAACTTTGATGGGATTATGACTTGGGGTGAATTTGGGTGGATTATAAGAAAATTTTGGAGAAAAGGGATAATTTCACGGTTGGTTCACGGTTTGTATAAATCATGCTGTTGTCTAGAAGGAATCGTGTGCTCTTTGGTCTTTTGAGGTAGTAGCATCAACATGGCTAATGCACAGTTTGGGAGGTCGTGCAAGGAAATCGTGTGAGACCCCCCTTTAAGTAGTGACTAACGCACATTTAGCACACATTTTTTCTAACTGTGAGACTAAACCATGCACGAGCTAGCAGTGAGATCCTAAAATTTTGAATCTCACTTTTTTACCTTTTAATGACATGTTTCTTATCCTATATAACCCTAACTTGGGATTTTACTTTCCTAAGTGTAAACGAAGGTTCTACCATTGACCCAAAGGGATTACAAGGCCACCAGACCACCATTCTTAGAGATTGAAAGCCTAAATTGAATATCCTCTCTTCACCTGGTAAGTGAATCTCATCCCAATGCCTTTCCCTTTCATTATCCTCTTTTCCTTGATCTTTTGATGAAATATATCCTTTGTTTCTTTAGATATAAACTTATATGGTGAGATCTAGATCTAATATTATAGATCTAGATATATATTGAATAGATCTTGATATATTGGTTTTGGTTTAGGTATTTAGATTCTAAACTCATATCTAAATCATTGTGTGACTCGGATTTTGTGGATTTCTGTTGAGAGAATGTCCGTCAAAAAATTTAGGTAGGTGGTCTAAAATATAATTCCAATAGTTTTGTATTTGATATGTATATGAAAAATTGTAGAATTTCTAGCATACTTTAGTAATTTATTTTCTTAAATTGAGTTAATTAGGTTGACCAATTGATTTATCGAAGAATTGTTGAATTAAATGATTATTTGAGGAATTAATCACAAGACTAAGGGGATACCCTATGAGAGAATTAATTTGGGATATTGATTATGAGATTTAGGGATTGTAATATAGATTATTAATTAGATGATTAATTATGATATATGGAATTAGTTAAGTTGAGATAATTAATTGTGAATTAATTATGTGCTTTGATATTATGATCTAGATAATTAATTGTGGGATTAATTATGATGAGTTGAGATTTAGAATGGGATAATTAATTCTGGAAAAATTAATTATTGGGATATGAATTATGGCATTGATTAATTAATTGATTGAATTAATTAATGATGATTGAAATGTTTAGTTAATTATTTAGTTAACTAATGGATTTGTTTTATTTAACTAATTTTAAAATTAGTAATGGGATTGATGTGGATAATTAATTATGAATTAATTATGTGTGAATGAATGGGAACATGGTCATTAAAAATTTAGAAGTACAAATGGTAACATGTTCATCATACATATGAGTAAGAGAATGGGAACATGGTCATTCTAATGAGAAGTATACATGGTAACATGGTCATTATACTTATGAGTAAGATAATGAGAACACGGTCATTCTATTGAGGATTAAGTATGGTAACATGGTCATCTTACTTACATTTGTGATATTGGTAACTTTGGAAATGTGGTTTATAAATGTGAGATTAAAGAATGGAAATAATGGAACTCTGAGTTATGGCCTCACGTGAGAATATTTCGAACACCGATATGAGTCGAATCAGGTAATGAGATATCATAACACCTTTGAATAATTAAAGATCCAGCAATAAGTAGGAATTAAGATATGATATTACCTAGGGAAAACTTTATGCTTCGACATGAGATGAATCTAGTATTGGGGTATGGGTCTCCTTAGAAACCCTAGAGTTAATTTAGTTAGATAAGAATAAATGATAATGTAATAACTTGTTATTTATGCATTGTACTTATTTATTATAGAACTTCATACTCTATCTTTTGACTAGAAATTGTTTTAGACACCGTTGGTGGTGTCCTACTGAGATGTACTCGCACCCTAATCAGGCTGCCTAATTAGTACCCGAATAGATTATATTATTATGGGAGAGGATAAGGGAAAAGGCACTGGTTTGGATTATTGATTTGGAATGAAGCTTGGATGAGGGGACTAGACATGGTTCAAAACCCACTTGGGGAGTCATAGTCTCTTTAATTTTAGTTACATTATAGACACTCGCTTATATTGATATATCATGTTTTGTCTTTCAGTTGAGTATTGTATTTTCTGTTTGGTTATCTTATGACATGAGTATTTTTCTGGTTATATATGCTTCTACATTTGTTTATTTATTTTCTAAGGTTTTTTACTCTAATAAATGAGGGAATAGTATCCCCTTGAATGACTTACCATACCCTCACTATTAGTCGGTAGCCTCTAGCATATGGGGAGGCGCACTTGAGATCACGTAATGAACTATCTTAATACACCGTCGCATGGTTTTCAAGTCAGTACGTTATATAAAATATCACATAAAGGTAAAATCCTACTAACGTAAGGGTACTGACATACTTTCATAAGGGTACTAGTGTTTTTATATAACATCTGTAAGGGTACCAGAATACTTGTGTAAGGGTAGTAGTAAATTTTCAATACCCACGTAAGGGTATGATATACCCATGTAAGGCTAACCCATACTCACATAAGGATAATCCATACTTTCTTAAGGGTAGTATAACTTTTTTAATATTTGTGGAATGATAAATTGTGTCTCACATAAAGGTAACTTAGGTCTCACGTAAAGGTAACCAGGATTCTTGAAAAGTTGTGTAAGGGTAGAAATCCATGTAATGGTGAAAAATATGTTACCCATACACAGCGTGTGTGTTTTGTATAAAGGTAGAAAATAATTTCCCTGTGATTCTACAAAAAGTTCTAAACATGAAACTATTCTCTATTTTTTATATTTATTCATATTTATCTTTGTTGAAATTTCCTTATGAATACTATTAGTTTTTTATTCTAAAAATACTCATTAATTATCTTGAATATATAAGAACTTTTTATAAAAAAATTTATGAAGAGTTAAATGATATTCACATGGAATTAAGTGAGTATGGATATTCATTCTGATATTTTGGAAATTGTGATATTCAAAGTCAAACCTACTAAAATATTCAGATTTTATCCTCGTATATTGTTATGGATTTTTTCAATGATATTAATATTCATTATTAACTACTATATTAATTGTTCTAAATTTTTTTCTCTATATATAGCATGTGTTTTAAAAAATGTCATGAGAGAACTCAAAAAGTGAAAATTTTAAATTATAATTATTTTAGAATATCAAGAGTTAGTCATATGTAAATTATGGGAGTATTCTAAATAATTTAATATCAATTTTTATAGATATATTTATTACTATATTAATTAATCATTATCCTAACAAGATCATGTGTACATAATTTTTTTTATTTTATAGTATATCGAATCTAATTTAGAGATAGTTCCTCATAAATATTTTATTGTTGGAATTTATGAAGAAAATATTCATTTCCATTTTGATGTATAAAAGGACCAAGGCATGTTGTGAAGAAAGAGAGATATGACTCTACCATTTCTCTTATATACTACATAGTTTGCAATAAATTCCTAGAGCTGCATCATTCAACTGCTTCCCGAAGTAAACTATTGGTTTCCCAAGCTTTATTTATTCATCATCTTTAAGAGAATAAGTACTACCTAGTCTAAATGCCAATATCTTCATCAAAAATCATTCACTAGGTTAACATATTTTATTCTTTATCTGTGATGTAACTATATATGTTATATTTTCTAACTTAGTGCATCTTTCATATGGTTATACTACCCTAACAAAAGGTACAACTATGTTTAGTATATCCCCTTAGAAAACTGGGTTCCACTTAACCCATAAAATAGTAGAGAAAATCACTACTTCTGTAAGAGTATGGGTTTAATCTATCCCCTTATAAGATCATGTTCCTCTTGAAATTTTACATAGAAGAGTTTAGGACTTAGCCTGTGAATGTCTATGTTAGGTCTACACTTGAAAAATGATAGTTTAGGTTTTCTCCCATAAAATATTAGGTGACATCTAAACCCAAAAAAGGAAATAGGTCGGGATTGATCCTATAAAATTCTAGGTTGGTTCTTATCCTATAAAAGGTTGGGTTTTTTATAAAATTGTAAAAGATTAGGGAATTGGGTTAAACCACATGGTGTAAAAATGAGAATGTAAAGAGTTGTTACTCTCTATTGGTCAGAGTGAGTATCTCAAGAGGGGGTGAATTAATTACCCAATAAAATTTTCTATCTAAAATGGATTATTTTGAAACCCCCAAATGTTTAAACACAACTCAATTTATCAAAATAAGTAGTATGATATAGATCTCAATATTTTAAAAGATTTATCTAATATTGATTAGGTCTCGGATGAGTAATATACAATATTAGTCAATCCTTTAAAATTAGTTTACTTGATTGAAATACTATATGAACACAGATTAAGATAAACTAACAAAGTATATATTTTGTTTACATTTAAAAAAATTATTTTTAAAGCATAAATAAAGTAAAACAAAATTAAAACACACAACTGAAAGAATGAATACAATAGGTTGAGTCTCAAGTTGAGACTTATTCCTCTCCACTTGGTGATCACCCACCACCAAGAAATTTATATAAAATAAACATAATGATCCAAAACTTGGATCGAGTTTTACAATAGTTAATAGTGTCCAGGTCACACATGACCTCTTCTACAATTATTCATGGGATCAACACTAAACTGGATACACAAGTACCTATACCTGTCTTATATATGGCAGTAACAAATATAAAATGGGTTTGATATTATATAGAGTATCTTTTAATTTAGAACAGGAGACATTGTGCATATATATAAAAATAGAGTATAACACACACTACTCAAAAGTAATAAAACTAAAAAGAATAGAGAAATCTATAGGATTAGAGTTTAGAAGTGTTAGGTCTATTGTAATGTATCTTGTGACTCTTGATTTGATTCAACAGTGAATATTGAGTTGAGTTCTCTTGGAAATATTCATAAAAATAGGGTGTCATAGAATATTTTTCTTTTACTGAAGGTAGGAAGTAAATTTGAAATTGTAGTTTGGCATCTCAGTCAAATGTTTGGAGTGGGTGATCTCAAAGTGTGTTCTTGTAGTTCAATGTCTTAGCTTCGCGTTTGTTCACAGATTCCTCCATTACATCTATTTTCTTCAATTTTTAAGTATGTCTCTAACTGTTATTATCATTATATTGCACAAGGGAGTGTACTAGACTTTTATCAGTAGGAGAAGAAATAAGAATATCTAGAACACTGCTACCTCATACTGCATAGCCTGAAAATATCTTCAATTATCTCTAACTATCATTTAAGAAAAAATCATTAAAATAGTAAATAGCATTAACATCAATAAAAATTTCTATTAGAATAATATGATTTAAAAATATAAGTGAAAGAAATAGTAGCAGTTTCTTAGATTAGAAGTGTCTCACTGATAGTATGATGCTAGAAGTAAGACACTGGAGGTGTCTTATACTTATCCAAATTTAAAATATGTTGGTGATGTCTCGACTAGTGGTGTCTAGTCTGGTTGTGTGAGGTCTGATGGTGCCTGGTCTGGCAGTGTCTTAGACTTAGCCAAAATTCTATGTTGATGGTATGATGTCAGTGGTGATTTATCTAGAAGTATCTCATACTTATCCAAATTTGCATTCTAGCAGGATGAAATCCTGGCAGTGTGTCAACTGACGGTGTCTTAGCCTTTTTCAATTTTTCAGTCTGATGGTACGATATTCTGGAAGTGTGATATCCTGGAGGTATCTCATACTTAGCGATATTTTGACGTTGGCAGTGATTCATAGACAATGGTGTCTTGAGTTGGTGTTTCCAACCTTAATGGTGTCTGATCCTTAATTATTTTCATTACTTGTCTTAGAATGTGATATTCTTATAGAAAACATGAAACTCATTAATATCATTAGAATCAATATTTTTCTATCATTAAAACTAGAAGGTCAATAATCTCCTCCTTTTGATGATCACAAATCATGGCATCAAAAGTATTAAAAAAGATTAAACAAAATATCCATGGTAGTATAAAACAGAATATATAATTCCTAGTAAGTACATATAGTATCAAAAAAAAGAAGAGTAAGTATCAAAGATAAGTATCATGAATATAAAAATTAATAAACATGTAGTATCAAAGATAATATAGAAACAATACTGTAATAAATCATAAAGTCCATAAGAATTTCAATATGCCATAAATTCTCCCCCTTTTGGGATTATCAAAAAGGTAAAGAAAAGCATTAGAAAAACTAGAATTGTAGAATAAGTAATAGTATAGGTAGTCGAAATTAATACCAAAAAGTTATTACATCCCTTGTACCATAAAATACAAAATGAATAATCCAAAAAAACAAGGTTCAAGGTATAGAATAGGGGTCCATTGGTGCTTTCCCTTTATCTTTGTCTTATTCTTGCTTCTTATCTAAGGTAGTAGGATCAAATCTAGGAAAAATAAAAGGAACACTAGAGGAGAGACCAGTTATAGTATGAGGATGATCTTCCACAATCACAATTGGCCTGATTTGTCTTAAGTATTGAGTGGGAGACATTGGAAAAGGATGAAATTGGGCATGAAAAGGTGTTAAAGGGTCTCGAGAAACTCTTGGTCTAAGAGATAACTATAGATAATTGGGATGGCTTCCTAAAAAACAAATGATTGGCCATGAACATGAAGAAACAACTTTATGAGATTGATGAAATCCATGATGATTTGGACACCCCTTTCCATCACACTAAATAAATCTACCTTCTCTTCCATAAAATTATTCAACATTGGGGTCATATCCTTGAGTTGTCACGCTTTTTCTTTAAAATATTGAGTCATAGGAGGCATTCTTAGGTTTTCAGACAAGAATTTAAAATCAGCATCCCTGCAATGCTTGGTATAAATTTGAGAGATATAGAAATTTATGGAATTAGTAATAGTATCTATGTCATTATTCATATCTTTGGCATACTTCATGATCATCATATGATAATGATCAGTACCTTTCTCAAACTTCATTAGAATTTATAGAATCACAGGTTCTCCACTAAAGGTACCACTGGAGGCAGTTGTAACTTACTCTCTAAAAACTGATTGGATGACATCAATATCAAGAATTGAAGAAGGAGGAGTGGAAGCAATAGAAGTGTCAGAAGAGGTGTCTTCAAGACTTTTAATGATACCATCCATAGAATCTTTAAACTCAAATCTCAT
Organism: Viscum album; assembly: GCA_963277665.1. Lineage (NCBI taxonomy): Eukaryota > Viridiplantae > Streptophyta > Magnoliopsida > Santalales > Viscaceae > Viscum > Viscum album. The sequence goes on from OY728159.1 coordinate 1,359,220,109, forward strand.
TTCTAAAAACATAGACTTGAGAGATTTTAGTTCACCACTTAGTTGTTTATTCTTAATATCTATCTCAAAAATGTGATGCATCATCTTTTCTTGGATATTTTGAATAAAAAACTCAAATATGTATCTTTCATCCTTTTCATAGATGAAATTATCTTGAGAAGGCTGATTCTTTATCTTTAAAGAAAAATTAGACATTAAAATCTTACCAAAATCATCCAAGTCACCTTTAGTAACTACATCAACTAGAACAAAAGTAGTTGCTGGAGTAGATTATGGTGAAGGGGTTTTGACATAAGTGATCCTTTCCAAAATCCTATCAAAATCTACATGTGTTATCAAGGATCCCTTAGTATCACTTTCAAATTGAACCTTAGGTCTATCATGCCTTGGTGAGATTTTACTAAATATACCCCATTCTTCAAACATGGGATCAACACATCTCCAAAAAACCTCAACAACAACTGGATAAGTGGTAGAAGGGACCAAAATAGTAGGTAAAACCATCATTGTCTCAAAATATTTGAGAACATATGAACCTTGATCATGTACAAACTATACAACAACTGTAGGTATTTATTTTAACATTTGAGCATCTTATCATTGTGTAGCAGTATTAGCTGACTCAACTTCTAACTATGTACCAATATCTGATACATATATATTCTAAACATATTATTAAATAAAAACATCAGTGTATTTTCCTTCCACATTCTTAAACATATGATATTTATCAACATTTAAATCAACTATCTATTCATCTCCAAATTCTTCCTTAATAAGCTTCTTTTTCTCTTGTTTAACTAAATGTTTTTCTACGGCAGCTATCACACCGATTTGTTCCATCAAAGTAGAATCTAAAATAGTTTTACCATTGGAAAAAAAACTGTTCGTGACTTCATAAATAGGTGGAGCGTCATGAAACATTTCAACAAATGGAGATTTCTCCCCTCAACAAATGCATCTTTAAGCTCTGGATGCATCTCCACGTCCTTTCTTTTGATTCGGCCACTAGCACCACTTTGTTCAGATCCTTTATCATCACTTCTATTCTCATATTATTTTTCTTTTTCTTCCTCATTATTATCATCATATTCAGTGGATTTAGAAATTTTATATTGATCCTCTTCTGAGACCTCAGTATCTTCTTCATCACTCTTAACCAATTTCTCTCTTTTTTGAAACCTCTTAGGTGGACTAGGACCTCAAAAGGTAATGGTAGAAGCTTTGGTAGATAAATTGGGGTCAATCCCAACATTCATAGATGGTTCCTTTTCTACTTATTGAACATTAGTTTCTTCTTTATCCTCATCAAAGTATTCCACTACTACATCAGGCTCCAAGCCTATAACAACTTCATCCTTGGGTCTAGTTGGGTGATCAATCGGATTATATTCAACATATAACTTTTTAGAATATCTAACCCATTGTTTCCTCTATAGGTTCCATATTATATTAATTATTGATCAAGTAACACTTGTAAGACAAAAACCTCAATAGTATATACTAAACTCTTTATCATCACAAACTAGGACCTTGGCCTCCAACATGGTAAAAATCATCTTCGGGTAGAACGAAGAATTTGATCTTGAGGATTTCTTGGAAATTTCACATATATACAACACAAGGTATCTAAAAATATTGATCTTGTGACCTTTTATCATTAGAGAGATAAGATACACATTCTGGTACCTTGGTGTTTCAAAATCACTCTTCCATGGGAAAAGCATGAGCTGCAAAAACTTGAAAAGCAGCCTACATTCTCCATCCATCTCATAGTAAATAGGCCTTAGGGTTATGTCATCTCCTGTAAAAACAAAAAGAGAATCCTAGTACATGAAAAGATAATTAGATTCTAGAATGAAACCTTAACATTCATTATAAACTCAATCATGAGGAACACTTAAACACTTAACCCATTTTCTTAATGAAAAACAAAAAACATGTCTTTTCACATGGCTTCTAATCCAATCAGCACCATATTCATTAAAATAAAACTCTAAATTTTGATAAAACTCATAGACAAGCATAGGATATAAAGGTATTTTTTTTAGGAAACCCATTCTAACCATACCTAATCCTGGAGTACTTTGATTACTAGGGAGTTACTGGACAACAACCATCTTGATTCAACTTTATTTTCTGGTACAAATATCCTGCTAGAAAGCTCAGGATTTACTAGAGCTATTGGAGCAGGTTCGCTTGACTCTTTATTCTTCATCTTTAAATATTTATACTTATAAGGATAAAACTCAAAAGTACTCTTCATTATTGGTATTCATATTAGTTCAGCACGGTTGGTTGAGGGTATTAGAATATTTGAAAAGAAAGAGAGCAAAGAGTTACAATAGGCTTGAGAGAGATATGAGAGTATCACATGGGGATCAAGGTATGTTGGGAATAATCATTATTCCACTTTAATATAATTTGGGATATTAATTATTCTAAAATTAAAATAATACTTGAAATTTAAATTGAAATCGAGGAAAAACATGCATCAGATTAAAGATATAACAGAAACCGGGAAATAAATTGGCGGTTCCAAAATATTGAGAAACATAAAAAAATTTAAACGGGATGAAATACAATGGAATGACATAGAAACGTTGTGACATAGAAATGGTGTGACATAGCAATGATGTGACATAGCAATGGCATGATATCCAACGGTATGACAAGCTAATAGTGTGTCATTACAATGGTAGGTTAAACACAACAGTGTGTCATATAAGACTAATCTTAACTTAAATTTATCATTCCTAACTCATTTTTGATATAATTCGTTCTTTCACAATAAAAAGACTTATTAAAAATATCAGCTAATTGATGTTCTATGCCAATAAATTCAAGAGTGATATCTCCTTTTTAAAAATAGTCTCCCAAAAATTTATGTCTTATATCAATATGATTTGTCCTAGAATGTGAAACAGGATTCTTAGAAATGTTAATAACAATTTTTTGTCACAATTTATGGGGAAATGTAAAAATTTATATCCATAGTCTAGTGGAGTGTGTTTCATCCACAAAATTTTTGCACAACAACTATTTGTAGCAATGTACCTAGCTTCAGTAGTGGACAGTGCAATAGAATTTTGCTTTTTACTACAACATGAAACTAGAGACTTTCCTAAAAAGTTACATGTTTCAGAAGTTCTTTTTCTATCTAAATTGAATCCTCCAAAATAAATATTATAATAACTTACTAAGTCAAATTCTTGTCTTCTTGGGTAAAACAATCCTAAATTGGTTGTATAATTTAGGTATTTGAAAATTATTTTAACGTAAACAAGGTGTGGCTCTTTTGTGATTTCTTTAAAATGAGAATACATACACACACTAAACATAATATCTTTTTAGCTAGTAGTCAAGTAAAGAATACTTCCAATCAATCCTCTATAACTGGTTTGATCAATTGGTTTCCAAGCTTCATCAAGATCCAAATTAAAGGTGGTACTCATAAGAGTATCACTACTCTTAGTTCTATCCAAGTTAAAATGTTTTAGAATATATTTTGTATATTTAATTTGATTTAAAATAATTCCTTCTTTGTTTTTAAAATTATAAAATACAATAAATAATTTGATTTCACCCATTAAACTCATTTCAAATTCATTTTGCATCATTTTAGAAAAGTCAGTACATAAAGAATTTTTTGAATATTTTAAAATAATATCATCAATATAGATTTTTACTACTAATACATCTTTTTAAATTCATCTTATGAAAAGAGTAGGTTCATATATTCCTTTAAAAAAACTTTTTAAAATTATAAAATAATTTATCCTATCATATCAAGCTCTAGGGTATTGTTTTAAACCATATAAATCTTTAGTCAATTTAAAAACTTGATTTCAAAATTGAGGATTTTGAAAACTAGGGGTTTGTTCAACAAAAACATCCTCAAATATAAAACCATTTAAGAATGCACTCTTGGCATCTATTTTATAAATTTTGAAATCTAAATGTTCTGCATAAGAAAGAAGGATTCTTATGGATTCAAGTCTGGATACATGTGTAATAGTTTCCTCATAGTCAATCCCTTCTTCCTGACTATAACCTTGTGAAAAAATTATAACCATGTTTATAAATATGGTTCCTAACTCGTAAAATTTATTCTTAAACACCCATATAGTGTCAATATTCAAGGTGTCCATGGATCTATCTACAAGTTCTCACAATTTTTTTCTTTCAAACTGATTCAATTTTTCTTTCATATCTATTACCTAGAATTCATCAATAATGGTTTCATTGTGTTCCTTTATTTATATCACTTACAACATCATATAAAGGATGATACTTAATGGTTTTAAAATCTCTAGAGAAATAGGGATTGGTCAATTATGGATTTTTATCTTCAGGTTATAGAGGTTCTATAAATTCTTCAGAATTGGATGATTTTTATAATTGTTTGATAGTAGAGTCTAAAGGTTTAGAATTTAAATTCAGAGAAGATATATCATCCTTAAGGTTTTATAGGGAAGACTTAGTAACATGTGGATTAGTTTCATTGAATTTAACATGGATTTATTCTTCCATAGTTTTGGTCTTCTTATTGAAAACACTATAAGTTTTTCTAGATATTGAATAAACAATAAAAATTCCTTCATCACTCTTGGAATAAAATTTTTCAAGATTATCCTTAGTGTTAAGAATAAAGAATTGAAACCAAAAAATCTAAAGTAATTAACCATAGGATTCCTATTGTTCCATATCTCATAAGGGGTCTTATTAAGGATAGATCTAATAAAGACTCTATTAATGATATAGCAGGTTGTATTGACAGCTTCTGCCCAAAAATAGATAGGTAGGTCATACTCATTTAACATAGTCTGAGCTATCTATTGTAAGGTATTATTTCTCCTTTCAACTACTCCATTATTTTGGGGTATCCTAATAGTAGAGAAGTTATTAACGTAGATATTTTGTAATAAAAATGATTCAAAATATTGATTTACAAATTTAGGACCATGGTTAATCCTTAAGTTTTTAATCCTAAGTCCACTAAGATTTTATATAGAATTAGAATACTTGGTAAAGTAAGAGCAGGCTTCACTTTTTGAGCTAGAAAATATTCCCAAGTATACCTAGAGAAATCATCTACAATAACATAGACATATTTCTTCCCATTAATACTTGAAACTCTATAAGGTTGAAACAAATCCATGTAAACCAACTCAATAGGTTGATAAGTTTACATGTATTTCATTAATTTAAAATAAACTTTGTGTTTTCCCCTTTTTAATAAGGGTTATAGACTTTATCAGTTGGGAACTTGATATTAGGTAGATCCCAAACTAATCCTTTACAAATTATCTTTCTAAGATAGTGAATGTTGTAATGTCCTAGCCTCCTATTTCAAATCCATGACTATTTTTGAAAGTCACTTAAGCAAGAAACATTTTGATAAATCAATTAATTCAAATCTACAGTATAAACATTGTCATTTTTCAAAGCAGTAAAAATTAAAGTATTTTTAGAATAAAAAACATTTAAAGAATCATTCTCAAACTTAACATAAAAATTATCATCACATAACTGAGAAATGTTAAGTTGATTATACTTTAAACCATAAATATATAAAACTTTAGAAATTAAAATTGAATTTTTACTACTAATCTAGCCTAGGCCAATGATCTTTCCTTTTACATTGTCACCAAATGTGATATTTCCACCATTAACCTTTATGAGGCTCTTGAAACATGAATAATCTCCTATAATATGTATTTAAAAACCACTATCCAAGTACCATAAACTTCTACTAGAGGTATTCAAGCATTTTTCCTACAAAACCAGTTTTAAACAAGAAATGATTTTGGTACACAAATATGTTTGGGTCTAGATCTCGACTCGGGAGTTCACGGATGCCTCCTACTTGCTGAATACGACCTTGATAACATGATTCCTGCAATGACGTCAGTCTGTGGATCTCTTTGACTGGTTTATCTTCGATGCTTGGGGACTTCAGGAGCGATCCATCGTGGGTCTCCTTGACTTAAGGCATATAATGATCCGGTTTTCATTCGAAGAAGATCTAATATTGGCATGGTCGTATGCTCCTCGGTACTGTGATGGATCCCATTTTTTTCTCTTCCGATGGACATATGACTATCATATGAAACGGGATTCTCCGACCATGGAAATTTGGGTAAGTTTTCCTGAACTACCACTTCCGTTTCAGAATCCATCCACTATCCGAATGCTTGGAAATATGGTCAGTCGATATCTTTGCTCTGATAGTAGAACACGGGCAGTGTGTCACACGATTTCTCTGAGGATTTTCGTTGAAGTGGATATCTCCCGTCCACCAGTTCACTATTTGTTGATTGATGTGGGTGAGGATTTTAGGTATAAATAATTAGTTTTTTTTGAGTCCTGGCTTGATTTCTGCTCCCAATGCTTCAAAATTGGACATCATCCGGAAAAGTGTAGAGGTAGGAAGTTGATTCTGCAGGATGTTGAGGGTGTGCAAGACGATGTGGTGCCCTGTTCTCAGCAGCGGCATTAGGGTCTAGCTGATGGGGAGCTGGAGGGGTCTAGTCCTAGTATTACAGAACAAGGCATCGTGAAAGAGTCAGTGGAGAAGTCTGAGAACCCGACAGTTGCTTCGGTGTATGAAAGACCGAAACACGATCTGGGGGTGTGCAATCCAGGATCATCGGCTGCCAAGGGTAGTGCAAAGATTATGGGTGCTGTAATTGAAGGACGGGTGACACATCAAGACACGGATGATCCCTCAGGTGGCAAAGAGGACATGCAAGAGTCTAGGAAAGGTGGCTTGGATGAAAACAGTGGCGAGAGGGTGAGAATTCCATCTGGGATGAGTTCAAGTCCAGGGAAAGAGTCTCCAAACATCGAGCTTTATGCTGAAGGTCAATCCAATCATGTTGAACAGCAAGTTAGGGGCTCAGAGGACACTAACAAGCAGCCTCAATCTAGAGATCAAGGATTCGAGCAGCACAAAAGCCCAGATATGACAGTACCCTCATGCAGTGATGCCCCTGTGGGTGGCAACATCATGGAGGCCAAGGATTCTGGAATAGCACTTCAGGGGAAGTCCTTTTTGCAAGCTACTATAGATTCAATTCATGGAAAAAGGAGGCAGGAGGGAGTTAGTGTCTTGGGGCCCTTGGGCCCAAACACTCTAATTCATAACTCCTCATTCCTTCAGGCTGGGAGAGAGGGGAAGAATAATGGCTTGGAGGTCAAAGTAGGCAAGGCAGATTTTTGGTGCAGGCCGAGGCCCCCCAAAGAAGACTCGGGGGTGGATTTGAAAAACCATTATGAAGGTCTGACGGATCAAGAAAAAACACTAACACATAAGGAGGAAGATTCAGGTGATTATGGGTATAGCCAAGTCTCAGCGGACAGTGTGGAACATTTCAAAGGGAAAGGCCCTCACATCCCAAGAAGGAAGTAGGGGAAAAAAGGAAAGCATGACTCAGGGAAATGTATCGTGGTCCAGGGGAAAAATACAAGAGAGGCAAAGACTACTATTACTTGCCTAAACCGATGGAAACCATGTAACACCCCAAGCTTCCATGGTATTCTCTTCTTCAAATAATAGAGCAACGTGTGTTGTACGCAACCTCGAGTTCTAACACACCGCGACCAATAAAAGTAACAGTTATGAATATTAATACCCACTTTTTTAAATTATATAAATTTTATATTTCAAAATGGACTTCATTTTTGGATTCGGAATATCTAAATTAACCTATGTTGAATTTTTTGTATTTTTCTGAGAACTTCCAATTTTTGATGAATAGTGAAAAATACTTAAAAACAACTTTTTTAATAAAAATTATTTATAGTGATAAATTATACAATTGAGTGGTTCTAAAGTGTAATTAGAATATAATTTTACCATTTTATCCAATGGTGGTCATTAGAATTAATTTCACTTTGAAATTGGACATAAACAATTGTCAATCTTTTAATTGATATTGTTTCTTAAAAGACGCTATTTGTTTTGACAATGAGAATTAATTATAAAATTAATTAATTAAACTTATATGTTTGGAATTTTTTAAAATATAAATCATTTTTGAATTCAGAATATCAATTATAACTTAGGGTTATTTTTTGGTATTTTTCTGAAAAACATCAATTTTTGACGAATAGTGAAACCACTAAGTGGTAGTTTAAAAACTAATTTTTTCTGTAAATGAAACATTACCACTTCTGTGTGTTGAATTTAAAAAATCCAACATACATGGTTGTCCTTAGGAATAAAAATTTGGTTCAATGAGATGAAAATAATTTTTGGTGAATAGTAACTTTTAAGTTCTATTAATCGTGATTAAAGGTAATTAGTGTAACTTAAGGTAAAAATAATGTTATAATAATATGAAATTACCTTTAAAATTGTCCTGCCATTATTGGGTGAGTCATGGACGACCAAGAAAATCCATGGGTCAACTTGGGGACCCCATGGAGCCACTTGGGTAAGAAAATGACATTAATAACTTTTTATTTAAAGTAAAAATAAAATTGACACAAACATGTTTTGTTTTACTAAAATAATTATTACATGGGATTATATAAGTTAAATTTTCGACTATAAATATTAATTGGAAATATAAAAATATTTCCCACATCATGATATTTTTTATATAATTTTTAGACATTAAATAAATTAAATTTTTTATGACACCATGATGATGCAGCGATTACCTCATTAATTAACGATTTAAATAAAATGAAAAGATAATGTGAAATATAAGACTTAAATTTGTCAAAAACCTATTGTATGGGTATATTTAGAACCCATATAACCTTATCCTCTAAATATATAATTTTGGGATCTTTGAAATCCGAAAATTACTTCATAATAATGTAACATTTCATTACTTTCCAAGAGTGCCCCTCTTCTCCTCTTATAAAAGGCCCCCACCACTACCACCTTATTCACACATTCAAGCAATTTGTCTCGGCCAAAATCTACCCAAATACTCTATAAAATTTCCTCTCTTACTCCTAGAAGCCTCACTTTGGGCATAATTCTTCCCAAGGAAGCCTTTGTATCAAATCAAAAAAGAGTTACCCGATTTTAAGGTAATGTCTTCTCTTATGTTCTTTTGTTTTATTTTGCTTCTCCAACCCCTTAAACTCTTTTTATTTCTTTATTTTGTAACAACACAATTATATTCAATATACTAGTATGTTTTTATGAGAAGTATTTGATTTAAACTTACACACACCTTCGTCTAATGGTTAAAGAACATACTATTTCTGTGGGTGGCGAATTACTGCCTCACGAAACGATGATTGTTCAATCTTCTTTTAACACCTCTAATGGTGGACATTATGATGAAACTATTTTTATATATGATATATATTATGTTTATGTATTACTTATTCTTCTTTATTTTTTATTTATGGCATACCTTTATGATTTCCATTATGGGTAAACGCGATAATTTCATTTTAGGAAGTGCGGACTACCGCCCCCTCAAAGTGATTTGAATCGTTAATGCCATATGTGGGATGTATAAAGGATGGAGTAAATGATATTATATATAATATTATACTGTAATTATAATATACCTTTATATCATTATGATTTCATTCCATTAAATACGAAATAGAAATGAAAGTAGCGTTCATGCGTACGTACGGCTTACCGTCTCCATGAACGGTGCATTTCATTTCTTACCTCTAAATGTTGCGTAATATTATGAATGAATGTATATAATGGATATATATGATATATATGATATCTAAATCATGAATATAATTCTGGAGATAATTGATATTCTTCCACATAAACAACTTGTAATTATAAGAAGTTTATTGTTGACTCAAGTACCAAAGATCGACAAAACGACCGTTATTAACTTAAATGACTACATAATTTTTGTAACATTGTAATAAGTGATATAAAAGGGGTAATGAACTTGAAAAAGGTTCTTACGAAAGTAGAGATTAACTCTATTTTTTTATTCAGGAGATTAAATAACGGTCGAGTGAAGTCAGGCACGAGGTACGGGAACTTCTTAACCCAATTTCTGTTCTTTGGGTTAATCTCCTACTTTCAAATTATGTCATGATATTATTATGTCCTATATTGTATCTGTACTTTATTTATGTGTACTTATAGTGAATACACATAATAGATCTATTTTATTTAAAAAAATGATCTTTGTAAGGGACTTCGTCTCAATCTCCTTTCATTGAGGCATATTTTGTTTTATACACAACTTTCCTTTATACGGTGTATAAACCCCTTTGAATTTTACTTTTATTCAAAAGGAATCTTTTTATACGAAGTGTTTTTATTAATCGACAAATGGAATGTTTTGTCTTACGAATGTGGTGACAATGACTTCTCCACTGTCGTGACCATTATTTGAGTTTCATCTTCCTCTACAAGCCATAACTTTTTTTAAATGAAAAATAAATACCAAGTTTTAATTTTCTTTTATTTTGGTATTGAAAATAGTTTTGAAAGTGTTTTTATCATATAAATGTGTTGTATTGATATCTTGTGATTGAAATGTGGAAATTTTATGTTTCCTTTATGCATGTTTTATGTGATACGATTATGTTATGGTTTATGATATGTTTAAAACTGCTCATATGAGGAATGCATTGGACTTAATAAGTGACGGGTGGAGCCCGCTATAGCTCCTCGATGCATCGGTAGGTCTCATGAGACAAACTAGTGTCTTGGCATGAGGACTTGACAAAATCTTATTTGTATTCTTGGCACGAGGCCTTGGCTACGTGGTTATGATAGTCTGGCATTATGCATTCCATCATTATGAATGTGGTTATTGATATTGCATGTGATTATTCGACCAGTAGAATAACCATGTGAATAAGTAAATGGAATTATTTCATTTTAATTTTTCTATATTATGTTGGAGTTCATATTTAAAAGGCTTTTGTTTAGTTATAAATTTCCTTAAATGTTTATGTTTATTTATGAAAGCTTCTGTTATATTGTTATCCTTACTGAGCATCTGAGCTCACCCCTTTCAATGTTTTAATTTTTCCAGGATGTGAAGAAGTATTTTATGAATGACCTGAAGGGATAATATGAGGGGATATGAAGACAATATGTTGTTGTAGTTTTGTATTACTTTATGATGTAATGTAAAACTTATGAATGTATCTAGTGTTTCAAGGCAACTAAACTAATCGGTCTTTCTAGACTTGATCTTTGTGATCATGCCAATGTTACGCAATAATGCACCGACTCTGGGTAACTGGGGTCGGGGCGTTATAGTTGGTATCAGAGGCAGTTTAGTACTAACCTTGGAAGCTAGATTTAGAGAAACTCTTATTAGAGCACATAGACCTAAGATAAAATTTGAGGATTAGTATAGAATAACTTCCTAGAATTTTGGTATTATAGAGATTTTGTGAGTTTTCTGAGCAATACATCCCTATATGGATACGAGCAGGTAGAGGCGGCTCTGGAACAGATGTTCCTAGGGGTAAAACCCGAAAACATCGCTTTGATCTAGACTCGAATGGGAACTGGTGCACGACAACGGGCCTTGCTGCACTCTTGGTTACGACACTCTCGGGGGATATGCTTAGGATAATTCTCATTTTCTTTACAAACCACTATGAAGGGTTATGAGTATATAATTCCTCAAAGAAAACATTTTTATGATTATAGATTATATCCATAAATAGTTCAATTTATGTTAAGTGTTTTTCAAGTTTGTTATTATGTATTTCGATTCATAAACTAATCTAGTTTATGCCATTGTTAAGAAATGGCACCTAGTGGAAGGAATGGAAACCGTATCAATGCACGCACTCCATGTAGTGATTTCCCTCCTACTCAAGATAATTATAGTGGAGCTGGAGATACAACTGGTGCTGATCAACTTACCACCATACTGGGACAACTCACTCAGGTTATGAATAGTAACCTTACTCGTATGGAGCACCCTGATCCGCAACACGGAGGATCAATGTTAGACCGCTTCATGAGGAAACAACCGCCAATATTTAATGGGGGTACAAATCCATTAGTAGCTGAACAATGGATAAACTCCTTAGAGAAAATATTCCACGCCTTGGGGAGTAGCGAAAGGGAGAAGGTTGTCATGGCAGTTTACCGCCTCACTGGAGATGTCGATCAATGGTGGTCGATGATTCAAAACACAAAGGAATATGAATAAGTATCAAGTATGGAATGGAGGGAGTTTAAGAAAATTTTCTTAGAAAAATACTTTCCACATGACCATCGAGAAGATATGGAAAGGCAATTTCTGAGTCTGAGGCAAAAGGAGGATGAGAATGTCGCAAAGTATGAGGCCAACTTTACAAGGCTAGCAAGACATGCTACAGATTATATACGTAACCCAATAAGTAATATTGATCGTTTCTTTGATGGGTTAAAACCATTTCTCCATCGAGCTTTAGTATCACAATCTTTCTCAACATACGAATATATAGTCTCATGTGCTATCAAGACAGAAAAGGAATTCTCTAAGTCTTATGACAACAAAGTAATGCAAGAGAAGAAGAGAACGGTGGAACAAGAGATAGATAAAGGGATAAAAGGAAAGAAGGATTTTCCATTATTCGATAATTGTGGTAAGAATCACCCCGGTACTTTCCTAAAAGGAATGGGAGTTTTTTATAAATGTGGAGAAAAAGGTCATCAGGCTCGTGATTGCACGGGAAAGAAAGAGGCTATCAATGTTGAATTATACAATTTTAGGGAAATGGGGAATTACGCAAATGAATGTCCTAATCATCAGGGAAACTTACTTCAAAAAAGGACAAGGGATCAAGGACAATCTTATGTTGTTACTACAGTTGAAGTGGAATAATTAATGTATTGGTTCTTTTGGACTCAAGGATTATATTATGGTTATAAGAATAATGTGATATATATAAATATTGTACTGCAGTACTTGTTGTTTTCATTAAGGTTTTAATATGATGAAGGTAATCATATTTTTATATGTGAAAATAAGAGAAACTTTACTTTGTTTGAGTAATCTGATGATACAATTGATTTCGGAATTTAGAGACCTTTTAGAGAAAGTCTGGACGGAGGTATTTTGGATAACTATAAAGGTTGGAATGGATTAAGTTGAACTTTGGATAGTATTGTTTAAGGTTAAAACATTTATGAAGATTATTTTTGGAATATTATAATACTATAGTTTTAGGAAAAATATAACCTGTAGGTTGGGAGATAACCCATCGCGTCGGACAAAGCTGTAGGAATTGAACCCACAACCACAGTGCGACAGGCCTTTATTACCTACCACTAGCCTACAAGAAGTCCCTGGTTTTGGAACCTTATACAATTATGATAAATAGAATATTTTTGAGTTATATTACCTTTTAGAGTGAAAGATGGGTTTGTGGTAAAAATTTATTAAAGAATGAAATTATACATCACAAGTAAGTATATTTCTTTACGTTCTTTGTAAATCTCCTAAATAAATTCCTCAACTTTATGAAAGGTAACTTAAAACAAAAATGTTGTCGGTTAAATTTTCCAATTGGGGAATCAATGACCGTTTAACCTATCACAAGTTTGTGATTTTCTTGTAGTTAACTTTCTTCTAATCCTGTTTTATACAACTCTCCATCAGACCTTGGTGGTTTTTTTCTCTATATCCATATTTTCATAGAATCCTAGTATGGGCTATCTCAGGTGACCTTTGTACTTCTCTTTTTTTCTTTTAAAGTTATATTTTTATTAACCATATTTTCGATGTGGGTTTTCCACAAAGGTATTTTCTATTTTCAACCTTTTATTTTCAAAGAAAAATTTTAAATTGTGAGAACACAATTTATTTAAGGAGGGGAGAATGTAACACCCCAATCTTCCATGGTACGCTCCTCTTCGAATAATAGAGCAGCGTGTGTTGTATGCAACCTCGAGTTCTAACACACCGCGACCAATAAAAGTAGCAGTTATGAATAGTAATACCCACTTTTTGAAATTATATAAATTTTATATTTCAAAATGTACTTCATTTTTGGATTCGGAATATCAAAATTAGCCTATGTTGAATTTTTGGTATTTTTCTGAGAACTTCCAATTTTTGATGAATAGTGAAAAATACTTAAAAACAACTTTTTTAATAAAAATAATTTATAGTGATAAATTATACAATTGAGTGGTTATAAAATGTAATTAGAATATAATTTTACCATTTTATTCAATGGTGGTCATTAGAATTAATTTCACTTTGAAATTGGATATAAACAATTGTCAATCTTTTGATTGATATGGTTTCTTAAAAACACGCTATTTGTTTTGACAATGAGAATTAATTATAAAATTAATTAATTCAACTTATATTTTTGGAATTTCTTAAAATAGACATCATTTTTTAATTCAGAATATCAATTATAGCTTAGGGTGAATTTTTGGTATTTTTCTGAAAAACATCAATTTTTAATGAATAGTGAAACCACTAAGTGGTAGTTTAAAAACTAATTTTTCGTGTAAATAAAACATTACCACTTTTGTGTATTGAATTTAAAAAATCCTACATACATGGTTGTCATTAGGAAGAAAAATGTGGTTCAATGAGATGAAAATAATGTTTTGGTGAATAGTAACTTTTAAGTTCTATTAATCGCGATTAAAGGTAATTAGTGTAACTTAAGGTAAAAATAATGTTATAATAATATGAAATTACCTTTAAACTTTTCCTAACCTTATTTGGTGAGTCATGGACGACCAATAGAATCCATGGGTCAACTTGGGGACCCCATGGAGCCACTTGGGTAAGAAAATGACATTAATAACTTTTTATTTAAAGTAAAAATAAAATCGACACAAACATGTGTTGTTTTACTAAAACAATTACTACATGGGGTTATATAAGTTAAATTTTAGACTATAAATATTCATTGGAAATATAAAAAGATTTCCTACATCATGATATTATTTATATAATTTTTAGACATTAAATAAATTAAATTTTTTTATGACACCATGATGATGCACCGATTACCTCATTAATTAACGATTTAAATAAAATGAAACGATAATGTGAAATATGAGACTTACACTTGTAAAAAACCTATTTTATGAGTATATTTAGAACCCTTATCACCTTATCCTCGAAATATATAATTGTGGGACCTTTGAAATCCGAAAAGTACTTCATAATAATGTAACATTTCATTACTTTCCAAGAGTGCCCCTCTTCTCATCTTATAAAAGGCCCCCACCACTACCACCTTATTCACACCTTCAAGCCATTTGGATCGGCAAACATCTACCCAAATACTCTCTAAAATTCCCTCTCTTACTCCTAAAAGCCTCACTTTGTGCATAATTCTTCCCAAGGAATCCTTTGGCTCAAATCAAAAAAGAGTTACCCGATTTTAAGGTAATGTCTTCTCTTATGTTCTTTTGTTTTATTTTGCTTCTCCAACCCCTTAAACTCTTTTTATTCCTTTATTTTTTAACAACAAAAGTATCTTAAATATACTAGGATGTTTTTATGAGAATTATTTTATTTACACTTACACACACCTTCGTCTAATGGTTAAAGAACATACTGTTTCTGTGGGTGGCGAATTACTGCCTCACGAAACGATGATTGTTCAATCTTCTTTTAACACCTCTCATGGTGGTTATTATGATGAAACTATTTTTATATATGATATATATTATGTTTATGTATTACTTATTCTTATTTATTTTTTATTTATGGCATACCTTTATGGTTTCCATTATGGGTAAACGAGATAATTTCATTTTAGAAAGTGCGGACTACCGCCCCCTCAAAGTGATTTGAATCGTTAATGCCATATGTGGGATGTATAACGGATGGATTAAATGATATTATATATGATATTATATTGTAATTATAATATACCTTTATATCATTATGATTTCATTCCATTAAATACGAAATATAAATGAAAGTAGCGTTCATGCGTACGTACGGCTTACCGTCTCCATGAACGGTGCATTTCATTTCTTAACTCTAAATGTTACGTAATATTATGAATGAATGTATATACTGGGTATATATGATAAATATGATATCTACATCATGAATATAATTCTGGAGATGATGGATATTCTTCCACAGAAACAACTTGTAATTATAAGAAGTTTATTGTTGACTCAAGTACCAAAGATCGACAAAACGACCGTTATTAACTTAAATGACTACATAATTTTTGTAACATTGTAATAAGTGATATAAAAGAGATAATGAACTTGAAAAAGGTTCTTAATCAAGTAGAGATTAAATCTAGTTTATTATTCAGGAGATTAAAGAATGGTCGAGTGAAGTCGTACACGAGGTAAGGGAACTTCTTAACCCAAATTTCGTTCTTTGGGTTAATCTCCTACTTTCAAATTATGTCATGATATTATTATGTCCTATCTTGTATTTGTACTTTATTTATGTTTACTTATAGTTAATACACATAATAGATCTATTTTATTTAAAAATATGATCTTTGTAAGGGACTTCGTCTCAATCTCCTTTCATTGAGGCATATTTTGTTTTATACACAACTTTCCTTTATATGGTGTATAAACCCATTTGAATTTTACTTTTATTCAAAAGGAATATTTTTATACGAAGTGTTTTTATTAAACGAAAAAAGGAATGTTTTGTCTTACGAATGTGGTGACAACGACTTCTCTACTGTCGTGACCATTATTTGAGTTTCATCTTCCTCTATAAGCCATAACTTTTTTTAAATGAAAAATAAATACCAGGTTTTAATTTTCTTTTATTTTGGTATTGAAAATGGTTTTGAAAGTGTTTTTATCATATAAAAGTGTTTTATTTATATCTTGTGATTGAAATGTGGAAATGTTATGTTTCCTTTATTCATGTTTTATGTGATACGATTATGTTATGGTTTATGATATGTTTAAAACTGTTCATATGAGGAATGCATTGGATTTAATAAGTGATGGGTGGAGCCCGCTATAGCTCCTCGATGCATCGGTAGGTTTCATGAGACAAACTAGTGTCTTGGCATGAGGCCTTGAAAAAATATTATTTGTATTCTTGGCACGAGGCCTTGGCTACGTGGTTATGATAGTCTGGCATTATGCATTCCATCATTATGAAAGTGGTTATTGATATTGCATGTGATTATTCGACCAGTAGAATAACCATGTGAATAAGTAAATGGAATTATTTCATTTTACTTTTTCCATATTATGCTGAAGTTCATGTTTAAAAGGATTTTTTTTAGTTATATATTGCCTTAAATGTTTGTGTTTATTTATGAAAGCTTCCGCTATATTTTTATCCTTACTGAGCATCTGAGCTCACCCCTTTCAATGTTTTCATTTTTCCAGGATGTGAAGAAGTATTTTATGAATGACCTGAAGGGATAATATGATGGGATATGAAGACAAGATGTTGTTATAGTTTTGTATTACTTTATGATTTAATGTAAAAATTATGAATGTATCTAGTGTTTCAAGGCTACTAAACTAATCGGTCTTTCGAAACTTGATCTTTGTGATCATGCCAATGTTACGTAATAATGCACCGACTCTGGGTAACTGGGGTCAGGGCGTTACAAACCAGGTCGGCCAAGAAAGTTGGAAACAAGGAAAGTAAAGGCCTACAAGAAAGGGAAAGTGGAGACCCAAGAAAAGAACCAAGAGTGATGGAAGAAGAGGCAGGGGTGTCTGAAGCTCATCCTCCACTCCAAGGAAGAAATGATTGAAAAAGTACTTCAGCCCAACACCTCAAATGAGGAAATTTTAAGAATATATAAAATAAGGTTGAATGTTGATGCCATCGAGGAGCAAGAAGTTTGGATAGACAAGAAAGACCGAATCATAGATCGGGGCTTCAACTAATGCAAAATCACCTTGGAGGAATTCATTCAGATAATGGACAGAATGGTTACTCACCTTGAAAAACTCGTCAAAGTGGATCCAGACACTCAGGTTAGTACTCTGCACTGGGAATTATATAGAATTTATGACTCAAAGAACCATAGTCTTGTGTTTAACCATTTTTTGATCTCTTTCAGTACATAGTGGTTTTTGTTTTGTGAACCATGGTTTCCCACTTGTCCTTAAAGTGGATTAATAATAAAAATTTATATTGGAGGAGGATATCTTATTCTAGTAAAATGTTTAGGATCAAATTTTTTTCCCAGGATTTGTATGAGTGTATCTCTGCCATTTGTAAATTTTTCAAGGTCTTTCTTAAATTTCTCATTTTATAGTTTAAGTTCAGTTTTTTTTTTAGAATTTGATAATTTTTCTCTCTTTCTATTTATATTTCAGATTTTATATTTACAGTTAAAGCATGATGTATTTTAATAATTTTATACTTATCTTTTAATTCATTAAAGGTATCCTCTATTATGTTGCAGTATTCAAATAATTCATCCTTTGATATATTACCATAGGCATGTTGTTCATTTTTAGAATTATCAATCTCATACATAAGAAAAATACAAGAAGCAGTAGGTAAATCAAGTACCTCACTAACTTTATTCATGAAACACATATTGGCTCTATCTAGATTATTTTAAGGTGATGCATCTGAGTCATTTGAACTATTCTCTAAGTCACTCCACATTTCCTTCATGGACTTTTTGTATCTCCTATACTTTTCTTCATATTTTTTATGTAATTAATCTTTGGACAGTCATATTTTATGTGAACTTTCCTCTTGAATTCATAGAAAACAACTTCCTTTGAATCATCATCTTTATTTCAATATTTCTTCCAATTTCCTTGGTTGTCATACTTTCCTTTATAATTTTATTTTCTGAAGAACTTTTTCTTTTGGTAAAATTTTTTGAATCTTCTGGCTAGGTGATCCATATCCTCATCACTATCATAGGGTGATTTACTATCACTTTAACTAGTAGCTTCTACCTTCTCTTTTACTTTTTTCTTTTTTTGTCTAGGGTTAGTAGCCTTGAAAAAAACTATCTTTATTTTGGGATCCTAATCTTCTTCATAATTTACCTTTAATTATTCTTCATACATCACAATATTTCTGATAAACTACTTTATAGATATTTTACTTATGTTTCGTTATTCTCTGATTAAATCTAATGTGCCTCTCCATATTTATGGTAGGAATCTGAGAAGTCTCATAATCTGATCCTTTTTTGATACAGGTTTTCCAAGAAAGATCATTATGTTGAAAATCTCATTGAACCTAAGATACATGTTAGAAATGGGTTCATGATTATTTATTTTAAAATTATCATATTTAATAGTATAATTATTAAGCCTAATTTATTTAACATTTAAATTTCCCTCATGGGAAACATATAAAGTGTACCAAATTTCAAAAAAAAGTTTTAAAAGAAGAAATTCTATTAAATTCCTCATCTCTTAAATAAAAGTATAGGGAATTCATTTATTTATAGTTATTATTGTAAGATAATTTTGTAGCAATATCCCAAGTTCTTCTTGTAGTATCAGGTATAACATATTCATCTTTTATTGAAGACCATATATCAAAACTCATACTTTCTATATGAATTTTCATTTTAATCTTCCATTGAGCATAATTTGTTCCATTGAAAAAGGGAGGTATTTTGTAGCAGAACCTAATTTTTAATTTTCTATTTTAAAGAATTAAATTTAGAAATGACATAGATTTTAGATCTTTAAAGTGAAACTAAAATCACAGTTAAAACAATTTGAAAAAAATTAATATCAAAGAAAAACAATCCTATGATACCAAATATTGGTCGGAGTGAGTATCTCAAGAGGGTGGTGAATTGAGTACCCAATAAAATTTTCTGTATAAAATAGATTATTTTTAAATCCCCTGAATTTTTAAACATAGTCTTGTTTATCAAAATAAATAGTATGATATAGATCTCAATCTTTCTATATATTTCTATGAGATTTATTAGGTATCATATGAATGATATACAATATTACTTGGTCCTTTAAAATCAGTTTTCTTGATCGAAGTACTATATGAACACAAATTAAGATAAACTATCAAAGTATATATTTTGTTTACACTTAAAACAATTTTTTACTTTTAAATCGTAAATAAATTAAAACAAAATTAAAACAAATAGCTGAAAGAATGAATACAAGAGGTTTAATATTAGGTTGAGACTTAGTCTGCTCCACTTGGTAATCACCCACCACTAAGAAGTTCGTATAAAATAAACACAATGATCCATAACCTAGATCGAGTTTTACAATAGTTAACACTTTCAGGATCACACATGACCTCTTCCACAGTTATTCATGGGAGAAATACTAAACATTCCACACAAGTATCTCTACCACTCTTATCCATGGGAGTAATAAATATAAAAGGGTTTTGAGATGATAACAAGTATCTTACCATTTAGTACAGGAGACAATGTGCGTATATATAAAAATAGAGTATAGCACACACTACTCAAAAGTAATAAAACTAAATAGAATAAATAAATCTATAGGAGCGGAGTTTAGAAGTTCCTAGTCTACAGTAGTGTAACTTGTTACTCTTGATTTGACTCGGTAGTAAAGCTTGAGTCGGGTTCTCTTGAAAATATTCAGGAAAATTGGGTGTCGCAGACTCTTATTCTATGACTGAAGTTAAGCATCAAATGTGAAAGTGTATTTCAACTTCCTAGTCGAATGTTTGTAGTAGGTGAACTCAAAGTTTGTTCGAGAATTTCAGGCTATCATCTTTTTTTGTTGATAGCTTATACCATGGAATCTATTTTCTCGAGTTTTTACATATCTCTTTATATGTTTCTATCTCTATATTGTATGAGGGAGTGTATTTCACTTTTTTCAGCAGTAGTAATAAGAAGAATATCTGGAAAATCTATTACCTCATACTATGTATCCTGACACTCTCTTCAATTCTCTCTACCGATCATTTAAGAGACAATCATTAAAATAGTAAATATCATTAACATCAATAAAAATATCCATTAGAATAATATGATTTAAAAAATATAAGTGAAGGAAATAGTAGTGGTTTCTTAGACTAGTGGTGTCTCGCTGATGGTATGAAGTTGGTGGTATAACACTAGAGGTGTCTTATACATAGCCAAATTTCCACTATGTTGGTGGTGTCTCAACTAGGGGTGTCTATTCTAGCAGTGTGAGTTCTGACGGTGTCTGTTCTGGTGGTGTCTTAGACTTATCCTAACTTCTGTGTTGATGGTATGATATTGGTGGTGCTTTATCTAATAGTATCTCATACTTATCCAAATTTGTGTTTTAGCGTCATGACATCTTGATGGTGTGTCGACTAATGGTGTCTTAGACTTTGTCAATTTTACAGTCTGGTGGTATGACATTCTGGCAGTGTGATATCCTAGCGGTATCTCATACTTAGCAAGATTCTTATGATGGTGGTGAGTCATGGGAAATGATGTCTCAAGTTGGTGGTTCCAACCTCAATGTGTCTCATCCTTAGTCATTTTCATTACTTGTCTTAGAATGTAATATTCCTACAAAAAATATTAAACTCATTAATATCATTATAATCATGATTTTTTTATCATTAAAAGTAGGATTTCAACACTCTCCTTCAATATTGATATACCATAGTGGGTTCCATACATTGGGTTGGAGTGTGAAGATTGTATCGAGACCATTTAGATCTTAACCACTATAAAATTATTTTCTTCATTTTTTACTTTCTTTTATTTCATTTTCTTTATATTTTCTTATATCGATGTGTTTAAATTTTTTAATATTTGAATTTTTCACTTTTTTCTCTTAAAGTTTAAACACTAATTAATTTTTAAAGAAAGATAATTCATCCCCCCCCCCTTGTCTATAGTCATCAACCCTTTGATACCTAACAATTGGTATCAAAGCCTAACTCTTTGAGGATAAGTTAGTTTTTCAGGTTTATTGATACCTCACAATTTATATCAATGGTTGTCTTTATTAATGATATCTTATGATTTATTTTATTTTTTATATTAATTGCACTAACATTTTATCTTAGTACTTGAAAAGACTAATTGAAATATATTTTTCAGCGATGTCTTACTTGAGGGATCGAAATAGTTTGAATCCAACATTACCACCATATTTCAGCGGTAGTAATTATACTCAGTGGAAGATTCAGATGGAAGCTTATTTAAAGAGTATTAATATTCTATTTTGGCATATTGTGATTAAATATTATTTTTTACCTAAATTTGATTTGAAAGGATAATATATCGTTAACTATGATCTTAATTATAAGGTCATGAATATTATTTATTATTTTTTCACTAGAAATATTTCTGACAAAATTTTAGTTATATCACTTCTCATGAAATTTGGAACTAGCTTAAAACAACTACCATTAAAGAAGTATATTCTAGGAAATCTATTTTCTTTAATTGTATAAATTCCGGACACATAAAAATATAGCATGCATCCAAGAAAAAGGGAAAACAATATTTTCTTGAAGGAGAGATCAATTAAGGTAATTCTCATTTGAATTTAGATTTTTCATATATTATTAGTTATATTTTTAGGAATAGAGGACATATTAAACCGAATTTTATGAAGATCAAAAATCAAAGGAAGTTAATAAATAAAGAAAAGAAATTTGTGACTACTTGGAGTGATTTTGAAAGCTCATTAAACAAGTATGGAAGTCAAAAAGAAACTAGTAATGTTACATTTCATGAAAAAATATTCTAAGGTAATATATTCACCTCCACATTCTTGTTCAAGTGATCTTGGTTAATATGCTAAAAAAGATAAAAAAATATATGTATGTGACAAGTATAACCTAATATAGTAATTTTAATTCTGATTACCATGATTCTATAAATTCTAGAAATAATGAGCCTGATATTGAAGATCATAAGGAAATGTGTGATTCATATGAAGATAAAATAAAATAATTGTATTTTATACATGTGTCACTCAAAGAAAAATATAGAAGGGTTTGTGAAAACAAAAATAATTTATCTCTAAAATTAAATAATTATAACTCATAACTTTTAAATATTAAGGAAGAAAATGAGATATTAAATAAAAATATTAAAAACAAAGCTTCTTCCATACATGAAAATGTTTTTGATGATTTATAATATTTTCATAAATAAAATCAAAGGTTGAAGAGTGAATTAGATAATGTTAAAAATGTAATGGTTTGTTTAAAAAATACAATTTATAATAAATGTGCTTCAAATATCAATATTATAAATATTTCTTATTTAATTAAATATGATATACTTAGTTGTGATTCTTTTATTCCTACTGTATTTAGAAATAATTTTGTAAAAGGAATGACTATTATAATTTCTTTAGTTAATTGCTTTAAATGTGGATATTACGCTCATTTTTCTTGTGATTTTCCTTTGAATTTCAATCAATATCTTGGTCAAAAAATGGATTTCATGTTTAAATATGATTTCAAGGAAAAAATTTCTAAACCCTCTACTACTTGGGTACCTAAAGGTATATATTCTAATTCATGTTAAATTAAACCATTATTTATACCTAGTTAATATCTATTTAATTTCATATTATTACTTTCAATATACATTTAATTATAGTTTTATTCTTAACATGTTGTCATGAGCATTAAATGATTTATTATTTCATTTTGGCTAGGTTTGAATACCTTTCTTCATTTTGAGATGCTACCATATTTATATTTTGTTTTGTTTAGTAAACTTAATTAGTATTATGATTATTTTAGGATTAGATGAAATAGACTCGAATCTGTTTTAGTATGAATATCTATAATCTTATATTATTTGGTATGTTAACATGAACTATAATTTTTTTACTATTCTTTTTTGGACAATGAATATGTTATTTTAGTTTTAAATTCTGGTTTACTTGTATAATATTATCATTTGGTTACTTTAAAAAATTCTTTGAATATATTATGAAATGTTTAGTGGATTCTTCAGATATTAAAATATGTTTTTAGAGGAGATTTCACTATTGGAATTAAAATTCGGGTTTTATTGTTTTAATATTGTCATTTTGAATGGAAAGAATAAATTTAGGGGGAGTTAATCTTGTTCTTAATTTTTAATTTATCTTGGATATTTTAGTTATTTAAACCTATTATACATAGTTTTATGTGTGTAGTTTTCAAAACATTGAATGTTTTTTAAATAAAAAATATATCTAGATTTCATTTTTGAATTCATAAAATATGCATGAACTAGTTTTTTATTTTGGATAGGGGGAAACTGAAATTATGGGGGAAGAAATACTTGTTTCTTATTTTTAAATTTATTCCCAAATTATAAAAATTTTAAATAGTCATTCAATATATTTTTAATTAAATATATAATCTATTTAGTTTAATCATGAAGTATTTTAAAGTATATAAATTTTTTTCAATATTTGAATATATATTTTTTTTAAATTTTAAATCTAATTTATTAAGATAAATGTGTGTACTTAAAAGGTATATTCACTTTTTTATCTAAGATGAAATTCAAGGTCTATATAAATTATTCTCTTTAAAGTAGTTAGAATTGAAGAGGTGTGTTTTCATTTGAATTTTGTAATTTTTTTAATTTATGTATATATGGTTCATCGATTAAGGGGGAGAAAACCTTATTTTAATTCTGATTTTTTTTCTTTTCCTTACAAAGGTATTCTTGTTTTGGTTCTATGTTAAGAATATTGGAATCTGAATTTTATTTTTGTTTGGGAACACTAAAATTTTAAATATGTACTTTAGTTTATATCATGATAAATCAAGGGAAAGTTTAGTTGTTTTATATTTTTAAATATAATCAATTATTCATTATTGATATGTGTAGTTTTCAATTTGTAAATTCTATTTTTAAATAGTGCAATAATGACCAATCATAGTTTTAAAATATGTATAGATTGTTTTAAGTATAGTTTTGTATGCTACAACAATTTCAGTTTTGTCTTATAATTTTTTTTTGATTCTATTACACTTATGAAGAATCATATGTCCAAATTGAGGGGGAGTCAGAGTGTGTTTAATGCTGAGATTTTCATATTTACACAAAATCTGGAAAATCTGAAATCTATTTTTTCATATTGATATTTTAAATTATTCACACGTTTTTTTATTATATTAATGTTTTAAAAAATTTCTTACATAGTATTTTATGTATAATTACTATTTAAAATTTTAATTTTCAAAAAAGGATATTTTATCAAGGGTTTATAATTATTTTTAACAAACAACTTTTAAAATTCTGCTCATTGTATAGTGGGCCCTTGACCTATGTTTTGAAAAATATAAGGTTTTATAGTGGCTACTTAACACATGAATTCAAATATGAATGATTAGGAAATTTTTTCATATCATTTATATTCATTTTTTATATTTTTTGTTTAACACTATTTTGATTAAAGAGAGGGGGAAACATTATTATTTTAAAGAGGACATTTTTCTATTAAAACTTTATCTTTTTGATAATTTTAAAAAGGGTGGATAAGTTTTTGAAATTATAATTTTTTGGTAATTATAAAAAAGTGAAATAATAATAAAGAGGATCCTTGGATCACATTTATTTAATTATTTTTTAATAATTATAAAATACCATATTATCATTAATTATAATTTACAAAACCTTACTTATTTTTATTTAGAAAATTTTTTAATATGATAATTTTTGTAATTATAATTTTCTCACAACTTTATTAACACTAATTTGTGTAATTATAATTTCTCATAGCTTTATTAACACTGATTTATATAATTATAATTTAGCACAGCTTTATTAATATTGATTTTTGTAATTATAATTTCTCACAACTTTATTAAGTGTTATCTTTAGGTTTTTATCTTACATATTGGTTAAGGTATAAATTAATTTTATATTAAAATTTATCTATTTAAATTATAATTATATTTCATGTTTTAATCATTTATAATATGTTCTACAAGTTTTATGTTGAGTTTATAAGGTAATTATATCATTTGGACCCTTAAATATCATCTATATATGTTTTTCAATGTTACATAAAGGTCAATTAAAGTTTTAATGGGTTAAATAAATGTAAAATAATGATAAAACAAAATTTTAATGAATATTTTATTGATAATATATGATATAATTTCCTCACATTATGCTAAATATGTTCAATTATTAAATATTTGGGATTAGATCATTCATTTGCAAATTTGATGAAAATTCCAATTTTACCTTTTTAAAATTCACTATAGTATTTCGAGCATAAATATTTTTCTGTAAATTATTTTGACTTAAAATATTTTAAATGTGTTTCTGAATTAATGGGATACAAATTATATTCAGGACATGGGAGCTGGATCGTGTATTTGAGTGGAGTAAAAGGGCCATGAAGACAAAGATGGACTGAACTATCCATATTGGACATCACTTCACGATTTAGGCCATATCTTCTTCATCCGAACATGGATTGGGCCCAAATTTTTAGGGAAGCTCGGGGTAATGATTATGTAAAAATAATCCTTATAGAAGGCCGGCCAATTCACGCGTTTTTGAGGTCAACTATGCAGTGAAAGTGGGATTAAAATATTTGTCTGAATTTCCCTTTAACATTTAATAAAGTTTTGTAACCCTATCCCTCCAAAAATCTATTTAAAGAATGTTTTAACTCTTTGGTATGGATGGTAGAGGATTAGGTAATGTGTTTCTAAAAGGGTTTTTTTGGGATCCCCTCAAAACTCTTGGAAGAATTAAGGATTTGTGCAAACATCTCTTCCAAAAAGGCTCTCCTCTCCCACCTCCTCTTTGTAATTCTTTTCTTTCATGTTTATATCTTGAATTTTTCTTCAATTAATCTTATGTGTTATTCCCTTTCCTTATTATATTAATCTTCCTAATTGGGTTGGAATCAATAGTGGATATGATATTGGGTTCTACCTTTTCAATCCTTTGCTCATGCAAAACGTCTCCACGATGACCACACCGCCCATGGAAGAGTAGTTTTTTTAGTGATCGATCTATCTTCTACCCTCTTCATTTAATTGTTTTGAACCATTGAGCTAATGTAATTAACTTAATATGATTCATGAATTGAGTTTTAAATTTTGAAGAAACTAAGAAATAAATTGAACAATTGACACAAAAACACGCGAGGTCGAGATTTTTTGTAAATTGTAAGAGCGCGAACTTAATCGGTAATACAAGACCACACGGGATAAGTTTGTAGAGTTCAAATATAGTCTCTAAACATAATTAATACTCATTTAAAGAATGGATATGTGTTCTAATTAACCACTTACCATAAGATAAACTTAGAACAATAATCAAAGTAGGGTGTTGTGATTGCGTGTTCCGAATCTAGTTTAGGGTTTAAGTAAATCATCTTTGTGGTTAAGTTAACTCTCGTAGGGTTCGAGGGTTATCCAATTAGAGGATCATAATTAATTGGATATTGATTTAAATTATAATGATTAATAAGTAAATTAATAGGTATAGTTATATCGATTACACCTTTTAAAATATTTTCTAAAATAACATCTTCTTGTTGCGTCTTATTAATCAAACTCATTTCAAAATTAAAAACAAAAAAAATGAAATCTTCTTCCAGAAAACTTCTTCAAGTTTTATAAACAATAAACAACCCCCCCCCCATCCTTTCAAATAGTGTTTTAATTATTTTCTATTTTATTTTTATAATACCTTTAAGAATTTGTTTTAATTTAGTTTCTCCTTTGAGAGATGACCTTGGTCAGCCACTCTGCTGCACCTAAGTACCCAAAAACCACTAATCATTTGAGGGCACCCACGACAGAAACCTTTCAAATAACTTTTACAATATTTTATAAAGGTAACATTGAGTTCACATATTTTATTTAATGGTAACCATAAGTTTATATATGTTACATAAGGGTAACTATATGTTTATATAGGTTATTTAAATGTGGATTGAGTTTTATAGAGTTGCGTAAAGGTAGAGTTGATTTTCTATGGGATGTGTAAGGGTAACCAGTGTTTTTTCATAGTTATATAATGGTAACTAGCGCATTTCCATAGTTATATGAGTGTAAATAATAAATTTCTAAAGTTTCATAAAGGTACCAAGCACCTTCTTCTCATTTCATAAACGTACATATATATCTGTGTAAGGGTACTTCTTGTCTCGTACAAAGGTAACTAAACCTATGTAAGGGTATTCCTTATTTCACATAAAGGTAATAAAACCTTGTGTAAAGGTAAAATCCTACTTAATATACTTTTTTAAGGGTATCAATGTTTTTATATAACCTGTATAAGGGTTTCGGTATACTTTTGAAAGGGTATTATCAATTTTTCAATACCCATGTAATGGTAAGCTATACCCACATGAGGGTAACCCATACTCACGTAAGGATAATTCATACTTCCATAAGGGTAGTATAACTTTTTCAATGTCTATGTAAGGGTAACTTAGGTGCCACTTAAAGGTAATAAGGATTCTCCAAAAGTTTCTTAAGGGTAGTAATCCACATAAAGTTAAAAAATATTTCACCCATACACAACATGTGTGTTTCACATAAGGGTGGAAAATAATTTTCCTACAACTCTAGATAATGTTATAAACATGAAATTACGTTCTATTTTTCATATTTATTCATATTTATATTTTCTACAAGCTTGTTATGAATACTATTAGTGTTTTATTTCTTTTAAAATTACCCATTAATTATCTTGAATCCATGCGAACATGTTTTAAATTGTTTTATGAGTAATTAAATGATATTCAAATGGAATTAAGTGAGTATGTAAATTCATGTTGATATTTTGGAAAATTTGATATTCAAAAACAAACCTAATAAAATATGAAGAGTTTATCCTCATATATTTTCATATATTTTTCAATGATATTAATATTCATTATTAACTATTGTATTAATTATTCTAAATTATTTTCTATCTATACAACATGTGTTATACTAAATATCTAGAAAGAACTCAAAGAGTGAAAAGTTTAAATTATAATTTTTTGGGAATATAAGGATTTGGTCCTTTAAGAATTATGGGAGTATTCCAAACAATTTATTATCAACTTTTATGGATATATTTATTATTTATTAATTTTTTATTATCCTGACAAAATCATTTTTACAACATGGTTTTTATTTTATAGTATATCGAATCTAATTAAAAGTTACTTCCTTATAGAGATTTTATTACTAGAATTTTTGAAGGAATAATCATTACTATTTTTTTTAATAAAAGGACCAATGAATTCTATAAATAAAGAGATATGTGACTCTTAATTTTCTATTACATGCCGGTTTGAAATTGAGTGCTAGAGATTTATCATTCAATTGCTTATTGGTGTAAATTGTTGGTTTCCTAAGCTTCATTGGTTCATCTTGTTGAATGGCATGAGAACTACCTAATCCAAATGTCAGCATCTTCAACGACAATCATTAACTTGGTTAAACTATTTTATTCTATCTCTGTTTTGTAACTATTTATGTTGTATTATCTCAATTATTACATATTTTATAGGGTTATACTACCCTAACAAAAGGAAAATCTAGGTTTAGTCTATCCCCTTAGAAGACTAGGTTCCACTTAAACTATAAAATGGTAGAGGAAAGGACCACTCCTATAAGATTCTAGGTATAGTTTTTCCCCTTAAAAGACTGGGTTCATCTTAACCTATAACATAGAAGAGGTTAGGAATTAGCCTACGAAAGTATGGGTTGGGTCTACACCTGTAAAAGGTTGGGTTAGGTTTTCCCACATTAAATAATAGGTTCTTTCTAAACATGAAAAATTAAAGAGGTTGGGATTAAGGCTATAAAATTATAGGTTGGGTTTTCTCCTCTAAAATAATGGGTTTTTGTATGAACCTATAAAAGATAAGAGAATTAGATTAATCCACCAAGCATAAAAAAGGTGGATATAAAGAGTTTTCACTATCCTTAAAAAGTGATCTACCATTGTGGGTTCCATATATTGGGTTGGTGTGTAGAGTGTGGTCATTTAGATCTGAACCTTTTTAAAATTCTCATGTTCTCTTTCATTTTATTTTCTATCTCTTTTCTTATATTGGTGTGGTTGAATTTTTTAATATTTGAACCGATCACTTTACACTCTTGAAGTTTAAACTATAATTAATTTTTAAATAAATAAGTTTCACCCTTCATCCACAGCCACACCCCTTTAGAACCTAATAATTATACCCTTGGTAATCATATCTATATACCAAAAATGTAAACAAATATAACAATCAGAATATAAATTGTAAGACTAAGTAACATGATGTAATAAAAAATGGCACCCAAGTCATACATATAAATAAACTAGGATCCAAATATGGAAATCCAAACCAGACTATGAAAGGTAAAAAAATAAGTAAAGAAAATGTGGTGGAAATCCTCCAAAGTCTATCTCGGTACCACTATCAGCTCCACACCACACCTTAATTATCTTCCATGGACCCCTTACCATTACCTGGATCCTAAATCATGAAACATGTATGCACATAAAGATACCTATATATAGTTAAAGTAATAAAACCCATTATGTCACCAGTAATTCATCCTTAACATGTATGCACAGGTACAAAAAGTGTATGAGATGATAAAATAAATCCTCAAGGAAGCATTAACAATCATATATTGAGCATTCATGTGCTAACCAATCCACCACAATCCCCATATGTATCTGCCTCAGCTCTATGCTAGAAGGATGATCATAAGGATATCATAAGTGATGAAGAACTAGACACAAGGATGGTGAACATGTCTCTTGATAGTCTAAAGGCATCAAGTTGAATTGGGCTACTAGGTCATCACATTCTGCCTCCATAATGAGCTAGTCTACAAGACCTTAAAACCTCATCTCAGTCACAAGTTATGCCTCAAGGTATTCGTATCATGTTTATGACTTGGTTAAGGCCATAAGGTTATCTTACACTCAATGATACTACTATGGTTCCGGTCTCAAGGTCGTCATTCCCCTACCCTATGTTTGGGTCCATCATCATCATCATCACATATCATACACACTCCCCCTCTAAGGGATAACCATATCATGATGGTCCACATGTTATGAGTATTGAAGCAATGCCTCCAAAAGCATAGTAACTAAAAATAATAGGTTAGATCAAGTAAAGGAAGAATAGATCATGTCATCATGAGAACTAGTAGTAACATACAAGTACATGTGATCAAAATCAAAAATGGAATAACAAGATACATAGGAATACTCATGGAATCAAACATCATATATGGGTATCACGGGCTACACATACATACACATGTGATCAATATCAAGCATGGACAAATAATCTATAACAACACATGAATCATATCAATACAACAAGAGTATAAAAGGGACCTAAATGTTAAGGAACTTACTACCTTTATCTTAATAAATATATACTATAAAACACATTAAGAGATGATACCCGAGTCACTCCCAATCTCTAATCAAATTGAGATCGCACACCAAGAATCCTTAGAATCGATCCCAAATCAAACACATCAATGTTAGAGAATAAGATTCAAGAATATTCTAAACCAATAGAGAAGTTTTTATACCAACATACCTCTATAGATACACCAACAATGATATAATTAAGATTAATCAAAGGAGATGTTTTTGACACTCTAGATCCACTACCGTTTTAGAAATGATCCCAAAATTTATCATTATATAGAATATAAATCCTTAGATATAGAAATTAAATGTAATATCTATAATTAATATCAATGAAAGAAGGTTTTATCTAAAATAAATTTTGATAATGGTGGTTTGTGGATCACATACCTTAATTCTCGATCGTCAGTAGCCTTATATCTACAAGATTCGAGCTTAGAAGGAGAGGAAAATATTGAGGAAGTCATATGGAGTCTCTAGATTCAAGAGGGATAGATAAATGAGGATGAATTGGTCAAAATAGGTACTCAGTGAACATTAAATAGTATTTTCAGAACATTAAACTATGCACACATGGTTTGGTCACACTGTTTAACAAATTGTGTTCCAACCATGTGAGGATTACTACCTCTTCTGTGAACCTGAACGGTTTAGTCATACAATTTAAAAAACCATGCACCAATTGTTGTTTTGGCTGCTGGAACATGATATATAGTTTTCAAGTGAGGTTTTTCTATTTGATAAATTGTGTGACTAAACAATTCTCAACCCCGAGTTATTCTTCTACTAAGATTACAGTTTCCTGGAGGATCAATACGGTCTAGTAAAAGAATTATCAAACCATGAACCTTCAAAATGGCCTCAAAAACTCTGTGAAACTAACTAGAAAACCCCATAACTCATCCCAATCAATTCATAGTTCCAAAATACACGATTCGAGTATAAAATTAACTTGTAACACACATAAAAATTGAGGTTCATTACAATCTCCCCCTCTAAATAATTCTCGTCCCCAATAAGTGTATCTAGGAATCTATCTTGAACAACTCAGGCTATTGGATCCAAATTTCAGACTCCTACTCCCAATATTCCTATATGATCTATCCATGCCAACATAGGATCTAGACAAGTGGAATTTCCTTCCCCCATAATAATCTCTTTCTCCAATATATAATCTATATCGGGTGTTCCACATATGATGTGTCGATCCCAAGATAAAAATCCTCATAGTCGATAACATGCGTAGAATTGTTCATGCTCCTACTAAGATGAGACACATGAAACATGGCATGCATACCATGATAATAAGGACAGAATCCCATATGGAAATCCACATTTTTTATACTATCATAAATATCAAATAGTTCAATAAATTTTGGATCTATCTTACCTTGTTTATGAAAACATCAATTCCCTAATTGAGGAGTCACCCATAAGAAAACTTGATCTCAAATAGAAGACTAAAAAGTTTGTCTCCTATGGTTAGAATACGATCACTACCTTCTCTGAGTGGGGGTCAACTACTTCATAATAAGCTTAAATATCTCATAGGTATCCTATAACATGCTCATCCACACCATAGTTTCCTCACCTTCCTCATTCCAATATAGTGATGAATGACCTGGTTAGCCATAGAAAACCTCAAAAAGTGCCATCTAAATAGAATATTGATTTTTTTTGTATGAAAAATCAACCAATGATAGATGAAAATCCCAAGATCCACTGAGATTTAGGATTCATGCCTATAGAATATCCTCTAATAACAAGATTATCCTCTCTGATTTACCATCAGTCTATGGAAGATATGTTGTACTTAATTTTCGTTGAGTTCCCAAATCCTTCTGTAAGACTTGGAAAAACTATGATGAAAAACGTGCATATATGTCATATATAATGATTAATAGAACTAAAATATCTCATACAATATCTCATAAATAAATATTTCATATCTCATCAATTGAGTGAGACTCACAAATTGATAAAAAATGAGAAAATCTCATTAGTTGGTCAATAATCACCCAAACTGCATCATGACTCATCAAGGTTCAAGGTAATACCATCATGAATTCCATCATAACATAATCCCAATTCCACACTAGCACTAGAAGTGGATAAATCAAACCACCAAGACACTAATTCTCGGCCTTTACCCTATGGTAGGTAAGGCATCCTGAAACAAAACTAGTGATGTCCCTCTTCATACCCAGCCACTAGAACTAATGTTGAATATCTTGGTACATCTTTTTTGAACCTAGATGCACTGCCCATTTTGAATCATGATATTCTATCATTATATCCTCTCTCAAGTTTAATATCTCTAAAATCCCCCCATGTATGTTGATTATGTCATCATCATCTATCTTCCAACCTAGGACTAGGTCACTACCTTCCAGACATTCTTACATCACCACACACTCAGGATCTAAATCTTGGATGGTATTCACCAGGTACACTAATAAAGACATTATGACCAAGGGAAAACATGATAATAATCCAAAATCCTTATATGAATCCAAAATTCATTCCTCCATCAAACTCATAAGGTTTCACTCTTTTAGAAATTTCTACTCACCAAGATCTTGTATTTCTAGAATTTTCCTACTAAGAGAAGTTGTAATGGCATTACATTTCCCTAGATAATATGAAATCTCCAATTTAAATGTGTATAGATACTCTAACCAATGCCTCTTCCTTAAAATAAGATCTCATTGAGAGAATATATATCATAGGATCATGTGGTCTATTTTAAAAAAACCGCTCATTAAAGAGATAATGTCACCAACATTTTAGATCATGGACTATAGTTTCCAACTCTAAGTTGTGTGTTAATTAGTTATTATTTTGGGGTCATGGATGATGTGACCCATAAGTAACTACCTAATCTCTCTGCATTAGTAAATCTTCTAACCCAACACCAGAAGCATCACAATACACTGTGTATCTGATCCTATGCTTTGGAAAATAAAAACTAGAGCTAACTTAAATGCCCTCTTCAATTCAATACAAGCCTTCTCACAATAATCAATCCATTAAACCCCCCCACCCCCCTTATTGGTGATCCCCATCATAGGTTCTACTAAGTTGGATTAATTTTTTATAAACCATAGATATTATCCAACTACCCCAAGGAAACTTCTAATCTCAAAAATATTCTAAGGATGAGCCCAAGACATCATAGCTTCCACTTTCTCTATGTCTGCAGAGATACCTGACTCAGATATCACATGAATAAGAAAATATACCTACCATATCTAGAAGTTACACATTGAAAGATTGTTATAAATCCAATTATCTAAAAGTGTACTCAGTATAGACTCAATTTTTATAACATGTAACTCAAAGGTTTGATAATATATAAGGATATCATCAATAAATACCATAATGAAAGAGTCAAGATATGGATGGAAGATCTTGTTCATGAGAACCATGAACACTAATAGGTAATTAATTAATATAAAAAGGTATGATGAGGTACTCATACAAGCCAGATTTACACCTAAACATTATTTTATGAATATCCTCCTCTTCGAACCATAACTAATGGTATTCTGAATGAATATCAATCTTAGAGAACCACCAGGCTCCCCATAACTAATCAAATAGATCATATATCTTGGGTAAAGGATAAATATTCTTCAATTTCACCTAATTTAGCTTCCTATAGTAGAAACAAAGTTTAATACTATCATCCATCGTATTAGATAACAACATGGGAGCACCCCATAAAGATGTGATCATTTTGATGAAACCCTTTGCCTCCAGGTCCTCAAGTTGAATCTTAAGTTCTTTCAACTTGGTCTATGTCATACGATAAAGATGAATTGAAATGGGTTGTGTTCCCTACAAAAAATATATATCAAACTCTACTTCTCAATTAATAGTAAGACCTGATATGTTATTAGTAAATACATCCTAATATAGATCGACAATTTGAGAAAACAAAGAAGACCTAACATCTAGTTTCATTATGAGAGATAAGCCTACTATATGAGTTGTGATAGCTCAAATATAGATAAAATTTGGAACCACTCTACTAGATTTAACATCCCACACACAAATCATCACAAAATTTTCTCCCTTAGGTTAAATAAAGGATACACACCTCTAATAATAATATATGTGAGAACAAAAGCTGGTCAGCCAGTCTATTATAAGGATCACATTAAATCTATTCATCACAAGGATCGTGAAATCCAAAAAATGTATATAGCTGGAAAAAACTACAAGATACTCAGGAAATCTTTGGAGACAATCAAATTTCATTCCCAAGGGTGTATCAAGAGAGAGTAGCTCATAATATAGATTAATTGGTATGTTAAGGCCATCAAAAATTTGAAAATATATGAAATAATGGGTAACAATGGTACTTAAAATAACTCTAGAGAGAGAAGATGTTATTAATACCATACCTTGAATGGTTTATGTCCCTTATCCAAAGTCATCTAGAACCTATTTCATCATATACACTCGACTAGACTCATATCCATGACCCTGAACCCTAGTTTCTTGAATCTCCTGAGTCAATATCATCTAAAGAGTCTGAACCTACTGTTGAGGACCCCAGAAATATCCCTAGGTTATAGATCGTGTATGTCTTGCACACCTATGGAAACCTTACCTCAAAGATATGAAGCATAACTATTATAGATACCCCATATTTCCACACAACTGACACTTTATCTAAGGTGTTATAAAAACTTGTGATAATGTCTGAACTTCCAATATTTAAAGTATTGTGGAACTCCTACTAAGGGGGTGAATAATTCATACTATACTCAACCTTATTAACACTACCATGCTTCATGCCCTTATTTTTCCTATTCTAACAACCATAATAGACACTCACCTTAATAGTAATAGGTCTACCCATAAGAGTACTAAAGGATGGAAGAAGGTCAATTACTCAATCCTCCTCTAGACCCTTATCGATAGTCAAGGCCTTGTGAAGAACCTTTGGGTATTTTGTTAAGTTGAAAATCTTAAAATTTCATATGATATTAGGTAGAATACCAATATTGAACTTCTTATCCTTATGTTCCTTGTTTCCAGCTAAGATAGGACCAAAATAAAGCAGTTTGGTGAAATGAGAGGAGTATATGGATAGCATCATGGATCCATGCTGGAGCTCTATTAATTCCTGGGCATAGTCCAACTTCATCATGTCAAGAAATAATTCCCTAAAGAAAAGGTTCTTAAAGGCCTTCCAATAAATTCCCTCACATATACCTTCTTGTACCATGACACCCCACTATATCATAGTGGGTCCCTAGAGCATGAACATTTCTAGATTTAATCATCAATCCTATGGTGTCTCATCCAAGTAAAATATGCTATAAATGATGTCTATCTAGTCCTTATAATCCTATGGTCCTCCAATGTACTGGAAGGCTGAAAGATTCTAGAGTTATAAGTCACAGGCATAGTCAACTATGGTCTTTTGTAATCCTCTACCATGGGTAGGAATAATCTGAAAGACTCTAGGTAGGAGTGACTCGAATTCCTGAATTATTTAAGCATGAGTGAGAGCATGATCAGGTGAATCCTCCTACATATCCTATGGTTAAACTAGTGTATCCTCCCTGGTAGAAGAATTCAAGCATCTCTGAGGTGGAATTTTTTTGAAATACCAAATAAACATTTAGAGTGCCTATAATAACTTTATTATAGAAATAACTTAAGTAGTTAAAAGGTATACTAACTGAAAATTAAATTTTTATTTCAAAAGCCCTTTTCAGGAAAAAGTGGGAAACCAAAAATACATCAAAGACATAAAACACAACCATTCCTCCATGGTCCAAGATAATCAAGACAAAAAAACATCCAGTTCACGAGTAAGGAAAAGCTCCACCCTATAAATAAGAATAATATGAATAGCGTCCTCCTTCCCATCACTGCTCGGCTAGCAGTCTCGTGCAATGAAGCAGGGCACAGAATCGATGGAGAATGCCATACCCTCTCAAAACATCCAATTCCGGATAGCGGTGATAAGGAAAATGCTTCCTGCTCTGAACCTCTTCTAAAGCAGTCCCTATAAAGTAAACTATATGCAGTGTCTTATGGCCCAATCCCACAGGGCCACAAGAGAATCAGACCAACAAAGACCAAAACCACCTTACCATGTCATAAGAAATCCATGATTCAACATTCTAAGACTGTAGGTCTGCTCCAATAAAAACATACCACCCAGAAATTCAAACCACATCGCCCAAAACAAAGGCACTGCCGGTGCCACAACAAAACATCCGAACAAGTTTGTAGACAAACCAAAGGCACTGTCGGTTCCCATCACTGCTTGGAAGGACTCGGTCTTGCATTCTCCAAATCTTGACATGTCCGCATTGAAATCAAAACCAACAAGCACTAATTGAACCCTCTGGTCTCTGTAACAGCAAAACCTCAAACCACAAAAGCCACTTGAACCGACTCCATGGGCAAACAGCACCAAAACCTCCAGCATTCAGATTGCAAACCACACTTGGATTTCCATCTCGGCAAAGCATAGAACCCGAAGAAACCTCAATCCCTCCAAAGATCAAAAACCCATGAACCAACATGGACCCGATACATATCCCAAAACAGAAATCCCAAGCAAAACGTAGACCCAAATCCAACACAACAAGAGCAGTAACCAAATCTGAAAACTAAAAACAAAGTAAAAAATAAAGGATCAAGAAACAATCACCCAATTTGCGGACACTCGAGCATCATAAATCACCAGAAAAGTGCCCAAATCATGTCGCCACCATCCAAATCGCCTCAGGGACCACAACAGACTACCCAACACATACACTGGAGGTGAGCTTCAATCCTCAGACACGGAAGTCAGAGCTCGTCTGCCGGACCCTCACCACGCCTCCAGAAGAACCCTATCTATCGAAGGTGGAGTGAGGTGAAGAGGGCCAGCAATGGTGAGGAAATATGAGGCGGTTGAGTCCACAATGTTGTGAAAAATGAATCGTCGCGAGCCACTGATCCAACACCGAGGGGAAGATCTGAGCCGACTTGAGGTGGAACGGAGGTAGGTGGCAACAAGGAAAATCATATATATACAAAACATAACAGAATTCTCAAGTTCAAATAATTAATATCAAAACATATATATCATAATAATATAGAATACAAGTCTATACTGGACAAATAGCACAAATAAAGGCATTTAATTAACAAACTTCTATAAAACACACAACAGGTATATATATGACAATGATCCTATATTCCTAATCATGATACATGCATTCACCCAAATCCCATAAAAATATAACAACAATCCCGCCACCAGTAGCTCAAAGGTACATTACACATGAGTTGGTTAGGTACATGACAAATCCTCTTCCTGAGCTTCATA
This sequence comes from Viscum album, assembly GCA_963277665.1. Taxonomy (NCBI): domain Eukaryota; kingdom Viridiplantae; phylum Streptophyta; class Magnoliopsida; order Santalales; family Viscaceae; genus Viscum; species Viscum album. The sequence goes on from OY728159.1 coordinate 1,359,258,648, forward strand.
TAACCTATCTCCTTTCAAACAAGTCCAAGAATAACCAAGAATAGAAGAAAGGAAACTCAGGATTTGATGCCATTTTATAACATCCCAACCTGGTCCATCAGGTCTGAGCTGGAGTGCTACAAGACCTCATGCTCACCTCCCCATACACAAGAGGTTACCAACTAGAGATGAGGGTCCTAACATCATTAGTGGGAATTTATATCCTGAGTAATCATAGAAATATACCATAAACGTAAAAAAATATAACAATCATAATATCAAGTAGAAGACTAAGTAACATAATGTAATAACAAATGACACCCATGTCAAACATATAAATAAACCATGATCCTAATGTGGTGAGACTAACCAGATTATGCAAGGTAAGTAGATAAAGAAAGAAAACATAGTGGAATTACTCTGGAGTTTTTCTTGGTACTACTACCACCTTCACACTCTATAACTTAGTTATTTTCTATGAGCCCCTTTCCCATACCTGGATCCTAAATCATGAATTCTTCATACACATCAAGATGCTTGTGGAGGGTGTGAGTAATAAAACCCAGTTAAAAATCACCAATGTTTCCTTAACATGTGTGAATAGATATAGGAGGTGTATTCCATGATAAAATAAATGTGTAAGAAAAAATTAACAATCATATTCCAGGCATTCATGTGCTAACCAAGCCACTATGATCCCTAGTTGTACTTTACTCTACACCATGATAAAAGGATAATCATAAGGGTATTAGAAATGATCAAGAATAGACCACAAGGATAGTGAAAATGTCTCTCGATAGTCTCAAGGAATCAAGTTGTATTGAGCCACAAGGTCATCGCATTCTGCCTCCATCACAAGTCAGGCCTCAAGACTATCAAACCTCATCTCAGACACAGGTCAACTCTCAAGGTAGACATATCATATCTATACATTGGGCCAGGTCACAAGGTTGGTGTACCCCTAATGCCACTACTATGGTCATGGCCTCAAGTACATCAGGCCCCTACCCTGTGTTTGGGTTTATCATCATCATCATCACATATCATTTGCACTCCCCCTATAAGGGATAACCATATCACGAAGGTGAACCTGTTCTTAGCATCAAATAAATGCATCCAAAATCATGGTAATGACATATAACAAGGTATATAAAGTAAAGGTAGAATATATAATGTCATCATGAGAATAAATATAAACTTACAAGTATATGTGATCAAAATAAAACATCATATAACAAGCTACACAGGCATACTCATGAAATCAAACATCATATATAGGTCTTAAGGGATACACACACATACATACGATCACTATCAAGCTTGGTAAAATAAGTTATGCCAATAAAATAATCCTATCAAGTAAATAAGAGTACATAAGAGCCCCAAATGTTAAGGAACTTACTTCATTTATTTTGATGGAGAAAAAATCTGAAACCCATTGAGAGATGATACCCAAGTCACACCCAAGATCTAACCAAATTGAGATCACATTCCAAGAATCCCAAAAATTTATTCCAACTCAAACACATCAAGGTTTTAGAATGAGATCAAAGAATATTACCAAACAATGAAGAAGGGTTTACACCAACATACCTGTCAGGATCTTCCAACAATTCTAGAAGTGATATTGATCAAATGAGGTGTCGTCGACACTCTAGATCTACCATTATTCTAAAAATGATCCAAGAGTTCATCATTAGATGGGATTTGAATTCATATATATGGAAATGGTGTGTTTTATCTATGCATTTTCTCAAGAAAATAAGGGTAGATATAAAATAAAATCAAATAATAGTGGTTCATGGATCACATACCTTAATTCTTGATCATTAACACCCTTGGATTTTCCAGTTTTTAAGCTTGGAAGGAGAGGAAATCATTGAGGAAGGCCTATAGATTATCTAGATTTGAGAGGTCTATATGCAGGAGAAATAATAGGTCATAATAGGTGCTTAATGTCTGTTAATGAATATTTTTAGAACATTAGACCATGTTCACATTGTTTTTCACACAGTTTGACAAACTATGCACCAATTTTGTGAGGATTACTACCACTTCTGGACACTAACATGGTTTAAAAAACTGTGTGTCAACCGTGAATTTTTCTACTGGAATATAATACAAAGTTTTTAGGTGAGTTATCATGGTTTGATAAACCCTTCACCTAAACCATACTCCACCCTAAGTGTTTCTTCTACCAGGTGCATAGATTCTTAAAGGATAAGCATGGTTTAGGAAAATCATGATCAAACCGTTCAACTTCAAAAATGCCTAAAAATATCTCTGAAATAATACAAAAACCCACAGAACTTATCCTAATAAATTCATATTTAAAAAACATGATTAAAGGTTGAAATTAACTTATAATTCACCTAAAAAGTTTTATCCTGTTACACAAGGAAAAAATATTTTAGATAATTTTATACAGAATTAAATTATAATCTTGAGGGATAAAACAAATTTTATTTTCATGCCACTTTATTATAAATTTGTGAGTTTCAAATTTAAATTATTTAAAAATGAATAGATTTTATAGAATATTTTAGGGATTATTCCAATGACTTTACCAGTGATCGTTATGAGAATATTAACTATTATATTAAATGTTATAATGAGTTTTATTATATGGTAGTTTTAAGATTTACAGATTATTGAAGCTTCTATCAACTTTGAAATAGTTCATTATAATTGATATAGGAATGTGCGGTTACATGAGAAATGATATGATACAATGGTTGTGCACATAATTTTAAATTTTGAATTATTTTTTGCATGAAGGATACCTATATATAGAGTTTGACAGAACCAGTTTAAGTAATGGAGGTTGAGGATATTTTAAATTGTACTATGTGATATGACTTTACAATCATATACTTTTGGTATTTGGAATGGATAACTTCATATTACTAATCTAGTTCTTTCAAATAGATCATTACTTCCTTGATACTACAACACTCATTGTCTAAATAGTTTCTATAGTATTGAATTATTTATATTATTTATATGTGACTTATTTGTGGTTTATTCTTTTTTATTAAAATGTGGGATCATAATGTTGATTTATAATATCCACAAAAAGGTATAATGGATTGTACCTCATAGTAGAAAAATGAAAGTCTCTATTTGTGCCTTGGTATAGTAAAAGGTAGGGATTTTGGTTGTGTCTTGGTCAGAAAAAAAAAAAGGCAAGTTAGGTTCTTCCTACACTTTAAAAGGAAGGTTCTGGGTTGAGCCTCCAAGTGTGAAAAATGCAGAATAGGGGTTGTGACTCTAGGTGTATAAAAGGAAAGATATGTTTTGTGATTATGAGGTTTAAAATGTAGTTTTAAATGGTTGTGACTCACTTAAAAAGGAAAGTCACTTATATAGTGGGTTTCAGACTCTCACATTGAGAGTGTGAATAGTAGACATAAGATCACTTTGATCTGAACTAATATAAAAATTTGTGTGTTTATATTTTATTTTCATAGGTCCTAATTAATCAAGAACCTCCAATGTCACCTCACACTTTCTACTATCAAAAAACACCACCATATCATCCATATAATCATGAAAAGACACCCATCACTTCATCTATTGAAGTCGTTTCACCAAAACGGAGAACCAACAACATCAAATACCACTTCCTATGTCTATTATATCTTTATTAAAAACTATTTTATGGTGTACTGCTAACATCACATGACCTCAAACTCATCCAAGTGACTAATGAATGAAAAATAAAATTCATGGTGGATTGTCCACCAGTTTCATATGAGAAGCTACCATTATAAATCATTGTTATTGTCATTGAAATTTTCTATCACAAAATTGGTAAACATGATTAATAAAAAAACACAATCAATCCTAATTCAAGGTAGATCTTAAATAAGAGTTTTGAAAATATTACTTGGTCAAGCTCAAGCTGAGCTCAAGCATTGAATTCCAGTATCAGGCATGAGATCAATCACTGTGTTCCTGAACTCGAATTGTTCATTTATAGCCCTTCCTTAACTATATATATAAATTTATGGGGTTTTATAATCAATTTAAAATGGTTAAAGATGTTGATTTAAATATAACAATTATAAACTAATTGTCTTAAGATAAAACTGAAATTGCTCGATAATCGATCCAAAATAACAATAAGTTAATTTTTCATCGAAGTATCACGTTCTATTACAATAAAAAATAATAAGAATTTATATCATGTTCAACTTTAATTTAGTTAAAATAATCACCATTAATAGTTTTCAGTTTTTTTAATTGGTTTTATTTTGTTTAAATAAAATAAAATAGTATAGGTTTTGGTGTATTTAAGAAAATGGGTTGAATGAGGATTGAATGGTGTTCATGCCTCCACCACTACCATGGAATCATGAATAGGGTTTACTCTTCCATAGGGGTACCGAAGTAAGCGTGAACCTCATCCATGATTCCTTTGTAATGTTTCCAAAGGAGGCATAAAGAGGGTTTGGGCCTCCTATTGAAAAATATTATAAATTGAGCCCCCTTCAATTAATTTATTCTTTCCCCATATTTTATAGTGAAGCACTACCAGATTTCTTTCTCAACATATATATACAAATTTTGAGAAGGTAAAATTTCTATTTAAAAATTTTAGTTTTCTAGTTGATTTATTTATTTTGTTTGTATGATTTATTTATCTAAAATGTATGGTTGTATGGATGTATGAATTAATGTTCTTTGTATGATTTAATTTTTATAAGAATTATTGTTCTTTGTATGATTTAATTTATATTTAATGATTTAACAAATTTAAATATGTTTTATTCATAATTTAAATTTTATGTGTAAAATATAATTTATATTTAGGGAAAGATTAGTGTTTAAAAAATGTATACATTTTTATTTTAAATTATGAATAATTAGATTTGAATATATTTTATATATATTATATATTATATATTATATATTATATATTATATATTATATTTAAGGTAAAATAAATTTAAAATATAATATTTGATACACATAGGTAAATAAAGTGAATATATCTAAATATTTTATAAAAAATATATTATTAATAATTATTTATAAAAAAATATTATTAACTTTATTTGAGTATAATTATATATGTGTGTGTGCATTATATCATTTAGAATATTTAAATTTACTTAAATATGCAACATATTATTAGATGTATATATATATAAATAATATTATTTTCATTAATAAAACTAAAAAAATATTATTAATAATAATTTTAAAATTATATTAATTATAAATAATTATTATTCAAAGTAATTATGTATGCAATATAATTATTTAAATTTTGGAAAGTATAATTACTTAAAAAAATGTATATATACTTGCCTAATTTTATTATACTGAAATTAAAATAAGTTTACAATATTTTATTTGTTATTTAAGTGTAAATTATATTACTTTTGTTAATTAAATTTAATAAAATTTATTATTAATAATATTTTTGAGTAGTTACATATAAAATAATAATATTTTTATTTAGGAAACAATATTTTTTACATATATATATATATATATATATTAATAAATATAGTTGAATATATTTAAATGTGTGTGTGTGTGTGTTATGGATTGAAAATTAAATAACTGTACAATAAATTATTCGATGTATATAAAAATAAAATTATTCTAGTTAATTATTTTTTAAAATATATTATATGAAAACATTTATATCATAAATTAATTAAAAAAATGCACATCATTACTGAGATAATATAAGTTTCATTATTTGAATATAATATTTGAGAAATAATATTAGGCATATTTAAAGGGAATAATTAAATATAAAAATCCGCATATATATATATATATATTTAAAAATGGTAATATAAATAAGTATCCCAACAAAATTTTAATAGTATTGTGTGATGACATATCTTGAGATGACTGACCACTATATGATTGAAATTTCATGTCGTATTTTTTTTATGTTTTTATATAATTTTTTATAATTTCATTTTCTTTTCCTCATTGATAACCTTCATGTCATCTCTCTCTCTAAGTATGTATGGACCTGTGTGTCTATATAAAATGTTATGTTTCCCAAACCCCTAGACCCCCTAACTTTCGTGTGAGTAACATTGTAATTAAAGGTTGTTCGACAAGAGGAATTGTTGTTTGATGTTGGATTTTTACACCACGATTGAAAGGATATTGGTTGTTGTTGAAATCTAAGATAATAGAGGCTCTAAGAGTATCCCCCTAGGTTTTAGTTAGTTTATCAATTAATGATAAATCAATCCACAAAAAAAGTCTCAAGATTAATTTGAAATTATTTAATCATAACTAATTAAAACATGTTAAACATTTAATGATATAGTATAAAACATTTTATTAAAAAAGATTCTAGTTAATAATTTTTATGTCAATATACTTCAATGGTGAGGTTATTTATATCGATTGGAGTTTTAGTTATAGTTTTCCACCTATAAGAGTGTGAAATATTCATGAATGTATAAATATAAATAGAATTATGTATATATATATATATTATTTATTAGATATATTTATAGGTAAAGTGAAAATATGTAAAACATAATAAGTATCCCAAAAAAACATTTTATCAGTATTTTATAATGACTGATCTTGATATGACTGAAAAATGTATGATTGAAATTTCATGTCATATTTTCTTAGTATGTGATTACTTAATTTGTAATAACTGACTGATCTTAAGATGGGCCACCAATGTATGATTGAAATTGCATGTCAGTTTTTTTGTATGTGATTATGTGATTTTTAAAATTTTCATTTCATTTTCCTCATTGATAACCTATATGTCATCCCTCTATTTAAGTATGTAAGGAGTTGTGTGTCTGTTTAAAAATGTTATGTATCCCAAACCCATAGATCCCCTCACTTTCAATGTGAGTAACATTATAATAAAAGGTCATTAGATATAAGGCATTATTGTTGATGCTGTATTTTTTCACCATGACTGAAAAGAGACTAGTGGTTACTAAAATCTAATATAGTATAGGCTCTATGATTTCCCCCTAGGTTTTGGTTTTTTATAAAATAATGATAAACCAATACATAAAAAAAGTCTCAAAATCAATACATAGTTATTTAATCATAACCAATTAAAACATGTTAAACATTTGATGGTGTGGTATATAATGTTTAACTAAAAAATCTAGGTAATCATGTCTACATCAATATACTAAAATGGTGAGTTAATTTATACATATTAGGGATTTAGGTATATTATAAAATCTTCATGAATGTGTGACATTAGATGAAGTTAATAGGAAGATTCATAGTCACTTAAAACTAAGGGATAATCAAGAAATTACTTCAATTACATATCAACATATTAAATATGATAATCGTCTATGGAACATTGAGTATCCTATTATAGATGATGAGGATTGGGTGGAGACATCATAATTTTTTAGGAAATAGTGCATTAATGGTTTAATGGAATCATATGTGGCTATTTTTGTTATTGATGAGGTGTGAACTACTACTAATGAACCATGTTATGGAAGATATGTTGAATTGATCCTTAAAAACATTCTCATTCATTGTCTTCTCATATGATTTTGATAACAAAAAAAATTATGAATAAAATGATCAAAATATAGAAATAATTTTAGGGGACTTCCCCATCGATACACCTGATTTAATGAATGAGACTTTATCTAAGGACTAAGTATCTGATGATGCAACATGAGATTATGTAGGTGAGAATTATGTGGGGAATGAACCTTTTGAGATTCCTTTGATTGATAAACAATGAACAATTAGTGGTAATCATCCTACATTATTGACTTCCTTAGTCAAAGGAATGTTAGTTTGATAGCATTTGGATTGGGATTTCATTACACCAACTACTGAATTACCTGAAATTATGGGTAAAACAACTGTATCAATTGATAACAGCATATATATTGGATGAGTGTTTAAAATTAAAATTCCATTGAAAATTTTTCTAAAGTAATACCACATATATAAACATTTTTCATTTGTGTTTGATGAGACTAATAAGGGAAAATACCTCATTTGGTTTGAAAAATACATGTGAGAATGTAAATTTCGAATGCGGACAGTATATGATTATTATTTTCATGTTGGAAGATAACTAAGTAGGAATACCCACATACTTTTGTACATCCAATCTTATCATAGCACTACTTTTAACTTTGTGTATAGTTTATAACGATTTTTATTGTAAAGATTATATGAATGTGTCAGGACATTCCTATGTACCTTGTCAAGGAATGAATATAATATTTGTTCAAATACAATATATCCTATGGTAAATCTTGGAATGAAAATCAAAAGGAAACTATGAAAGTCTATGGTGATTGGGATGAATCATATAAAGTGTTACTGCAACTAATGGGATTATTGTATCTCAATAATAAGGTAATTTATTATATGGACATCGTTGAGTATGTATCCCCAGATTATCGAGTTGATAAAAGAAATGTAAAGTTCTATAGACAGTTTTGGGAATTAATGTAACACCCTAAGATTTTAAAATAAGCAAATTATGTTCTATAGTATAAACAACACACAATATTGATCTTATATGAGAATATAACACCCCAACTAGCCTCAACCTGCTAGAATTAGGCCTTTTTATTGTTCTCGATGGCATTTCTTTAACTCATTTGTAAAATTATAAATAAATGATATTTATGGTAACACCCCAAGACTTTACGATATATTTATTTTTAAATAAATTTAATCTCTTCAATATCTAGTGGTACACACAACCTCGAGATTTTTATGTTTGATAGTGTATTCAACACGCGACACCGAGATTAAAAAAACCACAATATATATAACCAATATAACATAGACATTAAATTGGTGGGTATGAATAGTATTAACTAATTTATAATATATAAATATATATTATTGATAAATTCTAGTAAATAATCAATCAATTTTTAGTAAAGTGATTTTATTCTTCAAAAATGATTTTATACTGTTTTTCATGAAAAAAATTATTATAATCAATTTTTGAAACTTTTAGAAAATTTATTTGATAAAATTAAATTCATTTTTTGAATAGGAATATAAAAATTTACTTTGGTATAAATTTTTGGATCTTTTGGAAAATATTGATTTTTAGTGAATAGTGAAAATGCCGATTTTGAAAAAAAATCATTTCTTTTCAATAATTTAAGTAATTTTGAAATATCATTATGTTTTGAATTTTATTTCAAGTTACATAAGTATTCATGGTTATATTTAATATTATTAATTTTTTTTAAATCAACTTTATATTTTATTCTTTTATAAGTTTATTTTTGGGTTTAAAAAAGGTTTTTTTTCTCAAAGTTGTTTTAAAGCGCACAATGTTTCTCCATTTTAACTAACCAAGACAACGCCTATTGAGAAATGTTTTTAAGTAAAATTTTTAGATTATATATAAATAAATATCAATTTATATTCATATAATTATTATTATTATATATATAGTTTATATAAAATCATCTTATGCTTGAAAAAATACACTTCTCAAAAACCTGCTTTTTCGTCACGTCTGTGGGTTTTTTTTATTTTAATTTTTGAAACTTTTATAAAATTTATTTGAAAAAATTAAATTAAATTTTGAAATCATAATTTTAAAAAATATATATTAGGATTAATTTTTTATAATTTTCTGAAAATATTTGTTTGATGAATAGTGAAAAATAATTATTTTTAATTGAAAACTGACTTTTCATTTAAATTATATATAAAGTTGAATTATATTTTAAATTGGTTTTAAAGTAAAATTATTTCAATTATATATATATATATTAATACAATTTTATTCATTTTAATCAATTTAATATTGTAATTAGATATAAAAACTTTGTAAACATTTGAACATTTTCTCTTTGAAAATATGCTTTCTCATCGCGTTCGTAGGATTAATTTTAAATTAAAACTTTCCAATTATATTAATTGAATTTGGAAAAAAAGGATTACATATTTTTAATCAGAATATTTTATATTATATAATAATTTCAACTTAATTTTTTACCAAAATGAATAGTGGAAATAGTAAAAATTAATTATCACGGTTAAGGTAAAAATGGGTAAACTAAAAAGATAAGGGTTAAAATGACCTAAAAACTTGTATAAAATATATTTTATGGACATATTTATAACTTATACCTTATATTATAGATAATTATATATTATTGGATCCTTTTTACATAAAAAAATATTTTTGGATTTCTTTTTTTTTAATTACAAGTGTGTCTCTCACCTCACTTATAAAAGGCCACCCCCTCTCCTCATCTCTTCTCACCTTAAAACCCCTTTGGTTTGGAAAATAAATACCCAAATAACTTACCAACTTCCATAATATCATTATATAAGCATTATTTTTGGAATAAATCCTACCAATTAAGGCCTTTTGTGAAAAACAAAAGAAGTTACTTGAAAAAGAGGTAATGTTCTTCAATGATCATTTTTTATTTTATTTCTTCCTCCACATACTTAAATTATTCTTAAACCATGATTATATAATAAAATAAGTATATTACATATAATTATATGTTATTATTGTAATTTCATAACCTAAATCATTCTCATCTTCCATCAAATGGGTTACAAAATCATCATTAATGTGTGCGATGGACTATCGCCTCACGAACCAATGTCATTCATTTTTCCATTACCACCAACCATGGTTGGGTATGATGATGGATATAAAGTATAAAAATTATATTTATAAAATAATTATAATAATTGAGTCATCATATTATATATACCTTGTTACTTTCCATTTCGTAGGGGATATGATTACGTCGCTCGTGTGTATGGTGGACTATCGCCTCGTGAAACTATGTGATTCGTTTTTTCACTAATACATCACATGGAAGGTAATGAGGATAAAGTTAATGATTATATGTGATATAGATGAAATAATTATTATATTAATTACATATTTATAATTTTTAAAATATAATATATCATTTTATTTTTTACACTAAAAAGTTGATAACACCGTTTCTGTATGGGTGGACTACCGCCTTCACGAAGCATTGTGACTCTTTTCATCGCCGCACCACAAGGATAATATATATAAGTATATTTAAAAAAAATATGGTATATATGTTATTATTATCATTATATAAGGATAAAATATTACTTACCTCCTTTCTATAATGATCATTGAAAAATGGAAATGTTTCTTATGCGTACATATGACCCACCGTCTCCATGATCACGACGTACTTCATTTCTCAAAACCATCTTCCATGATTAGTATTAAAAGTATAATTTGTGTATAAATATGATAATTATTTCATTATTATTATTCTATATAATATGTAACTATATAATATTCATAATAACTGGAACTTTTATAACAAATCATGAATGAGAAAACATGACCATTAACACCCGAAACAATGAAAATAATGAAAGATTATTAAAGAACGAGTGATAATATGTTATAAAAGGGTAATAAATGATATTATAAATATTAATATTATTTTTTTTAATAAGTAATAACATGTTTAAAACCACTGTACATGAGGTTAAATCAAGTTCAACTAAAAGGAAGCGTGAGGTAAGGGTTTTTCCCGTCTTGCTTTTACTTCTGTGAGACATATGCTATATTTACCACTTATTTATTTTTAGTGGTGTATATACTGAAATTATAACATGATATATAATAAATCTCATTATTTTCATGATATTTAAATTTTCATTTAATATTATTATTTATTAGGTATTACAATTTAAAATATTATTAAAGCGATAAGGGATTTTTGTATCAGTTCGCCTTCTTTGAGATTTATGTCATGTTATGTACATATCTTATTTTATGAGGTGTATATACATCCCCTTTGGCATGTAATATCATGAATTTATTTATTATTATGGTATTTTAAGTTTTATTTAATTTTATCCTTTCACTTTTATTATGATTCGAAGTTACCAAAATAGAAATAGTTTTATGTTACAATCTCGTTGTTTATTGATATTGTTTGAGATTCAGTCTCCAATGCTGAAATATTATGATCTACCAATAAAAAACATGAAAAAATAAAATTATATGATAATGTAAAACCCTGATAATTTAAAATAAATTTAATTTTAAATAAATTTAATCCCTTTAATATCTTGTGGTACACACAACCCTAATATTTTTCTGTTCGATAGCGTATTCAACACGCAACACCGAGCCTAAACAACCCATGATATATATAACTATTATAACTTAGCCATTAAATTTAAATGTATGATTAGTATTAAATAATTTATAATATATATATATATATATCATTTATAAATTTTTATCAAATAATCAATCAATTTTTAGCAAATTGATTTTATTCTTCAAAAATGATTTTTAATTTTTTTCATGAAAAAAATAATGTTATCAATTTTTTGAAATTTTAGAAAGTTTATTTGTACTTTTAGACAATTTATTTGAAAAATTTAACTTTATTTTTAGAATTAAAATATCAAAATTTTCTTTGGGTGAAATTTTGGGACTATTCAGAAAATATTGATTTTTCAGTGAATAGTGAAAATACTGATTTTTGTAAACAATCATTTCTTTTCAATAATTTAAGTAATTTAAAAATACCATTATGTTTGGAATTTTATTTTAAGTAACATAAGTTTTATTATTTATTTTTCATATTTTTAATTACTTATAAATCAACATTATATTGGATTTTAGTTTAAATTTATTTTGGGGTTTAAAAATGTTTTTTCTAAAAGATGTTATAAAGCGCACAATATTTCTCCATTTTAATTAACCAAAATAATTACTAATGAGAAATTATTTATATAAAAGTTTTAGACTGTATATAAATAAATATTAATTTATATTCATACAGTGATTATTATTAGACATATATTTCATATAAAATCTTTTTGTGCTTGAAAAAAATACACTTCTCGAAAACCCATTTTTTCATCGTGTCTATGAATTTTGTTTTAAATTTAATTTTTGAAACTTTTAGAAAATTTATTTTAAAATTTAAAATTAATTTTTTAAATCATAATTTAAAAATTATATTAGAGTGAATTTATGAGAATTTTTTTGAAAATGTTTTTTTTTTGTGAATATTGAAAAATACTGAATTTTAATTGAAGACTTCCTTTTTGTTTGAATTATTTATAAAGTTAAATTATATTTTAAATTGGTTTTAAAGTAACATTAGTTAAATTATATATATATTGAAACAATTTTTTTCATTTTAATCAATTTCATATTGAAATTTGAAATAAAATTTGTAAATATTTGGACATTTTCTCTTTGAAAACTTATTTTCTCATCACGTCTACGAGATTAATTTTAAATTAAATTTTTTCACTTATTTGAATTGGATTTAAAAAAATGTATTTCATATTTTTAATTATTATAATTTTTATTATCTAATAATTTCAAATTAATTTTTTACTAAAATGAATAGTGAGAATAGTAAAAATTAATTACCACGGTTAAGGTAAAAATGAGTTTACCAGGGGTTAAACTAAAAAGATAAGGGTTAAAATGACCTAAATTATTATCTAAAATCTATTTTATATAAATATTTCAAACTTATACCTTTTATTATCTAAAATTTTCCATTATTTGAGACTTTTATCTTGAAAAAAAACATGGGTGTAATTTTTTATTTTCAAAAATTATAAGTGTGACACTCACCTCACTTATAAAGGTCAACCCCTCGCATCCTCTTTCCACACCTTAAAAACCATCTGGTTCATCCAATAAATTCCCAAATGACTTAAAAAATTCAATATTATCACCCTATAAGCTTTATTTTTGGTATAAATTCAACCAAGTAAGGCCTTTGGTGAAAACCAAAAGAAGTTACCTAAAAAATATATAACATTCTTTAATGAGCGTTTTTATTTTATTTCTTCCTCCATATCCTTAAATTATTCTTAAACCATACTTATATAATAAAATTAGTATCTTAAATATAATTATATGTTATTATTTTAATTTTATAACCTAAATTATTATCCTATTCCATCAAATGGTATACAAAAATCATTATTCATGTGTACGGCGGACTATCGCTTCGTGAACCAACATCATTCGTTTTTTCATTAACACCTATCACGGTTGGGTGTGATTATGGATATAAAGTATATGTATAATATTTATAATATAATTATACTTATTTATTCATTATATCATATATAACTTATTACTTTTCATTCTGTAGGGGATACGATAACGTCACTCGTGCGTATAGAGGACTATTGTCTCGTAAAGTGATACGATTCATTTTTTCACTAATGTTTTACATGGAAGGTAATAAAAATAAATTTAATGATTATTTTGATATATATGACATAATTATTATATTAATTACATATTTATCTTTTTTTAAAGATAATATAACATTTCCTTTTTTACACTAAAAAGTTGATAACATCATTTGTGTACGTGTGGACTACCGCATTCATGAAGCGATCTAACTCTCTTTTCATCACCACACCATAAGTATGATATATATAAGTATATTTAAAGAAATAATATGTTATATATGATATAATTATAATTCTTGGAAGATAAAATATTGTTTTCTTCCTTTCCATAATGATTATTGAAAAATGGAAACGTTACTCATGCGTACATATGGCATACCATCTCCATGATCATAAAATACTTCATTTCTCAAAACCATATTTCATAATTGATATTAAAAGTATAATTGATTTATAAATATGATTATTATTCTATAGAGTATGGGGATATATAAAATTCACAATAACCATAACTTTCATAACAAAGAACGAATCAGAAAATAAGGCAATTAGCACTCGAAAAAATGAAAATAATGAAAGATTATTAATGAATATGTGATAAGTTTTGGAAAAAAGTTGGATAGAAGTTGGTTTTTATATGTTGGAAAAAGTTTCTTTTATTTTATTGTATTTTTTGTCATTATGAAAAATAGTTTCTCTTTGTATAGTGTTTATGATCATACATAAAGATAATTAGACTCCAAAGATTGGACACATTCCTGATAATAAATTCTATTAGTTTTGGTTTTGTATTCTGAAAGTGTTTTCTAGGTGAAGTGGTTTTAGGAATCACATTGTGTCTAGAAATAAGTTTTTTATTGGATTGAGAATTTTTTACAAATTCTGAATGTATTTTTGAGATGTTAAATAATTAAATCTGAAGATGATTTTCTAGTTTTTAAGTTTTAAATATCATAAGTTAATCAAAACTTGTGATCCAAGCACTATGAAAAAAAGGAGGAGAAAAGGTGTTCGATTTTTTCATAGGTGTGAAAATTGGTTTGAGTTTCTGATAAAAAGATAAAATATTATAAAATTATGGGATGTCATATAATTTTCTAATGTAATTCAGACAATGCTATGCCAATCCTAAATTCATCAACAATCATGAAGAAGTCATGATACAAGTAAGAGTTTTATAGAAGAAGAGAATATGAAGTCAAAGTCTTTTGATCGCATTTCAAAGGTGTAAGAATCACTAGACACATATTTTTCAAAAGTCTGATAAGTTTGGAATTTTCTACTGCTAGAATTTATTGATGCTGATAAGTAAGTTTTAGTTGTTGATATTGATGAATTAGGAGAGCTGTAGTGACTGATCAGTCAGATGATGCTCAAAAATATAGACAACTATTTTCAAAAAAAAGCCTTGGAATTTTTCTCAAGTGAGTCAAGAGACATCATACATGACATGATGCCAATCCATTGGATGGTAATAGAGATCGATTGGTCAGACACAACCTGACACCAATAAGTCATTATAATGATAGTATTTAGTTCTAAATATGTTTTATCATAATGAAAATAGTATCTAAATGACATTTGTATTAGACTGAAGAAAATTTTATAAGTTTTAGGTAGGATAAAGTTGTAAGAAGATTTCATAATTTTTAAGAATAATCGAGAAGAGTTGGTAAGAACTTAGTTGGTCAAAGTTGAATTTTAAATGATTTTAAAATTTTATTTTCTGGTAATTTGGTTGAGTGGGAAAGTGAAAGTGGTTTCCTTCACATTACACTTTTAGCACACCTATAAATGGAAGATAAGTACAATGTGCTTTATATGACCTAAGACATTGTTCATGTGCAAAGAAATAGAGAGAATTGAAGGAATTTTTAGAGGAAGTTTCTAAATATAGTTTTCTTGAGAAACATCTTCGTACAAAAGAAGTAAAAGAAAGAGATAGTGTTCAGGGTTTTCTAGATCAGACCGATCCATTGGACTGACAATTAAAAGAAAGAAAGAAGTGGTTCAGAATAGTTTCTATAGTATCTTTTATTACCTATTTTTCATACTAGGGAATCGAATTGAGCCATCAGACTGAGTTTTCATAAAAATTATAGAGAAGGTTTTTTCTACCTACTACTGGGTAGGAAAGTGAATTTTTTTTTAAGTTTTAATAAAGTGGAAGTTGTTGAAGTAGCATAGTGATATGTTCACAACCAACTGGTTAAAGGTTTCTAAACTTGTTAAAAACTTGTTTTACATCATTCTTCCTAGAATAATCACATTCACTATTGTGTTGATCATAGTGATACAAAATTTTAAGGGTATTTCTTACTTGTTTCATCCACACAAAAGGATTTTTTTCTAGTGGATTGTGTAGTATTGAATTATTTATAAACCATGCCAATAACAAGATACTCTTATTTAGTAGTGAACCTTTAAATACTTATGTTCATGTGGATGTGTGAATGTTTTTTTAGAAAAATTTTAATTATTTAATAGGGGTGAATATTGTTATACAAGAAAGATAATATAAAAAAAGAAATCACTGATTCACCCCTCCCCCTATTAGTGATACATTGATCCTGGTTGGTTCTTTTCAAGTGGTATCAAAGTGAAAGTTCCCTTCGTTTACTATTTTATGAAGTGTTTTTGAACATAAGTTGTTATGGTGAATTTTAATTGTGTGAACAATAAGGGGATTATGATATTTTATAGAAATAACTATCATATTTGGAAAGATTGTTGACTCTCCTTTCCATCACAGAGTCTAAAGGAATGTAAAGGGAAATACCTTGAACCCAAAGTGATTCATCCTTTGAATAAACATCAAAAATTGACAAAGGCATGAACCAAGATTCAAATGCACTTGGGTCGCGCAAGTTTCACCAAGGTCGCGCAAGTATACTTGCGCGCCGCCCATTGGTCATGCAGGTGACTTACACGCCCTCTTTGAAATTCACCCAGGGTCTTCTCCAGCCTATAAATACCCTTGTGGTCCCCCCATTTCGAGGAGGAAAATTTTCTAGAAATTCAGATTTGAGCTCCTGGCGCCCTAGTCTCTTCTCCAAGCTTCTGAACACTTCTAAGGTAATTTCTTACCTAGAACGGAAGATATAAAGAAAGGGAGTAAGGTCTAAGTGTTGAAACTCATCAACACTTGCGCGCCTGAGTGGACAGCCCTTAAGGGAAATGGCCACACTTGCGCGCCGCCTTACCCCTTTAACAGAACTTGCGCACCTCTCTTCTGGAAGCCTCTAGGGATAGTACTAAAGGCTTGAGCCAAGCCTCGCCCAATTTCTACCCTAAGGGTGGACCAATGCGCAAGTACCCATGTGTCGCGCAGGTACACCTGCGCGACCAAGACTTGTGTGCCCACACAGGACTTGCATGCCCCTCTCTTTTTGGGTGCCCTTCCTGCCCATTTCAACCCTCCTATGCCTATCCACCTCTACTATTCAAGATTAAGCCTTCAGAATTCTCTCTAAATCCCTTCATAGAATGATTTCCTTGTTGGCTTCCTTATCTGAAAGGAATTCTGTAGAACATCTCTCAAAACCTAGTGATTTACACATCTTTACATCACTAAGGTTAGAGAGTTAATTCATTAAACCTCATCCTTTAATATGAGAGAATCTTTAACCTGGGCCTCCTTTTCAGGAGTAATCCCCAGTCCAAATTCTCATTAATTTGGGCATCCTCCTTAGGAGTAAGCCCCAAGTCCTCTAATCCAGGCATCCTCATCAAGAGTAATCCCCAGTCTCAAAGTTCCCAAAATCTGGGCATCCTCCTCAGGAGTAAGCCCCAATAATAATTCCCTTAACCTGGGCTTCCTTTTCAGGAATAAGCCCCAGTCTCAAAATCTACAAATATGGGAATCCTCCTTAGGAGTAAGCCCTAAGTCCCTTAATTCTATAATTCCATTAACATGGGCCTCCTCTTCAGGAGTAATCCCTAGTCTTCAAAATACCTTTAACATGGGCCTCCTCCTTAGGAGTAAGCCCCAGTCTTAATTTATCTTAACTAGTATTAATCTACTTTTTGATCTGGGCTTCCTTCTTAGGAGTAAAAACCAATCATAATTCCCCTCCTAATTTGGGCATCTTCCTTATGATTAAGCCCCAAGTTAGAGTATCCAAATCTCTATAAAGTACATATACCTTTATGGAACCTGTTCCCAGACTTCTTCTTTGAAATAAGTCCCAATATCTATCTATTTGGGAAGTCATACATACATAAGCCCCACATCATTTTCTATGATTGCATCTTCCGTGGCACAATTGTCTGGTTTCACCAATACCTCTTGTTTCTCACACCGAGCATGACTCACGTGAGCTTAGAGTGTAAAAGTAATTATGACATCTTTCTTTGAGCCATCAATCATACAAAAACATCATACTCCCTTACTAGAACTACGTGGTTTCTGATTCCTTTTCTAAATAAAAGATTTTTAGGTGGCCCATCTACGGGTACGATCCCAACTCTGAAATAATCCATATCCTTCTGAATGAAAATAAACTCCAAGTGCCCCACTAAGTGGCTTTAAAACCAGTATGGTCATCATAATGACCAAGAGACTTTTATATAATGTATTAAAGGATACCATTGACTAAGGATCTCTAAAAAATATAGATGATTCACTATCGATGAAGAACCTCGAATACATATAAAATATTATCTAAATTTCCTATATATCAATCATTAATTGTCATATCTAAAAGAAAGCTCATTTTATACTTGGTAATTTAATATGGATTCACGAACATAACTTAAATCTATAAAGAGAGTCCCAGAGTAGACAATAATTCCCCTAAAAAAGGTGTGATGAGTCCGACCTCCCATCCTCTCGACCAATGCAAATTCCTAAGCCTCATCAGTCCATAAATAATGTGCACCTACCTTTGGAAAGTAGGTCCAAATGGATATGGAACCATTGGATGTTTCCGGTTCTATGAACAAACCCGTTAGAAACCACTTGTAATGTTTGAACCTTAAATCAATGTGGTCATTCCCAATTCTAGAGGAAACAAAAAATGGTGAACCCGACGTGAATCCTTAACCAAGTTAAAGTGATATTTTACCTATTTGTTAGGCCCCTATTTAAACTCAATGAGAGGGCCAACAAGACAATCAATAACATATGTGCTTATCCAAAAGATGTAGTGGTCGGAATTATCTTTATTATGTCTGTTATATCAAATAGGCACTCTTTCCAATATATTTTGTGTTACAGAAATGGATTCTCTTAAGTTCACACCCGTGAATACTTTTACTGTGAATACTTCTGCTGGGAAGGCCTCTGCTGCTACTTCTACTGGATCATCGTCCGCTCTGAGGACGACATCACCTACTCAGCATCTTCAACGCTGGGTATCAAATGCGCTGGTTAAGGAGTACCGTCAAAATGGTACTATTTTGACTCTGAAGGCTGCTCGACAAGCCCTCCAAGTCAATAATTCACCCTGGTCGTCCGGACAGCGACGACCAACGATCAAGAAGCAGGTGGTTCCAACCACCGTCTCCAACCGTTTCGGGTCGTTATCCCCAAAACGCAATCACCATTCACTCCCATATTCTAGGGAGGTGAATGATCAGGTCCCTCAGGGCCTTAATTCAAGGAGACAGGAGTCCTTCCCGAGGTCTCCCTTAAACAATCGCCGCCAGACTCGTGCGGCAGTGCGGCCTCAACATGATGAGGGTATCGTCTCCAGGCATTCGGATCAGGTTCCTCGAACCCGAGCAAGCAAGAAGAACTGCCAGAGATGAAATCCAGTCAATAGTGAGTAGGTTCTCATCTCTGTCATCTCCAGAGAAGTCCACCAACCTAACTTGGTGGTAAGAAATGAGCGGGCACACACACCCATCCATTTTAATCCCGCTGTCTAGAAGACTCATCTGGCAGCAGCACGCAAATCCCGCCAGGCAATTCTGGCAGAGTACTATAGACATGAACATACAACTATTTATAAATCATCAGCTAGTCAGCAGGCTCATCTGGCTACATATGATGGATCCCGCCAACCTAATGTGTTGACAACTGGTAAACAGGCACATACACCTGCTTACACTCATCAATCCTGCTAGTAGCCTTGTATGTCAGTATTGAAGGAAGATCGTCAACCACATTCAGCGTAGTGCAATCAGCAGGCACATACACCTACTAGTATTGATCAAGCCTACCAACAGTCTCGTTTGGTAGCATTCGGAGAAGTTAGTCGGAAAGCTCCGGTGACAAACAGGAGGTAGACTCAACTCTCTTCCCCCACACTTGAGTACTGTCAGGATTCACTGATAGTAAAAGGAGGACAGGAGTAGAAACACACACCTACTCCAAGCACGGAATGGACGTATATCCCCATTCCGGCATCTGAAGTCACCAAGAATATTCTATTAATGGTGAAAGAGTAGAAGCAAATCTCTGCTCATATTCTGGATGCCTGTCAGGATATTATAACAGCTTCAGCAGCATCTCAGGGAAAGACACATAAATCTATCCCTATTAGTGGAGTGACACATCAATAGTTCACTCCAGAATAGACACACACCTCTGTTCTAGTCCAAGAGGGTTGTGGGGTGTACTCCCCCATATCATACGGACAACCAAGTCAGGCACATACACCTGATTTGAGAAGAGATAATCAGACTAACCGGATCATTTATCCTGAGCAGGCACAAACACCTGCCCATAATGACCACTTTCGTCAACAAGTGGTTTCTAAATTGAGTAATAAGGCATCTAAAAAGAAGACCCGCCCAGCACAGTCAAGAAATAATGGGAAAATTTGTAATAAAGCCTTGCTCGACACTGGAGTTCTTGAAGCCCTCACACAATTATCTGTTGGAATTCAAGATTCTACTCCCTCATTTACCAATAGTGGGAACAATAATTCTGAAGGTCTTCATTAGACACTTCCTCATGAAGGCTTTCTTCATGACAGTTCGGTCGATCTCGAAGTTTCGTCTTCAGATGAGAGCCACGGGAACCCTCTGTGTGGCTAGAAGACCAAGGAGCAAAATGTTTCATCTTTTGTTGTAACCTACCATGGTGGTCCTCCCCATGATAATGAATTTAACTGCAAAAGTTCTTTCCACAGTTATAATGCACATTGCCTGGAAAATGCTCCAATGGATAATGTAGTGACGAGAAAGCCCTCTTATCTTGAGGCACTTGCAAATGCAAAGCCAGTCATGTCTGATTCTTCATCACTAGAAGGTGAAATACTTTCCCAATCAGAAGATATCCTGGGGTGTAGGTCATTCTTCTAACCACCCCTGGGTCATTCATCTTCTAGTTTGATCAGTTAATTCTCTACCGATCTTGTTGAATATGATGAAGCAACAAAGAAGCACCAACTCTGGTCCAATCAGGTAGAATAATCTCTATTTAATGATAAATAGGAAGTACTGAATATGAGAAAACAATTGGCGAAAGGTGAAGTGCCAGTCATGTTTTGGCCTTTGGCTGACTCTCGGTATGAAATTATAGAGATGTTGATGGAAGATGGAATTCATGATATTCGTCTGAACATATGGAAAACTATTTGTCAGTTGAAAAAGAAAATATTATCTTATTATGAATATGAAAATAATATCAAGATAATAGAAGGGTTACAACGCCAAATTGACTTGGCTTCTCTCTCAATTTCTCGATATCTGAAGGCTAAAAAGCAGCAGAGAGCCCTTCAGCGTTCATTCCTTGGCGCACTAAGAAGATTGTGCCAGTTAATTGCCAATGCCCCATCTGATATTCATATCAGGGGATGGGGTGTTCATGGAGAACTACATTTTACTATACTCTCTAGTCATAAAAGCCCGCCAAAAATAGTCTCATGCAATTTTATTACCTATGGTCAGCCACAGTCAATTGGCTTTGTTTGTAATCAAAGGTTTGCTCAAGAACAGGATTCAACTAGTTATTCTAAAAATAAAGTATACAGAGAACAAGTTGTTGAATTAATCCTGCATCAAGCAAACGAGAATATTGAACAGGCATCTCATTTTGAGAAAGCACATCATCAAGTGACAGAAGTGTCAGAAATCATCAAACGGTCTTTTGAGCCGGGTGATAAAAGTGGATGTAGGTTGATGCATCTAGCCAATTTCCGGACTAAAGTCTACAAGATCAGGAGAGCTTACAAGAAGATATCAGATATAGTATTTCAAGAACCACCCCATCTTGCCATACTGGGGATTCTTTTAACCCAACCCTCGGAATCAAAAAATAGGATTCGAGGAGTTGAGCAGGAACAGCCCCAGTCCACCAGACTGGGGACTTTTTCAAATCCTCAATCTTTTCCTCAGATAAAGTTAGTCTTCTATCGATTAGGGAAGAATCCCCAAGTGGAACGAAGATCCAAATTATCAGGATATTCCCTCTAAGTTACGGTTCGTCAAGAAGTTCATGAGGGATCAAATCGACAAAAGGAAATGTCTCATCAGAGACATGGAAGAAGACAATATCGCAGAAATACCGATAGAAGGGATTCAATGCATTATGCATCAATTAATGTCATCAATGCCACTATTTCTGATCCACTAGATGAGGTTCACTCAGAGGGATTGGATGAAGAGGTTCCTGCTCAAGAAGTTGTATGCACAGACACAAATGAAGAAGGTGTGCGTACACGAAATCAAAGGCTTACCTAGAATCTGGGTGTTCCTTCAAGTAACCCACTTCCCCCTCTCTGAAAGGGATCCAACAAGGGGAAAGGAAAGAATTAGGTTACATACCCTTCCTCTGGAGAAGGCCAATATCTCTCACTAGAGAAAAGATTTTCACAACAAGAGGAAGAAATGAAGGAATTAAGGAGGATGAATGCAGAACTACTTCAGGGTAGTCTTCCTCCTAAGTGTGCTGGAGTCGGTCAGACAAAGGAATTTGTTGTGGCTACTGATATGGATCAATAATATCCTCCTTTATCAGTACACCCTCACATTTCTAATCCTATGAGTCAAGTGCAACAACAATCGGCAGTGCTTCCATTGGTTTCAGTACCAGCTGCCACATTTTTCCAAGCTCTAGTCATTGCACCTGTTCAGGTCTAAGCTCAACCGGATGTTTCTCAAAAGTTAATAACTACTATTGAGTCATTAATAGCTCAGTTGGAGGCTATAGAGGGAAAACAAGCTAAAATTCAACCAGAAAAGAGAGTTTACCCTGAATGGGTTGATGAAATTCCTCCCCCATCAGATTTTTCAAGTACCGCATTCCCAATCTTGAATGGTTCAGGAGACCCAGATCAACACTTAACACATTTTGTTTCTCGTTGTGATCCTATGATGGGAACCCTTCAGCAACAAGAAGCAGTTAAGCTCATGTGTTTTGTACAGTCATTACAAGGACCTGTCTTTGTCTGGTACACAAGCTTGCAATCCCGGTCAATTACCAGATGGGAGAATCTTCGCCAAAAATTCCTTCTTAAATTCAACTCAACGTTTCCAAAGACAACAGTTTTTTATCTTAAAAACTGTAAGCAAAGGGAGAATGAAAGGGTTTCATATTTCATTGCTCGCTGGAAGGGATTAACATATTCCCTGAGCTTAGTACTCCCTCAAGAAGAATTTTTGCCAATCTGTGTGGAAAATCTGCGTGATGAGTTACGCACGCCGTTGATCCCTGTGAAATACACAGGAGGGTTTCGAGACCTTACTTCAATCGCTCAACAGATTCAAGATTCTCTTATAAAGACTAAGTACAAAACTCGTGTAATTCCATCAGCTCCAGGAAGGAGAATGGGTAGAGCAGAGACTGCTACAGTCATGCTTAAACAAGCACATGTACGTGCTTCTACTTTAAAACCTTCATCTTCCCGAAGGGCTCCACCTCCTGAGTGTCAGCAACAGAGTTTGTTTCGTCAAGATGGTCAAAGAGATCAAAAACGGAAACAATTTTAGGATTTAAAAGGAAAAGTTTACTCTTTCCGAAATGAACAAGTTCCTGGCTACTTCATTTCGGCTCTGGAAAATAATTTGGTTCAATTTCCAAGGCCCAAAATGCCGCAAAAGGAAGGAGATGAAGATCGTCCCAACTATTTCCCCTTTCATCAGATATTGGGGCATCCCATTCAGGAGTGTTTTGTCTTTAATGACCTTTTGCAAAAAATGGTTGACTCGGGACAAGTCAAACTGAAAGTTTCTTCAGCTTAGGTAGCATGTGTTACTAATACAGATCCAGAGGAGGAAGGCGATTAGCAAGAAGTCAAGAAAAAAAATGCACAAAAATATGATGATTGGATGGTCAGAAAAACAATCAACCAAACTCATGTTATTTTGCGAACACAATTGAAGAAACCAATTGTGTATTCTACCATGAATGCCGCAGCAAAACCCCCTTCATCAGAGGGAAAATCATCAAAGAAATGGCATGATTCAAAGAAAGAAGAAGAATCAGAAGAAGATGAGTATGTGTCAAATCCCAAGTTGTCTTTGATTCTAGAAAATTTTATGCCATATACTTCGAAGCCACGGGCACCATCCCACCAAATGGAACATCCTAAATTGGCTAGTCAGAAAGAGTCTTCATCAGATGAAGAATTAATCTTCAGTTCTGTTAATATGATTCACTTAACAGATTCTTATGCTAGTCACAGTTTTGATCTCAATGAACCTGGGTTCCTTGTATCAAATAGAGGAAGCAGAGGGAGCTCCATAGGATCAGGGTCTAGGGGAAGACATGAATCTTTCAGAGGCCACTATTCTAATTCTACCCCTGATAGAACTATGTATGCGGCAGAAACTCATGGCAGAGCCCTTCAATGAGCTCAACAAGAACAAGCAAGTTCTTCCACACAAGGTAGATTCAGTCCTGGCATAGTTATTCTGGAAGATCGGTATGAAGTTACACCTTCTTCCTCTCAGCAAGTAAATAGACCTATTCGGTCTAATCTTCCAAAGATAGGAGTATTACCAACTCCCACCCTGATACAAGATACATCAACTTCCAAAGCATAAACTTCCAAGGCACCTGCTAAAACACATGTTCCTGTTGGGAAATGCAGACCTTTGGATTAAAAGTATGATGTATTGAAACACCTGGCCCAAGTACCGGCCATGTTATCAATTCTGGATGCCTTGAATTTATCAAAGGATCTTTAGGAGGCACTCATTGAGGCTTTGTCAAGTCCTCAGGAGTTTGAAACTAAAATTGTTGTAGCTGAAGCCTACCATGTAGAGAATAATCTTTCAGAATGACATGTAGTGATATCTTTCACAGATAAAGATGAAGATGATGGAGTGCATGGACATATAAGACCTTTGTATTTATCTGGCAAGGTCAATGGTGTATACATCCGAAGAGCTTTCATTGATAATGGTTCAAGAGTCAACCTCATGCCCATTCGTACACTTCGTTGATTGGGCCTCATGGAATCTGATTTATCTCCTTATACTATGATTTTACAAGGATATGATAAAAATGAACAAGAACCACTGAACGAGATTACACTCAGAACTCAGTTTGAAGATCTTGTATCTAATTCAGATTTCATGGTTGTCAATCAAGACTCAGCCTTCAACATCTTTCTTAGAAGACCCTGGCTACATCAACATGCGATTATCCCTTCATCATACCATCAATGTCTCAAGTATTGTTTCGATGGTAAAGTTGGTAAATTGTGTGGTGATAAGTCCCTGTTCAAGACATGTGAATATCAATACATTGAGGCAGAATTTTATCACATGAGGGGAAAGGAGAAATCCACAACAAGGGAGATTACCAAAGTTAATGCTCCATATGGTTTGGAAAAGATTCCAATAAATCCATTTACACATTTGAGTACAGATTATGTGTTTTCTATCAGTCAAATTGACAGGATAGACTCAAATCCAAATACTCTTATGGACACTTCCATAATGTCAATTACGGCAATCAAGCCATACAGCATGGGAGAAATTGGTGATTCACCCAGCAATGATGAAAGCTCAAATGGGGATGTCTTCATTTCATCTGCTGAAATCCAGAAAGTCTATATTTTGCCAACCAGGCCAGAATAAGTTGTAGCAATGTCAGAGGTGAATGATGATTTCGATTATCAATCCATCATCTCCTTCTTAATACCCAAGAAAGACCCTTCATCATCAATCGAGTCAAAAATGGAAGCTTCTTCTTCAAGATGTTCAAATTTTAACATCTCTTCTGATCATGAAAATTCTACTTCATCATCTACTATGAAAGTAGAAACAGAATAAATAACACAAGTTGAAGAAGAAGAGGAAGATCTCAAGGATTCTCCTCCAGCATTTGAAGAGGGTATCTCTAATACCATGGATGAACTCAGAGAAATAAATCTGGGTACAAAAGAAGATCCACACCCCACTTTAATTAGTGCGGCCATGACTCTTGAATAGAAAGAGATGTATGTTTCATTTTTAAAGAAAAATCGAGATATATTTTCATGGAACTATACAGAGATTCCCGGGCTTGATCCTGATGTTGCTACTCATCGTTTGGGTTTTCCAGAAGAACATCGAGGATTCAAGCAAGATGCCAGAAGAACACACCCAACTTATGCTTCCAAAATTGAAGTTGAAGTGGATAATCTTATGAAAGCTAACTTCATAATAGAAGTTAAATATCCCAAGTGGTTGGATAATATTGTCCCTATGAAAAAGAAGAATGGACAAATTAGAGTTTTCATTGATTTCAGAGATCTTAATCGGCATTGTCCTAAGGATGATTTTCCAGTTCTGATCACAGAACTCTTAATTGATGAAACAGCTGGCTATGAAGCACTTTCCTTCATGGATGGATATTCCAGGTATAATCAAATCCAAATGGCTCTAGAAGATGAAGAATCTACAGCCTTCAGAGCCCCTTAGGGTGTGTTCTGCTATCGGGTAATGTCCTTTGGCTTAAATAATGCAGGCGCAACAAATCAGCGTGCCATGCATTGTATTTTTAAACCATTTTTAGGGAAGTTTGTTGAATGTTACGTGGACGATTTGGTGGTTAAATCCAAAAAACGTTTTATTCACTTGGCTAATTTGGAAATCATATTCCACAAACTTCGACAACATAATTTGAAGATGAACCCCTTAAAATGTGATTTT
This sequence comes from Viscum album, assembly GCA_963277665.1. Taxonomy (NCBI): domain Eukaryota; kingdom Viridiplantae; phylum Streptophyta; class Magnoliopsida; order Santalales; family Viscaceae; genus Viscum; species Viscum album. Next base: position 1,359,285,840 of record OY728159.1, read on the forward strand.
GGGGTAACCTCAAGAAAATTTCTCATCTTTGTTGTATTCCATCGTGGTATTGAAGTCAATCATGAGAAGACAAAGTCAATCCTTGGTATGTCACCTCCTCTAAATTTGAAAGAATTGAGAGGACTTCAAGGACACTTAGCCTATATTCAGTGTTTCATCGCCAATTTGGCAGGAAAAAGTTTACCCTTCAGCAAATTGATGAAGAAGGGAGTCACTTACCAGTGGACTGAAGAATGTCAAGAAGAATTTGATATTCTCAAGAAGTATCTCTTGAGTCCACCGGTATTAATTCCACCTATTGAATGAAGACCACTTATCCTCTATGTGACAGCTTTATAGCAATCATTGGGTGCCTTTCTTGCTCAAAAGAATGATGCTGGGAATGAAAACAGCCTCTACTATCTCAGTAGGACTATGCTTGAAGCAGAAACCCGATACTCAAGTATTGAGAAATGCTGCCTAGCATTAATATTCACAGTTCGAAAGTTGAGACACTAACTGAAACATCACGAGGTCCAATTGGTATCTCATAATAACCCACTCAAATTCATCCTTAGTCGTCCAATGCTTATAGAACGTCTGGCAAGGTGGGCAGTTATTTTACAGCAATTTGATATCCAATATGTGTCTCAAAAGGCAATAAAGGTATAAGATCTAGTTGATTTCCTTGCTGAACACCCTTCAGTAGAAGATACATCTTCAGATATTGAACTTCCTGATGAATAATTCTTCTTTATTCAAGATATTCTTCAAACATGGGAAATGTACTTTGATGGTGCTTCCAGAAGTCCAACAGGGAAGAAAATGGAAAATCCTAAATTCAACAAAGTTGGGTTAGTAATTGTGCTCATTTCTCCAGAAAAGGCAGTGTTACCCTATTCCTTCTCATTGTAGGGAGGCGGTACAAATAATGAAGCAGAATACCAAGCTCTCATTGCAGGCTTGGAGTTGGCGCTTCAAGCACGAGTGAATCACTTAAAGTTGAAAGGTGATTCATACCTGGTAATCAAACAAGTCAATGGGGATTATGCCATCAAAAAAGAAGAACTAATCCCTTTGTATGATTACATCAGATAATTAATGGGGTAATTCCCTTCGGAACTGACATTTTCTTATGTCCCTCGGTCACAAAATTCCCAAGCTGATGCACTGGATAATATAGACACAGCTCTGGCAGATCTAAATCGAGAAAAGACAACCATCAGTATTGCCCACCGTCGTATAATTTCACTTTATGTTTAAATCAGAACAGAGGAAATCAATGAAATTAGTCCCATTCCTGAACCATATGGTCATACTACATGATGGATGACACCTATTAGGGAATACCTTCAAAATGGAATACTTCCACCTGATAGAGCCGGGAAAGAACAAATCTGGTGACGTGTGGTCAATTTTACTCTTTATGATAGCCCATATCACCTAGAGAAAATTATCTACAAGCGTGGTTTTGATGGAGTTCTCTTCAGATTTATTGATGGTGAAGAGACAATGGTTTTCATAAAAGAAGTACATGCAGGAGTCTGTGGTGCCCATCAGTATGGACATAGACTGTCTGATAAAATTCAAAGGCTTGGATACATTTGGCCTCAATGATACAAGATTGTGTTGATTCCATAAAGAAGTGTCATTCATGCCAAGTACATGCCAACTTCATTCATTAGACCCCAAAGTTTCTTCATACAGCTAAATACTCGTGGCCATTTGCCACATGGGGAATGGATGTGGTGGGACCTTACCCTTCAGCTACAGCCAAGCAGTTTAAGAATATTCTTACTACTACTGACTTCTTTTTTAAATGGGAAGAGTAAATACCTCTCAAATAAGTTATTTCTAAAAGCATTGTTAGCTTCATCAAGTCTAACATCATTACCAGATTTGGTGTCCCTCATACCATATTGACGGAAAACTGAACCAACTTCTGTTCATCCGAGGTGAAGAAGTTATATCAAGAATACAACATCAAATCCAACCATTCATCTCGGTATCATGCAGCGGCCAATGTCCAGATAGAAGCCTTCAACAAGACTCTTTCAAACATACTGAAAAAGATGGTGGATAAAGATAAGAGGTCATGGCCTGATAAACTCTTTCATGCTTTATGGGCTTATCGGACCACCACCTGCACTGCAACGTGGTCAACTCCATATTCACTGGTATATGGAACGGAAGCAGTCTTGCCCATTGAAGTTCAATTACCTTCACTCAGAGTAGCCATTTTTCATCAGTCATCTACAGATGAACAATCTAAAAAGTGATTGAATGAATTTGAATGATTAGATGAGAAAAGATTGTGCACCATGCACCACTTAGAAGTCTACCAGAATCGAATAGCACGAGCTTTCAACAAAAAAGTTCATCTTCGTTCATTCATTCAGGGAGAATTGGTATTGGTTCTCAGAACTCCAATGATTCCAGGAAAGAAACCTCCCAAGCTTGAACCAAAATGGGAAGGACCTTACTCAATACATAAGGTCTATTCCAATGGATCTTATTCTTTAATCTCAATGGATGGAGAACTCATCACTGCTCCGACCAATTCCATATTTCTGAAGAAGTATTTTTTATAAACAAAAAATACCCCTTATTTTTCCTTGTTATATGACGTTAAACTATACATAAATGGTACATGCATATGACCTTAAACTATTTTCATGCCTCATGTCCAGCAAGACGTTAAACTGCACCATTATGGTCCATGCATATGACCTTAAACTATTTGCATGCTTCATGTCCAGCAAGATGTTAAACTGCACTATCTATGGTCCATGCATATAACCTTAAACTATTCACACTTTCATCCAACATGACGTTAAACCGTGTCCCATTCATCGTCCTTGCTATATGAAGTTAAACTATACAGCAACAGTCCATGCATATGACCTTAAACTATTCGCATCATCGTCCAACATGACACTAAACTATATCATCCCTTTTCGTCCAACATGACGTTAAACTGTGAAAAAGTCCCTAATAAATCCAACATGACGTTAAATTGTGTCCTCTTTTGTCCTTACTACATTACATTAAACTGCACAGTCCTCCTTTTTTCCAACATGACATTAAACTGTATTGTCCCCATCATCCTAACTACATGACTCTAAACTGTATAAAAATCCCTTAATATGTCCTACATGACTTTAAACTATATTTTTCCCTGTTACATGACACTAAACTGTGCAGCACTAATATTCCTCACTGTAATACTTTAAACTGCATAGTCCCTTCATATGTCCTACATGACATTAAATTGTGCATCGTTAGGGTTGTTGCTCCCTCTTATTTCTCACACCGAGTATGACTCACGTGAGCTTAGAGTAAACATCAACCATAACACCCTCTCTGGTCTGCTAACCATGCGTAAGTCCCAACACCATTTTTTAGGTCATTGTCCCCAAGAACAACCTGATCACTAATTCGTTTTTTTTAATTGAACTACGCGGACTTTGATCCTTGCCTTTTAGGTTGGGTACATAGGCAACCTCTCGAGGTTCAAGCCCAAAACCAATATCTTCACATCAGTTCACCTCCATCTCATATGATGTTGATTCGTGAAACCGCCCCCAGAATCAATATCTTTACGTTGATTCACCATCGTCCTTGCTATATGACGTTAAACTGTACAACACCTTTTGTCTTGTATGACAATAAACTACAACATTCTTTGATACCCTCACCTGAGGGGGGATCATTATTCACATTGATTTCCAATCATGTTACATTCCAAAGACTACGTGCATACATGGCAATTACCAAACCTTTTATCTTGGTTCAAACCATCATTGCACTAAATTCCCCTTTCACCCTTCACATGTATGAACCAAATTTGTACAGAGGGTATTTCTAGAACTACGTGGTCTTGATTACCATCCTTTTGGGATACATAGAAACGTTCGAGTGTCCCTCGAATCTATCCCCAAGTCTTTTGGGCCTAACCCCAAATTCCACTTTCAGTCCCCTGGATAAAAAGTCCCTGTGAAAACACACACTGTGTATTTCTTATAATGGTCCAAGTTCTATGACCCTAAACTAAGATCTCTTAAATTTTCGTCCCACACGACGTTAAACTATATTTCAAGAACTATGTATGGCTTGATTCTCATCCTTATGGGATACGTAGTGAAGTCCAACATTTCAATTTAGGACCCAGCCACAACATGATTTTGGTTAGTATTGGTCTGTGTATCTCTACATGCATTGAACAAATGCCCATTTTTTATGTGTCATAATCCTAACATTAAATATTTTCAGATATCCATACTCTTTTTCTCGACTTCTGGTCACAAAATGTCCAATTTCTGAGAGTTCTATTGCTTGACTATACAACACGTGCCCTTAGGCAGCCTTGCATAAACAGTCTACATAACGGACTTGTCAGTCAAAAGATGCTATTATTTGACTATGCATCCAATTCCCTTAGGTGGACCTGCATAATTCAACCCCTTAACGGGTTTTTTAAATAGTGGTAACTTCATTCTTGGAAATAAAACCTCTTTTGTTCTTATTGGTCTTAATGACAATATGTAGGTATCCGCAATAAATAGTCATCTTTAACATATTTGTCCCATGTTCTTTTTCATGATCTGAAAGTATTCAAGTATATGGTTTATATTTTCCTTCCCTATTCTTGGGTCAGACCTTCGTAGGAGTAACATTCATCCAGTTCTTAGAAAATCTTGTTTGAAAATATCTTCTTCATATTCAAGTACCTCTCTCCATACAGCAAACTCTATGCTTTGGAAAATTTGAATCCCCATAAACTTTCACTGGCTTTTTAGCAGTAGAAAAGTAAATTTCTGAGAGTTCTTTTTCCTGACTATGTAGCACGTGACCTTAGGCATCCTTGCATAAGTAGTCTACATAACAGACCTGTTATCCAAAAGATTCCATTATTTGACTATGCATCCAATGCCCTTAGGTGGCCCTGCATAATTCAACACCCTAACGGGTTTGTTAAATAATGGTAACTTAATTCTTGGGAACTACTTCTTCTAATTCTTTTTAACCCTTTTTCATATCATTCCTCATATTCCAAATTTCTTAAGTCATATTTTGCATATTTTCCCTCATACTTGAGTGTGGTAATATGTTTTCAGACAAATTGTCAAGGAATTGAGTCCATTTTAATCCATCCAGTCAAAGATATTTCGACCTTAAACATTATCCTTTTTATGTCTGATGTGCATGACTTTAAACTTCCCACAAAAGACAAGGGAACTCTGAAGAAAAGTCAAGTTCTAGCTCACTAAACATATATTTTTTATGATTTTAGGTAATATTGAGTAATAAAAAGTTTCAAAAGTTTGTAGGGTTATTTATAATAATTCTAGAAAAAATAAAACTATGCTTACTAGGCTCGTTAGCTTAGGTAAAATCTAAAGCAGGTAGCAAAGGAAAGAATGCCGACACAAATGATTGAAGATGAAAATATTCTTCATTGATACACAGGAGATTAGAAGGACATCCACAGACTGGAGTCTCTTCTCTTTTCTAAGAAATTATAAGAGGCTGTCAACATAAGTCTTCACTTGATGTACAGCATCCCGAGCTTCATCAGCAGCCACTTGAAACTCATGCACTCGACTAAATTCACTCTTTTTAGCCTAATGGGGTGATTTCTTAGCATTCGTGATGGATTTCATACCATTCGTTTGAGCTCTATCCAGTGAATTATTTAGTTGGTCAAGTTCCCCAGTAACAGCATCTAACTGTTGCTGAAGGTGCATCTGTTGGACGACTTTATCTTTGATCTTATGATTCATATCCTTCATCTTGGCAGCATAATCAGCCTCATCTCGGGATACCTCAGCCTCAAATTTGCTAATATTGGCTGACATCCTCACCCTGGTCAAATCTTGACGGCACTTTTGCTCCTGCTCTCTTCTTAAGATGACTTGCTTCATTGCGGCATGGATCTTTTGATATCCAAAACCTCCAAGTCCCAACATGACAAACATGGACGATAGTCGCGGGATCTTTGATGAAAACTCTTCTAAAGGAAATTTAGATATGATATTCCATATTTTTTTCCATGCCTTGCATCATGCAAATTGGAGCACCTTTTGTACTTCTGGATCCGACTCATGATCACTGTCACAGGAAGGAATATAACCCGGGATTAACGCACTTAGGGAAGTGCCCTGTTCTACTCCTTCCCCCCTGACCTGTGCTTCTTCACTTTTAATTCCCATTGGGGTGGAGGCTGAGGCTTCACCTCCAGATCTAGCCACTCAAATTGATGGTCATGTATAATCAATTGAAAGCATTGGTTAGTTTCAAAGGATAAAAAAAGTTAATTGGTTGTCTTTCAAATTAAGTACAGTCACAAATATTGTTATCCCTTACCCAATGGTAGATCAGTAACTTGAGAAGGCTCCTCCCTGTTTTTCCTAGCTTCAACAGGATTTTCAGGGTGAGTTTAAGGAAACTCTACAGGGTTTAGCTCCACCTGGGCTAATGTCTCTGCAATAGTAGGGTTTTCTGTACCCCCTTCAGGCATTTGTAGTTCAGCAGCTTTCTCAGATAGAATTGCATATTTTGAACTGATCATGATCAGATATGTAATAAGAAGTTATTTTTAATAGGACGAAGGATAACAATCATGTCTGTAATCTTCTAAATTACATGGTAATTTAACATGATCTAAAAAATATTCAAAAGATGTGCCAAGTCCCATCATTTCATCCAATGTAATCTCAGAATCCTGGTTAATCTCACCAGTGGGAGCATTTGGTATGTCTTCTTGGCGACCTTCATCCTGCAGTCTCTGACCCTGGACAACTTCTTCAGATAAAGTGGCGGCGTCAGTTGGAATGGCCGCCAAAATATTGAGTTCAGGGAGTGAACCTAAAGTATTACAGAATGGAATTCAGTCGATGTTTCATTCAACATTTTTATAAATCATTTTTAACTTACCAAAAGCAGGTTCTTCTCTTCTTGAAACAGCAGTAGGAGGGATACTAGGAACAAATGATGGCTCTTTTCCAGGAGCAGCCAAGTTAGTCTGGACTTGTGATTATTCACCAGTACCCTCTGTGGTCCTCAAAGGAGGGTCAGTCCTCTCCCTCATAGGGGAAATTAAAGAAGCCCTTGCAATCCCAAGGAAAATGAGCAATCTTTTCATGGTTTAAGACTCATGATTACCCAAAGGACTTACCACTACTAATGAAGCATTTAGCTGTGGACTTCCTCCTTCGTTGCTTTTACTTCCTTGTCTTTTTGGGAGTCTCAGCAGTCTCCCTTACAGGTACCTAAATTGGAGAATGGAAATCCATGTCCAACTCCTCATCCATGGCCTGTTGGCCTGGAGATATCTCACCCGATTCGCGAGGAGATTCAGCAGCATCCCCGATAGCAGTACCACTAGGGCTATATTGTGGTGAAGGAACCTTAGTAGTTCCTTTCTTTCCAATCTGCAGGATGAAGAAAATAATTTCCTTGAGTAACAAATCTTTGACTGAAATCAAGTTACAAAGCAAATAAGGAAAGAAAACTTACATCTTTAGGAGCCACATAATCGTGCAACTCCTCATCTCCGGAAGCATTAGTCCCCTCAGCGGCGCCACGATCTATCATTTCCTTCACCTGCTTGGTGACAGGAATAGAATCGTCAGTGGCATATATGAGCATTTTCATCTCTCTGATGTAAGCTCGCGCTTCATCGGGGTTATTCTTGAAACAGATATCTATAGAATCCAGAAGATTCCCTATTCCATGGAGATGTAGCCCCTTGCATAAATCCATCCAGACAGTTTTAACTCCACATTATAAACTCTGCCATGTCTGGACAGCCTCTGGTCATAGATATTTAGTATATGTACCAGAAGGCTGCGAGGAAGGTCCTACAACCTTATACTTCAGCTTCTTTCCAACTCCTGCAACTAAAAATAGAGAATAAGAAAATAAGACTTGTCGCTCTATAAATTAATGGTGATTAAAATTTCCATAATGAAGTAACTTACCATGAGTTGATGGAGTGGGTCTTTTTATTCTGACTGGAGGATTATATCGGGAATGAGGCCGCTTTTCCGCTTGTTGTACCTCATCATCCCCATCTTGGGAATTTAGTGAATCAGTCCTGGATGAGGAATCCGGAGAATCAGATTCAAGTGGGGAAGCATCAACTTCCTGAGGAAGGGTTTATTTCTCTACAGTTCTCTTCCTTTTCCCCGCCTGATAAACTGAGTGATTCAGTACCCCTCTAGGGTATGATGTTATTCAGTGCTCGGCATACCATGTAGTCAAGTTATTTACCACTTTATCAACTGGTAGCTCAAACACTGCCCCGGTCTTCTCCCTAGATGTCAGCAACCATAGTTGTCGGGCAACCATTGGATGTTTCTCTAACCTGACATGCACAGGGGGAGATACAAAATTCTTCTGAAAACACTTGAATTGACGTGAAAATCTATATGGAGCATAGGCCTCACATATAATCTCTCCATCAATTTTTGCGACTAGAACACCATCTCTGTAGGCCAGTATATATTCCCTCAATTCTAGGCTAGTTGTTCCATCATCAACAAACCGCCTGGTTGGAGGATTTCCATAAGGAAAGAAATTAAATTACTTATACATGCTCAGCCTCACCTTCATGTCATAAGAGTTGAGATCTAGTGGAGAAATTCCATAGAATGCCTGCATTTATGGCCTGAAAGAACTTCCAAGAATCTGTACTCCATTTTGTACATTATACGTCCTTAAGTGAGTGGCGATCCATCCCCACAAAACATGGAATGGTCCCACTATTCTCAAAGGAGACTTAACCTTGAAGACATGGAGTAAGCTCTTGTGAATCTTTGCTAAAATGGGGGTATCCAACCCTACAATTTTCCCCTCAGCCAATTTAGTTGCGATAACGAAGGTCCCTAGCCTGACGTCTCCCTTCGAATCCCTGACTGGGAGAAGATAAAAACTGAGCCACAAGGCCAAAAGTCCCGCCAGATGAGTCTTCTTTGGGATTCTCTGATTCACCTCATATCCCCATTTCTCAAATTCTCCTGATTCCAGAGTCATCCAGAATGTTCCAGGAGCACCCCTCTTCTCTGTATTGGGGCAGGTAGTGGGACGATTGGGCCTCTTCTTCTTGGATCCCTTCTCCTTTGATCCCTTCTACTTCGATCCCTTCTCCTTCGTCTCCTTCTCCTGCTTCTCGATAAGAAACATATTCATCCACTCCTCTGAATGAATATCCTTTCTAGAATGAGTTAAGGAGGTATCTGAACTCTTGATCTTGTGGAATATTTTCAATAATTCCCGAGCTAAATCCGGAGTCTTCTCCGAATCATTCCAAGTCACCTTGGGAGGGATGAATTCATCATACATATCACTTAAAATTGGAGCCCCTGAGATCTTGTGGACATCCCACAGACTGATGCCTACTTCTCCATGCGTCAGATGGAAATAATTGATTTTTGGGCTCTAATGGATGAGTATCTCCGGCACGAAGTTATCATGCCTGTAAATATATGTTTTCCCAACCTAGATGGCTTCATATATCGCAAATCCTTTCAAATCCTCGACAAACTCTACATAGGTTTGTCGCACCCAGTATGCCCACATCCAAGTTGGCTTCACACCTCCTCCAGGATGAAAGTCCCAACTTCTCTTCCAGCCTTTGGATTGATCCATCTGAGAGTTTCAGAAAATTGAGGGATAACAATGGGGTTGTAGCTCGGGCTTATGAGGTTTCAGATCTAGCGTACAAGGGATATGATGCATCATATGGGCCTTATCCACTGTTCTAGTATTTATAAATACTCCTCCACATGAGATATTTACTGAAGAAAAGTTGGTGTAATTCTGAAACCAAGAAATTGGGAGATAGTTCTTTGCCTATGGAATAGTAACTTCTCGCAGATGACCATAGCCATACAAAGGCAGATAAATGATCTTGTGGAAGCCACGATGATACTTCGTCAAATACTTATCCAAATCCGGGAGAGTGGTGTCGCAGATGGTATAGTAATCATGGCCAATGATGCTCGTCATATCATCAATTCTCTTGCTAGCTAGTTCATCAGCCATTCCGATTCTCTTGGGATCCATTGAATATGCACAAAAGTTGAATAAATTAACTCTTAAATGGGTTGATTTTTTATAAAATTTGTGAAGAAATTTCAAAAAAATGGAAAAGGCATTAAGGCGCGCAAGTCTAGTTTTGGCGCGTAAGTATGGATGTGTCATGAAAGTATAGATGTGTCGTGCAAGTTTTTGGCGTGCAAGTATCACCATGCAAGTCCAAATATCTTGATAGCAGAACGACAGCGAAGAAATAGCGGAAAATAGGGTAACTTGCGTGACGGAAGAAACTTGCGCGGTGAGAGATCGAAATTTTGAAATTTGGTGCTTTGTGTGAGGAATGACCACGTATATATAGGCCAGGACGCACCCTTGTGCACCGACGCCTGTGCGGCTCAACACTTGCGCGCCGCCCTCGGCGCGCTCAACACTTGTTCGCCGCCCTCTTCTCCCTCAACACTTGTGCGCCGCATGTTCTTTGGTTTTCTTCTTTTCCTCAGAGTCACATCCTCATTTATTTTGAATCCAACTCTGAGGGGGGACTTTTTTTTATGCTCCTTTCTGTCATAGAGTCTAAAGTAATGTAAATGGAAATACCTTGAACCCAAAGTGATTCATCCTTTGAAGAAACATCAAAAATTGACAAAGGCATGAACCAAGATTCAAATGCACTTGGGTCGCACAAGTTCCACCAAGGTCGCGCAAGTATACTTGCGCGCCACCCATTGGTCACGCAGGTGACTTGCACTCCCTCTTTGAAATTCGGCTAGGGTCTTCTCCAACCTATAAATACCCCTGTGGGGCCCCCATTTCGAGGAGGAAAATTTTCCAAAAATTCATATTTGAGCTCCCGGTGCCTTAGTCTCTTCTCCAAGATTCTGAACACTTCTAAGGTAATTTCTTACCTAGAACGGAAGATCTAAAGAGAGGGAGTAAGGCCTAAGTGTTGAAACTCATCAACACTTGCGCGCCTGAGTGGCCATCCCTTAAGGGAAATGGCCACACTTGCGCGCCGCCTTACCCCTTTAACAGAACTTGCGCGCCTCTCTTCTGGAAGCCTCTAGGGATAGTACTAAAGGCTTGAGCCAATCATCTCCCAAGTTCTACCCTAAGGGTGGACCGGCGTGCAAGTACCCATGTGTCGCGCAGGTACACCTACGCGAACAAGACTTGCACGCTCACGCAGGACTTGCGCGCCCCTCTCTTTTTGGGTGCCCTTCCTGCCTATTTCACCCCTCATATGCCTATCCACCTCTCCTCTTCAAGATTAAGCCTTCAGAATTCTCTCCAAAGCCCTTCATGGAATGATTTCCTTGTTGTCTTCCTTATATGAAAGGAATTCTGTGGAACATATCTCAAAACCTAGTGATTTACACATCTTTACATCACTAAGGTTAGAGAGCTCATTCATTCAACCTCATCCTTTAAGATGAGAGAATCTTTAATCTGGGCCTCCTTTTCAAGAGTAAGCCCCAGTCCAAATTCTCATTAATTTGGGCATCCTCCTTAGGAGTAATCCCCAAGTCCTCTAATCCAGGCATCCTCCTCAGGAGTAATCCCCAGTCTCAAAGTTCCCAAAATCTGGGCATCCTCTTCAGAAGTAAGCCCCAATCATAATTCCCTTAACCTGGGCTTCCTTTTCAGGAATAAGCCCCAGTCTCAAAATCTAAAAATATGGGCATCCTACTTAGGAGTAATCCCCAAGTCCCTTAATTCTAAAATTCCCTTAACCTGAGCCTCCTCTTCAGGATTAAGCCCCAGTCTTCAAAATCTCTTTAACTTGGGCCTCCTCCTTTGGAGTAAGCCTCATTCTTAATTTCTCTTAACCAGTCTTAATCTACTTTTTGATCTAGGATTCCTTCTCAGGATTAAAACCCAATCATAATTCCCCTCCTAATTTGGGAATCTTCCTTAGGAGTAAGCCCCAAGTTAGAGTATCCAAATCTCCATAAAGTACATATACCTTTATGGACCCTTTTCCTAAACTTCTTCTTTGAAATAAGTCCCAATATCTATCTATTTGGGCATTCATACATACATAATCCCCACATCATTTTCTATGATTGCATATTTCATGGCACAATTGTATGGTTTCACCAATACCTCTTGTTTCTCACACTGAGCATGACTCACATGAGCTTAGAGTGTAAAATTAATTATGAAATCTTTTTTTGAGCCATCAATCATACATAAACATAATACTCCCTTACTCGAACTATGTGGGTTCTAATTCCTTTTCTAAATAAAGGATACGTAGGTAGCCCATCTGCAGGTATGATCCCAACTCTGAAATAATCCATGTCCTTCTGAATGAAAATAAACTTCAAGTGCCCCACTGAGTGGCTTTAAAACCAGTATAGTCATCATAATGACCAAGAGACTTTTATATAATGTATTAAAGGATACCATTGACTAATAATCTCTAACAAATATAGATGATTCTCTATCAATGAAGAACCTTGAATACATATAAAAGATTCTCTAAATTTCCTACATATCAATCATTGATTGTCAGATCTAAAGGAAAGCTCATTTTATACTTGGTAATTTAATAAGGATTCACGAACATAACTTAAATCTATAAAAAGAGTCCCATAGTATAAAATTATTCCCCTCAAAAAGGTGTGATGAGTCTGGACTCCCATCCTCTTGACCAATGAAAATTCCTAATCCACATCAGTCCATAACTAATGAGCGCCTACCTTTGGAAAGTAGGTCTAAATGGATATGGAATCATTGGATGTTTCTGGTTCTACGAACAAACCTGTTAGAAACCGCTTGGAATGTTTGAACCTTAAATCAACGAGGAAATTCCCAATTCCAGAGGAAACAAAAAATGGTGAACCCGACGTGAAGAGATTGGTTTTGGGATTGAACCTCGGGAGGTTTCCTACATACCCAGCCTAAAAGGCAAGGATCAAAGTCTGCGTAGTTTAATTAAAAAAATGAATTAGTGATCAAGTTGTTCTTGGGGACAACGACCTAAAAAATGGTGTTGGGACTTACGCATGGTTAGAGGACCAGAGAGGGTGTTATGGTTGAAGTTTACTCTAAGCTCACGTGAGTCATACTCGGTGTGAGAAACAAGAGGGAGTAACAACCCTAGTGATGCATAGTTTAATGTCATGTAGGACATATGAAGGGACTATGCAGTTTAAAGTCTTGCAGTGAGGACTATTAGTTTTGAACAGTTTAGTGTCATGTAACAGGGACAAAATATAGTTTAACGTCATGTAGGACGTATTAATGTATTTATGTACAGTTTAGAATCATGTAGTTAGGACGATGGGGACAATACAGTTTAATGTCATGTTGGACAAAAGGGGGACTATGCAGTTTAATGTCATGCAGTAAGGACAAAAGAGGACACATTTTAACGTCATGTTGGATGTATTAGGGACTTTTTCATAGTTTAACGTCATGTTGGATGAAAAGGGATGATACAGTTTAGCTTCATGTTGGACGATGGTGCGAATAGTTTAAGGTCATATGCATGGACCGTTGCTGTATAGTTTAACGTCATATAGCAAGGACGATGAAGGGGACACAGTTTAACGTCATGTTGGATGAAAGTGTGAATATTTTAGGGTCATATGCATGGACCATAGATGGTGCAGTTTAACATCTTTCTAGACATGAATCATGAAAATAGTTTAAGGTCATATGTATGGACCATAATGGTGCAGTTTAACGTCTTCTTAGACATGAGGCATGAAAATAGTTTAAGGTCATATGCATGGACCATTGATGTATAGTTTAACGTCATATATCAAGGACGATGAAGGGGTATTTTGTGTTTATACAAAATAGTTCTTCAGAAATCTGGCATTGGTTGGAGTAGTGATGAGTTCTCCATCCATTGAGATTAAAGAATAAGCTCCATTGGAATAGACCTTATGTATTGAGTAAGGTACTTCCCATTTTGTTTCAAGCTTGGGAGGTTTCTTTCCTCGTATCATTGGATTTCTGAGAACCAATACCAATTCTCCCTGAATGAATGAACGAAGACTAACTTTTTTGTTGAAAGATCATGCTATTCGATTCTAGTAGACTTCCAAGTGGTGCAGGGTGCACAATCTTTTCTCATCTAACCATTCCAATTCATTCAATTGATTTTGAGATTGTTCATCTATAGATGACTGATCACAAATGGCTACTCTAAGTGAAGATAATTGAACTTCAATGGGAAATACTGCTTTCGTTCCATATACCAATGAATATGGAGTTGACCGCGTTGCAGTGCGGGTGGCGGTCCGATAAGCCCATAAAGCATGAAAGAGTTTATCAGGCCATGACCTCTTATATTTATCCACCATCTTTTGCAGTATGTTTGAAAGAGTCTTGTTCAAGGCTTCTATCTAGACATTGCCCGCTTCATGATACCGAGATGAATGGTTGGATTTGATGTTGTATTCTTGATACAACTTCTTCACCTCGGATGAACAGAAGTTGGTGTTATTGTCCGTCAATATGGTATGAGGGACACCAAATCTGGTAATGATGTTAGACTTGATGAAACTAAAAATTCTTTTAGAAGTAACTTCTTTGAGAGGTATTGCCTCTTCCCATTTGGAAAAGAATTCAGTAGCAGTAAGAATATACTTAAACTGCTTGGTTGTAGCTAAAGGGTAAGGTCCCACCACATCCATTCCCCATGTGGAAAATGGCCACGAGTATTTAGTTGTACGAAGAAACTTTGTGGGCTGATGAATGAAGTTGGCATGTACATGGCATGAATGGAACTTCTTTGTAAAATCAACACAATCTTGTATCATTGAAGTCCAAAAGTATCCAAGCCTTCGAATTTGATCATAAAGTCTATGTCTGGACAGATGGGCACCACAGACTCCTGCATGAACTTCTTTTATGACAACCATTGTCTCTTCACCATCAATGCATCTGAAGAAAACTCCATCAAAACCACGCTTATAGAGAATTTTATCTAGGTTATCTGGGCTATCATAAAGAGTAAAATTGACCACACGTCGCCGGATTTGTTCTTTCCCGACTCTATCAGGTTGAAGTATTACATTTTGAAGGTATTACCTAATAGGTTTCATCCATCCTGTAGTATGATCATATGGTTTGGGAATGGGACTAATTTCATTGATTTCCTCTGTTCTGATTTGAACATAAGGTGAAATTGTATGATGGTGGGCAATACTGATGGTTGTCTTGTCCCGATTTGGATCTGCCAGAGTTGTGGCTATATTAGCCAGTGCATCAGCTTGGGCATTTTGTGACCGTGGGACATAATAAAATTTCGGTTCTGAAGGGAATTCCACCATTAATTCTCTTATGTAATCATACAAATGGATTAGTTCTTATTTTCTGATGGCATAATCCCCGTTGACTTGTTTGATTATCAGGTATGAATCACCTTTCACCTTTAAGTGATTCACTTGTTCTTGAAGCGCCAACTCCAAGCCTGCGATGAGAGCTTGGTATTCCGCTTCATTATTTGTACCGCCTCCCAAAAATGATAAGGAATAGGGTAACACTGCCTTTTCTGGAGAAATGAGCACAATTCCTAACCCAACTTTGTTGAATTTAGGATTTTCCATTTTCTTCCCTGTTGGAATTCTGGAAGCACCATCAAATTACATTTCCCATATTTGAAGACTATCTTGAATAAAGAAGACTTCTTCATCAGGAAGTTAAATATCAGAAGATGTATCTTCTACTGAAGAGTGTTCAGCAAGGAAATCAGCTAGAGCTTGACCCTTTATTGCCTTTTGAGACACATATTGGATATCAAATTGCTGCAAAATAATTTCCCACCTTTCCAGACGTCCTGTAAGCATTGGACGACTAAGGATGAATTTGAGTGGGTTATTACGAGATACCAATTGGACCTCGTGATGTTGCAGGTAGTGTCTCAACTTATGAACTACGAAGATTAATGCTAGGAAGCATTTCTCAATACTTGAGTATTGGGTTTCTGCTTCAATCATAGTCCGATTGAGATAGTAGAGGCTGTTTTCATTCCCAGCATCATTCTTTTTAGCAAGAAAGGCACCCAATGATTGCTCTAAAGCTGTCACATAGAGGATAAGTGGTCTTCCTTCAATAGGTGGAATTAATACTGGTTGACTCAAGAGATACTTCTTGAGAATATCGAATGATTATTGACATTCTTTAGTCCACTGTTAAGTGACTCCCTTCTTCATCAATTTGGTGAAGGGTAAACTTTTGCCTGCCAAATTAGCGATGAAACGCCGAATATAGGATAATTTTACTTGAAGTACTCTCAATTCTTTCAAATTTCGAGGAGGTGACATACCAAGGATCGACTTTGTCTTCTCAGGATTGACTTCAATACCATGATGGCATACAACAAAACCGAGAAATTTTCCTGAGGTTACCCCAAAAGCACATTTTAAGTGGTTCATCTTCAAATTATGTTGTCGAAGTTTGTGGAATATGATTTCCAAATCAGCCAAGTGATTAGAACATTGTTTGGATTTAACCACCAAATCATCCATGTAACATTCAATGAACTTCCCTAAAAAGGGTTTGAAAATATGATGCATGGAATGCTGATATGTTACGCCTGCATTCTTTAGGCCAAAGGGTTTTACCCGATAGCATAACACACCCTGAGGGGATCTGAAGACTGTAGATTATTCATCTTCTGGAGCCATTCAGATTTGATTATACCTGGAATATCCATCCATGAAAGAAAGTGCTTCATAGCCAGCTGTTGCATCAATTAAGAGTTCTGTGATCGGAACTGGAAAATCATCCTTAGGACAATGCCGAATAAGATCTCTAAGATCAATGAAAACTCTAATTTGTTCGTTATTCTTTTTCACAGGGAAAATATTATCCAACCACTTGGGATATTGAAATTATCTGACGAATTTAGCTTTGATAAGCTTATCCACTTTAGCTTCAATTTTGGAAGCATAAGTTGGGTGTGTTCTTTTGGCAGCTTGCTTGAATCCTCGATGTTCTTATGGAAAACCCAAACGATGAGTAGCGACATCAGGATCAAGCCCGGGCATCTCTGTATAGTTCCATGAAAATATATCTTGATTTTTCTTTAAAAATAAAACATACATCTCTTTCTCTTCAAGAGTCATGGCCGCACTAATTAAAGTGGGGGCGTGGATCTTCTTTTGTACCCAGATTTATTTCTCTGAGTTCATCCACGGTAGTAGAGATACCCTCTTCAAATGCTGGAGAAGCATCCTTGAGATATTCCTCTTCTTCTTCAACATGTGTTATATCTTCTGTTTCTACTTACATAGTAGATGATGAAGTATAATTTTCATGACCAGAATAGATGTTAAAATTTGATCATCTTGAAGAAGAAGCTTCCATTTTTTACCCGATTGATGATGAAGGGTCTTTCTTGGGTATTAAGGAGGAGATGATGGGTTGAGAATCAATATCATCATTCACCTCTGACAGTTCTATAACTTCTTCTGGCCTGGTTGGTGAAATATAGACTTTCTAGATTTCATAATATGAAATGAATACATCCCCATTTGAGCTTTCATCATTGCTTGGTGAATCACCAATTTCTCCCATGCTGTCTGGCTTGATTGCCATAATTGACATTATGGAAGTTTTCATAAGAGTATTTGGATTTGAGTCTATCCTGTCAATTTGACTGATAGGCAACATATAATCTATACTCACATGTGTAAATGGATATACTGGAATCTTTTCCAAACCATATGGAGCATTAACTTTGGTAATCTCCCTTGTTGTGGATTTATCCTTTCCCCTTATGTGATAAAATTCCGCCTCAATGTATTGAGATTCACATGTCTTGAACGGGGCCTTATCACCATACAATGTCCCAACTTGACCATCGAAACAATACTTGAGACGTTGATGTTATGATTAAGGGATAGCCACATGTTGATGTAGCCAAGGTCTTCCAAGCAAGATGTTGAAGGCTGAGTCTTGATCAACAACCATGAAATCTGAATTGGATACAAGATATCCAAACTAAGTTCTGAGTGTAATCTCGCCCAGTGGTTCTTGTTAATTTTTATCATATCCTTGTAACATCATAGTAGAAGGAGATAAATCAGATTTCGTGAGGCCCAATCGACGAACTGTACGAATGGGCATGAGGTTGACTCCTGAACCATTATCAATGAAAGCTCTTTGGATGTATACACCATTGACCTTTCCAGATAAATACAATTGTCTTATATGTCCATGCACGACATAATATTCATCTTTATCTGTGAATTATATCACTGCATGGAATTCTGCAAGATTATTCTCTACATGGTAGGCTTCAGCTGCAACAATTTCAGTTTCAAACTCCTGAGGACTTGACAAAGCCTCAATGAGTGCCTCTCGAAGATCCTTTGATAAATTCAAGGCATCCAGAATTGATAACTTGGCCCATACTTGGTCCAGGTATTTCAATACATTATACTTTTGATCTAAAGGTCTGCATTTCCCAACAGGAACATGTGGTTTAGCAGGTTCCTTGGAAGTTGATGCTTTGTAAGTTGATGAATCTTGTATCGGGGTGGGAGTTGGTAATACTCATGGCTTTGGAATATTAGACCGAATAGGTCTATTTACTTACTGAGAGGAATAAGGTGTAACTTCCAACCGATCTTCCAGAATAACTGTGCCAGGACTAAATCTGCCTTGTGTGGAAAAACATGCTTGTTCTTGTTGAGCTCGTTGAAGGGATCTTCCATGAGTTTCTGCCGCATACACAGTTCTAACAGGGGTAGAATTGGAATAGTGGCCTCTGAAAGATCCACGTCTTCCCCTAGACCCTGAGCCTATGGAACTCCCTCTGATTCTTCTGTTTGATACAGGGAACCCAGGTTCATCAAGATTGAAACTGTGACTAACATAAGTATTTTTTAAGTGAATCATATTAACAGAACCGAATATTAATTCTTCATCTGATGAAGACTCTGCCTGACTAGCCAATTTAGGTTGTTCCGTTTGGTGGGACGGTGCCCGTGGCTTCAAAGTATATGGAATAAAATCTTCCAGAGTCAAAGACAACTTGGGCTTTGAAACATACTCATCTTCTTCTGATTCTTCTTCTTTCTTTGAAGAAACATCAAAAATTGACAAAGGCATGAACCAAGATTCAAATGCACTTGATTCACGCAAGTTCCACCAAGGTCACACAAGTATACTTGCATGCCGCCCATTGGTCGCGCAAGTGACTTGAGACTCTTTGAAATTCGCCCAGGGTCTTCTCCAGCCTATAAATACCCCTGTGGGCCCCCCATTTCGAGGAGGAAAATTTTCCAGAAATTCAGATTTGAGCTCTCGGCGTCCTAGTCTCTTCTCCAAGCTTCCGAACACTTCTAAGGTAATTTCTTACCTAGAACAGAAGATATAAAGAGAGGGAGTAAGGCCTAAGGGTTGAAACTCATCAACACTTGCGCGCCTGAGTGGCCATCCCTTAAGGTAAATGGCCACACTTGCGCGCCACCTTACCCCTTTAATAGAACTTGCGCACCTCTCTTCTGGAAACCTCTAGGGATAGTACTAAAGTCTTGAGCCAGGCCTCGTCCAAGTTCTACCCTAAGGGTGGACCGGCGCGCAAGTACCCATGTGTCGCGCAGGTACACCTACGCGACCAAGACTTGGGCACCCACGCAGGACTTGCACGCCCCTCTCTTTTTGGGTGCCCTTCCTGCCAATTTCACCCCTCCTATGCCTATCCACCTCTAGTCTTCAATATTAAGCCTTCAGAATTCTCTCCAAATCCCTTCATGGCATGATTTCATTGCTGTCTTACTTATCTGAAAGGAATTATTTGGAACATTTCTCAAAACCTAGTGATTTACACATCTTTACATCACTAAGGTTAGATAGTTCATTCATTCAACCTCATCCTTTAAGATGAGAGAATCTTAAACCTGTTCCTCCTTTTCAGGAGTAAGCCCCAGTCCAAATTCTCATTAATTTGGGCATCCTCCTTAGGAGTAAGCCCCAAGTCCTCTAATCCAGGCATCCTCCTCAGGAGTAAGCCCCAATCTCAAAGATCCCAAAATCTGGGCATCCTCCTCAGGAGTAAGCCCCAATCATAATTCCCTTAACCTGGGCTTCCTTTTCAGGAATAAACCCCAGTTTCAAAATCTACAAATATGGGAATCCTCCTTAGGAGTAAGCCCCAAGTCCCTTAATTCTAAAATTCCATTAATCTGGGCCTCCTCTTCAGGAGTAAGCCCCATTCTTCAAAATCCCTTTAACTTGGGCCTCCTCCTTAAGAGTAAGCCCCAGTCTTAATTTCTCTTAACTAGTTGTAATCTAATTTTTTGATCTGGGCTTCCTTCTCAGGAGTAAAACCCAATCATAAGTCCCCTCCTAATTTGGGCATCTTCCTCAGGAGTAATCCCCAAGTTAGAGTTTCCAAATCTCCATAAAGTACATATACCTTTATGGACCCTGTTCCCAGGCTTCTTCTTTGAACTAAGTCCCAATCTCTATCTATTTGGGCAGTCATACATACATAATCCCTACATCATTTTCTATGATTTCATATTTTGTGGCATAATTGTCTAGTTTCACCAATACCTCTTGTTTCTAACACCGAGCATGATTCACATGAGCTTAGAGTGTAAAAGTAATTATGGCATCTTTATTTGAGCCATCAAACATACATAAACATCATACTCCCTTACTCGAACTACGTGGGTTCTGATTCCTTTTCTAAATAAAGGATACGTAGGTAGCCCATCTACGGGTACGATCTCAACTCTGAAATAATCGATGTCCTTATGAATGAAAATAAACTTCAAGTGCCCCACTGAGTGGATTTAAAACCAGTATGGTCATCATAATGACCAAGAGACTTTTATATAATGTATTAAAGGATACCATTGGCTAAGAATATATAACAAATACATATGATTCTCTATCGATAAAGAACCTCAAATACATATAAAAGATTCTCTAAATTTCCTACATATCAATCATTGATTGTCAGATCTAAAGGAAAGCTCATTTTATACTTGGTAATTTAATAAGGATTCACAAACATAACTTAAATCTATAAAGAGAGTCCCAGAGTAGACAATAATTCCCCTAAAAAAGGTGTGATGAGTCTGACCTCACATCCTCTCGACCAATGCAAATTCTTAAGCCTCATCAGTCCATAACTAATGAGTGCCTACCTTTGGAAAGTAGGTCTAAATGGATATGGAATCATTGGATGTTTCTGGTTCTATGAACAAACTCGTTAGAAACCACTTGGAATGTTTGAACCTTAAATCAGCGAGTTCATTCCAAATTCTAGAGGAAACAAAGATATAATGTTTCCATGTCTTATATCTCTTGGTTATGATGTTTTGGAAGTAGTTACAGATGGATTCCATCCTCTTATTGAGAATGATCCTCTTATATTTGTGTAAAAGAAGAATCTATAAAATGATGGAAGAGTTAATAATTCTTTACTCTTATCACTTTCAGAAACTTTTTTTTCTAAGAATAAATGGTGTTTCAACTAATAAAGGTATCTGGGAAAAGATGAAGAACATTTATGAAGGCAATACGAAGGTGAATAAAAAAAATAAAAAATTTGAGTTTAAAGTATGAATATATAAAAATGGGTGAGAATGAATATATCAGTGACTTATTTATAAGGTTGAATGATATTTTTAACACCATAATATGTCTTGTTGAGAAGTTATAATATTAAAATTTTGTTGAAAATATCTTATGGATTCTTCCTGATAATTTTGATTCCAAAGTTTCATCTTTGGAAGATAGAGATCTTGAAACTATATCTTTTTATGACCTTTCTCATTACTTATGAAATGATAAGGGATAAAATTATGAAAGGAAAATTAAAAGTTGATTGATAAATTTCCTTCAAGTATTACAAGCAAGTAAATTCTAAGAAGATTCTTAAAGAAGAAGAATATGGTGATTATGAATCCAAAAATAAGGTTAGTAATAATCTTGATGAATTTTTATCCTTGTTTTTTAAAAATATTAAAAGAGGTGCATGAAAGTACAAGGGGAATCTACCCCTAAATTTTTTTTAATGTGGAGTCATTGGGAACATTTTTATGAATTTTCCCTGAATAAAGAATGAATATGATGGTGATGAAGATGATAGAAGGCCAAGAAGAACTTGGAAAAAACAGGGTGATAGGTCTAAGTCTCATTCCAAGGGAAAAGATAAAAAGTTATTCAAATCCAAAAGGAGATTTTTTTTGTCTAAAGATGGTGAAGATAAAGACAGTGGAGTTGAATCTGAAAATTTTACTAAGGTTTCTTGAGAAAATAATTTTATATCAATAGTTAATAATGAAGAGTTTGTAAGCAGTAGTTCCAAAGAAGAGACTGAGTTAGAGTTTCATTTGAATAGATAGTTGAATGAATGTATTAGAAAGATAGAAAGACTTGAAAAAATCAATAGGTTGAATAAGTAAAGTCCTACAGCAAACAACCAAAAATGTATCCTTGAAGAGAAAGTTAATTTGTTGGAATAGGTTTATTTTTTGAATAAATCTCTTGAAAAAATAAAATAATCAGAATTAATATCTTGAAGTAAAGTTGAAATCAAAGGATAAAGACTTAGAACTTGTTCCACAAAAGTTTTCTAAAGATGAGTATGGAGTTACAAGTTTCAAGAACTCTATCTATGAAGTTGGTGAAAGTTATGGAAAATTAGAACCTGATAAGGATTTATAAAATTTACCTTCAAAGGTTGGAAAGAAAATTTAAAATGTTACTAGGAAGTAGAAAGATGAGAAAATTGTGTATATAGAAAAACCAACGAGATTATAAAATCATAAGTTTCTAAAACATTTGAGTATAAAAATGAATTTTATACCACTTCTGAATCTGATGAAGTTGGAAAGAAATCCAAATTGAAGAATAAGAGTTAGGGTGATAATATAATGTTTGGGGATCAACAATGTTCTTATGTGAAAGATAATAAAGTTTTTGAAAAACATGTTCACAATTCTAGAAAGTATGAAAGATATAGAGATAAATATTCATTATATGGTCACTACTGGTATTGTGGTGGATTTTGAAAAATGAAAAATATGTGTTGGTTTAACCAAAAACATTACAATTATCCCATGAGTTACAGAAAGAAAATTTTGAGGGGGATTCAATCCTCTAAAATAAAGAAATATGAGAAAGTTGGTCTGAAATTTGAAAATAGGTTATGACCTTTGGAAAATATTTTTAAAAGAGTGAACAACCTATACATCTTGAAAAAGAATGTCTTTTTTGTTACCAGCACAACAACATGTTTATAACAATTCTTAGAAGTCATATGTGAAGAAATATAAAGGGAAATAAAAATATCTTGTTGTAGAAACCACTCTCAAATCTACCGAGGGAGAATGACCTTGAATTTTTGATAGTGGGTGTTCTTCCCATATGATAGGATATTTGAAACTATTGAAGAATGTGAAAGATTTTAAAGAAGTAATAGTAAAATTTTGAAATGATTAATCTATTAGAATCAGAGGTGTTGGATCCACTTTTATTGCGGAAGAAAAGTTAAATTCCAAGAAAGATTTGTTTTTTGATGGGTCGAAACACAATCTATTGAGTGTTTCATAACTTTGTGATGAATGAAATAAAGATTTTTTAGAAAATATGGTTTTTTAGTGAAAATAGAGGAATATGAAAATTTCATTACAAAAGGCCAATGTACAAAAGGAAACTTGTTTCAAGTTGGTAAAGTTTATAATTCATGTTATCTTAGAATGATGTAATAAAATATGTTATAGCATAAAAGGTTGGGTTATATTTTTCAAAGAAACATGAGTAAGTTATAAAAGTGATAGAGTGTCCATGGAATTCCTAATATTTCAATAATAAGAGGTTGGTGTTGTGTAATTTTTCAGAAAGGTAAGATTACAAACTTTGTGCATAAGAAAGTTTATATTTGCTCAACTCGACCCGTGGAACTTATCCATTCTAATATTTGTAGTGTAAGAACCTAGTTATTTTTTGAGGTAAAAATCTTTTACTTTCAATCAATTTTCAGTTAAAATTTCTAAATATGGACTAATTAGAATACATGTTGAGTTCATCATGGTATTGGGGGTGTTTGGGGCTTGTTCAGAGCCTAGAACCTAGCTTTTGGGGTGAAATAGTCTAGTTGTACGGTTAGTAGAAATCGTTTGGGGCAGGGCACATGGTTGCATCTAACCGTGTGAGGCTAGAAAGTGAGAAGCTACAGGTCACACAGTTTTTTAAACCATGTGATTTTATGTACATGCCCATGCGTGAATATTACAATTTTTATAATGGACTGAGACAAAGTTTTCACACGATTAGTCAAACTATGCATACAAACCGTGTGGGGTTCCCATTTCCTACAAAAAAAGGCACACAGTTGGTGCACGGTTTGGCCAACCATGCGGCTGAATTGTGCGACCCATGAATTCTTGGGAAATTAACAAAATTCCCTTAATTAAATCTTATTTCAACCCTAATTCTCTCATTTATCTCACATTGGTGGCCATGGGATTTTGAGAGCTCCTTCTTGATGACTATTCTAGGAATCAAAGGATCTTTTTTGTCCAAACTCAGAATCAAGATTTGTTTGTCTCATTGGATCCATATCGGTAAGATCTAAATTCCTTTTTTGTCATTCCTCGTTTAGTTTGGTATCGGCTGCGTTATTTAGGTGCAAGATAATATTCCCTATTTATAGGTTATTCATCCATTCTTCAATTTTCTTATGATTTGATTCGAATCAGGAAATGATACTAGATGATCTATCCACTATGAACCTATGGTAGGTGGTCACATGATTTTCCTTCAAATTCGAATTGTTTATATACATATTCTATTGTGATACATGCCCAATTCTCAATGTGATTCCCTTTAAATGGAATTTAATCCATGAATTAAATTGATAGGTGTGGCCAGTATAATTAACAGAACCTGTTATTAATTTTATAGAGGTTAATAACCTTGAATTAGGACCACCCATTTTGGTGTGTTTCTTAGTTAATTATACAACCATGGGTGGATTTTGGAGCTGGATACCCTTGAGGTGTTCCTTTTACCCATTTCCATGGGATGTTTAATAATGAGTTGTCAATTGATGAATTGAATTGTAATTTAATTGAATGTTAATTTGAATTGGAACTTGAATTGATTAAGGTAAGGGTATGTATGACCATTCCCCAAGGATTGACCATGTATTGGTTGTTTAACCATAAAATTACCCTTATAATGTAATGCCCATGTGAGTTAAATTGAGTCCAAGCCTTCTAAGCTTAGCCCATGCCTTTAGCCACCTTTTGTGGTGAGTATGAATTGAAATTAATAAGGTGATGACCCTGATATAATTAAATGATATTGAATTAATTATATATGCCTTGGGTGACACATGGGTTCTTATAATATCTACATGTATGAACTCATTTAAATTTTACCTTGCTTACGCCCGAGTGATACTTAGACTCCTTATACAGATTTACAAGGATGGACTCATGGGTACTGATAAAGAAAATATTTTCAATAAATTTACATTTAATTTCATTTTTTTTAAATCCCACCAAAGTGTTACTTTAAGACAAATTACCACATTTTATGATATTGGTGATATTTTGAACTTAATAGTAAAATGGCCCATTTTGGATTTTTAACTATTTTAAATTATTTATGTATTTTGGCCATAAAATTTTCTACACTGATCCAAATTTAAAAATTATTTCCTTTATAGATTATACACATCTATGGATTCATTTCATCCTTCTTAACCAAAATCTTAATCGACCATATGGAAGCTCAAAAAAATCTCACAAGTTGGACCATGAAAACTGTTTACTGATCTGTCTATTTTTGGTGTGGGGTCCATAACTCATTCATGGTGGTCCCAATTGCTGTGAAATTCAGTTTTTGGATGATAAAGACGTTTTGTAAAATCTTTCATGAAGTAGAGGATGCGTGAATTTTCCATTTTAATGGTCATTAAAGCATCCTAATCTGGAGGTTTGCGATTTGAAGATTATGACTGGACAAAATAAATTGTCAGAGTAAAACGAACATAACTCTCATAATACTTGTCCAAATATGATGAAATTTTGAGGAGGGAAGACCACTATAATTATGAAAAATATATATGAAGGGTGTAACGTGTGAAGATGTCAATTAATAGGGATAAAACACGTCAACTTTCAGGTAAAAATTCTACCTATAAAAGGAGGGGAGCTCCTCCCTCTCAAAGCATATCATTCCATCTCATTCCTTCTGGGACACCAAGGAGGAGAACTTTTCATATTTCTTTATTTTATTTATTTTCTTTTCCATAGATTTCTAATGCCTTCTTCTTCCCCATTCATCTTGATTACTCTTACCATGCTGGGGTAAACATTTTGAGTGATTGGGGAAGTGTTGGTTTTCTATTTTGTAATGCTTGAGTTCTTGGACATAATTGAATGAAATTTCTTTCTTATTAAAAGTTGTTTTCAATTTCATATAGTAGATTTTATTATCAAGTGCGATCATTCTTGAATTTTAATTTTGTTATTTATTTTTTCCTTTTTAAAATAATCATTATATCCCTCCACTGATTTCTGGTTTATATATGATGGAATAGACTAGGGATTAGTGGAGAATTACTCGACGATCATCAGTACGTGTAAAAGGGGTAGTGGGTGTTATCGATTGTTTGGGATAAACAAGACTTGATTGGGTATTTCCCAAGTAAATTGAGGATATTCAATATAACTCTTTTTCACGTGGAAGGATATTTGACCAAACTGGGATCTTGGTAATGTTTTCTCTCACCATCATAATTTCACCAAGGAAGTGAGAGGAAAAAATTGTGGAAACTCACTTTAGTCAACTCAGAAGAAGAGGTTTGAATTAAATTGAACAAGGATAGCATTACAATTGTGAAACTGGCCCTGACCTAATCACCCTTTTAATATCATGGTGTTTCAATCATTTGTATTTCAATTTTCCTTTCAATCGTTATCTTATTGATTTATTCTAAAAACACCCCATTTTTACCCTTGTTTAAAAGTGACAAACTATTTAGTATGCACTTCTCTTTAGGAGTCTTCCTAGGTTTAATCACTATACTACACTTAAGGAATTTAAAAAAAAATGTTTTTCCATGACCTACGACAGGCGTGTGTCAGGGGATGACTATTATATGCTCGAGTGATACTTGGAATCCTTATGTATTTACAAGGATGGAATCAAAGTGTTGATACTATATTATCCATGGGTGACACTTGGGATCCCTTAATGGACCACCAAGGACGGACTCAAATGGAAATGATGTTACACCACACCTAGAGTGATATCAGGATCCTCATGATAAATGCCTAGGATGGGCTTGTAAGGTGCTTGATTCATGATACACTTGGAGTGGTACCTGGATTCTAAATAAGGAATTCCAAGGATGGGATTAGCTTATTAAATGGTTAAATAATGAAATGGTTCATATGGTGCATATGCCAAGCCAAATAACAATCTTGGATTCGGTCTTTACCTTATGCCTTATTGGTGGCCAGTTTAGGCATCTTCTGATTACACATCTTCACGGGGGGCGTTGAGATACATGTCAGGTCTTGTGACATCATAATTAAATTAGATTGATTAATTAAATGAACTTTATTATAAAATGAGATAGGACTGACTGTTTATTTAGAGACATTTCGTCTAGGCCAAAGCAGGTAGCATAGGATAAGTGTCCATGGGAACCCAAACCTTATGGGTTGTTTGCATGAAACACTTCCTTTACATGCTCCATTACTACCTTCACCCTTTTATTAATATATATTCACTGATTGGATGGAACTTGTACTTTGGGTGGTTACCTACTAGGATTATATCTCACACCCTATTTGGGCTACTGCTGGGTACCCAAACAGACTATATGATTTCAATTATAGATAAGGGCAAGTGTCCTACTTCTAGTTCTTGATTGCTACTTAGGAGTAGAGGAGTATGGGACTGAGTTGAGGCTTGTGATGCTAGCTGGGATAATTTTTGGCATTTTTTTTACTTTTTTTCCATGTATTGTACACCTTCCATGTATACCTATTTTGGTTTTTTTATTTGACACATGACATGTATCATCACCATCTATATATGAGTTCATTTTATGGTATTGTTTAATTATATCTATTCCTACTATTTGTTTATTATCTGATTGGTTTACTGCTTCTGCTACTTACATGTTTTTTCATATTCAATGTGTTATACTCTATTAATGAGGGAATAGTCTCCTCATAGACACACCTAGGCCCTCACTACTGGTCAAAGGCCTCTGGTATTTAGGTAGATTTGCTTAAGGCTATATGGCCAACCGGTCCCGGTGCACCTTTTAATGGCATCCAGGTCTGGGACATTACAAAGTGGTATCAAAGTAGTTTTTATTTTCTTGACTTAATATTCAGCGACAATAGAAAGGGATAGATAGAAATAGGAATTTGTTAATGATTTGTGCCTTAGAGTAGCTAAACCATGTACAATAAAGAGCCAAATTACCTCAAATGAAATTATTGTTTTCTAGATTTTGGCTATTACAGTTGATTTTATTCCACCGTTGGGTGGTTAACTTGAATTGTGATGTTATTATTAATATGATTTTGGTTTATATTGTTATATAACCTGGTGATATGGGGGTATTCCATCTCATGCATCATTTTAGGCACTAATTTGAATTCACACTCTATGCATTATGTTATGCCATATAGGATGCATTGCTTGATTTCATTTTGTTGTGATATGTGCCATGATTGATATACCTTCTATGTTATATATATTTTTTACATGGAATTGAGAAAAATGGTTGTTACTTAGAGTTTTTTTCATAACCTAAGTAGTGTTTTCCTGATTTGGCTATAGCAGACAACCTAAGAATCCAATTATGTCATGTTAAGTCATGGACCATGATTTTCATGTACTGGAATATGCTATGGTATAGATTAGGTGGATGCTATATTTTGGTTCATGAGAAGTATGGGACCTTTTAAATCGGAATTTTGTGAACCATTTGGTTCAACCATTTAAAATTAATTGTGATAAAATGAAATTGAATATGGGAATAAAATGAAAACTAAAATTTATTATATCAAATAACTTGACCCAGACCCGACCTTAGTAGTGGGCAGTGGGTAGTATATCTTACTTTCATATATGACATGTATGATTCCCAGACCTGACTCATGGAGTAGGAATAGGGGTGTGTTCTTATATAGGAAGGATTTTACCTATCCTATTTCAATATTTGAACTTTGAGCTGTGAACTTTGATAATGATCTTAATCTGAGGTATGTGTTTGAAATTGTAGATTCATTCCACCATGACAAACTCCAGTCGTACGCTGGGAGATTTTCGACTACCAAACTCTAGAGGTGTTGGATCATGGACTACTGGTGGATCCTCTGTTATTTTCAGCTACGGAACCAGTTGTTTTACTAGAGACAGGTGTTAAGGCATATTTTCGTGAAGGATTTATGTGATTATTTTATACCATTCAAAGAGCATCATGACCTATCTCAACTATGGTAAAGTTTAAACGTAACTTCCATCAGCATCATCTGACCATGCTTTCGGGGGATGGAGAACCACCAGCTATAGATTCATTACTATATGTCATGTTATCTATCTCCAAGAATCTAGAGATGCATCCTAAGAGGAGGGTAAATATCGCTATGTATATGATGAGTGATTATGACAAGAGATGGTGGGATGTTATTACTAAAATATATATTCATCAGAAGATGGCTTGGATGGATTTTCATATGGCCTTCTATGACTACTTTTATCCCAAGATATTGATTTCCAATAGATCCCAATAGTTCATGCACTTAGAGCAGGGCGCGTTATCAGTCATGGATTATTTGGCCATTTTATAGAGCTCCAGTGATTCACACCTATTTTGATGGGTGATGAGTTATCTAAATACAAAAAATTCGAGGATAGTCTTAGGTAAAACATCCAATCATAGATGAATGTCTTTCAACTAACTACCATTTTTTGAATAGTGAATCATGCGCTTATCATAGAGCGGAGCTTGAGAGAGGCTAGGGGTCTGAGCCAGGGTGGTTCGGCACTTAGATCTGGTACTGAATCAATTGGTAGTATAAAGAGTCATCTAGATCTTCCACATAGTCACATTAAAAGCCATAGCATATACTCAGGTAGCCATGTGAGGTACCACCAATGTGGTATACCGGGACATACAAGGCCTCACTGCATGAGAGACCCAGTTAAGTGCTGATATTGAAGCAAAATGAGACATCTACAAAGATTATGTAGAAATTTTCCTTCAAAAGCCAGTGAGAGAGGTTCTACACCCACTCCCTATACAGGAGCGGGTTCAGTAGCTTCTCATTGGGTAGGAAGATAGAGTATAGTCGGCCGATCACGCTAAGGAGGTGGTCATGGCCATGGTAGTCAGACCCTGGATTTTCAGTATTGGAAGATCGGATCTACTCAGGGTAGCCATGCTGCATTGTAGGGACACTAATGAGGCTAGAACTATACAGTGAAACCGACACCTGAGGAGCAGGATCCTGAACCTTCTACTGTGGGAGGTGTTATTCTAATAGTCTATACTTTAGTATCAGCTCTTTTTAATATAAGTGATTATAATAGATTTATATTTATGCCTGTTGTGGAGATCCTTGGGCTTCATGTTCAATGTTATGATAGAGTTATGGCACTTAACACTCCATTAGGGATTATAATGGAGTATTTTCATTAGTGTAGGGAGTTCCCCCTTGAGATCGGTGGGTGTAACTTTGTATGGGACCTATTTTTCCTTGAGATGGAAGGTTTTTACTTCATTCTCAGGAAGTAATGGTTGGTTCCCTTTCATGTTTTCATTGATTTCTATCGCTGAAGGGTGAATTTTATATCACTAGAGGGTGGAGAGTTTATTAACAAGGGAGAATGGGATGTCCAAGAAAGCTGAAATGGACCCGATCATCATGGGTTGCATCAGATGATATCCCATATTACGAGTTTATATCTGAATTATTAGGGAATACATCAATTAGATTTCTCTCTAGTGGTTGATCGTTTTGGAGAAATTTTACCAGATGACCTTTTAGTATTACCTCCAGTGTGAGTGGTAGAGTTATTTATCAAGCTAGTGATAAGATCTACACTGGTATTCATTACTCCTTATAGGATGGATACTCCTGATATGTAGGAGCTCAAGTGGTATCTAGAGGATTTATAGGCAAAGGGGTTTATCTGGCCCAGTACTTTTCTATGGGGTTCATCAGTACTTTTTGTGAAAAATGTGTATGGTACCCTTAGGCTATGCATGGATTATCATAAAATAATCCAGTTGACGATTAAGAATCAATATCTTCTCCCATGGATAGATGATCTATTCAATCAGCTCTGAGGATCTCAGGTATTCTTGAAAATTAATTTGAGATCTGGTTATCATCAGGTGCGTGTTAGACCATCAGGCATACCTCACACAATTTTTTGCAGTAGTTATGGTCTATATAAGTATTTGGTTATGTTTTTCAGTCTCATGAATACACCAGTAGTATTTATGGAACTGATGAACTGAGTCTTTTATCCTTATCTGGACTCGTTTGTCATGGTTTTCATTAAGGACATCTTGGTTTATTCTCACACTCAACATGACCATGCCAAAAATCTTGGGATCATATTTAATACACTGATATAGAATCATTTATATGATAATATCACAAATTGCCACTTCTATATGGATTAGATTCACTTCTGGGGTCACATTATCTCATATACAGGAGTATCAGTTGACCTAAAGAAGGTAAAAGTTGTAGTTTCTTAGGAGCATCCCAAGAATGTCTTTGAGATATGGAGTTACTTAGGGATGGTTGAATATTATAGGTGTTTAATATAGGACTTCTAAATCCTAGAATCACCACTTAAATTCTTGACCAATAAGGATGTGAAGTTTTTATGGTCAGATACATGCGATTCAACCATTCAGGAGTTGAAAGGGAGATTGAATTCAGTGTTGATACTGATTTTTCTAGAGCCAAAAAAGAGTTACAATGTTTACTTTAATTCATCGAGTATGATACTAGGATAAGTTCTTATGAATGGGGATATATTCATGGTGTGCGGGTCTCAGTAGTTGAGGCCACATGAGAGGAATTACCTGATGAATGATCTTGATTTAGCTGGAGTTGTTCACGTATTGTACTATTGAAGACATTACTTGGAGAGAATTTTTTGGCATACACGGACCATAAAATCATCATGTACATTTTTACACAGCATAATATGAATATGAGGTAGAAATGGTGGGTTGAATATCTACAGTCTTTCAATTTCAAGTTTTCCTATACGCTTGGAAAACGCAATGTAGTGGTCGATGTAATGAGTAAGAGAACTCGAATATAGGTAGTTCAATAGGCTAGTAGCACGTGGAAACTTATGGATTTTTTCTATAATATGCACTTGAAGGTGAAGGAAATTTAGGGACTAACTTTTATTTTATCCTTAGTTGTGACCTCTACCTTACTAGATAGAGTGAGGATGTGGCAACTATCTAATTCTGAGGGACAAGTCCTACAAGAGATTTTGGAAGGTGACGACCCTCCTCCTAGTTGAACCATAGGTGAGGATGAGATTCTATGAGTACATGGATGTGTATGGGTTTCAGTATACATGTGTGAGGAGATAATGTGAGACTTTCATGCTTCGGCTTGGGAATTTCACATTGACGTCACCAAGATATATTGGTATTTACATCACCAATACTGTTGGATAGATATGAAAAGTGATGTAGCTTATTTTTTCATGAGATATTCCACCTATTAGTAGATGAAGGTGGAACACCAATAGCTAGCTGGACTTTTACAATATCTTCTCATTCTTGAGTGGAAATGGAATGATTTTGTGATGGAATTTTTGAAAGGTTTGTTGAGGTCACCTTGAGGTAATGATACCGTATGAGTTGTTTTGGATAGGGTCAAAAAGGTCACTCATTTCCTACCTTTCAAGGAGACCTTTTTAGTTGGTGAGCTTGGGATTTTGTACATATTTGGGATAGTATTACTTCATGGGGTTCCTTATACTATCATTTTAGATATGGATATCCAGTTTTCTTTATAGTTTTGGCAAGGTCTGTAGAGAGAATTAGGTATAAAGGTGCTTCTAAGCATGGAATTCTACCCTAAATTGATGGAAAGTCAAAGTACATGATACAAGTGCTTGAAGACATGCTTCAAGCATGTGTCCTGGATTTTGGGGTCTCTTGGGAGAGGTATATACCCCTGGTTGAATTCATCTTCAACAATAGCTTTTAAGATAATATTCAGATGGAGCCTTATGAGGTTTTGCGCAGTAGGCCATTCTGATCACCCTTGTGTTTGTTATAGGAAGGATAGGTAGCTTTTCTTGGACCTCAAATTTTTTAGGAGACCACATAGTAAGTGAATTTAATTCATAAATGGATGGATACTATACAGTCTCAATAGTAGTCATACGGTGATTACTACAGATAGCCTCTAGAGTTTGAGGTCGGGGATCGGGTCTTTTTACATGTCTCATTGAGGATAGTACATATAAGGATCATAAGACAGGGTAATCTTTCACCATGATATGTTGGGTTGTTTGAGATTCTAAACAAATTCAAGTTGGTAGCATATCTGCTATAGTTACCTCAGAGGTATCGGTCCATGCATGATGTCTTCCATGTATCTCAGATACACTACTATCATTCAGACTTGTATCATTCTTTTCAACCTATGTAGGTTGAGTTATAGGTAGATGAATCCTTTGAGGAGAATCATATAATTATTGTGGATCATAGCATGAAGGTTCTATGAGGCCAGTCATTTACTCTAGTATGGATGCTATGGAAACACAGTTGAGAATAAGACGAGACCTGGGAGTGGGAAGCCTATGTATAAACACAGTGGCCAAATTTATTCTCATATTATGATTCACCACCCTTGGAAGGGAAATTCAGGGATGAATTTATTTAAGGGGATAAGTTTATAAGAACCTGGTTCTTTATTTAGGTACATATATTTTCCTTTTCATCAATTTTCAATTTAAATACCTAATGAGAATGCTTATTGAGTTCATTGAGGTATTGAGGGTGTATGGGTCTTTTTCAGAGCCCGAAACCCAGCTTTTGGGGTTAAATATTCCCGATGCACGGTTAGTAGAAACCATGCGGGGTTGGCTGCACAGTTAATTCTAATCATGTGAGGATTGACAGTGGGAAGCTATAGGTCGCATGATTTGTTAAACTCTGTGATTTGAGGCACATGCTCATACAAAAATGTATGAAATTTTCATAGTGGATTCAGATACGATTTGTGCATGGTTATTCAAATCATTCATACAAATCATATGGGGTGTCCCTTTCCTACAGTTTAGGGTGCATGGTTGGCACACAGTTTGGACAACTATGCATTTAAACTATGAAAACTAGAAAATTTTGGGAAATTACTAAAATTCCCATAATTAAATCTTATTTTAATCTTAATTATCTTATTTCTCTCACATTGGAAGCCATGGTATTTTTATAGCTCCTTCTTAATGACTATTCTAGGGATCAAAGGATCTTCTTCATCCGAACTCGGAATCAAGAGTCATTCATCTCATTGAAACCATATCAGTAAGATCTAAATTTATTTTGTAACATTCCTCATTTGGTTTGGTATCGGCTGTGCTATTTAGGTGCATGCTAATATTCCCTATTTATAGGTTCTTTGTCCGTTCTTCTCTTTTCTCTTGAACTCAATCAAATTAGGAGATAATATTGGATGAGTTATCCACTATGAACTTATGGTAGGTGGTCTCATGATTTTCCTTCAAATTCAAAGTGTTTATATATATTTCTTTGTGTTTCATGCCTAATTCTCAAAAGGACACCCTTGAAATGGAATTTAATCCATGGATTGAATTGATAAGTATGACATATATAATAAATGGAACCTATTAATAATTGTATAGAGGTTAAGAACCTTGAATTAGGACCACCCCTTTAATTGTGTTTCTTATTTAATTAGACCTCCATGGGTGGATTTTGAATTTGGATATCCTTGAGGTGTTCCTTTTATCCCTTACCATGAGATTTTTAATATTGAGTTTTCAATTGATGAATTGAATTTTAATTGAATTGAATGGTAATGTGAATTGGAACTTGAATTTATTAAGGGAAGGGGATGGATGAACATTACCCTAGGCTTGGCCATGTATTGGTTGGTTAAGCATGAAATTCCCCTTATAATAAAATAACCATGTGAGTTAAATTAAGGCCAAGCCTTCTAAACTTATCCCATGCCTTTATCCACCTTTTGAGGTGAGTTTGAATTGAAATGAATAAGGTGATGAACCTGATATAATTAAATGATATTGAATTCATTCTTATATGCCTTAGGTGACACATGGGTTCTTATACGATCACCATTGATAGACTCATTTGGATTTCTACCTTGCTTACGCCTGACTGACACTTGGACTCCTTATATAGATTTCCAAGGACAAACTCGTGGGGGTGAATATTATACACCTAAATGATATTTGGACTCCTTATGGATTTCCAAGGATGGAATCAGATGGATGATACTATATTCTCCATGGGTGAAACTTGTACTCCCTTAATGGACTTCCATGGATAGACTCGAATGAGAATATGTTATACTATGCCTAGAGTGATGCCAAGATTCCCATGAGGAATGCCTAGGATGGGATTGTAAGGTGCTTGGTTCATGATACACCTTGAGAGATACCTGGATTCCAAATTAGGAATGCCAAGGATGGGCGCAGGTTCTTAAATGGTTAAATAATTAAATGGTTCATATGACACATCTTCTAAGCCAAAGCACAAGATTGGATTCGGCCTTTGCCTTATAATTTTTTGGTGGCCATTTAAGGCATATTATGATTACACGTATTTATGGGAGACATTGGGCTATGTTTCAGGTCTCAATAAAAAATAATTAAATGATAATGATTAATTAAATGAACTTTATTATAAAATGAGACAGTATTGACTATTTATTTAGAGACATTCTGGCTAGGATGAAGCAGGTACCAGAGGATGGGTGTCCATGGGAACATGGACCTTATGGGTTGTTTACATAAACCACTACCTTTGTATACTCCTTTTGGTCAAAAATCCCTCAAGTTGTCATTGAATCATTTTTGAGGTGATTGTGTTTGTTGACAAAGTGTTCCTCCGTGTTGTGTTTGTTGACAAAGCAAACCATGACGTTCAAATTTGTTGACAAAGGGGATTTAATGTTGGAATGTTGAGTTCAAGGGATGTTTTTAAAGATCCATGATTGATTCAATAATTTCGAAAAAGGAATGGTCGGTCTGGAGGCGGTTCAAAAAGAGAAGATACAAGGTGGCGTCGTTTTCCAGTGATTGCCTAATTTTTGGACCTCAAAATCGACAAATAGAGAAAACTGTTTTTGGAAAAGGGACTTGTGCACCGGTGTCTTGGAGGCTTGGAAACTTGAGTGCCATATGTTTTTCAAGATCATAACATCAAAATATGGAAAAGGAAAAAGGGGTGCCCAAGTTTTAGGTTTGGTCGCGCAAGTGACTAGGGCGACAGAGACTAGGGCGGCAAGACTTGCGCGCTGAGAGGAAACTTGCGCACCCGGTGCTCAGGGTGTCCAAATTCCTATAAATAAAGTTTTACCCCTCCTAATTCGGAGAGAGTTCAACACTTAGAGAAAATTAGAGCTCCAGTCGTGTAGGTGGTGTGGTCACGGAAGTATAAATATATTCAGAAGTTGTGCGCCAGTTGATTGTTGCGCGCCCTAAGTGGTTTGGGAGAGAAAGGGTGTGAGTCACCCAAGTTTAGAATTGAAGAAGGGAGTGTCGTGCAGGTGGTTTGGTGACACTTTCATGCCAGGATTTGAAGAAGCACGATAGTTGATAGTTGCACGCCAAAATTGGTTTGGGCGTAAAAGGGTGTGAGTCGCGCAAGTTTGGAGTTGAAGAAGCAAGTGTCGTGCAAGTGGTTGAGGTGAACTTGCGCGCTGGATTGAATTTGCGTGCCGGAACTTGCGCGCCGTCTTAGAGAAGCACACCAGGTATAGTTGAATCACGCCATTCATTTTAGGTCTGCACGAAAGCTGGAATATTGCTCGATACCTTCGGTGCAAAGTGGGATTCATCTATGGGTGAAAGTTGGACTTCAACAGAGCATCTACATACAACAGAGGATGAATTCATTAGTAATAATGAAGAGACCTACAGGTCTATAAACTGTGAGTGGATCCTTTCTAGAGAAGTGAGCAAAGGAAGAGGAAGAAGGTGATCCTCTCCACTGGCAGT
This sequence comes from Viscum album, assembly GCA_963277665.1. Lineage (NCBI taxonomy): Eukaryota > Viridiplantae > Streptophyta > Magnoliopsida > Santalales > Viscaceae > Viscum > Viscum album. The sequence continues at coordinate 1,359,323,079 of OY728159.1, forward strand.
GAGCCAGAGAGAGAGAAATAAGGAGTGACCCTTGGGAAAGCAGTGAGCTGACCCTAAACATTGTAAAGGTAGTGAGCCTGGGAATAGAAGTGATCTATCCTGAACTTTGTAAATAGCAGTGTGCTTTTAGTGGATTTGGTACATCGTCTCATCACCGGTGTATACTCCCTGGACATAGCCCAGTGAGGGTGAACCAAGTAAAAAATTATTGTGTCAGGTGAATGCTTTAGTTTTTGTTTATACTTTTCTGCAGGAAAGAGAGAGAAGAGAGTCTTTCTTAATAGCGAGACAAGATCAATAGGGGCAGTTGTTTTCATCTTTCATACCCTGATTCACCCCCCCTCTCAGGGTATCTAACCTAGTGGACCTAACAACTCCATTACTACCTTCATATTGTTATTATTATATATTCAATGACTGGATAACACTAGACCTTTGGGTGGTTTCCTACTAGGATTATATCTCACACTATGTTCAGGCCACCAATGGGTACCTGAACAGACAATATGATTGTAGGTATGGTTAAGAGTAAGCACCCTACTATAGGTTCTTGATTTCTCCTTAGGGGCAGATGAGCATGAGTCTGAGTTGAGTCTCATTATGCTAACTGGGATACTTTGTGTACTTTTTGTACTTTTGTTCCATGTATTGTACATATTTCATGTATACCTATTTTAGTTGTTTTATTAGACACATGACATGTATCATTACCATTTTTATATGCGTTCCTTTTATGGTATTGTTTAATTATATTTATTTCTATTATTTATTTGTTGTCTGATTGGTTTATTGTTTCCGCTACTTATCTATTATTGAATATTCATTGTGCTAAACTCTGGTAATGAGGGCATAGTCTCCTCATAGACACACCTAGTCCCTCACTTCTAGTTAGTAGCCTTTGGCATTTGGAGAGAAGTGCTTGAGTCCATGTGGCCAACCAGGCTCAGACCACCTTTTATTGGCATCCGAGTCTGGGATGTTACATGTGGGATAATAAGAAAATAATCAACTTTTGGAGATATGTACATCATTTATTTCATTTATGATTTTACTCACATTTATTTTTTTACTTATTTGAAACATAAATCTAAATATCTAGTTATGTTTAAGAGTTTCAGGAGAAGATCTAAGAAGGAATGTAGGTATTCTGTGAAGAATTTGAGAACTGATAATAGTGGTGAATATAATAATTAATAATTCAAATTTTATGTTGAAAAAAATGGACTTTTTCATGAGTTAAGTACACCATACACACTATAAAAAGTGGTGTTGCATAAATGAAGAATTGAAGTTTAGTTGAGATGGGGAGTGTAATGTTACTTGAGCATGGTCTTTCTCACTACTTCTAGAGTCAAGATATGAGCACAGTTTTTTATATTAAAAATAGGTGTTTCTACTGGATATGTTATGATATGACTCCTTATGAAATGTTCTATGATAAAACTATATGTTTGAAACACTTAAGAGTTTTTGGTAGTCCTTACATCATAAATAGAAAAGTTGTAAATCATAGGAAGTTTTATCAGAGAGGTAAAGATAGAATCTTTCTTGGTTATGCTCTGTATGAAAGAGGATATAGATGTTTCAACAAAGAGATAGAAAGAATTGTTGATTCTTTTGAAGTAAAAGTTCTTGAAAAAGATGAGAAATATTTTTCAAAAACATATGTAGAAGAGTAAGATGAATGAGATGAAATAATTTTTATTAAGAAATATGATAATAATTATAATGGTGGTGATGACATGAATTTGGATGAATTGAACTCAGTTATTTCTAGTTATGAGGAAGAATTTTTTACATATCTTCCTAGGTTGAGAAAATAGGTGGAAGTTCAAAGCATTATTAGTGATTAATATCAAAAGTTTCAAAGAATAAGAACATAAAAAGTTGTAACACAAACTTCTTTATTTTCAAAAGTTGATCCAAAAGATGTTAATGAATCTTTTGATCATCTAGAATGGATTCATGCTATGAATAAAGAGTTGGATCATATTGAGAAGAATGGTTCTTGGGAACTCATATCTAAACCAAATGACAAAAATGTTATTGGTACAAAGTGGGTGTTCTAAAATAAGTTGAATGAAGATGGAGAAGTGATAAGAAACAAATCAAGATCAGTTTTCAAATGTTAATCACAAATTAAAGGTATTGATTTTGAGAAAACTTTTTCTCCAGTGGAAAGGTTAGATACGGTTAGAATATTTTTTAAAATTATTATACAATGAAGTTATAAAATTTTCATATGGATGTGAAGTTGTCATTTCTGAATAGAGAACTTGGTGAAGAAATTTATATTGAAGAAACATTTGGTTTTGGTATTGGGAAGGATGAAATTTATGTGTGAAGGTTAAAGAATTCCTTGTATGGGCTAAAAAAAGCTCAAAGTTCATGGTATTCCAAATTTCATACTTGCTTAAGAAAGTTGAATTTTAAGAAAGGAAGAGTTGATAATAATCTTTACATCAAATAAAGTCAAGATATTTCCCTCATTATTATTATATATATTTATAAAATTGTATTTTTTGGGAATGATGAAATAACTTGTGAAATATTTTCTGAAAAAATGAAAATTTTGTTTGAAATGTCCATGCTTGGAGAAATGAAATACTTTCTTGGGTTAAAAATCTCACAAAATAAGAAATATATATTTATTTCTCAATAAAAGTGTGATAAGGAACTTCTTTAGAAGTTTGGAATGGAAAATTTGTAACATTTTTCCACACCAATTTTGGTGGGAACTAAGTAAACTAAATATGGAGAAGATAAGGAATTTTACTCTAAAGATTTTCAGAATCTGATTAGGAGTTTTTTTATCTGAATACCTCAAGACCCGACATCGTTTATGTTGTTAACTTATGTGAAATATTCCAAAGTGATCCAAAATAATAACAACTCTTGGCTGGAAAATAATTCTCAAATATATCAAAGGCATAATAGATTTAGTAATCAAGTATGGTTGCTCAAGAAGAATTGATTTGTTTGGTTATACTGTTGTTGATTGGGCGGGAAGTGTAGATGACAGAAGATCCATATTTGGTGGACTTTTATTTTTGGGGAAAAATTTTTTAATTTGGAATACAAAGAAAAAAATTCAATAACTTTTAGTATGGATTAAGTTTATTATATTGTCTTCACTCAATATGTAACACAACTTATGTGGATGAAGACTCGGTTAGGAGATTTACTTATTGAAGTGAAGTTACCTCTACTCTTGGGTTGTGATAATTAGAGTGATATAAACCTTAAAAAAACATAGTTCAACCTTATCATTAAAAACATATTGATATCAAATATCACTTCATCAAAGAGCATGTGGAGAAGAATGAACTCAGTTTGGAGTATGTTCCTACATTGGAACAATTTTCTAACATTTTTCACAAAACCTTTATGAAAGGATGTATTTTAAAAATTGAGGTTTAACACAATCATACAACCTATTTTTATCTAAGTTTGAGGTATATGTTTTTATACCCTATCTCATCTAGCATTTTGATAGTGTTGTCAAAGGGGGAGAAAAATTACATTTTATAAATCTATCAATTGATATGTGCTAAAAATTTTAAGTAATCATATATTTAGGGGGTTGTGGGTAAGTTGTAAAATCAACATGTAAGTGTGTGAATTTTTCTAATAGATTATTTTAATTGGTTATAGGAAACTTGTTTTATAGGGTGAAAGAAGTTTTGAAGAGTTGAAATGTTTGAAAGGTTTTGAAGTTTCACGAAGATGTTTCTTAAGTCACTACTTATGGACACATGGGTTTCACTGTCAATTATTATTATTTACTATAATGAATTCTATCTTTTAGAATTAGAATTGTTGATTAGTGATCCATTTATTAAGATTACAAAGTTCAATGATTTATGAACCTTGGTTGACAACAAAATCCAAAGGGGGGAATGTTGGGACTAAGTTGGTTGGAGGTTGGTTTTCAGATACTGGAAGAAGTTTGTGATGATTTTTTTGTATTTTTTTATCATTATAAAAAATCAATTAACTTTTTATAGTGTAGATGATAAAAAAAGGATAATTAGACTCAAAAGATCAGATGCATTCCTGATAAAAAATTCTATCAGTTTTGGTTTTTTTATGAAAGTTTTTTCTCGGTGAGGTGGTTTTAGGACTCACATTGTGTATGAAAAGAAGTTTTTTATAGGAGTGAGAAGTTTTTATGAAGTTAGAATGTCTTTAGAGATGTTAGAAAATAAAATTTGATGATTATTTTCTAGTTTGTAAGTTTTCAATATCATAAGTTAATAAAAACTTGTGATCCAAGTGCTATGAAAGAAAGGGGGAGAAAAGGTGTTTGATTTTTTTAATGGTGTGATAATCAATTTGAGTTTCAGATAGAAAGATAAAAAATGTTGAAATAATTATAAGTCATAGAACATTCCAATTTAAGTTATAAAATGATATGTTGATCCTAATTTTCTCAAGAATCGTGAATAAGTCATGATACAATAAAAATTTTTGTATAATAATAGAATATAAAGTCAAAGTCTTCTGGTCACTGTTCATTAGAGTGAGAATCACCGAATGCAAATTTTTTCAAAAGGATAAGAATTTTTTAATTTTCTAATATCAGAAGTTATCAACACTGATAAATAAGTTGTAGTTTTTGAGATTGATGAATGAGGAGAGTTGTAGAGACCGATCAATCAAATGAGGTTCAACAATGTAGTCATCCATTTTCAAAAAGGATATGAATTTTTCTCAAGTGAGTCAAGAGACATCATAAATTATGTGACACTGATACATCATATGGGAATAGTGATTGATTCATCAAACGTAGTATGACACTGATAAGTCATCAGAAACTGGACTTCATCAGATGTATTTTTTCATCGGTCTGATGAATTTTTGAATAGATGAATAAAAGGTAAAAAAAATTGAATATGTTTCAGAAGTGTTTTCAAGGGGGTGATAAAATCTTTAGAAGTTGCAATAGTGTTTATGGAACTGAAGAAAAAATGATTAGGATGACTAATATAAGTGTACTTCCAGAGCGATTAAGAATAGCCATTAGTGTGAGAAATCCAAAGTAAATCAAATGAAGTCTAATAAAGTTTCAACAATGCTTAAGGTGGAATGGTTTCAAAATTTCAGTTGATATACAGCATCGAAATGAGAGTCTTTAGTTCTATATATGTATCATTGTAATGAAAACAGTATGAAAATGACATTTGTATTGGACTGAAGAAATGCTTCTAAGTTTGAGGAAGGATAAAATTGTAATAATATTTGAGAATTTTCAAGAAGAATCAAGAATATTTAATAAGAATTAAAGTGGTCAAAGATGAAGTCAAAATTAATGTGAAATTCAAGTTTATGGTAATTTGGTTAAGCGGTAAAGTGAAAGTGGTTTCCCTCCCATTCCACTTTTGGCACACTTATAAATATAAGTGAAGTATAACATACTTTCTATGTACTAAGAAAGTATTCATGTGTGGAGAAAGTGAGAGCACTGAAAGAATTGGTATATGAAGTTTCTAAAAAAAAATTTCTTGAGAAACATCTCTGGGTAGAAGAAGTGTAAGAAATAGATAGTGGTTATAGTTTTTTGGATCGGGTCAAGCTATCAGACTGATGATTCTAAGAAATAAATAAGTGGTTTAGAATAGTTTTTGGAGTATATTTTCTTACTTGTTTTCCAGACTGGGGAATCAGACTAAGACATTGTATTGAGTCGTCAAACTGAGTTTTCATACAAATTCGAAAGAAGGTTATTTCTACATACTTATGTATAGGAAAGTGAATAATTGTGTTTTGAAGTTTTACCAAAGTGGAAGTTGTTGAAGAATAATAGTGAAATGTTTAGAACCAACTGGTGAAAGGTTTATAAACTTGCTACAAATTTATTTTAAATCATTCATGTTAGAAGAAGCACATGAACTATTGTATTGATCATAGTGTTACACAAATGTAAGGGTATTTCCTACTTGGTGTATCCACACAAAAGGATTTTTTTCCATTGTATTGTGTGGTATTGTATTATTTCCAAACCATTCCAAGGATTAGATACTCTTATTGAGTAGTGAACCTTATAAATATGTGTGTTCCTATGGATATGTGAATGTTTTATTTTCAGAAAATTGATAATTATTTAATATGAGGTGAAGTTTTTTATACAATAAATATAACATAAAAGAAAAATCTATCATTGATTCACCCCTCCCCCTCTCAGAAATACATTGATCCTGGTTGGGCATTTTCAATAATATTTTTTAAAAGGATCATATATTATATTATAAATATTAATATGGTTCTTTAATATTTCATAACATGTTTAAAACCACTATCCAGGAGGTTAAATTGTGTTCAACCAAAAGGAAGCATGAGGTAAGGGTTTTTCTCATCTCACTTTTACTTTTGTGAGACATATGCTATATTCCCCAATTATTTATTTTTTTGGTGTATATTTTACCCATTTTACATTTCATATAATGAATCTCATTCTTTTCATGATATTAAAGTTTCATTTTATGTTATTATTTATTTGGGATTATGATTAAAAATATTACTAAAGCGAGAAGGGATTTTTGTATCAATTTTCCTTCTTTGAGACTTATGTCATGTTATAAACCTATCTTCTTTTATGAGGTGTATATATAGACCCTTTGACATGTAATATCATGAATTTATTTATTCTCAAAATATTTTAAGTTTCATTTTCATGGGGCTTACGATTCAAAGTTACCAAATTTGTAAGTATTTTATGATACAATCTCATCGTTTATCGGGATTATTTGTTATTAAGTATCCAACTTTGAAATATTATAATCTACCTCTAAAGAATTCCCATGAATTTTATTCTCCTCTGTTTATGCCATAAGAATATATTTTTTCCCTTCATTTTACTCTCTCTATGTACTCAAGAGTTTAAAATAATGTTTTTATGAAAAATCTTCTTTATTTCTCTCTACGGTTGAAAAAAACATTTTCTTCCAAAAACCATGTTTTCTAAATATAATTTCATAAAAAAATTTATCATTCTTAAAATAATTTATAAAAGATATTTTTACCCATGTTTGAATTTTTAAAAATTGTTTTTGAAGGAATCTTCAGGTCATTTTCCAAAACAATTCCCATTTGGATTTACTAAAAATGTGAAACGAATCTTTGTTTTAATGTGTACAGCATAACCAGAATTTTCCACCATCAAGATCATTATTTTATTTGAAGCTTACTTTATAATATTTTGAGGTTATTTTAAAATAAATGAATTTAAAAAAAAGTGTTTTTCAAAATGAAATGATATTTTCCTCTGGAAATGTTTTAAATTATTTTTAAAACTTCCTTTATATGTTTCCAAGTTTGTTGTTAAAGAAAAGTATTTTTTCAATATTTTTTGAATTTTTAGTTTTTAAAAATTTATTTTCAAATTGAAAAGGTAATTTTCCTCAAAAAAATTTAATGATATTTTAATGGTATTTACATTCATCAACGTCAACAACCCTTGTTGTTACTTATGATCCAATAGACATATTTTGTAATGATGTCATCCTCATTATTTCTCTATATGAATTAATATTATTTCAAAGAGATGGTTATGGAACTCATTTCTTTTCCACGGGTTAATCATGTTTAAAAGGGATTGTTATGGAACCCGTTTCATTTCCATAGGATAACCATGTTTCAAAGAGATTGTTATGGAACTCATTTCTTTTCCATGGGTTAATCATGTTTTAAAGATATTATCAGTGAACTCATTTTTTTTCCACAAGTTAACCATGTTTGAAATATATTTTTTTAAAACTCATTTATTTTCCATAGGTCAATCATGTTTCAAAGAGATTAAAAATAAACTCATTTCTTTTCTATAGGTTAATTAAGTTATAAAAGGAATAATGATTGTTTCTATGAGTTTATGATGAAATGAAATCTCTATGTACTTTATTCATGTTGTGGTTCTTGTATGTTATATTAGATGGGTGCATCCAGATAACATCGGGTGAGCTCATTATATCATATATGATAGGTGTGCTCAGATATTGTTGGGTGAGCCTGTTATAGCTTATATGATGGGTTTGCCTAGATAGCATCATGTGAGACCATTATAGATTATACGATGGGTGCACCCATATAACACTCTAATGTAATGGGTAATGATTATGTTCTCTAAATAATTATAATGGAATTTGGATGTATGGTTATTTCAATTGTAAAATTTCTATAAGGGTTTTATAATGATGATGTTCCAAGATACCAATATGTGTTATCTATGTTATCCATGAGTTTATAATGTTTCCTTTGATCAAGATTGATATCACATGGCTCGTGATTATTTATTCTTATGAAATTTTTTTGTTAGAGCTTTATTCCATGTTTCGTGATTTATGATTCAGGTATTGATAGATATGATCTCTTTTATGATTTTCTCATACACTCTGATTATGTATTCATACCCTTATTCACTTTTTATACTCATTGATTACTTTCAATTATTAATGTGTATGTTTACCCTTGTTAAGCATTTGATCTCACCCTTCTTATGTTTCCTCTTCTATAGTTTATAAATAATGAGGTTGAATGAATTATTTTTAGAAGCTATTTCATATGGATGATGATGATTACTTAATGTGAAATAAGAAAAACTGTGTTAAGTGGGAGAAATTCCCATATAATGACATGGGTATTATTTATGTAGGAGTTTTTCCTAATTATCTAAAACTATAAACCTTAAAGGTCCTTCAGAATTTAAGTTATGCAGTTTTTCCTTTTTATTTTGTAAGGTTTTGATGGAAAAAATTGGGTCATAATTATCAGTATCAAAGCTGGAAATGTAAAGTTTATTATTTCAGTACTAGATATGGTATTTTGGGTTATGGGTTATTATAATTTAATCCATGTATCACTACTTTTCTTTATTGAAAAAATTAATTCAATTATATATAAATTTTCTATAAGGAAAGTATATAGGTGTTTCTACTTATTATTTCTATACATGATGCTAATCGTTCTCCTCTATTTCTTTCATTTTCTGTTTTTTAAACGGATAATTTTGAATCATGGAGTTGGTTTTTTTCCCTATATACACATTCATATTGCACAAATCAAAGGAGTGTGTCTGATATCTAATCAACATCTAGATATTATAGAGGTTATTAACAATGATGGATTTTCATAGAGAGAAATGGATTCTTATCATCAATATTTCATCAGACATATTTCTAGTGATGTGTATAATAATTTCAAAGATGATACAATAAATAAGGTGATCATAAAATTGGGTATGCTTTCTTAAAATTATATTTTTTTGGAAAAAAAAAATTTCATTTTAAATACATTGTTCTCTTCTAGTTTCAGCATACGATCCCTAACAAGTAAAGTTCGATCAGTGACTTGAATAAATTAAATGAGCTAATAAAGATGTATATGTTTATATGGTGCAGATTTAATAGAAATTGACAATAACATATAATGGTGGCATAAGATATGGTCATATGACCCCTAATATTGTGGAGGGAATAAATGGGGTATTCAAGGGTGTTCATACACTACTTATCATAGTGTTAGTACAAGAGAAATTTTATAGATGTGTTACGTACTTTTTGAACAGTCTTAGCAGGCCTATCAGAGGATATGACATGGAATGTGATTTGGTCAGAATTTCCAAACATGAGTTGATAAGATAATTTAGGACACATCATCATTTTGTGTTCAAACCTTTTACTGGGTAGGGATCCACTTTGAGGTAACATAGTTCCACAACCTACTCACAAAAAATAGTGGTTGAGTTCTAGTGGTCTTACTGGAAATTAAGTACTATGATTGTGGTTCTTTCTAGGCATTGAGATATCCCTATGCACATGTAATTATAACTCTTACATCAGTAAACTTATCATGGGAATCCTATATTGACCAATTGTATCACATGATCACTTTTGTTGACTATTATTGTGCACCTTGGATGCCTATTAGTGATTTCCATACTATTACCTTGAATTTATGGTTTGAATCAAAAATTATTTTGTGATATTTCATACATTTTCCTTACCTTTTCATTAGTTGACTGTGGTGCCTGATATTAACAGGTTTTGCCCTCAAGGACAACCAAAGTCTACCCATATCAGAAATGATATGGACTAGTCTTGAGAATAGGGAGTTGGAACATGATGTAACATTTGTCACACAGAAGGGAATACTCATAAAAAATGTCCCAAAGTGGTGGGAAAAAACTCCACTTCACAACATCTTTGATTGAGTTTATGTAATTTATCAATATTGTGTAAATATTTTTCATATTAAGGCTTTTCATTTATGGATTCTTTCATTTCTGGCTTGTTTCATTTCTTGATTATTTCATTTCTGTCTTTTGTCATTTCTAGTTTGAATCAGAAATCATTTTGTGATATTTCAACTATTAAGAAATTAAATACATGGTATAAATGAATAAAAATATCTCCATCCTCTAAATGAATTATCATTAAATTTTTCCTTGAAATCACACGGTCTGTTGAATATATCATACAGTCACTTGTACTATGCATGATTATCATCATGGTTGATATACAAAGAATTATTTATAAATAAATTAAACATGATTGGAGATCATTAAAAAATCAAACATTATTCACATTTATTTGTTTACCTCATTTTTCATCATAATTCTTAATTATGAATGCTAATTATCTACCTTATTTTTCTTCTTACAGTTTTTTAAAAAATATTTTACAAATTTTATTGAATTAACTATAAAATTTAATGATAATATCAAACGTACATAAGAAAATACATCCATTAATCACATTTTAGGATATAAATGTTTCATTAATAGTCATAGATTGATTTTAGGTTCATGCTATGAGTGTACAGAGGTCTCATCATTTCCATCATGTTGTACTACCACCTATCATTGTCCCTCATCTTCGTTGTGTTGGGTTCTGCAGTATAGTAATGTGTGAATTCCTATTCATTGATCATCATCTCATTGCTACCCTAGTAAAGAGATGGGGTCCAAAGACATATATATTTCATTTTCCAAAGGGGTAGATGACTATTACTCTTGAGTATGTGTTCATTATGTTGGGCCCCTCCATCAAGGGTGTGGCTGTGATAGGCCAAGTTGGTGTGGATTGGTTTGATTTAGTTCAGAGACTACTATGAATTTAGGTCTAGTAAAATTGAAGGTCCATCGTCGGGAGTTGATTACACATTTCATGGATAGATAAGCACTTCACCCATCTAGCTAATGATGCTGATGAGATCATTGTGCAGATATTTTCACGTGTATAAATTCTGAGACTTATTATCAGCATGATCTTTATTGATCATTCCGCTATATTTTTCCACTTTAGGTATTTACTGTTATAAGAGGACTTGGAATAGACATGGAGGTATATTTGGAGGTATATTTGGAGGTATACATGTCTTACTTATACATATAGGGCGCTATGAAATGCATGTTGCATTGATAATATGCATATTACAGGATGTGTTATTCTTATCCAAGTGTGGATATGGGAGTTCATCCCTCACATATGTAATGACCCAGGTTTTTATTAAAAGATATATTTTTCCTGAGGAAATTCATGTTATATTATATTATATTATACACATAAAAATATAGAAGAACTAAGAAAACCTTATCTCATTAATAAAGATCATTAAATTAGTCAGCTATGAAACCAATTAAAATGTCAAACATTACAACTGGACAAAAAATATAAAATAGAATAGCTAAAATGGGAAAATATGGATCGCCCCAATCTGCTATAATCATCTCCCCCATGACCAATATGATAGAAATGAAACAAAATATTAGTAAATAAATCAACATATTAAGAAATAAAAAATATAACCTTAGGAGGATTTTTAGTGAATATTGAGTAAAAGAATCAAGTGGTATTTATAGGGTATAAAGGGAAATGTAACCATTAAGATTCAATTGTTATATGATCGTTGGTCAAATATGAATGTTGATCAATATAACAGTATGTCAATTTGACCATTGGGAACTATACCCATTAGTGATAATTTTACCATTATAATTAGTGTTTATAAGTAGTAATGAAAAAGGATAATTGATGTAGAATGGAGAAACGATGGTCTCAACCAGTAGAGTCATGTTGTTTGAATCCCATTTGTTAGAACTTGGGAGGAAGGGAGTGTCACTAGGATTCACCTCTGACCAAGCTCAAGTCGAGCTTTAATAAGTGAAGCTTGAACGAATCGCCTATGAGATAAGTTCAAATTAGTGGAGATTACCACTCGATCGATGTTAGCCGAGCCACCCCATGAAACTACCATCATCACACACCTTACTCTTAAGGCGTACGTGGGTGTAATTAGGGGTTACGTTTCTAGAACTTAGTTACTTAAAGTATAATTACTTTGTATAAATAAAATTTTTATTCCATCAATTCTATTTTAAGAATAATTTTTCTTAATAAAATATATGTTTAATTGATATGAATTTGATGAATTGATTTTTGGACATAAATAAAACATAATTTTATTTTTTTTAGAAAATATATACATTTCATAATAGACTAAGGTATTCTGAATAATATTTATTTTAATTAAATAGTATTTTAAAACACTCTTATTTAAATATAAATGATAAAATAATTTTATAATGTCCTAGGAAATTTTTATAAGTGTCGGAAATCTGATTGTGCCTTAAAAATTGTTATTTTTTGATAAATAAGGATTTTTATATTTAAAAGATAAAATTATAATATTTATAGAATTATTCTGATAAAATAAAAATTATATTTTAAATCAGAATGTTTAAATTTGGTTAGGGTGAATTTATGAAAATTTTCTAAAGTAATTTATTTTTTGTGAATAGTAAAAATACAGTTTTGGGTTTTCGGTATGTTTTATGACTTCATATTTATGTCATAATGATTTAATAATTAATTAAGCAAAATAAAAGACCTAAAATATGTTATTTTATTAAAATTGAGTATTTTAATATATTTTAATCAATTTCCAAACCTATAAGTGACTTTCCAAAGTCTAAAATGGAAATTTTGATTTTAAAAACATTACTTTGTGAAAAAATTACTTTTCTATACCAAAAGAAGTAATAAAAAATGGTGTTCAATTTTAGTGTATTAAAATATCATAAAATGTGACTCAAATTTCCAAAAACATGGCCAAAAATCATGGTTAAGCCAATGGCTTTGCATTTTCTTCAACCTAGATTTCTGAGACCTGTATTTGGAAATTATTAAACAATTCCTCCACCTTTTCTATAAATACCCACCCATTTCACCATTCCCCTTCACTCACAATCCATCCTCGGTGATTTTTTTGTGATTTTTCCTCCCAATGAGTCCCTTCATGGTGTCTTCAAGCCCCCAAGGTTCCAATACTCAAGATTTAGGAACAACTCTTCAAGGTAAGGGGATTCTCTTCATTTTTTTCTCCATTCAATAATTCTCTTTGTGTACGTCTTCTAGAGGTTATGTTACATTAATTTATTATTCTTTTGATCATACCCTTACTAAAAAAATTATGTTTTATCAATGGGAGACTCTCATTCTCTCTCATTTTACCCTTTTCCAAATCCATGTTTTATACCCATCATGTTGTTGAATTTATTTCTTGAATTTCTCCCATTTACATGAGAAATTATCTTTTCTGTTTTATTTGAATACCCAACCCACTTTTCTTTTCAATGGGTATTCAACTAGATATAAACATGACTTACTGATTCGAGGATTTACATACATGAAACTCCCATTTTATTTTCACGGGTTATAAATGATGTAATGGTCAAGTCTTTAAACATTTTTTACGCAATGATTTTGATATAAAACTTGTTCTTTATTTTCCATGGGTTATTAATGGAATGATATATTATGATCAATGTGGCTCACATGAAATTAATACATATGAAGGGTTCACCCTAATAGCACTCCAATTCATTGGGTAAAATATTTAATCTCTAGATATGACATGTTTTATGATACCTTGGTGAATAATCTATGTAATTTTGATTTATGAAACCTTAGTGATAAACCTTAGCGATATGCTTATGAATGCCTCATTTAAATATTATAGCCACATTTCCATGTTATGATCCATGTTATTTTTATTATGATATGTCTCATGTTCTCTTGATCATGTTATATTGTTACACCTATTGTTCTTATTGATATGTCTCATGATCACATGCTAAATGTTTCTCTTTCTTACTCCCTTACTAGGCTCATGCTCACCTCTTTCCTTTGATGTATGTCCCTAGGATATGAGATGCAGTAAAAGTAACATAGAGTGAACCTATGAAGATGTCTTTCAAGTGGATTAGAATAATGTTTTATGTTTTCATGTATTATATACCCAATTTCCAAGAAACTAAAGTTTAAAAGATCATGTTTTTTTGTTTCATGTAATGAAAAGTTTATGTAATAAAAGGCGGGATGTCATAGCTTAGCTCTACATGCTCATGTGCCATTACCTGTCGACAATTTATGGGAGTCCCCATGTGGAAGATGGTATGTTTTTCTTTCCTTCTTGTGTGAAAATCAAATGTATGAATTTCTATTACGAAGTATAAGTATAAAAATATTATCTATAGATGGAGTCAAACACATCGATATCCAGATATCGCCAAACATGATGTCCATGCTTACAGACCTATGTTAGACATTATTCGACCAGATGACATACATGATTATTAATTATATAGTTAAATTATTATTGTGTACTCTATATGACTTCATTTATCAATTGCTTATTCTTTTTTTTGATATTTCAGGTTTCATGGATGTCATATACTGAGCATATCATCCAAAGTCTCACACCTTATTGTACGACGATGTTTGTTCTCAACTCATGCATTATACCTATGATTTATTTTCATATTGTTAACTGACATCTCACAAGTAAAAAATCGGGCTATTTTCATGGACCTATAGCCGCGGTTATGAGGCCTATAGCCACGGTTTTAAAACCATGGCTATAGGTCAGTTTTTCGTGGGATATAGCAATGGTTATATGGCCTATAACCATGGTTTTCAAAACTGTGACCATAGGTCTCTCGCCCTAGCTAGTGATAAAAAATTCCCGCGGAAAATAGAGTGGGAAACCCTATTACCACAGTTTTTAGGCTACCGCCACAGTTTTTAATAATATATATAATATATTAGATATACAGATACCTGAAGCGCGGTGTGGTGTAGTGGTTATGCAGTTGAATATTGTGGGAGAGGTATCGAGGTCAAATCTGGGTGGTGACAAATTATTTGTGGGCTATTGCCATGGTTTTTCAGGGCTATAGCCACAATTTTAACTGTGGCAATAGGTGGCTATTGCCACAGTTCAAACCGTGGCCATAGGTCAACTGCCACGGTTGGCAATGACGATACCTATTGCCACAGTTTTGAAAATTGTGGCAATAGGTCGGGCCCTACTGCCACGGCGATAGCACCCACGGTTGGGCAAAATCGTGGTCGTAGGCTACGGCCACGGTTTTGAACCGTGGCAATAGCCCTTTTTTCTAGTTGTGTCTTGTTGATAGAGTTATGAGGCAGTTTGTCTTCTACTAGCATGTTCCTGCATCGCCCAGTTAGTTGTTTTCACTTCATTCCCTAAAGATGTCTAAAAAGCGAGACTTCTACTAGAAGTGATATCATGCATGTTATATTGAGATGTAGGACAAACGACATTAATCTCGGTTATAAGGGGTAGGCACAATACACATGCATCTATCTGATCGACTGGATTGTGGGCTCTGGTACCGCATGTCTGCATTAATACATCTTACGCATCACAAACGAAGCTATCATCGGTTGATCATAATTCTCCTTTCCACTATTGAACAGTTTTTTATTTACTTTAGTTAACTGCATGATTTGTTTTTGTAGGATGCTCGTAGCGCGCAGCTCATTCTCATATTTGATCCCGTTGGGGGAGGCACATTTGACAAGGTCTGTTTTCATAGAGCAATGACAGAGTTGCTTCTTCTCATGGATGAGATTTATCATAATATTTTTTTAAGGTGTCAGGCGATGCTGAGGGCGATGAGTATGATATAGATGTGTCAGAAGATGACGAGTCTATTATGGATGCAAATGTGGCATGGGAGGATGATGTTCATCATGATCAGCCAAATGCTCCTCCACTTCTTATTGCACATGAGCCACAACCACAACCATAGACACAAACACACCCACCACCTCCGTCATAGCCACATGTTATTTGTCAAGTTGGCCTTAACGCATCACAATTTGTTAGTGTGTTAGATTTTATTGTAGTGATAGAGATTGATTGGTCTATGTTGCAGTCTTTATTTTCCTCTGATCTGCAGATATCCACTACAAAACAACAATCTTCTTTACATGTTGGGGAGAGTTCTGGTCAACACCCACTATCTTTACAGTTAGGATATAGTTCGACTGAGGAGACTATAGATCCAATGTCTGTTGCACAGGATGAAGTGAAGGTTAGTATTAGAGATGTTACATAGGAGGTGCATACGCCAGAGTATAGACATTGACAGACACGACATGAACACATTATCTATACACCTGGTTGTGACAGGAAGGAGCACTTGAGACATCAATGTAGATTAGAATGATATATGTTTTTTAAATCATTACTTGTACATTATTTAAAAACCTACTACTATGTTATATTTTGTGCCCCATGCAGGTGGCTGGGGTGGTGTGGGGGGTTGGGGTTTGGGTCGTGCGTCGCGGGATCGAGTCCCCGAACACGTTTATTTCCTTGCGTGTGTTGTAAATAAAACAAATTTTTTAAAAATATGCTATATTTTGTCACATAAAACAAAAAATGATATAATTAAAAAATAATACAGATGTTTATAAACGATTAAGAAACATTAATATTAATAACTACATTAAGAATAATAATAATAATAATAATAATAATAATAATTCATTATTTATATTAATACTTATTAGTATTATTATGCATATTATGTATAATAAATAATCATGTTAAATTTATTATTAAATATTTATAATATTATTATTTTGAATTGTATAATTATTACTAATATTAATAATAAATGCTATATTATTAATTATATAACTAATCAATTAATAATACATACCACAATATATTAAAAATAAAATAAATATTAACTAGTAAATATATTTTTCAATACACGTTATTTTATTTATATTATTAAATAATAAATATTAGTTATTATACTATTAATTATATTAATAACATAATAATATATTATTAATCAATAATAAACAATACAATTGATAATTAATAAATACATTATCTATTAATAAATTACTAATAATTATATCAACAAAAATTTCAGAGATTTATAAATAAAAAATTATAAATTTTAGTTATTATACTATTAATTAATTAATAACATAATAATATAGTATTAATTAATATTAAATATTACAATTGATCATTAATAAATACATTAAATACATTACTTATTAATAAATTAATAATAATTATATCAACAAAAATTTATAAATATACCAATCATTCTAATTAATTAATAAGTGACATTATATTATATTTTATATAAATCAGATCGTGCATTCGTCGGGTTGGAGCCAATTAATTGAGAGGGAAAAGAGATGTCTGATTCACCAGCTCCATGTGCAGGTCGGAGATATGATATTTGGTTTTCTGGGCACGAGGCCCTTCAGAGGTCTTCACTTTCCTCTCCCGGCTTCCGTGTGCAGAAACATTACTAAGTCCACTCCATTTGAATTTCAGCATCTCCGGCCCTACTCGTACAGCTCCGAGCAGCCTGGAAGGGAGTACCCAGAAGCTGAACTGTTGAAAATTTCATATGATTTAACAGGTAGATGCGTGTCAGAGATTGTTCACACAAAAATGATCAAGGCTGGCTGTTCCCTGAACGTTCTCGTGGTTAATCGCCTTTTGAGTCTCTATATGGAATCCGGGAAGTTTGGTGATGCACAGACGCTGTTTGATGAAATTACTGACAGAGATGTCCCGGCTTGGACGAATCTAATTATGGGTTTTGCTAGAATCGGATCATTTAGAGTGGCCTTGAATCTCTTTGCTGGAATGCAAATGGATGGGGTGCCCCCAAATCACCTCACCCTGTCCAGCGTCTTGAAGTGTTGCTCATGGTTAAATGAGCTTCGAAATGGTAAATCAGTTCATGGGTGGTTACTGCGTAGTGGGATTGCTTTAGACAATCCATTGGAAAACTCCCTGCTCGACTTTTATGTCAAGTGTAGCACCTTTCATTCTGCGAAGAAGTTGTTTGATGCATTGCCTGAGAAAGATATTGTGTCATGGAATATCATGATCCGTGCATTTCTGCGAAATGGGTATATGAAGGAAGCTCTTGATTTGTTCAGGAGGCTGCCTTCCAAAGATGTTTCTAGTTGGAATACCATTATATCTGGGCAAATGCAAAATGGGTTTGAACAAATGGCATTGGAGTTGCTCTCTCAAATGGCACTTATTGGGCCGACATTCAATAATCGGACATTTTCCATTGCTTTGGGCCTGGCTTCAGCATTATCGACATTGACTTTAGGCAGAGAGATTCATTGCCGTTTACTAAGACTAGAGATTTTGGACGATCAGTTTATTAGGGATTCACTAATCAATATGTACAGCAAATGTGGGAAAATGGAAGCTGCATCTGCAATTTACGGAATGGTGAAAACCAGTCCTGTTGCATGCAGTTCCATGGTTTCTGGGTATGTTCAAACCGGCAAATGGGAAGAAGCTTTGACGATGTTTTGTGACATTGTCCGTGAACGAATCATGGTTGATCCATTCACCCTAACAAGTGCCATTTCTGCATGTGCCAATGCTGGGCTCTTAGAAGTTGGTCAGCAAATCCATGCACGTGTTGAGAAAACAGGTCACAAATTGGATGGCGCCTTGGCTTCCTCGATGATCGACATGTACGCCAAGTGTGGAACCTTGGACGATGCCCGTTTGGCTTTCGGACTAGCCAGTGATTGGAATGTTGTCCTATGGACAGCATTAATATCTGGTTGTGCTTTCCATGGACACGGGAGGGAGGCCATTCACCATTTTGAGACAATGCTAAACCAGCGTATCCGCCCAAATGAGGTCACTTTTGTTGGGATTCTGACTGCATGCAGCCATGCTGGACTTGTACAAGAAGGCTGCAAGTATTTCTCACTCATGGAACAATCTTATGGAATTAGCCCCAGTGTGGAACACTTCACATGCATGATTGATCTTTTCGGCCGGGCTGGCCGCTTCAATGAGGCCAGGGATTTTATTTTCAAGAATGACATTTCTCACCTAAGTGCCATTTGGGTAGCGCTTCTTTCATCTTGTCGTGTCCATAAAAACTTCGAAATGGGGAGATGGGCATCGCAGAAACTGATCGGTCTTGAACCTGGAAAAACGGACCCCCTTATATTGTTGTCAAATATCTGTGCAACCAGTGATCATTGGGATGAGGCGGTTGATATTAGGAGTTTCATGAATCAAAACGGGGTCATAAAGCAACCAGGTCAATCATGGGTCCAAATGAAGAACCAGGTGCATTCTTTTGTAATGGGAGATAGGTCCCATCCGCAATCATCTGAAATTTTTTCTTCATTAGCCACCCTAACCAGGAGAGTAAAAGAAGCAGGGCATTCAAGTGATGTGAAACAGGTGGTGCAGGATGTAGAAGAAGAGCAAAAAGAAGAACTTGTCAGTGTGCACAGTGAGAAGCTTGCCATTGCATATGCTGCCATGAGCACCATTGGGAAAACACCGATTCGGGTCATGAAGAACCTTCGGATATGTGGTGATTGTCACAGCTTCATGAAGTACACTTCCCTAGTCTTAGGTAGAGAAATAGTTGTGCGTGACCTTCATCGGTTTCATCGGTTTGAAAACGGGTGCTGTTCTTGTGGAGATTATTGGTGACCAAAACTGATGATTTTGTGGGTGATGACTACTGATGAGACTGCAGGGAAGGTGTAATGAGTCAATTTTGTGATCTGAGTGTTTCGTTTTGTGAACATGTTCTACACATGGGTGCTTCTGTCTGTGAAGCCGATTACATTAATCTTTGTTTCATTATGCACGCCTCCTTACCATTTTAATGTTTATGCATATGAAAATCATGGATCTCAGGAACGTGTAGATTGTGAGTATTCATCATGATTGATCTTGGATGAACACACAACAGTCTTAACACCAATGTGGGATTATTAAATCTATATTTTCCCTCATTATTAAATCAGTATAGATATATTTAAATGAAAACACACCAAACACATGTTTTGTGCTGAATAACAATCTGATAAAACAAAATAGCATATATCAGCCGCAATTTTCATTTTTCCTAATTGATTATGAACATATAACACATGTCCCGTCCTTTTATTAATTGTTTTTTTCAATTATCTAATGACAAAACAATTGTTTGCATAACATACTGTCTTCCTAAATTATTTTCTGTTTAAATACAACAACACAAAACATATGTTTTGTGCAATTTATGGAAATCTTTTCTTGTCAAAAAAGAAAATAACACCTATCAATTGAAGTTCTATTTTTTTCTCAATTGATTATGAACTCAGAACAATTCATTCCCCTTCATTGCTTAATTTTTTAATCACCCAATGGTAGAGCAAGGGTTATGAGCTACAGAATGTATTGTCCTCCCAATTTTGATGTTGTTCCCATTGAATACAACAACACAAAATATGTTTTATATGCAATTCATGGACACATGTTCTTGCTAAAAAGAAAATAAAACACATAAATCAAATTTCTCATTTTTTCTCAACTGTATATGGACATATTGTTCTTGACGTTGCTCCTCGCTCCTCCATCCGACTCTTCGGCTCTGGCCCTGTGGAAGCAACATGGTGCAGAGTTGGTTGCAAGGCTGTCTCAGTGGAAGGGATAGACTTGGGATTGGAAGACCAGTGGGTTCCTCATTCTCCTTTCACCCTCCTGTTGGGGATCTCCTCACAGCTCTTTAGACCCCTGACGACTATGCTGTTGGGTGGAATTGAAGAACTTTTTTAACCCTTTGGCATATTGGGATGAAGGCTCTCCCGGTGCTCCTGTTCATGCGTTGGGATGTCGACCAAATCCATGTTAGATTTGACATGTTTTGATGTTATGAATTAAAATGTTATGTTTTTGATTTGTTGATGTCATAAATAATCTCATATTACTTGTTTTTTCACCCTATATGCTAGTTTTATTTTGTTTTGTATTTAGTTTGGCAGATTCTGGTTTATTTGGTTTACCCTTACGTATAGTTTATTTTACCCTTACATGTTGGCAGGTTACCCTTATGTGTAGTTATTTTACCCTTACGTAAGTGGATTGTTACCTTTATGCAACTTTAGTTTTGCAGGACTTACCCTTACGTAAGTGGTTTTGTATCCTTATGCAAGTTTTTTGAGTTACAGGTTCTACCTTTACGTATGGATTGTTGTACCCTTACATAGCATTGGTTCTGTGTGGGTTACCTTTACGTGGGGGTTGAGCTACTCTTACGTAGGCTCGAGCCTTCTGGGATATGTTGAAACAACTTCTTCCTGAAGCTCCTCGACCGACCACGTGTCCTGATGGTGTTGGAGTTTGTTTGAGGATTTTATTCCTTCGATTTTAAGTGCTTGATGTGCCTGCTTGTGACGATAGAGATAAAATCGAAATCTCAAAAATGGTTGAAGCTGAGAGAGCGCTCGAGAGAAGGGAAGGAGACAAACTAGAGGTGAGGGCCTGTTCGTGGCCATGTTGGCAACGATACTCGCAGTTGACTCCAGAAAGCTGGTTCTAGTGTAGAGCTTGAGGCTTGCAAGTTATGAGAAGGACAATTGCGGTGGCGAAAGATCTTGGAGGGATCTTCAGCAGGTGAGGCTAAACCCTGGTAAGGGGATTCCAGCCTGGTTTTGCTTCCTATTCCTATCGATTATCCTTGGTTAATTTGTTGTTTCTTGTTTCCTTCTTTTTTGCGAGTATTGTCGGGTATTCCTCTAGCTTGAGTCTGTTCTTGTGGTTTTCTTTCTTCGATTTCCTATTTATAATCTGCCATTTATTTCTTCACTTAATAATAATAAAAGGGTTTGAGTGGTGTTCTTACTGAGAAGTAGGACCAAAAGGTCCGAACCATGTAAATATCATGTGTTCCTTTTCTTTCCATCATTTATCATTCTCACTGTGGTGTTTTGTATGCTACCGTGCCCATCAATTTTAGATTATGTGTTGTTGTATTTCTTTTGTTTTGTGAAGGTTTTTCTTTGGCTCGGGTCCTATTGTGTTTTGTTATTATTGGTTGGGTTGTGTGATACTGCCTCCAACAGCATCAGGACACATGGTTGGTCGAGGAGCTTCGGGAATAAGTTGTTGCAACAAATCCCAAATGTATGTACTTGCGTAAATGTCCACCTAGCATTGCATAAAGGTCTTTCACCCATTTTCACAAGGGTCAGCGCCTGCTGCGTAAGGGATGCCACCCGCTGTGTAAGGGTAGCGCGAAACACAACCCTCTACATAAAGGTAGTGGCACCTACAACGTAAGGGTCAACCTAAAGGTAAAAGAAAAAAAAGATAAGAAGGATGGTAGTTAGTTTAAGAAGTTAAAGTGCCATCACAGTGAAAAGGCCGACCATATTAATAGATTTTGTCTTGAGAGTTTGTTCCAGAATAATATGACCCAGAACAATGTGGTATACCCCGATTTTGATAGTGTTGATGTTCTCTAAGTCTGTCTAGACGCCCTTAGTATAGAGTAGGTGCAATCCTAGGTTGACTTTTTTCTGTGATCCTAGGAATGGCTCTGCATGTGGCCCTCGGTTGGAAGAAAGGGTGTGGGTAGAGATTGTTTTCTGAGCTATCTAGGCTCAGGTGGGGACTTGTCTCCTGTTAGTTTATCGTGTTTTCTTGCTATGTGTTTTTCTACTTGCATTAGAATTGTTTCACTTTTGAGTTGGTTTATACTTAACATTGCAGTTTTGTCATGTTTCTTTCTGTTTGAGGAATTGGGTATTGCTCTGGTTTTTCTTTGGGTGTCCAGCAGACACAAGAGAGCTGATCGAGATCTCTGATGACATGTGTGCACCTGGTTGCAGGTATGTGGATGAGGAGCTCAGGTAAGTGAAGGTATGAGTTTTGGTTAATGTTGCTGCTCAGATTTTTTTCCTGAGCATGTTTTAGCAGTATATCTGTTGGTAAAACCATACAGGTTCCATTGTAGTGCACGTTAGGTAGTTGTTCAGTCTGAGCTAGTCATGTTTGAGTTTAGGGTTTTCCTGTTAGTGAAAACCGTCTGAACTAGTTGATAAGTTAGGCTTGTATAAGCCTGCAAGAACAGTGGCCCCGTGTTTTTACATTTTATTTTTTAAGGTGGAGACTTATTAAATTTGAAATGTTTTGATGTTACAAATTAAAATTTTATGTTTTTGATTTATTGATGACATGAATAATCACCTATTACATGTTTTCCACCCTTTATTTTAGTTTTATTTTTCTTAGAATTTAGTCTGACATATTTTGGCTTGTTTGGTTTACCCTTATGTTTGGTTTATTTTACCCTTATGTGATGGCAGGTTACCCTTATGTGAGGTTATTTTAACCTTATGTAAGTGGGTTTTTACCTTTATGTGGCTTTGGTTTTGTAGAACTTACCCTTACGTAAGTAGTTTTTGTTGGACTCTTATTTTAATGCTCACAAATCATGCAAATCATGAAAATCTTATAAATCATGTAAATCATGTTTAAGTTTTATAAATCATGTTTACTCATGTTCTATTATGTTTTATTACACTTATGTTTAACCTTAATCCATTCCGTGAGTATTACTTCTTAATAAAGATGACGGATATTTGACAAAGCATGAGACACTGTTTCTCTACCCAAACGGTCTCACCATTTAGTCTGGAAATCGGTAAAGTCCGTGACACAATTTCCCTGACACCGTAACCGTACTATCGATTCCAGAATTTGAAAAGGACCTAACACTGTAAATGTGCTACCAATTCCAGAATTTTCAAAGGACCAGACATCGTAACCGTTCTACCGGTTCCAAAATTCGCAAAGGACCAGACACCGTTTCCGTAACACCAGTTCTATGACACCGTAACAAGACACCATTCAGAAGTTTGATAAAAGACAAGATACCATTCCTATGACACCGTAACAAGACACCGTAACAAGACACAGTCCCAAGTCACCGAATCTAACTCACCATGACTGTGGCACCGCTTCTGAATCGCTGTGACTGTGGCACCACTTTTGACTCACCATGATTGTGACATCGTTCCTATCTCACCACCAACTATGACACCGTTACTTAATAAATTTTCTATCTTTCTCAATTAAATTTAAAAGTTAATTCTAACGGTCACATTTGAGTCATTTAATGAGACTAACATAATTAATGTTTTCTTTTATAGACATGACACTTGACAGTACGAGGTACGAGGTGTTGAGATTGTGCTCCTTGTTAGCCATAACACAAGCACCCAAGATAAAAATACAAGGTGGTGCACGAGTTAAAAGAGGTGAAGTGTCGACTAAAAGCGATGTTAGAGTGAACATACATGCATGCAAGAACACACAGAAGAACACACTAAGAGCTCTCATTTTCTATTAGCTATACTGCTGTGGATCAAAACTTCGAACATCCTTGTAACAACAACACAAATAAGAGCAACTTGCTGAATTGAAAATATGAATACAAAACTCACGATACTCTGTTTCTGAGTCTGCTTTCAGAAGAGGGTCCAAATATCAAATATGATACATCCTAGAAGTCCAGAGCTGTATAGAACCACACTCAGAGCATTTCTAATCCCTTCTTATCATATTCTACTCTATTGTGTACTGTTTTATTAATATTTCGAGCAGTGTGTGTGTTGTACTTAAAATACACACTGTCTCTTACACTGTACTGGAGGATACAAGATATCATCACACAGATATCTTTTCACACCTTGTTTCAACCACGTATAACTATTGAGAGAGGTCATGTGTGACCTGGTTGTTATATTTACCATGTAGAACTATGGTCGAGGTCTTGTGACCTAGACAGTCTTGTGTACTATTGTGTAAACCCCGATCCAGGGTGTAGATCAAAGCTTTATATATTTTTCTTGGTGGAAGGTGATCACCAAGTGGAGTGGATTAGGTCTCGTCTTGAGACTGAACCACTTGTTTTAATCTGATGTGTTTTTAATTTAGTTTTTCTCTATTTTAACTCATATTTCTGAAAACTAAGTTTCACTTTGATATTTAGTCTTGTATAGTGTTTATAACTATTTTGATTTAGAAAATTGGTTTCAAAAGTTATTTCAGTATTTTAGGTTGACATAACTGAGAAGTAATCAATCTCTTGATAAATTAATTGAATAGTCAAACTATTATAAATTTATTACTTTGATTAACTGGCCTGTTTTGTTTTTAAATTGGGGGATCTTCAAATAAAGTTTTTAATAGAAATTTTTATAGGAACTCAACTCACCCCCTCTTGAGTGTCATACTCTGACCAACATTTGGAATCAGAGGTTGTTTTGAAACTGCTATTCTCAAAGGTTTCAAATCTTTTCAACTGTGATTTAATTGTGTTTTAAAGATCTTTAAATTTTTGTTAGTTCTAAATTTCTATCTCTTTAAAATATATCCTTTATTCTCTGTTATGGATAATAGACAGTAAGGTGCTACTATCAATATACCTCCCCACTTTAATGGAACAAATTATGATCAGTGGAAAATTAAAATGAAAATGCACTTAGAAAGTATGGACTTTGATATTTGGACCGTAATAGAAGATAAATATGAAATACCAGAAACTACAAGAACTGCATAGAGTGAAGCTACAAAAGTTTCTTACAATAATAATTATAAATCTATGAATGCCTTGTTTTTTGATTTAGGGGATGAAAAGTTTAATAAAATTTTTGCTTGTAAATCTGCCTATGAAATTTGGGATACCTTAGCTATCTCACATGAAGGAACTACTAATGTTAAAGAAATGAGACTTAATACCTATACTATTAAGTATGATAACTTTAAGATGAAGCTTGATGAACCCATTTATAATATGTATCTCAAGTTTAATGAAATAGTTAATACAATGAGCTCTCTTGAAAAGCTAGTGGATGCCAAAGAACAAATCATGCGACTACTCATATGTCTACCAGAAAGATGGAGAAGAACCTCAGTATCTATTAGAGAATCCTATGACATAAATAAGTTTCCAGTCAAGGACCTGATAGGTAAATTGATGATGTATGAGGAATATTTAAAGGTAAACAAAGAGGAAGAGGATGAACCAAAGAGAAAGTCAGTGGCTTTAAAAACCACTACTTCCAAAAATAAAGAAAAGGAAATGATTCAAACTCATTCTGACGGTACAAGTAATGATGATTCACTATCAAAAAGTGACGAGTAAATAGATCAATTATCCAAAAGGTTTAATAAGTTTTATAAAAGGAATAAATTCTTTAGGAAGCCCAACTACAAAGGAAAATATAACAATAAAGGTAATTGGAAGGAGTGGAAAATGAATGAGAACTCAAATGAAATAGTCTATTATGAATGTAAGAGAAAATGATATGTAAAGGCTGACAATCCCAAGATAAAGTATAAAAGAAGTATGAGGACAAAGATAGAAAGTACAAAAAGGAAATGAAAGCAACATGAAGTTGTTTTGAGGATAGTTCAAGTGACTCAGAAACTTCACATGATGAAAAGGATTCCAAAGACAATATGTGTTTCATGAAAAACACATCTGAGGTAACTCTTGAGTCTCCTTTACAAAATTCCTATTATTCTTGAGATGAAAGTGATTATGAAAATATGACTAGTGAAGAAATGTTTGAATACTACCAAATTCTTGAAGATACATGCAATTAATTAAAAGATAAATATAAATCTCCAAAGAAATAGAATGCTCTCACTTATAATGTTAAATCAAATCTTACTATAAAAAAGGAAAAGAGTGCACAATTACTTAAAGAGAAAAATGAACTCAAATTATCTAATGATAAATTAAAAAAGGACTTAGAAAAATTTACCAATGGAAAGAATACTCTAACACAAATGCTTGGTAAAAAAGTATCTCCTAGGTACACTACTGGTATAGGATACCAACCTGGATAGAGGAACATAGCTAAAACTCATTTTATAACAAAATCTAGAAAGTCTGTTTTCATACCCAGAACTGAAAAATCTGCTAGTTATAGATCTAGAAAGTCATTCACTACTTCTAATTTTTCAGGACCAAACAAAGTTTACTTTTCCAATACTTTACAAACTATGTATAGGAAACCCATGAAGAAATTATGGGTTCCTAAAGCTCTTATTACTTATGTTACTGGACCCAAAAAAATCTGGGTACCAAAATCATCTCTTGCTTAATTATTTTGTAGGAAATATGTTTTGAAGAGATCCTATAGAAGTTTATGGTACTTGGATAGTGGATGTTCAATATATATGATAGGATATTACTCATGCTTCAAAAATTTGATAAATATTGATGGTGGACATGTCACTTTTGGTGATGATGCTAAAGGAAAAATAACTGGCCTTAGACAGATTTAAAACTCTAACTCAATTTTAATTTCTAAAGTACTTTTTGTTGATGGATTAAAATACAATTTGCTTAGTATTTCATAATTATGTGATTATGGTTTTCATGTTAAATTTTAAAATGATGCTTGTAATGTTTTTAATTATAAAAAATGAATTAGTATTTTCTGCTTTTAGAAATGAAAATGTTTATGTCATTAACTTAGATTCTTTAGTTTCTCAAAATGTTTATTATTTGAATGACTTTCACAAATATTCTTGGCTTTGGCATAGAAGACTAGAACACTATA
Organism: Viscum album; assembly: GCA_963277665.1. Lineage (NCBI taxonomy): Eukaryota > Viridiplantae > Streptophyta > Magnoliopsida > Santalales > Viscaceae > Viscum > Viscum album. The sequence goes on from OY728159.1 coordinate 1,359,350,828, forward strand.
ATATAAAATCTCTTAGAAAGCTTAATAGAAAAGTCTTGGTTAAGGATATACCCAAACTTGAGTTTCCAAATGACAAAGTCTGTAATCCTTGTCAAAAGGGTAAATGACACAAAATCTCTTTCAAACCAAAGAAAGAAGTTTCAACTTCTCAACCTCTCGAGTTGGTTCACATGGAATTTTTTGGACTATCTAGAGTTTCAAGCCTTAATGGGAAGCACTATGTCTATGTTATTTTAGATGAATATTCTAGATATAAGAGTTTTTTCTTAGCTCACAAAAGTGAAGATTATTCTCATTTTTTCAAGTATGCTAGAACAGTAGAAAACCTAAGTGGTCTTAAAATTAAATCCTTAAGAAGTGACCATGGTTGTGAGTTTAAAAACCAATATTTTTAATCTTTTTTCTCACAAAATGGCTATAGTCATACCTTCTTTTCCCCTATGACACCTAAAAAAATAGTATTGTGGAATGAAGAAATAGAACATGACAAGAAATAACAAGAACCATGCTCAATGAATATGATCTAACTATCTACTTTTGGGCTGAAGCTATCAATAAAACTCATTATATTATTAATAGAGTCTTAACCAGACCAGTTCTCAAGAAAACTCCCTATGAGTTGTGGAACAATAGAAAACCCAAATTTAATTACTTCAAAGTTTTTGGTTGTAGAGTTTATATTCTCAACACTAAGGAAAATCTTGACAAATTTTCATCCAAAAGTGATGAAGGAATTTTCCTAGATTATTAAATCTCTAGTAAATACTATAGAATCTTTAATAAAAGAACCAAATGTGTGGAAGAATCTGTACATGTGAAATTTGATGAAACAAATCCACATGTACCAAAGACCTCCCTAGAAAACCTTAAGGATGATGTGTTGAATCTGGACATAAATACAAAATATTTTGACCCTACTGTCAAGCAATCTGTAAAATCTTCCTGTTCTAAAAATTATCCAGAATCCATTCATGATGAACCCAAACCTGTTAAAGAACCTGAAATCTCTAGCCCTTCATTTTCTAGATCTTTTTGAACCCTTAAGAACCATTCTTTAAATGCTATAGTTGGAGCCTTAGATAAAGGAACTCATACTAGATCTTCTCTAAGAAATCATGTTGAACATCAATCTTTCTTGTAACAACTTGAGCCTAAGAACATCAATGAGGAAATCAATGATGAATTTTGTGTGATGACTATGCAAGAAGAGTTAAATCAGTTTGAAAGAAATAAAGTCAAGAAACTAGTGGATAGACCTAAATACACCTTGACCATAGGCACTAAATGGGTGTTTAGGAATAATGTAGATGAAGCTAGTAATATTGTAAGAAACAAAGCTAGATTAGTTGTATAATGTTATAGTCAAGAAGAAGTGATAGATTATGGTGAAATTTTTTCACCAGTTTCTAGACTTGAATCCATTAGAATCTTTCTTGCATATACAACACATCTAAATTTCAAGCTATATAAAATGGATGTTAAGAGTGAATTCCTAAATGGGTAAATAGTTGAGGATGTTTTTATTAAACAAACCCCTGATTTTACAAACCCTCATTTTCCAAATCCTTTTTTTTAAATTAACAAAAGCTTTATATGGTTTAAAACAAGCTCCAAGAGCTTGGTATGATAGACTAAGTAGTTTTATTATTTCTAAAGGTTTTAAAAAAGGCATAGAAAATCCTACTCTATTTATAAAAATAATTTCTAAAGATGTTTTAGTTGTTAAAATATATGTTGATGATATTATTTTTAGATATTCTAAAAATTCTTTATATGTTAATTTTTCAAATATGATGCAAAATGAATTTGAAATGAGTTTAATGGGGGAACTCAAATTCTTTATTGGATTTCAAATATTTCAAAATAAAGAAGGTATTATTTTGAATCAAAGTAAATATACTAAAGATCTTATAAAACATTTTGGCTTGAATAGTACTAAAAGTAGTGACACTCTAATGAGTACCACCTGTAAGTTGGATCTTGATGAGAATGGTAAATCTGTTGATCAAACCACTTATAGAGGAATGATTGAGAGTTTATGTTACTTAATTACTAGCAGACCTGATATTATGTTTAGTGTGTGTATGTGTGCTCGTTTTCAAGAAAATACTAAAGAGTCACATCCTCTTTCTATTAAAATAATTTTCAGATACCTCAAACATACTACCAACTTAGGACTTTTCTATCCTAGAGGAAAATCATTTGATCTAGTTAGCTATTCAGATGCTAATTTTGGAAATTGTAAGTTTGATAAAAAAGAACCTCTAGAACATGTCACTTTTTGGGCAAGTCACTAGTATCATGGTGTAGTAAAAAAAATTCTATTGCATTATCTACTACCGAAGTTGAATATATAGATTTTGGTAGTTGTTGTGCTCAGATTTTGTGGATGAAACACACTTTGTTAGATTATGGATATCAATTTAGACATGTCCCTATAAATTGTGATAACACAAGTGCTATTAACAACTCTAAGAATCCTATTTCTCATTCAAGAACAAAACATATTGATGTAAGACATCATTTTTTGAGAGATCATTATCAAAAGGGTGATATTACTTTAGAATTCATTGACACTGAACATCAGCTTGCTGACATTTTAACTAAGCCATTAAATTATTAAAGGATGAGTTACATTATACATGAATTAGGAATGATCATACTTGAGTGACCATTTTACTATCTAACAGTTACTATGTCACAGTTAATGTCTCTCAGTTACTATCTCTTAGCTTGTTGTCTCATGTTTTTATCTCATGCTCGTGGTCTCACTAGTTATAGTCGCACCATTTAGAGTCACACCACAATATTGACACCATGACTGCTTGTTCCAGTCTCAAAATTATGACTCAGACTTCTATTTTTAGAAATCCTTTTCCCATATCACTGTATTGATTATTTTATTTCTTTTATACCACGTTTTTTTGTTTTGAAACATTTGAACTCCCTAAATGATAAAACCCACATTTTCACTTCTCTCTTCACTCGTACTCTCTACTCCTGAAGCCAATTTATTTTCTCTCAAATTCCTCTTCTTTCTTGATCCCACGATGAATGACCAGGATGAAGCGTCCATCTTCATCATCACATAGAAAGCACTGATCTTTAAAGAAATAGAAAAAAGCTCTGATTACCATGCCCAAGAAACTGCTAAACCCAGGTCTTGAGGACCGTCCAGTCATGCTAGAGAAAGAAATATGTGAAAAGTGGATCCTGTCAAGTAAGTCACTTGTTCTAAAAGTCTTGGAAGAACATGGATGGTTAGAGTGGTTTACAAAAGAGAAAAAACCTATCTATCTGAAGCTGATTTTCGAATTTTATCAATATGCTCAATTCATTTTCAACTCTAAAGTTGATTTTGTGGTTAGAAGCTAGGTGAATAGATAGAGATGTACCTTTTCTTTGAGGTTGTAGGCTACCTGCTTAGGAATACCACATGAAGGAATTTGTTAGGACTATCTAAGAGGTCCTCCTCCACCAAGTTATTTGTTTAGCCTAGAAGAGGATCTGAGTAATTTGACTGGAAATAAAAAGAAAAGAAGGCATATTGTTGCTGAACTGAATTATGAGACTAGTTTGTTGTTTAAGTTTATTTAACACCTAATATTTCCAAGGAAATGAGAATTTTCAACTCTTAAGTATCAAGATGTGTTTTTGATACATCTTCTGAGGAATGGTCATAAGATTAATCTGTGAAAATACATTATCCTTCACATATGTGACATGATCAAGACAACATTAAAGTCAACTTCTCTTTTTTATTCAAGGTTTATCTCTGCTATGCTACTAGCCAAAGGTGTGGTTGGTAAGAATTAAGAAGTGGTTGAAGATTATGTTTTTTTATATCTAAGGATACATGTAGATGAATGAAGATTAGTTGGAATACATGGAATATCACTACTAGAAAACAAGCACTACTAGAAAATTAGGCTATAGCCACGACAATACCAGCCACGACACAATGAACCGTGTCTATAGGGTTTTATCCAAGGTTTGAAACTATGGCTAAAACCCATCACATTTCATAAAAAAAACCAGCCCCCCCTGCTGGACCCCCTTAGACAGCAGCCCCCCCCCCACCCCCCTACTGGACCCCCTGGACAACATCCATCCCCCCTGGACAACAGCCCCCCTGCTGGATAGCAGCCACCCCCCCACATCCCTTGCACCCCTTGCACCCCCTTGCACACCCCTTGCCCCCCCTACTGGACTACCTTAGACAACAACCCCCACCCCCTGCTGGACCCCCTTGGATAGCAGCACCCCCACCCCCCTATTGGACCCCCTGGATAGAATCCCCCCTACTGGACCCCCCTGGACAACAACAGCCCCCTACTGGTCCCCCCTGGATAGCAGCCCCCCCTACTGGACCCCCCTGGATAGAAGCCCCCCCCACTACTGGACCCCCCTGGACAGCAGCCCCCCCCACTCCTGGACCCCCCTGGACAGCAGCCCCCCCTGCTGGACCCCCCTGGACAGCAACCCCCATACTGGACCCCCTTGCACCACCCCTGCTAGACACCCCCTTGCAACCCCTGAACATCAGCCACCCCCCACATCCATTTCACCCCTTACACACACCCCCTTGCACCCCCCTTGCACCCCCCTTGCCCCCCCTTGCCCCCCCCCTACTGGACCCCCCTGGACAGCATCCCCCCACCCCCTGCTGGACCCCCCTGGATAGCAGCCCCAACCCCGTGGATAACATCCCCCCCCACTGGACCCCCCTGGACAACCCCCCCTACTAGACCCCCACAGACAGCCCCCCTGATAGACCCCCCTGGACAGTAGCCCCTCCCCCTGCTCGACCCCCCTTGCACCACCCCTGCTGGACACCCCCCCTGCACCCCTGCTAGACACCCCCTTGCACCCCCCTGGATAGTAGCCACCCCCACATCCCTTGCACCCCTTGCACACACCCCTTGCACCCCCTTGCACACCCCTTGCCCCCTGCTGGACCCCCTGGACAGAATCCCCCCCACCCCTTGCTAGACCCCCCCTAGACAGTAGCCCTAGCCCCCCTGGACAACCCCCCCCCCCAAGGACCCCCTGGACAGCTCCCCCCTACTGGACCCCCTGGATAGCAGCCCCCCTTGCTGGACCCCCTGGATAGCAGCCCCCCTGCTGGACCCCATGGATAGAAGCCCCCCCTGCTGGACCCCCCTGGACAGCCCCCCTGCTGGACATCAGCCCCCCTTACACATCCCTTGCACATATCCTAAGGGATCCTTAGTTAAGCAGATTGACCAAGCAGGTGCACTTCAAGATTTTCCCTTAGATGTACCTACCAAATCATAACCTGTAGAGGCTACTTTACCTAGTCTTGAGAGAGTTGTTTCCCCAGTGCCTTCAGATTTTGTATCCATAGCATATTTATAATATTTCAGAGAAAGACTTCTTTTAGATTTTAGTGGAATTTTGAGTAATCAGGAACCTCCTATTGTTTCATCTACATCTAGTGCTCCACATCCCTTGGCTTTAGTTAATGCTGATTCGATCTAGTCTATAGTCAAATAGTATCTCCATGTTGTTATAGGTGATGTGCATTCATCTCATCAGGATTAATTGAGGCAGATTCTGTAGAATGGGTTTTCAAGGAATAGGTTGACCAGTTGAAAGCGATGACAACTCTACTCAAGCTATTCATGGAGGAGAAGATTTCTTTAGTAGTATGGAGAGATGAGGAAATATTATTATATACTTTTTCAATCTTATGAAGCCTTTCCTATATGTATCCAATACTCTAGTGGCTGCCGGCTGGAAGTCAAAAGTGCAACAGTAAAGTGGACTCCAAAGACCGCACTGCTACAGTGGTCAAAGTTGCTACAGTTCCCAAAAATTTGGACCAGGGGGCTTCGGCCCTCGGAGTAGGGGCGCGTTTCCCCCTACAACCCCCAACGAGATCACCGTGGAGCTCTACCTATGATAGTTGCAAGCCACAAGCATTCGTCCCAACCATATCCGGCTACAACAATCCAACAATCTCCCTTGTTGCATCCCTTGATGAGAAGGAGGTTAAGAGCACCCTTTTTTCTCTAAATATTGAAAGTGTGGCTGGTCCTGATGGGTTCACAAATTAATTCTTTATGTTCTACTGGGACATAGTTTGTAATGATATCCTTAACTCTATGAGAGAGATATTTAACCATGCCTCAATGCCCTATGGAATCAACTCCAATTTTATTGCCCTGATCCCAAAGAAGGGAAATGTTGTGGATGTGAAGGATTTCAAACCTATTGCTATTGGGAATACATTTCCAAAAATCATTAGAAAAATCATTTCTATGAGGTTAGGTCCCATTTCTCGTGGGTTTATCTCTTCAAATCAGCCCCCGGACAGCCCTTGGGTACCCCCCCTAGACAGCCCCCCTAGACACCCACCTGCACCCTGTCCCCTTCCCTACAGACCCCCTGAACCCCCCCAGACAGCCCTTGGCCACCCCCCCTAGACAAACCATCCTAAAAACCCCACCTGCACCCTCCCCCTGCCATGAAGACCCCCCGACACCCCCCAGACAACCCTTGGACACCCCACCCGCACCCTTCCCTACAGACCCCCCCGGACATCCCTTAGACACCCCTAGATAGCCCCTCCTAGACACCCCACCTGCACCCTCCCCCCTGCCCTATAGACCCCCCCCCCGACACCCCCCTAATAGCCCTTGGACACCCCACCTGGACAACCCCTCCTAGAAAATTCTATAGCTATCAGTACCTTCACTTCATTATGAAAGAATACTAAATGAACAATGCCTTGGAACTTTTCCAAGAATAGTCTTTGTCTGGATTAGTTTGAATAATAGAATTCCACCACTTATAACTCGTACCCTCTAGTAGGATGGTTACAAAAAATAACCTTAAGAGACTCATAAATCTAAAGCTGGATAAAAATATCCTCAACCTTCAATACCAAAACCAATTCATCCTAAGAATCTTGTTACCCGGGAATTATTGTGGGGATACTATCTTGATTCTGGGGTTCCTAGGTTTTCATTCAAGATCGATTTATTTAAGGATTTGGATTAGGTCAGGTGGGACTTCTTATGGGATGCTTTGGATTTGCTCAGCTTTTCGGCTAGGTTCTCGTCTTGGGTTAAAAGATGTGTCTCTACCCCAATGTTCTCATTGAACATTAATGACAGTTTACATGGCTACTTTTCAGGGAAAAGAGGTCTCAGGCAAGGGGATATGCTTTCACCTTTCCTTTTTGTGATTTTCATGGAGTTTTTCTCGTGCATCCTGGAATATAGGTGGCTAGGGGCTGGTGCGGTGGCTGGTGCGGGCTGGAGTGGCTGGTCCGGGCGGGAAGGCCGGCGGTAGGGGGATGGAAGGGGGATGGTGCGGGCTGGAATAGGTGGCAGGGGGCTGGTGTGGACTGGATTGCAGGTGGATGGGGACTGTTGGTCATGTGGAAGGGGTTGGTGCGGGCTGGGATGTAGGAGGTCGGGGGATGGTAAGGGTTGGAACCGGTGGCTGGGGCTATTTTGCAGGTGGTAGAGGGATGACATGAGTGTTTTATAGGAGGATGGGGGTGGTGGCTGGTGTGGTGGCTAGTGCGGGATGGATTGAAGGTGGCTGGGGGCTGGTGCGGGCTCGAATGCAGGTGGAAGGGGGATGGAATGCTCGTGGAAGGGGGTTGGTTACAGGTGCTGGGGGGATGGTGCAAGCTGATTTGAAGGTGGTAGGGGGGGCTGTTGCGGGCTAGAATGCTGGTGGCAGTGGGCTGAAATGAATGTGGAAGGGGGCTGGTGTGGGCTGGATGTGGTTGGAGCAGGGCCAAAGCATGGCATTACTGCGGCGTGACCGCGACGTGACCGCAATGTGACTGCGACGTGACCACGACGTGACCGCGACATGTTGACCCGGTCCAGCGACATCCACGGGGTAGCATCTTCCGGCCAGGAGCGAAGGGAGTGGGAGGAGGTGGGGAAACATTCTGGACTTCACCCCGCTGGCAGAAATTGGGATTAGTCAGTCTCAACATTGATCAAAAGACTCATGGAATACTATCATTGTGAGCTGCTGCAGGGTGTCATCTTGGAACAGGTCCAAATCCCTACATTATCGCGGCATGACCGCGGTGTGACCGCGACATGTTGGCCCGGTTCAGTGACATCTATGGGGAAACATCTTCCGGCCAAGAGCGAAGGGATCAGGAGGAGGCGGGGCAACATTTCGACCGTTTCCATGCCGACAGAAATTGTGATTAATCAGTCTCAATATTGACCACAAGAGTCATAGAATACTATCACTGTGAACTGTCGTGGGGTGTCATCCTGGATCAGGGCCAAATCATGGTATGACCGTGGTGTGACCGTGGCGTGACCGCGACGTGTTGGCCTGGTCTAGTGAAATCCACAAGGCAGCATCTTCCGGCCAGGAGCGAAGGGAGAAGGAGGAGACAGGGCAACATTCCGGTCATTGCCCCACCGGCAGAAATTGTGATTAGTCAGTCTCAACATTGATCACAAGACTCATGGAATAATATCATTGTGAACCACTGCGGGGTGTCATCCTGGAGCATGGCCAAATCACAGCATTACCGTGACGTGACCGCGGCGTGACCGTGGCGTGACCGCGACGTGACCGCGGCGTGATCGAGATGTTACCATGGCATGTTGGCCTGATCTAGTGACATCTGTGGGGCAGCATCATCAGGCCAGGAGTGAAGGGAGCGGGAGGAGGCAGGGCAACATTTCAACCGTTGCCTCGCCGGCAGAAATTGTGATTAGTCAGTCTCAACATTGATCACAAGACTCATGGAATACTATCACTGCGAAATGCAGTGTGGTGTCTTTCTGGAGGAGGGCCAAATCACAGCGTAACCGCAGCGAGACAACAGTGTGGCCGCAGCATGGCCGCGGCGTGAACGCAGCGTGACCGCGTCATGTTGGCCCGGTCCAGTGACATCCGCGGGGCAACATCTTCCGTCCAGGAGTGAAGGGAGCGGGAGGAGGCAGGGCAACATTCTGGTCGTCGCCCCGTCGACATAAATTGTGATTAGTCAGTCTCAACATTGATCACAAGACTCATGAAATACTATCACTCTGAACTGTCGTGGGGTGTTTTCCTGGAGCAGGGCCAAATCACGGTGTGACCACGGCATGAATGCAGCGTGACCGCGACGTGTTGGCCCGATCTAGCGACATCCGTCGGGCAACATCTTCCGGCCAGGAGCGAAGGGAGTGGGTGGAGGCGGGGAAACATTCTGGCCGTTGCCCCGCTGAAAGAAATTGTGATTAGTCAGTATTAATATTGATCACAAGACTCATGGAATACAATCACTGTGAACCGCCACGGGGTGTCGTCCTGGATCAGGGCCAAATCATGGCATTACCGCGGCGTGACCGTGGCTTGACCGTAGTGTGACTGCGGCGTGACCGCGGTGTGACCGAGGCATGACTGCGGCGTGACCGCAGTGTGACCATGGCATGACCCCAGCGTGTTGCCTCGGTCCAGCAACATCCACAGGGCAGCATCTTCCAGCCAAGAGTGAAGGGAGTGGGAGGAGGCGGGGCAACATTCTGGCCATCGCCCCGCCGGTAGAAATTGTGATTAGTCAGTCTCAACATTGATCACAAGACTAATGGAATACTATCACTATGAAATACTGCGGGGTGTCATCCTTGAGCAGGGCCAAATAATGGCATGACCGCAGTGTGACCGCAGCGTGACTGTGGTGTGACTGCGGCATGTTGGCCCCGTCCAGTGACATCCGCGGGGCAACATCTTCTGGCTAGGAGCAAAGGAAGTGGGAGGAGGCGAGGCAACATTCCGGTCGTCACCCCGCCGATAGAAATTGTGATTAGTCAGTATGAAAATTTATCACAAGACTCATGGAATACTATTATTGTGAACCGTCGTGGGGTGTCATCCTGGAGTAGGGACAAATCAACATTACCGCTGTGTGACCGCGGCTTGACTGCTGCGTGACTACGACGTGATCGCGGCATGACCGCGGCATGACCGTCGCATGACCGCGGCGTGACCACGGCGTGACCGTGGGGTGACCGCGGCATGACCGCAGCATGACCACGACATGTTGGCCCGGTCCAGCGACATCCGCGGGGCAGCATCTTCTGGCCAGGAGTGAAGGGAGCGGGAGGAGATGAGGCAACATTCCGACCATCGCCCCGCCGACAGATGATAGAACAGATCAACTATTTAATATGCTATAACAAGGGATTTCTAGAGAAGGTTGTAGCGAGCGGCACAATGACGCAATGTCTAAAGGGAAACAAAACGAAGGAAAAAAATCATACACCCTACACAAACCATTTACAAATTCATTCACTTTGACTAAACATGGAAATTTTATTTATAATACTCGAAGCGTGAAAAGGAAAGTGTCATGGTCAAGGCATATGCCTACTCGAGAAATGTCATTTGAGTTAAATGAGTATGATAAGCCAATTTATATTATTCAAAGAAAACAAAAACTAACTAGCCACAAAACAAACACCAACAAGAGGCATGTAAAAGACTCAAACCAAATCTAAACATGATACAAATAACTATCACTACTCTTTGGTTTAGAAGACAACGCACCTCCATTGGAGGGGTTTTATTATAAAATCATGGCATTGCTTTATCACACAATTAATTTAATTATATTTAACATTTATTTTAAAACCCATTCAGCACAAATAAAAAGAAATAATTAAGCAACTAGATCAACACAACTATCATTGTGAGTTTTCGCAGACAGAGCACCTCCATTGGAGGGGTTTTATTATAAAAACATGACTTTATTTATCAAATGAAACAATTATATTAAATAAAACTTATTCAAGATATTCAATTCAATATAATTAAGTAGAATTAAGAAAGAAGCTAAATTCAATTTAAAGCATTCTTGAATTAAAGTGGCTAGAAGAGGGATCCAACCTCAAGGTCAAACCAAACCATCCACTTCGGCTCTTAGAGATTTCTAACTAAAATTTGCTGCTTTCCCACTGGGTATACGCACCTTCACACACATGTAAGGACACCTAGCCCCTATGCACACACCCGCATGGCCATGAGCATGTGCAAGGGGATCCTTGCACATATGCTTATATGAATATACCAGTCTCCACTCACCTACGTATGCATTTATATATATATATATACATGGGCACACATAGCCCCATATGTGCATAATCACTGCCATGGTTGACTATACACATAACGGGGGAACCCACATACATATACTTTCTTACCTATGCACACGCATGCGAGTCACCCTTAACTTGGCTACTTGAAACCACCAAGCAGAGATCAACGCACTACACAAAGGATATTAGGAACATTAAAACACATAAAGGATGCTACATAACCTGTGAGAAACCAACCAACGACATTAAATCCTTACCTCGATTGGGAGAACCAAATCCACCCGAACCAACATGAAATGATCCAATGCCCTGCTGAAAACATAATATGGAGTCAAAAACACTGAAATCCCTAAATACATGAGGTACGAGACAAGTAGTAACCATATAATCTTACCTCGGATCAAAGTTGGTAGACTGAATCAATCTGAACCCCATTTTCCCCCCTTCGCAGAATATAATTACCCTTTTTCCACAGAAAGAAGTAAAAGACCTAAGTGGCCAATGCGATAAATAAAATAAAATAAAAACTAAACTAAAACATACCTGTCTCCTGTGACTATACACGTCACCGCCCAATATATAAGAACCACAATTCCCCATGGGTCAAATCATGTTCCTGCAAGAAAGGGGGAAATAGGTCCATGTTTTAAAATGATACTATCAAATAGTAAATTCCTATTAATTAAAAATTATTCTTCCTGTTAATGGTATAGAATTAGTTTGGCTCAAGTTTCAGGTTAATTTGGTTTTGTTCGATACAAGTTTTTATCCCACCTGATAATAAAAGTTCACTAGAGGGAACAATTTCTAATCAAATAGAATATATCATAAAAAAATAGATCCACACCTATAAATAAGGTTGAACATGATAAGAAATAATTTTTGATCATATAGTCTGTTGAGTTATAAAAGGATAAACCAAAGAAACGAAAAACATTGAGAGTTCTCTAATTGCTCAAGTGAATATGAAATTTTCAGACAATAATAAACATGTGAAAGAAGAGAAAACCATGTTTCCTCAACATAATTGTTTAGAATGTGATAAATAAGAAAGTGCAAAGAAAATCAAACACTTTTGAGCTACAAAGAAAATCAAACACTTTTGAGCTACAAAGAAAATCAAACACTTTTGAGCTACAAAGAAAAATGCTCCAGTGTTGAGAAAAAAGCCTAATAACTTAGAAGTTGATAAACCCACCTTATTACCATACTTGTTGATATAAAACAACACTCGAATAGAAATGTCACATAACACGCACTTCACATATATATATTTTTTTGAAGGAAAATAATTTTTTAAAATGAATCTTTCACATAGTGTTGTTATTCCATTGAAAAAATCAACATGGAGAAAATATGAGAATACATTCTTGTTAATATAATATCTAAAAAAGTTTCAACAAATTTCCCATGAGTTAATTCCATATTTATAGGGAAATTTTCATCTAGATAACACTTTATAATTTAATAAAATATTTATAGCATCCCGTCTTTTTATAACATAACTTTCATTTCATTACACGGAACTGAGGATCGTTAAGGTTTAGTGTCTTGGAAACAAGGAACATAATACATGAAAATAACATAAAACATTCTTCTTAAACACTTGAAGGCTTCTCCTTAAGTTCATCCTAGGTTCATTACTACATCTCATAACCTGGGGACATACATCAAAAGAAAGGGTGAGCAGAAGGCCCAGTAAGGGAAACAAGAGAAACATTTTACATGTGAACATGAGATACTTCAATAAGGACATGAAAAGAACTTTAAGGCATGAAAAAGAAATCATGAGATACATCATAATAAAAATAACATTTTTCATAACTTGAAGATGTGGCTGAAAAATTTAATATTGACAATCGTTTCGTTTCACCAAGGTCCATCCCCAAGGTGTCGTTAAAAATTACCAAGGTTATTCACCAAGGTGTCGTTAAAATGGTCATCTCTAGAGATTATGTCTTTACCCAATGCATTGGAGCGCTATCAGGGCGCACCCTTAAATTTGCATTTATTATCATGTGAGCCACATATATCATCATCAATCATTTCATAAACAACCCATATAGCATAAAAGAAATGGGTTTCATTTCATAATCATATCGTTTTAAAAACTGCTTTAATGACATGATCTTTATGTCACTTTAAACCCACGGAAAGGGAAAACAGGTTTCATGTATGTAAATCCCAGAATTTAAAATAGAACCTTTTGATATATATGTGAATACCCCTATAGAAATAAGATATTTGAGTATTCACTTAATAACATAAAATAATTTTTAGAAAAAGAGAGAGGCATTTTGAGACGAAAATTCAACAGCATAATGGCTACGTTACAGGGTTTTAGAAAACATTGAAAAGAGAGGGGACATGGGTCACCCACTCAAAAATGATACATAAAAAGTAGAGGGACCGAATAATAAGGATATATGAACATGGTAATGAAATTTGAAGGACATACCATTTGAAATGAAAAACATTGAAGGAAGACAAAAATTAGATTTCTCTTATGAAAATTCGGCAGCCTAACGGCGTCACTTAAAATTCAACAAAAATGAATTGAAAAGTTCAAATAGGGTCCCTCATCATATGAAAATAATAGTTCAGTATGATAGATATAGAGATCATACCCCAACATAATTAAAAAGGAACTTGAAAGACTTGACATGAAAATAGAACTTGAAAAATGAGAAGGGTGAAAGAATCCCTTAAAAATTCGACAGCCTAACGGCGTCACTTAAACTTTCATAAAACGAAATGATGAGAGTAAGAGGGGATCTCTCATCATATAGACATGAAAAGGGAAGTAAGAGGAATATGAAATAACATCCTCTCACATAAGAACATGGAGCATAAAAGGAATGACATAAAAGAGATTACATGAAAAGAAAGAGAGAGGTCGGATCCCTTACCTTAAAACGTGACTCTTGAAACTCAAAGTTTTGGACCTTGAGGGCTTGGGGGAACCTTGGGAGGACTCCTTGGGAGGTAAGGAGACCAGAACTTCGTTGGGGGGAGAGTTGGGAGTGAAAACTAAAGGAGGAAAGGGTGGGTATTTATAGGGAAAGTGAGGGGACAAGGCATTAATGGCCAAGGGACACCTCATTAGTGGTTTTGGCAAAACCATGGGCTTGCCCATGGTATTTGCCCATGGTATTGGCCACTTGGGACACCTCATACCTTATCTTACTATTCATAAGTCGACCATATTGATTACATACTTAATACATCATTTAATGATGTCATTAAACACCTGTAACTTAAAAACTATACTTTCACTATTCATCGAAAATTCAACTTTCTCAGAATAATCCCAAAATTTCACCTTAACCAAATATCAATGCTCTAATTACATTTATGAACTCCATTTTATAAAAATAATTTTCTAAATAATTTTAATTTAATTTTTAAATAAAAACACTATTCATCGAGAATTCATTTTTTCCAGAAAAAACCCCAAAAATTACCATAACATAATATCGATGCTCTGAGTTCAAAAATAAAGTCCTTTTTATAAAAATAATTTTCTAATTATTTTTAATGAAATTTTTAATTAAAAAACACTATTCATTTGAAAAAACTAATACTTGACTAATAATTTATGAAACCGTTATTTACCCATTTTATTGAATCACATTACTTAATCTAGGTGTCTAAATTATATTAAAACTTTCTTTGAGTGAAATTACTAATCCATTTGGTCACATTACTAATCCTAAGCGTAGAATCACTATTCATAATTTACTATTCATCAAAAATTAAGTTGATCTTATTAGACTCTAAATTCCTTACTGAACACTTTTGTAGAAGACCATTTTTTGAAAATCATTACACATCATTAATTATTTAGGGTTTACATAAATGTTTTAAAATATCCCTTTTTCAAAAATTCATCAATAAAATATATCCTAAAATTATCCGGACAAAATAAATTCCACAAACATCATTAAAGGAAGAGATCTCAATTTATTCACCCGAAAGGATTACACAAGGAAGCTAGGGTCTCGTCACATAGCCTCTTATAACACCGGCATAAGACCTAAGTGTAAGGTGTGCTATGATGAGAGAATCTGAGGGAGGCTCAAATAACATTGCCCTAGTAGTAATCTCTAATAACTTGAACTTCTCCCGTAGTCATTTCCGTTCAAGCTTGACACGCTGGAGTTCGGCTTGGGCTTGGTCCAAAGAAAAACCCACAGATGCTACCTCCTTCCCAAGCTCTGATAAGTGGGCTTCATAAGGGTCGAGTCTACTGGATGAAGCCATCGACTCCTCTTTCTGCATTAACCATTAACATCTTATTAAATCATTAAGAGTAAGTTAATATACTACTCAAAAAGATTGGGTCGTTACATTCTTCCCCCCTTAAGAAATTTGATCCCCGAAATTTATACTTGAGGCCTAGTCGAAAAGGTGAGGGTACTTTTGCTTCATTGTTTCCTCAGGCTCCCAAGTTGCTTCTTCATATTTATGATTCCTCCACAACACTTTCACAAGGTGGGTAGTCTTGTTTCGTAGGACCTTGTCTCTACGGTCCAAGATCTCCACTGGCTACTCCTCATAAGAGAGGTCATGTTCCAGTTGTACCACCTCTAGGTTCAGTACATGCGAAGGGTCGGGTATGTACTTCTTCAAGAGAGATACATGGAAGACATCATGAACTTGAGCTAGGTTCGGTGGAAGTGCTAGACGATAGGCCACTGCTTCTATGCAATCAAGGATTTCATAGGGGCCAATGTACCTTGGGCTGAGCTTCCCTTTCTTCCTAAACCGCATGACTCTCTTCCATGGAGAAATTCGAAGGAAGACTTTGTCACCAACACCAAACTCCAAGTCCCTTCGACAATTGTCAGCATAGCTCTTCTGCCGACTCTGAGCAGCCTTTATGTGTTGTTGGATGGCATTAACCTGTTCTGTCATCTCTTGCACAAGATCAGGCCCAAGAAGCTTTCTCTCACCAGTTTCATCCCAACAAGTGGGAGTTCTACATCGCTTTCCATATAGAGCTTCATAGGGTGCCATATGAATACTCGAATGGAAGCTGTTGTTATAGGAGAACTCAACTAATGGGAGGTGTTGATCCCATCCACCTTTAAAATCCATTGAGCATAATCTCAGCATTTCTTCGAGTGTCTGAATATTCCTTTCAGATTGGTCATCAGTTTGAGGATGATAGGCCGTACTAAAATTCAATTCAGTATTTAGAGCATGTTGAAGACTTATCTAGAATTTTGATGTGAATCTTGGGTCACGATCAGATACGATGGATAGTGGTACCCCATGCAGCCTTACCACTTCCTTCACGTATATCTTGGAAAGATGATCCAGAGAGAAATCTTCCCGAATAGAGATAAAATGGGCTGCCTTGGTGAGACGGTCCACAATAACCCATATCGAATTATTTCCTTTGGATGTTTTCGGGAGACCAGTTACAAAGTCCATAGTGATATTATCCCACTTCCATACTGGTATGGGTAGCGGTTGTAATACCCCCTTAGGAAGTTGTCGTTCTGCCTTTACTTGCTGACACACCAGGCACCTTGTAGTGTAATCAACAATCTCCCTCTTCATGTTATCCCACCAATAATGATCACGAAGGTCTCTATACATCTTAGTGCTTCCCGGATGTATAGAGAAAGTAGAGCTATGAGCTTCATCCATCAGTTCTTTCTTTATCTCCGGAATAGATGGAAGACATAGTCTTGTACGAAATTTCAATACACCTTCTTGATCAATATTGAAAACAGGGAACTTCCCATCTTTTACAGCCTCAAACTTCTCCTGCAGCAAAGGATATTCTTTTTGAGCCTTCTTGATCTTCTCTAGTAATGAAGGTTGAGAAATCATTTGGGATAGGGTTTATGATGTCCCTTTCCTTATAATTCCCATGTCCAGTTTTACTAGATCTTTAATCAAGGGATCTCCTAGGATCCTCATTGTTGCCAGAACAACAGGATCTTTCCTGCTTAACGCATCCACGACTTTGTTTGCTCTTCCAGGGTGATAATTAATTGAACAATCATAGTCTTTAATAAGCTCCAACCATATCCTTTGTCTCATGTTCAATTCTTTCTGTGTGAAAATATACTTTAGACTTTGGTGGTCAGTGTATATATCACATTTCTCCCCATAAAGATAGTGCCTCCATATTTTTAGAGAAAAAACAACTGCCGCTAGCTCTAGATCATGCGTAGGATAATTCTGCTCATGAATCTTCAACTGTCGAGATGCATAAGCAATTACCTTGTCATTTTTCATGAGGATGCACCCAATCCCTTTCAGAGATGCATCGCTAAAAATAACGAATCCTTCTCCGATAGAGGGTAGTGTTAACACAGGTGCAGTAACCAATCTCTTCTTCAGCTCTTGGAAACTTTCCTCACATTCCTTTGTCCAGATGAACTTAACCCCTTTTCGAGTCAACTTGGTTAGTGGATTAGAAAGCCGTGAAATTTTTTTCACAAACCTCCTATAATATCCCGCTAAACCAAGGAAACTATGAATCTCAGTTACTGTTGTGGGTTGAGGCCACTCCTCCACAACCATTGTCTTTGCAGGGTCAACTGAGATTCCTTTATTGGTTACAATGTGCCCCAAGAAAGCCACTTGTTGTAACCAAAACTCACACTTGCTGAACTTCCCAAAGAGCCTCTCCTTCCGCAGAGTTTTCAATATAACCCTTAGATGATCTTCATGCTCCTCACGATTTTTTTAATATATCAAAATATCATCAATAAAAACTACCACAAAGTTATCAAGGTAGTCCTTAAAGACTCTATTCATCAAATCCATGAAAATAGCAGGAGCATTAGTCAAGCCGAAGGGCATAACAGTAAAATCATAATGCCCATATCTTGATCAGAAGGCAGTCTTTGGAATATCTTCCTTCTTCACCCTCAGTTGATGATAACCAGATCTAAGGTCAATATTAGAGAAGAATTGAGCCCCACGAAGTTGGTCAAATAAATAATCAATTCTTGGAAGAGGATATCTGTTCTTCACTGTGATCCTGTTCAGTTCTCTATAATCAATGCATAGCCGCATTGATCCATCCTTCTTCTTCACAAAGAGAACTGGTGCTCCCTAAGGAGACACACTCGTTCGGATAAACCCCTTCTCCAACAAGTCTTGGAGTTGTTTCTTTAACTCTTCTAGCTCCACATTTTCCATTCTATACGGAGTCTTTGATATCGGTTGAGACCCAGGTACGAGTTCAATGGATAACTCTACCTATCTTTCTGGGGGAGGTCTAGGTAACTCCTCAGGAAATACATCCATGTATTCTTGAACAATCGGAACATCTTCTATTTGTATGCTCCCTTTTACTTCTTCATCATCACCGATTAACTCCATAAAGAAAGCTATATGAGGTGCTTCTAGATAGGGATCACTTCGGGATATCTCTCCTCGGAAGATAACTGTAGGTCGTTCATTCAAGACTACTGAGATTTACTTACTTCTGCATTTGATCTTAGCATTATACTTTGAGAGCCATTCCATCCCTAGTATAATGTCAAATTCCATCATGGGAATGACTACTAGATTTGCGATAATATTATGCTCACCAAAGTAAACACTAGAGTCTCTAAATACTGTTGATACAAGGATAATCCCACTTGGAGTCTTAACTGACAACTCTACCTCTAGCAGTTCGGGGATTGATTCTATATTCCTTGAAAACTTGGAGGAAATAAAGGAATGCGTAGAACCAGAATCAAATAAATTACTTGCTAGTTTTGAGAGGACAACAAGAGTACCTGCTATCACATCGTTCGGAACTTCAACTTCAGTTGTTGTGATAGCTAAAGCATGACCTTTCTCCCTTGGCCTTTGCTGAGGTTGATGGTGATTCCCCTCCACCGCCCTCGGATTTGGACATTGGTTAGAAAAGTGCCCAAGCTGTCCACACTTGAAGCATGTGACTTCGGGTAGGGCTGGAACCATCTTTCCTCTGTCGTTAGTGTTGGGAAGCTGAGGCTTCACCTCACTATGACAATTCCGAGCAATATGGCCTCCTCTTCCACACTTGTAGCACTTGACACTTTCGTTCAAGCAGTTCCCCATATGATTCTTCCCACATTTATTGCATGTGGTAAGTTGCATTTGCTTTCCACCTCTTCCCTAATCAAAAGACTTCCCTAAACTGGGCTCCAACGATCTCTTCTTTTCATTTGGTTTATGAGACCACTGTGTCTCACCAAACCCAGCTCGACTTTCATAGCACTTCGAACTATTTCTTCATAGCTATCATAGTCCCTGTTGGCTAGATTCTTCCGTAGATGAGGTCGTAGTCCACCAAAGAATCTATCAACCTTACCATTAGGGTCCATGACAAAGCTTGAGGTATAACGGGAAAGCCTTGTGAAGTTCATCTCATAGCTTCCGATAGATTCGTTCTCCTTCTGCTTCAGCTCGAGAAACTCTTTCTCCATTCTCGTTCTCATGGAATGAGGGAAATACTTGTTAAAGAAAATTCCCCAAAATTCTTCCCACTCCATAGTTTCCATCTCTCCTCATGGCTTTGTGTTTTTGATCAGTGACCACCACTGATCAGCTTCTCCCTCTAGGCGGTAAACAGCAAGGGTGACTTTTTCTTGTTCCGAACAATGAAGTACAGAAAAGATCTTTTCAATGGAGCTTATCCATTGTTCCGCAACCAATGGGTCAGTAGATCCACTGAATGTTGGCGGTCGTTGACGCATGAAGGACTCAACAGAGTGTTGTTCCCTTCATGGTGAGGTCGTCCTCTCAGCTTGATTCAAGTTATTACTCATAACTTGAGTCAGTTGGTTCATCATTCGCATGAATGTTTCCATTCCGGCTTCCATCGGAGGGCCATCAGCACATGGTGCATTACGGTCACCATCGGCACAGTTCCTCCTATTGCCCGACATTTTCTAAGAGAATAAAACCTTAGTAAGAAACTTATTTCATTTATGAATCTTTTAACTAAGACTTCATGCTTAGACAATTACACTTTTCTATAATTCCTTCATAATGATTCATAAAAAGCTTGTGATTAACCAAACATATCCCCCAGGAGTGTCTTAACCAAGAGTGCAGCAAGGCCCGTTATCGTGCACCAGTTCCCGTTCGAGTCTAGCTCAAAGCGGTGTTTTCGGGTTTTACCCCTATGTACATCTGTGCCAGAGCCTCCTCTACCCGCTCGTATCCAGACAGGGATGTATTTGTTTGATAAACCACTTACTCAATACTTACCAAAATACCAGGAAGTTTTCCTATATTTAAACTTTTCTATAGGGTTATTCCTAAAGTTTTTATATCCTAATTTCTACAAATAACTAAACCATCCTTTGATACCAACTATAGCATCCCGTCTTTTTATAACATAACTTTCATTTCATTACACGGAACTGAGGATCGTTAAGGTTTAGTGTCTTGGAAACAAGGAACATAATACATGAAAATAACATAAAACATTCTTCTTAAACACTTGAAGGCTTCTCCTTAAGTTCATCCTAGGTTCATTACTGCATCTCATAACCTGGGGACATACATCAAAAGAAAGGGTGAGCAGAAGGCCCAGTAAGGGAAACAAGAGAAACATTTTACATGTGAACATGAAATACTTCAATAAGGACATGAAAAGAACTTTAAGGCATGAAAAAGAAATCATGAGATACATCATAATAAAAATAAAATTTTTCATAACTTGAATATGTGGATGCAACATTTAATATTGACAATCGTTTCATTTCACCAAGGTCTATCCCCAAGGTGTCATTAAAAATTACCAAGGTTATTCACCAAGGCGTCGTTAAAATGGTCATCTCTAGAGATTACGTCTTTACCCAATGCATTGGAGCGCTATCAGGGTGCACCCTTAAATTTTCCTTTATTATCATGTGAGCCACATATATCATCATCAATAATTTCATAAACAACCCATATAGCATAAAAGAAATGGGTTTCATTTCATAATCATAACGTTTTAAAAACTGCTTTAATGACATGATCTTTATGTCACTTTAAACCCACGGAAAGGGAAAGCGGGTTTCATGTATGTAAATACCATAATTTAAAATAGAACATTTTGATATATATGTGAATACCCCTATATAAATAAGATCTTTGAGTATTCACTTAATAACATAAAATAATTTTGAGAAAAAGAGAGAGGCATTTTGAGACGAAAATTCTGCAGCATAACGGCTACGTTACAGGGTTTTAGAAAACATTGAAAAGAGAGGGGACATGGGTCACCCACTCAAAAAAGATACATAAATAGTAGAGGGACAGAATAATAAGGATATATGAACATGGTAATGAAATTTTAAGTACATACCATTTGAAATGAAAAACATTGAAGGAAGACAAAAATTAGATTTCTCTTATGAAAATTCGGCAGCCTAACGGCGTCACTTAAAATTCAACAAAAATGAATTGAAAATTTCAAATAGGGTCCCTCATAATATGAACATAAGAGTTATGTATGATAGAAATAGAGATCATACCCCAACATAATTAAAAAGGAACTTGAAATACTTGACATGAAAATAGAACTTGAAAAATGAGAAGGGTGAAAGAATCCCTTAAAAATTCGGCAGCCTAACGGCGTCACTTAAACTTTCATAAAACGAAATGATGAGAGTAAGAGGGGATCTCTCATAATATAGACATGAAAAGGGCAGTAAGAGGAATATGAAAGAACATACTCTCACATAAGAACATGGAGCATAAAAGGAATGACATAAAAGAGATTACATGAAAAGAAAGAGAGAGGTCGGATCCCTTACCTTAAAACGTGACTCTTGAAACTCAAAGTTTTGGACCTTGAGGGCTTGGGGGCACCTTGGGAGGACTCCTTGGGAGGTAAGGAGACCAGAACTTCGTTGGGGGGAGAGTTGGGAGTGAAAACTAAAGGAGGAAAGGGTGGGTATTTATAGGGAAAGTGAGGGGACAAGGCATTAATGGCCAAGGGATTCCTCATTAGTGGTTTTGGAAAAACCATGGGCTTTCCCATGGTATTTTCCCATGGTACTGGCCACTTGGGACACCTAATAACTTATCTTACTATTCATAAGTCGACCATATTGATTACATAATTAATACATCATTTAATGATGTCATTAAACACCCGTAACTTAAAAACTATACTTTCACTATTCATCAAAAATTCAACTTTCTCAGAATAATCCCAAAATTTCACCTTAACCAAATATCGATGCTCTAATTACATTTATGAACTACATTTTATAAAAATATTTTTCTAAATAATTTTAATTTAATTTTTAAATAAAAACACTATTCATCGAGAATTCATTTTTTCCCGAAAAAACCCCAAAAATTACCATAACATAATATCGATGCTCTGAGTTCAAAAATAAAGTCCTTTTTATAAAAATAATTTTCTAATTATTTTTAATTAAATTTTTAATTAAAAAACACTATTCATTTGAAAAAACTAATACTTGACTAATAATTTATGAAACCGTTATTTACCCATTTTATTGAATCACATTACTTAATCTAGGTGTCTAAATTATATTAAAAATTTCTTTGAGTGAAATTACTAATCCATTTGGTCACATTACTAATCCTAAGCGTAAAATCACTATTCATAATTTACTATTCATCAAAAATTAAGTTGATCTTATTAGACTCCAAATTCCTTACTGAACACTTTTGTAGAAGACCATTTTTTGAAAATCATTACACATCATTAATTATTTAGGGTTTACATAAATGTTTTAAAATATCCCTTTTTCAAAAATTCATCAATAAAATATATCCTAAAATTATTCGGACAAAAGAAATTCCACAAACATCACTAAAAGAATATATCTCAATTTATTCACCCGAAAGGATTACACAAGGAAGCTAGGGTCTCGTCACATAGCCTCTTATAACACCAGCATATGACCTAAGTGTAAGGTGTGCTATGGTGAGAGAATCTGAGGGAGGCTCAGATAACATTTCCCTAGTAGTAATCTCTACTAACTTGAACTTCTCCCGTAGGCGTTTCCGTTCAAGCTTGACACGCTGGAGTTCGGCTTGGGCTTGGTCCAAAGCGAAGCCCACAGATGCTACCTCCTTCCCAAGCTCTGATAAGTGGGCTTCATAAGGGTCGAGTCTGCTGGATGAATCCATCGACTCCTCTTTCTGCATTAACCATTAACATCTTATTAAATCATTAAGAGTAAGTTAATATACTACTCAAAAATATTGGGTCGTTACAATATGGTTACCCATTCACCCTGCCCCCTGCCCCGCTCCACCCTGCCCCCTGCCCCCTTCCCCCTCTGCCCACCCCCTGCCCCTACCCCCTGCCCCCTACTCTGTAGACTGCCCCGCCTACCCCCTTCCCCCCTCTACCCTCCCCCTGCCCCTGCCCCTGCCCCTGCCCCCTGCCCCCTGCCCCTACCCCCCTCCACCCTGCCCCCAGCCCCCAGCCCCCCTCCACCCCAGCCCCAGCCCCCTGCCCCCAGCCCCTACCCCCTGCCCCCTCCACCCACCCCCCTAGCCCGCACATCCCCCCTACACCCCCTTCACCCCTAGCCTGCACCATCCCCCCTAGCCTGCACTAGCCCGTGGTGTCACGACATTTGTCATTTCATTATTATAACTAAACATATTACTATTAATTTATAGATAAGTGAGACTCCTCACGTTTTTCTCCCTATGCATGCTATGAAAGAAAAGTGAATTTAGATCCCCATCCTTCATCCAACTAATATTAAATTTATTATGAGAAAGGTTCTCTTTTAGAGTCAGGATAATATCAATTTTGGATATGGATTTTATCTCTTCTTGAGAGGGCACATCCCGAGGCATGTTTTTTTGTTGGGAAATAATCAGATGAGATTAAGACTCCTTAATGTCACTATCAAGATTAAAAAGGGATGCTTTACTATATTCTTTCAGTTTGAACTTTAAAATCTTTATCTTGCAAGTTAGAATATGTATAGGACTTCCCACAAAATCAATCTTCAAGGAATCCAAAATGATTTATCTATAACCTAGCACAACAATCCAAGAATTGTTAAACTTGAAAGGAATTGGGGTTGACCTTGATCTATTAATAAAAAATTAAATTGATAGAGGACTATGATCAGAATGCAATCTTGGAAGGGTGAGTCCAGATATCTCAACTGCACTATTCCTTTCATCCAATTACACAAAGCACCTATCCAATATACTTTCCAGCCTCCCCTTTTAAGTATATCGACTCCATGTTTAATCAACTCCAGATATGGAAACTTTGGCCAAGCCAAATTTATCAATACAAGAAAAAAATTCACTAGATGAGATTTTATAAAAATTACTACTAGTTTTTTAATCAGGCCTCAAAATAGAATTAATGTCACCAAGAAAAATCCAACTCCTAGAAATATTCTTTGAGATGGATTCCAGATTTATTCAAAGATATCTTCATCTTATATATAAATTGAATGCATAGACAAAAGTCCCAGAAATAGTAGTGTTACCAATGAAATAAGAGATGGTCACTGACTGATGATCATTATGGAAGGAATTGATAGTGACACTATCATTATTAAGAACCAACAAGGACTATGTGGAAGCATCAAATTGATAATTAGAAAAAAATGAGTAATAGAAAGATTTATATTTGAATTCCATCAAATTATCAAACTTCAATCTTGGCTTGGTAAGACTAATCAGTATAGGTTTTTTGTTCACAATAATGTGGCTAAGGGTTTTAACCATGGGAGAGTTCCCAAGACCTTAGAAGTTCTAAAAGATGACCTTCATAACCTATCATACCATATCCTAGTACCAGGCCTATCATAACATTGTGTCCTTCCTTTATCAAAACCAACAGTTTCCATAACGTCTTCACCCATATCATCTATTGCATCAGTAGATGAGGGGTCACACAGGTCCTGTTCGGATGGGGAAAAATCCTTCTCATCTCCCATATAGGGTTCGGTACTGAGGGAATTGAACCAGTTAGCTAATTAAATAGGGGTAAAAATAAGGCTTCTAAGTAGTTTCCTCGTTGAAATATTGGATGAAGAAACTATTGATAAATCACTAGTGTGCTAATAACCATATGTTTAAAATCCTGTAAGATAATTATCCTACTCAGTAGAGAATTAATTAACTCCAAAGGAACCAGAAACTAAGGCAATTATCTAGATAGGATCCTGCTCAAAATCTAGATTAGGACAAGAATAATCAGCTTGCTCTATAAGTAAAGTAGGTGATGGTTCCTCATCATAGACAACACATGAAGCCTTCCCTGGTGGTAAAAAATGACCTTCTCAATCTCCATAACATTTAAATCCATATTTGGTACTGAAGTATTGGCCTTCTCTATTTCCATATCATTGGCACCTTCACTGGTAGTGAAACAATGACTTGATCGGGTTCCATAACAATGATATCCTTAACTGGTACTGAAGCATTGGCCAACTTAGGTTCCATCTCATCGGAATACTTCACAAGTGCTGAAGTAGTGGCATGTTCGGGTTCTAGAATGACACCCTACATAAGATATGAAGTAGTGAGCTACTCAGTGGAAAAAACACCTTGACTAGAGACCATGACATTAGTATCATTAGTAGCATGGATATGACTGGACTCATCAATAGTATGGACAACAACAACATAATTAGAGGAATTCCTACATTAGTTCTCTTAGCAACATCCAGGATAGGATCACCCTTGTATCCACCCCCATGAGAAGGGGCCTCCATAGATGTGTCATGACCAGAGCGTGGGACCAAACCCTTATCATTATTTTTCCTACTGCTGGCATCATCATGTACCCTAATCTTTCAATGATTACATAGTTTTTTTTATTGCAATCAGAGTCCATATGCCCAAAAAATTACAATTTTCATAGAATTCTAGCTTCCTCTCAAGAAAAATATCAAGATTAATATCCTCATATCTGGTGGTTAGAACCACTTCTTTAACAAGGGTGGATGCCATATCAACCTCAACAAGAATCCATACATAATGCCCAAAAGATGGATTGTCCATACACCTATCCATAAGGACTCTAAATCAACCATAGGGTTTAAATATTTCACAATATTCACAACATGCACATAATAAAACCTTCAAATTTAGAGAAAGAATCATCACTTAGAAAAAATAATAAACTGGTAATACATGTAAAAACACTACATTAGTTAATCCTTCCATCCACTTAAAGGAAAAATAAAATATGCTAGTTGCACAAATGCAAAAAATAATAGAGAATAAGAATCCCATACCTGGAAGTAAGCTTCAAATCAAACTAAACCAAAAATAGGGGGATATATGAACAATTGTCACTGCCTCAAAATGCTACAGAAAATAAAGTAAGAATGGGGGATGTGAAAATGCCTAGAATCATGAGCAGGAAGGATTTTTGTAGAATAAGGAGACTATCAAAGTTCAAGAATGAATTTCACTTGGAAATGCTTGAGAGGTGAGATGTTACCACGGAGGTGACTAGTTTTCCTCATTCGGTGGTAGCAACGAGTAGTGTCGCGAGGGGGATGAGGATTGGCCAGCGTCGTGAAGGCCATCTGGGAACTGCCGGGGGATGAGGATTGGGGAGAGGAGAGGTCACCAAGGAAATTAGAGAAGAAGGGTCGCTGCCGATAGGAGAGGTCGCTGCCGAGAGCAGAGGTCGCCACCGAGAGAGGAGAAGTCGCGAGGGTGGAGGAGGGCGGCCAAGAGGAGAAGTCGCGCCGAGAAGAGAGGGCTGCTGAGAGAGAAGAGGTTTCAGGTATAAGGTGGGTCATGAGGGGTCGGGGGAGGAGAGGAATCATAGATAGTGGGGAGGAGGAGCCCAATAGATAGTAGAAAAAAAAACATAGATACGAATTTTTTTAATCGTGGCTATAAACAATGATTTAGAAACAATTTTAATAGAAGTGTGGATATAATAAACTAATCTATAGACACAAAATTATAAAACCGTGGCTATAGGTCCATGGATATAGCCTTGTTTTATCATGGGTTGAAGATAATGATAGACTATATGAGGATTTTAATCCTGTTGATAATCCTTCAATACTTAAGGATGTATCTGATCTTGGTTTAGAATCTGACGAGATTTTAGAATATTCATATGAATAAATGGAAGATGTTGTTTCAATAACTGAATAAGAAAAAGATGCTGATGAAGGTGCATCAATTATGGAAGAATCTCATGAACCTTTTCAAACAGTTCCCTCTAGAGAATATTCTCTCTCTAAAGGTGATGAAGATTCTAGAAAAGAAAGTGAAGATTCTAATAAGAGTAAAGATGTAGAAGAATAAAATGCTACTATAGAAGAGCATGTTTCTATTGAGAAATAAATAGAGGAAGAATCTATAGAAACAGAAGTGATTTTATATACTAAAGAAAGAATAGAGCAAGATTTTCAATTATATAGAGATGTGGCTGAATCTGATAGAGTAGAGGGTGTGAAAACTAGTCAAGAGGTTGAGTCTCTTAGTTATACAAGAGATGCATCTATTGAGGGGGAGAAAAACCCCAGATTGGAAATGATTGAAGTGACAAACCACAGGGATTCAAGTTCTATGGATACCTGGTATAGGTTTCCAAGGTATTTTGATGTTGATGAGTCTCAAGAAGCCTTAGTGAAGGTGTTGGATCTTTCAACCATGTTTCAGTTGAAACCAGTCTCTAAAGTTGTGTTTTCTAAGGAAGAAATATCTGCTTTGGAGCTAGAACCTATTTTAGTTATTGCTCCTAAACCTGCTCAAGAAACTCTTATTTATGGAAGTTGTGATGATTTGAAGATAATATGTTGTTTGGTTTTGAGAAGCTCATAAAGTCTCAACCTGCCCCTGTAACCAATCTCAGTGAAAGAGATGTTGAATTGCTTCTGGAGAAAATCATATAGAAAATCCAATCCAAGATGCTTCATGAAATTTAGAAAGTCCGGATTGAGAATAGACTGTTGAGTGATGAGGTGAAACCTTTAAAATATATGGTTTAGGAAATGAGGAAATACTTGAAAGTTGCTCAAGCCCCTGTTGCTCATCTTAGTGAGGATGATACTGATAATATCCCAATGAAGGTTGTATCTACGATTCAACCTAACTTTATTACTGTGCATGAAAAGGTGGTTGAGAAAAACAAAAAATTAGAAAATGAGATATGTGAGCTTGTCTTGGGAATAAATAATCTGACCATTGAGTATAAAGGATGTTTATAGACTGTTCTAAATCAGTTTAAAGATATTACATCAGTTGTTTCTAGTCCTTATACTTCTGCTCATACATCTCATCCCTTGGACATTGAAATGATTAGATCAGTATTTAGAGAAGAACTTCAGTCTATGTTGAGTGGTACTGATCAGGATAGTTTCTCTACAATCATTAAGAACAATGACCATGTGCTTGACCTGGTAATAATTTACTAAAAAATTTCCACTGATGATCAAGAAGAAATATCTAAGAAAGTGGATTACTAATTCAAGAGGATATATTCTAAGCATGAGTTGACCAATCATTTCAAGTATCTTGTTGAGAATTTAAAGCTGCCTCCTGTAACTCAAGCTTTGAAAGATCAAGTTCAGAAACTAAAGGACTTCACACCTACTCTGAAAAAATTCATGAAAAATAAAGATGAATTTGAAAAGGCCATGGAGTATGGTTGTGAAATCATTAAGGATTTAATAAACTTGTTGAATCCTTATCTTCATGTTCAGATCACAACCATCGTGACTCCTACAATGCCTTCTTTGAGGACTAGTCTACCTCCTTCCACCTATCCTTCTAATTCCACTTCATTTTCCCCTACTACGATGTTTTTTTCTCAGGCTCTGAGCCAAATCATACCTGTTATTATTGAACAACCTTTGCCTCGGTCTTCCACTAGACCAACCCTTTCCCCTTATAACATTGAAGGAATTCCATTACCTTCTCTTACTACTGCTTCTACCACCTCCACTTTTTCACCTCTTTCTTCTACTCCTATTGTCTATGACAAGGATAAATTGAAGGCTGTAGAATCTAAAGAGAAGTGAAGGGTTATTTTTGATAGGGATGTGATGCATTCTATTTTTTTATTGTACCTAAACTTTGTTTGTATATTCAATGAAAATTTATCTCTCTTTTTTTATTCACTTGTTGGTTTCATTTAGTGTTTGTTTTTTCATTTCTCTTATTCTCTTTTTGATAATCCCAAAAGGGGGAGAAATAAGAACTAGCTTTTAGGCATTTATGGGAAAAGAACCTTTATGGGAGAAGAAATATATTTATACTCTTTTTAAATATATGCTCTCATACCTTGATATGATAAGAAATCTATTTATTCCTTTCTAAAATGTATGGCTTATAAATGACATGATTTGTGATCATTAAAAAGGGAGATATTGTTGGACTTCTCTTGCTTTAATGCTCACAAATCATGAAAATCATGAAAATCATGCAAATCATGAAAATCATGAAAATCATGAAAATCATGTTCAAGACTTATAAATCATGTTTACTCATGTTCTATTATGTTTTATTATGATTATGTTTAACATTAATTCATTCTGTGAGTATTAATTCTTAAGACAGATGGCAGATATTTGACAAATTATGCGACACCGTTTCTCTACCCAAATGGTCTCACTGTTTAGTCTGAAAATTGGAAAAGTACATGACAATGTTTACCTAACATCATAACCATGCTACCGGTTCTATAATTTTAATAGGAATTGACACCATAATCATGCTACTGGTTCCATAATTTTCAAAGGACCAAACACTATAACCGTGCTACCAGTTCCATAATTTTCGAAGGACTATACACTATTCTCATAACACTGGTTCTATGAAACTGTAACAAGACACCATTAATAAGTTTGAAAAGGGAAAATATACCTTTCCTATGACACCATAACAATACACCGTAACAAGACATAGTCCCAAGTCACTTCTTATGACTCACTATGACTGTGTCACTGCTTCTAACTAACCGTGACTATGGCACTACTTCTGACTCACTGTGATTGTGTCACCATTCCTGTGTCACCACCAATTTTGACACTGTTACTTAATATTTTTTCTGTCTTTCTCAATTAAATTTAAAATTTGATTCTAACGATCATATTTGAGTCATTTAATGACACTAAAATAATTAGTGTTTTCTTTTGTAGACATGACACCTGACAGTATGAGGTACGAGGTGCGAAGATCGTGCTCCTTATCATCCATAATACAAGCACCCAATATAAAAATAGAAGGCGGAGCATGAGCTGAAAGAGTTGAAGTGATGATTGAAAGAGACGTTAGAGTGAACATACATGCATGAAAGAACATGCAAAATAACACACAAAGAACTCTCATTTTCTAATAGCTGTATTGAGGTGGATCAAAACATCTAACATCCTTGAAACAACAACACAAATAATAGAAGAAGAGCAACTCACTGAATTGAAAAGAAGAATAAAAAACTCACAGTGCTCTGTTTTTGAGACTGGTTTTAGAAGAGGACCCAAATATCATTTATGCTACATCATAGAAGTACAGAGCTACATAGAACAAAAATCAAATCATTTACAATCCCTTCTTATCATATTCTACTATGTTGTGTACTATTTTATTAATCTTTCAAGCAGTGTGTTTGTCTTTACTTAAAATACACACTATCTCCTGCACCGAACTGGAGGATATAATATATACTCATACTAATATCTTTTTACACCTTGTTTCACCCACATATAACTATAGAAAAGGTCCTGTGTGACCCAGATGTTATATTTCCCATGTAGAACTATGGTTGAGGTCTTGTGACCTAGACAGTCTTGTGTACTGTTGTGTTAACCCCAATCCAGGATGTGGATCAAATCTTTATATATTTTTCTTGGTGGTAGGTGATCACCAGGTGGAGTGGATTAGGTCTCAGATTGAGACTGAACCACTTATTTTAATCTACCGTGTTTTTCAATTTAGTTTTTCTCTGTTTTAACTCATATTTTAGAAAAATAATTTTTACTTTGATAGTTAGTCTTGGATAGTGTTTATAACTATTTTGATTTAGTAAATTAGTTTAAAAAGATATTTAATTATTTTAGGTTGATATAACTGATAAGTAATCAATCTCTTGAGAAATTAATTGAATAGTCAAACTATTATAAATTTACTACTTTGAATAACTGGACTGTTTTGTTTTTAAATTTGGAGAACTTTAAATAAAGTTTTTAACATAAATTTTTATAGGAACTCAATTCACCCCCCTCTTTAGTGTCCTACTCCGACCAATAGTTTCATATCTTTATGTAAGTTTTTTGAGTTGAAGTTTCTACCTTTACGTATGGGTTGTTGTACCCTTACACATCCTTTGTTATACGAGGGTTACATTTACATGGGGGATTGGATACTCTTATATAGACTCAGGATTACCTTTACGTGAAAGTGGGTTGGAGAAGCTTACCTTTATGCGAGCTGGGGGCACCCTTATATTATTTAGGTTTGGGTGGAATACCCTTACGTTGTAGGTTCTAATACCTTTATGTAGAGGGTTGCGTTTTGTGCCACCCTTACTCAGTGGGTGGCATCCATTACACATCGGGCACAAACCCTTATGAAAATGTTTGAAATACCTTTATTCAGTGCTAGGTGGACCTTTACGTAAGTACATACATTTATGATTTGTTTCAACAACTTCTTCCTGAAGCTCCTCGACCAACCACATGTCTTGATGTTGTTTAAGTTTGTTCAAGGGTTTTATTCCTTTTATTTTAGATGCTTGATGTCCCTGCTTGTGTCGATAGAGATAGAATATAAATCTTACATAAGGTTGAATTTAGGTGAGAGATCAATAGATGGGAAGGATACAAACCATAGGTGAAGGCTTATTTGTGGACCTGTTGGTGATTGTACTCACGGTTGACTATGAGAAGCTAGTTATGATGTAGAGCTCAAGGCTTGTGAGTTCTAATAAGGATGATTTCAATGACGAAATATATTGGATGTATCTTCTACAGGTGAGTCTGAACCTAAGTAAGGGGGTTCCAACATAATATTTCTTCTTTTTCCTATTTATTATTCCCAGTTAATTTGTTGTTTCTTGTATCCTTTTTTTTGAGTATTTTTTAGGCGTTCCTTTGGTTTGATTATGTTATAGTTTTTTTATTTCTTTTATTTATTGTTTGTAACCTATCGTTTATTTATTCGCTTTATAATAATAAAGGGATGTGAGTGGTGTTATTTCTATGGAGTAGGACCAAAAGGTCCGAACCACATAAATATCCTGTGTTACTTTTCTTTCTAGTAGTTATCATTCTCGTTGTGGTGTTTTTTATACTACTTTTACCATCAATTTTTGATTATGTGTTGTTGTATTTATTTTCATTTTGATATGGGTTTTATTTGGATTTGGTACTATTTTGTTTTATTGTAGTCTAGGTTATGTGATAATGCCTCATTCCTTGGGAGATTTGTGTGTCTCCAGGACCACTCTCACATAACAATCCATTTCCGGGAATCGTGAATCGATATTTGAACTATCACCCTTAAGGAATCCTTCAAATGTGGTCATGACTTCCAGTCTACCTTAACCATTTATAGCTTTCTAATATGGAACACTAGGGGTGTTAGGGCACTAGAAAGTTTGAATTCATTTCCAAAGAGATAAATTCCTCCAAGGTGACTTTCTTGGCTATCTTGGAGCCAAAACACAAGGTGTCTGCAATCCAAACTCTATATGAAGATCTGGTTGCATGCCACCCTCAAAGAGGGGTGTACCTTCTCTTGATAGGATATTAATTAATTTCTTATGGACAAACATCTATTAGTTTTAGGCTACTCAGGTGTGTTTGATTTTAATGTGTTTTAAAAATATTTTATTGTTTACTCTATATTTTTAAAGGGAAAGTTTTTTGGGAATCCCATATTAGAAAGTGGGAGTTTAGGGGTCTTCCTTATTAATGGAAGTATCTTTATTACTATTTAAAATTAATATAAGGAAAATGGTATAATATTTCATGGGAAAGTGTACCAAATAATCTATGCGTGCATGAAAAGGCATAATGCGACACTTTGATGAAACACTTTGCACTTCAGGTATGTTCGGTGGGTCGACCCAGTTTGCTGAATGAGTATTATCTGGATCGTTGATCAGATCATGTGACATATAAAGGATGTAAAAATTTTATATCAAGTGTAATCTGAACCACTTATTCGACCGAGTGGGATCGAATGAACAAGATTAAATTTGGAAATAATATACCTTTATAGAAAAGGTATTATACCCATTTGAATGGGTAAGATGATTTATCTGAATGCATGCCTCTATGTTTATAAAATGGAGTATCCAGCAGATGATAAAAATTAATTCCAAGAAATCAATCCACTCATCCAATTCCTCTATTTACCTATATTACTCAAAGGACTTCAACAAGCATCAAAGACACATTGTTAGTGCACAACAACAAATATATTTTTAAATCTATCTTATTTCCTAAGATTCATGAAGTGATAATCTCCACAAAGTACTTATGTCAATTATCGAGCTACCATTTTATCATAAATAGGATTCATTATCAACCCATAATACTTCCATTTTGATAGGGATGAATCTAATCTTAAGAAGAGCAACATCGTAACGTGCCTCGGTGAGCTCCATCTACTACCATCCAAAGTAAAGGTAATTTACATTACCCACCAATAATATCCCCAGCAAGGTGATTGCTTCACATGATGCAATAATGAACAAGGTTAAAGGAGAATCCTATGTCACCTATATATATGTGTCTATAACATGAAATTGATTTCACAATTCCTTAAGATTGCAGTCAACTAGGTGACTTGGGTTCTTTGGGATCACTCTCCTTTGCTCATTAATTTAAAAAGTAACTCCTCACACAATGCTCCCTTTAATTTCTCCTAAATATGGATTTGGGAAAATGGATTCATGCGGGTGGTTTGTGACTTGTGGGTTTCCCCCATGAAAGATCAAACCTGGGTGGTTCTTCAAAATAAGATAAGGAGGTTGAAACCCATTATTTTTTATCAGGATACCTCCAAATTGGAACACAAAATTAACATTGAAGATCTCACCCAAGTGATTCAACAAATTGATAAGTGCCCATAAGATGTATGTGATGATGAAATTTTCACCGCCTTATCCCAAAATAAGCCCTTATTTTACTAAAACTATATCCAATGCATTGAACCATTTTGGATTAAGGTTACTATAACACCTCAATATTTTAAAAGAAGAAAATTATGTTTGATAGCGTATGTGACATGCAACACCAAGCATAGAAAAAAATATAATACCTTGAGACTTTATGATATATTTATTTTTTAAAATAAATTTAATATATTCAATAGATTTCATTACATACAAAACTAAGTTTATCTTTCATTACATGAAATGCTATGTTTAGCTTTCATTACACACAACACTCACTTTAGCTTGCATTACACACAATACTAAGTTTAAAAGAAATGTGAAATAATATTAAAATATTATTATTTAATATAATAGTTATAAACTAGATTTTAAATTGGAGGGTATGAATAGTACTAACTAAATTATGAAAAATATGGTTATTTATTGATTATTAATGAAATAAGAATCATTTAGAAGAAAAGAAATATTTTTTGAAAAATAGATTTTTTTTCTAAAAGATGGATCAATTGTGCTTTGCGTACTTAATTTAAAATTAATTTTTATCACTTTTAGAAAATTTATATGAAAAAATTAACTTCAATTTTGAAATATAAATATCAAAATTATCATAGGATTATTTTTTGATATTTTTCTGAGAATTTTTATTTTTTTGATGAATAGTGAAAATACTGAATTTTAATTGAAAGCTGCCTTTTCATTTAAATAATTTATAATGTTAAATTATATTTTTAATTAGTTTTAAAGTAAAATTAGATCAATTTTATATAAATTAATTCAATTTAGATCATTGGAATCATTTTAACATTGAATTTTGATATAAAATCATTGCAATCTTTTGAACATTTTCACTTTAAGAACCCACTTTCCCATCGCGTCTACGAGATTAATTTTAAATTAAAATTTATCACTTCTATGAGTTTAATTTGGAAAAATTTATTTCATATTTTTAATCATAATAATTGATATTATTCAATAAGGTCAACTTAATTTTTGACCAAAGTGATTAGTGAAAGAAATTAAAATTAATTATAGTGATCAAAGTAAAATGAGTTTTCTTAGTGGTTAAAATTAGAATATAATGTGTAAAAAATGACTTAAAACCTACCCAAAACCCATTTTATGACCATATTTAGACCTAATACCTTTTATTGTCCCTTTTTGTTCTTTATTGTATCCTTTTAGTATGTAAAAATGTGGGTTAACCTAACTTTCTTAAAAAAAATTACAAGTGTGCCACTCACCTCACTTATAAAAGGCTACCCCCTATCCTCTTATCTTAACACCTTAAAAACCAATTGGTTAGACCAAGACCTACCTAAATGACTTATAAAATTACCTAATTTAATACTATAAGCCATATTTTGGTCAAAAATACAAGCAATTAAGGCATTTGGTGCAAACCAAAAGGAGTTCCCTGAAGAAAAGGGAACGTTCTCAAACGAGTGTTTTTATTTTATTTATTCCTCCAACCCATTAAATTATTCTTATATAATAATGATATAATAACCTTAGTATCTTAAATATATTGATATATTGTTATGTTAAGTTTATGACCTATAACCACACACACACTTCCATCAAATAGGTTACAAAATCATCATTCGTGTGTACAACGAACTACCGCCTCACAAAACGATGTCATTCATTTTTCCATTACCGAATCTCATGGTTGGATATGATGATGGATATAAATTATATATATAATATTTATAACATAATTATACCACTATATCTATTATATCATATATACCCTTTTATGTTCCATTCTGTAAGGAATACGATAACGTCATTTCTGTGTACGGCAAACTACCACCTCACGAAGCGACATGATTCATTTTTAACTAACACATTACATTAAAGGTAATAAGGATAATGATAATGAATATATGTGATATGCATGAAATAATTATGATATTAATGACATATTTATCATTCTATAAATATAATATATCAAATTATTTCTTACCTTTTCACTCACCAAAAAAGTGATAACATTGTTCGTGGGTGTGTGGACTACCACCTCCTAGAAGTGATGTGACTCCTTTTATTTCATCACCACATAATAAGAATAATATATATTAGTATATATAATTATATCGTATATACAACCTACCATCTCCGTGATCATAACATTAGTTTATTTTTCATAACCATATTTCATGATTGATTTAAAAAGTATAATTGATGTATAAATATAATAATTATTTCATCATTATTATTTTTTATATGTTTAAATAATGACCTATTTGACCATAATAAACCTATCAAATTAGATTTTGACACATAATCTAAACATGGTAAAAACATCTGATATAAACTTAATTGATTATGTAATTATATAAAACTTTTTAATAAGTTAAATAAAAGTAATAATAAACTTGAAAAAGGTTCTCAAGAAAGTAAATAATTAAGATAAGTTTATTATTTAGGAAGATAAAGACACACGTGATGAATCAAACTCAAGGTAAGGGACTTCGTCTCAATTTCCTTTTGTTGAGACATATTTTTATGTTATTTACATTTATTCTTTTATAATGTGTATATAAATCCACTTTGACATGTTATATCATAAATTTATCTATTCTCATGATATTTAATGTTTTGTTTAATGTTATTATTTCATGGGGTTAGGAGTTTTTCCGAAGTTATAAGGGACTTTTCTTTTAGAAAAATCATCTTTTAAATTTTCCGTTCAAACTCTTCATGTTACATGTACATGTTTTTAAAATTATTTTATTAAAGTTCTAAATGGATATAAAAGATTTATAAATTTAATTTTATGCCACTTTTAATTTATTTCAATGGTTTTAAAAAAGGAATCATTTTTTTCATGTATTATACGGAATGTTTTTACAAACGACAAAAGGAATGTTCCACACAATGAAAATGAATATTCCACCACTATAACCATTATTTTATTTTTAGATTCCTTTGAAAGCTTTAATTTTTTATTTAAATAAAAAACCTCTTCCACTTTTTTGGATTTTTTGTTATTGAAAATTGGGTTTTTAAAGAAAGGGTATTTTTATCCAAAAGGATTTTTAATATGGGTTTAAATAAGCTTTTCAAAGGTCTTTATGATGAAAGTGTTTATTCATGATATGATACTTGATAATTAGTTGAAACGAGTGAGATTGATACAACTTATACGAAGGGTTGATCCCCATTATAGCTCATGGGTGAGCCCGATACAACTTATACAAAGGGATAATCCCCATTACAGCTCATGGGTGAGCCTGATATAGATTATATGGATGGTTGATCCCCATTATAGATCATAAAAAATGGGTGATCCTAATATAGATTATACAAAGGGTGAGGCCCATCATATCTCTTCAATGAATTGAGTAATGATTATATTAGAAGTCGTCCATATGGTTATTACAATTAAAAGGGTTTTGAAATGGTTTTATGGATATGACGATCTAAGTTATCGAAAAGGGTTTTTAATTTATTACTATGGGTTTTAAAGTATTTTTTTTGTGAAAAATGTGTGTGATTTTCATATGAAAATGTTTTATTTCATACTCTCAAATAACTTTGAAGATAAAGGTAAACATTATATGAATTTTCATGTCTTTACTGAACTAATGGTTTCCTTTCTTTTTATATCCCTTACCAAGTTTTTGCATTCATCCCAAGTTTTTAAAAAAAAATTCATAGGGTTTAAGTATGGTTAAGGGAAATTAAATTCAAGTTAAAATTCATATATATTTTCTACGAAAATAACTCATATATTATTTTAAAAGTTTTATATTATGGAAAAAATTGATACTAATTGGATGTGTCCACTTTGTATTTTATGGTTTTGTTATATATGAGTTATAACATAATTCTCTAAAATTCTAAAACAGAAAAGATACTCAAGTGAAAGAAAGTAATTTCTTGAATAAAACTCAAGATCGTGTAACGTTTAAGGATTAATACTTATATTTGGTATCAAAGGATGGTTTAGATAACTTCAGAGGCTGGGATAGTGTTAATAGCATGCCCTTGGAAGTTTTTACTTTATGGTTAAGTTGAAATGATATATAATTTTAATATTACCATGAAAATTCATCTAAACTAAGTCTGTTCAGAATGGTTTTACACATAGGAAATAAGAAATTTGTAGTGGGAAGGCACTGAGAGGAAAATATCCTTCCAATTCAATATCCCGATATGGTTGGAATTGGAATAGAATAGTTTATTGCTGTGATGGATCAATTGACACAAGTTATAAATAGTAGTTGTATCCATGATAGAGAGGAACCTGATCTACTATGAAGGAACATGTCTATAGTGAAATATTTGATGAGGCAACATCCTCCATCATTCAATAGATAATATGATCCTATTGTATCTGAAGGATAGATCAATGCTCTAGAAATGATATTTGAAGTCATATGATATTCAAAATGTCAAAAGGTAACTCTTTCCATTTTTTATATTGAAGGTGAAGCTGATCAATTCTGGTCTTCAGTTAAGAATACTAGGGATAAATATGATCTTGATTCCATGAAATAAGACACATTTAGAAATATTTTCCTTGATAAATATTTCCCTATGGTTTTTTGGCTTAGGATGAAGAAAAAATTCATGTAATTAAGGAAAAAAGATGAATATTTTATGTCTACATATGAATAAAATTTTACAAGGTTATCCATGCATGTATGAGATTTTTTTTGGTACATTGATAGTAAAATTAATATATTTTACTTAGGATCAAAACAAATATTTCAAATAGATTTTTCCATACAATAATTTAAAATTAATGATTAATTTATTTTTTGTGCTGAGAAAGTTGAGATGGAGTTTTTTTGAAACTCATGTTTCATAAGATGAAAAGAGTAAGAAATGATCAAGGTGGTAGGAAATAGAGAATAAATAAACTAAGAATCCTCAAGGCAATCCCCAAAAATGTTACAAGTGTGTTAAATACATTTTGGGGAATGTATTTCAGGATCTAAAAAGTGTTACTAGTGTGGTAAGTTTGGTCACAAGGTTTGTGATTGCAGAGAAAATATTCCTGAACAATCTAAGAGTGAGATAATAGATAGCTATTCAACAGTGAGATTTTTTAGCTATAGTGAGTTGGGAAACTATGATAATGTTAGTTAGAAGTTATTTATTAAGGGTAGAAATCCTCATGATTAGAAGAAAAAAGGGGTGGAAAAATCATTTTCCACTTATATAGTTGATTTTGGTCTATCTGGTGAAGTGGTGATAGCTCTAAGGATCTCAGTATTTTTCGAAGTTTGATCATAATCTCAATGTCTTAGGTTTCCCTCTTTTGATGTTTTAAGTAATGGAAATACTATGGGAGACATTTATTGAGTTTTTATATATATCTAAAGTATATGTTTTAGTGGAATGTTATTTGAGGAATAATGCTTTTACATTTTATATACATAAGTTGAAAGGTATTGATAACCTTTAAGGTTTATATGATCTTTTAAAATTAAGTTTATTTTTAAGGATATTCATTATATGTCCAGAAATGTTATAAGGATGAAATTTTATGAAAAAGAACAGCTCAAAGGTTAGGTGATAACCCATCACAACCAACAAGGCCGCAGAGCTTGAACCCATGACTGAAGGATGATAAGGGTCTAGTACCTACCACTATACTAGGTGATGTTATAGTTAATATGACATTGTCTTTAGTTAAATATTTTGAAGAATAAAAATTAATGATGAACCAGTGGTGTTACTTTTGAGGTTTGGGGATTAATTCATTATATTAGATAACTTTTTTTAAATATATTGATTTTGGAAAATGTTTACAGACATATAGAAAGACTTTTCACACTTTTATGGATCCTATAATTCATTAAAATTGAATTTTAGTGCTCTAAGAATAAACAATTAATTTTTTGGATTAAAGGACAAATTGGAAATTGATTGAAGCATAACCAAAGGATGAAATTGAGATTTTGAAATATAAATGAATCATGTAATAATATTTCCATATATTATTAGATAGTAAAATAATTCCTAAAATTTATTTAAAGGATATTGAAACAAAATTTTAACCTATTACATTCATATCCAATGAATCAGATAGTCTTTTAGATCATCATAGATTTATAGTTTTGAGTCCTTAACTTTCCACGGATTATTCACTTTCTTGTGATAAATGACCTCAATCACTATCTATGATTATTTATGATTTTCTCCCATGTACAAATCCTCAATTATTTCCTATGTTCTCCTATTTGGAAACATAGTTATGCGTTATTCCATATAACCTCTGTACTTTTCTTTCTCTCTTATTAAGTGGATGTTTTATTAACCCTTTTTACAATATCGGTTTACAAAAAAATTATTTTCAAATATCCATCCTTTGATTACCAAGATAAAGTTCAAATTGCGAGGACACAATTTATTAGGGGGTATGTAACACCTTGATATTTTAAATGGAGAAAATTATGTTTGATAGCGTATGCGACATGACACACTAACTTTAGAAGAAAATATAACACCCTAAGACTTTATGATGTATTTATTTTTTAAATAAATTCAATATCTTCAATAAATTTCATTACACACAACACTGAGTTTATCTTTCATTACATGCAACACTATGTTTATCTTGTGTTAGACACAACACCCAGTTTAGCTTGCGTTACACACAATACCGAGTTTAAAAAATGATAAATATTATTAAAATATTATTATTTAATATAATAGTTATAGCCTAGTATTTAAATTAGAGAGTATGAATATTAATAACTAAATTATGAAAAATATCATTATATATTTATTATTAATGAAATAATAATTATTTAGAATAAAAAGAAATGTTTTATGAAAAACAAATTTTTCTTCTTCTAAAAGATGGTTTAATCGTGATTTGCACACTTAATTTAAAATTAATTTTTACCCATTTTAGAAATTTATATGAAAAAATAAAATTAATTTTTAAAATAATAATATATAAACTTGATTAGGGTGATTTTGTTGGATTTTTCTAAGAAGTTTCATTTATTTGATAAATAGTGAAAAATACTGAATTTTAATTGAAAACTGTCTTTCCATTTAAATAATTTATAATGTAAAATTATATTTTAAATTAGTTTTAAAGTAAAATTAGATCAATTTTAGATCAATTAATTCAATTTATGTATTTCTAATCATTTTCATATTGAATTTTTTATATAAAAACTTTGTAAACTTTTGAACATTTTCATTTTAAAACCTTGCTTTCTCATCGCATTTGCATGATTAATTTTAAATTAAATTCTTCCAAATCTATGAGTTAAATTTGGAAAAATAGATTTCATATTTGGAATAATAATAATTTATATTACCTAATATATTTAACTTAATTTTTGATAAAAGTGATTAGTGAAAACAATTAAAATTAATTACAACGATTAAGGTAAAACAAGTTTACTTAGTGGTTAAACTTAGAATATATGGTGTAAAAATGTCCCAAAACTTGTAAAAAAACCATTGTATGGACATATTTAGACCTAATAACCTCTATTATCAATTTTTTTTTCATTATTAGATCCTTTTGGTAGGTAAAAATTTGGGTTCATCTAAACTTTTTAAAAAAAGTTACAAGTGTGCCACTCACTTCACTTATAAAAGGATAACCCCTATCCTCCTCTAATAACACCTTAAAACCCAATTTTTTCATAAAATAACTACCAAATAAATTATAAAATTTCTTAATATCATCCTAGAATCAATATTTTTAGTATAAATCCAACCAAGGAATGTCATTACTGTAAACCAAAAGGAGTTACCCGAAGAAGAGGTAATATTCTCCAACGAGCGTTTTTTAATTAATTTATTTATTAACTCCCTTTAATTATTCTTATAACATGATTATATAATAAACTAAGTATCTTTAATATACTAATATTTTTTTATTTTAAGGTTAATACCTACAAAAACACACACTTCCATCAAATGAGTTATGAAATCACCATTCGTGTGTATGACAAATTACCACCTCACGAAATGATGTTATTGGTTTTTCCATTACCACATCTCACGGTTGGGTATGATAATTTATTTAAAGTTTATATATTATATTTATAACATTATTATACCTCTTGAGTTATTATATCATATATACCCTTTTAAATTCCATTCTATAAGGGATACGATAACATCACTCATGTGTACGGCGAACAACCGCCTTGTGAATCGATATGATTCATTTTTCACTAAAGCATTATGTGGAAGATAATAAGGGTAAAGATAATGAATATATGTGATATAAATAAAATAATTATGATATTAATTAAATATTTATCATTATTTAAATATAATATATCATTTTATTTCTTACCTTTTCACTCACTAAAAAAATGATAACGTCGTTCGTGGATATGTGGACTACCGCCTCCTCGAAGTGATGTGATTCATTTTTTTTTCATCACCACATCAAAAGAATGATATATATAAGTATATATAATTAAATATTATGATATTTATTATATAATTATCATTATTTAAAGATAAAATATTATTTAGCTTCATTCCATAATGATCATTAAAAAATGGAAACGTTACTCATGCGTACATACGATCTACCGTCTCCATGATCATAACTTTAGTTCATTTTTCATAACTGTATTTCATGATTGATTTTAAAATTATAATTGATGTATAAATATTATAATTATTTCATGATTATTTTTTCATATATTTTTAAATAATGACCTCTTTGACCATAGTCAACCTACCAAAGTTGATTTTGAAACATAAGACAAATATGGTCAAAACATCCGACATAAACTTAATTGATTAAGTAATTGTATAATATGTTTTAATAAGTGAAATAAAATTAATAATAAACTTAAAAATGTTATAAAATAAGTAAATAATTAAAATAAGTTTATTATTCAGGAAGATAATGACACACATGATGAATCAGACTCAAGGTAAGGGTCTTCATCTCAATTTCCTTTTGTTGAGGCTTATTTTGATGTTATTTAACTTTATTATTTTATAAGGTGTATATAAAACCCCTTAGATATTTTATACCATGAATTTAACTATTTTAATGATATTTAATGTTATTCTTTCATTGGGATTATTATTCAAGTGTTTACCAAGTGATATGGTACTTTTCTTTTAGAAAAGTAATCTTTTAAAGTTTTCCTTCAAACTCTTCATGTTCCATGTCCATGTTTTTAAAATCATTTTATTAAATTTTTATATGTAAATAAAATATTTATAAAGTTCATTTTATGTCACTTTTAATTTATTTGAATGGTTAAAAAAACAAATTTTTCTATGTATTATATGGAACATTTTGATAAACAACAAAATGAATGTTCCACATGACGATAACGACTTTTCATCCACTGTAACCATTATTTGATTTCTAAATTCCTTTTAAATATTTCATTTTTTCTTCAAATAGAAACCCTATTCCACCTTTTTTGGTGTTTCGATATTGAAAATTGGTTTTTAAAATAGAAGGGTGTTTTTATCCAAAAGTGTTTTCACATTGTTTAAAGGAGTTTTTCAAAGGGATTTATGATGAAAGTGTTTATTCATGATATGATACTAGATAATTATATAAAATGGGTGAGCTTGATATATCTTATAAAAGGGTTGGGCCCCATTATATCTCATGAAAAATAGTTGAGATCGATACAACTTATACGAAGGGTTGAACCCCATTATAGCTCATGGGTGAGCCTGATATAGGTTATACGAAGGGTTGAGATCCATTATAGATCATGAAAAAAGGGTGAGCCTCATATATATTATATGCAGGGTGATCCCAATTATAGATTTAAAATGTTTTGGGTAATGATTATATTGGAATTGGTTTGTATGATTATTTAAATTAAAAGGATTTTTATTGGGTTGTATGAATATGATAATCTAATTTACTCAAAATGGGTTTTAATTGCTTATTAAGGGTTTTAAAGGCCTTTTTTTCTGAAAAAAACATTCGTGTGTTTTTTATATGATTTTTTTATTTAATACACTCAAATAAATTTGAAGATAAAGGTGAACATTATATGAGTTTTCATGTTTTTATTTAACTAACAGTATCC
Organism: Viscum album; assembly: GCA_963277665.1. Lineage (NCBI taxonomy): Eukaryota > Viridiplantae > Streptophyta > Magnoliopsida > Santalales > Viscaceae > Viscum > Viscum album. Next base: position 1,359,394,996 of record OY728159.1, read on the forward strand.
TTTATTTTTATATCTCTTACTAAGATTTTACACTAATCCCAAGTTTTTAAATTTTTTTTCATATGGATAAAGGATGGGAAAGGGAAAAGAATAATTCAAGTTTAAATTCATGGAGATTTTCCATGAAAATAAATCATGATTTATTTTAAAAGTTTTATATCATGGAAAAAATAGATATTAATAAGAAGTGTCCACTTTTTATTTTATTTTTTTGTTATGTATGAGTTAGAGCCTAATTCTCTAAAATTGTAATCCTAAAAAGATCCTCAAAGTGAAAGAAAAAAATTTCCTAAATAAAACTCAAGATCATGTAATGTTTAAAGCTGGGTCCTTATAATTACTCTAAAATTGTGTATGAATGGTAAAAGATACACCAATTTCTTACACCATTTTTACACCAAAAAGAATATTTTTTGAATATACCAAGGTATACATTATTATTTTTATTTTTATTTAACATATTAAATTAAAATTAATAGTCTTTTTATAAAATCAATAAATACAATATATTTTGAGATGTAATAATATTAATAATAAAATAAAATGAAATTATATATCACAATTTAATAATATAAAATTGTATTTAAAATTTTCAATGACATGTTATGATCATTCATAACCAACACTTCTTCATGTATGCATGTGTGTGTGTGTTTATGTTTGTGCATGTATATATACATGTATGCATATGTATATTAAAAAATTATAGGATCTATTTTAATTACGACCTTACTTTTATAAATAATTAATATAATTTATTTTACTTTTTAGTTTATTTTATTACCTTATATCATAAAAAAATATTATATAATTATTATTATATAAATTTATGATATATGTATTTTTAATTAATTATATTATTTTTATAAATTTCATTATATATATATATATATATATATATTTAAAACTAATTAAATGAAATATTTACTAATATACAAGTTATTTTTTTTAAAAAAATAAGATGAATAATAATTATTTTTTATATATTAAAAAAAGTATTAATTATATATGAAAATAAAAAAAAATAAAAAAAATAAAAAAAATAAAAAAAATATAAAATTATGTTTATTTTTAATAGTATAATGAAAAAAAATCAAAAAAATAAAATAAAAATAGCGCTACTATAGTGAAACACCAAATTTGGCATTGCCCTGTAGCAATGCTCTTTTTTGGCTCACTAAAATGGAACACATTAGAGTTATTTTTGACATTAAAATGATGCACATCAAAGTGGTCATAAACAATGTAAAGACCCATTAATTTCAAAGAAATTTTTTTCTTAAATTCTTTGGGATTCTACGAGTACGCAGTTTCTGACGACACTTGATTCTGAGGCCCGATGTGCCCGGAATCAATTTCCGAAGTTTAGCTCAGGTACGTTCAGTGAACGAACGAGCGTGTTTTTCTGTCTTTACAACCGGTGCTCGGAATTGAAATCCAAGGGTACTGATTGAACCGCAACGCCGATAATTTCTTAAGAGGACCTTTACTGAAGATTCTTTTTCTTTAGAGGAGTTGTTAAAAAATGTGGATTAAATAAAAAGGGTGAATAAAATTTGGGTACAAATTTTATTCCTAACTAGGTGGTTTTATTCTACATGGGGTAGTTAGGGTGGGACCCACTAATATCCTAACTACCCATGCGAGGATAAATGTGAGGTGGGGCCCGCACGAGCCCCAACCCTTCACATTCCTTAAAGCCCCTTAAACCCCCCATTAAACCTCTTGTAATTAAATGGGCGACTTCTCCTCTCCCCACCTTCCCCACATTAAATCATGCCAACACACTTAATCAATTAAGAGAGTGTTTTGTGTTCGAATTTTTAAAATTTAAATGTGTGGCATGAATTAATAAAATAAGATGAGACTTATTTTATTTTGGGGTTAGCTTGTTGTGTTAAGAATTGGGGAGAGAGCCCTAGTTCCTTCCGGGAAGAACGTCACCCTTCGACGAAGAACGCCGTCACCACAAGGAGAGATGACGTGCCATTCCTTCGTCTCTTCACAGCTAGTGTGAGACGCCGTCCCCTCCTTGGACGCACGCTAACGCCGTCTTCGAAACCTTACCCCGCAGTTCCATCTTCCGTGTCGCTGGAAAACGACATCGTTAATCGAGGTAGGGGTTATCTTTGTTCATGTTTAATTTAACGTTCTTCGTTGATTAATTTGGCCGAATGTTAGCAACGTAAGGGGAGGAGATCAGACCACACAAACACAGCTGATTTCTCCTCCTCTCTTTCTTGTTGAACATTGTTGACGAGTTGTGGTGAAGGAGGTGCGGTGCCATTGCACCACGCGGGAACGAAGAGAACCGCGGCCGCAGCGGGTCGCGGCGGTTGTGCGCGGTGCCATCGCGCCGCGTCGGTGAGGCCAAAGGGACCGCAGATGGAGCGGACTACGGCGGAGGTGCACTGCGCCGTCGCACCGTGCCGGAGAAATCAAGGGAGGCCGTGGCCGGAGCGGGCCACGACGGAGGGGTGCGGCGCCATCGCACCACGCCGGTCGAGGAAGAGCCGCGACCTTAGGCCGCGGCGGTCCAGCAGGGGCGGCCAGACAACCGGCCGCCGACGCTCCAGGAGACGGGACCCCTGTGGGTCCCATGGAGACTCAACCGGTCAGCCACAAAGGCTGACCGTTTTTCCAGAAAAATCGGGGGGGGGGGGGGGGGGGTGTAATCCCCAACCCCCAATTAGGGTGGACCCCACTGGGGGCCGCTGTAACGACATGAAATTTTGAATAAATCTTGTTTCCTAATTTTGTGTGTTATTTTATTTCATACTCAACAAAACTTTTTCATTTAATAAAATGAATATAATTAAAATGAGACTATTGGGTTTTGACTATTATATGACCGTTAGTCAGTATGACCGTTGGAAACTGAATGTTGCGACTATTGTCTCTAAACACAAGTGATCTTGGTTAATTAATATAGAAAGAAGATTCGATGGACTCATCTAGTAGTCTTGGACCGATCGAAGCCCATCTAACAGAACTTGAGAAGGAGGTAGCACCACTGGGATTTTCTCTGGACCAAACCCAAGCTGAACTTCATCATGTGAAGCTAGAACGGAATCTCCTTCGAGAGAAGTTCAAACTAATAGAAATCACTACTCGTGCGATGTTGGCTGAGCCGCCCTCAGATTCTCTCACCTTAGCACACCTTACACTTAGGTCTTATGCTGGGGTTATAAGGGGCTATGTAAGGAGACCATAACTATGTTGTGTAATCCTTTGTTATAAATAAAATTGTTTTTTCTTCTTATGGTGAAGTTTGTAAGTTTTCAAATGTTCGAATGAATATAGGATGTATTTTATTGATGTATTTTGAAAAAAGTATATTTTAAAATATTTATGTAAACCTTAAATAATTAATGATGTGTAATGATTTTCAAAAAATGGTCTTCTGCAAATGTGTTTAGTAAGAAATTTAGAGTCTAATAAGATCAACTTAATTTTTGATGAATAGTAAATTATGAATAGTGATTTTATGCTTAGGATTAATAATTTGAACAAATGGATTAGTAATATCACTTAAAGAAAGTATTAATATAATTTAGGCACCTTGATTAAGTAGTGTGATTCAATAAAATAGGTAAATAACAGTTTCATTAATTATTAGTCAAGTATTAGTTTTTTTAGGTGAATAATATTTTTTTAATTAAAAATTAAATTAAAAATATTTAGAAAATTATTTTTATAAAATGGACTTTATTTTTTAACTTAAAGCATTGATATTATGTTAAGGTAATTTTTGGGGATTTTTCTGAGAAAAATAAATTTTCAGTGAATAGTGTTTTTATTTAAAAATTAAATTAAAAATATTTAGAAAATTATCTTTATAAAATGGAGGTTATTTTTGAATTTAGAGCATTGATATTATGTTAAGATAAATTTTTGGGAGTTTTCTGAAAAAGTTGAATTTTCAGTGAATAGTAAAAATACAGTTTTATGGTTTCGGTATGTTTAATGACATCATAACTGTGTCATGATGATATCATGAGATATTTTAAGTGTTGGTAGACCAAAGGTGATGAATTATTGTATGGGGGCCCCATGTGGCCTAACACCATGGGAAATACCATGGGAGAGCCCATGGTTTTGAGAAAACCACTTGTGAGGTGTCCCTTGAAATTATTAAAGTATCACCTCCCTTTCCCTATAAATACCCACCCTTTCCTCCTTTAGTTTTCACTCCCAACTCTCCCCCAACAAATCTATGGTCTCATTACCTCCCAAAGAGTCCTCCCAAGGTGCCCCCAAGCCCTCAATGTCCCAACCTTCGAGTTTTAAGAGTTACGTTTTAAGGTTAAGGGATCCAACCTCTCTCTTTCTTTTCAAATACCCTCTTTTAAGTCATTTATTTTATGCTCCATGTTCTTATGTTGGTGGATGTTCTTTTATATTTCTCTTACTTCCCTTTTCATGTTCATATGATGAGAGATCCCCTCTTACTCTCATCATTTCGTTTTATGAATGTTTAAGTGGCGCCGTTAGGCTACCGAAATTTTTATAACGGATTCTTTCACCATTCCCATTTTTTCCAAGTTCTACTTTCATGTCAATTATTTCAAGTTCCTTTTTATTATGTTGGGGTATTATCTCTATATCTATCATACTGATCTTTTATGTTCATATGATGAGAGACCCTATTTTATCTCATCAATTCATTTTTTTTGAAGTTTTAAGTGATGCCGTTAGGCTGCCGAATTTTCATAAGAGAAATCTTATTTTTGTCTTCCTTCCATGTTTTTCATTTCAAATGGAATGTCCTTAAAATTTCATTAACATGTTCGTATATCCTTTATATTCTTTCCCTATACTATTTTATGGGTCATTTATGAGTGGGTGACCCATGTCCCCTCTCTTTTCAATGTTTTCTAAAGCCCTGCAACATAGCCGTTATGCTGCCGAATTTTCTTCTCAAAATGTCTCTCTCTTTTTCTCAAAGTCTTTTATTTTATTAAGTTAATACTCAAAACTCTTTATTTTATAGGGGTATTCACATATGTATCAAAATTTTCTTTTTTAAATTCTTGGATTTACATACATGAGACCCTCTTTCCTTTTCTGTGGGTTTAAAGTGACATAAAGATCACGTCTTTAAAGCAGTTTTTAAAATTTTATGACTATGAAATGAAACCCATTTATTTTATTCTATATGGGTTGTTTATGAAATGATTTATGATGATATATTTGGATCACATGATGATAAAGACAAATTTAAGGGTGCGCCCTGATAACACTTCAATGCATTGGGTAATGATGTAACCACTAGAGATTACAATTTTCACAATATCATGGTGAATAACCTTGGTAATTTTTAAATGACACCTTGGGGATGGACCTTGGTGATATGTTCATGATTGTCTATGTTAAATGATGTAGCCACATCTTCAAGTTATGAAATACGTTATTTTTATTATGATATGCCTCATGATTTCTTTCTCATGCCTTAAAGTTATTTTTCATGACTTTATTGATGTATCTCAGGTTCACATGTTAAATGTTTCCCCTTGTTTCCCTTACTGAGCCTTCTGCTCACCCTTTCTTTTGATTTATGTACCCAGGTTATGAGATGTAGTAATGAACCTAGGATGAACATAAGAAGAATCCTTTCAAGTGTTTAAGAAGGATGTTTTATGTTTTCATGTATTAAGTTCCTGGTTTCCAAGACACTAAACCTTAAAGATCCTCAGTTTTGTATAATTTAATGAAAGTTAATGTTATAAAAAGGTGGGATTCCATAGTTGGTATCAAAGGATGGTTAGTTATTTGTGGAAATTAGGATATTAAAACTTTAGGAAGAACCTTATAGAAAAGTTTAAATATAGGAAATCTTCCTAGTATTTTGGTGAGTATTGAGTAAGTGGTTTATCAAGCAAATACATCTCTATCTGGATACGAGCAGGTTGAGGTGGCTCTAGTACAGATGTACATAGGGGTAAAACCTGAAAACACTGCTTGAGCTAGACTCGAACGGGAACTGGTACACGACAATGGGCCTTGCTTCACTCTTGGTTACTACACTCCCAGGGGATATGCTTTGGTAAATTCATAATCTTAGTATAAACCATTATTAAAGGAACAAAGATAAAATAAAATAAAAATTCACATAAGAAGATATGATCATGGATAACCTAGATTGGAACCTAGGGGATCAAAAGTTAGGATATACTTTTCTTCTATAAGTTTATCCTTCTATGATTAAAGTTTCCTTTTCATGATTATTGGCTAAGTATTTAAGCCCATAATTATACTTTCTTTTCTTAGTTAATGGTGGGAAATAAAAGAACATTTCCCAACAATCAATGTGATAGGAAATGTGAATATTTCTTTGTTAATGTGACATAGATGATGAGAGATCAAGTTGAACATATTGTGATTATGCCAAACCAGCTATCAAAAATCACAATTAATAATTGGTACCTAGTTGAATGCCCAAATTCATCAAGGAAGAAGAAGATGAAGTCTTAAGGAGGTTCATCTGATAAAGTTGATAAGGTAAAGAAGACCCATTTCCCTTTGTGCGAAAAGTGTGGAAAGGGGCACCAAGGAGAATGTCACAAAGGAACTGGGAGATGTTTTAAGTGTGGGGTGATAGGGCATAAAGTAGCCAATTGCTTCAAAAAAATGGATAATGTGATGAATAGAGATAAGGTTTGATCTAATGTACCTTATACTTTTCAATATTGTAAATGTGGAGAATTTGGACATTATCTAAGGCAATGCTCTCTTGGAAGGGTTGAGAAGCATGATGATCATCAACAATCTTCAAGGATAAGGGAACAATGCAAGTCCTATGCTGAGATGGATCATGATGACTAAAGTACATGCAACTTATTCGCAATAATTGTCTATGTCATGTTGTATTTTAGTTCATGCCCTATGAGCATATCTTTAATGTTTTCTAAGAACATCGAGTCACTACCTAAGATGGTTTCATATCATTAAGGAAAAAATCTTTTGTTATGTACCACATGTTGATGTTGTGAAGATGTTCTTCATGAAAAAAAAGAGACGATTATGAGATTAAAAGATGATTATTATTTTGGAAGACGTTCACTATTTTGGGAACCCTATATGATCGAGGTAAATAGATTACTACGGTATTTTCCTTGAGGAGTAATGGTTGAATTATATTTTGAAGAATCAATGAATTTAACGTGAACTTATGGTAATATAGGTTACTTATGGAAATGATTAACCTATCTTGGGGAAAATATGTTTAGGTTATCTACTTTTGTTATAAGATGTTAGGAGTATTTGATGTTGTTTGGAGATGAACAATAAAGTTTATCTTGGAAGACCATGTTATCAAATCCTTCTTATATTTGGGTTTCAATCTTAGTTTGGTTTATTTTGAGGAATTTTATGGGCAGTTATTTATGTAATGGTCTATGATAAACTTTGGGTAGTATCGTGGAACTTTGAATATTTAAAGTAGTTTCCCTTCCTATGGGGTTCTTTCTTTTTGAAGAGTTGTTTTATCTTACCATTTCTATTTTTGGGATAAATGTTTAAAGATAGATAGTTTTTCTTTTGTGGATTACGTGATTATCTAGAAGATGATTCTTGTGATTTTGATGAGACTAAGTGTTTTTTAATGCTCATCGTTTGGAGAAAAGATTAGTCTTGGTGGAAACTTATTAAGGGATGAAACTCTACTTGAAGGTAAATATATTTCCTTGTGTTTTTTTCTATGTAGTAAATGAATTCCTCAAAACTATGAAAAGGAATGTAAAACAAAAACGTTGTATGTTAAAATTTCCTACTAGAAAATCAAATACCGTTTAATCCATCATAAGTTTGTGATTTTCTTATTGTTAAATTTCTCCTAATCATGTTTTCTATCACTCTCCCTCAGAACGTGACCCTTTGTTTTCTCTTCCATGTCCATGTTTTCTTACATGGAATCCTAGTATGGGTTAACTGGGGTGGCCTTTGTACTTCCTTTTCTTTCTTTTAAAGTAATAGTGTTACTGTCTCTTTTTCCAATGTGGGACTTTCAATGAAATTTACAAGCCCAATTTTAAAAATTGCGAGGACGCAATTTATTAAGGGGGGAAGAATGTAACGACTCGAAATTTTGAATAAATCTTGTTTCCTAATTTTGTGTATTATTTTATTTCATACTCAACAAAACTTTTTCATTTAATAAAATGAGTATAATTAAAATGAGACTGTTGGGTTTTGACTATTATATGACCGTTAATCAGTATGGTCGTTGGAAACTGAATGTTGTGACTATTGTCTCTAAACACAAGTGATCTTGGTTAATTAATATAGAAAGAAAATTTGATGGCCTAATCCAGTAGTCTTGGACCGATCGAAGCCCATCTAACAGAACATGGGAAGGAGGTAGAATCACTGGGCTTTGCTCTGGACCAAACCAAAGCCGAACTTCATCGTATGAAGCTAGAACGAAATCTCCTTCGCGAGAAGTTCAAACTAATAGAAATCACTACTCGTGCGATGTTGGCTGAGCCGACCTCAGATTCTCTCACCTTAGCACACCTTACACTTAGGTCCTATGATGAGGTTATAAGGGGCTATGTAAGGAGACCGTAGCTACATTGTGTAATCCTTTGTTATAAATAAAATTGTGTTTTCTTCTTATGGTGAAGTTTGTGAGTTTTCAAATGTTCGAATGAATATAGGATGTATTTTATTGATGTATTTTGAAAAAAGGATATTTTAAAATATTTATTTAAGCCACAAATAATTAATGATGTGTAATGATTTTCAAAAAATGGTCTTCTGCAAATGTGTTCAGTAAGAAATTTAGAGTCTAATAAGATCAACTTAATTTTTGATGAATATTAAATTATGAATAGTGATTTTATGCTTTGGATTAGTAATGTGACCAAATGGATTAGTAATCTCACTTAAAGAAAGTATTAATATAATTTAGACATCTTGATTAAGTAGTGTGATTCAATAAAATAGGTAAATAACTATTTCATTAATTATTAGTTAGGCATTAGTTTTTTCGGGTGAATAGTGTTTTTTTAATTAAAATTTAAATTAAAAATATTTAGAAAATTATTTTTATAAAATGGACTTTATTTTTGAACTTAGAACATCGATATTATGTTAATGTAATTTTTGGGCATTTTTTTGAGAACAATAAATTTTCAGTGAATAGTGTTTTTATTTAAAAATTAAATTAAAAATATTTAGAAAATTATTTTTATAAAATGGAGGTTATTTTTGAATTCAGAGCATTGATATTATGTTAAGATAATTTTTTGGGAGTTTTCTGAAAAAGTTAAATTTTCAGTGAATAGTAAAAATACAGTTTTATGGTTTCGGTATGTTTAATGACATCATAACTATGTCATGATGATATTAAAGTATCACCTCCCTTTCCCTATAAATACCCACCATTTCCTCCTTTAGTTTTCACTCCCAACTCTCCCCCACAAAGCTATGGTCTCATTACCTCCCAAAGAGTCCTCCCAAGGTGCCCCCAAGCCCTCAATGTCCCAACCTTCGAGTTTTAAGAGTTACGTTTTAAGGTTAAGGGATCCAACCTCTCTCTTTCTTTTCAAATACCCTCTTTTAAGTCATTTATTTTATGCTCCATGTTCTTATGTTGGTGTATGTTCTTTTATATTTCTCTTACTTCCCTTTTCATGTTCATATGATGAGAGATCCCCTCTTACTCTCATCATTTCGTTTTATGAATGTTTAAGTGGCGCCGTTAGGCTGTCGAAATTTTTATAACGGATTCTTTCACCATTCTCATTTTTTGAAAGTTCTACTTTCATGTAAATTCTTTCAAGTTCCTTTTTATTATGTTGGGGTATGATCTATATATCTGTCATACTGAACTTTTATGTTCATATGATGAGATACCCTATTTGATCTCATCAATTCATTTTTTTATGTTTTAAGTGACGCCGTTAGGATGCCGAATTTTCATAAGAGAAATCTTATTTTTGTCTTCCTTCCATGTTTTTCATTTCAAATGGTATGTCCTTAAAATTTCATTACCATGTTCATATATCCTTTATATTATTTCCCTATACTATTTTATGGGTCATTTATGAGTGGGTGACCCATGTCCCCTCTCTTTTCAATGTTTTCTAAAGCCCTGCAACATAGCCGTTATGCTGCCGGATTTTCGTCTCAAAATGTCTCTCTCTTTTTTTCAAAGTCTTTTATTTTATTAAGTGAATACTCAAAACTCTTTATTTTACAAGGGTATTCACATATGTATCAAAATGTTCTATTTTAAATTCCTGGATTTACATACATGAGACCCTCTTTCCTTTTCCGTGGGTTTAAAGTGACATAAAGATCACGTCTTTAAAACAGTTTTTAAAATGTTATGACTATGAAATGAAACCCATTTATTTTATGCTATATGGGCTGTTTATGAAATTATTTACGATGATATATGTGGCTGACATGATGATAAAGACAAATTTAAGGGTGCACCCTGATAGCGCTCCAATGCATTGGGTAATGATGTAACCACTATAGATTACAATTTTTACGATATCTTGGTGAATAACCTTGGTAATTTTCAAATGACACCTTGGGGATGGACCTTGGTGATATGTTCATGATTGTCTATGTTAAATGATGTAGCCACATATTCAAGTTATGAAATACGTTATTTTTATTATGATATGCCTCATGATTTCTTTCTCATGCCTTAAAGTTCTTTTTCATGACTTTATTGATGTATCTCAGGTTCACATGTTAAATGTTTCCCCTTGTTTCTCTTACTGGGCCTTCTGCTCACCCTTTCTTTTGATGTATGTCCCCAGGTTATGAGATGCAGTAATGAACCTATGATGAACATAAGGAGAAGCCTTTCAAGTGTTTAAGACGAATGTTTTATGTTTTCATGTATTAAGTTTCTGGTTTCCAAGACACTAAACCTTAAAGATTCTCAGTTTTGTATAATGTAATGAAAGTTAATGTTATAAAAAAGCAGGATGCCATAACCGCAATTTCGGAGACAAGGGGGCGGTGCCCCCCTTCGCACGCTGCTCGGCCGCGAGCCGAGCCGTGACCGGCCTTTGAACCGGGCCGCAGGCCGCGCCCAATCGGGCAGGGCCAGACCCGGACCCGGGTCGGGTCGACCCGGTTCGGGCCGACCAAGGGGTTATCGGGCCTAGTCGGACCGGGCCCAAACCCCCTACTTTCGGACCAGGTTCGGTCAAACGCCCATATCTTGGGCTAAATACCTATGATCGATGCACCGTCAGTAGCATTGGGATCCTTGGATCAAGATGGTCGTTTCAGTATATTACACTTGAGGTTTCAGAAAAGTTTGGGTATGGCCAGGCTGGTTCGAACCCGAAACTAGCCGGGCCCTTGGAGCGGAAACACTTATAACATAACGACCGGACGTCCAAATAAAGTTCCGTCAATTACGTTGAATTACTCTTAGTGAGACTGTTCTTTTGTCTTACTCTTCTTGAGGTTTGGATGCAGTTGGAGTGTGGTTGGGTTGGTTTTAGCTTAATAACCAACCGGGCCCCTGAGACGAAAAAGCCAATATCTCTCAGACCGGGCGTCCGATAGACGCGCCGTCTGTTACGTTGAGTTCCTTTTGACGAGATGGAACTTTGTGATACATCAACTCTGGACTTCATGACATTTGATGTATCGACCCCTTGGCTCGTGGAGTGGACCCTCCCGGAATCGAGCGTGCTGTGTGCGGGAACCCTAGAGCTGGCTGCGACTGCGACGACGATGGCAACTGTACTTGGATCCTACGTGGGTTTGGCAGCGAGGATGACTGTACTTGGATCCTATGTGGGTTCGGCAGTGAGGACGACTATACTTGGATCCTACATGGGTTCGGTAGCAATGACGACTGTTCTTGGATCCTACGTTGGTTTAGAAGCGATGGTTACTGCACTTGGATCCTACGTGGGTTCGGCAGTGACAACTTCTGTACTTGGATCCTACGTGGGTTCGATAGAGGAGATGATTCAGAGGCTACATATAATCATCTCCACCCCTCTTCGTGAGTAGTATACCTGTGTGAGATGATTCTTGACTTTCAATCATTATCTTCAATATGATTGACTTGCTTTCCTATGTGGATTGGGATGTGCTTTCCTATGTGGATTGGGTTGTACTTTGCTGTGTGGACTGGGTTGAACTTGGGCTCAGAATTTGGAGCCGAACAGGAATTGTTGACTTAGGTATATGTATGGGAATATACCTAAGTAGTGTTGGTTGATACTTCGTATTTGTATCTTTCCTTTGTGGTTTATCCTTTCTGGATTCTGGGAGGCCTTCGGGGGTCTCGGGGTCCCTACTGAGTATCGTATACTCACCCCTGCACGGGATATGCCCGCACTATGTTGTGTTGGTTGTAGACGACGGACAACGCTGATCGTGGTTGAGGTCTGAGGAGCGGGATGGTATACGGAGGTGGAATATCAGGTGGGATGTACACGGAGTGGACGACCGGACCGAGGAACCGACGAGACTATCTATACTCACCCTTCAGGTTGGAGTTCCAGAGGACGTCTTGGTGGTTGCTGCTTTACTTTTTAGCTGTTGTACTTTCTTATCTCAGTTGTACTATACTTTCAGTTGGGTTTGTATACTAGCCCATTTACTTTCTAGCACTTACTTTTGTACTCAGTTTACTTAGTGTTTACTTCGTCTTGCGTACTCTATGGTGTTTGTTTTCTTATATAAAGGAAATTCCTTCCCTTTTATCGGGATTTACGCCTTTGGTGCTTGTCACCAGCCCCTGGCCTATGGAAGGTGGGCTTGGGTTAGTCACGACACGGGCCCCGAGGACAGGTCGTGACAAATTGGTATCAGAGGAGTCAGTTCTACCATAGAACTCAGGACTCTGATAATTTCTTCTCTGTGAAGAAATAGTGTTAAGAATATTGAGTGTGGTTTTCAGTCCAGGGAGTCCAGTGTTGGTGCGGCAGCCGACGTATCCATACACCAGGACCCTGAATTTTTATTTCTGACTCAGTGCTCGAAAACACTGATTTCATGTGTGTTTCAAAAGTTTTCTTTATGATTACTTTATGTCAGCTCACTAGGTATACTGTATTAACCATGGAGCACCTGTTACTTTTTAGGATGGCCCTGCGTAGGCAGCCAGCTAGGGTTCCGAGATTTGTGTGAGATGGCAGCCCACCGAGCGATGAGGCCTCGGTGTAGGGCCCCATTATAGCGAAGGCATCGATGGTACCTCTACCCGCTGGGGCACCGATACCACCAGCCCTAGCAGCAGAGAGTGCACTCCACCTGAGTGCGTTGCACGAGTTTCAGTGACAGAGGCTGCCCAGGTTCCATGGAGAGACGGATCCTCAGGAAGCTGAGGATTGGATGGAGGCTATCGTCAGAGTCTTCAGATTTGTAGGGACACCAGTAGACCTCATGGTGATCCTTGCGGTGAGTCTCCTGCATGCAGCAACAGGTAGATGGTGGAGCCTGATGCTCCAGGTGCACGACGAGGCATCTATACTTTGGATGGAATTTGAGAACCTCTTTCGCTCGGAGTTCATTCCAGCCACCCTCTGTGCGGTGCGCATCCAGGAGTTACTACAGCTGTGGCAGGGCAACATGTCAGTAGCCCAGTACTCGACAAGATTTTCTGATCTCTCACGCTACTCCACGGACATGGTACGAGACCCATTCTTCTGGGACCAGACCTTCGAGCAGGTACTGATCCATGAGATCAGGGCTTTGATGATCTCCCTCAACATTCTGACGTAGGCATGAGTACTGGAGAGAGCCCTTATTGTAGAGAGTTTTTTTTCTGAGCCTACGCCAGTAGCGAGGCCTACCACAGGGAGACACGTAGCAGAGTCTTCTGCAGCCGACAATAGACAGATGTCGCAGAGGTCCAAGAGGACCAGGCCATCAGGTGGGCGACCTCAAGATACTGGTTCCGATGTGTGGGACACACGCAGTAGATCCAGTCATACGAGAGGCAGACAGTGCTATGCATGCGGCGGGCAGGGCCACATGGCTCGTGACTGCCCAACCCGCCCTGTAGATGAGCATCAGATCGTAGAGGGACCTCCCAGACAGTGGAAGAGGTTCGACCGTGGTGGTCTGTTGGGAGCAGGCGGACGTGGAAGATGAGCTAGTCGAGCAGCGGGTGGTGGACGACGTTTCGAGGCTCCACCACCACCACCACCAGGAGGTCCACCCCGACCACAGGGAACAGGTGGACAAGGGAGAGCACAGCTTCAGGAAGCTGAAGCTTACGATCATGGAGCTCCAGAAGTGGGTGGACAAGAGCAGGACTAGCTCCAGGCATGAAGGCCTTTGTCCATAATGCTTCTAGCTTCATTGACATCGTTGTTTGTGTTGCTTTGTGTTTTTGTACTTTGAGTTGCAGTAATAAAAGACACTTGTAATAGTGATGTTTGCTTTCTTGTCTTTGTATGATAATACTAAGAGGTTCCGGTTAAAAATCGTTGACTTGACCCTCACATACAAGATTTCTACTGGAGGAGACCCAGTGACCACACACTGATGTCGACAGTGTGACTCAACCCTTGGAGGCGAGAGTAACGGTTGGATCTCTTGGTAGCAGCGTCGAGGCCTTACGACGTCATCCATGGCATGAATCACAACTGTTCATGTCAGGATTGACTGTATTAGGCAAGGAATGTGGTTTATCCATGGGATGAGACCGGATTTCTCTTTTCGGCAAAGGATAAATCTTTGCAGCTTTGCAGAACATTAACGAAGAAGGGGAAACCCTTCATGTGGCCAGATAGATGTCAGCAGAGCTTCCAGGAGCTGATACAGAGATTGACCAGTTCACCCATCTTGAGATTACCAGGGGGAGGGCATAGGGTACGTTGTTTACTACGATGCATCAGGGACCAGACTCGGGTGTGTCCTGATGTAGGAGCGGGCAGTGATCACTTACGATTCACGACAGCTGAGGCAGCACCAGCAGAACTACGCTACCCATGAACTGGAGTTAGAAGCAGTGGTCTTCTCCTTGAAGATGTGGCAGCACTATCTAATGGGAGAGCGCTTTACAGTCTACTCTGACCACCAGATTCTCAGGTACATCTTCTCACAGAAGGACCTGAACCCGAGACAACAACGATGGATTGAGTTCCTCCAGGACTATGACTTTGAGATAGTCTATACTCCTAGGAAGGGGAACGTAGTATCTGATGCTCTCAGCAAGAGATCGGGCATTCAGCTACTTGGACAGGCGACAGAGCAGTTAGCCGCTTTACAGATATCCTTCGTGGATAGATATGGGGCAAACTTTCTACAGTCACTCACAGTCACTCCACCACTTCTTCAGCGGGTCAGAGAGGCACAACGTGGGGATGTTGACTGTGAGACATGACATGCACAAATATCCTCAGGACAGGCACCTGATGTATTCTCTGTAGGAGGAGATAATGTCGTCCTTTTCATAGGACGTACCATGGTACCAGTTTCATTACAAGAGGAGGTGTTGAGAGAGTTTCACACTTCCCCATTGGTAGTACATCTAGGAGTAGCGAAGATGTACCAGGATCTCAGATGGCAGCACTGGTGGCCAGGTATAAAGAAGGCTGTGGAAAGGTTTGTTTCACGATGCCTCACCTGCCAGTAGGTGAAGGTGGAGCACCAGGTAACAGTAGGCTTGGTACAACCCTTAGAGGTCACGGAGTGGAAGTGGGATGGGATATATATGGATTTCGTGATAGGGCTTCCACATACTTCCAGAGGACACGACTCCATCTGGGTGATCGTTGACCGACTCACCAAGTCGGCCCACTTCCTACCTATCAGAGAGTAGGGATCAGTGGAGAGCTTGGGATTACTATACGTTCAGGAGATCGTACGACTTCATGGTGTGCCATTGTCTCTCGTCTCCGATCTAGATGCTCGCTTTACTTCCTGGCTTTGGAAGGAGTTGCAGGAGGCATTTGGGATGCAGCTACGCTTGAGCACCGCCTTTCACCCTCAGACGGATGGTCAGACGGAGAGGACCATTCAGACTCTTGAGGACATGCTCCGTGCATGTGTCCTTGACTTTGGTCGCAGTTGGTAGGATCACCTACCCTTGGTGGAGTTTGCGTACAACAACAGCTACCACTCCACCATCGGGATGGAACCATACAAGGCATTGTACGACTGACCTTGCAAATCACCTCTGTGCTAGACAGACCCTGGGGAGTCAGCACTTGTAGGACCAGATATGGTCCAGGACACAACAGAGAAGGTACAGATCATCCAGAAGCGGATGAGGACTGCTCAGAACTGACAGAAGTCCTATGCTGAAAAAAGGCGGAGACCAATAGAGTTCGAGGATGGTGACCACATTTTCTTACGGGTCTCACCTCAACGTGGATTTTGGAGATTTGGACGGGGTGACAAGTTATCTCTGCGCTTCATCGAACCATTCCAGGTTCTCAGCAAGATAGGTGAGGTGGCTTATCGTCTGGCTCTTCCACCTCAGTTGCACCGGGTGCACGAGGTCTGCCATGTATCTCAGCTGAGGAGATACGTGCATGACCCGACACATATCATTGATCACGGGGAGCTGGACATCGATGACAGGGCGACATTTGCGGAGGTCCCAGTGGAGATCGAGGATCGACAAGAGCAGGTCCTACGTGGACGGTCAATTCCTCTAGTGCGCATCAGGTGGTAGCACGAGAACGTCTAGGAGATCACATGGGAGTGGGAGGCTCAGATGCATGCTCATTACCCTTATTTGTTCCCCTAGTTTGTGATGTATCTTTACGGGGACGTAAAGCCCTGAGGTGGGAGTAATGTAAAGACCCATAAATTTCAAGGAAATTTTTTTTCTTAAATTATTTGGAATTCAATGAGTACGCAGTTTCTAACGGCACTTGATTCCGAGGCCCGATGTGTCTGGAATCAATTTTCAAAGTTTAGCTTGGGTACGTTCAGTGAAAGAAAGAGCGGGTTTTTCTATCTTTAGAACCGATGCTCTGAATTGAAATCCGAGGGCACCGATGGAACCGTAGTGCCGATAATTTCTTAGGAGGACCTTTACCGAAGATGCATTTGCTTTAGAGGAGTTTCTAAAAAATGTGGATTAAATAAAAAGGGTGAATAAAATTTGTGGTACAAATTTTATTCCAAACTAGGTGGTTTTATTCTTCATGGGGTAGTTAGGGTGGGACCCACTAATATTCTAACTACCCATGTGAGGATAAATTTGAGGTGGGGCCCGCACGATCCCCAACCCTTCACATTCCTTAAACTCCCTTAAACCCCCCATTAAACCTCTTGTAATTAAATGGGTGACTTCTCCTCTCCCCACATTTCCCACATTAAATCATGCCAAAAAAATTAATCAATTAAGAGAGTGTTTTGTGTTCGAATTTTTAAAATTTAAATGCGTGGCATGAATTAATAAAATAATATGAGACTTATTTTATTTTGGGGTTAGCTTGTTGTGTTAAGAATTGGGGAGAGAGCTCTAGTTCCTTCCGCGAAGAACGTCACCCTTCAACGAAGAATGCCGTCACCACAAGGAGAGATGACGTGCCATTCCTTCGTCTCTTCATAACTAGTGTGAGACGCTGTACCCTCCTTGGCGCATACCAATGCTGACTTCGAAACCTTACCCCGCGGTTCCATCTTCTGCGTCGCCGGGAAATGACATCGTTAATTGAGGTAGGGGTCATCTTCGTACATGTTTAATTTAACGTTCTTTGTTGATTAATTTGGCCGAATGTTACCAACATAACAGGAGGAGATCGGACTGCACAAACACGATAGTTCCCCACTTTCTTGTTGAACATTGTTGACGAGTTGTGGCGAAGGCGGTGCGGTGTCGTTGCACTGTGTGGGGATGAATAGAATCGCGACGGGAGCGGGCTGCGGCGGCGGTGCGCGGCGCCGTCGCGCCGTGCCGGTGAGGTCGAAGGGACCGCGGCCGGAGTGGGCCGTAGCGGAGGTGCGCGGCGCTATCGCGCCGCGCCAGATAAATCAAGGGAGACCGCGGCCGGAGCGGGCCGCGGCGGAGGGGTGCGGCGCCGTCGCGCATCGCCGGTCGAGGAAGAGCCGTGGCCTTAGGCCGCGGCTGTCCAGCAGGGGTGGCCGGACAACCAGCTGCCGGTGCTCCAGGAGGCGGGACCCCTGTGGGTCCTGTGGTGACTCAACCGGCCGACCACAAAGGCCGACCATTTTTCCAGAAAAATCTGGGGGTTGTAACCCCCTGACCCCCAATTAGGGTGGACCCCATCAGGGGCCTCCATTTCAGAGACAAGGGGGTGGCGCCCCCCTTCGCACCCCGCTCGGCCATGAGCCGAGCCGCGGTCGGCCTTCGAACCGGGCCGCAGGACGCGCCCAACCGGGCCGGGACACGCCCCATCGGGCTGAGCCGTGCCTGCCGGGCCGGGCCGTGCCCAATTGGGCCGAACCCGGACCCGAGTCTGGTCGACCCGGTTTGGGCTGACCCAGGGGGTATCGAGCCGGGTCGGACCGGGCCTAAACCCCCTACTTTCAAATCAGGTTCGTTCAAACGCCCATATCATGAGATACGAACCTTCGATCGACACACCGTCAGTTGCGTTGGGATCCTTGGATCGAGATGATAGTTTCGGTATATTAAAATTGAGGTTTCGGTGAAGTTTGGTTATGGCCGGGTTGGTTCGAACACGAAACCAACCAGGCCCTTGGAGCGGAAATGCTTATAACTTAATGACTGAACGTCCGAATAAGGTGCCGTCAATTACGTTGAATTCCTATTTGTGAGATAGTTCTATTGGATTACCCCGATTGAGGTTTGGATTTAGCTGGAGTGTGGTCAGGTTGGTTTTAGCTTAAAAACCAACCGGACCCCTGGGACGAAAAATCCAATATCTCTCAGACCGGGCGTCCGATAGACGCGCTGTCTATTGCATTGAGTTCCTTTTGACGAGATAGAACTTTTTGATACATTAACTCTGGACTTCGTGACAGTTGATGTATCGACCCCTTGGCTTGTGGAGCGGACCCTCCCGAAATCGAGCGTGCTGTGTGCGGGAACCCTAGAGCTGGCTGTGACTGCGACGACGATGGTGACTGTACTTGGATCCTACGTGAGTTCGGCAGCGAGGACGACTGTACTTGGATCCTACGTGGGTTCGACAGTGAGGACGACTGTACTTGGATCCTCCGTGGGTTCGGTAGCAATGACAACTGTACTTGGATCCTACATGGGTTCGACAACGATGGTTACTGTACTTGGATCCTAGGTGGGTTCGGCAGCGACAACTTCTGTACTTGGATCCTACGTGGGTTCGACAGAGGAGATGATTCAGAGGCTACATCTAATCATCTCCACCCCTCTTCGTGAGTAGTATACCTGTGTGAGCTGAGTCTTGACTTTCAATCATTATCTTCGATATGATTGACTTGCTTTCCTGTGTGGATTGAGATGTGCTTTACTGTGTGGATTGGGTTGTACTTTCCTGTGTGGACTGAGTTGAACTTGGGCTCGGAAGTTGGAGCCGAACAGGAATTGTTGACTTAGTTATATGTATGGGCATATACCTAAGTAGTGTTGGTTGATACTTCGTATTTGTATCTTTCCTTTGTGGTTTATCCTTTCTGGATTCTGGGAGGCCTTCGGGGGTCTCGGGGTCCCTACTGAGTATCGTATACTCACCCCTGCACGGGATATGCCCACACTACGTTGTGTTGGTTATAGACGACGGATAATGCTGATCATGGTTGAGGCCTGAGGAGTGGGACGGTATACGGAGGAGGACTATCAGGTGGGACGTACACAGAGTGGACGGCCGGACCGAGGAGCCGACAAGACTATCTGTACTCACCCTTCAGGTGGGAGTTCTAGAGGACATCTTGGTGGTTGCTGCTTTACTTTTCAGCTGTTGTACTTTATTATCTCAGTTGTAATATACTTTCAGTTGGGTTTGTATACTGGCCCATTTACTTTCCAGTACTTACTTTTGTACTCAGTTTACTTAGTGTTTACTTCAGCTTGCGTACTCTGTGGTGTTTGTTTTCTTATATAAAGGAAATGCCTTCCCTTTTATCGGGATTTACGCCTTTGGTGCTAGTCGCCAGCCCATGGCCTATGGAAGACGGGCTTGGGGTAGTCACGACACGGGCCCCGAGGACGGGTCGTGACAAACAAAATCATTGATCATGTTCCACCAACACATGAAATCATCATTCTCCCATTTTTTTCTTTTTGTGGGAAACTTGGAACGTCTCATCATTGGATGTGGAGGGATCCAGAGTTGAGATCACATACACCACTTTGAGAGTTTCAAGTAGCAAGTGAAACCTCTTTTTCCATGTCTTTAAGTTGTTGTCATCAAATTGTTCCACCTTTATACGAAGAAAATGAATCTATTAAGAACACAATTATTTAATGTGTTTTGGATCAATTTGGTCCTACATGTATGAAAATAACACCCTCTACTAGAAATTTAATCATTCACGGAGAAGGAATTCAGAAGACTACTATTTGTCGATTTCTATTGACGGTATTAATGACTGCCAGATAGAGGTCACTGTATTTTCATTGACCCCTTACTTTTCCCCTTTGGCATTGAGCCCCCTCATCATCAATCCCTCCTACTGTTGATCCCCCCACCCCCTATGTCATTGTTCCATCAAGCCCCCCACACCATTGATCCCCCCACATCATTTGGCCCCCATATGCCGTCAAACCCTCCATACGCCATTGAGCCCCCTCCCCCACTATCCATCCCCCTCTATTGAGCTTCCCATACTGCACCCCCATTTAGTTGAGCCCCCTCCACCCCATTCTATCAAGCTTCCTTGTGCCCTCCTTTCCATTTCATTGAGATTCCTCGTGCCCTCACTATTTTCATTTAGATTAATCGCACCGTCCTCACCACATATTCTCATGAAAGTCCTCATTATGCTCCTCCCCCCCTACAACTCTTATCTCAGTCCCTAATTCTCTACTACAGGTGTGTCCTATCTTGTAAGTCTCTTATTTTTTAGGTATAAACTTAATCCCCACTTGATTTTTTGATTTATATTGATTGATTTTTTTGTGGTTGGGTAATTATTGATTTATGATTTTTAAATTATTTCCATTCATTGTTGTGACCCATATTTGGTTTGGAAAGTATATATAAGAGTTATTTGAAATTGAACTTGAAATGCCTAAATTGATATATGTGTTGGTTTAGTTTTAAATTTTGTTGATGTGAATGAGTTAATATAGATTATTCATTATTTTTTTTCAATAAATGAATGATTTCTAAAGGTATAATTTTTAATCTTGTTTTTATTATTAGATTTAGGAGTCACATTTAGCCTTCTTAAATTTATATCGATTGTATATATTAGTTAAATATTTAAATAAAAAAAAATATTTTTTACTATAGAATTATAGTTGAAATATATTTATTAGTTGAATATATATTATAAAAATATATATAATTAACAATATTTTTAGTGCATAATCATTAAATACATATATTTTTTTACAATATATTTTGACAAAAGTGAAAATGTTTTATTAATTAATCAATATTTTATTTTCTAACTCTTTTGTTGGTAAATTATTGTGTTATATGTATATATATTTGATGATATATGTATATATACTATAATTTAAAAATTAATTATTAAAATATCTATTAGTTAAACATATATCAATAAAATATATGTATTAAAAAATATTTAATTTAGTCATTAAATAATGGTTATTATAATTTTTATTTTCCAATCATTATATTTTCATATACATTATTTTATTTTTATTTGATCAGAATGTAAGTTTAATAATTTTTGTTTATATATTTCAATTATTTGTTTTCTATATATACAACTATGGATAAGAGCTGGATTGATCCATGAGATAGGTTTTATGTTGAATATTAGAGGGGACTAAACAATTTATTGATTTCCAAAACGAATTTCAAAGAAATTTGTTTAGATATCCATGTAGAAAATGTGGAAATATATATCCATTGAAAATATATACCATTAGAGAACATATATTTTTGAAGGGGTTTTTGAATAAATATAAGGAATGGACATGTCATGAAGAAGAGTGTGTTCCCTATCACCAATAAGAAAGTATTCATATGGGTGTTGATTTGAGAATTGTTGATCTGATGAACATAATGCTCAATGATATGATGCATCAGTTTCTACCTGAAGAGATTAATGTCATAAATGATAAAATTAGTGACAATAATTCCCATTCTTCTGCAGATAGAGAATCATTAAAATTCTTTGAAATTCTTAACAATGCGTAAACTGAATTATATTCTGGATACACCAAATTCATTAAATTGTCTTTAATCATTGAACTTTTATATATGGAAAACTTTAATAAATGGATGAACACATCCTTTAACATGTTTTTGGTACCATTGAAGTGGGTACTCCCTGTTGGAGCAAATATTACACAGTGATACTATCAAACTTTCAAGTTGACTAATGACCTTGGTTTCACATGAGACATTTGATGCATTTAATAATAACTGTAAGTTTAGTAGAGAAGATAATGTACAACCTAGTACTTTTACTTTTTGGTACTCATATAAGTGTAAATACAATAAGATTAATCATGGTAGTCAAGTTCTTCTTGCCAGATCATTGAATCGAGGGAAACAGATTTCCGCTAAGAAGATGCATTAATTCCTACTTAAACCAAGATTGAATATATTCTTCATGTCATCTAAAATTGATAAAATGATTATTTTTAATTTCTATAAGAAAATAGGTTGATAATTTGACTCACCCAAAAAATTAATTGGCATGGAAAGAGTTTGATCAAAGAAACTAAACTTTTCCCATGGTAGTAATAATGTTCAACTGGATTTGGCAGTAGATGGTTTTAACCCATTTAGGTCTATGGTTAGTGAAACACATAGTATGTGGCTAGTGGTGTTGGATCCATAAAATATTCCCCTGTAATGTATAAAGTAAATATTTTTATTACTTTCAACTCTTATTGATGAACCAATAGAACCTGGTGATAAGATTGATGTTTATATGAAACTATTAATTGAAGAGCAACATGAATTTTAGGAAAATGATGTAATGAATTGATTCAAAAGATAATAAAATTTTTAGACTTTGATATAATTGGTTATGGACAATTAATTACTTTCCAACATATGCCAACATATCAGATTAGAGTGAAAAAGGAGAATTCACATGCCCTTTTTGTAATAAGATTAAGAAATCAATATGGATTAATCACTATAGAAAGTTGGCATACCTTGATCATAAACACTTTCTTCCTCCACTGTACAAATTCATAAAATAAAAATTGTTGTTTGATTTGAAAATAGAGAATGAATCAACAACAAAAATAATGCACGATGTTCAAATTATATAACAACTTGACCAAAAAAATATCCATACAGTGAATGAATTTTAAGATTTATTGGATCTTGGATCACTGTCCATTCCTACTGCAAATAGATAACACATTTATGATCAGAAGAAATAGATTATTTTCTTTAAATTTCATTATTGGAATGATAATATTTTAAGGGATAATTTAGATGTGATGCACATTGAAAAAATGTGTATGAAAATATATTGTGAACCATTTTGGGCATTAAGGAGAAATCAAAGGACAATGCCAACACTCAGTGTGATTTGAAAGAAATGGGATTGAGAAAACCTTTAAATTTACAGTTGGGTGAGGCTAATGGGGAATACATTCTTGATATACACTAAATAATGAGTAAAAAAGGTAAAGAAACATTTCTATAAATTTTGAATATTTTCAAGGTTCCTAATGGTTATTCCTCTAATATTTTAATCATGTCAATGTGGTAAGCATGAAATTATAGGGGTTGAAAAGTCACTATAATCATATTTTGATTCAATAGCTAATCCCAATTTCAATTTTTACTATTTTCCTACCCATAATTTTGAGATGTTTATTGAATTTTATAAATTTTTCAGATAGATCTCTTCTAGTAATCATCACATGAGTGATTTAAAAAAGATGCGGGACAAGATTATGCTTACACTATGTCACTTAGAAAAACTATTTACACATTCTTTTTTTAATCCCATGATCAAATTGACTATAAATTTAACTAGTGAAGTCATTACTATAGGTCCATTTCAATTCAAGTGGATGTATACAATAGGGATATACTTAAATATATTGAAACGGTATGTACACAACAGAGCTCATCTAGAATATTCAATTGCCAAGAGATATTTGATGGATCAATGCACCATTTTTTGTGATTCATGTATCGATGAGGTTAAAAAAATTTATATAAACCCTCTCATATTGATTAAGGTCTAATTAAATAAGGTAAAATGTTTGATATGGACAACAATGAGTGGGTTCAAGCTCATTTATTTATGTTTTTCAACACTCCATTAGTTATTCCATTGATACAATAAGTTTCATAGTTGATTTATTATTCCTTGTGTTTTTATATTTAATTTATTCCTTATATTTTTTAATTTAGGAAACATATTATTGAGTTGAAATTGGAAAGGACCCGTATGACTAACCATCAGATCCAATAACTTCATTTAAACATATTTCAAGACTGATTCAAGACACATGTATATATATATATAATTGTTTTAATATTTTTACAATGCATCTAAGGTGAATTTTGAAAACCCTTTGTCCATTGACTTATGTGAAATTTAAAAATTCACAAAATAAATCAAGTGCTCATACAATGATCAAAGAACTCAACCAAATATCTGATAATCCATTTGTTACGGCTCAATGATACACCTCTTTGGATGCTAATGGATTTCAATTCCATATTAACAATGTTGACATGAACCTAGAAATGCAGAATAGTGGTGTTGGTTATCTATATATTGATTCGGCTTATTAATATGGATTGTTGAGGGATATTATTATGTTTATTTATAGTCAAGACTTAAAGAATATATTATTGCGGTATGATTGGGTTGATCTAGTTCATGGAATGAAAGTTGACCATTTCCAATTTATGTTGGTAAACTTTAAAAATATTCTATATAAAGATGAAAAATTAAGAAATGGTCCCTTTATACTAACATTATATGTAGATCATAATTACTTTGCTAGCACATATTTAAACTGGAAAGATGTGGTGAAAATATAAATAAGGGTGTTTTTGGATCAAATGAGAGGAACCAGATATTGCTGCCTTTCCTGATCAGACACTTGACCAAACCACTATGTCTATATGAGAAGAAGACATACAATGGGCCATGGAGAAAATTTAAGGAGATATGATAAATTTTAATGATCAATGAAATAATTCATGTAATATTTCTCCCAGTTACATATAAAAAAGATTAAAAATTTTAAAAATATTTCTGAATTATTTGCATAAGAATTTCTTGATTTAATGATATTTTTTATGAATGTAGGTATATAAAAAGAATGAAAAAGTGGTTCAACTAACATTACTGGTATGTATGTATTCATTTTTTATATCAATTTATTATAATCTTTTGTAATTATATTCCCATAAATATTTATAAATTTTAATTAAAAAAATAAATTTTTGTTTATTTAATTATGAATTTATGTTTAACAAGATCCAGTGAATCTTCCAGCTAACGTATGAGTTCTGGTAGAGGGGTTTGATCCTAGAAATATGGATCTAGATTGGATGTATTATTTGATGAAACGTTTCATATAGTGAGAGATAGGGTGTGAGTGCATTGATTCATTAGTTGGGACATATGATATGAGAGCCACAAATATTACCTTTAAAGAATCATGATTAGACTTTATTATCCTATGATATGATTTACAGATTATTGAGGGTAGTTCAACTAAATTTATTATTTAAATTTTCATGTAATTATTTTTATTATTATCATATCCACTAAAAAATATTTTTTTTAAATAGAGTTTTACATCCTATCTAAATGATTTCATGCTAGCATTCATCACAAAATACAAAAATTTATGAAAGGATTACAAGGGAAGGTTGAAGGGTGATCACCAAACCCCATTTGTGGGTGTTCCTGACATTTTACAATGAGTCCCTATAGGCATTATTCCCACATAGTAGTAGGATTGGTTTCATTTTGGCTGAGTGAGGTGACAATGCTAAAATTTATTGATTTTAATATATAAATGATTATAATTTTTTATATGTTTATTAATAGAATACATTGAATATAAAATGAGTCTTATTTTCATTCATTTAATCAGGCGATGCAGGGTATGCCTTCATGCCACCTCAAGGCCCTCAGGGGAACCTGATTTGCAGTTGCACAGATAGATTCTACAAGGAACCACTCTAGAGGAGGAAAGAGCAGGGAACACCCACCAGAGCAGGGCTAAAAGGAATTTGGAAGAATGAGAGGGTATGTCATTTTCCATCAGTACCACACCTGTGTACCTCTACATATGGACATGCTAGCTGAATAGTCATGAAAAGGTGGAGAGATGATCATGATGCAGATACTGGGGAGGAGCAGTTTCAAGTAGTCATAGTCTGTATGATTTCTTTAAGACCTACGGGTCATGTAATGTCTCCAAGCCTATGGGAAATGTAATTCCTAAGACTATGGGACTTATAAGGGTTCCCCCTCATCCCTTGAAATGGGGTTATCATAAAATCAATAAAAAAGAAGGCCTTTGGGCCATTTAATCATTGGGTGTGTGATCCTGATGTTTCTGACATCATAGTGAGAAATTGTTTTAGTAAAAATGTATTTTTATTACATAAAAATTATTCACATTTACTAATCAATTAATTATGTATATATATTCAATAGGATCAGTTTGATGCTAAGTCAGCAGAGCTTCTAGAGGATACAAATCATAGTATTGTGTGCAAAGATGAGATATTTTAGCATATTATGGGGCATGATGGCCATGGTTACTCTTTGAACTATGACATTTATGTCCAATGATGTTCAATTGTTAAAGAAGATTCAATGGGTAGATATAGAGATATAGGGATGAACACACCTGTTGAAGTAGATGTTTCTATACATATTATGAAATAAAGTATGGATAATTTGTTTCATTAGATAAGATAAGATTTTAAAGAGATATTATCACAATTTTCAACACATATAGATGAATTGATAATGAAACGTCCCTTTGATAGTACACAGATGGTCCTATAAGTAAAAAAGAAATAAATTATACTCGCATTGAATTTTATTTATATGCATATAATATAAAATATTTATATATATTATAGGATTCATATAAAGTTATAAGAAATCGTCACGAGTTCATGGATAATCCGGATGAGGATGCACCTGATGCATGGGGTATTTTATGTTACCATTTTAATTTTTAACATTTCATTTTAGATGAATAATTTAAACATGTTTTATATTTCTAAATTTTTATAATGAATAAAAAATATGTTTCATACATTATAGTTTCATATTCAAAACTCAATAGATGGTCATAAATTTATATAAAACGAAAAAATAAATTTAGAGTAATTTGTGTAATGTTGGAGTATAAAACACATTAATTAGATGTGTTGTTTCTTAGGGATGACCAAAAAGGCACTTTTAGTGTTTTAAAATAACAAAAATATGTGTCTAATAGTCAAAACCATATAAAAAGACCTCTAAATGATGTGAAATCATAGAAAAATTTTATTTTTATTATTTGTGATGTGTATGAGATGATGAAACATCAATTAGACATACAATGTGCTTGAATAGACTGAATATTTAGTTTTTAACCATTTTCTGGCATTTAAAAATGTGTGTTAGGGGGTTAAAACCAAGAAAAAACCATTTATTACCATTAAATCATAAAATAAACAACTGTAGATTTATTTGTGAAATGTTATAGCTAATATAATGTCAATAAAATGTTTCATTTTCTTAGGATGACTGAAAACACAGTTTTGATGTTTTAAAAACACTAAAACATGGGTGTGATAGTTGAAACCAGAGTAAAAAAAATATGAATGAAATGAAATAATAGGAAAATATTCTTTGTATTATTTATGATGTGTAAAAGTATATAGAACATCAATAGGATATGTAGTTTTATTGAATGGACCCAATAAGTAGTTTTTAACAGTTTATCAGACTTTAAAAACATGTGTTAGGGGTTAAAACCATGAAAAAACCCACTAAATAATGATAAATCATAGGAAAAACCATTGAGACATTTCTAAAATATTTTAGTATTCATTGTGTCAATCAGACATGTATTTTGATCAGGATGTCTGGAAACACACTTTTAGTGTTTTAAAAACACTAAAACATATATGTAATAGTAAAAACCTGAGAAAAAAACCTATAAATTATTTTAAATCATAGGATAAAAATATT
This sequence comes from Viscum album, assembly GCA_963277665.1. Taxonomy (NCBI): domain Eukaryota; kingdom Viridiplantae; phylum Streptophyta; class Magnoliopsida; order Santalales; family Viscaceae; genus Viscum; species Viscum album. The sequence goes on from OY728159.1 coordinate 1,359,423,196, forward strand.
TTTATTATTTTGGATGTGTATGAGCAGACATAATTTTAATTGGACGTGCGATGTGCTCAGACAAATTGAATAAGTAGTATTTAACAGTTCAATGACCTTTAAAAACATGTGTCAAGGGGTCAAAACTAAGAAAAAGACCTTCTATTTTTGTGAAATCATATTAAAAAATCATAGAGATATTTTATAAATGTTGGAGTATAAAACATGTCAACTAGATGTGTCATTTTCTTAGGATAATCAAAAATGAACTTTTAGTGTTTTAAAAACACTAAAATGTGCATGTAACAATCAAAACCATAGAAAACAACCTCTTAATGCGGTTAAATCATATGAAAATCATATTTTTATTATTATTTTTGACATGTACAAGTAGACGAAACATCAATCGTATGTGTGGTATGCTCAGATGGACTGAATAAGCAACTTTTAATGGTTTTTTGGCATTAAAAAACATGCATCGAGATCAAAACTAAGAAAAAGAAACAAATTATCATGAAATAATACAAAAAACTATAGAGATATTTGTAAAATTATGGATTAAACTAAATTTAAATTAGACATTTCATTTTCTTAGTATGACCAGAAATGCACACTTAGTGTTTTGAAAACGTTAAAACGTGCGCGTAATGGTCAAAACTAGAGAAAATGACTTAAAAATGATGTAAAATCATATTAAAATCTTACTTATAATATTTATGATATGTATTAGTAGAATAAATATCAATATAAAATGTAGTGTTCTAAGACATACTGAATAAAAAGTTTTTAATTGTTTGGCGGCCTTTAAAATCATGTGTCAGAAGGTCAAAACTGGAGAAAATGACCTCTGAATGATATGAAATCATCATAAAATCATCTTTATATTATTTTTTATGTTTATGAGTATATGAAACATCAATTTAACATATTATGTGATTGTATGGACCAATTAAGCAACTTTTAATGGTCTAGTGGACTTTAAAAATGTGCATCAGGGGTGTTAAAACTAATAAAATGACCTTAGAATAATGTGAAATCATAGAAAAACAACCATAGTGTGTTACATGAAATGTTATATCATAAATAATGTAAATTAGATTTATTTTTTCTTGATATTATTAGAAATAAACTTTTAGCATTTTAAAAACACTAAAACACGCATGGAACAATCTGAACAAGAGCAAGACTTATAAATGATGTGAAATCATAAGAAAATCATATTTGTATTATTTATGATGTGTATAAGTAGACATCACATCAAAATGACATGCGGTGTATTTAGACAGACTGAATAAGAAGTTTTTAACTATTTAGAGGCCTTTAAAAATGTGTTTCATTGGTCAAAAACTAGAAAATGACCTCCAATTATTATCAAATCATACAACAATAACTATAGAGTGATTTTTGAAATTTTGGAGTGATTTTATTATATAGAACACCAAATTAGATATTATTGTTACTATAATTTATATAGTATATAAATAACTCTATATCATCTCTCGGTGGAGCCTTAGATCATAAAATTAAAATAATTTCTAATTTAGAAAGAAGGATATGGGTTTTTAATGAGTGGGGGTTTAGGGACCACTTTAGAAATCACGTGAAAGTATAGATTAATAAAGTCAAAAAGTAGGATTTCAAATAGTTTATGAAATTGTGATCACCCCATGTAATCCCATTTATTCTCATCCATCATTGCTTCATGGGAAAGGGATAAATGTTTTAATACTTTATTTTTAACTTCTTAAAATATATTTTAAGTGATTTATGACTAGGTTAACACCTACAATTCGATCAATCACACAATATTGATTATTGATGACCACTCAAAATCAATGTATGTGTATTTATGAGAGATAAAAACTTATCAGGGAATTATATCATTGATGTGATATGATGACTATATTGAGATCCCATTTCAAATTATTCCCATTACTAAAAAATTCATATTCATGAGTTATAATTTTGGATTTTATCTATCAATGAAAACCACAATATTACTCAAGAAAGAAAAAGGGTGAGAAAAGAGGAAATTGTGTTCAAATCATAACACAATCCGATTTATGCATGGAAGTATAAGGATTTTTGCTCCTTTGATTTTGGGTATGGGAATAGCAACATAAAAAAATAAAAAAAATAATAAATTAAAGAAAAATATAACATAAACATATAATGAAAACATCATTCAAAAAAATCAATGCTTGGGATTACATCATGGTTCCTCCCCGGGTGATCACAAGAAGTTTAGAACTCCATGGAATGAGAAGGAAGAAAATATAAGTAAATAGATTTCCCAAATCCTCAATTCCTACCCTTTGGTTTAACATCCTTTTAGAATGGGGGGGGGGGGTTGATTTTATGGACAATCACATGCCATTTTCCAAAAAATAAGTCAAGTATCTATGAGACTAGGTGGGTTGTTCATGGTAGACTTTCACCCTATAATTTTTCTATATGGATAACTAACTTAATAAAATAATATTGACTTGAAATTGGGTATAGATGTGGGACATTGAGATAGCTATCCAATGGAGGCATAATCAGACCAATTGGAGTTCTGAATCCTAAGTTATATCCCGATCACTACAGTTAGTTCTAATATGCATCGCCCAAAATTATTCACATTGTGGTTCACTTTTAGGCCTCTTGTGCTCAGATAAATCCATTGGACCATTGAATTAATTTAAACCCCATGATCATATAATCCTAAATAAAATTAATTTTTACATTTATATTAGTTTATATAATGTTATGATAAAAATAGTGAGTTGATAACAAAATGGGTCATTGTGCAATTACATAATTTTAAGCATGTTTTCAACACATGAAATAAAAATATACATTGAGTGAAAAAGGATTTAATAATGGTATAATAAAACAAAAAAATAATTTAATATAGAAGTATAAGGGTTATAATATATGATATATCTCTATTCGATCACACCTCCACACCTAAACCATTGTACTCCTAGGAAAAATCTTATATCCTAATCAAGTCGCATTACTAAATCAAAGGTGATAAAATAACCAAGATTCTTTTTAAATGAAATCCATAATGTCTCATTTATTAAATAAATTTTCCTAGAAATCATTTTCTCTCACATTCAAATTTTTTTAACTTCCTTTATTCACCCATGCAACATGTCGCAACCTACCTCACCTAGAAATTTTCCACTTCCCTCCAAGAAGATATGAAAGAGGAGTTATGCTCATTCTATATAGTTCATTTGATCTTACTATATTCTTTATGAGATTATTAGTTCTATATTAGTATAAACTAATTTGATACTCAAAAGGACTTACAAAATGTTGTTATGATGTTCAAGGGTTGGTAGGATTTGATGTTTAAAAATATGAGGTAGAAGAGAAGTATTTAATCTCTTAAGTAAAAAGCAGGTAAAAATTCAAAAAGTGTTCACAATGAATGTACTTACTCAACCCCTCACAAAGTGTATCATTTCCAACTCACTCTCACCTTTGTTACTTTTGTGTAGGTAACATCCAATCCATGAATAATAATTAGTAAATTTTAATTTTTCTTCATTTATTTTTCTTTTGTTCTATGTTTTTCAATGTATTGAACTATTGTTTTCTTTATATGAAATTTTATTTGAAGATAAATAGAGAAAAATTTATAAAATAATGGTATAATATGGATTGTGAACCAACTATCCAAAAAAAATGTAGACACCCTTTCACTCAAACCATTACAATGAATCCTTACCAAGAATTCCCATGTAAACACCCTCTCTCCCACATTTTCAGAAAATAAAACAAGAATGTATATAATATATGGTTAGGTGGGGATAAATTATATTTCAATGAGGCTAATTAACAGTAATTTCATGGTCTCCATAGCTTAAGATGGTTCAAATGTTAAGGTATCCCAAAATAGGATTAACTTGTACAAAGGGACTTTTAATTAAATAATGACCTCTATCATGGGTGCGTCACACTAGAATATTATAACCTCAAATAGAATCAAGGTAAGTTTTAGTTTATCTACATTACATGAGACTCTCAAGAAAATGATTAAATGTATGAATATGCAATAAAGATATTATAAATTCTCTTGGGCAAGGGATTTAAAATATTGATCAATGTTAATGAGGCATGGGTATTAAAAAACTATTAAAGTCCTTTGAATGATTTGAAAATACAAATTCTAGAAAAATATTACATATAAGCATTCATGTGAAATCATTTTTCAAAAAAAAAAGAAAATTTTCACACAATCAAATCAATCATGAAAAATGATTTTGTACATTCTATTTAAGATTAATGTTTATCTAAAAACACAAAACATAGAAATTGAAAGAAAAAATGGAAAGAAAATAATTTTTTTTTGTTTTTTTAATTGAAATACTAAATATCATATGTCACCCCACACTTAAAAATTACATTTATCTCAATTAAAGTAGTTTAAATAAATATACAAGTAAATAAAGGCAGAGAGAAAGGAAAACCTACTAAATGGTGTTATATGTGGCATCTATCAGTTGGATTTCCTCAATCAGATGATTTGGAAAATAATAATAGAAGTGTTTAAGTCTCTACCAATTGATGGTAAACCTATATCCACTATTCTCATGAAATAATTGTATTTTACCAAAAGGGTAAACATTAGTATAAGTATAAGGAGAAATCCATCGGGAAATAAGCTTAAATGGGTGGATATTTAACCTAGAATTTTACATGAGGACCTTCTCACTAATATAAAGCTTCCACTGATGAATCATCTCACAATGGATAAATTTTTTCCTCCATTTATAGATTTGGACGTTCTTATATGCATCACATAGAATATATTCCAACTCCTGAATCTGTAACTTCTTATGGTCACCTACATCTAAGAGATTCATATTAAATTGTTTAATATCCCAATATATATAGTGGTCTATCTCTAAAGGTAGGTGAAAATCCTTTTCAAACATAATCTTATATGGTGACATTTCGATTGGGGTTTTAAAATCTGTATGGTATACCCAAAGTGAATTATCTAATCACAAAATATAATATTTGATATTGGGATATACCATTTTTTCCAAGATTCACTTAACTTTACGATTTGAAATTTATAATTTCTCATTAGTTTGGGGGTGATATGAAGCAGATACATTATAAACAACCCCATAATTATAGAGTAAGTTTTTCATGTTGGGATTAAAAAAATGAGAACCCTAATAGATAATGATGAATCTTGGTAAACCAAACATGCTGAAAATATGAGATCTCACAAAATCGACAACTACTAAAGAGTCATTCATCCAAGTAGCATTTTCATCCACACATTTAGTATACAACTATAGACCTGAGATTCAGGATCTAGTGTAAAAAATATTATTTTTTATAAAAATATAACTAAAAAATATATATTCCTTTACACATCTGAGGGTATTTTTAGCCTAGGTTTTAGAGGAATAGATAAAATATCCTTACAAAATATCATATTTTACACAATTTATAAATAATACATCTATTTGGATTCACTCTCCCTATCCCCTTAAATGAATACAAACACCTTGAAAATTATAGGGAGCCTGTAAAAAACATTTTAAAATACAGGGTGAGTATAAAATTGACCATTAAGGAGTTTTAAAACTAGTGAAAATCCTTTTATAAATACTGTTAAGAAACTATTTTGAAAAAACTTTATTCTATATTAAATATAAAACATTTTATAAATAATTTTCTAGAATATAAATCTTGGGTTTTTAAAAATAATTAACCATATAAATAATTTTAAAAACCTTTAAAAATACATATCACTTTAAAAAATTAATTTTATAACATTAATTTGAAAACATTTCTCTTTGAAAAAAATGTCTCTATATATCAAATACAAAACCTTTGATATAATAAATAATTTTCCAAAAATAAAAAACTAGGGGTTTCAAGAAAAATACTTAAGGAAATAATTTTCAAAACAATTAAAAAAACTTTTTACTTTGAAAACCCATTTATTTTCAAGATATAATATCCTTTAAAAAATACCTGGGTTTCTTCATGAAAGATTATAAAAATATTTTCTTTGAAAATAATAATTTTCTTATGGAATATAATGATACTTGGAAAACCTTATAAAATTTATGAGGAAAATACCATTATAACTTTTGGGACAATATTCCCTTGAGGTCATGGGTTTACTCCCCATTTCTCATCATCTCATTTGATACCGAAGTATTGAGTTTTATTTTAAGAAAACATTTTTATTATTCTCGACTTTCTCATTTTACTTTCACTAAAATATCCTTTCTAAAACTACATAATTTTTTTTTCAAGATAAAATAATTTCTATATCACATAATCTTTAGAAAAAGATGATTTTAGATAAACACTATAAAAGTTAGGAAAGATCTGTATTTCACAATTAATAATTATAATATTACATATAAAGAAGGATAAATAAAGGCATATTCTTTTCATAAATAAATTTTAGAATGTTAATGTTAATAATAGAGTATGTAAATATCTACAAACATGATTAACTTCCATATTTTTAAAATGAAATTTCATTCATATAATTATAATTATAAAATCAACTTGAACTTATAAAAAACTTTATTGAAACAAAATAACATAAAATTATAAACTTTATCATTTTAAATTTACCCTTGAATTAAGAAAATAAAATTTTCTTTTGAAAGAACTTACTTAATTTGAAAATAATAATTTCCCTAACATAGACTTTTTGAAAAAATAATAATATAAATAAAATTATGTGTTTTCATGTAATTAAAGTTTCTAAAAATAATTACCCCTTACATAAATAGGGTTTTAAACAAAACATGAAATCATAAAAAATGTTTTGTTTTAAAAATCATAGAAATAGAAGAGTTCTTTAAAAATATAAAAACTGTAATTTTAAAATACTAAAACTTTACATAAAATATTAGTTTTTAAAATATACAATCCCTACATAAAATAATAGTTTTGAAAATATAAATCTATTACATGAAATCATAGTTTTTAAAATATAAACATAAATACTTTTCTATAAAAAAAATCCCCTTTCTTGAAGAGGGTTTTTAAATAGAACTAGAAATCATAAAATGTTTTTTTGAAATAATATTAATAATAGATCCCCTTAAAAATATAAAAATATTAATTTTAAAATATTCCACTTACATGGAAAGGGTTTTGAATAAAATAAATTAAATATTTAAAACAAATAAACCTTACATGAAAAAAACTAAATCGGTCTTGAACAAAGGTGTTCTCTACTACCGAAGCTTGGAACTTAGAAATATGGATTAACAGGGAAATTGAGATCTTGGGAAGGGTTTTTCCAATGGGTTAAGAGGAAAGTTTATTTATATATATAGGATTTTGGGTACTCCAATTTTAATGTGGATAAATCTTGAGAAAAAGTTGGATATTGAAGGGAGTAACCATTGAAATTAAAAAATTGTACCTATATTCTATAAGCTCAAGGATTCCTGGTTCTCAATATGGGTGTTATAATTGAAAATCCATTAGTTTGGTCACTAAAGGTATATTTGTGTGTATATATATATATATATTTTCACTACCATTTTTATAACTCGGGGGAAACATTGGAACTGGAGAATTTAAAATAACCCAGTGATGTTCATTGGTTTAAAACAATGGTTTCATTTTATTATGAATATATTTCCACTTGACTAGTATAAATATAATTTAAATTCAATTTTTACCGTTATTCTCATAACTCGTTTATTCAAAAAGCATCCCCGAGAAGGAGTCTTTGAAAAATACGAAGCTTTGTCGATGATTTATGTGGCCCAAATAATTTTGAAGCTCCAGTATTTTGTTTGAAGGTTCAAGGGTCATAGAACTATATCCAAATGAAAATGACCAGTAGGGTAAAATATTTTTAGTTCATTCATATGTGATTAATTTATTTGGAAGGTGAAGAATAAGATGAGTAAGTTTGGTCCTATCATGCAGAGGAAGGATAAGAAAAGAAGAAGATTTTGTATATTGAGGAAGGATAAGAAACAGTAGGTGGTCTGTGAGAAATATGATGCTCATGATTATTGGATAAATGATAATGATTTAATTTTATGGTGAAAAATATAAATGTAACATTTTAATGGGTGAACAATACCCATATCAATGAATCCCATATTAAAAAATCAATGGGTTGAGTGCTTAAATATAAGTTAAGTGCATCCAATGACTTGAAAAATATGAGTAACATGATCTGATCCTAATCCTCTATTAGCACCAACCCATGATGGTTCCTCCACTTCTATTCCTCCCCATACGGTGGCACCACAACTCTGATCCATGATCTTTATAGTTTGTCATGGACACCCACTAGCATGCTGCTATGCGAGCTGGTCTAGGATGGCTCTCCCTGTGGTTGAGCCTAGCTCCCATGGATTGATTGAGATGGCCATAACAAGATTTCTAGGATGGATCATTAATATATATATATATATATATACTAAATTAAAATTTAATTATCGTAAAGAATATTAACCATATATATACTTATTTAAAATTATTTTTAGTATACTTATTTCTTTCTCTTAAATTTTTACAGAGATTACTATAACATTCATATTTTATTATTAAAAAATTTTATATTAGTGTTACTTATCATCATTTAAAAAAAATATTACAAAAAAAATATTAAATTAATTTACAAGAAACTTTAAAATTATTTCTCTTTTAAAATATATTAGTATACCACTAAGTTAATTTTAAAATTACTTTTTTTCTAAGTTAATAATTAAATTAATTCATATATATTATATATTTCTTATTGAAAGGTTAAAATTTTAATACCATAGGTGTTAACTTAAACTATTATCACTAAGACTAAAAATATTATACAATATTCAAAAATTAAAAATTTATCTAATATTTTTTATAAACATTTAAAAATAAATATATTCATATTAAAATATTATTTTAAATCACACTTATACAAAATAAGTATTTGCTTAAAATTTGAATATTAATTTATAATCAAATATTATTTCTTTAAAATAATAATTTATATAAAAATATTATAACATAAGATAATTTTTTCATATCAACATAAAATCACCTTTAAATAATATTAATAATTTATGAAATAACTTTCAAAACAATCCTATTAATTTATCTTTATAAGTAATAATGTATATTTTTTAATTGTAACATTTACTAAAAATTTATTATATTTTCATTAAGAAAATAAAATACCATTTCTTGGAAAAGTGAAGGTAATATTTTTATAACATGAATATTTTAACTCAAAATTGAAATTGATTATAGAAAATTATTTAATTTTATGTTAAATTTTACTTTAGTTTGTTTCAATTATAAAACAAAACATTAAATTAATATTTATTAAAAAGTAATACTATGCTTAGAATTTCAGGGATATTACATTCTACACCCCTTAAAGGAATCTCTCCCTTGAAATTCATTCATTGTATTTAAAGAAATTCCGAATTTCTATTTTTAGAATTAGGAAAACTAGAATTTCTAAAACTTCTATATATTTAATAATCGTCTAGAATTTAATTTTACAATAATATAAAAATAATACTAATAACTCTTAAATTATTCTCAAATAAAAATTCCTAATATTCAAAGTTTTTTAACCATTGCTCTAATACTAACTATGACAGCTCGAGACCTGAGCTTCTAGATCTAGTGTTAAAAATGATGTATATTTTTTTATAAAAAAATAACTGAAAAATATACAATGCTTTACACATAAAAGGATTTTTTGGTCTAGGTTTTAGAGAATTAGGAAAAATATTATTACAAAATATCATATTTTACACAGTTTATAACTAAAATAGCTATTTGGATTCACTCTCACTAACACCTTAAATGAAACCAAACACCTTAGAACTTATAATGAGTTTGTGAAATATAGTGTGAGTATAAAATTTCCCAATAAGGGGTTTTAAAACCAATGAAAATCCTTTTATAAATAATATTCAAAAACTCTTTTGAATACATTTTCTTCTATATCAAATATTTTTTTTTTGATAAATACTTTTCCAAAATATAACTCTATGGTTTTCAAAAACATTTAACCATTGAAAATACTTTTTAATTTTTTTTAAAATATATATCACTTTGAAAAATTCCTTTGAAAACATTTCTCTTTGAAAAAGATTTTTCTTTATATCAAATAAAAAATCGTTGATATAATAATTTTTAAAAAAAAATATAAAGCTATGGTTTTCAAGAAAAATCATAAATGAAATACTTTTCAAAACCATTAAAAATACTTATTACTTTGAAAAACCATTTAGTGTGAAAATATAACACCCTTTGAAAAATACTTGGGTTTCTCCTTAAATTTTTTTTAAAAATCTTTGCTTTGAAAATAATGATTTTCTTATAGAATATAATGATACTTGGAAAACCTTGAGAAATCCATGTGTCCACTAGTAGTATCACTTTTTGGATAGCGTCCCCTTGATGTCTTGGTTTTACTCTCTATTACTCATCATCTCATTCGATACCCAAGTTTTGAGTTTTATTCTAAGAATTTTTTTATCAGGATTTACTTTCTTATTTTACTTCCACTAGAATATCTTTTCAAAAACTACATAAATTATTTTAAAGAGAAAATAATTTTTATATCATATAATATTTTACAAAATATTGTTTTAAGAAAACACAAAAAAGGTTAGAAGAAATCCATATTTCACAATTAATACTTATAATATTATATATAAAGGAGGAATAAACATAGGCATATGATTTTCATAAACAAATTATGGAATGTTAATGCTAATAATAGAGCATGTCCATATATAAAAAAATGATTAACATACATATGTTTAAAATAAATTTTAATTCATAGAATGATAATTAAAAAATACACTTGAATTTTTAAATAAATTTATTGAAACAAAATAGAATAAAATGATAATCTTAATCAATTTAAAGTCACCCTTTAATTAATAAAATAAAATTTCCTTTTGAAATAACTTACTTAGTTTGAAAAAAATAATTTACCTTACACAAATTGTTTGAAAAAAATTATAATATAAATAAAATTATGTTTTTTATTAAAATTAAAGTTTCTAAAAAAAATAAACCCGTTCATAAGTTGGGTTTTGAAGCAAAACATGAAGTCAAAAAAAAATATTTTATTTTTAAAATCATAGTAATAGAAGAGTTATTTAAAAATATAAAAATAGTAATTTTAAAATACTAATCCTTTAAATAAAATATTAGTTTCGAAAATATAAATTACTTTCATAAAATAATAGTTTTTAAAATATAAATCCCTTACATGAAATTATAGATTTTAAAATATAAACATAAATACTGTGTTCCCAATAATTATGAAGGTCCAATATATTTTTAAAGGTTTTAGGGTCACAAACTTATATCCGAAGGAAAATGACCATCAAGGAAAACTATTTGAAGGTTGTTCATAGGTGATTTCTTGTTTTGGAAGGTGAAGAATAAGATGAAGAAGTTCAATTCTATCATGCAAAGGAAGGAGAAGAAAAAAAGACGATATGAAATACTAAGGAAGGAGAAGAAAGAATAAGAAGGTTGCGAGGAATATGACACTATAGATGATCAAATGACTAATGATAATTTAATAGGATGACACATGATATAAACATAACATTTCAATGGGTGAGTAGTACCAACATCAGAGAATCCCATATCAAAAAATCGACGGATTCAACAATTTAATATAACTTAAGCACTTCCAATTACTTAGACGATGTGAGTAATGGGGTTTTCTCCCAATCCTATTCTAGCACCGAACTGTGTCGGATCCTCCACTACTGTGCTGCCCCACATGGTGGATCCATAGCTATGAACCATACAATCTCTAAATTTTCATGCAGGTCTACTAACATTCCACTATGTGGGCTGGATTAGGATAGCTCTCCCTATGGTTGAGCCTATATGCCATGGGTTGATCTAGTTGGCCCTAGTTGTCTTGCTAGGCTATCTAATTATATATATATATACACATTAAGTTAAATTTTAATTATCTTAAATAATATTAACCATTAATTTACATATTTAAAATTATTTTTAGTATACTTATTTATTTCTCTTAATATTTATAGATATTACTATTAACATTAATATTTTATCATTCAAAACTTTTATATTAGTGTTACTTATCATTATTTTAAAATTATTTTCTTACAAAAATAATATTAAATTATTTTACAAGAATCTTTAAAATTATTTCTCTTCTAAAATATATTAATATACTCCTGAGTTAATTTTAAAATTACTTTTCTTATATGTCAAAAATTAAATAAATTCATACATATGATATATTGCTTATTAAAAGGTTAACATTTTAATACCACATGTATTGACTTAAACTATTATCACTAAGAATAAAAATATTATATAATATTCAAAAATTAAAAATTTAGCTAATATTTTTTATAAACTTTTAAAATTTAATATATTTATATTAAAATATTATTTTAAACCACAATTATACAAAAAAAATATTTTTTTACAATTTGAATATTAATTTATAATCTAATATTATTTCTTGAAAATAATTATTTATTTAAAAATATTATAACATAAGATTTTTAAAACTATAAACTTTTCATATCAACATAAAATAACTTTTAAATATTATTAATAATTTATGAAATAATTTTCAAAAGATCTTATTAATTGATCTTTATAAATAATAATGCATATTTGTTTAATTCAAACGCTTACTAAAAATTAATTGTATTTTCATTAAAAAAATAAAATACAATTTATTGAAAGAATAATGGTAATATTTTTTATAACTTGAATATTTTAACTCAAAATTGAAATTGATTAAAGAAAAGTATTTAATTTTATTTTAAATTTTACTTTAGTTTGTTTTAATTATAAAAAAAACATTAAATTAACATTTATTAAAAAGGATGACTATGCTTATAATTTATGAGATGTTACATTTAGAGAAATATTCAACAAAAAATAAGATTTATAAAAATCCAAATTAATTTGGAAAGATCCCATGAATTCAATTCCCCATGTATCTAAGATCTCACAAAATAACATGGGTTATCGGGGCTTTTCATTCCTCTTAGAGATATTCCCTATGAATTGACATCATGTGCATGAATTACAAAATTGATGGGAATATCTATATAATGTTTTCATTAAATTATATTGTCAAGGATCTTTTTAGTTCTATGTTGATAGAAAAAGTGTCCCCCATAAGTCAAAGTGTTGTAGAATCTCAAATCAGAGGTGAACTCATGATTGGGGACACACCAAAAAAACAACATGGTCACTACAAATTCTTCACAAGTATGGTTCATCCAAAATATACCTTCATGAATCATGATTAAGTATTTGGGATTGTGAAGTTCTAAAATATGTGTAGACCTTAGATGATGCTAAAAAATTTACAATGTCTACATACTAAGGGGCAAGGTCCACTACATCAAAAAGGTTCTCATCAGGAAAGAATTATCCAATGGGGACGGATGAGTCAACATGTTGGTCCAAATGTGGTTCAATCATAATAATGTGGTTAGCTTCTACATTTTCCATTCCTCTCTAATCTAGAATATCTATTTAAAACTTTTGGATAAGGATCATCCATCGTATGAGGTAGGTATTAGATTTGGGTTTATTAAAGAGAAACTAAATGGAAACATGAATAAAAAACAAAATAACTTTTGACCCAATAATATATGAATGGAATTTTTACATGGAAAACATAATGGAAAGATTTTCCTTTTTAGTGTTCATATAGTTTTATCAGGTAGGTTCAAGGGTACAGGAGGAATACACAACTACATGAGGATCCCTCTCAACCCTTTTTGATAAAACTAACCCAATTGAAAAGTTAGAGGCATCACACATAATTTCAAAGGGGAGATCCCACCTTGGTGGTGGGATGATAGGAGGTGATGTGTGACTCCTTTTTAGTGAATTAAATTAATCCTAAAAAGTTTTATAAAAAATAAACTCTAAATATTTTTGTAATAATCTAGATAAGGGAAGTGAGATTTTAATAAATTATTTAATGATTTAACGGTAAAAACCAACACAATACAAGAAATATTGCACCTCATGAACAAATTTTATAAATATAAGGGAGGAAATTATTTGAATTTTTGACTTATCAACTTGAATTCCCTTACTCAAAATAAAATTACCAAGAACTATTTCTCTATATAAGATGAAATGGAATTTCTCATAATTTAATATGAGATAATTTTCAATTCAATGATGGAGAACATAACCTAGGTGTGTTAAACAACCATAAAATAAAGATCCATAAACTTTGAAATCATCTATAAAATCTTTCATACAATTCTCTAGGTACTTAAAAAATATACTCAACAAATAACATTGAAAATTAATGGGATAAGTATATAGACCAAATGGAATCCTATTGTATGAAAATGTGCTGATTGGATAAGTAAATATTGTATTTTATTGATCCTTAGGGACTATTTGGATTTGAAAATAACCCAAATAGTCATCAAGGAAACAATAATGGGACTTTCCATCCAATATTTCTAACATTTGGTCAATACAAGGTAGAGGAAAGTGGTTCTTTTTCATGGATTGATTTAGTCAACAATAATCAATATAGACTCACAAAATGTTTTTATATGTGTTGTAACCAATTCATTCCTTTCATTTTACAATATCATTATTCTAGTTTTTTAGGCATAATTTTCATTGGGCTAACCCATTTTCTATTAGATATAGGACAAATGAACCCCGCAATAAGTAATTTACTAACTTCTAATTTTACCACTTCAAGGAGGGTGGTATTTAACCAACATTGATATTTCATTATAGTATTAAAATAATCATATAAAAGTATATGGTGTATGAAAATAGACAAGATAATATAGGAATATCACACATTTTATATCCTATCACCTTTTTACACTCTATAAAAAGTCATAGTAGTTTTGATTCATTCTCTAGAGAGAGGTTATTGGAAATAATGATGGAAAATTGGTCAATACCATCAAGATAGGAATATTTTATATAATATGGAAGTGGTTTTAATTTAAATAATGGTGGTTTTTGGATTTATGGAAGGAATTTAGGGGGAGTGTGGTCTATGAAATAGTCTATCTGCTCATGTTTATTCTCAATGGAAACATAATCAATGGAAATGAGATTTTTAGAATCATTTATGGTCATAGGTACCTCAAAATGAACACACTCATTAATTAAAACAAAAAAAAGCATACTTTTCCAAACCCATACAACACTCAAAACATAAATTAAAATCCAAATCATTAAGGAGTGTAGAAGAGAAATATAAATCAGAGCATAGGTTGAGGAGAGAATTTTGTGTGCGTGTTTCATTGGAGAGAACTTCCATAGAATAGATAAGAAGAGTGGAGTATTATTCAATAGGGTGTTTCATTACATCAAGGATATTGAAATATACCTTTTCTCCATAAACTTCATAGAAATCATACCATTTTGAATGCTGATGATTATCTTTACTGTTTTACAGAAAGGCCTTTGAAGTATGTGAGGAGTATTTCCTTGGGTATGTGAATATTCCATCTCAAAAATGTATAATTCTATAGGGAATATGATATTCTTCACTCCCATGAGGACGCCCTCGATCACTCATGTTGGGTGATTTGTTCTCCAGTTGGAAAGTTGCATGATGATGCCCATTGGTTAAACATTTCTAAACAAAAGAGAAGTATACATAGAGTGAGGCATAAAATTAATCTAAGAACATAAATTAAGAATTTTATTAGAAATGAATTACCTTATATGGTGAAAGGTATTATAAAAGTTCCCAGATCCTTGAATTTGGTTGGTATCACTAGTTGTATTAAGACCGATACATTCCTTTCAAGGTTTACTCTCTCATTCCCCTTTAGTAACTGTCTATGGGTAAAAATTTCTTTAAGAAATATGGCATAATTTGGAATTTGTTTAATTTAATTTAAGAGAGAAATGTTAACTTGTACCTTTTTAAAAGTATCCATTATATCTTTATCAATTTCATTATCAATTTTTTTTAATTGAGAAAGTATTTAGGGAAAGGTAATATGAATTGATTGTTCCAAGAAATAATCAATGATAATTTTTTTACCCTTTCTTTTTTGTTTTTATTCACTTAAATATTTTGGTGTATAGAAAGAGGTTTTTAAGGATGTGGACATACTTGTTACATAGGATCATTGGAAGGATAAATTTCTTTACCACTAAAAGGTGAGATGACACATACATTACCTTTTTTACTTGGGATTGGAAATAGTTTGGGATGGTAGTTGTCTAGAACCTCGCACCTTTACCACATTGATAGTGTTTTCTAGTTGTACCACTTGATTTCACAGGTCTTTAATATCTAATTATGTGGTTTATTGTAACTAAAGGTTTTGGGATTCTATTTTATTCACCATGTCCTCGAGGCTTGGTTCGAATTTTGAAGGAGGATTATTTCGAGACACTGAAGGATAAGAAGGTTGCATACCTTTTCCTTATTGGTACAAATTCTATTCGGGGTAGCTTTACTTTCATCCTTATTATTATTATGGTTTTTCTTTCCACCTAGTATTTTAATTTTGACTAAATTTATCTTTATTTAATTGAGGTTCTTATTTAAAGGGATGCCCGATTAATACTACTACTTATGTCTTAGATGAATCCTGGAGTTTTAGGCATTGATAAGAGAAATGAGTGTTATTAAAAAAAATAACATAATGTAATAGATTATATGGAGAGTGTTAATCACCTTGATCCTGATCTAATTTTATTATTAGGGTATTCATTTCATCAAGTTTATTATTTACCTTTTGTTCTTGGGATTAATGGAATACCTCATGAACCCCTCGAGTGGGTGCAATTTCTCATGTAATAAATTATTGTGCATTTTGATCCATGTTAGCTATTAAGTTACAAGAAATTATAGGGGTTTTATCAACTGGTGAACCACCAGATGAATCATTCATCATTCCATGATCCATGAGGACAATTCCCTCATAGAATATCAAATTAGTAATTGTTCAATAATTTTTGTGGTGGGGGGAACTTGAGAAAAGTCGTTTGAATCTCTCCCAACATTAATAGGGGGTCTCTCTTTATGATTTTCTAATGTTGTAGATTTCATTTATAGTGGATTAAATTCAAGAGAATGAGAATAAATTCTATATAAATAGTCATTTAAGGTCATTATATCCCTTAATTATGTTAGAAAAATAGTATAACCAATATTTGGAAACACCATCAAGTGAGAAAGGTAAGGCCCTAAACTTTATGACGTCCTTATACACATTTGTGGTTTCATGGTAGATCACACTATGTAAAACTACATGAGATGTTTATGGGGGCTCTTAATAGGAATACCATGGAATTTATAAAGGCGTTGGATGATTTATGATCTTAGATCAAATTTGGATGTTTCCTTGGGGTATTGGAAGTACGTAGTTTGGTACTCCACATCGGGGGTGGTTAGTTCTTTTAAAGTATGGTTATTTTAATCCATGTTTTTAAGGATTTTGTTTGGTTCAGTTTTGTATTGGTTTAAGACCTGTTGAGTTTCCACGATGGGATACTACATGTTAATTTATTTCCTTACACTAGAGGACCTAATATTTTAGAGGAGATTCTTTTAAATTTAAGGGTTTATTTCAAATGGTTTTTCTTTTCCTGATCAGGTCATGAAAATAAGTTGTGAAGTTTTTTTCTATTTTTTTTATTTAAAAATAATTAAAAGAATAATCAAACAAAACTTGAGAATTAAGATGAAAAATAAATAAAATATAAGTAATAAGTAAAAAAAACTATTTTACTAAATAAGAGAGAAGAGAGAAGAAGAGAGAGAGAGAGAGAGTACACAAAAGAAAAATACAAAAAAAAGAAAAGGTATAAATATGGAAAGGAATAAAAAATAATAAATAAATAAAATGTAAAAATGATCTTTGATCCTTGAAAATGGTGCCACAATTTGATCGTGTTGTAGAGAGTATCGAATTAGATATTATTTTTACTAAAATTTTTGTAGTATAATAGGAACCTTAGGCTGTCTCTCAATGGAGACTTAGATCATAAATTTAAAATGATATATAATTTAGAGATAAATATATGGGTTTTTTAATGATTTGGTGTTTAAGGTTCACTTTTTAAAGTAAGCATGAGTAAATATTAATGAAGTCAAAATTATGATTTTAAATAGTTTATGAAATTATGATCACCCGAGGTATTCCCCTTGATTCTAATATATCATTTCTTCACAGGAAAGAGATAAATGTTTTAATCATTTTATTTTTAACTTCTAAAAATATATTTTTATATGATTTATTACTTGGTTAACACCTATAGTATGATCAATCACATGATATTGATCATCGGTGGCCACTTAAAATCAATGCAACTTTATTGATGTGAGATCTAAAAACATCAAGTCATCACATCAATGATGTGATATGATGAACATATTGAGATTATTTTTCAAATTATTCCCATGAGTAAAAAATCCATAATTATGAGTCATAATTAAAAATTTTATCTACCAAAACAAACCACAATATTACTCAAGAAAGCAAAAGAACGAGAAAAGAGGCAACCATGCTCAAATCATCACATGATCTAGGTTATGCATAGAAGAATAAAGATCTATGACCCTTTTATTTTGTGTGTTATCATATCATAATAAACACAATAATAAAAGAAAAAATTGAGGAACAATGTAGCACAAACCTAGAATTAAAACACCATTAAAAAAAAATCAAAGCATGGGATTACATCATGGTTCCTCCCCGGGTGATCACAAGGAATATAAAAATACATGGAATGGGAAGGAAGAAAAATATGAGTAAATAGACATCCAAAATCTTCTAATAAAACCATATGATCAAAAATAATTTTATAATGAGGTGGTGGGAGTGATTTTATTGATAATTACATGCCATTTTTCTCAAAATAAGTCAAGTATCTATGAGACTAGGTGGAATGTTCATGGAAGAATTTATATCTATATTTTTATGGATGTTTGAATAACTTAATAATCAAATATTGACTTGACATTTGGTGGATATGTGTTAATTATAGTTAGATATCCAATGTAGGTGGGATCATCCCAATTGGAGTTCTGAATCCCTAGTTATGGCGCAATAACTACTAGTAGGTCCAATATTTATCACTTAGAATTTCTTCACATCATGGGCCTTTTTGGGAATATTATGATCAGATCCAAAATTTGGTCTAGTTGAATGAATTCAATAACCATGATCAAGGAGTCCTATAGAAATTTAATTTTTTACATTTGGATGAGTTTATATAATGTTATGATAAAAATAGTGAACTGTTATTAAATTGGGCCATTGTGAAATTACATCCTTTTAAGCATGTTTTCAACACATGAATTAAAAATATACATTAAGTGAAAAAGGATTGAATAATGAAATACTAAAACTCATAAAAAATTTAATACATAAGTATAAGGGTGATAATATATGGCATATCTTTGTGCGATGATGGAGTAGACAACACATCAATCAGACATGTCGTTTTTTGGGAAGTGTTTTAAAACCACTAAAACATGTATGTAATAATAAAAACCATATATAAAAACCTATGAATGGAATAAATTAATAGTATAATCATATTTTTATTATTTGTTTAATGTATGAGTAGAAGTAATTTCAATTGTATGTGTGGTGTGCTCAGAAAGACCAAATAATAATTTCCAATGGTTCGGTGGCCTTTTAAAAATGCTCATCATGGGGTATAAACTAATAAAACAACATATTATTATTGTAAAACCAAAATAAAAAAAACATATAGTGATTTTTTATTTTTTTAAGAAAATGACATGTCAATCAGACATGTCCTTTTATTGGGATGACCAAAAACACACATTTTGTATTTTAAAAACACTAAAATGTGTGTGTAATGGTCAAAACTAGAACAACCTCCACATGTAATGAAATCATAGGAAAAATTATATTTGTATTATTTTCGATGTGTTTGAGTATATTTCACATCAATATTATGTGCGGTGTTCTCAAATAGACTGAATAAGAAAATTTTAATGGTTTTAAGACCTTTAAAAACACGTGTCAGGGGGTCAAAACTAGAGAAAATGACCTCCTAATGATGTGAAATCATAGGAAAACTGTATTTGTATTATTTTTGACATGTATGGGTAGAAATAACATCAATAAGATGTGCAGTGTTTTTGAACAGACTAGAAAATATGTTTTTAACGGTTTGATGGCCTTTAAAAATATGCATGGGGGGGGGGGTTAAAACCTAGAAAATTAAATCTAAATGATGTAAACTCATATAAAAAACCCTAGAGTTATTTTTGAAATGTTACAGTAGAAGAAACATTAATTGGATTTTCTGTTTTCTTGGGATGATTAGAAACACACTTTTAGTGTTTTAAAAATAATAAAACATGTGTGTAATGGTCAAAACCAGAGAAAAATACTTCTAAATGATGTGAAATCATCAGAAAATAATCTTTATATTCTTTATTACTTGAAAGAGTAGGCGACATATCAATTGAATGCATGATGTGCTTGGACATACCGAATAAGTAGTTTTTAATGGTTTGGTATCCTTTAAAAACATGTATCAAAAGGTCAAAACTAAGAAAAAAACCTTTTATTATCATAAAATCATATGAAAACAACTACAGAGTGATTTTTAAAATGTTGGAGGAGACGAAATGTCAATTGGACTTGTAGTTTTCTCAAGATGACTGGAAACACACTTTTAGTGTTACAAAAACACTAAAACATGTTTGTAAGGGTCAAAACCATAGAAGATGGCATAAAAATGATGTCAAGTCATTGGAAAAATTATATTTTTATTATTTTTTACATGTAAAGGAAGATGAAATTTTAGTTATATGTGCAGTGTACTCGGACAGACCAAATAAGCAGTTTTAATGGTTTGATGACCTTTAAAAATGAACATCAGGGGTTTTAAAACTAATAAAAAAACCTATGATTATTGTGAAATAATATTATAACAAACATAGAGTGATTTTTTGAAGTGTTAAAGAAAATGAAACATCAATCAGACATTTTATTTTCTCAGGATGACCGAAAACACAAATTTAGTGTTTTAAAAACATTAAAATGTGTGTATAATGGTAAAAACTTGAGAAAATGACCTCTAAATGATGTGAAATAATAGTAAAGTCTTTTTTATTACTTATGATGTTTAAAAAATGATTCAACATCAATCATACATGTAGTGTTCTCGAAAGAACCAAATAATCAGTTTTTAACGGTTTAATGGCCTTTAAAAACATGTGTGAGGGGGTAAAAAAACAACCCCCTAATGTTTTGAAATCATAATAAAGAATTTTTTTTATTTATGATATTTATGGGAATAAAACACAACAATCATACATGTGTTGTGCTCAAACAAAACGAATAAGTAGTTTTTAACGGATTGAAAACCTTTTAAAACATTTTATAATGTGCATATGGGTGTTAAAATAAATAAAGAAAACTATAAATACCATAAAATCATAAAAAACTATTTGTAGAGTGTTTTTTGAAATGTTGGAACTGACAGTATGTTAATGAGACATGTTATTTTTTTAGGATGACCAAAAGCGCACATCTAGTGTTTTAAAAACATTAAAATGTACGCGTGATGGTCAAAACCATATAAAATGAACTTCAAATGATGTTAAATCATAGGAAAACAAATTGTTTATTATTTTTGATGTGTATGAGGGGATGAAACATCATTTGGATGTGCGGTGTGGTCATACAAACTGAATAAGAAGTTTTTAAGTGTTTAAAGACCTTTAAAAACATGTGTTAGGGGGTTAAAACCAAGAAAAAAACATATGATTGTCATGAAATCCTATAAAAAAACCATAGAGTGATTTTTAAAAATTTAGAGTAGATGAAATGTCAATCGGATGTGTTGTTTGTTCTATTTGGCTGGAAATGCACTTTTAGTGTTTTAAAAACACCAAAACATGCATGTGATGGTCCAAATAGAGAATCTGACCTCTTAATGACATAAAATCATAAAAAATAGTATTTATATTATTTTTTATGAGTAATAGTATACAAAACATAAATCAGATATTCAGTGTGGTTGGACTGACCGAATAAGTAGTTTTTAATGGTTTGGAGGCCTTTAAAAACATTCATTAGAGGTCTAAAACTAGATAAAATGACCCCTAAATGTTTTGAAATCATATAAAAACCATATTTATATTATTTTTGACATCTAAAAGTAGAAAAAACATGAATTGAACATGAAATGTTCTCATATGGATTGAAAAAGTAGTTTTGAATTGTTTGTTGACCTTTTAAAACGTGGGTTAGAGGGTTAAAACCAAGAAAATGACCTATGATTTCCATGAAATAATAATACAATAACTAGAGAATGATTTTTTAAATTATTAAGTTTATGACACATAAATTGGACATGTCATTTTCTCAGGATGACCAAAAACACACTTTTAGTTTTTTAAAGACACTAAAACATGCGTGTGATGGTCAAAACCATAGAAAACGACCTCTGAATGATATAAATCATAGGAAAATAAATTTTTTATTATTTTGGACATTCATAATTAGAAAACACATCATTCATATGTGTTGCGTGCTTGGATAGACTGAATAATTAATTTTTAACGGTTTGGTGACCTTTAAAAACACATGTCATAGGTTCAAAACTAATAAAAAGACCAATGATTATTGTGAAATAAAAAAACAACAAAAACATATTTATTTTTTAAATATTGGGGTATATGAAACATTAATAATATGATTCATTTTTTCTAGAAGACAAAAAATTCACTTTCAGTGTTTTAAAAACACTAAAACATAAGTGTAACTGTTAAAACAAGAGAAAATGACCTACAAATGATGTGAAATCATATGAAAATATTATTTGCATTATTTTTGACATATACGAGAAGAATACACATCAATTAGATGTTCAGTATGCTCAGACAATTTGAATAAGAAGTTTTTAACAGTTTGGTGGATTTTAAAAACATGAGTCAGGGTTCAAAACCATGAGATGACCTCCAAAAGACGTGAAATCACAATACAATCATATTTTTTTTATTTATGATGTGTACGAACATATGATATGTTAATTAGAGGTGTAGTGTGCTTAGAAAGATTGTATAAGTAGTTTTTAATGACCTGGAAGTGTTTAAAAATGTGTATTAGGGGGGTCAAAACTAAGAAAACAAGCTCCGATTACTGTGAAATCATATGAAAACAACTGTAGGGTGATTTATAAAAATTTGGACCTAATGTGTATGATCTATAGTTTTTTATATGACGTATTTAGATTTTAAATTCCTATTTAAGTCCTCCGTTTTGTCCTTATAAATGTTTCTAATCACCAAATGAAGGAATCAAGGAATGTCCAGGGCTTAGTTAGGAAAACGGGTTGAACAAACTATTCACTAGAGGACACATGGTTTGGAAAAACTACATATGGTTCTGTAGGGTTCCATATAGGGGAGCACATGCGATGATCATATTTAGAAAAATTATGCTCCCCAACCATGTGGGTCCACTATCCTTGGACAACGGCAGGTGCATGATTGGTGCACAGTTTGGATGAACATACATCCAAACCATGCACCCTTTAAAACTTGTGAAAAATGACTATTCTTTCATCTACCCTTTTAAATAGGCTAACCCCTTTTCCTTTTCATTTCTCCAGTAGCCGCCACCCATGAGTGGGAGCACCCTCCACCATCTTCTTCAGGTTATAAAGGATCTTCACCACTTGGTATCCTATTTGAGTCTCATTCATCTTATTGGATTTATATAGATAAAATATTCATTCCTCTTCCTTACTTCCTTTGATTTCTTCTCTATATAGAATATTATTTTCGTGTAGGATATTATGTATTATTTTTAGGGTTTCTGTCTATTCTTCTTTTTTTCTTCTGATCTGGACCAAATAAGCGACAAAGACTGGATGATTATTCCTTGAAAGGAATAAGGAATGTTTTATATACCTTTTCACTCAAATTATGATTGTTTATACCATGTTTATGTTGTGCCTCATGCCTGACTCTCTAAGAATTGCTTCATAAATTAATAATCCCTTAAATAAAATGTTAAAATCTTGTTTAATACATGACATGAAACCCTTATACCAGGTTGGAGGTTGTTCACCTCAAATCGAACCACCCATGAGGTGGGTTCTTTCCCTTGTCTATGGATGCACCACCTTAGGGTGAGTTGAGATCGATTTTCATTATTAGGATTCAAATATGAGACTAAAGTGGATCTTTAAAGGTTGTAATCACCTTAAAGAACCTTGTCATTTGTATATGAAAGGAATGAAATGGATAATCCCTTGGCTAGTGCATAATTAATGAAATGGTATGATAACGGGGTTAGACACAATTGTTCCCCCATGTTTCCTTATATAAATCATGTTGATATTGGATGACACAGTATGACACTAATGTAGGACACATGGTATGGCACCGATGTGGGGACTCACAGTATGGAAATGACAGGGGGGGGGTCATGGTATGGAACTGAAAACCCACTTTTATATATTTAGATTCCTTGGTTTTTACACATTGGATATGACTTTATTTGAATGCCATGGACATGATCCTTGGGATCTAGTCAATTATTTACTGAGTTTTCTATGGATGCTCTCTATGGAATCAAAGAGGATTCCCTGGTTATTGGCCTCGGGTCCTAGACCTTGTAGATATGAAACTTGATTATTTGACATAGTCTACATTTGATGCTTTAACTTTATTTATACTTGGATATTATTTTATGGTTTCTTAATTACAATGATCTTAGTAGTCTAAACAATATCAATTCTACTTTAATCACCTTTATTCTTTCTATATTTTCACACTACCACAACTTAAATGCACATGATGGACTTGTTATATACACCGTTGGTTGTAGTCTACTGAGTGTTATATCAAACCCTGTTTGGGCCACCATTAGGTACCTGGATAGAATTCATGGATATATGTAGGGACAAGGGAAAACACTTGGTAGACGATGCTTGATTTATCACAACATGGGAGTGGGGGAGCACATGATAAAGCTATGGATCATGATGCTATCTAGAGATAGTATTTTGGTATTTTTGGTTTTTTGATATACCTATATGCATGAATTCAAGCTTCCATGTTTTCTATTTCCTTTTGTATGATACCATTACATTATCATATTTTATATATGGTAATTGAATGGATCAATTTTTGTATGGTTATGGTTACACCTATTATTGTATCTGTATGATTTACCTTATGCGATGCTTTATTATGTTTATTTGATTATGCTGTTTATATATCATGATACCATTGTGTTAATATGATCATGAGGGTATAATATCCCCACCATACCATCATATACCCTTACTTCTAGTTGGAAGCCTCTGGAATATGGGGAGGTGCACTTGAGGCCTTATGACCAATCAGGTTTGCTAACTTCTGAGTGAATCAGTTCTGGGATGTTATAAAGTGAAATCAGAGGAGTTTTTATTTTATATTTTTATTTTTATTTGGGATTGGTAGAAAATATACTAGGTAATATTTAGTATTTGGTTATGATATATTCCTAGGAGTAGATAACCCACGTATAGGGGAAGAACCAAATTACCTGGGAATGGGGCTGGATGTTCTACATTATGCTTATTACCATTGATATCATTTCACCATTGGGTTATTCATGTTATATATGGTGTTGATTTATATTTATATTTTTTCCATTGTCCTAGTATGGAAATGAGATATTGGTCTCATGAATCATTTTAGGTATGTAGTAAATTTACATGCTATGTATATTCCATGTCATATATGATTCATTTCTCAACCACATGAAATTTATTGTATGTTACTTATGAGATATAACTATTATTCGACTAACATTTCATGTAGGGGACTGAGAAAAATAATTGGTTAGTTAAATAAATTTTATCAACCTAATAGTGTTTTCCTACATAGATCAATGAATACACCTTTAGTAGTCAATTATGTCACGTTGAGTCATGAACCATTGGTTGTATGGGTTGAAATGTTTTTACAGTTGTGATTAAATGGATTCCATAGTTTAATTTATAAAGTGTATGTGACTTTATAAATTGGAAATGGTAATATATATAATTAAACCATTTAATAAGTTTTATATATATAAATAAATAAAGAACTTAAAATAAATTAAATTATGAAATGAGAAGGCCACTGTTAAATGAGGATGTCAATTGAAACTTAAAGAGTGTTTACTCTATAACTTGCAATTGAAACTTTTTATACCAAGAACCCTAACTTATATCATAGAACTTGAACATGAACCAAACTTATTAGTGGGAAGTAGACATTATCACTTATGTTCTTATGATATTTATGTCACTTAGACCTGTCTTTAGGAGTAGGTAGAGGGGTGTGAATTGTATATAAGAGGGCTCATACCTGTCTTATTCATGTATCTGTCATCTTGTCATTACCAAATATTATCTGAGGTGTGTTATTGGAATTTTTAGATACATTCCACCATGACATCCTCTAGTGGTGTTCTCGGAGGGAGATGATGACCATGCTCTGGAGGTGGTGGGCCCTGGGGCACCAGTATAACCCCTAGTTGTGCCACTTACGACACCTCCATCTATACCTGATATGGTTGATGATGCCCAATTTAGAGAGAGTATCCTACTCTTTATGTAGACTATTCAGGGAGCCCCTCAACCAACCTCGATTATGGAAGATTTTATGCATGAGTTCCAACAGTAGCACCCACTTACTGTCTTAGAGGATAGTGCCCCCTATGCTACTGAGATTTGGATTGAGATTGTCTTTTATATTTTCAAGCACCTAGAGACTCCTCCAAAAATGAGGGTAAATCTCATGACATATATGCTTCCAGGATCCTCCAAGAATTGGTGGGATTTACTAAACTAGGAATATCAACATTGAGATATGGTCTATAAGGATTTCCAATCCATTTTTATGGATACTTTTTCCCTGAGACCTTGATGGATGAGAGATCAAGGGAGTTTATGCATATGAAGTGAGGTTCTATGTGTGTTATGGAATATTAATCTCTCTTTATAGAGCTTTAAAACTTTTCACCTATCTATTGCACTGATGATCCAACCAGGGTGAGAGGATTTGAGGAAGGGTTCAAGCATTTTGTTTGATCATAGATGAATGTTTTTTGGTTGGATACCATATATGAAATTTTAAAATATGTGTTTATTACCGAATTTAACCTGAGGGAAGATGGGGGCATATAGAAGAATAGTTCATTTTCTCAACCTAGTGGTATAATTTTTGGTGGAGAGAAGCGATATTTTGATACCTATCGTTAGGGAAACACCTGCCAGAACATGTGTACTAGTAGTTCTATTTTCTATGACCAGTGTGGAAAGTAGGAAAAATGAGGAAACATTATGATAGAACCATATTTGAGTGCTAATCCTACAATAATATGGTATATATATAATGTTTTTATAGGGTCTTTCCTCTAGTAGTTAGTGAGAGAGGTTTGACACCGACTCTAGGTTCAGGAGAAGGATTCAAAGATCTATGTCAAGCCAGGAGCTGGAGTACTAATGGTTGTTCAGGATGAGGTGGTGGTCATTTCCAAGGGATCCATACACCAATTGAACCATGAAAACAAAGTTGGTATATTCAGGGAAGTTAGTTTATTTCTCAGGGTTTCAGTTTGATCTAGATATATTCAGGGCAACCTATACCTAAGGAGTAGTGTCAAGCTATCTACAGTGTGAGGTATGATCTTAGTATCTTATACTCTAGTATATTCCATTTTTGATACAATCACCTCACACTATTTTATTACTATGGTTACTATGGGAAGTCTTGGGTTTTATAATTAGTTCTTTAGTGGTATGATGGATTTAGATACTCTGCTGGGAGCACGATCAGAGAGTGTACGCCAATGAAATAAATATCCCCTCAAAATTAGCTGTCATCATTTCTTATGGGATCTATTTATCCTCAAGATGCCAGTCTTTGATGTTATACTTAGAATGGACTGGTTGGTTCCTTACCATGCTTATATCGCTTGTTATCACCAAAGGGTATCCTTCACATCATTAGAGGGTGGTAGATATATACACAAGGGATGATGGGTTTTTAAGGTGGGTTGATCTGAACCCGAGCACCATATATTAGGTTGGGTGATAGACCAGATTGATATCCTTTATTTGGAAGATCAGGGAACACGTCAGGCTGATTTATTACTCGTGATTGATTGTTTTAGGTATGTCTTCCCTGATAAATTTTTGGGGATATATCTAGATAGATAGTTAGAGTTTACTATAGAACTTTTATAGGGGATTCACTAGTATCCATTCCTCCTTATAGGATGACTACTATTGAGTTGTAGGATATTAATAGGAAACTAGAGGGATTTAATGAAAAGGGGTTTATATAACCTAATACTTATCCATGGGGTTTTCCATTACATTTTTCTAAGAAGGTGAATGGAACCCTTCATTTATGTATAGATCACTAGAAATTGAATCAGTTGATAGTTGAAAATCAATATCCTTTTCCCTATATAGATGACCTATTCAACTATATCTAAGGAGATTGAGTCTTCTCAAAAATTTATTTGAGGTTGGGTTATCACTAGGTGTGTGTCATGAATTTGGATATACCTCATACAGTGTTCCATAACAAATATGGTCTTTATGAGTATTTGGTTATGCTGTTCAGTCTCACGAATGCACCGACCATTTTCATGGCCCTAATGAATAAAGTTTCTACTAGTATTTGAATTATTTCATGGTGGTTTTTATGGATGAAATCTTGGTGTATTCTCAAACTCAACATGATCATACTAAACACCTTTAAATGATTCTAAATACACCGAAAGAGCATAGGTTATATTCTAATTTCACAAAAATTCAGTTATAGATAGATAAAGTTCAATTCTAGGGCCACATCATATCAGAGGAAGGAGTGTCTATGGGACCATATAAGGTGAGTGATATGGTTTCTTGGGAACATCCTAAGAATTTCTTTGATATCTAGAGTTTCTTAGGACTAGATTTCTATTACAGGTGCTTCTTCCAAGAATTTTCTCCCACAGCTATGCCTCTCATAAGATTGACCAAAAAAGTTGAGAAATTTATATGGTCTAAATAATGTGAAAAGGAATTTAAGGAGCTAAAGGGATTATTGACTTCATTATTGATACCAAATTTTCTAGATCCTGGTAGAATCTATATGGTTTACTATGATTCATCAAGCCCCGGGTTAGGAGATGTCTTGATGTAGGGGGAAAAAGTCATGGTGTATGGGTCTCACTAGTTGAGACCACGTGAATGGAATTATTCGACACATGACCTCAAGTTAGATGTAGTTGTTCATGACTTACATTGTTGGTGAAAATATTTTTTGGGATGTAATTTTGTGGTGTAAATAGGCCACAAAATCATTAAATATATATTTATGTAGCATGAATTGAACCTTATATAGATAATGTGGGTTGAGTATCTCATGTCATTCAATTTTGAGTTGGCCTATATGCATGTTAAAGGAAATTAAGTAGATGATGATCGAAGTAGGAAGGCTCAGAACCAAGTAGTATGGGAGGATAATAGTGAATGTAAATTAATGGCATTTTTATTTGAGATGCACTTGGAGGTACATGATAGTCATGGTTAGAATTTTCTCTCATTCTCAGTAGTGAAATCCACACTTTTGTGTAGGGTAAATATGAGACAATTTTTAGATCTATAGGGCTTAGTCTTAAGGGATAGAATGGATAGTGAGGATCGACCACCCGGTTAGATCATTGGAGGGGATAAAATTATATGTATTCATGGTCTCATTTGGGTTATAGAAGATGTATGATAAAAGATGATACAAGAGTTTCATGCCTCTACTTGGGAAGTGCATCCCTATCTTACCAAGATGTATCAATATTTTCACTATCGATATTGGTGGATTGGTAAGAAATAGGATATATAAGGGTTTTTTACTTGGTGTTCCACCTATCAATAGGAAAAGGAAGAACACCAGTGCCCAGTAGGAATTTTACAATAGCTACCCATTTATGAGTGGAAATGGGATGATGTCACCATGGATTTTATGACTGGGTTACCAAGGTCACCTCGAAGTAGTGATTTCATGTGGGTTGTTGTGGATAGTAAAACGAAGTTCATGCAATTCCTACAAGGATACCTTATCAATAGATTATATTTAGATACTTTACATACATGATATTTTACATCTTCATGGGGTTCTTCATACTATTTTATAAAATAAGGAAAACTGATTCACATCTCAGTTTTGGAAAGGCTTATAGTGGGCGTTGGGTTCACAGGTTCTTTTGAGCATGGAATACCACCCCCAGACCAATGAGAAATTAGATCACATGATACAGGTCTCAGAGGACATGCTTAGAGCATGTGTCCTTGATTTTATCGATTCTTGGGAGAGGCAGATACCCCTAGTTGATTTCACCCACAATAATAATTATCAGGAGACTATACAGATGACACCCTATGAGGACTTTTATGGTAGGCCATGATGATCACCTTTTTGCTGGTTAGAGATAGGGGTGGCAGTGCTGCTTGGACCTCATCTTGTTCAAGAGACTTAAAAGAAGGTGCAACTGATCAAGAAATTTATGGATACATATCAATCTAGAAGAAAATCCTATACCGATCATCATCGATGACCTATAGAGTTTGAGGTCAGGGATTGAGTCCTTTTATGTATCTCACCCAGACCAAGGAATATATGGATTCAGAGGTAGGGTAAGGTTTTTCCTTGATATATTGGGACTTTCAATATTTTAGAAAATGTTGAACTGATAGCTTATCAGTTGAAGTTACCTCAGAGGTACTGATCCTTGCATGACATATTCCATGTATCTCAATTACATCATTATCACTCAGAACCATATCATACTCTTCAACCAGATGAGGTTGAGTTGGAGGTGGATTAATCTTTTAAGGTGCACCTTATACGCATCATTTATCATAGCATGAAAGATCTACAAGATAGGCAAGTCCCACTAGTTTTGGTGCTATGGAAGCATAGTCATGTGTAGTATGATACATAGGAGAGAGAGGAATATGTATATACCTACTGAATGAAACTCTTTTTGTACTCCACACCAACAATGGAAGGGAAACTAGAGGATGAGTTATTCAAAGAGGGGGAGATTATAATATCCTGAGTTTTTTCTATGAGGCATGTAACTTTTAAATTACAGTTTAAGTCCTCTGTTTTATCTTTATAAACATTTATAATCACTTAGGGAAGGAATCAGAAGTGTTCGAGGATTTTTCGTAGCCTGAAACACCAAATTATAGAGGAAAGGGTCTGGCACATGGTTTAACCTAACCATGCAATGGAGGATGCATAATTCAAAAAAACCATGAGGGGTGCTACAAGTATCCATAGAGGGTAGTGAATAAGCTAATCACAGTTAGACAAACCATGCTCCCCAAAACATGCAGGTCCACTATCATTGGATAGTGGAAGGCACACAGTTGGTGCATAGTTTTTATAATGGTGTGGTCAAATCATTCTCCCTTTAAAACTTGAAAAAATGATTGTTTTCCCTCCATCCTTTTAAAGAGTCTATCCCCTTTTCCATTTCATTTTTCCTATTCCTTCCATGCATGAGAGATCCCTCCACCCTCTTCCTTAGGCTTTATAGGATCTTTACCATCTGGGATCTGATTCAAGTTCCATTCATCTCATTGAATCTCCACTGGTAAAATATTTATTCCTTTTTCTTCATTCCTTATGTTTCATCACCACATGGGATGCTATTTTCATGTCGGATATTACTCCATATTTCTAGGGGTTTTGTTTATTCTTCAATTTTCTTATGATCTAGAAAAAATTAGAGTATGAGACTGGATGGGTATTCCTTGATAAGCATAAGGCAGATGGTCTATACCTTTTCCCTCAAATTCTGGCTGTTTATACCCTGTTTCTATTGTGACATATGCTAGAATCTCTCAAAGTTTCTTCTTAAATTAATAATCCATTACATTAAATGATAAAATTTTGTTTAATACATTCCATGAAACCCTTATAAAAGGTTAGAGGTTGTTAACCTCATCCCAAACCACCCATGAGTTGGGTTATTTCCCTTATATATGGATGCACCACCTTAGGGTGAGTTGATATATCTTTTAATTATTAGGAGTTGAATATGAGACTAATGTGGATTATTAAAGGTTATAATATACTTAAATCACCTTTTAATTTATATATGAATGGAAAATAAGATAATCCCTCAGCTTGTTTATAATTAATGAAATGGTTTTGATGATTAAAAATGATAATGGGATTTGATACTATTATGATCCCTTATTTACTTATATAAATCATATTGATGATGGATGACACAATATGGAAGCAATGTGGGACACATAGAATGGAACCAATGTGGGGACTCATGGAATGACACTGATGAGGGGGGTTCATGGTATGGAACTAAAGACCCACTTTTATATCTTTGGATGCCTTGGGTTTCAAAACTTGGATCCAGTTTTCTTGGACCACCTTAGACATGATCCTTGGGATCCACTCAAGTATTTATTGAGTTTTTATGGATGCTCTATTTGTACTTGAAGAGGATTCTTGGGTCATTGTCCTTGGGTCTTGGACCATGTAGGCATGATACTTGATTGTTTGGCATAGGCCTCAGTTGATGGTTTACCTTTCTTTGCATCTATCCCTTATTTTGTAGTTTCTTGATCACAATGATCTTTGGTAGACTGGATAGTATCACTTATACTTTTATAAAATTTATTCTTGATATATTTTCACACTACCACAAATTATATTCATAGTCTTGACTTGTTATAGACACCCTTGGTGGTGGCCTAATGAGTGTTATTTCACACCCTAACAAGGCCTCCATTTGGTACCTGGAAATACTTCATGGATATAGGTAGAGATAAGGGAAAATTCACGGTATATGATGCTTTATTTATTATAGCATGGGAGTGGGGGATCACATGACCGATCTATAGATCATGATTCTATTTGGAGATAGTATTTTGGTCTTTTTGGTTCTTTTGATATACCTGTATACATGTATACCACTTTACATGTTTTATATTTCCTTTTGTATAGTACCAAGATATTATCATCTTTTATATATGGTAATTGAATGGATTAGTTATTTTATGGTTATGACTATTCCTATTGTAATATCTATATGATTTACCTTATGTGATTCTTTATTATTTTTATCGTCTTTTTCTATTTATCCATTATGATACCAATATGTTACTATGATCATGAGGGTATAGTCTTCTCATTTTACCATCATAGACCATCACTACTATTCAGTAGCCTTTGGCGTATGGGAGGAATGTATGAGGCCTTGTCTCCAATCATGTCTGGTAACTTTTGAGTGAATCGATTTTGGGATGTTACACAATGACACATTAACCATGCTTATAATTTTCTTAGGATGATAAAAAAACAAAATTTTAGTAGTTTAAAAAAAAATAAGAATGTGCATATAATGGTCAAAATTAAAAAAATGACCTCTGAATGACATTAAATCATAGGATAATTTTATTATTTATTATAGTTGATGTGTATGAGTAGACAAAATGTCAATTAGATGTACACTATTATATGATAGTCTGAATAAAAAATTTTATATTAAAAAATTTATATGATACTAGTATATAATGAAAATAAAATGATTCTGGATTGTTTATTATCCTATGTTATAATATAAATATTCTACTTGAATTTAATTATTATATTTTTCATGTTGTTTTACTATACTAGATTTTATTTTTAATTTATTTTATTTTCAATTACATATGATGATGGGTGCAGAGCATGGAGAATTATTGAATGAGTTTATTTATGATTTTATGAAATTATATATTATGTATAGATTTATTTAATGTTTGAATCATGGTTTTTTTCATGTTTTTGTAGTTATGTAGTGTTTTAATTTTTTCTACCTATAGTGGATGCCAAAAGGTGGTCACTATAGATGCTGACTGTCCAGGTTATAGCGGATGCCATTTAGTAGGTGCTATAGGCCTACCCTGGAGGACCTATAATGACTACCAAATTGTAGTATCTATAGGTAATCACCACAAAAATTATAAATATGGACAAATGGAAGTCACTATAGATCCCTCGGGGCTAGCCTATAATGACTTCCATTCAGTGGATGCTATAGGAAACAATAACAGGTTAAAAGTGGAACCATTTGATAGTCACTGAGTGAACACTATAAGTATTCAAAGATATATTTTAGTATCCACTAAAGTTTTTTTTCTAGTATTGATTACCCAATCATATATTTTATCAATATTAATAAAACAGAATACAAAAAAATCAAACAAGACAAACAGATCAACAACAAAAGAACAAATGATGGAAACACTCAAAGAAATAAGAAATCCAACAGGAAAACTCACAAAACCAATCTTATTAATAATGATTGGTGAAAATTTTTAGACGCTTATAATGGATTAAATATAGATTCTAGATATGAATTCATGCTTGAAGGTTGTTCCTCATGTGATAGGATCACTGGATCTCTACCAGAACTCTTCTTTGGGATCATGACTACTCTGAGGAAATGGAACAAAGCCAAAGATCATGACAATGGTCAAATTAAAGGATATATCTTTTCCAATTCACTTTTTAGGATTTAAAAATATCCTTTTAAATATAATGAGAACAATAGGGAGAAATTTGAGTGATCAATATGCCCAAAATAATAAGCTACAAGGGAATTAATGCATCTGAGATGCACAACTACCTAAGAGCTGACATAACTACTCACATGAATGAGTAGTGAACACATGGATGACCCAAATGAGGCCAATAAGTAAAATTAATAAATGGTGTAAATAATACCCAAAAAGATCATAGGATTGATATGGGATAAAAAAAATCAGGTCATAAACAATGTAAAGGTCCAAATTCATCGACTCAACAAAAGTCAAGGATCAGATCATTATCCCAACTCAAGTAAATAAAAAACTAATCATTCATCAAATAATACCATTCCAAAAATTATAACCAAATAAGAACAATAATTATAGAATATTAATTGAGAAAAAAGGATTATATTGCACAAGAACTATCATTAATTAAAAGAAAAATTAATAAACAACAATTTTATGAGTAAATCATAAATCAAAAATATCCACCATTTATATATAAGATTTATTTTAATGATGTTCTTTAACCAAATGTTATTGAATTGGAACCATGTTCAATATATTTAAACAATGGTGAAACTTGGGAAATGTCATAACCTCAGTCAAACTATCATCTTGATTATTATTAGTGTATACCTTATTGATACACACTTCTAATTGTTTAATAACTTATCTAATAAATTGTAGTATAATATTTTTATGTTTATACCTACCATGGAAAACTAAATTCTTAAAAAATGTAAAGAATACTGATTTTAATGATTTATAGGAATAAAAAAATTGTAAATTTAAAGTTCATAAAGTAACCATTCTATCCAAATTACCTCTTCGATAAATTCATTAAATGAAGTATATTTATCCTAGTAGTCGAGAGGGACACTGAAAACTACATGTAACAATTCCAAGAAACAAGTCTTCCATAAGCAGTAAAAACAGAGTCTGTGGGGGGAATTTCAGGTGTCAATGTTATCTACATAATCAGAATCTACAGATCCAGTAACCAGTTCATTAGAATCAAAATTTTTACCATAGAAAAAAATAAAATGATGAAGTAAAATAAATTTTCATAAGAATACACTTAAGATAATTCTAACATGACTTTCATAGATTATCCATAAACCTACTTAAGGTGAAAACATAAAAGGAAACATATAGTTTGGTATAGATCATAACATGGATGATACTTACCACAATTCTAGCATAAGGTATTTTATTCTTGTAATCACTTTCATCATTTGTGTTAGGTGACTAAGACAATGAGAGTTTAAAGTGTTCTGTAAAGGGTAAATTAACAAGAATGAGAGATTCAAACAGGTTTATATTTAGAATATTTAAAACAAAATAATGGTGAAACAGATAAAGTATTTTCTTATTTCTATCCCAAAATATTTCCATCACTTATTTAGAATTACCAAGGCCCTTTATTTTAAAAAAAATATTAAATTTTTATTTAATAGAAGAGATGAGTTTCAAGTGTTTACAAATTATCAATATTTCATCAAAATATAGAATCTGATAAATAATAGAGTTTTTAATAGACTTTTAGTAAACACATTCATTATATTTACTCCCATTAAAATGATTATCTAACATAAATGAATCAATTTTTTTATTCCATTCGAATGAAGGTTTCTTTAAACCATATAATGATTTATTTATCAATAATACCTGATTCGGTTTGAATTCATCCATGTATCTATCAAGAGGCATCATATACTATTTATCATCAATATAACTATGAAGGAAAGTAGTTCTAAAATTACAATTCTCAATATAAAGGTTATGATAATCAAAAAAATAAAGTAATAAACAAATAGATGAATGGTTCAAAACTGGAGAGAAAATTTCAGAGTAATAAATTGCCTCACGATGAAGGATTCCCTAGGCTAATAATATATCCTCAAACCTAATATTCTTAACTTTAGTTTCATATTATTTCCTTTTGAAAATTCACTCAAAACCAATAAATTTATCATTTGTAGGTTTATTAATAATAGACCATGTTTGGTTTTTTAAGGAGCGAGTTTCATCATTCATAGATGAGATCCATTATTTAGAATAACTATCATCAATTTATTATTTATAGGTTTTAGGACCCTCATTCCTAATATACTAGGAAATATTAAAAGAAAAATAGGCCATATAATATTGGAAAACATGAGTAGGAGGCCTTATCACTCTCCTAGATCTATCTCTAGTGAGCTAGTAATCATTGGAAGCATTATGGGGCTCACTATTTGAATCTGAATTAACTGAGGTTGGGACTCAAGATGAGGATGGGGTGAATAAGTCTCAATAGAAGCCTCAAGTTGGGTTGGCTGTCTAGTCTCAACATCCCCAGTTTAAGGTGCATCACCATTGTTTTTGTATGGAAGATTTAGAATTAGGAGAAATTTATTCATGGAATATAACATCTCGGATAATAATATAATTTTTATAGTCGGGTATATCAACCCAAATATTATATCATTTGACCCCTTTATAATAACTTATGAATGTACATTTAAGTGGTCTAGGTTAAATATTATACATTTTAATGTGTGCATAAGTTATACACCCAAATACCCATAAATTATTACAAGAGGGAGGTTGATTACACTATAATTCTTCATGAGTTTTAAACCAATTAGAAGTATACTTACATATATTAAAATGATAAACTTTATTGGTTTCATCTTTGACCTAGAAATATTTGGGGAACCTAAGAATAGAAGCATCTTGTATACCTACTCCAAAATAGTGTGGTTCGTATGCTTATATAGACCATTCTGTTGGTGAGTATCCCTAATATTACAATTTCTAATGATGTCTTGACACTCATTGATTTGGATGAAATCAGATGAAAAATATTCCGGACCATTATCAGTTCTCATAGATTTATTTTTTTCTCCCCATTTGGTTTTCAATAGAGGATTACTAGGTTTTGAACGTATCAAATATATCAGATTTATTTTTGAGGATATAGATCTATACTTTCCAAGGAAATCATCTATGAAAGTAACCAAATATGAGACTCTATCATGGAAATAAATCCTATAAGTATCCCACAAATTAGATTGAATGTACTCTAATCGGTGATTAACCATAAAAGAGGATCTATTAAAACTCATTTTCTTAGATTTACCCAAAACAAAATCCTCAAAAAATATAATATTCTTAGGTGTTCTATGATTTAGAAACCCATAATTAATTCCAAAATACCATAAGAGATAACATTCCCTAACCTCTTATTCCAAAGCATAGTATTTTTCTATGTATATTTAAATAATTATAAATTTAGATATTCATTTATATATATATATTAATATATATAAAAATTAATATATTTATCCATGTATATATATAATTTAACATATATATATATATAAATTATTATAATTTTATATATATATACACACATGTATATATAAAAATTAAAATTATTATATGTGTGTATATGTATGTATAATTATAAATATACTTATATATATATATGTAAAATTAGTAATTTGTTATATTATTACATATATATTCACATCTTTATTCATTTATTTTTAATAATAATTTTTTTAGTTATTATTAATTAATTTTAATTATGTTTTGAAGTGCATGTGTGTGTGTATATAGATGTATACATATATCTATATGTATATATCTGTATATATATATACATTTTAATTTTATATGAATAATATTTTTTTTAATGTTATATAATACTATTATAAACATACACACATATAATAACTTTTCATTTCTTATTTAATCTTTTCACATTTAAAACATAGTTAAAATAAAAATTAGTTATGTAACAAAAAACATGAATATATTAAAAATTAGAGATGATTTAAAATGTGGATAAATTATCCACATTTTAAAATGTGTATAAAATAAAAATTAGTGATGTTTTAAAATGCATCTAAAAAAATAGGACTAAATTATGTATAAAAACATGAATAAATTGAATTTTCCATGTTTTTATAAAATGAATATAATTGCCTATTTTTTTATTGTATTGACTATAGTGAATGTAAATTATTTATGAGATACTAAATAAAATGGGTTGTTTGGTAAGTTCATTTCATGGTTTTAAGGAATTTCAAAAGACTCGATAAAGTGAACTCTTCCTGAAATAAAAAAAATCAGCGACACCATGCCATGATTGAGGTAGTGTTCCTCAATTGTTTTGAAGAAAAAGAGCTATTGAAGATTTATAATTAGACATGACACATGAATAAAAAAACATAAAATGGCTAGGGAATCTATGTCATGATGGATCTGATATATATAATCTTCAAATATATAAATGGCCTAAAATCAAGGGGAGATAGAGATTTCCCACCATGGATCTCAAAGTTAATATTTTATAGAGGAAATCATTCCATAAACTTCTTATACACATTATGGTTTGAGTGATGTTAGTATAAAATAATGATTGATATTATATATAATATTAAATATATACAGAAGATACATAAACAATATATTTCAACTACAATGGGAACTACCCTTTAATTAAGATTACACGTGGAACAAGATGGATAAGATTTGGAAGATTCTAATTTTATATTATAGGTTGGGATATTTATGAATATATATGTTCTACAAAACATAAAAAATTTTATACCTAAAGAGAGGAGTATGAAATTATAGATATATTACCATAATAGACATCAAGCTATATCATGATAAATTAAATAACCGACAATCAATAAATACGAATATGTTTTTCATGACAATATAAAGGTGAATCAAAACATCATTTTTAGTTTGGTTTATTTTTTTACTTTTAATATTTTATTGTAATATATTTCATAAAAAATTATCTTGCAACCCTTATCTTAAAGTAGTAAGTAAATATATAAGAAGAGAAATTGATTGTTGGTATTGGTATTGAACGAAACTAAAAATATTCTTATAAATTTTGTTCTTTTATAAGGTTGTTGTGAATTTTTGGGTTTCTTAATAGATTCTTTATTCCTTTTAACAAGAGAAACAAATCTAATTGAAGAGTTTTAATGAAAAAATTATACCCTGATTTATTCCTACTCTAAGTATGTTCATAATTTTTTTCATAATAAGTGGAATTAGAGACAAAATGTTTATTCTTAAATAATATTTCAATGAATAAATACAGTCATGAATAATTTTATTAATGAAAAATGAGAACCCATATTTTATTTCCTTCATTATCATATATGGATGAATTAAATGAGATTACATTTATGATCTATAGGATTGTATGTTTACTATATAATAATACAGGGAATCTAAAACAATGACCTGATTGATATTCAGTTGACTAAACTAAACATAAAACTACTAAATGTAGATGAAAAATGTTTAAAAAAATTGATACAAATCTATTTTAAATTAGATATATATAAAGTTAATGAATCATTATATGAAAGATAAAATTTTATTAAAATTCCATGACAAATACACAAGTAGGGATCAAGACATTATGAAGTGGTGGAGGCCAAGGGAATACTCAACCATCACTATACTACAGTTTGGGGTAGGGATAATAAATAAGAATAAATAATGAGGGGATTTAATTTAGTTCCTTTAGCAATGAAAGAGTTTTATTCCTTATTTCCACATGTTGGATCACTGAATTCTGATTAATAAAGACTTTAAATTCTTAAATGATATATGTAATGGACCAGTAGATAGGTTAGGAATTAAGAATAAACTTGATGATTAGATCTGAGCTGCAATTTACCATCGGGAGGTGGATACTCTTATATCTACATATTGAAAGAACACTAAGCAAGGATTTAACCTCTATTAAAAGTGGGTTTTCTTCACCATAAAACACACTGTAAGTTAATATAACTAATCTATTTCCATCATGAATAATGCCCCTCCATGAATTGTATCATTAGATCAAGATTCATCTAAGTTAATTTTTTAAACCTATAATTGGAGGGGGGGGGGTATAGAACCAATTCCATATGTTATTATTTATAATGATCTAGATATCATGGAAATTGAAGAGACTATTCCATAGAGAATTTCTAGTGATGAGAGATACCAAATCATGAATCAATTGAAGCATATTATAATTCAAATAATGAATATTAACTTCTTGGAATGGATTCTATGACTATTATAATGATCCCATATAACCTAGAATCCTATATCAAGATAAAATTTACAAACATTAATATGATCTTAATACATACCTACACCTTCAAACCAAGAATATAGAAAAACATTAATGGAGATGATGAAGGGATTTATACCCTGGAGTTCCCCTAGAAATGAACAAACAAATGATTCCTCATTTCCTTTAAAAAATATATTTTCTTGAGTCTCAATGTGATCATTGTTTCAAAAATGGAATTTTGAGGCCAGATGAACTCCTTATCATTGAAAATTATCAGTAAATATGGCCAGATTCTATGTATTCCAAAT
Organism: Viscum album; assembly: GCA_963277665.1. NCBI lineage: Eukaryota > Viridiplantae > Streptophyta > Magnoliopsida > Santalales > Viscaceae > Viscum > Viscum album. The sequence continues at coordinate 1,359,464,149 of OY728159.1, forward strand.
GAGAATGCTATACTTTGGAGGGATGGACATGTCCTAGCACAATTTTCCTCATGGATGGGCCACACAAAAAACATGAATAAGATCTTGATATACATATAGGTAGTGAGTTACACCTCCTCAAAAGATATATGGGACAAACTTTCTAATATATATGAAGGTGATAACAAAGTGAAAGACTATAAAATTCAAATTTTGTGGATTTTTTTTAAATATTTTAGGGAATACTCAAATGAATCCACCAATGAATTCTTCAATTGAATCATTAATATAGTTATTTTAATCGGCGGTCTTAGTAAAAAGATTATATATTTGGAAATTTTGAAGAAAATATTGAGTAGACATCCACATTTGTACAATGAAAATATTTTGATTCTTTAGGAATGTGACCTAATTCAAGTCTCTCTTGATAACTGGTAAAACAAATTGGTGTTTTATTAGATAAGAGTAAAACTAGAGGTATTTTCAATCCATTTATCTATATATATTAATTTCAAGTCTATGAAAAATATGGATTTGAACCATAATAAAGAATAAAAAGAAGTCATTAATGAATTCCTATCACTAGTTGTAAGAAAATGTGAAATAGAAAAGGGTGGTTTTCAAGGTAACCTAACACCATCATTTTTTTAATTATAGAAAATTTATTCACATAACTACAAGGTGTCAAATAAAATAATAAGAATAAGTAAGTAAGATTAATTTATCAAAAACAGGAAAATAGAGGTTTCCATATTAATAACTTTACATCAGACTTTGATAAAAAATCAGGAAGTTGAATTTATAAGAGAAGTAATGTGATAAAAGATAATGATATTTATGAATCCTTCTTTTGAGAAGAAAAAAGAAAATTCAAATATGATAAATAATATAATCTAATTATAGTGGATGATAAAGTAAAAACTAAAATTAAATAAAAATACTAACAAGAAATTTTTGTTGAACAAAAAATAGAGCTTAGAGATTTTCTTGAGGAATTATAAACTCAAATAAATAATAATAAAAAGATAATTAGTTTTCTAAAATATTATATTGAATAAATTTATGTGTTGGAATCTGGAATATCTTGTCATGAACAATTGATTGAAAATAATTATATCACTCAAGGAAATTTAAAGATTTTTTCTAATTTAGATCTAAATATTCAAAATCAACTAAAGGTAATTAAATATTATAATGAATGTATTGAAGATTTTTGAAAGAGAATAAAATATCACAAGTAAGAAGTGGTCACTCAAAAGAAGAAGTTTGAAGTAGAATTAAAATATTTAAATTTTAAGAAGAAACAAAAATTCAAAATTTAAAATAATGATATGAATAAAAAAAATACTAAATAAATAAATAAGAAAATTTGAAGAATGATTGAGAAAGAAAAGACCCCTTGTTATGAGAAAATTAGTACCCGGGTGTAAATGTGATGTCTCAGACCTGGATGACTCATAAGTAACTAAACCCAATTGGCCACATGGCCTCAACCATGCCAACTCATGTGCCAGAGGTTCTCGACTAATAGCGAGGGTATACAGTGGTATGATGAGGAGACTATACCCTCTATATCATAGTGGATCACAATGGTAGTAATAAAGAGTAGGCATAAAAAATATTAATAATGTAGTAGAAGTAAATCATCCAGATAATAAAAAATATGCATAAATAGTAAATTGAGTGATATACCAAAAATGATGTCACATTACTATACAAAAATAATGGGTGGAAGGGGAGACACCTGACATTAGGCATACATAGTACATGCTGTAAAAAATATACAAAAAAGAGAAAAATTTAATCTCTAATATAATCACAAGCACTAGCTTGGTCCTTTGCTCCTATAAACCAACCTAGTATGAAAATCATGTGTCAATATCTTGGAACTTACCTTTATCCCTATCTATATCCATGAATTATATCTGAGTATCAAATGGAAGCTCGAACAAGATGTGGGTAAAGCTTAGTAGGATGATACCAATGATGTCTAAAACCATACATCCCATGAATATAAAATGTAATAGTGTACAGGTACAAAAGTAATAATTCCATAAAATAACTATATCAAAATCAGATTAGGTTCCTCAAGGGATGACCATCCAATACGACATGCTTCAACCTATAGTGGAATATCCCGAAGCATTTGAAATTTTCCATAATATAGGAATAGTACCCAAGGAGTATAAATAAGGCATCCATGTATAAAAAAGTCACATAAAATTACCATATAAAAATAAAGTATGATATAATTTCATTTGACCCATGAGCCCATAGAAGTAATTCCATATAGGAATCCATGTATCACCCATGATGTGATATAATTTCATTTAACCTATGAGCCCATCCAAGGCATTCCATATAGGAATCCAAGTATCATGCATGGAATGAGATAATTACATTTGACTAATGAGCCTATCCAAGGCATTCCATATAGGAATACAAGTATCTCCCATGGAATGATATAATTTCATTTGACCTATGAGCCTGTCCAAGACATTCTATATAGAAATCCAAGTATTTACCATGGAATGAGATAATTTAATTTTAACTATGATCATATAAATTTTTTATAGGAATATAAATATCACCCATGGAATGATATAATTTTTTTTCAAGGTCCAAGTGAATTATCCACACTCATACATTCTGGTTAATTAATTTAACCATTTCAAATTACATGATAAAAACAAAACACACTTTAATGGGGTTTAATTACATAACCATGGTATAGTGGTCATGAGAATATAAGAAAAACACCCAAAGGGGTGGTTAGATTCGAGTTATAAAATATCTAAATATGCCAACAATATCAAGGGAGGTATATAAGTCAAAGTAATTTTTTTTAATGAAGTCACACAATTTAGAGGAGACACACGAATGTTTTTGTGCATGGAAAAATAGTACATGATATAGACATCTATACCTTTAGTTAAAAGTGTTAGACCACCCACCTTATACAGGTAGAAGACTCCTAATTCAGTGTCATCCTTGGGTTTGTGATGGAATGAGAGAAAATGGAGAAACCAGGTGAACACCTGAGAGGTTTCCAATATAACTAGCAGCAATTAAAATAGATCTCAAATAGAGGAGATAGTGAAAATACTAGGTGTGGAGGAAGGGAGAGCTCCCATGGTGAGTTACTATGAGAATAGAGGAAAAAAAATGGGAGAATAAAGATTAAAGGTATGAGGGAAAAAATAGTTATTTCCCACATTTTAAAGGGGCACACAGTTTGGCCACATGGTTTTCCAAACTGTGCACCAACTATGCAGTTGGGCATATCCAAACACCCACACCTTGCACAATCTAGGCACACTTTTAGACAGACATTTTACAAACCATGTGATTCCATCTACAATATTCTATAAGTATTTAATGGACATGAAAAATTTGATGAATTTTTTTTAAAAATATTGCCCTACCTTACTAGGACACATGGTTTAGCCACATGGTTACTACCAACCATGCACTAATCATGTGCCTCAGCCTATTCCTAAAAAAATGGAACTTCAATCCTTGAACTAAGATGAAGCACTCCTAAAAATCCCATTACCTCCTTATAATCTTATATTATAGTAAAACAAGATACTTATACTAGAAATAAAAGTATCTATACCTCTAAAAAAACCAGGATCTTACATCCTCCCCTCCTTATAATAACTCATCCCCAAGTTTCCCTTCTGAGGGTGGTTAATCAGCATAAAAGAATGACTTAAGCCACTAAGCACGTATGCCAAACTCTTGCTTCCATGTATTTTCTTATACATAGTTGTGATTCCATAACATCCATACTAAAGGATATGACCTTCCTAAAAGATCCTTCATAATATGATGAATGATATGAATTGGATACTCCTAAAAAAGAAACATTAGACTATACATAAATATTATTAGGATCAAAATCATGAGACATGTTTGAATAATAATATAAAAGATGAGAAACATGAAAGACATCATGAATGTCTCGGTACCTTTTAGGAAGAACTATCTGATAAGATACTATACCGAAACTCTCCAAGATCTCAAAAGGTCTAACAAACCAAGGTGATATCTCCAATTTCCTATGAATCTGTTAATGAAACAATCTAGTCGAGGCATGAAATGTTATGAACCAAGATGAGATTCCATCTAACCTAACACCTATATTGATCCATGTCATGGAAATAAGGGAATTCTTGATCCCCATGGGAAGTAAACTAGTGCCCAAGTATCAAACATATTCTTTTTTAATGATTTAACCAATTTATATAAGCATAAATAACCAATAGAAATAAGAATCACAATGATAAATAACCAAATCTAAATGAGTCACAATAATTTTCAGAATTCAAAGTTTACAAATTTAAATATAAACCCAATGGAATACATTGGAATGGTAACAAAAACTATCCCAAAAATAATCCTCCATGTGACAAGAGTGTCATAAGCCTCAAGCCACCACCACTAACACCTGAGAGAAGTGTAACTCTAGAAAATAGATCCACCATCATCATGAAACATCTTTCCTTTACCTGGGTCATACATAACATAGTCTATATACACACAAAGGTGTATGTAGGGTGTGATCCAAATCTCAGTAGGATTCCACCCTAAGGAAAAGATTCCATGCTATAATATTATAAGAAAAATTAACATGAAAATTTTCATAAAAACCTTTGAAACATCTTAAATAAAACGTTCTCAAGAAACACTTTTTAAAGAAAACCATTTTTCACAAATAAAATTTATTAAAATTAAAAGATACACAAGGCCTACTATATACTGAAGGATAGAAACACATATCATAATAATCATGTCACAAGTGAGAACCATGGGTAAATATATATAGGTATCTAGCTCTAGAAAGACCCTAGAAACCTCATACCTCAGTGATCAAAATCCTCCACTAAACTACCAATGTTGTCCTCTTGCACGACCCATTAGAGGGGAACATATCCAAATTTCCAATGGTCTCCAAAACATTTTCCCCATACATTAACCACTAGAGGGGAACACATACCATGGTCTAGTGGTCTCCAATCATACCACATGTTTGGTTAGTGTTATAATCATAAATCTTGCTATATGAATCTGAGCCTTATCCACTTTTGAATCAACTAGCGTACTAGTTCTAGTTCACCCACCCAGGTACCCATGATTCCCTTTGTGATAAAATTTCATTCCACATATCACACAAATAATCACTTTATTATATGCATGCTAAGAATCATAATCACACAAGAAAATCATAACTTTCTATAACAAAACTATTTGGAAACACATTCCATACTACTTGTAAAAATTATGAAAGCCATTTTGAAACATAATAATAAGAACACATGTGTAATACTATCACTTTCCATGGGAAAAACCCCTTTCTAGATCATATTCACATCAAAACCATTTTCATAACATACTTCACAATTTCAAAACACATTAAAGGTGCAACATAGAGGAGACAAAAAGAAATAAAAATTAATTTCACTTAGGAAAATTAACTTTTGACACCTTTTCACATTTAATTATATTTGAAAACACATTTCAAACTTTTCACACAATGCATAGAACATTTCCAAGAAACCCCACAATAAGGACTTTATGGAATAAAACCATTTTCCTTTAGAAAAACCATTTTGATCACATTTGGATCTCAAAAATTTTCAAAAATGTGATTCTAACCTCACAAACAATCCATGTAATGCACATAAACACACAATAAATCATAACCAAATCATTTAATAATGTAAAATCATGGAACCACCTACCTCACACTTGAAAACTTCTAGAAATTGGTGCGAAACCACAAGTGCACTACCACAAGAACCAAACAAGAAAATATTTAACATTAATCATTCATATTTTCCCTAACCATAAAAGATAAACCCCTCCTTAGTTTATACAACATGATGAAAAATAAAAACTCAAGAAAGAGGCAAGAGGAACACCAAAAAGAGATAGAAATCAAGAGGAAACAAACTTACTTGATGTTTCCTTGAAGAATCGGGGTAAAAAACACTCAATTATTGAGGTTCCAAGGATTAAATATATCTTGGAGGAGGATCCCATGGATGAAAATTCAAAATAGGGTAGATTATAGGTGTATTAGGATTAAATTTGAAGAGGAAAAGAATGCAATTTCTCAATTTTTAATAACCTAGACAAACCACATGTTTTTTCTACATGGTTTTCAAACTGTGTGAAAATCGTGTACCCCTATATGTCTATGAGAAAAAAGTCACATGGTTAGAACACATAGTTTGACTAATTGTGCACCAACCATGCAGTTCTCTATTGTACAAAAATGAAATTGGTCGCACGGTTTCCTGAGAAATGGTGCAAAGTTTCCCCTAACCATGTGCCTACCGTGCGCCACCCGCTATGATGCCCAAATTATCCATTTCACTAAAAAATTAAGGGAAACCCAAGGGATAAATTAAATAACATAATAAAAAAAACCTCAAAATGAAAACATGTATGTGAAAATTCTCCCCACCATGAGAACTTTCTGTCCCCAGAAAGTCATCCCTAAGATTGATTTTAGAATAAAAATGGATACTCCTCCTCAAACCAAGAATTATACTCCCAAGTCTCTTGCACATCATTTCCATGTTTCAAAATACCTTAGAACAACAAAATAGAATTCTCATGAATCACTTTCTCCTTATAATCCACAATCCATATTGGTCGTTCAAATACATACAAATCAGGCTCAAATTCTAACTCTTCCCAATTCAACACATGAGACAGGTCTGGGTTATAATTTTTCAGATGGGAGACATAAAACACATCATGGATTGATGTCAATTAAGAAGGAAGAGATAACATATATGAAACCTTACCAATCTATTCAGTAACCTCAAAGGGTCCAACATACCTCAGTGTTAGCTTCCCTTGATGACCCAAATGATGATACCCTAAGTAGGGTTCCACTTTTAGAAACACTTGGTCACCCACATAAAACTACAAAGATCAGAGCCTCTGATTGGAATAGGATTTATGATTAATTTAATCTATCAAAAACCACTACTTTATCAACTTGACTTTATTAAAAGTCTCTTTCACTAGGCTCGGTCCTAACACTGAGGTCTCACCTACCTCATCCCAACACAAAGGTGACCAACACAACTGAACATAAAGCACCTCAAAAGAACCATTAAAATAAATTATCGGTAAATATAGTTATATGAAAACTCAATGAATCCTAAATTTCTATCCCATGATCACCTCAAAATTCTAAAACACAATCCAGGAGCATGTCTTTCAAAATCTAATTTGCCCACTCCATCTGATCGTCCATTCGAGGATGGTATTCCATGATCAACTTGCCCTGTGACCCCAATTCCTTATGAAGGCCTTCCCAAAATTAAAGGTAAAAAAGGATCCCTATTAGAAACAATCACCGAAGGCACACCATGAAGCCTCAAAACCTTATGAACATACAACCGGCCTAACTCGTCCACCTTCACTAAATCTCTGATTGGAAAGAAATGGGATGATTTGGTCAGATGATCAATCACTACCCAAATTAATTTCCTTCCCTATAGTGTACAAGGAAAGACAACAACAAAGTCCATGGAAATATCATCCCACTTCCAGGTATTAATTGGTAGAAGTTGAACAAAACCAGAGTGCCTTTGGATCTTTGCTTTAACCTATTGACATGTATAATAACACAATAAAAATTTAGCTACATATTTCCTCATTAATAGCCACCATAACTATCGATTCATGTCATAATACATCTTCGAAACACTAGGATGAATAAACCACTAAGATTGGTGACTATCCTGTATCACCACATTCCATAATGACAAAAAGACCACAAAGCAACCCTTGAAGTAAAAAACTCTCCCAGGAGACAACAAACATTCACAAGGCATCTACCCACCATGAAGGAACATCTTATATTTCTAGAACAACTCATCCCTTAGATTCTCTTAATGAATAAACTCTATAAGAGAAATTTATAGTTTTATGTTGTCCAAGAATGAACTTACACTTTACTCCTTGGCCTCTAAGTTAATCTAAGTGAAAAGACCCATCAAAATCTACTCATAAATGGAATTATTTAATGATTTCACTGATACTTTTATTCTCAAAGAATCTTCCACAGCATTACCCTTACCTGGGGTATAAACTATATCAAAATTGAACCCCTGAAGGTACTCAACCCAATGACATTGCCTCAGATTCAAATATTTTTGGGAGAAAATGTAGACTAAGATCTTATTATCTAAATATACGATAAACTTCTCCCAAAAAAGATAATGGTACCATATCTTCATGGTATACATCACCACTTTTAATTCTAGGTCATAGTTTGGGTAATTATTTTTATGTGGTGAGAGTTAGCGAGATCCATAAGCCACCACATGATCATCTTACATAAACAAACACCCAAGAACCATACCTGAAGCATAAAAATAGACCACATATCCATTTTTAGGCTCTAGATAAATAAAAATAGGGTCTGAATTCAACCTCCACTTAAGCTCCTTAAAGGAAGCCTGATATTCTAGGCCCCATTCAAACTTTACCCCTTTCTGGGTGAGCACCATCATGAATGAAGAAAGCTGGGAGAAATATTGAACAAAATGCCTATAATATCCTTCCAGGCCTAAGAATATTCTAATTTTAAAAGAATTATTTAGATTCTACCATGAAATTATTGCACTGATCTTTTCAGGGTCCACCGAAACCCCTCTTTCTGAGATCACATGACCCAAAAACTTCACCTCTATAATCCAAAAGGTGCATTTAAAAAAAATTTCATAAGGACAATGGTCTCAGAGAGTTCCCAATATGATCCATAAATACCGATCATGATCCTACTCATATCTGGAATAGACTAGGATTTCATCCACAAATACCATGGTAAAATAGTCAAGGTACCGATGGTACATCCTGTTTATGAGTTCCATGAAGACTGTTGGAGCATTTTTCAACCTGAAAGGCATGACCAAGTACTCAAAATAGCTATACCTACTTTGAAAGACTATTTTTCAGAAAATCTATCTCTCTAACTCTAACTTGATATTACCTAGAACACAAATAAATTTTAGAGAAACAACTTCCCCCCTTAAGCTGTTCGAAAAGGTCATCAGTATGAAGAAAAGGGAACTTGTTCTTAAGCGTTACCTTATTAATCTTAGGGAAATCAATACACAACCGGATAGATCCATCTGCCTTTTTTGCAAACAAAACTGGAGTTGACCAAGGTGAGACGCTCGAAAAAATTAATCATTTGGATTCCAAATCATCCACCTGTAACTTTAATTCCATAAACTCGGTGGGGGTCTATATGGTATGAGTTAAAAGATATTGGTTATGTTCCCAATGTTAAATCAATGAAAAAATACACATCCTGCTCTAGAGGAAAACCTGAGAAATCCTCTAGAAAAATCTCTGGGAACTCATCCACCACAAGTGGTAATCTACTCTTAGGAGCACCATCATCATCATCTAATGTGAATGAACAGATATAAAAAATAGGGTTTAAAAAATTTGGAAGTGGAGGTTTAGCATGACCTGAACAAGGATCCCATTCACCATGAAAAACTTGGGTACTTCTATCAGGTGACTCAAAACTCACTCACTTCCTATAGATATCAATGTGTGCCTGAAAACACACCATTCAATCCATACCAAGGATCACATCAAAGAGGTCCATATTTAAAAAGAGAAAATACCATTCTAACTCAACCCATGACACAGTGTGTGCACAATAAGGACACCTGAAACCCTAATCTATCTTTTTATAAAGGTTCATTACTAAATACATTGCATAAGACATAAGACCAGTTGGAAAATTTAACACATCAATAAGGTAGGAATAAATGAAAGAAACCGAAGCACCAATATAAAAAAAATTACAGTGAAAGATGATTCAATAATAATAGTACCTAGAACTATTACATGACCTACGTCTTATTTTGCTGGTGCTTGATCCATCACATGAAGCTGACTCATCTCAACCTCACCTTGAGAATGGCCACTAGCCTGCATATCTTCCCTAAAATGACTCTACCTAGATGATGATCTAGTCTTACCTCCACAACCTCCAAACTAATAACTTACTATCCTGGATAGATCTAACCAGACTGACATACCTTTTGGAGCCATAGATCCTACACCACTTTGATATGGGTGCACCAATGTTCAAAATCACTACAAGTTCCCCATAGTTATGCCCCAATGATAAGGCATGTGTAGAGATGAAAATTTAGGCCATGTGTTCCTAGCCTTCCCACACTAGCGGTACACAACCAATAGAATTTCAGAATCCATAGACGAAGAAAACAGAGAATGATGGCCTGGACTACCACCTCCCTTCTTCCCCTACTCATCTCGCTTCTTCTTCTTCTCAAAATAATTGCCACTACCCACTACTAATGCTACTCCAGAAAAACCAAACTTTCTTCAATGATCATTTTTGACCATCATAGAATTATCAACCACCTCAACATAGTTTTTCATCTTGAACAAGAAAACCTGAGATCTGATCTCTAGACATAACCCCATATCAAACTTCTAAGCCTTCATCTTCTCATTAAAAATGACATCAAGTGCATACCGAACTAGCTCTGCAAAGATGTTAGCGTATTCCATCACAAACTAGTCTCCCTAGCTAAGCTTCAAAAAACTCATAGGATCTATTGAAGACCAAAATATCAAGATAATATTGCTCATTGAAGAAAACCTTGAAATCATTCCAACTCATCTGATCATGCTTTTCATCTTACACCACTGAGTCCCACCACTTCTGACTAAGAACTTCTAACAAGAATGAAGCACACTTCACTCTAACATCCTCAGGAGTGTCAAGAAATTAAATCACACTATATATATTATCAATCCATTCCTCTACTTCCTGAGGTTCTGTGCTGCCCTAAAAAGAAGGAGGACTGTTCTTTTGGGACTCTTGAGCTTTATCCTTACCAGGACTTGGTTCAACTTCTCTAGCTTGAGTCGGACCAGAACCCACTCCTTGAATCAAATATTGAAATTCCTAAACCACATCTTACACTAATCTCTGATCAATTTGTGATGGAGAACTCTATCTAACCTCTTACCTTGGATGGATAGAAATTATATGAGGATACATTTTACTACAATAAGAAACAATGATAAAAAACCATCAATACAACCATTAACACACATTCTGAAAATTTTCAACAATAAAAAAAAATCTCAAACAATTCCATGAATTAGAACAAACCAAATCAATCATAAAAACAAGACAACAAACCACTCCACCCCCACACACAATTTCCATATACAGTCTGAAACCTGTTTTTATCACCCGGAGGATAATTAAAATCAAATCCTAACATCCCATAGAGACTCAAGTCCTATCATGAGGTATGCTGGCCAGGCACCCCACTTGCAAACTGAACCTCAAGGCTTGAAAATCCTAGTTTAGATATATCTATACTCTTTACCCAAATGACTTGACCCAAAGAGAGTGACTAGCTTTGATAACATTTTTGTCATGAACTAAGATAGGATTCCATCTAACCCAACACCCATCCTGATCCATGGCATGGACTGAAGGGCGTTCCCGATCCCCATGAGCTGGAAAATAGTTCCTGGGTATCAAAAATATGATTTGAGAATGATTTCACCCATTTTTATAAGAATAAATAACCAACATAAATAAACATCACAATGATAAATAACCAAATCCATATGAAGAACAAAAATTTTCAAAATTCAAAGTTTACAACTTTAACTTGAACCCCAATGGAATATAATGGAATATGAACAACATCTATCCTTAAAGAAACCTCCATGTGACAAGAGAGTCATTAACCTCAATCCACCACCACCAACACTTGCAAGAAGTGGAACTCCAACAATCAGATCCACCATCACTATGAAACATCTTTCCTTAACTTGGGTCATACATAACATAATACAACCAAAGGTGTATGCAAGCTACAATCCAAATCTCAGTAGGATTCCACCTAAAAGAAAAGATTATATGTTATAACATTATAAGAAAAATTAACATGCAAATTTTCATAAGAACCATTGAAACGTTTTTAAGAAACATTTTAAAGAAAATTTTCCCAAGAAACACATTTTCAAAGAAAACCCTTTTTCACGAATAAGATTTATTGAAATAAAAATATATAAAAGGCCTATCATATACCAATGGATAGAACCACATCTCATAATCATCATGTTACAATTCATCACTATGGGTAAATATCTATAGGTAGCTATCTCTAGTGGGACCCTAGAAACCTCGTACCTCAATGATCAAAATCCTCCATTAAACTAGCAACAACATCCTTATGCATGATATATTATAGGGGAATATATCCCAAGTTCCAATGGTCTCTAAATTTTTTTTCCATGCATGATTCACTAGAGGATAACACATCCCAAGGTCTAGCAGTCTCCGATCATATCACATGTTTAGTTAGTGTTTCAATCGTAAATACTTCTATATGAATCCATGACTTATCCACTTCCGAATCAACTAGTGTACTAGTTACAGTTCTCCCACCTAGGTACCCGGTATTCCCTTTGTGCTCAAATTACATTCTACATATCACACATATCATAAATTTTCTATATACATTCCAAGTATCATAATCACACTAGGAAATCATCACTTTTCATAACAAAAATATTTGGAAACACATTCCATACTACTTGTAAAATTTATGAAATACATTTTGAAACACAATAAGAAGAACACATGTGTAATACTATCACTTTACTTGGGAAAATCCCATTTTAAGATCATATTCAGAACAAATTTTTTTCATAACATGCTTTATAATTTTAAAACACATTAAAGTTGCGCCATAAAGGAGCCAAAAAGAAACAAAAAATTATTTCACTTAATAAAATACACTTTTAACACCTTTTAATATTTAAATATCTTTGAAAAAACATTTCACAACTTTTACACAAGGAATAAAACATTTACAAGAAGCCCCACAACAAGACATATAAAGAATAAAACCACTTTCCTTTAGAAAACCCAATTTCATAACATCTGAATCTCAAAAAATTTCAAAAAAAATGAATCATACCTCACAAAAAAATCCATAGAATACACATAAACACCAAATAAAGAATATAAAAATCATCTAATAATGTAAAATCATAGAACCACCCACCTCACACTTGGAAACTTCTATAAATTTTTGAGAAACCATAACCGCACCACCACAAGACCCTTACAAGGAAAGGATGAACATTAATCATGTATATTTCCCCTAAACACACAAGATCAACCCATCCTTAGGCCATACACCCCAATGTAAAATATAAACTCAAGAAAGTGGGAAGAGGAATCCCAAAAATAAAGATAAATCAAGATGAAATAGAATTAATTGATGTTTCCTTGAATAACCAAGGTAAAAATCACCCAAGGATTGAGGTTAAAAGGATTAAAGAAATCTTGGAGGAGGCTCCCATGGCTATAAATACCAAATGGGTTAGATGTGAGGTGAATTAGGGTTAAATTTGTTGAGGTAAAGAATGTAATTTATTAATTTTTAGTGACCCAGAAAGATGATATGATTTTCCTGCATGGTTTAAAAATCATGCAGCAACCATGTGCCCCTCTTTGTTTACGAAGAACAAGACACATGGTTAACCCACATGGTTTGAATAACTATATGCCAACCGTGTGATTTTCCATTTACCAAAAATTCAATTAGGTGTACGGTTTTTTGGGCAAGGGAAAACAGTTTCCACTAACTATACGCAAACCGTGGACCACCTGCTACGAATCCCAAATTCTCCATTTTCACTAAAAACTCAAGGGAAAACCAAAGGATAAATTTAAGAAAAAAATAAACCGAATTAATACCTCAAAATGAAAACAAATATGTGGCATGCAAGAGGATCCAATCCCCTACCTCAAATACTAGAGGTTGATGATGAAAATCATCATAATATTTCTTTCTAGAATGAGTTGTAGCCATATGTTTCCTAATAAACAATACATATTCCAATGTATCCTAAATGATACTAGGTCCCAATAATGTTTCCTCTATTTCCTCTAACCAATACGTGGGTGATTATAATGTCATATCATAGAGTTCCTCATATGGTGTCATCAGAATATTCACTTGGAAAATATTATTATAAGTGAACACAACTAGAGAAAAGTGATTTTACCATGACCCTCCAAAATAAATGAAACATTACTTAATCATGTCATCTAGAACTTTTATATTATTCTTGGACTGAACATTAGTATATGATTGATAAGTTATACTCAGAAACACCTATGAACCCAGAGCCTTCTATAAACCCTGCCAAAACTGAGAAGTGAACTGAGTTTCCATTTTAGATATAATGGTACATGGAACTCCATGAATGTGTATAATCTCTTAGATTCAAAGTCTTCAAAGTTTATCTACTGAGAAGGTCTCTCTAATAGAAAATAATTAAGTGACCTTCATTAGTCTATCCATGATAACCCATACGATGTCACTACCTTGAGGGGACTTCATAAATCTTATCACAAAATCCATAGTGATTTCATCCCATTTCTACTGCATAATGGATAAGGAATGTAAAATACCAACAAGATTATAGTATTACATATTCACCTATTGACATGTGGAACACTGATTAAAAAACTCTACAATCTACATTTTCATCCTAGGCCACCAATACTGGCGGCGTATGACATGATGTATCTTAGTTATCTCGGGGTGTACTTTCTATTTAGAACCATTATATTATCGCATAAATTATAATCACATGTATGAAAGTAACCAAGAAAGCCTATGAATATGCATGATTTCATCCTCATCAACATCCTAACTAGTTGGTTGGTCCTCACCTAAAATTATTTCCCTTAGGATTATACCATCAGGATTCAGAAGTTTCCTCCTCTAAACTTGATCTAGAAGAGATGAGGACACTGATAAGGCTATAAGAAGAGGATACATGTGACACTCCCGAAATTATAGATGAATTTGAGAAAGAAGATATATAAACTAATATTTCCCATGGTTTCCTAAAAAACTTGTGTACGAGTAAATTGTCTCAAAGCATCAACAAGCACTTTTCCCTTACCAGGAATGTAAGCAAGATAAAAGTTAAAAGATTGAAGGTATTTGAACCATATTTTATTTTGAAGGCTCAATTCACATTGAGTGAATATGTATTTGAGGACTTTATGATCTATGTATACTAAAAACTATTCTACTATCAAATAATGTCTTTAACAATACAAGGAATATATCATAACTGATACCTAAAGATCATTCATTGGGGAAACTGTTGAAAAATTGGGCTATACCAACAGTTCAAAAACACTTTTATAGGATAGAGAATCACTGGTATATCCTATACCAATGGTTATACAAAATGTTAGATAATTTTTCATAGGTATAGGTCTATACTAATGATTTATATTAATCTATTAGTTAGTCTTTTTGAAATTATAGGTTACCAATTATAACGACCCATACTTTACATACATTGTTAATACATCAAAATTGAAGCACACTTATTACAACATATGACAAAACCACAAAGGACCGTATAGGTATAGTGTCTTTAGAAACTGGGAAACATAAACAACTGGTTCATAAATCTTCTACAGTGTCTCCCATTTATTTCATCATATCTAGGGTCCCTTTTAGCATATTCTACTTAATATCCATCTTCCTGACCTGGGGAAAAGAAAACATAAAAGGGTGAGCTCAAATGCTCAGCAAGGGCAAATAAAGGAAATAAAAGTCATATCATATCTTTTTGAAAATCATAACCTGCAAAAGAGATCATAATATCTTAACATGGAACAAATCATAGAAGTGAAAATGAGATCCCCATAATCATAACATAAAACTTGAAACTTTGTGGCATGCACACATAATCATGGAAAATCATTTCTTGTTAGTCATGACTCATTTCCAAGACTATCTTAGTGGACAAAGTCCCTTTCTGAACCGAGTTCACTCCTCGTTTCAGTCCTGTATCACTGAACCGAAATAACCTTCCGTTCCAGCCATGTCTATCTCATGAGATATAAAATCATTACCCAATGCATTGGAGGGAGATATAGGTCCCACCCATCTTATAATGAATCCTTTCTTATGTGTGCCACATAATCATAAAACATACATCATCGCATAACTCATGTAACAAAAATGGGATTCTTGAAACATCATGACATCATAAATCAATTCATATAAGATAAAGGAATTCATAAACATAATTCCATCACAACATAGTCAAATCAATGTAAAAATATGGATAGAAACAGAACCCTTTATTATCTTAGATGGAAAATAATTTTGATAAAACACTTGAATTGAATTCTTGAGGAAAATATCCTTTCTTCTTCAAAATCAATTTCTTTTCACAAAACATCATGCAATTTTAAAAGAAAGAGATTTTATTGAAAATAGTCATGAAATATTTTATAGGAAGCTTCATGAAAATAAGGCTTTATAAAACAGTAGAAATCCGTTCGTGTCGTATAAGTTAAAAAAAACATTCTTCGTACTTCTGTCGGAAAAGTCAAAAAGTACCTCGTACGAAAAACGACAAAAGATTCCTTTCATACGTATTACTAAAAACTCACCGAAGGGTAAAAATGGATTTAAACAATTTTAGGTGGATGGAAATAATATTACATATTGAGTAAACATGGATGTGGATGATAAAATACACCCCAGTAAATACTTACGAATAAACAATCTCGGATAAAAATGAGATTGTGATATTTCCCTTACCTTAGGTCCGATTTGCTTTGTTCGTGTCCGAAGCTCCTGTATAATGGTTTAAATAATGTTATTGACTTATTCCAGAATCATACATATTGATATGATATCATATATGGTCATATTATTAGCTTCTTGTTAGTAATATTTCATTGTTACTTGTTACTCGGGTCTTTATAACTTTTTGTTCTTATGCGTGTTTTGTCGAATAAATTCTTATTCTTATCTTTAGGTTATATATAATTCATTTACAGAATGGTATTAGTGTAGTATATACCATATTAATTCATTCAATTCATTTATATAATCATTATGAAATGAAGATCATGTAGAACGAGTCGCATCACATCGTGGAGACGGTATTCCGTACGTACGCACGAGTGATGATATCGTTCCTATGATCGTGGAATTGTATTGGAGTATATATATATTATTTAAGTATCAATATTACTTCATAATAATCATATATAGTTACTCATTACACCATTATACCCATCCTTGTAAGGTGATGGTGGAAAATAGATTACACCACGGCGTGGAGACGGTATTCCGTACGTACGCACGCACGGTGATTTCATTTTTCCGTAGGATGGATAGAAGGTGAATTAGGGTTGTTTCATATTTATAATAACATATCAGTATGTAAGTAATACTGATGTTATTACTTTATCATGAAACAACTAAAGAAGAAGAAGTTGAAGAAGAAATAAATTGAAAAGATCGGTAATGGATATTACCTCTTCTTTGGAACGCCTCTTTGAATCCTCCACTTAAGGAACTAAGATTGGTCTTTGGAGAAGACCAGGACCTCTAGGATTATTCTAGGGAAGTGGAGAGGAGAAAATGGCAGGGGTTGGCCGAGATTTAGTGCTCAATTTGGTGTGAGGAGGAGGGGGAGGAGGTGCCCTTTTATAAGGGAGGAGAGGGGCACCTTAGGAATATCTCAAAATATTATTTTATATTAAAGTCAAAATCGGTTTATAATGGTTCCAAAGGGTCTTATTTCGAAGATAAAGTGGGGATGGGTCGAAATCCTATAAACCAATAAGATTTAGACAAGTTTAGGGTATTATTTTAACCTTATCAATTAGATTTAACTCTAAGTTAATTAATTTAACTTTTACCGTGTCTTTTTGTTTTCTTTCACTATATGGTTAATACACTTACTATAACATAGCAAACGAACCCCAAATTGTTTATTATTAATATATATATCCTTATCTAAGTCATTTGGCCGAACCTTAGATTTTTAGGAATAAAATAACAATTAATAATATAATATTTTATTTAAAAACTATTTTGTGTCAATTTTGACACTATTTGATATATGATTTTTGTGAAAGTCATAACAGAATTATATGTTCGAACTAAGTTGATTAAATAAACAATAATATATCATAGTAACCTAGAAAATTAGTTTAATTCATAAAAAGTCTCAAATTACATTTATTTTGGTGTTTATAACATCAATTATGTCAATATTTCATTAACAAGATAATTACTGCATCATCTTTGTGTCATAAATAAATTAAATTATTTGATGTCTAAAAATTACAAATAAAATACCCTTATGTAGGAAATCTTTTTAGCTTTCTAATGAATATTTATAGTCGAATTTATCTTATGTATAACCCCATATTAAAAATTATTTACTTATTAAACTTTGATTTTAACTATTTTAACCCTTCTTTAAATAAATTAATAATAAATGTCCTAATCTAATCCAAGTGGGCCTAAATGGTCATATTTTATTCCTAAGTTTGTTTTTGGTCGAATTACACTTGTCCAATAGAATTAGGACATGTGTTAGGGTAATATTGATATCATATTTACCCTTAGTTACCCTATTTACTATTAACCGCGGTAAAAATAGTAAAAAGTTACTATTCACCAAAAAATTATTTTCATCTCATTGAACCACATTTTAGTCCTTGATATTAACCGTGTCTCTCAGATTTTTGAAATTCCATTCACAGAAGCGGTAAAATTAAGTTTTATGCAAAATCCAGTTTTTAACCTACCACTTAGTGGTTTCACTATTCATCAAAAATTGAAAGTTTTCAGAAAAATACCAAAATTTCACCCTAGGCTAATTTCGATATTCTGAGTCCAAAAATGAAGTCCATTTTGAAAAATAAAATTTATAAAATTTCAAAAAGTGGTTATTACTATTCATAACGGCTAGTTAGCATATTGTTGTTTAGTGAAACTCGGTATTGCGTACGACGCAAGCTATCAAGGAAGGTCGCGATTGCGTGTAAAGCAAGCCAAGCAAGTGTTGTGTAGAAAAAGATTCCTTTGATGATTTATATAACATAAAAGTCTCGGGTGTTACATTCTACCCCCCTTAAAAAGAATTTCGCCCTCGAAATTCATCACTTTGTAACAAACAAATGAGGATACTTCTCCCTCATCATATCCTCAAGCTCCCATGTAGCTTCTTCAAGTTGGTGGTTCCTCCATAAAACTTTCACCAAGCGAGTGGTCTTGTTTCGTAGGACTTTTTCGCTATGATCCAGAATCTCTATCGGCTGTTCTTCATAAGAAAGATCTTGCTCCAGCGGTACAACTTCTGAGCTGAGTACATGTGAAGGATCTGGTATGTACTTTCTCAGGAGAGATACATGGAACACATCGTGAACTTGAGAGAGATTCGGTGGAAGCGCCAATCGGTAAGCTACCTTCCCAACACGATCCAGTATTTCGAAAGGACCGATATATCTAGGGCTCAACTTCCCCTTCTTTCCAAATCTCATAACCCTCTTCCAGGGAGATATTCGTAAGAACACTTTATCACCCACTTCAAACTCTAGGTCTTTTCTTCGGTTGTCGGCATAACTTTTCTGTCGACTCTGAGCTGCTCTTATGTGTTGTTGAATAGATCTAACCTTTTCTGCCATTTCATCAACGAGATCAGGTCCTAATAGCTTTCTTTCCCCAACTTCATCCCAGCAAGTTGGAGTCCTGCATTTCTTTCCATAGAGAGCTTCATAAGGAGCCATCTGAATACTGGAGTGAAAGCTATTATTATAAGAAAATTCTACCAAAGGTAGGTGTTGATCCCAACCTCCTTTGAAATCCATAGAGCAAGCTCTCAACATATCTTCTAGGGTTTGAATTGTTCTCTCAGACTGACCGTCTGTCTGGGGATGATAAGCAGTGCTGAAACTCAACTCTGTATCCAGAGTATGCTGAAGACTTCGCCAGAACTTCTAGGTAAATCTCGGATCCCGATCAGATATAATAGAAAGTGGTACTCCATGAAATCTTACCACTTCCTTTACATATATCCTGGCAAGCTGATCTAGAGAGAAATCCTCTCTAATAGCAATGAAGTGTGCAGACTTTGTAAGACGATCAACTATGACCCAGATAGCATTATTGCCTTTGGATGTTTTAGGAAGTCCTGTGACAAAGTCCATAGTGATGTTTTCCCATTTCCATTCGGGTATGTGTAATGGTTGTAACATCCCCTTAGACTTCTGTCTCTCATCTTTAACTTGTTGACAAACCAAGCATCGAGAGACATATTCAGCAACATCTCTTTTCATGCCATCCCACCAGAAGTACTCTTTCAGGTCCCTATACATCTTCGTGCTTCCAGGATGAATAGAGAATGATGAACTATGAGCCTCATCCAGCAGCTCATTCTTTAATTCGGGGATGGGAGGAACGCAAACCCAATTCCTGAACTTTATTATCCCATCACAATCAAGGTTGAATTCAGGAACATTTCTCACCTTCTTTTGTAACTCGACATCTTCTTTCTGTGCCTCTTTAATCTTCACATGTATAGATGGTTGAACATTCATTTGAGAAAGATAAGATTTTTCCCCTTCCATTATAATTCCAAGATCCATCCTTTGTAAATCCATAAATATTGGATCTTTTGTGATCCTCATCATGGATAAACTAGCATGGTCTTGTCGACTTAATGCATCTGCCACCTTGTTTGCTTTCCCAGGGTGGTAATGGATTGAGCAGTCATAATCCTTAATCAGCTCCAACCATCTTCTTTGACGCATATTCAACTCCTTTTGTGTGAAAATATACTTTAAACTTTTATGATCAGTATAAATATCACACCTTTAACCATAAAGGTAATGCCTCCAAATTTTTAATGCAAAGATTACCGCAGCCAACTCCAAATCATGTGTTGGGTAATTTTGCTCATGGATTTTCAACTGTCGTGAGGCATAAGCTATCACCATATCATTTTGCATAAGAACACACCCCAATCCCTTCTTGGATGCATCACTGTAGATCACAAACCTTTCTCCACTACAAGGCAGTGTGAGCACAGGTGCACTGGATAACCTTCTTTTCAACTCCTTGAAATTATCTTCACATTCCTCGGTCCAGACAAACTTAACTCCTTTCCGAGTCAACTTGGTGAGTGGATTAGATAATCGTGAAAAATATTTTACAAAACGTCGATAATATCCAGCCAAACCAAGAAAACTTAGAATCTCAGTTACCGTTGTTGGTCTCGACCATCTTTCGATAACCTCTGTTTTTGCTGGATCCACAGATATCCCCTCTTTTGAGATTATGTGACCCAAAAATGCAACTTTTTGAAGCCAAAATTCACACTTGGTAAATTTGGCATAAAACTTCTCCTTTCTCAGGGTCTTCAATATAATTCTCAAGTGATCTTCATGCTCTTCCTTGCTCTTTTAATAGACAAGAATATCGTCTATAAAGACTACCACAAATTGATCAAGATAGTCTCTAAAGACTCTATTCATTAGATCCATGAAGATAGCAGGGGCATTAGTAAGACCAAATGGCATCACTATAAATTCATAGTGTCCATACCTTGTACGGAAAGCCATCTTTGGTATATCCTCCCTTTTGACCCTTAATTGATGATACCCTGAACGAAGATCAATCTTGGAAAAGTATTGAGCTCCGCGTAGTTGGTCAAATAAGTCATCAATGCGTGGGAGAGGATATTTGTTCTTGATAGTGATCTTGTTAAGTTCTCGATAATCAATGCAAAGTCTTATTGATCCATCTTTCTTCTTAACAAATAGAACAGGTGCTCCCCAAGGTGACGCACTAGGGCGTATGAATCCCTTATCAAGATTCTCTTGGAGTTGCTTCTTCAATTCCTGCAACTCAATTGGGGCCATTCTATAAGGTGTCTTTGAAATAGGCAAAGCACCCGGTACGAGTTCTATTGAAAACTCAACTTCACGATTTGGTGGAAGACCCGACAATTCCTCCGGAAAGACATCATCAAACTCCCGTACAATGGGCATATTCTTAATCGTGAGTTTCTCACCAACCATTTGAGATAAATAACCTTCATTTAGTGGAATCAATACCCATAAGATGGAAGAAATTTCCACTGGAAGGTTATGTTCATCCTTGCATTGATAGACGATCGTAGATTGATCTGGAATATGAAATGTGACTTCCCTTATTTGGCAATCGATATGAGCTCCATGTAGAGAAAGCCAATCCATGCCAAGAATCACATCAAATTCCACTAAAGGAAGGATCACAAGATTTGCAGGAAGCACTTTCCCACAAACTTCGATCGGATAAGAATTATAAACTTTTGATGCGATTGATGTGCCATTAGGTGTTGTCACAGCTAACTCAACATCTAATTGTTGAGGTAATACGGTGATACCCTTAGAAAAGTCTTCAGAAATAAAAGAGTGGGTGGATCCAGAATCAAATAAAACATTTGCTACTTTAGAGTGGATGGTAAGTGTACCTTTCACCAAATCGTTATCGTACTCTACATCGCTGATAGAAATTGCATGTGACTTTCCTTTGTCTTTAGCCTTAAGATTTTGTTGACGTCGACCATCATCATCAACCCTTGTATTTGGGCATTGATTGGCATAATGCCCCATCTCCTTGCACTTGAAACATTGAAGTGTAGTAGGTTCATTCTGTGTATCCCTTCCTTTGTTTGTGTCATTAGACATCTTCTTCCCATTATCACGACATTCAAATGCCCGATGACCTTCTTTTCCACATTTAAAACATTTACTTGTCCCTTTAAGACAACTCCCTCCATGTTTCTTTCCACACTTTGAGCATAAGGAAAAGCTCATCTTCTTTTCCGTGTGCTCTTTAGATTTTTCTTTGAATTCCATATTCCTCTTCTTATCAAACCCATGTGACTGATGGGTTACTCCAATCTCCATCTCGACTTTGAGAGCACATCGAACGATTTCCTCGTAGCTATTGAAGTCCCTTATGGCTAACGCCCTTCGAAGACTTGGTTTTAAGCCACTAAAGAATCGATCGATCTTACTCTCAGGTTGGATAATAATACCAGAAGCGTACCTTGCAAGTCTGGTAAAATTTGCTTCATAGGTACCAACAGATTCATCATCCCTTTGCTTCAGTTCAAGAAACTCTTTCTCCATCTTTGTTCGGAGAATACGAGGGAAGTACTTATTGAAAAATAAGTTCTTGAACTCGTCCCATTCCATAGACTCAATTTCATCCCTTTGCCTCGTATTCTTAACAAGATTCCACCATTGATCCGCATCTACTTCCAAACGATACACTGCTAGGATGACTTTATCATGCTTAGAACATTGAAGAACTGAAAATATCTTTTCAGTAGTACTAATCCATTGTTCAGCAACTAATGGATCAGTAGACCCGCTGAAAGAAGGTGGACGCTGCCTCATGAAGGATTCAACAGAATGTTGCTCCCTCCTTTGCTCGTTTGGAAATCCTGCATGATTCATAGCTTGAGAAAGTTGTGTGAGCATGGCTACAAGATTTTGCATTCCATCTCCCATATCGTTTGGTTGCTCAGGGGGACAATCATTGCATTGCCCATCGCATTCCGCATTAACACGGTTCCTTCGGGTTCCAGCCATTGACTAAAACCAAGAAGAATAGTGTGAGCAACACTAATTATAATAGGAAACCACATAATTCAAGAATAAAATTTTCATGCTTATGGTCTTATCCTAGGTTATTCATGGCCATTTATAAGATTGTGTTCTATGCTTAGACTTATCCTTAGGGTTCTTACTAAGGCTTTCACATCCTAGTTTCCAAAGGTTGACTATACCTTTCCTCTGATACCAACTATAACGACCCATACTTTACATACATTGTTAATACATCAAAATTGAAGCACACTTATTACAACATATGACAAAACCACAAAGGACCGTATAGGTATAGTGTCTTTAGAAACTGGGAAACATAAACAACTGGTTCATAAATCTTCTACAGTGTCTCCCATTTATTTCATCATATCTAGGGTCCCTTTTAGCATATTCTACTTAATATCCATCTTCCTGACCTGGGGAAAAGAAAACATAAAAGGGTGAGCTCAAATGCTCAGCAAGGGCAAATAAAGGAAATAAAAGTCATATCATATCTTTTTGAAAATCATAACCTGCAAAAGAGATCATAATATCTTAACATGGAACAAATCATAGAAGTGAAAATGAGATCCCCATAATCATAACATAAAACTTGAAACTTTGTGGCATGCACACATAATCATGGAAAATCATTTCTTGTTAGTCATGACTCATTTCCAAGACTATCTTAGTGGACAAAGTCCCTTTCTGAACCGAGTTCACTCCTCGTTTCAGTCCTGTATCACTGAACCGAAATAACCTTCCGTTCCAGCCATGTCTATCTCATGAGATATAAAATCATTACCCAATGCATTGGAGGGAGATATAGGTCCCACCCATCTTATAATGAATCCTTTCTTATGTGTGCCACATAATCATAAAACATACATCATCGCATAACTCATGTAACAAAAATGGGATTCTTGAAACATCATGACATCATAAATCAATTCATATAAGATAAAGGAATTCATAAACATAATTCCATCACAACATAGTCAAATCAATGTAAAAATATGGATAGAAACAGAACCCTTTATTATCTTAGATGGAAAATAATTTTGATAAAACACTTGAATTGAATTCTTGAGGAAAATATCCTTTCTTCTTCAAAATCAATTTCTTTTCACAAAACATCATGCAATTTTAAAAGAAAGAGATTTTATTGAAAATAGTCATGAAATATTTTAGAGGAAGCTTCATGAAAATAAGGCTTTATAAAACAGTAGAAATCCGTTCGTGCCGTATAAGTTAAAAAAAACATTCTTCGTACTTCTGTCGGAAAAGTTAAAAAGTACCTCGTACGAAAAACGACAAAAGATTCCTTTCATACGTATTACTAAAAACTCACCGAAGGGTAAAAATGGATTTAAACAATTTTAGGTGGATGTAAATAATATTACATATTGAGTAAACATGGATGTGGATGATAAAATACACCCCAGTAAATACTTACGAATAAACAATCTCGGATAAAAATGAGATTGTGATATTTCCCTTACCTTAGGTCCGATTTGCTTTGTTCGTGTCCGAAGCTCCTGTATAATGGTTTAAATAATGTTATTGACTTATTACAGAATCATACATATTGATATGATATCATATATGGTCATATTATTAGCTTCTTGTTAGTAATATTTCATTGTTACTTGTTACTCGGGTCTTTATAACTTTTCGTTCTTATGCGTGTTTTGTCGAATAAATTCTTATTATTATCTTTAGGTTATAGATAATTCATTTACATAATGGTATTAGTGTAGTATATACCATATTCATTCATTCAATTCATTTATATAATCATTATGAAATGAAGATCATGTAGAACGAGTCGCATCACATCGTGGAGACGGTATTCCGTACGTACGCACGAGTGATGATATCGTTCCTATGATCGTGGAATTGTATTGGAGTATATATATATTATTTCAGTATCAATATTACTTCATAATAATCATATATAGTTACTCATTACACCATTATACCCATCCTTGTAAGGTGATGGTGGAAAATAGATTACACCACGGCGTGGAGACGGTATTCCGTACGTACGCACGCGCGGTGATTTCATTTTTCCGTAGGATGGATAGAAGGTGAATTAGGGTTGTTTCATATTTATAATAACATATCAGTATGTAAGTAATACTGATGTTATTACTTTATCATGAAACAACTAAAGAAGAAGAAGTTGAAGAAGAAATAAATTGAAAAGATCGGTAATGGATATTACCTCTTCTTTGGAACGCCTCTTTGAATCCTCCACTTAAGGAACTAAGATTGGTCTTTGGAGAAGACCAGGACCTCTAGGATTATTCTAGGGAAGTGGAGAGGAGAAAATGGCAGGGGTTGGCCGAGCTTTAGTGCTCAATTTTGTGTGAGGAGGAGGGGGAGGAGGTGCCCTTTTATAAGGGAGGAGAGGGGCACCTTAGGAATATCTCAAAATATTATTTTATATTAAAGTCAAAATCGGTTTATAATGGTTCCAAAGGGTCTTATTTCGAAGATAAAGTGGGGATGGGTCGAAATCCTATAAACCAATAAGATTTAGACAAGTTTAGGGTATTATTTTAACCTTATCAATTAGATTTAACTCTAAGTTAATTAATTTAACTTTTACCGTGTCTTTTTGTTTTCTTTCACTATATGGTTAATACACTTACTATAACATACCAAACGAACCCCAAATTGTTTATTATTAATATATATATCCTTATCTAAGTCATTTGGCCGAACCTTAGATTTTTAGGAATAAAATAACAATTAATAATATAATATTTGATTTAAAAACTATTTTGTGTCAATTTTGACACTATTTGATATATGATTTTTGTGAAAGTCATAACAGAATTATATGTTCGAACTAAGTTGATTAAATCAACACTAATATATCATAGTAACCTAGAAAATTAGTTTAATTCATAAAAAGTCTCAAATTACATTTATTTTGGTGTTTATAACATCAATTATGTCAATATTTCATTAACAAGATAATTACTGCATCATCTTTGTGTCATAAATAAATTAAATTATTTGATGTCTAAAAATTACAAATAAAATACCCTTATGTAGTAAATCTTTTTAGCTTTCTAATGAATATTTATAGTCGAATTTATCTTATGTATAACCCCATATTAAAAATTATTTACTTATTAAACTTTGATTTTAACTATTTTAACCCTTCTTTAAATAAATTAATAATAAATGTCCTAATCTAATACAAGTGGGCCTAAATGGTCATATTTTATTCCTAAGTTTGTTTTTGGTCGAATTACACTTGTCCAATAGAATTAGGACATGTGTTAGGGTAATATTGATATCATATTTACCCTTAGTTACCCTATTTACTATTAACCGCGGTAAAAATAGTAAAAAGTTACTATTCACCAAAAAATTATTTTCATCTCATTGAACCACATTTTAGTCCTTGATATTAACCGTGTCTCTCGGATTTTTGAAATTCCATTCACAGAAGCGGTAAAATTAAGTTTTATGCAAAATCCAGTTTTTAACCTACCACTTAGTGGTTTCACTATTCATCAAAAATTGAAAGTTTTCAGAAAAATACCAAAATTTCACCCTAGGCTAATTTCGATATTCTGAGTCCAAAAATGAAGTCCATTTTGAAAAATAAAATTTATAAAATTTCAAAAAGTGGTTATTACTATTCATAACGGCTAGTTAGCATATTGTTGTTTAGTGAAACTCGGTATTGCGTACGACGCAAGCTATCGAGGAAGGTCGCGATTGCGTGTAAAGCAAGCCAAGCACGTGTTGTGTAGAAAAAGATTCCTTTGATGATTTATATAACATAAAAGTCTCGGGTGTTACACCAATGGTTCTGTTAAAACCATTGGTATCAGTAATTACAAATGGGTTGATAAACTATTGCTAAATCTATATACCAATAGTTTATAAACAATTAGAATAAAGTTACATGGGTGAAATATGTACTAATAGTTTTCAAACCATTGGTATATACCTTCCATACCTCCCTATATATCAGAACCTCCACCTTTCCCAAAAAACCAATAGAAATCAAAACACCACCACCTTTGCCAATTACTTGAAGAAATCACCAACTAATTACCTGAATAAATCACCAATTTTTTTAACAAACATCACCAACCAATATACACACAATGATAACAAAATAAACTAATTAATGCATTTAACCATTAGAAACAAACATTTAAAACATCACATATATTCATTCACAACTAACCTTCAAACATCAAATGTCATGAATATCTATCAACAATGTAAAGGATCAATATATCCCTCATCACCATCACCAACACTATATTCATCTTCATCATCATCCCCATCGCCATCCTCACCATCATCCTCACCATCATATTCACCATCTCCACCATCATTACCATTGTCATGTCCATCACCATCTTCATTTGCATTTCTATCTCTATGAAAATAATCATCCCGAACACCACTTGGACCATCACTAAATTAACATTATAACATACGAATCATAGAAATATATACATCAAAATATATGGTGGTATATGGTGGAAGTTATGTAAATAACACTGATATAAATTTCATAAATTCATCATTGACCTTTTGATTTTGTTCACACTCTTTTATGGACATTTTTTGGGCCTATTCTTCCTTAGCCTAAGCCTATACTTCTTGTAAATGACCTGTTTCCAACTCAATGCTACCAGAATTGGCACATGAAGTGAGCCAATATCTAGTGGGTTCAATACTCTTCCCTGGTCAACAATGTACTCTCCCATGTTACTTAAATCCTAATACATGATGTAAATGGTTGTTTAGAACAAAGTTATCATATTTCTGCTCATCAAGGTCCTCTAAAGCACACTATTACAAATATAAATGGGCTATTTAGTTACAAAATAGGTATTAAAATTTGGAATCAAAAAAGTAAAACTTACAATCTTCTTCCATGTCTATTAATTTACCACACTTCCATATTTATTCTTTCTGTGTGAGGAAATAAATTTTTCTCAAGGCACACATCCTTAAATATTCAAAACCTCCCACTGTAATGAAATTTAATGCAGAAAACCATAATTCAAAATAGGTTATCAATAATGAATTTCATAACTAAAATAAAATGGATATACTCAATTATGCAATATGATTTGTTATAATGACTGATTATGTTTTTCTAGTATGATATGAGTTAGCTAAAAAAATAAATTTTATATAATAAATTGGGAGAATTGAGAATATGATTAAATAATGATTTGATAAATTAACTTAAACCCTAATTTAAGGATTCTTATTTGTATATATTATTTCCATGAATATAAAGGCAATGTAATTATAGAATAATGGAAATGGAATTTATTTATTGAAAAAACTAATTAATATTAAATACATGTATAATATGGTAAAATGGAAAGGTGAAATGTATGATAGATGTGTTCCTATTTGTGTTTTTCTATGTTTATATGATTTAATTTGAAAGTGGTTAAAATCAGGGAAAACAAGGTAAATTTTTCATTGATGGAT
Source organism: Viscum album (assembly GCA_963277665.1). Classification (NCBI taxonomy): domain Eukaryota; kingdom Viridiplantae; phylum Streptophyta; class Magnoliopsida; order Santalales; family Viscaceae; genus Viscum; species Viscum album. Next base: position 1,359,493,166 of record OY728159.1, read on the forward strand.
ATTGATGAAAGTGTATAGTCAATATTGGTGTTTGTTTTTTTAAAGAGATATGAAAAAAATTTGATTTATTTTTATTTGGTTAAAAAATATTAATGTTTAGTTAGCATGAGAGTATGAAAAATTTAAATTTCATTTTCTAGAAAGATTAATTATCTATTTGTTGTGTTGAAATGTTATGAATATTTTATTCTTTATGGTTTAGGAAAATAGAAAATAGGTTTAGTTTATTTTATGTTTTATTTCTAGTCTTTATTTTAGTTCTTACTAGACTTTTGATATTTGGTAATTATAGTTGGAATTAGGCTTCTAATACTTGTGAGGAATGGTAACATACCTTGAGGTAAGTAGTTTTGAACTTCTTTGAGCTTATAATTCACTAATCTATTGTATTATGGTTAATATGATAATTGAATTTCGTTTTTATGATTTTTTATATGAAATTAGATAAAAATTCAAAGAGGTATGTTTTAACATGATTTTTATAGATTAATAATGAGAAAAAATGTGAAATTATGTTATGTTTACCTCCAAATACTGTAAGGAATTAAGTATTCTATGGAATAAAATGAGTTATGTGATTTAATAGAGTCATTAAGTGAAATAAAATGTTTTATGATGTTTTATTTTTTGAATTTATGTCATGAAAATTTTATTATATGGTATATAATAATAATTCCATGTGATTTAAAGTTGAAAATTAATGGAATAGTGTTTAAAGGTGATAAATGTGTCAATTATTGAATTAATAATAGTAAATAATAATGATGTATTGGATTTTTTTTGTTTTAATTGTTTATTTGTGTGGTGGGTGATCATTAATGATATATGATGATTTTTTAAATCATCATGTGGAATGTTGAAAAGTAAAAGGTATTTTACATGATTTAATTTCTTATTTGGGTCGAATAACTTGTGTGAACTACTAGAATTTAATCAAAACTTGAGATTAAGAGTGGTATAAGTGACTAAATCATGTGTGAGTTTTAAGGGAGAGAGTGAGTTATTAAATGGGCATAATAATTGGTTTAAATATGGTTTTAATATTGAAATTTCTACAATATTAAATGATGGAAAGTATGGAATTTCATCCTATAATCTTCTAAAAATCCCTTAGGTCCACCTTTGAGTTACAAATATTTTTTATTAATGCTTTTGGGAGTTAATAGACATAGATGAAAGAGATATAGATGATAAAGTATGATATATTTTTTTTGTTTTATAATAGGCTATTATTATTATGAAATCTACCAATGGATGTCAAAACTATATTCTTTAATAAAAGTATATAAAAGGATGTTAATATGATATAACCTAAAGGTTTTGATTATCTAAGTAGCTATGTAAAGGAATTTAAGTTGTGATAGTTCATTTATGGGTTGAATAAATCATCATAGAGTTGGTATATACATTTTGATGATACATTCAAAGGGATTAGTTTCATAATAAATTATTTAAGTATTGTATATATACATGTGTTATAGAGAGTACAATAAAAAACAACAATTGGATTCATATGACACACTACTCATAAAAATTATACCCATTCTATGATGTCTATAAAGGATTAGCTAGGATAATGCATCTTGATTAAAGACATGGGTAAAAAATACTAGGTATAGGGATTTATAGATATTTATTAAAGTGGTTTATTAGTCCTAGTTAGATCAAATATATTGATATTATTTTTAATTGTTTTACCATATATAACTATAGTAGATGGTTTTTACTAGTGTTGTATGGTGTATGTTTTCACAAAATAAATATACATTAACTAATATATAAAGGAGACAGATGAACATGATTAATTATGCTTTGATAATATGATCAATCATGTATACCATGTTTCATACTATTTTATAAGTTTTATATTATTTTGTTATAACTATTTGATTCTAGTAATATTTTGGTAAATGTATCATGATCACTGTAAAAAATATCCTTAAATAATTAAGAATAAATAAAGATATATCCTTAGTTATTAGAGGTGAGTAATAAATAATTGCAAATGGTTAAATTGATACTATAATCTAAATTAAAAAGTTTAATTTAGGATCTCAATCTAGATTTTTTTCTTCAATAGTAGACCTATTAACTAAAATGTCTCTAAATATCCAATGTTGACTAATTCTATAATATAAAATGAGAAAACTATTGAATAAAATACTATTAATAAATCTATTTATATCATTTTATGTTATATGTATTTCTTGGAGTGATGTATTCAATATAGGGATATTTCATGTACTATATTTGTGAGATGTTAACATTTTTTTAGAAGAAAATTCATTAATAAACAAGGCTTATAGTATAAATTTCCTTGATTTATTTAATGATATACATAAAAATAGTGAGTTATAATAAATTAATCACTATGATTCTTATTACTTTCAATACTATATATGTCATACTAGAATAATATTGGAGATAAATAAGATCCTTCTAAAGTTATTTCAATATTTCAAAGTTGGTGGATTACCTTAAGAAGCAAGAACATATTGGTTTCTTTTAAATGATCATCATATATAATCTAAGTTAATGATTAATGGATAGAAGGTGTGTTGTATTTATGTTCATCATATTTATTTTCTATTCCTCTAATAAAATTATCTTTCTAATTGGTATTAAGTTTAAAAAATTGTTAGACATGTTTGATATCATTAACATCTATCATAGCATTCCCCACCAACAACTTTCCAATTACCTCATAAGAGGCACCCCAATATATTTTTCCATAGTATCCTAACTAACACATATAACATTCACACATGATTCCTACCTATCACTAACCTTGTTACAAATATACCTAATTTCCCTCTCGGGATGTTAATATAAGTATTTCCAAAATATAGAGTGAGTTTTTTATATAATATTATCTTGAAAATGATTTTAATTCACTAATTAAATTCATGGTTTTTAGTATATAAATCAATCTCCTTGCCTAATGTCAAAAAATATCTCCCTTATTTGAATTATTAAGAGGTTATATAGGATTCCATAAGAAAATATTCTATATTAAACCCCATTTTACACTTCCATATAATAATGATATCTTTTAAATATCCCAAACTATCTAATTATTCAATATAGTTGTTTTTAAAAAATTCTAATGAATATATATAATTTATAATTTATGAAATTTTATTTTCATAATTTATTTAAATTTAAAAATTATAAATGAGTGTTTTACCTACTTCCCCTCATGTTTCGGCATCATAGTCTACCCAAAGTGTGGAGGTATTTAATAGTATACTGGTTTTTGTATTTCTTTCTAAAGATCTCTAAAAAATAATTTTCAATAGTACAAAACAAAGTATCAATGAAAATCATGCTAATTTTCATTCAAAAACTTCAAATTTGATTAATAATTTAAAGACAATACCCTTTCAATAAGAAATAATTTACTGATAATATGATAATAAAAAATCATTCATGATAGGCATAACCTCCAAATCCTTACCAACTGTAGCATGATAGCCACTATGCAACTCATTCTTATATTCTCTCCACATCTCACATAATTTCTTGAGTTATGCTATCCTCAAAGACTCACCATTGGGAAAATTATAATGAAGTTATAACCAAAATATCAATTCATATAAATAAAATAATAAAATAATATTAAATATAATGAATTTTCTTACCCATATTTGTGCCCAAAAATTATCTTTTACTTCATTTTGAAGGTGTCTCTAGAAGAGTGGCCTGATAGGGATAATGTCAAAGTATTTGGAACAAATCTATATAAAACTATTATATTCTCACCAAAATTTTCAAATCATTTGATTATCCTCATTATAATCAACCACAAACTATGTGTGGTGGTTCCACACCTCACACATGCGTGTACTCCCATTCTTCATAGTGGCAGAACCAACTGTGAAAGAAAAAAAATTATATTAATATATCTTATAATGAAGATTAATCATGGTAAATTTTTTTACTAAGGTTCTATAAATATATTTTATCCAGTCTGATTAGTGGGTGTCATTAGATCCCTAGGCTTTAATGGATCGTCAAACTATACAATTGGAGTGGGATACAATGTCTTCTCCAAACGCTCATAATGTGTTGGAGTAAAAGTCAAAGGAGTATGAACATATAATATTGGGGAGAAGGAAGTATAAGGAAAAGAATATAACATAGATGTCTATGTAAATGTATAATACAACCGGGGGAAGGAGCCATCATTATATAAGGGAAAGAAATACGAGAAGGATCAGATGTAAATAGTGGTGAAAATATAGGTGGCCTAAATATCCCAGGTGCCTCTAATGAAACTGTGGGATAAGAAAGAGTGTTATATAGTTTATTAGATGAAGGGAAAGGGTATGATTGGGTACACTGAGTGGTGTACATAGATTTAGTACCACCCCTCACATTTTCTGACTGATCACCACTACTACTAGGTTCATTAGAGAATAATTTTCTCCTGGGTGGTGGATACTAATTAAAAGTTAAAAAATTAATAACATGACATAATAAGTTATTGATATATATATTTTAAATAAAACACTCACAAAAGTCATTAGAGGAGGAACACCCATATCTCTCATGAAATGATTATTTTCTTCCATCCCCTTCCTTTATATCCATTCATTTTTTTATTTCCTACATTTGAAAACAATTAAGGAATTGATTATAAATTCATATATAATTTGTAATCCAGAAAAAAATAAAGAATATGGGACATTACTTAATTAAGGAATACTAATTATTAAACTAAATAAATGACACATAGTGATATAAAAATCATATTATATTTAGTTTTAATAACATAAAAACATAAAATACATGTAATAGAAAAATCAATACGTTAAACTTGTCATGTTTAACAAGGATATGATATAGTTTTCTTCTATTTTCATATCAATCCAATTTAGTTTATCTTAGTTTATTTGGTTCATTTTGGTCAATTTATTAGGTTATTCGTCTATTTTTTATGTTAGGTCATTTGGTTTATATTTTGGGTTAGGTCATTTTTCCATTTTTTGGTTAGTTCATTCTTTTATTTGGTTTTTATTTTCATTCTAATTAGTTTAATATGTTTCAATTCAATTCATCTTATTTTTTTATAATTTAATTATTTCAATTTTTTTGGCTTGGTAGGTTCTAATACAGTTTAATTCAATATTAGAAAATGAAACTCAAAGAAAACCGCAACCTGTATATATTGAAAATGCACATAAAGGTCAATCTGGATAAAAAATATTTGTAATTAATAATAAGGTAATTTGAATAGTACCATCCTAAAAAACCCAAGTTGAGATTAAAAAAAGAACTGAGAACATAGATAGATGATTCTATATATTTCCCATCATAAATATAGGTTCAAAATCAACTCTAACAATTTAACTTTTAGAGTTATCATAAGTAATAAATTGATCAGGGCCAATGGGAGAAATGATGGTATCAATTTTATCATCACCATCATAAAAAATATGTATTGAGATTACTTTAATAATGACACAAAATTCAGGTTGTAGATGATATTTCACATAAAAAACTTGTTTCTCCATTTATTCCAATATACATGGCTCATCAGTTGCAAGAGTTTGAGTCACATAAATAACTCAAAATCCAAAATCATCAATAAATGTCCCATGCCTCATCATTGAATCAAAACACTTGAATTTAATCATAGTGACTCAACCATGAGATTAATAATACAATATTAGTATTTTCTCAATGAATCCATAATAATAAACATTTCAAATCTAGTTCTAATATCCAATGCACTGGAATAACAGTCTATTATAGAAGTTACTATAACACCGTCATGTTGTATTCTCATATTCATTTCTCCTTACATGATAATAAATTTGTACCCATTGATCATAATTGATTTACATTCATAAACCAAATAATTAAGACCAAAAGAAAAATCTCTTATTTCCTCAGAGATAGAATCAGAAAGAAAAATCAATACCTGAAATATAAATGAATATTAAAATTAACTAAATATTAATTTTATTAATTTATTACAATAATACTTCTACCTTTATTTTAAACCAAGAAAAAAACATTTTTCTATAAAAATTATCTCTATTTATTAAAGATAAAGAGTGATTATTCCTATTTATAATTTTTTTATGTTCCTTTCATAAAAAAATAGAAATAGTTTAACAAATATATAAAATTAAATGAGATGAGATAACATATACCTGTTTAACTTACTTACTTGATGCAATCATCTAAAAAATAACAATTAAACAAAACTATGAGATGTTCCATATCCCAATATTCAAGGATTAATGTAGTCAATGTACATGATCTAATAATTCCCCCTATTTAGGGTAGTGATAGAAAACTGGGTTCAATTTTCTCATTTTGATATTCTTCATTTATCATTGGTCTATTCCATCTCATAGTCACATTAGACAAATACATTGAAAAAAATCCATACATTCTTGAGACAAGTAACCTTTCATGATAAAACATTTGGATTATTCCTATTCTAGACATAAGACTTCAATGTGTATATATTTCTTTTAGTTGGATACATCTAAAGAAAATAAATAGTTCCTACAAGAAGAATTTCAGTTGGAATATGGACATTTAGATGTAGCATGAATGTGAAAAATGATGGAGGAAATATTTTCTCCAACTCAAATAAAATTAATGGTTCCTCTTCTAACATTTTTTCTAAGAAAGACTTGGAAAAATTATTATAAAAAAGAACTCTATAAAAATAACACAACTAAATAACTTCTTCCCTTACATTACTGGGAAGTAGATAATGGATTTCTATTAGAGTCAAATCATGAAGAAGGATGTGATAATCATAAGTCTTCAAATATTTCATCTTCAACTCTCTTCTGTTGACCATTTTTGATATGTTTCTTGAATAGACATCAGAAAATTTAGTAGTCTTTAATACTTCTAGAAATTTATTTTTATTGGTTTCATCACATTATAAGAACATATAAATTTCCATTTATTTTCACTGACACACATAGGATTCAATTCTGGTCTGATACCATAATCCACTAAGTCATGATGAGATCATAAATCATCTTTTTTTTCTTTCCCTTGACATTTAGAATAATTTAAAGCATCATTTCACATATATTTTTTTCAATTTAAATTACGTCTAAGAAAAAATGTAACAAATTGGTAGATCAATAAGGTAACTCAAAGAATATATTGTTCTTCTTCCAATTGTAATTGGTTTTATTGAAACAATATTCCTCTTTCTAGATTTTATTTGACCCTTGTCAAGTGAAAAACTAACATCTTGCAGTTCAGTAATCACATCAGTTCTAAAAATATGATAAGTTGGATTGTTGGTCTCTATGGTATTCTCAAACCTTCAGAGATTATTCCTATATGGATGATCCATTAGAAAGAATCATCTAGGTCTCATAAAACTAAAACTATGATGACATTTAAGTCTTCTGGATCTTGAATTATTCATACAAAAAGGTCATGGAATTTTTCCCTTTATGCTCCAGCTAGACATCATTTCATAAATAGTAAAATCATTTATCATCCACATAATCACAACACGTATATGAAATATGTCTTTCAAACATACATCATATATGTGCACAACCACATTACAAAGATGCTTCAACTCTTTTATTAAAGGTTCCATGTATACATATATATAATTTCCTAGATCAAAAGGTCTAGATATGAGTACACTCATGAAAGTGAAAGGTTTTTTCATACTCATCCATAGAGTAAGGTTATAAATGTGTATGAAAACTAGAAATGTGATGTGTGAAGTAAGAATATGAACAAATAGATAAAAATCATCCCATGAAAGACTCAACCTCACATTACACACTTCACCTAAAAAATTATGATATTGAACATCAAATATCTACCATGAAAATATATATATAGGATGAAAAAACTCATAATTATACTTCTTTCTCTCGATATTATTCCACTGTATATTTATTGAAATTTCAATAGACATGAAAAGATTCTGGAGTTATAGAATCAATGGAAAGTGACACATTAGTTTCTATGGAACATGAGATAGTGTTACATCAATATTTGGATCCCATCGAGATGTGCCACATTTTATACAATCATTTCATTCTGTAATCTCCTCCTAGAATAAGCTGCAATCTTTTGGGCAGACATGAATTTAGTTTTTATAAAATCCAAGTTTGTCAACTAACTTCCATGACATATAATGGTTTGAAGGAATATATACATCATCTATAATTAATTCCTTATAAAAGTTAAGAATATAATTTATTTTATTATTAGAAATCCCATACATGGTTTTCCCATGAAACGATCAGATTAAAAATTCCAGCCTTTTCATTTTATTACATTGGTAACATACTAGAGTTGGAGAAGCATCATTAAATTTTTTCACCCTATCAACACCATCATTTTCATTACATACATCACATGTGATCATATATAAGTCTTATTGGGTTGGCATCCTTTCTTTCTCATGATGATGAATAAATGAAAACCATAAATATAATAAATTCTTCAATCTAGTCCTCTCATTCAGTTCATGAAAATTTTGAGATTGCATTTTCTCTCCATTTTGATATCATAACTAGTAGTTTTTTTTGAAAAATATATTTCTTTATATGGTATCTAACTTATTCATGACTTAACCATGGTCTTAAAATACAATTATAACATGGTAAGTGCATATGAACACTATCTGATGAATTGTTTAATGAAAAATATAAAAATATCTCTAACTTGTTTTGAAAATCTCTTTAGATGCAATAAATTTTATACATACAAATTCTATCCATTATGTAAAAAAATGTTATATGTTATGTCGTAAAAGAAATTAAATAAAATTAAAGTTAAGTAAAAAATATATTTAATGAAATGAGAATTGTTCACTTTATATGAAACCATAACTGACACACTAGTCAATATGATAATCATAATACAAAAGAAAAAACTATATATATAACAAAATAATATATATATAAAACCATGGTATTAAATTCCATTATATAAATGAGTAATAACTATATATAATATTACACAAACTTGTGTTTATAATTTCTATTTTTATTTTTTCTCTTATTCTATTAACATTTTAACTTATGTTATTTATATTCTATAAATCCATGTATAAAAGATTACTATTTCGAGGTAATAATCTTCTGTAGCACACATAAATTATGATCTTAGGTTGGATAAAGACATAATTAGTGGTTTCTCATATTGAGGGATGTTAAAGTGAATCCTTACTTGGCTTGAGATCAATACAAAAAAGGAACTTCTATATATTTTATAGTTATGATTATGACATTTATTTCTATGAGGAATTAACCTTCAATAGAAGTGCCTTGGTATCAATAATTGTTCAAGGGAAGGTTAATTTGGATGCCTAACTCTATAAGGATTTCATGTGACATGTGTAGATGATATAATTATATGATATTTACAAGCCACCACAAGCTATTTTGTTGAAGGTATGTTTCATGTTGTATTTTTATTTATGTTTTAAATTAAATAGAATTAAATTTATTATGTTTTTGTTTTTGAGTGATAGAGATTTTCCTAGGATAATTCAGAGGGTATATTATAGACCATCCACAAGTAGTTAGTTATAACATCTGTGTAGTACGGTCACTCAGTGACTTAATCAATATTTACAAAAATTTAAAATAAATTGATTAGTTATTATCAATGTTATAATTTATTTTCTAGTAGTTCTTAGAATTATATAGGGACCCATGTGTGAGGTAAATAACTAGTTCACTTGGACAGGCTTACAAAGCAATGACTAGGTGGTGTTTGAAGAGGGAATTGTTTCACTTATAAGATAAGTTGTCCTTTAAACATACCACCTTAATATTACACATGTTTTTATATTGATTATGATATGTGTGGTATCTCCACATTGTAAAATTAAACCTTTTTAAAATTAATGAATTATATATTTTATGATGATATATATGGAGTTGAATCAAATAATGTGCCAAATTCAAGGTGGAACATGAGCACTAGTTTTATTCCTCATCCACCGAGGCTCAAGTCTTTAATTATGATAATGTACCTTATAAAATATATATACCTAGGTGTTTTATTTAAATGAGGTATAATTGAGTGAATAAATTGATGAGGAATAAAGGACCTACAAATAAGTTCCTTAGTGATTATCCCATTCAATAGGGAATAATGACAAACTAAAGATAAGTGAACAACTAAAATCATGGGGGATAATTATAGTGATAAGCTCATATCATATTGAGGTATGTTAAAGTGAACCATTTTTCACATGTTAATGAAAAACTAAAAATAAAAAATGATCAGTGAAAAAACATCCCAAAAGAGTCAAATTAGGTTCTATATATCAAAAACACAAGGCTAATAATTATAGTGACCAACCCATCACTAAATAAGTCCCCTAGAGGGATTGAGCTAAGAAAATAAACCATTGAAAAAATAAAATTATATAGATCATATTTTTCCATGTATAAAACAAGATAAATAAAGAATGAAAAACCAAAAAATTAAAAAATTCTCCTTCAATATAAGTATGGACAACCCTTGTTTCAATAACCACAAGAATATTTAGACATATCAAAATAAATTAAATTTGGGGAAAAATAATCTAATGTAGTGTTTTATAACTAGAATAAAAATTAAATTGATGGTTGATATAATACCTAAATGATTTGGAAGTCACTAATTTAATATTGAAGAAGAATGTAATTAAAGCAAGAATAGATTAGAGATCACTACGGGTGGGGAAGAAATTGTAATGTCGAATGGTGCTAGGGTTCTGGATGCAAATGTGATGGGAGGAGGGGAGCCCACGTGGATGTGTAATTATGGAAAACCTATATGAATAGTTTTTTTTAAAATTGTTGGAATATCCAGATCTATACTCATGGTTTTAAAAAAATTTGGTATATATATATCTATCCCAATGGTTTTTTAAAACCGTTGGGACAGGCTTGCGATAAACTGCCTATCCCAATGGTTAAAATGAGCCATTATAATCGAAAAAACTATACCAATGGTTTCTAAAAACCATTGGTATTAGTCTGTGGGTATATCCGGACTTTCTAGTAGTGATAATGTTTCTCATGAGGCCTTAAATGGAAATAACTATACGTTATAGCTCATTCCTCTTATATCCAAACAGCTCCCACCCTGATGCCTAAGGCATCAAAATAAATTTTATAGCCTCATTTAGGCTCCAAAAAAATTAGGATCGATGTTGAAGTTAACATTTCTTAGAACTCCTAAAAGAAATTCCCATAAGCTTTATACCGTGTAAAATTTACACCTTTCTTAGTCAATCCTATATGTTATTCTACAAGATATGAAAAGTTTTCAATAAAATACAAATAGTAACCAGCTAGGCATAAGAAAATACACATATCAAATATGTTCTTGGGATGCTCCTAGGAAACAATGACTCTCACCTTCGTTGGATCCATAGATACCCTTGATTCTTTTATCATGTGACTCAAGAAGTGGAATTTATCTATCCATAAGTATAATTTCATGATTGTAGCATAAATCATATGATATCTCAGTGTAATAAATACAATTTCAATGTGTTTGGAATGATGTGACGAATTCAAGAGTACACAAAGATGTCATCCATGAAAACTATGACAAAATCATCCAATTAAGGGTGTAAAACTGATTCATCAAATCCATAGAGACTGGTGGCATGTTCATTATACTAAAAAACACTACTGGGTATTCATAAAGTCCATAATTAATTTTAAAAGATATACATGGTATATCTGAAGGCCTAAATCACACATGATGATAGCCCGCACTCAAATCAATATTCGAGAAGAACCTTAATCCTCATATCTGATCAAATAAGTCATATATATGTAGAAATTGGTATAGATTTTTAACTTTAAGATGATTAAATCACTAATAATCGATATATATCCTAAGGGTCCCATCTACCTTCTTGGTAAAAAGGATGGGTGAATCCCAAGGATAAGTAGTGGGTCGTATAAACCCTTTGGATTCCAGGACATCTAATTATATCTTGAGTTCCTAAATTTTAGTAGGATCCATCTAGTATAGAGGAATAGATACCAAATTTACTCCTAGAACAATCTCAATGGTGAAATATACCTCTCTCAGGAGGTAACCCTAAATATTTATTCAGGAAAACATCTCTGAATTAGTTGACCATCATAGAAAAAACATCCTGTCATACTTCTTGATCATCAAGAAAGAGACTAGAAGTTTGTTCTGATACTCCACCCAACTCATGATGCTCAGGTCCAACCCATATTTCCTGGACATCACATTCCTATTTATGAACATATCTACCACCCTCAGTCGATATAAAATACGCCCTCCAACAATAAAAATCAACATGGAATGATAAGGTACTAACTAGTATATACTGATAATTATGTCAAAACCTTTCATATTAGGGATGTAAAGGTTCCATAATAATTGGTAACCTCTAATCTCGAGGGTAAATTCCTTTCATCGTAGAACAATTTCTTACCATACTCTCAATGGAGTATCAAGAATCATCAATACATATAAGTAATCAATTTCAAGACTAGTAAACTCAATAAAAACTATAAATATAAAATTTTGTGAAATTGAATTGTCAAACAAAGTAGATACTAAATTTGAGGCTACTAGGATCGCACCTCACACTGTAGATAGCTCGAAATTTTGTATCTCAGGCATAATATGCACTATATGTAACTATCCATAACCACGTATATGATCTACAACATGACAAACCTAAGTAGTTCCACTTTGATGGTGATACATACAAGAAGTATTTATTTCTCGACCTCATCCACCTCCTTGTCCTAAATGAACTTTAGTACTCTACCTCCCTAGCTAACATGGAGTTGCAAATCCCATCATAGATTCTGAGATCAAGAAAGATACTCTATCACTAGGAACTAAATAAAATTTCCTAAAAAACCACTTAATATGACCTATTCAATCATAGGAATGATACTCCAATGGTTCCATATTGCCCTTGGGATTCGTGTTTCCTATACTTCCATACTGATGGAACACCATGTAACTGTATGTGTTCATAATTTTATTTCCACTTCCCTCGTGAGAAGACTCTAGGTGATTCTTCCTACCACTAAGTATACCACTACCCTATCTAGAAATTGAACCATCATTCCCCACACCTTCAGCTTCCACCAAGCTAAATTTTAAGATAAGTGCTTAGTTCACTATCTATGACATGGTAGACAAGAATAAAATATTCTCCTAAGATCAGTTGGCATGCCTGAGGCCATCCTTAAATCACCTTGCTCTAGAAAATTAATCATTAATGATAATAGGAATGAAACATTGGATCTTCATGAAACAAGGTGATTATTCCATAAAGGATAGAGTACCATACTCTAGATTCATAAATTCTCTATCTTGATTAGATCTCAATGCCTCCGAGTAAAAGTAATCATAGAAAGCAGTTTGAAAGTCCCTCCAGAATATACCCTAATGTTGATCTTCCTGAGTGAAGAAATCCAACCATATCTTGATAAATCCATAAAGCATATATACTTTGAGCCTCAATATCCTCTCTGAAGGTGTCTCTATATTCTCAAAGATAGTAAGTATATCCTCTATCTATGACTCAACATCCTAGAGGCCACCATACCATTAAAAATTAGGTGGATGAAGCTATTGGAACTCCCTAATAAACTCTAACATAGTCGATGCATATTATGGAGATCCTTGAATAGATTTCACTTATCACAGGAGGACCTCCCTTAGCTAAGAATCAGTTACCAAGCCAGGAACAACCGGTGGTGCTGAAGGTGTCACTACAATAGGTAACATAGGTGGTTTAGGTCCCACTACTTCTAGAACATGGTTGCTACCACCTTCCTAGTGATTGACCTGAGGTTGTCATGGAGGCATATCTATTCAATACTAAGCACATTCCTAAAAAATGATATTTGATAATAGAGAATATTATGAGTAGGAAGAAATAAAGCTCAAGTATACTCTACATAAGAGTCACTACACAACTACCCACCCCTAGAATCAGGTCCCATTAAAAGTTCAAGTTTCAAAATAGAGTCTTTGTTATATGGAGTTTCAATTGAAGGTTATTGAGTAAAACAACCATTAATTTGTAATTAAAATCCCCATTTAACAAAAAATATTTCTTCCAAGAGTTTAAAATTTAATAATCTTCTTATTCTTTATATAATGGTTTGGTTAGATGAGTTACCATTCCCAAGTTATAAATCCAAAACTTTATAAGTTATAATTGGCACTTTATGCAACAACAACCCAAATTTTACATTTGGTCGCAGAATATAACAAGTCCATGTATGATGATTAGATTGTATGGAAAACCATTCCCAATTTATAGAGGAAAAAAATTTATTAATTATAATTGGAATCCATTTAATCAAAATCAACTAACATTTCATCCCATGCAACTAAGGTTTCATGTCTTAAACATATCATAAATGGTAAGTTAAGGTTCAACCATCAAGATATGTGGGAAAACATTATTCAGGTTGATGTAGACACATTAAGTAACCAATTATTTCTTCCTTGCAAGAAACATTTTCACATTACCAAATATATAAATCACTACACATACAATGTGCAACAAGAAACACAAGAAATATAATGAATATGAAATATAATTCCTTACAATCCTAGAATGATGCATGAGAAAATACATTCTTGACATACCATCACAAGGGTAAAAATACATAATAATAAAAAATATTATAAATCATGTGTGTCACCCAATGGTAAAATTAGTACAAATATAATAGAAAAAATCCAAAACAACAAATCATATCCCTAGAAACCCATCTTTTCCCCCGAACATGGGTTAGATATTACCATGAATGCCTTATTACCATGTTTTGACATTTCCAAGAATCTTTCTACTTACCTCAAAATAGTAAGAAAAGGAAAATAAACCCCTCTGATATCACTTTGTGATGTCACGAACCTAGTTCACTCGTAAGTAACCGAACCCAGTTGGCCACATAGCCTCAAGCATACCTCCATGTATTCTAGGGACTATTGACTAGTAGTGAGGGTCTACTGTGGTATAGTGAGGAGACTATACCCTCTTTATCAGAGTGGATCAAAAATGTAGTAAAAAATAGTAATTAGAAGAAAAAATAATAAGGCAATGGAAGTAAATCTTTTAGATAATAAAAAAATACATAAGCATTAAACTCAGGGATATACAAAAAATGATGTCATGTTACTATAACAAAAGAAGGGAAGTAAGGGGAGATACATGGAAGTAATTATAAACAGTACATGCTGTGGAAAATATACAAAAATTGAAAAATATAATCTCCAATAGCACCATGATCATTGGATCAATCCTCTTCTCCCATACTCCAACCTAGTATAAAAATATTACATCTATAGCTAGGTGATTCCCTTTATCCCTACCTTCATCCATGAAGTCTATCCAGGTACTAAAAAACATCCTGAAAAATGTGTTAGTAAAACTCAGTAGGTCACCACCAATGATGTCTAAAACCATTTATCCCATGGATATAAAATATAATAGTGTGTTGGTACAATATTAATAATGAAATAAAATAAATATATTCAAATCATCTCGGGTTCCTCAAGTAATTCTTATCTAATCCTACCTACTCTAAACTAGTCCATAATATACTTGATAATTTTAGATTTTAGATTATATAGGATCAGGACTTGAGGCATATAACCAAGGCATCCATATATAACAATGCCACATAAAAGCTCTACATAACCATCAAACTTGATATAATTTCATTTGAACCATGATCCCATATAAGGAATTCCATATAGGAATCCAAGTATCACCCATGGAATGATATAATTATATTTAAACTATGATACCTTCCAAGGAATTCCATATAGGAATCCATGTATCGACTATGGAATGAGATAATTTTATTTGACATATGATCCTTTCCAAGGCATTCCATATAGAAATCCAAGTATCGACCATGGAATAAGATAATTACATTTGACCTATGATATCATTAAAGGCATTCCATATTTGAATCCAAGTATCTCCCATGGAATGAGATAATTTATGTTCAAGGGATAAGTGAATTATCCACACTCTTACATTCCAATTAATTCATTTAACCATTTCAAATTATATGAGACATGATAAACCCAATTCAAGGGGATTCAATTATATATCAAGGGTATATTTTTCATGGAAATATAAGAAACACACCCCAAGGGGTGGTTCTAGTAAAGGTGGAAAACCTCCAACAATGAAAAAAATATCAAGGGTGGTTTATAAGTTAATGTTCGTATAATTAATTAAGGATGTTACACATTTTAGAGTTGACACATGGAAGGACTGACATGTGGAAAAAAAGAACATGATATAAACATATAAAATTTTAGGTAAAAGTGTTATAACACCTACCTTAGATGTGTAGATGACTCCTTATCTAGTATCGGCCTTTGTTTTGGGCTGAAATGAGAGAAAATGGAGAAACCTAATGAACACTAGAGAGGTTTACAACAAAACTTATGGTGATTGAAACAAACCTTGAATGGATGATATAACTCAAATTCTAGGCGTTGAGGATGGGAGAAATCCTATAGTGATATACTATGAAAATGGGGGAGGATAAATGGGAGAATAAATGTTAAAGGACTGAGTAAAAATAGAAATTTCCCATATTTTAATGGGATGAAAGGTTTGGCCGCTTTATTTTCTGAACCATGCACCAATAGTGTGGTTGGAACTCTCCAAATAGCTACACATTAAACAGTCTAGGCACATGTTTAAATAAACCATGAAAATATATGAGAGTCCCTTTATTATATTTTTTTAGTTTTCATATGTCCATGTGTCCTATGCTACATGGTTTTATAACCTGTGCCCCTCCCATACTAGGCTACATGGTTGAGTCGCACAGTCCCTATTAACTATGTTCCAAATATGCTCCTTAGTCTATTTCTCTAAAAATTATAACTCTAGGCCCTGAACCAAGCCCAAACTCTCTCAACACCTCCATGACCTCCTTAGTAGATCCTATTAGAGTAAAAAAAATAGATTTTGACTAGAAATAAAAGGATCTGTACCTCTTCAAAAAACAGGGATCTTATAATAAAGGTGAATGAAATTCCCAAAAAATTATAGTAATAAAATAAATATTACAAAACAATTAAATAGAAAATAAAAGATTAAACTTTGATAAAACTATTATATATAACAATGGAAAATAAATAAAAATGTATAATGGAAGTTCTTTTTAAAACAATAATGCATCAAAGTCTCTTATAAACATTATGGATTTAATAAAATATATGGAATAAATGTTATAATAGAAATAAGTTGAGGAAGAGAATTTTCATTTGAATAATTTACATGGAATGAATTTATAGTTTTTTAAAGAGTGTAAATATCCATTATAACCATTATACATTATAACCATTGGGAATTATAACCATTTGCTATATATCCCTTATAAAGTGACTGTTAGAATTATTTTAAATTAATGAGAATAATGAAATAAGTTAATTTATATAGAGGGAAGAAACCAAGCCTTTGACTATTAGTAAAATCCCATATGAATTATATTAATCTAGTCTTGTAAAGGTGGTATCATTACTTAATATTTTCTAAAACTAGGACTCAACTAAACTTTAACAATTGATATTTGAAAGATATTTTCAACTAGATAAGTTCAAGATAGTAAAAATCATTATGATATCAATTATAGATAAACTACTAAATTAATGTATCACTATATAACACCTACCCATATAGATTATGATGGTGTAATAAAAGGTAATATATCTTGGAGTTTTAAGGTGGTATTTATATATAAATTCTTCTAATAATAAAATTAAATTTAACCCAACACTTCATATTTTTAATAAAATACACCATTATTATTTAAAAAACAATTTTATCGAAATTATAATATGAATTTTAAAAAATAGAGTACATATTTGGAATCAAGACATAAAAATTAGGTATGAGGTGAAATATTATTTTTTAGTAAAAAAGTGTAAAATATGGTAAAAATGACGAAATATGATAGAATATGGTAAATATGAAATCCTAAATGTCTAACCATAAACATGATGTAGATGCCGAAAAGCATTCCAGGGCTGAGAAAAGTTCATGCGGAATAAAGCGAAGCCAAATTTGAAACCGGTGATCCATTTCGAGGGTCCTGGTGGGGTGGCACGAAAAAAATGCTAAGGTGCACAAAAAAAATTTGTCTTGCGTGAAAAACTTTGGGATTCGTGAGAGTTTTCTACAAGGGCATGGAACTATTTCGTGCCACAGCTCCGTGTGGTTGATCTCCACACTACTGACATCAAGGTGGACAATATTTTGTGCCGAAGCAGTTTTCGCGTGGACCCACGATCCCGAGAACCTATAAATAGAAGGCCACCCCCTTCGACTTCAGCCCGAAGAATCTGAACCGTCTCCCCTGCACAAAATTCCTCTCCTGTGTGTGCAAAAAATATGGCTCTCAGGTACTAAATTTTTTACTCCAGGTCACCTGAGGGTCCTCCTTTGCACGTGACTACTCGAGCTTGATCCTTGTCCAAATTCCATCGAGCCTCTTCCCCCGCGTGCAATTCCTTCAGATTGCGCACAATTAGGCTTTCGACGCACAGTTCCTTTTGCATTCGGACCTTCTTTTTTTCGATCCCAGCGCTCAATTACGCACTGGCCCGGACTTTTTCACACGCAAAGTTTCTTTTGCGTGTCGGCCCGACCCCTTTTTCGCACATCCACCCCTTTTGTGTGCAATCCTACTGCCTTGTGCGACCGTGATTTCCCTCTTCCGGGCATCATTTCGGGCGCCTCCCAGGCCCAAAACACCTTTTCCACATACTCATTTCCCATGAAACCTCCTAGGTTCGCACAAAGTAACTTCAAAGTCCCTTGGACGATACCGCCCATTGCTTTGCTTCGCCTCATGCTTCTTTACATAGGCACGCTAATGACTATTGATTCTTCACATAGCCATGCTAACATGGACCCCTGAATGGTTCACTCCATGATAACCCCCAGTCACAACATTTCCAGTGACTTTCCTTCACCAAGGTGCAGTGGGTATCAGTTATGTAATTCCTAGGGGTGAGGAGTGCACCCACCTCATCCGAGATCCGGGATGTTAAACTACCAAGAACCATCGTCCTCATCACATGACGTTAAACTGTGACCTCGCCCTGTGCCTCGCACACAGGGTTCCCCCACCTTGGAAATTCTCCACGTCCACTGGTCTCCACAGGGGATGGTATCCTCCTTATTGGAGTGGCGTTTGTCCGCGGGGAAAGAGAAACCATCTTGGTGTAAGCCCCTAGCTTTCTTGTAGGAGGTAGTATCCCTGCTCCTCCTTTCTTATTCGGTCCCCAGGGCCATCAAAGGGAGTGATGGGTTACAATTCTTCTCCTTTCTTCAGTCCCAAATCCCTCTCCCACTGTTCTTTATCTCCATCAGACCTCCATCCTAGAGTAAGTCCCAAACTCTTCCGGCTGCTAACCACGCATAAGCCCCCGTTTCCTCTTTGGGCCGCTAACTACATTTAATACCCACTCCACTTCCCACGGACGCACCTTTCATGACATGATCATCAGGTCTCTGCTACCTCTTGTTTCTCACACTGATCATGACTCACGTGGGATTAGAGAAAGAACCGACCATGACAAACACCTCGAGAAACCTAGAGTGTAAGCCCCACACCCACACCACTTGAACTAAGAGGTCTTTGATCCTTTCTAAGGTAGGGTAATGTAGGAAGCCTCCCTGAGGTTCAATCCCACCATCCATTGGTCACTCCGACCCCCTTCACGCCGGTTCTCCAATACCTTGGGCAACCTAGAGTGTAAGCCCCAAACACCCCCTTGAACTACGAGGTCTTTGATCCTTTCCAAGGCAGGGTACGTAGAAAGCCTCCACAAGGTTCAAGCCCAACAACCAATAGACCGAGGTCCACCTTCACATCGGTTCTCCAACTCCAGCCCCAAATCCTGAACTATGAGGTCTTTGATCCTTGACAAGGCGAGGTACGAAGGAAAACTCCCTGAGGATCAAGCCCACCAACATCAATTGGTCCCGACCATCTTCACGTTGGTGTTCCAAACACCACTCCACCCGAACTATGAGGTCTTTGATCATTTCTAAGGCAAGGTACGAAGGAAGCCTCCACAATGTTCAAGCCCAACACCCGATCATTCCAACCATCTTCACGTTGATTCACCAACACCCTGGGTAGCCTAGAGTGTAAGACCCAAACGCTACCCCTTGAACTAAGAGGTCTTTGATCCTTGCTAAGGCAAGGTACATAGGAAGCCTCTATGAGGTTCAATCCTAATACCCATTGATTGCTCCGAACCTCATTCATGTCGGTTCTCCCCGGTCCTGCATGACGTTAAACTATTGACCTTAATCAGCGGTAAGCCATTGTGACCCCATCCAGTGATAATCCGTGGGACCCCATCCACCGGTAAGCCGTTGGGACATTTTTTAGTGGTAAGCCGTTGTCACCCAATTCAGCGGTAAGCTGTTGTCAAGATGAACTATGTTCACTGAACTATGAGGAATTTGATTCCATGCCACAGGGATACATAGGAAGTCTCTTTGAGGCTCAAGCCCAACCTCACCATCATCCTCACGATGGTCCTATTTCAACCCCCTTCACTTCATCATCCATCCTGATTCTTACCTAGGCCACCACATCCTGATGGAATCATGCCACCCCACTCCCCATTCCAGTTAATAACATTCAGGAAGCTAACCACATGTTGGCTCCAATATCGGTGTTCCATCCAGGGGGTTCCTCCATCTGATCCACTCTAATCAGTGTCCTGATCAGCCCGATCCATCTCCATTGGGTATTAAACTTGTGGAATACCCTATGTAAAACATGGGAATCTGAGAAAAAACTCAGATACATGCCCATGGCATACAATTCCCCACATTTGCTGTGGGATGCCTCGGGCTTCCGTGCCCTCGAGAATCCCTATAATAAGGGATAAAAGATAGACATGCCAATCCCCCAGCGTCCAAACATGCTAGTTATTCCCAATGTGACTAATCCCCTAACTGAAGGTTTCTGACCTGACCAGACCCCTTGGAATTTCCTGACATAAGCAGTGTAATTAACCGGTGTCCATGAAGATATGGCTCCAGGAATAGTTTCATGAACAACGTCTTAAGTCTATAAGGGAGACCCGGACTAGGTGATGAGTTATGAGGAGGAATCCACGGAAGGAAGAACCGACATCATATCACCCCGTTTCGATCAAGGAGAAGACGTACCTGAATAAGGAGCAGATGTCACCCACCTTTGGAAAGTGGGAATGCAGGGCAGTACAAAAAACCACACCTCTTATACCTGAATGAGACAGATGCGCGTGCCTCGGTGAAAGCGTCGGAAACAGAAATGGTGAACCTGATGTGAAGTTCTTCTCCTCAATGCGGATATTAGAAGCATTCGAGGCATCAATAGATTGACATGTCACTAGATCATGTTATCCGGCTCCAGGTCCCGCCAAGCAAATTACAGGCCTGGCATGAAACTCACAAGAATTTGGGGCAGTAGAATGTTGGACACCCTATTCTATGTTGTTGTCAGCATGGATCCCTCTTACCAGCCATGGAAGATGGGATGATGCTGGGGCATTGGTCGTCAATGCCTTTTTCTTTCATCACTGATGAGTTAATCTCCCTGCTTCTCAAGAATCAAGTTGTAGCATCTGGAACGCGATCACCACCTGCCCATCGACGCAGGGGCAGGGGTAGTGCCCACATGGCCGTTTCGTGTGGTTTCACCTCTTCCATGACGGCCTCCACATCTGCGACCACAGGGTTCCCACGCCCCATATCCCCATCAGAAGTTATCCAACGAAGGGTAATTAATGACCTCATGCACCGTTACGAGGAGGAGGTCATAGTCCCAACCCGGGATATGGCCCGCCTGGATTTGGAGGCGTCTGTGCCTCGTCACCAACACCACCCCCAAGGGACGTGCAGGGAGCCATTGCTCCCCACCCCGACATACAACCATTTCAGGAGCCTCTCCCTGGAATGATTTTACGGCTCCCTACCTTATGCAAAAGAGGTAGGTGACATTCGGCCCAGCTCGGCCAGAGTCTAGTTCCAGGGGATCCTAGCGGGGGCTCCCTTCCGGCCGCGTCAGTGCTGCCACCCGATATTGTTGGACGAGGAGCAGGTAAGCTATGCGCCTCCACCACTGGCCCCGGTTCTTCTGACCCGACGCCAGTGTTGGGCGCGAGCTGAAGAGGACGCCCGCCAAGGGGCGTCAACGTTGACGACTACTGTGGCCTGAGCTACTGCCGACACCTACCATCAGTCCCCTACGTACACTAAGCAGGTGTACTTATATGCCCAGTCAGGATAGAGGCCCCAACCACCCCACAGGCAGGCTGGGTTGACTCTCATGGTCACCACCATGAGCAGTGGTAGCCGTGAACTAACCTGCAGCGATGCCACCCTGTACGGAGGTCCTCCTCGTACCACTACCACAAAGAGCGTGGGCCTTCCCCGCTTCGAGGATCGACATGGAGGTCCACCCCATGACACCTTCAATCTAAATGGGGGTCTTTCACATGGTGGAGACTCTCCATACAGAGGCCTCTCCCATGCCCATTACACTGGGTATGGGGTCATTTCTCCTACCCCCGACCGCCGGTGTAGGGACATTACCCATCCGGTCTCCCTTCCACGTGGGGACCCTCCCCATGTCCTTTCAGCAGCCGGTGAAGGTCCTCCTCACATCAGAAACCAGAGGGGTGAATTCCAACCTCACCTCACTAGCACCAAGAGTGGAGGTCCTCCCCATGCTTCCAGCGGAGGTTTTTACCGCTATAGTGCTATTCGTGGAGTTGTCCCGATGCTCCTCGCACCCCAGCATTTTCGAGTGGAAACCCTCTCTTCCCCAGGACCAGTGCGGCCGAAAGACCCCATGTCAGAAATCAGCCCTGTCCCTGAGGAGCCACCCAGGGGTAGGAAGGTAGGCCTTCGATGCCATAAGAAGAATTCTAGGAAGTTCCGGATGGAGATCAAACCAGTCTGCTTCTCAGACTATGAGGTAGAGTACGATTCAGCACAGGAACCCTCCCCTTGCTCATCTGAGACAAGGGTTGGGCCAGGGATGAGACGCATAAGCCTGCTGCTACCAGAATGAGAGGTTAATCAGATTCCCACCTCCCTCTACATGTATCTCTAGGAGGATGAAAATCTTGTGACCTCGCAGGTTATGGTCGTGCAATCACCACCATCGTCACCAAAAGTGCTGTCTACCTCCTCAAGAGATCACAAGGAGCTATTCTGGAGACCAATGACGGGTGAGAAGCATCTCGGCATATCAGTAGCAGCCCTAGACCTTGAGCCATGAATGATGGCCATCAACCCCTATTATCGCGATGTGGCGTCCAGGTCATCACACTCTTCAGAGGACAGCCTGAGATTCGGTGGCCAGTTAGCCCGTTCTCCGTATTCTCCACCGACTGACCTGCCGTACTAGCGGTCTGCCTCAGTACCACTACTAGTTCCTTAGCCACCCCCAGTAGACGAGTGGGGAAATAAAGGGTCGGACCATAAATTTGAGCTGAGGAGATTATGGAACATTATTGCAGCAGACAACTTCCCCGAAAAGTTCTGGCCCGTGGCAGCGCCAGACTTTCACGCACCAGAATCCCTCTGCCTAGAGGAGTTTGAATGTTTACGCAAGAACCTCTGGGTGACTCACTTCTGTCTTCTCCACCAGTGAGTGTATTATCCCAGGAGACAAGTGCACCTTGAATACATCGGCGAACAGTGCTGTCTGGTTGATCTGGCTGCGCTCCCTATGGCCCAGTACCCCGAGTCGCCCGGCCATCGCGAGGCCCTCTAAGAGCAGTGTGTTCAGAGTTTCAAGATACTCCGTAGGATCATCAAGGAGGATTCCCCCATGCGGAATTCCATGGCTGAGGGCATTATGCTGCCCTCCTCTTCAGTCCTATCCGGCGGCAGCCCGACCTACTAGGCGACATCGAGGACATGCCCCCTGGAAGGGTCACGATCAACATGGCCGACATAGTGGACAAGGAGGACGAACTGGAGCTCCTCGATGGGGACTTAACTCCCGAGGGTGTTCCACCACTATTGGACCCATCAGGGAGGATAACTCATCAGTAGAGAAACATACTTGGTCACCCCGTGCCCACCGAGGCATTGGTACTCTGCTGGAATACCGGTAAGGGAAAAGAGCACATCGGAGCTGCCAAGCACTACGAACCGTGCGGCTCAATGAAAAAGATGGAGGAGGACCTTGAGAAGTCCATGTTGCGCTATCAACTTGCTGAACAGAAGAAGTTGGTCAACGAACTCTTGGCTGAACGCGCTGAAGAGCGACGACCCGACTACGAAAATCCTAGGACAGTACAACAAGGGCAGGAACAACATCCCCTCGGCAAGCTGCCCCCAGGAAACCCTGATCATGTTGCTCCTGTGGATAGGGCTGAGGCCGGAGCTCACAGTAAGAGGGTGCAGTATGTCTCACCAAACCCTCTTGACAGGCGTGGCAATCCAAGGAACCCAGCTTAGGTTCCCCCATGGAATGCCCCAACCCCAGTTACCTAGAGTTAGTGCATTATTACATAACATTGACATTATCACAAAAGATCACGTCTCAAAAGACTGATTAGTTTAGTAGCCTTGGAAGTACTAGATACATTCATAAGGTTTACATTACATCATAAAATGGAAAAATACAACAACATGGTTTCTATAGACAACACTGAGATCCCATAGACCATCCCTACAGGTCAGTCAAAATATACTTCTTCACATCCTGGAAAAAATAAAACATAGAAAGGGGTGAGCTTAGATGCTTAGTAAGGATAACAATATAACGGAAACTTTCATAAGTAAGCATAAACATTTAAGGCAATGTATAGAACTAAAACAAAATCCTTTTAAACATAAACATCATCTTAATATGTAAAATATAAATCAAAATAATTCCATTTACATACTCACATGGATATTCTACTAGTCAAATAATCACATGCAATATCAATAGCCACTTTCACAATGATGGAATGCATAATGCCAGAATTTCATAACCACATAGTCAAGGCCTTGTGCCAAGACTACAAATAAGATTTTGTCAAGGCCTTGTGCCAAGACACTAGTTTGTTTCATGAGACCTACTGATGCATCGAGGAGCTATAGCGGGCTCCACCCATCACTTACTAAGTCCAATGCATTCCTCATATGAAAAGGATTAAATATAACATAAACATTTATATTAAAACTGGCATAAAAAATGTCAATACTTTATCCATAAACCATGAATGGTATGAAATAACACATCCACCATCAAACATATCACAAATCCTTCATTACAATATGGAAGTTTTTTATCATAATAAATCAACTTCAAACAAACTTAAAATCCCTAAAAGGATGTTGACACAGATGAAATCGAAACCATTTTAGAGAAATATCTCTTTCTATTTTGAAATAATTTAAAAGTCACATAATTATAAAAGAAAACATTTATATTTCAAAATATTCTTATAAGCTTGTAAGGGAAGGTTAGACGATGTTATAACGGTGGAAAATAGATGCACCCACCGTATAAGTTAAAAAACATTCTTACCTTAATTTTGTCGAAAATGTTATAAAGGACCTTGTTTGGAAAATGACGGAAATATTACTTTATAAACATCTTATAAAAGTCAAAAAAGGATATAAATGACTTTAACCCATAGTCTATAAAATATTAATAATGTTTTGAAATACATTTTTAATAAACATGAATGTTGATGATAAAGAGGTCCCAGTAGATAATTACGTATAAACAACCTCAGATAATGAAGTGATTGTAAAATTAACCATTACCTTTTACTTTTCCTTGGTTGAGGGTAGGTTAACCTCCTGTATAATGGAGAAATAATTGTTATTAAATTATACAAGAATCATATAAATTAATGTGATATCATATATGATCTTTTAACATTTCTTTGTTAATAATATCTTAGTATTATCGTCGTTTTGGGTGTTAACTTATTCATTTTCCTTTATATGATTTGTTACGTAAGTAATGTTTGTTATGGATAAGATGTATATTATTCATATTAATAATGATATTAAGCCTTTAAACATTATTTTTAATCATCTAATGAAAAATATTCTTGAATGGATACGATGGGGAATGAATCTAATCGCGTTCACGGAGACGGTAATCCGTACGTACGCACGACCGACAATATCATTATTTTGATATTAAAATAATATATAATTGGATGGTATATCATATATACAGAATAAATATTATTTTATATTTATTATTTACATCAATTACACATCATTATTATACCCATCCAAATAATAATGTATTGAATAACAATTACACCAAGACATGGAGACGGTAAGCCGTACGTACACACATATAGTGACATGTCATTCAAAGGATGGATAGAATAATGAATATGGTTGTAACATATTTATAATAACATCACAGTATATAGAAGATACTAGATTTATTATTTTAGAATGGAAACAACAAAGAAAGAGGAAGTGGAAGAAGAAAGGAACTTGAAAGAGGTGATGAAATATTTACCTCTTCTTCAGGTTCTTCCTTTTGATTTGATCAAAAGGGCTCCTTAGGTTGCATTTATAACTAAAGGAATTCCTCTAGGATGAAGGTAGGACATTTTATAGGGTATTTGGGCGGGTTTTTTCTGAGTCAAAAGGCTTTGAAGGTGTGAATTTGAGGGAAGGGGGAGTGCCCTTTCATAAGAGGGGTGAGGGGCACCTTAGGAAAAGCTAGAAATATTATTTTATAATAAAATAATTTTCGGTTTTTAATGGATAAAAAATGGATTATTTAATGGATAAGGTGGGGATGGGTCTAAAACCACTCAAAAAATAGGTTTTAGATAGGTTTGGGTCACTATATTAACTTTATATTTTAGATTTAACTCTTAGTTATATAGTTTGACATTTACTATGTCTCTTTGTGTTTTTATATTATATGGTTAATAACTTACTATATACTTTCAAGAGAACCCCAAGTGGTTATTTAATGATACAAATATCATTATATAAGTCTTTTAGCCAAACCTTATATTTTTATAAATATAATATCAATTAATAATATAATATTTGTTTTTAAAACTCTTTTACGTCAATTTTGTCAGTATTTGGTATTTTTTTTTATAAATTTATACCAGCATTATTATTTCGAAAAAAATTCATATAACCAACCCTAACATGTCATATTAACCTAGAAAATTAGTGTAATTCATTAAAATTCTCAAATTACATTTATTTGGATATTTATAATATCAATTATTTTAATATTTCGTTAATTAGATAATTACTGAATCATCATTTTTTCATAAATAAATTAAATTATTTAATGTCTAAAAAATATAAATAAAATACCGTTATGTAGGAAATATTTTTATATTTCCAATGAATATTTATAGTAAAAAATATGACTTATATAACCTCATGTAAAAATTGGCTTACTAAAAGATATTTGTTTTTGTTATTTTTGCCTTTACTTTAAGTTAATTAAAATAAAGTGTCATTATCATTCATAAGTGGCTTCATGGGGTCCCAAAATAGACCCAAGGATTCCCATGGTCGGACATGACTCATCCAATAATGCTAGGACAAGTGTTAAGTTAATTTTGTATTATTACAATATTCTTTTTACCTTAAATTACCCTATTTACCTTTAACCGTGGTAAAAAAAAGTCAAAAGTTACTATTCACCAAAAATTATTTTCATCTTATTGAACCAAATTTTACTTACTAATATCAATCATGTCTCTTGGATTTTTGAAATTCAATTCACAGAAGCGGTAAAATTAAGGTTTATTCAAATTTGCAAATGATCCTAGGAGGTGTGTAAAAGACGGTAAAAAGTTTGATAAAATTTTTATATATCTAAAATTATTATAAACTGACTCCAATGAATTAAATTGAAATTATATAGGTATTATGTATCTATTTTGACCTAAAATAAATTTAAATAAAATAAATAATTATTTAAATAAAAAGTCTGTTTTAAACACTAACTATGTGTTTTTCACTATTCATAAAAAATTGAAAGTTTTCAGAAAAATACCAAAAATTCACCCGAAGCTAATTTTGATATTAAGAATTCAAAAATGAATTCTATTTTACCCATTTCAAATCATTGAATTTTCATTAATTAATTTAAAATTAATTTCTGTTGTCAAAACCAAAAAGCGTATTTTTAAGAAATAATAACTATCAAAAGATTGACACTTGTTTATGTCCAATTTCAAAGTAAAATTACTTACAATGACCATCATTAGATTAAATGGTAAAAATATAATTCAATTATACTTCCAAACCATTAAAATTTATAATTATACACTATAAATTATTTTGATTAAAAAAGTTGTTTTCAGTTAAAATATAGTATTTTCACTATTCACCCAAATATATAAGTTATCAGAAAAACACCAAAAATTTATTGAAACTAAATTATTATTTTCTCATTCTAAAGAAGAAGTTTATTTTTTCAAATTTAATATATTAAAGTTTCAAATATTAGATTTAAACAAAGGGTTCTCCATTAAAAGGCGGTAAAATTACATTTTTTGAAAAATATTTCTTTTATCTGAAAAAATGAAATTGTTCTTACATTATGTCTAAGAAACTCATAATATGGATTCTAAAATTATAAGGATTATATAAAGTTCAAAATTCATTTAATACTATTCATAACCGCTTTTGAATGACTAGTTTGGTAAGTCGTGGTGTGCTTGAACTCGTTGTTGCGTGTAGTGCATGTTATTGAATTACTTTGAAGAAATAACGTACTATGAAATATCATGGTGTTAAATTCTTACATCCTTAAATAAATTGAATCCTCACAATTTGAAATTTTTCTTTGAAAATAAAAGGTTGAAAATATAAAATACCTTTGTGGGAAAACCCACATCGGAAATTGGGTTAATAAAATTTAGTCTTAATAAGAGGAAAAGGGGAATGAAAAAGTCACCACCAAATTATGATCCCGATTAGGAGAAGATTGGTGGAAATTAGAGACACATAATTGGTGAAAAAACGTAAATATTTATAGGGAGTGATTGAGGTCATCAGTCACAAACAATTATAGAATTGAGGGCCTCAAAACCATCAATCTATGATGATTTAAAATATCACCGGTTCAACAAAACATAAGTTATTAGGATAACACATTTTTAGTTTTAAGATCCCTTACCTAATGTTTAAGAATTAATTTCTTCATAGAATAAGAGAAGAAAAAAAATATATACTTGACAAGTAGAGTTCCATCCTTTAACTAATTTCTACCACAAACTCATCTTTCACTATAAAAGATAATAAAACTTAAAAAAATATTCTATTTATATTATTCGTATAGGGTTCAAAAAAATGAATTTATAATTCATCTACCAGACCTTTAAAAAAACTACATTATTCAATCCAGGACATCACGTGGGCTAGTGGTAGGTGATACACCCTTGCCGCCCTTTGGTTGCGGGTTCTAGTCTCGCGGCCTTGCTGGACGCGATGGGTTGCTGCCCGACCTCAGGGTTGTCCTTTTTATGGAAATCCAAAAATAATCTCAAACTAGAATTATCCAAAATACTTTTTTCCAAACTCACAGTCCAAAATTTATAAGGAAGGTAAACACAATAAAGATCCTTTTTACCACGTAATAACATGTTAACACCTTCATCATGTATTCTCTAAAAACAGTGCAACATCCTGAATTACCATAAAACCTTATTGATTACATTCATGCTCCCTTATTCCTTATAGAATACTGGATATACTCCTTCTATCCAAAAATGTTGTAAACTCCAACAATTATGGAATATACAAATCATTAATTAGTTTCAAGGTAGTCAAGAATATCCAATATAATTTATCCAAATCAATCACGTATTATTCCAGAATCACTACCTCGGTATCAGAACCAAATTATGGTTTATATTTCTCTC
Source organism: Viscum album (assembly GCA_963277665.1). Classification (NCBI taxonomy): domain Eukaryota; kingdom Viridiplantae; phylum Streptophyta; class Magnoliopsida; order Santalales; family Viscaceae; genus Viscum; species Viscum album. Next base: position 1,359,523,076 of record OY728159.1, read on the forward strand.
AATCATATATTTTCCAAAAATTTAACCCGCAATTGAGTCACTTTTCTTGTTTCCACACAATCTTAAGTCCTTAATGAAATAGTACTGTAGTAAAATCCTTATATACTCTATAATTATTTTAACATGTACATCATTAATACAATACTCAAATGATACAATACTTTAATAACAACGCAAGAAATATAATCATCCCTCTTCATCTTCGGTAGTATCACAACTTTATTATTATCCAATAGCAGCATTTGGGGTATACTCTGATGATTTGTACATTGATTCGCGTAGTGTCCAACTCCTTGCAGATGAAGAATTTTACATTTGAAATTTTTTTATTACCCTTGGAATCACGTACTTGGTGTCCTTTTTCTCCACACTTATAACAAACTCCCATTCCATTCAAGCATTTACCAAGGCGATTCTTTCCACAGTTATCACATATGGAAAAATGCTTCTTTTCCCTCTTACCTTTATCCATATTTCTCACTTCCATCCTTTTCTTCTCTTGCTTCCCTTCAAAGCCATAGGACTCAGAGAATTATTTACTTATCTTATTAACACATGATACTATTTCTTCATATGTTGAGAATACATGGGAGACTATTTCCCTTCTAAAAGTTGGCTTAACACCGTGAAAGTTATAATACTTCTTACTCTTTGGATCATACATATTGCTGGAGTTCACATTCCTTATACTGGGAGACATTTCTATACAATGGCATACACTAAGTCAGTTTATGAATTGAAATGAATAATTCCAAACTTGTAAAATATGTAATGTAAATTGAACAGTTTATGGATATAATCCATAATCATAAAAATATTTTTTTGAGGAGGTATATACTCATAAATACTTCATAATTATTTGTAAAGAAAATGAGAATTATCTTAAGCATATCCTCTGGGAGTGTCGTAACCAAGAGTGAAGCAAGACCCATTGTTGTGCACCGGTTCCCGTTCAAGTCTAGATCAAAGCGGTGTTTTCGGGTTTTACCCCTAGGTACATCTATTCTAGAGCCGCCTCTACCTGATCATATCCAGACATGGATGTATTTCTTGGAAAACTCACAAAATCTCTACAGTACCAAAATTTTAGGAAGTTCTTCTATACTAATCCTCAAAGTCTATCTTAGGGCTATGTGCCCTAATAAGAGTTTATCTAAATATAGTTTTTAAGGTTTGTAATAAACTTCCTCTAATACCAACTATAAATCCTCGAACCCAGTTACCCAAAGTCAGTGCATTATTACATAACATTGGCATGATCACAAAAGATCAAGTCTCGAATGAACGATTATTTTAGCAGCCTTGGAAGTAATAGATACATTCATAAGGTTTACATTACACCATAAAATGAAAAAATAAAACAACATTGTTTCCATATAAAACACTGAGATCCCATAGACTATCCCTGCATGCCATTCATAATATAATTCTTCGCATCCTGGAAAAAATAAAACATAGAAAGGGGTGATCTCAGATGCTCAGTAAGGATAACAATATAGCAAAAACTTTCATAAATAAGCATAAAAATTTAAGGCAATGTATAGAACTAAAACAAGAGCCTTTTCAACATAAAATTCATCATAATATAAAAAATATAAATCAAAATAATTCCATTTACTTATTCACATGGATATTCTACTAGTAGAATAATCACATGAAATATCAATATCCACTTTCACAATGATAGAATGCATAATTCTAGACTTTCATAACCACATAGTCAAGGCCCTATGCCAAGACTAAAAATAATATTTTGTCAAGGACTTGTTCCAAGACACTACTTTGTCTCATGAGACCTATCGATGCATCGAGGAGCTATAGCGGGCTCCACCCGTCACTTACTAAGTCCAATGCATTCCTCATATGAAAAGGATTAAACATAACATAAACATTCATATTAAAACTGGAATACGAAATGTTAATAATTTATCAATAAACCATGAATGGTATGAAATAACACATCCACAGTAAAAAATATCACAAAACCTTCAATAAAATATGGAAGTTTTGTATCATAATAAATCAACTTCAAACAAACTTAAAATCCATAAAAGGATGTTGACATAGATAAAATCAAAACCTTTTTAGAGAAATATATCTTTCTATTTTGAAATAATTTAAAAGTCATGTAATTATAAAAGAAAACATTTATATTTGAAAATATTCTTATAATCTTGTAAGGGAAGCTTCGACAATTTTATAATGGCGGAAAATATCCACACCCATCGTATAAAGTAAAAAAACATTTTTACCTTAATTTTGTCGAAAATGTTATAAAGGACCTTGTTTGGAAAATGACGAAAAGATTCATTTATAAACATCTTATAAAAGTAAAACAAGGGTATAAATGTATTTAACCCATAGTCTATAAAATATTAAGAATGTTTTTAGATACATTTTTAAGAAACATGGATGTGGATGATAAAGCGGTCCCAGTAGATAATTACATATAAACAACCTCACATAATGAAGAGATTGTGAAATTAACCCTTACCTTGTACTTTTCCTTGGTCTAGGGTAGGTTAAAATACTGTATAATAGTGAAATAATTGTTATTAAATTATAAAATAATCATATACATTAATATTATATCATATATGATCTTTTAACATTGCTTTGTTAATAATATCTTACTATTATCGTCGTTTCAGGTGTCAACTGATTCGTTCTCCTTTATATGATTTGTTATGTAAGTAATGTTTGGTATGGATAGGATGTATCTTATTCATATTAATAATTATATTAATCCTTTAAACATTAATTTTAATCATCTAATGAAAATTAGTCTTGAATGGATATGATGAGGAATGAATCTCATCGCGTTCGCGGAGAGGGTAACCCGTACGTACGCACGAGCGACAATATCATTCTTTTGATATTAAAATAATATATAATTGGATGGTATATAATATATATAGAATCAATATCATTTTATATTTATTATTTACATCAATTTAAACATCATTATTATACCCATCCAAATAATAATTTATTGAATAACAATTACACCAAGACGTGGAGACGGTAAGCCGTACGTACGCACGTATAGTGACATGTCATTCAAAGGATGGATAGAATAATGAATATGGTTGTAACATATTTATAATAACATCACAGTATATATAAGATACTATAGTTATTATTTTATAATGGAAACAACAAAGAAAGAGGAAGTGGAAGAAGAAAGGAACTTGAAAGAGGTGATGAAATATTTACCTCTTCTTTAGGTTATTCCTTTTGATTTGATCAAAAGGGATCCTTAGGTTGGATTTAAGACTAAATTAATTCCTCTAGGATGAAGGTAGGGAAGTTTAGAGGGTATTTGGGCAGGGTTTTGCCGAGTAAAAAGGCTTTGAATGTGTGAATTTGAGAGAAGGGGGAGTGACCTTTTATAAGAGGGGTGAGGGGCACCTTAGGAAAAGCTAGAAATATTATTTTATAATAAATTCATTTTCGGTTTTTAATGGATAAAAAATGAATCATTTAAAGGATAAGGTGGGTATGGGTCTAAAAACACTCAACCAATAGGTTTTAGATAGGTTTGGGTCACTATATTAACTTTATCTTTTAGATTTAACTTTTAGTTAAGTAGTTTGACATTTACTATGTCTCTTTGTGTTTTTATATTATAGGGTTAATAAACATACAATATACTTCCAAGAGAACCCCAAGTGGTTCTTTAATGATAAAAGTATCATTATATAAGTCTTTTGGGTGAACCTTAGATTTTTAGAAATAGAATATAAATTAATAATATAATATTTGTTTTAAAAACTCTTTTATGTCATTTTTGTCACTATTTGGTATTTTGTTTTTTCTAAATTCATAACAGCATAATTAATTAAAAAAAAATTCATCTAACCAACCCTAAAATGTCATATTAACCTAGAAAATTACTGGAATTCATAAAAAGTCTCAAATTACATTTATTTGGATATTTATAATATCAATTATTTTAATATTTCGTTAATTAGGTAATTACTGCATCATCATTTTGTCATAAATAAATTAAATTATTTAATGTCTAAAAAATATAAATAAAATACCGTTATGTAGGAAATCTTTTTATCCTTCCAATTAATAATGATAGTTGAATAGATTACATATATAACCTCATGTAAAAATTTATTTACTAAAAGATATTTGTTTATGTCATTTTTGCCTTTACTTTAAGTTTATTAAAATAAAGTGTCATTATCATTCATAAGTGGCTCCATGGGATTCTTAAATAGACCCAATGATTCCCATGTTCGGCCATGACTCATCCAATAAGGTTAGGAAAAGTGTTAATTTAATTTTGTATTATTATAATTTTCTTTTTACCTTGAATTACCCTATTTACCTTTAACCGCGGTAAATAAGTCAAAAGCTACTATTCACAAAAAATTATTTTTATCTTACTGAACCAAATTTTACTTACTAATATCAATCTTGTCTCTTGGATTTTTTAAATTCAATTCACAGAAGTGGTAAAATTATGTTTTATGCAAATTTTCAAATGCTCCTAGGAGGTGAATAAAAGACGGTAAAAAGTTTGATAAAATTTTTATATTTCTAAAATTATTATAAACTGACTCCAATGAATTAAATTTAACTTATATAGGTATTATGTATATATTTTTACCAAAAATAAATTTAAATAAAATAAATAATTATTTAAATAAAAAGTCGGTATTAAACAATAACTCAGTGTTTTCACTATTCATTAAAAATTGAAAGTTTTCAGAAAAATACCAAAAATTACCTCTAATATAATTTTGATATTCCAAATTCAAAAATGAAATCTATTTTACCAATTTAAAATCATAGAAGTTGCATTAATTAATTTAAAATTAATTTCCGTCATCAAAACCAAAAAGTGTATTTTTAAGAAATAATAACTATCAAAAGGTTGACACTTGTTTATGTACAATTTCAAAGTGAAATTACTTAAAATGACCACCATCAGATTAAATGGTAAAAATATAATTCAATTATACTTCTAAACCATTAAAATTTATAATTCAACACTATAAATTATTTTGATTAAAAAAGTTGTTTTCAATTAAAATATAGTATTATCACTATTCACCTAAATATAGAAGTTATCAGAAAAACACCAAAAATTTATTGAAACTAAATTATTATTTCCCAATTCTAAATAAGCAGTTTATTTTTTCAAATTGAATAAATAAATGTTTCAAATAATGGATTTAAAAAAAGGGTTCTCCATTAAAAGGCGGTAAAATTACATTTTTTGAAAAATATTTCTTTTATCTAAAAAAATGAAATTGTTCTTACATTATGTCTAAGAAACTCATAATATTGATTCTAAAATTATAAGGATTATATAATTTTTAAAATTTAGTTAATACTATTAATAACCGCTTTTGAACGACTAGTTTTGTAAGTCGTGGTGCGCTTGAACTCGTTGTTGTGTGTAGTGAAAGTTATTGAATTACTTTGAAGAAATAACGTACTATAATATCTTGTGGTGTTACACCCCAGTTACCCCGCATGCCACCCTGCCAACCACTCCATGAGCCGCTGAGCCTGTCTACCATGTTTAAGAACCCGCCAATGCTCTTGTAGTTAGGGATCCCTGTCAAGATAGGGACCCCCACTCAGATGATCTTATGGCGGTTCTCATAGTCCACCTTGAGGCATTGGAAACACGACAGGTGGAAATCTCACCTGATGGTAAGCTATACCCCGCATGGTTGGACGATATTCCAGCACCTCCGGGTTTCGGGAACCCCACCTTCTCCCCCTTTAATTGGATGGGGGACCCGCCGCAGCACTTAACCAACTTCAACTCAAGGTGTGGGCCCATGTTAGGGACTCCAGCGCAGGAGGAGGCTGCCAAGCTCTACTGTTTTGTTCAGACATTAGAGGGGCCAACATTCATCTGTTACAACCAGCTCCCCGTCGGATCCGTGACCAGATGGGAGGACCTTCGAAGGTAGTTCCTCTTCCAATTTAGCTCTACCACCCAGAAAACGAGCATCGCAGACCTATTCAAGTGCAAACAAAGGCCTGATGAGCGAGTCACCGACTTTATCGCCCGGTGGAAGGGCCTCACATACTCCCTCGACATGCCACTGACTCAGGAACAATTACTGACATTGTGTGTAGGAAATGTCAAGATAGAATTGGTTCCCTCTTTGGTCACCCAGAACTACCCTGGGGGATTCTGAGACTTCTCCGATAAGTCCCAGCTCCTGGAGGAAGCCCTACAACAGGCTAACCAGGCATGTTTGTTGGCCCCTGCAATTCCAGCGAGGAGGGCTTCTAGAGTTGTGCCCACCGCGGTGGCCCAAATAGAATCCCCCAGGCAACTAGAATTGCTGCCTGTGGCACCAGCCCCACAGCCTCGCAGCGGCCCTCCGCCTCAGGCACAACCTGCAACTCAGTAGCGTCCACCTCAGAATTGGCAGGTACCCCCACAGAATGTACCACCACCACCTAGGCGGGACAACCAGTCTCCGCCTCCTTGACAGGCGCCTCTATCTCCTCATCAGGTCCGTGCTCCAAGGGCCCCCTTTCCGGACAGAAGAAACCAGACCTACTCGTTCAGTGAGGATTAGGTTCCCGGTTATTTCAGAAGTGCCTTGGAACAAGGGATTGTGCGTCTGCCTGAGTGCATAAGTCTAGAAGAGGTGAACCTCACTGATCACCCCAACTACTGACCCTATCATTGGATTATAGTGAACACCCTAAATCAGTGCTATGTGTTCAAAGACTAGCTTCAGGACCAGGTCGACAACAACATAGTCAGACTGGGCCCGACCTCGGCATAAGTGGCAGGTGTCTTTGTAAGTCCAGACAGTTTCAACGACAGTGAGGGTGAATGGAAGTAGGTTTCTAACAATGAGTGTCAAAAGTATGAATATTGGATGGATCGAAAAATGGTCATCCATGCCCATGGCATCATTCAGGAATGCCTGAATCATCCAGAGCCTTCAGAAGCTGTGTCCACCACTTCTGCATCATAATCTCTATCGGCCTCTTCCCAGAAGAGAAAGCATCAACGACGCAAGGGAAAGTAGTGCGCCCCACCAATGCCATCATCGTCCCGCACTCTCAGAAACTTAATGCCCCATGAGATGGGGATTCCTCCCCGAATACACCTAGTAGTGGATGAATCTTCAAGTGATAGTCAAGGGTACGCTTCAGTTAATACCGTCGAGTTGGTATACCCCTACATGACTCCCAATGACGGGGAACACTAGGCGGATCTCCCCAAAGTCCCCAGCCGACGCCAACATTGGAAGAGCCGCAACCATATGAGTCATCAAGGAACATCAGTTGGAACCTCCATCCAAGCCGTGCATTCCATTGAGACTAGACAACAGGCTCAGCGTAGAACTCAGCACGCACAACCTTTTCATCTGGTGTCGTCAGGCCCACCTCCCCCACCGTTTGTGCTATTGGATAAGGCAAAACTACCTCGACTAGGCCGCGACCAGCCTCACCCTACTACAGGCCGATCTCAGTCATCCGATCCACATCCGATAGCTACTCTCCAAGCTTCTACTAGTGAGCAGCGGGATATTCCCAGCACCAGCCAGCCGCCGACCCAGCTAGCCAGGCCCGCCATGCCTCCTATCATAGAGCAGCCTCCTGTAAGCATAAGTTTGCGCCTGGCACAAAAATATGATGTTCTCAGGCACCTTTCTATCATCCCAGCAAGGATTTCCATCCTTTAAGCAATTCTCTTATCTCCAGATATGCGTGAGGCCCTCATCGAGGCTTTAAAAATCCCCCTCTAGTTTGGGATGGAGGTAGTAGCTGCAGAAACCTTTCATGTTGAAGTATTTGAGAATGCTTAATGTTAGGACATCATTTTGTTCTCTGGATAAGATGAAGGATCTCCCATACAGGGGAACATCCACCCACTGTACATCACATACCAATTTAACAGCATGGAGGTTTTCCACTGTCTTGTTGACACTGGCTCCGGGATTAACCTTATCCCAACATGGACGCTGCGGAAGCTGGGGTTATCCGAAGATGACCTGACTCCCTCCAATTTAAGAATTCAAATATACGATAGGACAAAGAAGACCCTGATCGGTAAGATCCATTTGAAGACCTAGTTCGATGGCCTAGTTTCCAGCACCGAGTTTATGGTTGTCTCCCAGGACACCGCGTACAATGCATTGATGGGAATACCATGGCTCTACCTACATGCGGCGGTCCCCTCATTGTATCACCAATGCCTTAAGTACTCCCTCAATGGTCTAGTAGGTGTGCTCCAAGGAGATACGTCTCCTTTTTCCTCTTGTGAAGTCTGCTATTGGGATGTTGACTATTACAAGAGAAAAGACAAACAGATTCAGGTAAGTGAGGTTGAGACCGTCATGGTCGCGACTGACCCCTGGGCAGGTTTGGACGATGCCTATGTCTTCCTGATCCATCGATTGGAGGCCACAAACCCCAAAAAGGGTCAATGTTTTGTTGTCTCTGGTACAAGAGGAAATCATATTCCCAAGTCCAAGTGAAAGTGGAAAATCACCTCATAATCCTACACAAATCAGGATCAGGTAATCCCAGAGCCTCCTATCCCCATAAGGTACTAGGATGTCCGCCCCCTAGCAATGGCAGTACATCATATGTGTCTGTTCCACAAGGCTGGAATTAACCGGATCAAGCTGATGCGCCACTATTGATTTGATATCATCAAGCGTGGCCCCATGGGATGAAGACCATATGGGATCAGATCGACTGCCTTCATTGCTATGGTCTCAGCAGCACGTGAATCCCTTGATATGCTATACACTACTGTCCAAGCCGGTACCAACCTCCCATCAGGATCTTCCAACCCAGAGGAAGCTCCTCATACTGGGGGTCCCTACGCAATTGATGAAGAGGATTTGGAGGATGCCCCCACCTTTGAAGAAGGCATCTCCACTATGGTCGATGAACTGGTATAGGTGAACCTTGGCAGCGAGGCAGATCCGAGACACACACTGATCAGTTCCACCATGCCCATCGAGGAACAACAGAAGTACGTAGACTTCCTGAAACAACACCATGACGTGTTTTCCTAGGGTTACAACGAGATTCCAGGACTAGATCTTCAGGTATCTTTCCACCACCTTGGTCTTCCGATGAATCATCATCGGTTCAAGTAGCCTCCCAGAAAGATGCACCCTTCTCATGGTGTCATGGTTGAGGCCAAAGTTGACAAGATTATCAGATCCAACTTCGTCAAGGAGGTCCAGTACCCCAAGTGGCTAGCCAACATCATGCCAGTCAGGAAGAAGAACGGATAGATCACTGTCTGTATCGACTTCCGTGATCTCAACCGTCACTGCCCGAAGGATGATTTCCCCCTTCCTGTGACAAAATTGCTGGTTGATGCTATGGATGGGTTCCAAGCCCTCTCCTTCATGGATGGTTACTCTGGATACAACCATATCTAGATGGCCCCCGAGGATGAAGATTTCATAGATTTCAGGGCACCTCAAGGTACTTTCTGTTACCGGGTTATGCCCTTCGGCCTGAAGAATGCAGGTGCCACCTATTAGCGGGCCATTCACCGTATATTCAAGCCAATCATCGGGACACTAGTGGAATGCTATGTGGATGATCTGGTGTTCAAATATCTACAATGCCAAGACCATCTCAAGGACCTTGAGAAAGTGTTTGGATTCCTCCATTCTCACCACCTGAAGATGAACCCGTTGAAATGTGCCTTCGGGGTCACTTCTGTGAAGTTCCTTGGATTTGTTGTTAGGTACTGGGGCATCGAGATCGACCTAGAGAAGATCAATGCCATCAGTCAGATGCCTCTCTCGAGCAATATTCGGGAGCTTCAAGGTTTTCAAGGACACTTAGCCTACATACACAGATTCATTGTGAATATGGTCGGCAAGTGTAATCCCTTTTCTCGGCTCATGAAGAAAGTATCTGCCTACGAATGGGACGAAGAGTGCCAGACCGCGTTTGAGGAAATCAAGTAGTACCTGCTCTAAACTCCGGTCTTGATTCCAACCATCTCCAAAAAACTGCTGATGCTGTACGTGACTGCCCTCGAACGATTTCTCAGTGCCCTTCTTGCACATAAGAAGAATAAGGGGATGGAAAAAAGTCTGTACTATCTCAGCCTCATGCTCCTAGACACAGAGACTAGATAATCCCCCATCGAAAAGAGCTACCTTGCGCTGGTATTTGTAGTACAAAAATTGCGGCATTACCTGCAGCACCATGAGGTACAACTGATGTCTCAGGTAGACCTGCTGAATTACATTCTGAACTGCCCCATGTTGACCAGACGTCTAGCACAGTAGGTAGTAATCCTCCAACAGTTCAACATCAAGTTTGTGCCTCAGAAGGCTATCAAGGGACAAGAATTGGCAGATTTTCTAGCTACCCATCCAACCCCTATAGACCAGTCCCTAGACCTGGACTTTCCCGACGAGGCAATCCTCTTGGTAGATCATGCCATCCCATGTTGGCAGATGCACTTTGGTGGTGCTTCCCGGAGCCACAACGACAGGAGGCTTAATGATCCTAGACTCAATAGAGTAGGTTTGGGTATTGTCTTTATTACCTCGGCATAAGCCATCCTACCGTACTCATTCCTGTTGTCAGAAGGTTGCACCAACAATGAGGCAGAGTATCAGGCTCTCATCACTGGAATTGAGCTGGCCTTCGAGATCGATGTTCCCCATCTACATGTGAAAAGGGATTCTGAACTAGTCATCAAGAAATTCAACAATGACTATGTTATCAGAAATATAGAGCTCGTACCATTGTTGGATTACACCCTCCAGCTAATGGACCATTTTCCATCTCGTCCAGAAGTTACTCATATCCCCCGATCTTAGAATGTTGAGCTGATGCCCTAGCCAGCCTGGCTGCATCACTTGCAGAACCCGAACAGTATGATCTGATTATACATGTGGTGCATTGGAGAGTCATTTCTCCCGTCACCCCATATGATGACGACGACCTACGAGTAAGACATATTACCACCGGAACCCCCACGTCAAGGCCCCCAGGTTCCTCAGATGCAGTGGTTGAAGAGACCCCCGACTGGAGAGCCCCCTTTGTGGAGTATCTCCAAAATGGTTACCTCCCAGCTGATCGGGCCAAGCACGAGCGAATCCGACACCGCGCGCTGCAGTTTACCCTCCATAGTGGTCCCAGTCTTGAGTAGATCCTCTATAAGAGGGGGTTTTATGGTGTTATCCTCTGTTGTATTGAAGGATTCAAGATGTATCAGGTCATGCAGGAGGTTCACGCCGGTTCCTGTGGGGCTCACCAGACTGGGCTGAAGCTGTCCCATCATATCCAGAGACTGGAGTACTTCTGGCCCTCCATGATTCACGATTGCATTGAGTTCGCCAATATATGTCCCATGTGCCAAATTCATTCTAACTTCATGCATCGGCCGCCATAACCTCTCTACTCCACCAAGTATTCTTGGAAGTTTGCGGTATGAGGACTCGATGTCATGGGACCATATCCACTGGCGATAGCTCTCCAGTGCATGTTCATCCTGACTGCCACATATTTCTTTTCCAAGCGGGCAGAAGCAGTTCTGCTCAAGGAGGTCAAATCCTGTTCTATCATCAACTTGGTTAGCTCCAATATTATCTACTATTTTAGATTCCCTCATGCCATCCTCACCAATAACGACACCAACTTCTGAGCAGCCAAGATGAAGAAATTGTATGCCAACTACAATATCTATTCAAACCATACCTCTCACTATCACACGCAGGAAAATGGGAAGATCGAGATGTTCAACAAAAACCTCTCTAACATTTTGCAGAAAATGGTTGGTCAGAACAAGAAGAGTTGTCCGATAAATCCCCCCAACGCCCTCTGGGCTTATCGGACGACGACCCGTAATTCTACCCAGGTGACCCCATATTCCCTGGTTTATGGAGCTGAGGCCATCCTGCCCATCGAGATTCAGTTTCCTTCATTGCGCATAGCGGTTTATGACTAGCAGGCACCAGATAAGGTGGCAGAAATTCTTCTGACTGAATTGGAAGCACTCGATGAGAATAGGCTTCATGCTATGCACAATCTGGAAAGGCATCAGAATAATATTTCTAGAGCCTTCAACAAGAAGGTTCACCTCTGCTCGTTCCTGCAAGGGGACCTAGTATTGGCCCTCCGGACACCGATGATCCCTGGAAGGAAGCCACCCAAGTTGGATCCCAAATGGGAAGGACCTTACATAATTCATAGGGTTTACCCCAATGGAGCATACTCCCTAGTGACCATGGATGGAAAGCATATAACTCCTCCCACCAATGCCAAGTTCATCAAGAAATACTTTGCTTGAGCCTTACGATCCTGCACGACCTTAAACTGGATGGTCCCACATGACCCTAAACTACAAGATAGTCAAACATGACCTTAAAATGCATGATGGTCCTGCACGCCCTTAAAATGGATGGTCTCGCATGACCTTAAACTGCATGATGGTCTAGCATGACCTTAAACTGTCTAGTCCTACATGACTTTAAACTGTGCATCATCCCGCAAGAAGTTAAAATGCGCCCTTAGAACTACGTATGGCTTGATTCCCATCTGGATGGGATGTGTAGGAACGCTCAAGCATTTTGTCTTGAGCCCATCCCCTAAATTCTTATCTTTGACTATTTCTCCCTGGGTATAGTTCTCTCGGGGGATCTTTTCATGATATGGTGTAGGCTTACTTAGCCCCACTTATACCAGGATTATAATGGCCGCACCATGTTCCCACTCCCCATTCTTATATCCTCCCACGTCCTCACTGTATGACGTTAAACTGCATGGCCTTCAAGAACTACATATGGCGTGATTCTCATCTTTATGGGATACATAGGAATTCCCAAACATTTCATCTATTGGCCCAGCCCAAATGCCAGTTCTTCCCCTCGGGTCAAGACATATGGTAGGGGTGTAGAATTTTTCCCCATTTCATGTCTAGCTAACCTCGATCCGGCCATACGTCCCACTCCCTAGAGACATTCAACTCTTTTATAGATGGGTACAACTATGCTTCACCCACACCTTTGATTGGGACTCCATCATCATTCCTATCCAGAAGGGCTTCCGAATGGTATGGATGCTAGGCCTAAGGTCTCTCTTTCCGTTTTGGGCCAACCCCCTTGGGGATGTTGAGAAAAAAGTTGATACAAGTCCCGCATTGTGAATATGATCAGTGGTCGATGCTCATTTGTTATTCCCATTTCAGGTCACTATAGGGACACTGTGTTTTGAACATGGTCAAAATATGTCCTGAGACGTTGGAACCACCCCAAGATGTCCCAAACATTGAGTGTAGTGGTTCATTCTGCCACATTGTATCTCCAAGCAGTGAACTCCCTTTGGGAAAAGCCAGGTCTTATCCCCCCATATGATGTGGAGAGCCGAGACCAGCTCCTTGTTTCCCACACAAAACACTGCTCACATGGGATTAGGAGCTGTGACGAGGCGGTAACCGAACAAGAGGACATATGGCTTCCCATCCGAGGCCCAACCTCAGGCCCCTTGGCCTCTTCGCACCCTCGGCCCAAGTTCCTATTTAGGATTGTACGATGTGGTATGGGATTACATACCCATTCACGTTAGGTTACTCGCCGTGCCATACGCTTCCCCAGATGAGATACCTTATCTTATCTTCGTCCTTACTAAAAGATGTTAAACTGCAAACTGGTCGGGTCTTTCCAACCGAGGCCCAGCCTTAGGCCCTGACCCAAGTTCTTACCTGGAGTGTATGGTGTGGTATGGGAGTATTTACTCATTCACGTCGGGTTATTCGCTGTGCTGTACACCTCCATTGTTTGGGGTATCTTAATCCTTTCTTCTTCCTCACTACAAGATTTTAAACTGCAAACTGGTTGTGCCTTTCCGACCGAGGCCCAGCCTCAGGCCCCTTTCCCTTCTCTGGCCCCAGCTCAGGTTCCTATTCAGGATTGTATGGTGTGTTATGGGATTACGTCCTCATTCACATCAGGTTACTCGCCATTCCATACACCCCCTCATTAGGGTATCCTAACCCTATGTGACATTCCATAACTACGTATGGCTTGATTCCCATCCTCATGGGATGCGTAGGACCGCCTTAATGTCTAAACTTTGGGTCCATCCATATCTCTCAAAAATATCCCTTTCACCTTGGCCCCGTGGCCTACCCTTTCCTAGGGAGGGGAGTATATGGTGTGGTATAAGATTATGTCCTCATTCACATCGGGTTTGTAACAACAACGCCACACACCTCTCCCTCTTGGGAGTTCTCTACCCCTGTATTCTATACTCATCCCTTAAAATCAGTTACTCTCAAGTTGAGCACACTCTTCGATCCTCTTCGGTGATTCACCAATGTGCCTAAGGGTACTCGGGTTTAGTAATTAGAATGTCAGGCTCTACTTGGACATTATTGCACCCGTTTCTCAGGCTTCATGCTCCCCTTCATTAAGGATTCCATCACCTTTCACACCTGAAGGGACCCCCAAGTGGCATGGATTCTAGGCCTAAGGTCTCTCCTACCATTATGGGCCAATGTTCTCGAGGGTCTCAGACAAAAAATCAATACAAGTACCACATTTCGAATATGGTCAGTGGATGATGATCATTAGTTTTTCCCCATTTCAGGCCAACGCGATATGGATGCTATGTTTCGAACATGGTCAACAGTCATCCTCTATCGTCACACCAACCCCATTAAGCCCAAAATGTCTGTTACATTATTCAAATCCTTCTCCACCTCATCATGTCCAAGTAGAACTTCTAAACCCTTGGTAATATTCCTTAGCGTGCATTTGCGCATTAGGAGAAAAAGAAGACGTGATAAGGCAATCACTCGGGGCTTCACTGATCCCCCCTTTTCATGTATTTCATGTATTGCGAATACTTTATCTGCCCCTGTGTCCTACACCGAGTTCAATTCAAGTAGGATTAGGGATTGGGTTAAGGTTCACCTTTACTTGGGATAGTCCTGATTCTCCATGGTCCGAGTTCTAAGACCTTAAACTAAGATATTTTAATATTCCCCCTTTGTGAGAACTACGTATAGCTTGATTCCCATCCTTATAGGATACGTAGGAGCACCCATATGTCTTGTTTTCAGGTCCAGCTCAATTGGGAGCTAGTTTCTCCTACCCCTTACCCTTTCACCTCTGTTTTGTCCCCTTGTCCCAAGGTTTATTTTGCAGAATCACATACGGTACTACGTCTGTTCTGCATGACGTTAAAAGGCATGCCTGGTCCTATCACATGACCCTAAACTGTGACATTATCATCCTGGCCGCACGAAGAAAAAAATAAATGCATTGTGATGTTCTCACTCAAGGGGACACCAAGTTTGGTATTGGTCACATTCCATACAATTTTTCAATGCATGTACATGCCTTGATTCTTGTAGAGATGCTGGGACTTGTTACCTTAGGCCCGTCGCTTCACAAAAAAAACCATTCACCTTAAGGGACAAACAAGATTCATCAAATATCGCTTCTTTTGGTGAGAGGGCCACACCTGCACGCCCCTTTTATCCCTGGTAGTGGTACCTTACCATGCCACCACTTAGAACTACGTGAAGCTTGATCCCCATCCTCATGGGGTACGTAGGAACGTCCATGCACCTTGCCTCGGGCCCAACTTAACTCTTCTTTCTGGTCCCTTGACCTAAAACCTTCCCAGGGAACATGTGGTGGTCGGAACCCCTGGTTCTCATTCACATCTGGTTTTATAATTACCCCACCACGTGTCTCCCGCGTTTCCTACCATCCATGGTTCGAGCTCTATGACCATAGACTAAGACCACTCTACGTCCTTTCCACAAGACGTTAAACTGCATGAAATCTTACAGAATTATGTATGGCTTGATTCCAATCCTCATGGGATACGTAGGGACAACCAAACATTTTTCCTTGGGTCCGACCCTAAGAATCATAAATCCTATTCCTACTCATTTCTATCCCCTTGCCTAAATCCGTGTGGGGAACCATGTAACTGAAGCTTTGACCTGAACAAGTTCAGGATGCCCCATGATGACATTCGGAAGTGACATCTCCCTTGCCAAAGAGGTCCTATATAAAATAAGGAATGATCCATGATCAAACCGATACACCCATATAATGTGCTCCCACCACGGTGGTGTAATTTTGAGTGTTGGATTCTATTTGAACAAACCATCATTCCACATTCCACACTTTGTGTACCCCTTATTTGGACCCTCATCCTCTTTCATGTCTAAGGGAACCCCCTTACAGTATTGATTCTCGGCCTATAGACCACCTATTGTCCTAGGCCAACGTTCCGGAAGACTAACAGATGGAATTTTGAGTTAGTCCCCATGTTTCGAACATGGTCAATGGTCGACCCTCATTTTCTATCCCCAATCCAGGCTAACACAATAAGGATACCATGTTTCAAATGCGGTCAATAATTATTCTTCATTGTCATGCCACCCCCACAGTGTTCCGAATCCTGGGTATCGTGATTCACACTTTCTATTCCCCTGTTCGGATTTATTCCAATGCCCCTGGCGTTACCCCGTTCATGCACAAGAGAACATTGGGAAAACGGTAATTCGGATGTTTCGAGAGCTTCATCCTCCAGTTAGGTCTCTCCCATTTCCTTCTATAAATCTGGGCCAGTTATTCAAACCTCGGATGCCCGAAGCTTGGTTGATGCTCCCATGATCAAGTGAAGTAATAGTATGAACATCCCTTGTTTCTCACATTGGGGGAAACCCACGTGAGATTAGGAATGGATTTCTATTTATTACAGGATTGTGGTTGGATGTGTTAAAACAAATGTACAAGTAAATAAATTCATCCATACATGCAGTTCAGAATAAGAAGCAGTAAGGGGAAAAGAGTTTATGAGTTCAGCCAAAAAAGGGCCCTCAAGGGTTAGCTTTTTGGATGGATCGTTCCAGCACCGCTACCCTTTCACTGGTGGCTGCCAGGATTGCTTGCCGGCCCCTGAGGACTCTCTCTTCATCAGTGGCCATAGAGTGAAGTCCACTGACTCTAGCCCATGCTTGATCCTGTTCAATTTGAAGTGCGGATATTTGGTGACCTGCCTCCAGTAGTTGCTCTTGGGAATCTGCTAGCTGGGCCCTCAACTGATCCACAAGCTCAAAATAGTTTGCGATGAATATATACTTTTCTATCACCTATTCATCAAGGTGTCATGCCTCTTGTTCTGCCTAGATGAACTCTTGGATACTCCCTGACTCCTCCCGATACTGGGCAACGTCGGAGCGTCGACTGCTCTCACGTAGCTTCTTGGCCATGTAGTCACGGACCGTCAAATGAAGGAACTGAGCATCCACCCCTCTGGCATAGAGAAAGCGCAAACAGGTTTGGAGTGATCCCATCCATTTTAGCCATTCTTTATGGGGATGAATGAGAAAGTGCTTGATGCACTTCCACCCTTTGTACCGCATCATTTGGCTCTCCTCGGCTGCCTCCGTGTCCGAATCATCAATTTCCTTGGGGTCTGCAGGCCGATAATTGGGGAAAGCAGCCAACAAACAAGCAACAGGGTCTTCTTCGGGTGCCCCTCTCAAGGGGTTAGGCTCTTCAATGCATGGGTGACCGTCCCCCCTCGCCTCAGTCTCGGTAGCTCCCTCACCGAATTCTAGCCCTGCCCCGACATGAGTACTGCTGATGTTCGCCGCTATCTGCTCACCGTGTGTCGGGGCCAGCTCAGTTTGAGAAGTGTGCCCTGAATGGGATGACACGTTTGTAGTTGAATCAATTGCAGACGACCTGGGTTCGACAGCCCGATGATCCTCCAAGGATGTGATTACTGCACAAACAAGGAACATGCCGATCAATTCAGCTCTCCAATGATGATTAACCGGAATTGAAGTAATGAACTTACAGAATCCCAAAGCATCAGCCTTCAGTGTCCTAGCTGCTACATGAGCTGCCATTGTAGGGGATCCCTCGATGCTCATCATTTCAATAATGGGTGTCGGTTCCCCACCTTGTTCTACCTGCACCTCCTCCCCTTCACATGGAGACCCTTGGTCGGAGCCCATTTTCTCTTCAATCGGATAAGGAGATTTAATTGAAGGCTACACAAGATGACGAGGGGAAAAGGATAGATAAGGGCTGAGACGTACCTCAAGCAGCTCGGTTATATCCACATTAGAGCTGATGATCTCGCTGCTCTCCCGGAGACTCCCTTCGTGGGACACCCCCTGAGACCCTCCACCTTCAAGATCCTCTTCTTCTTCACCCCCTCCTTCACCCTCTCCTTCTTCCTTTACTTCCATCTCATCACCTTACGACTCATCTTCGTTGTCATCATCCTCTGACGACATCTTTTCAGGATCATGTTATTGGTCGAGCATTACTTTCACCAAGAAGGGTGGTTCCGTACGCCGACCCCGTTGACATGCATACATATCCATGGATGTCAGGTATGCATGCCGACGATGAATGTTCACCTTGTCAACAACCCGAATGAGTCTAACCTTCAGTAGCTAGATTTAGTCTCTCTTTATCTTCTACCAAAGAGCTTCGGTACCCATCGATTGTCGCAGGGTCATCCATGCTGACCATAGAGTCGGTAAGATTGCGTCATTGGAGGGTTGGAGAAGATACCTTATCTTCTTCCCTAGGAGTTACCTGGTCTCTACATAAGCCCCTCTCCCCCTAGGCGATGAGGGTTCGACCGCACCACACGACGTCCCCACTGCTGAAGTCCCAGCCTATGCGGGCCCGGTTTCCTGACTTGCTTCTGACCTTCCCCCCTCAACATCACCCTGTCTTCTCTCTCGCCGCCCAGGTTCTACACTGGCTACCTTGAGTTGTCGGAATCGCTTCCGAAAAAGTCCCTCGGGGTACGTTATAGCCTAATGTTCTTTATATACTATTGAGAGGCCAGCGTCAACTCCGTTGGGGGGAAAGGTAATGACATCGCCAGAGCCTTGGGCTATGAACATTAGCCGCATTTGGTGAAGAATGCAAGGGTAACTCTCTTCCCGAACATCCGTGTACACCTTCTTCAGCATCCATTAAAGGCATACGAACTTTCTGGAAAACCTGGATGGCACGTAGGGCTCACAAAAGATCTTCCCATCAGTCTGGGCCACGAGCACCCCACCTCTGATGCTCTGGATGTATTTCCTCTGCTCTAGTGAGTCTTTCCTATTATCTATCATCTAGCCCGTCAGAGTGGGGAATGGGATGAAAGTGAAGTTGGTGTTATTGCTGATTCTAATCCTTACTCCCTCCTCATCGAGCATCAATGGAATGACCCCAACAATGTTCAGTAAGGAAGGTCGCATGCCATTACCCAGAGGACGAATGACATTCGGGAAGGTATACCCACCACAATGGGTCGTGACCCAACCATAAAAGATCTGGAAGGGGCCAAAAATCCTCCTCGGTGATCCTCCTCTTGAGATTCATCCCAAAATGGCATACAAGTGAGCCAACACGGGGACTACCAGATTGAACCTTTGATTAGCGGCCATGATATCGGCCATCACCATGGTCACTGGACGAACCCCCATCCTTTCATCCCTCACCGGTAGGAGCCATCCACTCAGGAATATGGAAAGGAATCCGACATATAAGAAATTTGGGTCCTGACTCTTATTTATGCTGAATCCCCATGACTGATAGTCCGCTACCTCCAGGATCCTCCAATACAATCCTCTCTTGCTCCTCTGTGCCATGGTCGGACACCGTCTCCCTCACCCCAGAATCTTGAATTCTGGATCTTTTTTCAGGAACAAGCTGAACCATTTCTTGTAACCAATGTCCTTCAAGAAATCCTTTACCCCAAACTCTCATTAGCCAGCTCTAGCAGGTTCCATGTCAGCATAGGGGTTCGTGATCCATCACCTCAGGTGTTCCCCGTCGGGAGGAATTCATCGTACTGATGCACAACCATAGGGATACCCCAGATGCAATGGATTTCCCATAGGCTGATGCTGACTTCCCCATGATGAAGGTGGAAGGTATTGGTGTTGGGAGACCATCGATTAAACAGATCTTGCCCGAGCTCAGGCTGGTGATAGAAATGAAATTGTGACGTCCACACCGCCTCGAACAAACTGATGTGCCGCAGTTCGGATCCAAACTGGTCGCATGTCTGGCGAACCCAATATGCCCAGGCCCATTCACTGGTGAAGTTGCCTCCATACCGTAGATCCCAATCCTACAGCTAGACTTTTTCCTTGTCAGTAACACTCTAACAGAAGGTGCTTGCGTAAAGGGATGGAGAACTCTCCGTGACAAGTTCACTCCCTGATATGGTCCTGGTCCTAGGATTTAGGACGTAAACATCCAGGTGCCTGGTTTCTCTAGCAGGATGACCGTTGTAGGTGATGTTATACTGGGGTTGGTCATCCTCGCGGGTCACCCATGACCGTGTTGTGTCAACCTCAAACCTGGGCACGGGTACCTCCTCCAGGATTCCGAAGTCACAGATCGGCAGATTAGAAGACAGTGCATACTCCTTCTGCGCTGGAGTCAACATGTTGAAGAGAGTATGGTTGTTGGATATGATCCTTCGGGCACCATAAACCTCAGGGTTGGTGACCATCTCTGCCCTTCGAGTAGTAGATGCAGATTCCCTCTCACCGTCAGACTGATTGGTGGCCATCTCCTGCCAGAAAGATTTTAAGGAGTTGGTGCGAAAAAGCAGGTGTTGGCATGAAAAATCAGAATTTGGCGTGAAAAATCAGTGACCAGTGTGAAAAATTAGGACTGGCATGGAAAATCCTGGGTTGGTACGAAAATAGACGACTGATCGCGGCGAATTACGTGCAACATAAGAATTTTTCGTGCAGGCGGAGGACTTTTCTCACACGAGAGCTCTGGGCTTATTGCACGAGAGAATACGTACGAAATGGGTGACCCACAGGGCCTTTTATAGGAGCAAGGAGCAGTTTCCGCACACGCGCGAAAGGCTGATTGTGCGCTCTGGACCAGTTTTTCGTGTCGCACTAGTTTTAAGAGTGCGATGGCCCCAGGGAGTCCTGTATCTCGGCTTTTCCCTTGGAATCCCACATTTGCATCCCCTCACCGATATGATTCTGAGGGGGGCATTTGTAGATGCCGAAAAGCACTCCAGGGCTGAGAAAAGTTCAAGCGCAACAAAACGAAGCCAAATTTGGAACCGGTGATCCATTCCGGGGGTCCTGGTGGGGCAGCGCAAAAAAATGATAAGGTGCATGAAAAAAATATTTCCCACGTGAAAAACTCTAGGATTAACGAGAGTTTTCCGCGTGGACGCGGAACTATTTCGCACCACATCTTCACATGGTTGATCTTCGCGCTGCCGACATTAGGGCGTGAAATATTTTACACTGAAGTGATTTTCACGCAGACCCACGATCCCGAGCGCCTATAAATAAAAGGCCACCCCCTTTGACTTCAGCCCAAAGAATCTGAACAATCTCCCCCGTGCAAAATTCCTCTCCCATGAATGCAAAAAAAGATATCTCTCAGGTACTAAATTTTTTGCGCCAGGTCACCTGGGGGTCCAACTTTGCGTGCGACTACTCGTTCTTTATACTTGTCCAAATTACCTCAAGACTCTTTCCCTGCATGCAATTCCTTCCGATTTCACGCAATTAGGCTTTCGGTGCGCAATTCCTTTTGCACGCTGACCCACTTTTTTCGCGCACAACGCTCAATTGCGCGACGGACCAGAATTTTTCACTCGCACAATTCCTTTTGCGTGCTGGCCCAACCCCTTTTTAGCGCAGTGGCCCCTTTTGCGCGAAAGCCTCCCGCCTTGTGCGACCATGATGTCCCTCTTCCGAGCATCATTTTATGGTGTCTCCTGCGACCAAAACACCTTCGCCACATAATCATTTCTTGTGCAACATCCTATGTTCGCACAAAGTAACTTCAAAGTCCCCTGGACGATACCGCCCGTTGTGTTGCTTCGCCTCATTCTTCTTTTCATAGGTACGATAACTGCTATTGCTTCTTCGCATAGCCACACTAACATGGAATCCCCAATGGTTCACTCCATGACACCCCCAGTCACGGCGCTGGCAGTGCCTTCCCTTCACCAAGGTGCAGTGAGTACCGGTTATGTAAGTCCTAGGGGTACGAAGTGCACCCATCTAGTCTGAGCTGCAGGATGTTAAACTGCCAAAAACCATCTTCCTCAGCACATGACGTTAAACTGTGACCTCGCCCCATGTCTTTCACGCGGGGTGCCCCCACCTTGGACATTCTCCACACCCACTGGTCTCTATAGGGTATGGTGTCCTCTTTATTGGAGTGGTGTTTGTTCGCAGGGAAAGGGAAACCATATCAGTGTAAGCCCCAAGCTTTCTTATAGGAGGCAACATCCATGCTCCTCCTTTCTTCTTCGGTCCCCAGGGCTAGAAAAGGGCATGATGGGGAATGGTGCTTCTCCTTTCTTCGATCCCAAATCCCTCTCCCGCTGCACTTTGTCACTATCGGGCCTCCCTCTTGGAGTAAGTCCAAACTTTTTCGGGCTGCTAACCATGCATAAGCCCATGTTTTATCTTTGGACCACTAACTACATGTCATACCTACTCCACTTCCCACAGAAACACCTTTCGCGACGTAATCATCAGGTCTCTGCTACCTCTTGTTTCTCACACCGAGCATGACTCACGTGGGCTTAGAGAAATCACCGACCATGACAAACACCTTGGGCAGCCTAGAGTGTAAGCCCCACACCCCCACCACTTGATCTACGAGTTCTTTGATCCTTGCCAAGGCAGGGTAACGTTGGAAGCCTCCCTGAGTTTCAAGCCCACCATCCATTGGTCACTCCGACCCCCTTCACATCGGTTCTCCAATACCTTGGGCAGCCTAGAGTATAAGCCCCAAATTCCCCCCTTAAACTAAGATGTCTTTGATCCTTTCCAAGTAATGGTATGTAGGAATCCCCCACGAGGTTCAAGCCCAAAAACCAATGGACCCAGGTCCACCTTCACGTCGGTTCACCGACTCCAGCCCCAAATCCTGAACTATGAGGTCTTTGATCCTTGCCAAGGTGAGGTACGTAGGAACCCTCCCTGAGGTTCAATCCCACCACCATCAATTGGTCCCGACCATCTTCACGTTGGTGTAAAAAACACCACTCCACCAGAACTACGAGGTCTTTTATCCTTGCTAAGGCATGGTACGTAGGAAGCCTCCATGAGGTTCAATCCCAACACCTGGTCATTCTGACCATCTTCACATCGGTTCACCAAAACCCTGGGCAGCCTAGAGTGTAATCCCCAAATTCCCCCTTGAACTATGAGGTCTTTGATCCTTTCTAAGGTAAGGTACGTAGGAAGCCTCCATGAGGTTCAAGACTAACACCCATTGATCGCTTCGACCCTCATTCAGGTCGGTTCGGCCCCATACTGCATGACGTTAAACTACTGACCTTAATCAAAGGCAAGCCGTTGTGACCCCATCCAACAGTAAGCCGTGGGACCCCATCCAGCGGTAAGCCGTTGGGACTTTTTTTAGCGGTAAGCCATTGTCACCCAATTCAGCGGTAAGTCATTATCAAGACTAACTATGTTCACTGAACTACGAGGACTTTGATTCCCTACCATGAGGATATATAGGAAGTCTCTTCGAGGCTCAAGCCCAACTTCACCGTCTCCCTTGCGATGGTCCTATTTCGACCCCCTTCACTTCATCATCCATCCTGATTCTTACCCGGGCCACCACATCCCAGTTGGATCATGCCGCCCCACTCCCCATTCCAGTTAACATCATTCGGGAATCCAACCACATGTTGGCTCCAATATCGGTGTTCCCCCCAGGGGGTTCCTCTATCTAATCCACTATAGTCAGTGTCCTGATCAGCCTGATCCATCTCCACTGGATGTTAAACTTGTGGAATACCCTGTGTTAAACATGGGAAGCTTAAGAAAACCTTAGATACATTCCCATGGAATACAATTCCCCGCGTTCGATATGGGATGACTCATGCTTCCGTGCCCTCGAGAATTTCTATAATAAGGGACAGAAGATAGACACGCCAATCCCCCAGCATCCAGACACACCAGTGATTCCCAACGTGACTAATCCCCTTACTGAAGGTTGCTACCCTGACCAGACCCCTTGGAATGTCCTGATAGAAGCAGTGTAATTAACTGGTTTCCATGAAAATATGGCGCCGAGAAGAGTTTCACGAACAACGTCTTATGTCTATCAGGGAGACCCGGACTAGGTGACGAGTTCCTAGGAGGAATCCACATAAAGAAGAAACGACATCCCATCATACCATTTTGATCAAGGAGTAGACGTCCCTGAATAAGGAGTAGATGTCGCACGCCTTTGTAAAGCAGGAATGCGAGGCAACACAAAATCCGCACCTCTCGTCCCCGAACGAGACGGACGTGCGCCCCCGGTGGAAGCATCAGAAACACATGAATTTACTATGTTAGATCTTTTGGAATAATTTTAGAACTAAAAATATTGGATTAATACTAAGAAGTGTATTATATGATTTTTGGGTTTAGTGATGGACTTGAGATAATGATAAAATAAAATATTCAATTCTTTATTTTTAAAAATTCATCTCTCCATTCTTATAAATACCCACCCTATTTTCATTTATCCTTTAAAAAATACAATTTCAACACTTTATATATTCCTTATGGAGTCTATATTGAATCCCACTCTTTAATTCGGATGTGTTTGAGAGTATTTATGTGTTGGTTCTAATCTAGGAAACTTAATTGAGGCAAAAATTCCCCCCTCTCTCCACCTTATATTTGAAGTTATTTTTAGTAATAATTTCAATATAAAATTTCTTATTCAAGTAATATTTTTCATCCATTATACCATTATAAAAACTATGCATTGCATTAATTATTATACCATACACTTTCATTATACTTTGTTTATAAGAATAATCTTTGACCATCACAATCTTTGTGTCTCCCAATAGAGGGATGTAATGGATTCTTTTTGAAAATGTAATTTTGGGTAAGTGGTGGGTGACTTGGGACAAATTTAATTCCATTTAAATATCATATGTTCTATTAATTCTACATTAGGTAATTTTTATATTGTTTATGTTGGCTTCTACTTATATAGTGAAACATACAATTCCTTGAAAACCCAATTCTATAAACCCTTTTTAAAAAATTAGAAAAGTGATTAATTTTATCATTTACATTACATTATGAATACCATATAATTTATTATTATTATTAAACAATATTCATCTAGATATCCATAAAATTCTATTGATCATGGAAAATTATTGACGTGTTCTTGAATTACTTGATTCCATAAAAAACTTTATATGCTAATAATCATTGAATATTATTCCAAATATTTTGAAATATTCACTATTGAACATTATGAAAAGTATTATGTATGAAATTTTATTCTTTAACAGAATTCATTTTATGATGTATTTGAGTAGTGGACCCAGAAATTAGATATCCACTGACTGCACTGGTAGGTCTCATGATATAACTATTTTAGATTAATGAGAGTATCCTTACCCTTAGTGTATGTTGTCTCAGCATATGGCCTCAGGGATATTTTTATGATATCTAAAATTATGAATTCCATTCACTATGTCATCATTTATTATGTATTTATTATTATATTTTCATATATAATGATATGGATATAACTGATGGAGGATGTACTCTCCTTCTATCATGTGTCAAAATGCCCTTGGTACGGTTTCTAGAGGCTTAGTGATGCCATTTGTCTTGGAGAAGGTGGTTAAAACACCAAGATCCATGCAATAATTTATTAATTTGATGATTCCACCAGCACTTCTTGAACCAAAATCTTTAACATCCTTCCATGGTTCTTTATGTCTCCCTTGAATTTCCAAGAAGTAGTTTCACTTTATTCATGCACTCTCATTGCTATATTTGGAAAAGATTAACCTTTATTGGAGAAATTCAAAATTATTTTAAATTATTCTTGGGACCTTATTACCCTAGATATGGTTGGGACTCTTAATAAAAAAAATATTTTATTTTCACCTTTCCTCAGAGGAGGATTTTTCCATGCCTATCCAAACACACATAACTTGTGTGATAATAGGTGCTTCCTTCTCTTCCCATGGTTGATAACATTCAACAAGGGACATGATTGTAGAAGAGTGACACTATAGATATTATTTTCAAGGATTCCTTTACATTTATTGAAAACTTTAATTATCTCAGGAATTAATAATCATATTAGAAATTTTTTTATGGGTAGTTGATTGCACTTGGAGTTTAAGACATCCCTCCTACTCATGCATATGTGTTGACATGGATATTGATTCACCATTGTGATACCCCATCTGAAAACTACTCTTCAATATCCTAGATAGTTGAACCAAATGTACTCAAGAACAACTCCCTATATTCTAGAGGATGTCGACTAATGAAGATGGCCTAAATCATAAACTGGGGATACTAGAGTGATCAAATAGTATAAATAACCAAACTTCATATACAGAAAACATCATAGTATGAATAATCAATAAAAAAATAATGAAATAATAAATGTCCCATGCATAAGAATAAATTCATCTATCACATCTGATTTCCTACTAGGCTAA
Source organism: Viscum album (assembly GCA_963277665.1). Classification (NCBI taxonomy): domain Eukaryota; kingdom Viridiplantae; phylum Streptophyta; class Magnoliopsida; order Santalales; family Viscaceae; genus Viscum; species Viscum album. Next base: position 1,359,549,551 of record OY728159.1, read on the forward strand.
AAAAATATAAAAAACAAACAAGGGGAAAAAATAGATGGAGGCTCTACTAACATCCTCTATCCTCAACTTAACTCAGTCTCTAATACCCATTAAGATGCTCCAACCTGATACATTTCACAACCTATTCTCAACCTAAATTCAATCATAAGATCTATATGTTCACTAGGGTTCCCATGAATGGAATGATAAATATATCATAGAATGTTCTCACTAAGTGCACCTTATATACAATATAATATATGTATATTCATAAAGAAAATAAATGATATAAACTAAAAATGATTACATAAGAACATTATATGTCATGTGGTAACCAGGAAACCATGACTCCATGCGCATTATGTAATCATGTTCTAACCAGGTCACCATGACACCCAACCATATTCGGTACAACCTAAGATATAATCCAATCACCACATTCCATATGATCCTATTCCTATGTGAAGAATCAGGGTAGGGTGTCACCAAATTTGAATGACTTCCTAAAGATGAAGGGTTGGGTCCTACATCCAAATCCCGGAACTTCTTTTACCACTCAAGAGAATTTATCTCTCAAGTCCTAATCACTATCTTATCACTAAATGTAGTGCCCCATGACTCATCCTTACCACTACCTTATCATTCAAGGTAGGTTCCTATGACACATCAATCCATAAATTGACCTTCTCATTCAAATATGACTCTACCAACATCTTCTCACTCAGGATGATCCAATTATAATGACCACAACCTTATCACTCAATGAAGGTTCTTATATCACATCACAATATGTAAAAGTATTGTCACTCAATATAGACCATTCCAAAACCTTATCATACATGGAGAGGCCATTATCAAGACTGCCACCTTATCACTCATGGTAGGTTCAATATCATATTATGAAAATAACCTTCACACTCAAGGTAGGATTTTGCTAATAACTTATCACTAAAAGTGAGGTAGGAACTCATGACCCATCACAAACCATTACAAGATTCATTTATCACATGCACATGTCCAACACACACATAGAATAATAAGAAGGTCATGAAACCTGTTTAACAAACTTGCTAGATCTTCACCATAGAGTTAGTCACTCGAGACTTATCCTCACACCTTGATATATATCCCATTATCCATTTACCTATTATTCTAATATCTTTAATACCATTTGAGATTCATAATAATAACATGATGGTCCTCTCAACATTCTCATATCACTCATCAATGTGTCCACTAGGGTTATTCAGACCCGTCCTAGTCTTTTCTCATTGCCATTAATATGCACTCATTACCCCATAATAACTCCTCATCCTGTATACCCCCTTTGACCCTAGACATAAATGTATTTCCAAACCTCATTAAAATATCACTCAAAACCCGACCTTTCTACCTTGGGACTATATAAAATAACTCATCTTAAGGCCCCCCAACAACCTCATGTCTATCCCTATATGATGATATAAACCCAATATAGGGTTCCATCTCACATTTACCTTATGAGATATCACAACCCATCACTTAGAGGAAACCCCTCTTTGACACACCTCATCTAGTCCTATAGGGATCACCTAAATCATGACACTCACCAAGATACCACTTTACTCTTAATAGGGTTTTACTTATCATATGTGAGACATAAAACTATCTCACCCACCACTACTAGGACTAATCCTATCAAGATCTCCCAACTAGACCTAGGAAACCAACCTAGGCTACCTGCATAACACTCCACATCCCAAGCCCTACCTGAGGTCTCTTTTCAACTCAACCATCAACTTTTTACCATGTAGACAGAGTAATCGAGTGATCCTAAAAATCTTAAAGTGACATGAAGAACTTATTTCATTCCTAGGAGTATCAATTACATCCTATCTATTTCTATAAGTAACTCTCGATCCTAAAAACTTTACTTGGCCCCATGAAAACATTTAGGAATGCATTCTCATGAATAATAATGCATAAAAATTTATATAATAGGGTAATTATCCCTCTATATACGAGTTACCAATGAATCCAAGATCTTCTCATCCTTTCCCAGTCCCATCCATTGCTTTTCTAATCTTGTGTTACCACCGAGATCCTAACACATGAAATAACTCACAAATAACTAATTATAATAATTTATATTTCATTATCAAATTTAAAGCAATGAGAAAATAGTCACTAAAAAAATCACTAGACTTCACTAAAACTATATGAAATATTATGTGTTCATCCTCCTAGGATCTCCTCTTGCTAGATCCAACAAAATAACCATTGTTCCAGCCCAATTCCACCATGCTACGATGGAATTAGTGCCAAAAATCTAATCAAAACTACACCAAAATAAAAAAAATATAGAGTATAAACCATAATAGAATGATACAAAGATAAAAATGAAACTTAAAACCATAATGGAATTCCAATTAACTTATTCTCTTAAATGGGTATTCAAATGGGAGAAGATTGGGAGAGGAGTTAGATGAATGAACCTCCTTGAGCACCTCCCTTACCTTAAAATTTGAAGGGGGTTGATTGGTAAATTAGAATTATTCCCTTTCTAAAAAAACAATCCAAAGAATTAGTAATGATATAACCAAACAATCATAGTGTGATGAATCCTTGACAAATAGTATCATGTTATGACTCCTACTGGGTCATGACATAACCACTTAGGTAGAGGGATGGGATCTTTTCCTACCTTTTTCATGGTGGAACCACTTTTGGGCCATAACAAAACCACCATAAGGTAGGTGGCTATCCCTCAACTAAGAAATTATCATGTAACTACCCATATGGGTTGTGGTGTGATGGATATCACCCAGGTGAGGCCTATCCCTCCAATTCTTGGCATCCCCTCTCTCTACATGACACCCCACACTATATTTCATATAACCCATAATTACAATCCATTGTGGGGAAACCAAATGGTAGTAGTATGAACTACTGTCTATGTAAGATCCTGGGTTTTTCTATGATGAAAAAATATTTTTTTATTTCAGTTTAATGATTTTTTGGCCTAAAATGAATCCCCTTTGAGGTCACGATAGTTTCGGGGGGTATCTGGGGTTTGTTCGGAGCTCGGAGGCCTGATTTTTTTGAAAAGGAAACTGGGACACATGATTAGTAGAAACCATGCGACCCAGGCCACATAGATTGGAGTAACCATGCAAGGATGGAACAAGAGAAACATGAGGCTGCACGATTTGAGGAAACTATGTAACTAGGTCTACACACAAATGTGAAAAACTATAGATTTTTAATAGAGGGTAAATGAACGATTCATGAATTGTTTTCCAAACCATGTGCATGAACCATCTACGGTCCCACTTAAGGAAGATAAGGGTACATGATTAGCACACAGTTTATCCAACAGTGTGACCAAACCTTGTGACCAAGTGTTTTGGAAAAAATGAAAATTTATCCCATAAAAATTCTTATAACATACATCAAATTTTCTATTATTCTCAAACATATAATAGCTCACATTTTGGAGCTCTATTGAAGCTAAAATCATAGGCTTTGGTCCGAATTCTCTATAAAACATCTAGTTCAAGTGCCGATTGTCTTATTAGATCCACACCAACAAGTTATTCAATCATCTAGTGCTGTTATTCATTTGTATTAATATTGAAAAAGTTAGTTTAGTGAAAGATAATATTCCATATTTTTAGAATTTTTATCCATTATTCATTTTTATCCTAATTTGGACCAAATCAGATGTCTATACTAGACGAGTGTTCTACCACATGTATACATTAGTTGGTCTATATGTTTCCCTCAATGTTTGGTGTTTTATATACCTTTTTACCATTGTGACGCATGCTGAAATTTCTATAATTTCCCTAAAATTAATTGAATTTCTTGAGAAAATTGTTATTTAGGTGGCCTTATAGAACCTTTGTGATCATTGGAGGTTGTTATCCCCAACCTAGGCCACCCATGGGGTATGTATTTGTGTCTGTACTATTTTATACCACCCACTGGGTGAGTGTGAGATCACTAATTATTTTGGGAGCCTTAAATAAATTGAATGATAACTTAATGAATGATTATGATAAGTATATTCCTCCCTACCATGTGATTACATGATGATTCAACTGGTTAATTTTTTAAATAGAAAATGTAAAAATGGGTTGGATGAACTCATGAGTTGTGAATGGTTCTGAAATGATTAATGAATTGATTGATGAATTAAAGATGATAGTGGATTCCTTGTACAATCTCCTTGGATCCTCATTCCATTATATTCCATGTACATTTCTACTCCATGGATATTTATTATGGTAGGGGATGCCTTAGTCTTCTACACTAAGGATATTGATTATATAGGATTCCAAGGGTCTTGCTACCCCTTGGATACGACTTTCTTGGACTCACATTGAATATGCACTATTGACATGATCCTTGGACCCCGCCCAAGTCTTTATCAAGTTTTCATTGATATGATCTATGAATTTAATATGGATGACTCAGTCTTCTATATCTTGGATCCATCCCTTCGTGTTCCAACACTTGATTTCATGGAATTGGTCATTGGGGATGTTAACATTTGATTACATGGTGTGTCCATTATGAATATTTTTTCTATGATTTAAAGATAGCTCTGGTACAGGTATCATATTTTAGTTGTTAGGATGGATAGTTCCACACCCATTACTTTATGCTTTACTATATTTTCCTTGTTATTGAGTGATTGGTTATTATTCAAAGGGACATATATTTGGATGGATAGGATCATGTTTTCATGTGAAACTTTACCATTTATTACTATTATAACTATGATATATTGTTTATTGCTTCTTTTTATATTACAAAAACTGGAAATGTTATAGAAACCATTGGTGGTGGCCTACTGAGTGTTATCTCACACCCTATTTTGGAAACCATTGTGTACATAGATAGACTTCATGGATGCAATTTGGGACTAGGGAAAGTTACCATTGTATGATGCTTGATTTGATCATTACATAGGAGCTGGGGAGCACAAGATCGAGATATGATCACGATGCTAGCTGAAGATAGTTCCTTTTTGGTCATTTTTTTACTCTAATCATGAGGGTATATTCTCCTCACTATACCACCTTAGACCCTATATACTAGTGTAAAACCTATGAAATACGGGGATGCATGCTTTAGGCCATGTGACCAACTAAATTGGGGAACCGTTCATCGGTTCTTGGGTCGGGACATTACAAAGTGGTATCAGAGGGGAGAACTAGAACAAAGAACTGTGGGCTATGAAGGTTGAAATCCCTGATAAATAATTTATATTTGGATGATCAGGGATCACATCAGGAAAATTTTCCTCCAGTGGTTGATCATTTTAGGGATATTTTCATGGATTAATTTTCTAGTTTACCTCCTAAGAGATAGGTGGAGTACTTTATTGAGATGGTTATAGGATCTGCACCACTAGTCATTCATCCTTATAGGATGGATACTAAATATTTACAAGAGATCAAGATACAATTAGAGGGATTGGAATAAAAAGGGTTTATATGAACCAAAACTTCTTCAAGGGGTTCACCAATACATTTTATGAACAAGGAAGAAGGAACCCATAGGATATGTGTGTATTACTGAAAATTGAACCAGTTGATGGCTAAGAACCAGTATCCATTTTCATGGATAGATAATCTCTTTAACCAAAATCGAGAAGATCATGTATTTTAGAATATTGATTTGAGGTTGGGTTATCACCAGGTACATATTTAACTTGAAAAAATACCTCATATAACATTTCATTGTAGGTATGGTTTGTAAGAGTATATGGTTATGGAATTCGATATCATGAACGTTCCATCAATTTTCATGGAGATGATGAAATGAGTTTTCCATCCTTATTTGGATTAGTTTGTGGTGGTATTCATAGGAGATATCATGGTGTATTCCTAAAATCAACATGACCATGTAAAACATCTTAAGATCATTTTGGATACATTGATAGAGAATTATTTATATGATAAGATCACTAAGTGACACTTCTGGTCGAATAAGATTCACTTCCTATGTCATATTATCTCAGATACAAGAGTATCATTTGACCCATAAAAGCTGAGAGTTGTAGTTCCCTAGGAGAAGCCTGAGAACATATTTTATATATTGATTTTATTAAGGTTATCTAGAGATTACATGTGTTTTATATAGGACTTATCACAACTGGAAACACCTATTACGGTCTTGAATAAGAAGGGTGTGATGTTTTTATGGTCATATACCTATGAGACATCCTTTAAGGAGATGAAAGGGAGAATGAATTCAGCACTGGTCTTGATTCTTTTAGAGTTAGGCAGAATCTACACTATGTATTGTGATGCATAAGGTATTGGGATAAGAGCAGACCTGATGTAGGAGGAGCAAGTTGTAGTGTATGGGACTCATCAGTTGAGACCACATGAGAACAATTACCTAACACATGATCTCGAGATAGCTACTTTTGAGCATGCCTTGTGTTGTTGGAAGCATTATTTATTAGGAGAGAATTTTTTGGCGTACACAGACCAAAAAAACCTCAATTACATATTTATAGAGCATGAATTGAATTTGAGGTAGTGAAGGTGGATAAAATACCTACAATTTTTGAATTTGAGATTTCTTACATGATCAGAAAGGGAAATACAATTTTCGATGCACTGAGCACGAGGACTCATATACAGGTAGTTCAGGAGGCCAATTGCAAGTAGAAAATTATAACCTTATTCTATGAGATGCACTTGGAGGTGCAGGATGGACATGGTAAGAATTTTCTCAAATCCTTATCTATGAAATATACTCTTTTGGATAGAGTGATGATGAGACAATTATTTGATGTTGAGGGTCTGGTCTTATGAGAGAGTGTGGAAGGTAAGGACCCACCTCCTGGTTGGACCGTTGATGAGGATGAAATTATACATATTTGTGGTCACATTTGGGTTCCAAAAGACATATATGAAGATATAATGAGATATTTTCATTCCTCATATTGGTAGGTACATCCTAACCTTAGAAATATGTATCAATACTTGAGCCATCGATACTGGTGGTCGGGGATAAAGTGAGAAGTATTTGGTTTTTTCACGAGGTGTTCCACCAATCAGTAGGTTAAATCCAAACACCAACAACCAATATATCTTTTATAGCAGTTACCCATTCTCAAGTAGAAATTGGAATATGTTAAAATAGATTTTATGATTGTGTTTCCAATGTTTCCTTGAGGTAGTGATGACATATGGGCTATTGTGGACGTTATAATAAAGTTTTCTCATTTCTTGCTGATTAGGGAGACCTTCTTAGTTTATGATCTTCATAGACTTTATATCTGTGAGATTGTGCACCTTCATAGGGTTCCTTAGACCATTCCATCAGATAGGGATGCCCGATTTACAACTCGATTTTGGAAGCATTTATAGAGGGATTTGGTTACACAGGTGATTTTGAGAACATCATACCACCCATAGACTGATATCGAGTTAGAGTGCTTGATTCAGGTTCTTAAGGGAATTCTTAGAGCATGCGTCCTTGATTTAGGGGCTCTTGGGGGAGGAATATACCCCTGGCTGAGTTCACTTACAAAAATAACTATCAGGCGATGATACTTATGGAACCTTATGAGGCTTTATACATTAGTCCATAACAATCACCACTATGATGGTTAGAGGAAGGAGAGGAAACACAACTTAGACCACGTCTTGTGTAGGAGACTTTGGAGTAGGTATAGTCGATCAGAAAGAGGATGGATAATGCAAAGTCTAGATAGAAACATTAAGAGAATCACCATTGAAGAGCTCTAGAGTTTGAGTTTAGAGATCCAATCTTTTTATGGATATCATCAAGGCTGGGACACAGATGGATTATAAGACAGGGTAAGATTTCACCATGATATGTTGGGCTGTTCAAGATTCTAGAGAGAGTTGGGCCAATAGCCTATCAGTTTCAGTTACTATAGAGGTACCAAGCCATGCATGAAATCTTCTATGTATCCTAATGTTGGGAAAAATACCTCAAGGTACCATTGAAGCATGTTTGAGGTGATTGTGTTTGTTGACAAAGTGGACATCTATGTGGTGTTTGTTGACAAATAAAAACTATGACATACAAATTTATTGACAAAAGGGATTTCATGGTGGAGTTTCAAGTTCAAGAGCTATGGTCAATGATCTATGTTTGATTCAAGAACGTCGACAAAGAATGGATGATCTGGAGGCGGTACGAAAAGAGATGATATAAGGTGGCGCCATTTTCCAGTGTTTTCCAAATTTTTAGGCCTGAAAATTGATAAAAGGAGAAAAGTGTTTTTGGAAATGAGACTTGCATGACCATTACTTGAAAAATAGGAGACTTTCGTGACTAATGTTTTTCAGGATTATAAGGTCAAAATATGGAAAAGGAAAGAGGGTCGCGCATGTATTGGTTTGGTCGCGCAGGTGACCTGCACACCGAGAAGAGACTTGTGTGCCATTGCCTAGGAGGATTGGAAAGCTACATGCCATACGTTTTTCAAGATCAGATCTTCGAAATATGGAAAAGGAAAGAGGGTCAAGTAGGTGACTTGTAGGGGCAGAGACCTGTGTGCCGAGACTTGCACGCCGAGGGTAGACTTGCACACCATCGCGCAAGGTGTTCAAAATGCCTATAAATATAGGACCACCCCTCCTCATTTTGAATGGAGTTAAACACTTAGAAAAATCAGATATCCCGTCACGCAGGTGTGTAAGTCACACAAGTGGTGTGTGGTCACGCAGGTGGACTTGCATGCCAGTGCTTGAAGTTGCGTGCTGGTAGGTAGTTACGCGCCAATATTTGTTTAGGCGTAAAAGGAGTTGAGTTGCACATGTTTGGAGTTGCAGAAGATTGTGCCGCATAGGTGTATGAGGTAGAACTGTGCGCCAGTTGTGACCTATGCACCGATACTTGCGCGTCGGGTTAGACCTGTGCGCCAAGTATGGATTGATTCACGTCGGTTATTCAGGGCTGTGTAAAAGCTGGAAGATTGCCCGATACCTTCGGTGCAAAGTGAAATTCATCTACGGGTGAAAGTTGGACTTCAATAGAGCATCCACATACAACAGAGGATGTATTAATTAGATATAATAAAGAGACCTACAGGTCTATAAACTGTGAGTGGATTCCTTCCAGAGCAGTGAGCAAAGGAAGAGGAAGAAGGTGATCCTCTCCACCGACAGTGAGCCAGAGAGAGAGAAACAGGGAGTGACCCTTGGGAAAGCAGTGAGCTGACCCTGAACATTGTGAAGGCAGTGAGCCTAGGATAGAGTGACTGTGCCCAAACCTTATAATCCACAGCTAGTGATGTTTAGTGGAATTTGGTACGACTGACAACCTGTCAGCATATGCTCCTTGGACGTAGCCCTTAGCGGTGAACCAAGTAGAAATTGTTGTGTCCTGTGCATGCTTTACTTTCTGTTTACATTGTGCAATAGGAAGGAGAGAGAAGATTGTTTTTCTTAACAGTGAACCAAGATCAGAATAGGATTTAACTTTAAATTAGTCATACCCTGACTCACCCCCCCTCTTAGGGTACTCAGCCTTGTGGACCTAACACTTAACTACACCGTTATCACTTATAACCATCTCATAATCTTCATTTGTATATGGTTGAGCTATAGGTAGATGCTTACTTTGAGGAGAATACTATTCATATCATTGAAAGGATAAAAAAGGATATATGATGCAATTTGGTTCCTCTAGTATGGGTGCTATGGTAACACATCCATTTATAGGAAGAGACTTGGGAGATGGAGGTCAATGTACATGCTCAGTGGCTGGATTTATTTTTAGATTATTCTTGACCACCTTTGGAAGATAATTTTGGGGATGAATTTCATTAATAGGTGAAGATTGTAAGTTCTTGAATTTTTTCTATGAGGTATGGATCTTTTTTCATTCAGTTTAATGCCTTTTTTGGCCTAATGTGAACCCCTTTGAGGTCACAAGAGTTTTGGGGGGTATCTAGGGCTTGTTTGTATCCCAAAGACCCAATTTTTGGAAAAATAAAATGGGCCACATGGTTAGTAGAAACCATGAGACCTAGTCCATACGGTTAGGAGTATCCATGTAGGGATGAACATATAGAAATAAGAGGCCACATAGTTCGAGGAAACCATGAAACCAGGGAAGCATGTCCATGAAAAAAACTGAATAATTTTAATATAGGCTAAATAAACTATTTTACAAACCATTTTCATAAACCGTACGAGGTCTCTTCTGAGGCAGTAAAGGGTGAATGATTGGTGCACAACTTGGAAAACCGTGTGGCCAAACCGTGTGACCCAGTGTTTTTGTTAAAAATGACCATTTTCCCCTTAAAAATACTTATAACCTAAATCTATTTTTTTATTCTTATCCATCATAAAATAGATCACATTTTGTAGCTCCTTTGAAGATCAAATCATAGGATTTGTCCCAATTATCAGTACAATATCCAATCAGGCACTGACCATATTTTTCATTCAACACTGATAAGTTCTTTAATCTTCTTATGTCATTCTTCATTTGTATTATTATTGACATAGTTAGTTAGGTGTAAGATAATATTCCCTATTTCTAGTATTTTCATCTATTCTATGTTTTTATTCTGATCTGGGATAAATCATATGTCAATATTGAATGAGCATTCTTCCACGTGTATACGATATGTGGTCTATACATTCACCTCAAGGTATGGTGTTTTATATGATTTTTTCTATTGTTCCTCATTCCAGAATTTCAAGTGTTGACCAAAAATTAATTGAATGTCTTGATATAATTGCTTGGGACCTGTTTAGGTGTCCCTCTAGCATCTTTTTGATCATTACAGGTTGTTATCCCCAACCTAGTCCACACATGGGGTGTGTCTTTGTGTGTGAACTATTTTATACCACCCCGCTGGGTGAGTGTGAGATCACCATTTATTTTGGTATCTATAATAAATTGAATGAGAACTAAATGAATAATTAGTAAAAGGTTATGCCACATTACCATATGATCACATGATGAATAAACTGTTTAATTATTTATGGAAACTGTGAAAATGGGTTGGATGAAATCATGAATTTTGAATGGTTATAAAATGATTAATGAAATGATTGATTAATTTAAGATGAAAGTGGGTTACTTAGACAAGATACTTGTATCCATATTCCATTAGATTCCATGGACATTTATACTCTATGGATATTTTTTATGGTATGGTATTCCTTGGTCTTTTATACCATCGATCCCAATTCCATGGGATTCCAAAGGCCTTTCTACCACTTGGATATGAATTTATTGGGCTCACATTGGAAATGATCTGATGACAAGCTCCTTGGAATCCACCCAATTTGTTACTAAGTTTCCATTGAGATTCTCCACGGACTCAACATGGATGAATTGGTCTTCTATAACCAAGATCCGACCCTTTGTGGTTTTAAACTTGATTTCACAATATATGCCATTTTGGATGTTGAAATTTGATTACAAGACATGGCCATTGTGGGTATTCCTTCTTTACATTACTGATATCCCTAGTACAGGTATCATATTTTAGTTTTAGGCTAGATAGTTCCACATATTTTTACTTTATGATTTCATATTTTACCTTTGTTATTAAATGATTGGTTATTTTTCACAGAGATCCATATTGTTTTGGACAAGATCACATTTTTATGTGACACTTTACCATTTTTTATTATTATACCAATAATATATTTCACACTGCTTTTGTTTATATTACACAGACATGAAATTTTATAAACACTGTTGGTGGTGGCCTACTGAGTTTTATCTCACACCCTGTTCATGATGCTATTGGGTACCCATACAGAATTCATGGATGAAAGTAGGGACTAGGGAAATTGACCACTGTATGATGCTTGATTTGATCATTGCATATAATAAGGGGACCACAAGACCAATCAATGTTCATGATGCTAGCTAGAGATAGTTCCTTTTTGGTCTTTTTTTATTTGGATATATGTATTATACTGGTATACCTATTTCCATGTATTACCTGAAATTTTGTATAGATACATGACATGATTATCATACTATACATGACACTGATTTTGGATTTTTCATCATTATAGTATTCTAGATGTAATCTTCTATCTAGATTTATATTATGCTTATGTTGATTTATTTACTTGAGATATTGTTGTGTTATTCTGATAATGAGGGTATAGTCTCTCAATTTTACCACCTTATACCCTAAATACAAGTCAATAACCTCTAGTGTATAAGAATTCATGCTTGAGGCTATGTGACCCACCATTTGGGGCACCGTTTAGTGGCTCAAAGGTCAGGATGTTACAGTCTACAACCAAAAAACAAAAAAGGGGAGGGATCAGCCCAGCCCAACTCTTCCCCTCAATCAAGCACCCAAAATAAATATTGGAACTTGTTACACTTCTAAAAACATCTCATTGAGATCTCACAATTCTTAGACCACTAATCCAAATCCCAATTCCCCAAACATCATCTACTCCAGGACCAAAAATTCCAATTTCCTCAAAATTTCAAATCCCATAATAACACATGTCATTCAAAAATCACCACTATAACACCCCTCATCCACAAGAAGATGTGGTTATCCTCTAACCATCACTCTTAATATAACTTGGTAATTAATTTACAACTAAATATTCATGTTCTATCCTTGAATGTTGAATGAGATTCAGCTTCATAACTCCAAACATCAAGGTTTAATATCCATTGAAGGCTGAACTACCCACTTTATATCACCACCAAGACCAATAAGATGCTCAAACATACCCATTTCTTCTTAGTCACAAAAGTTTTATCAACTAATTCATCCTTAGGATTATGGTGATCCGTACTATAAGACTCAGATCACAACAATTAATCCCACCCCATGTTTTTCCCCAACATAGGGATCACCTTATAAAAATGAAATTTTAGTAGTCCATCAATATTCATGATGTTGTTTCCACCTCACCACACCCATTTCTATGAAAAAACATAGGTTGACCCTCCTTCGATTGAATTCTCATGAAAATGCTTGGTCGTATCCATATATTCTATGTCCTATCACTCAATCATGATTCCTTAATTCCCAAAAGAATCCAAATATTATTCAAACACCAACACTAAATTCTAAACATGACACATAGTGTAATTACATGGTTAGATCACCAACCACCCACACAAGCCATTATTCTCTCTCTACGTTCAATATTTCTCCTTCAATTTGACTAACTATCATACCATAAAAACTCCATCCTAAGACCGTTTCCAACACACATAATCTATCGGGTACCAAATTCAAATCTTGAATATGGTGTTTATGAAGGAACCAAACCAAATAAGATCTTTTCACACACTGGTATCTTGGTGCCACCCCAATCTTCTAATGACCAACCTCATTACATCCATGACCCATAAAACACTAGGTTAATTCCTTCATGACTAACATGATACTCCCTACCATAAGAGTATTATTATCATTTACGTGCTAAACCAAAACTCCCAATCTCCACATCCCACACTCTATCCATTAACAAACATAATGATTGGTCATAACCATCCCACTCATACCTGAGTTCCAATATGAAATGTCAATTGAAATCTATTCTCAGATCAATAGGAAACCATCCTCAACGATACTAATATTTACATCCAATGAGGGTCACAACATCAAATAGACATGGTACACTCCTTATCATATGGTTTCCCTTACACCACTACTCAAGAGAAATGCCTAATAGATTCCAACATCAAATGTTTTTCAAACCTCTTAAGCCATGCTCACCTATCCTATCAACCCCTAACATCTCCCATTATCACTATTCCCTCAGGATTCCATGGTTGTAAGTGTTTCACTAGTAAAATCATTCATCATCTTACACATTACCACTGATCGATCTATAAACCATATGGGAACCACTCATAACTAGTGTAAAATTTCCCTCATGCACCAAAAATTTCCACAAAAAATTCATGTCAATGATCAATCACCTTTTCTAATGGAAGATTAAACCTTCAAGAACCCTTCTGATAGGGTTTTAACTGTTATCTTACTTAATATCATCCAAACCAAATGGGTGTACACTCTCATACCACTCGATCACACAACCCAAAACTTACTCATTAGGAATATCATTCATGATAAGGAGAAAAACATGATCACTCACCACTCGAACATCATTCCAAAACTATGAGTATTTACCCATACTTTACAATGCAACCTAAAAGGGAATCCAGAATCATCTGGGCCAAACATCCAATCGAGCATCCCCTTTAAAACCTAACCTCTGTACATGAATCATGCTAAATGATTCCCATATCAAAATAAAAATATATTTATCATACCTTTACTAAACCATCTTAGGGGTATCCACATCCTTAGGAAAACCCATTCCCATCCTCTAACCTTTTCTATTGGCATACCTTTCTTATAATGAACCCATCATGGTTCCACTACTAAGGCTTTTGATGCCTATACTGACCCACCAAGGGTAACTATACATCCATTTAATAGAGGGAAGCTATAGTCATCATCATATAACATCTCACAATAATATTCAAATAGACTACCATTAGAGAGTAAATACTATAGTTTAGATAATTAGAATCCATCAACAAGTTATATAGAAAAATCCCATATATGTTTTTTTTGACACATTAAATAACCAAACCATCTATCATTAGTGAAATAAACACATAAAAGCACATATATGTCATTTGAATCCTATTTCCAAACCACGATACATGAAGATGACTTAGGACACTATGGGCTAAGTGTCAAACTAGAAAAATAAAAAAAATCTAAAAAACAAATCATATTGAATAAAAATATCAACCATAATAACAAAATCCAAGAACAATAATCCCTTAAACCTGGTAAACTAGACTTACCACCATAAAGTTATTCATGATGCACCAGGTTGGGGTCTATCACAATATCTTTCTCATTCCTATTCCTTATATACCATATCCTAAATAGTTAGAAAAAAAAAAATACTCTAATACCACATTTAATGCCCTGTCTTGAGACTACTTCTTAGTGTTCTAGATCATGGAACCACATATCCTCAAGAACACCTACCTGTATGTCAAAGGATTCTGAATAGTGATGAGGGCCAAAATCATACATTGGGGAGACTATGATCGGAAATCAAAGTGAATAAATAGTAAAAATAACAAAAAATAATCCATAAAAAATATAAAAGTATTCATAATTAATTACACAACAATGATATAAAAAACGCACCATGCATAATAATATAGTCATAAGTCACAACGGATTACCCACTGGGATAATCAAATATATAAAATAAATAAGGGAAACAATACAGAAAGGCTCCACCACCATCCCTAAGCCCCAACTCAATCCCACTCTCTAATAACCATTGATCTTATATAGACCAATCCAATGCACAATCTATGTTCAACCTAAAAGAAAACATAAGGTTTGTACATGAATTATGGTGCCCATGTTGGGTGTGAGAAATAGATATTAGTAGGGTATCACTAGGTTCCCATAATATACACCATCATATATGTGTATTAATGAGGAAAATAAATCATATAAAACAAACATTATCACACAAGAAAGCTAGATGTTGTGTGCTAACCAGGCCACTATGACAACATGAATGTTGGGTTATCACATGCTAAATAGGCCACCAAACACACTTCTATACCTGTTGGTCATACGAATGTTGATCCAAATTTTCCAATTTAACCCTTAGTTTTAATTCTCACAAAATCATTTCTTGTTTACTGATAAAGTATTTTTTAGTGTGTTAAAATATTTTTAATCAGGTGTATATAAGATTTCATAAGTGTTTTTATGTATGAAGATATTTATGATTTTAAGAGAAAATTTTCTTAAGCCTAGAAGTCATATGATCATAAAGACTTATGTTAGAGGATTATTATTATACAAAGTCCTATAATAAATAATTAAAATCATAAATACATATGGAAATGGTTTATATTTTGAATAAAATAATTACATTAAAAAGAAAATAATTATAGTCCGAAAAAAGTCACATGATATTAGTAAAGACTTAAAATATAAATGGAGTAAAAAAGAATATGAAAAAGACTTACATTATTAGTAAAGACTTAAAATATTAGAAGTATTATGAAATCTGAAGACTTATGATGCTGGGAAATTTAATATATTTTATTACACTTATGAGGAACTTATTTTCATTGTAGTATTTTTTGCAAAGTCTCCTCTTGATTTAGTTATATCAAATGTGGATATTTCCAAATAAAGAAAGACCAACTTAATTAAAGTTTCTATTTCCTAGAAGATAAAATTTTACAAACAAGACCAAAGATTCTCTAAAATAGCTACCTCTATTTTTCTATTTACAAAGGATAAGGTCATATGATAAAAGGAATTTTTTTTTAATTTCTTAGTATTATATTATTTCCTATTAACCATTTTCAATAAAGTGAATAATTTTTAATAAAAAGGATAATAAATATACATAGTGAAAAATGGATATTTTGAAACTAATAAATTTACTCTATTATTGAATATTTTCATACTACATGACTGAAAAAAATATTCTACTACTTTACAATTTATATTTACATTTATAGTAAATGAATATCTTTTAGATCATCCAATTGAATTTTCAATAATTATCTAGAAGATTTTTTTATCAACTATTAATTTTTTATTGTAAATGCAGGATGAAACCATAATATTTTATATATCTTTTTCTATAAAAGTGATAAATACTTATACTTAGTGTTTTTAAGGATTTATATTGGTCTTGAGTAAAGAGAGTGCCTGGTGAAATATATTGGAACATTAGTAACAAGTTCTAGTTTCTTTCACTCAACTACAAAGGTCCTCAGAAAAAAAACCTTTTTAATAAAAATAACCAAGAATGAAGAGAGAGTGAATGTGGAGTGTTCCAGGGGATATTTTTTCAAAAAAACACTATAAATATTTTGTGTTATACTCTTTTTATTTTATTTATTTCCTCTACACATTTTATTAATAAGAGTAGGATATATTTGAATAATTTTTTATGTGGAATATTTTTTTGAGGCTTGAATTTTAAGAACTCAATTCAACCCCTATTGAGTTCTTTGTTAAACTCTACTATGATAAAAATTAGTATCAGATCTGGTGAAATTTGTGTTCTCAAACTTTTCTAGTTGAAGTATAAATATCCATTTATAAATTTATTATAATTTACCACATGAAATAAAGAATATATATGGGATGATATCTTTATTTTAATGGATATAACTATGGTTAATGGAATGAAAAATGATGATTATTTGAATAATTTTGGTATGAAAGTATATCTAAAAGTTTTCAAACCATAATAAAATCCTACAGGTTAATGATAATTATGGTGTTATTTTCAAAAATTAGAGTATGATTTAAATTTAGGGTAATTTAATGATTTTATCGATGGTATTGGTCCAGACAATTTCAATCATGTATGATAATTCCCTACTACAAATTAGTTGAGAGAAATAATTTATCTAGATTATGAGGTAATTAAAAATGTTTGAAAAACTACCATGATTAAGTTTGAAACCTTACGAATGACATATGTGGAAAGTATAACTCAAATGAATGGTATACTAATTGAAATTATCAATGATGTTTCTACCTTGGGGACTCATATTCCAGAATCAGATCAAACACAAAAATTTCTCAAAGTTTTAACTTTTAAATAGAGTGGAATATCATCTGCCATAAAAAAATACACACATGTAAATGATTTGAAAATAAAGTACTTGATAAGTACTCTTATGATGTATGAGGTAATGATGAAAGTTGAATTTGAATATTTGAGATTATTCAGAAAATAAAATGATACCCTAAAAGTATCTACATGAAAGGATGAAAGGAAATTAAAAGAATAATTATTATCCAAATCATCCAATGAGGGTGAATAAAGAAATTCAGATTCTAATGAATAACTTTCCCATTTTATAAGAAATTTAAAAAAAATTATAATAAGAGAAGAGGATTCAATAAATATTTCAATAAATACAAAATGTTTGATGGAAATTCAAAGGAAGTAAGATTTTATAAATGTAATTAGAATTGGAATATCAATCTTCATTTCCCTCAGTTGAAAGATAAGAATAATTAAGAAAATAATTTCAAATGATAATAAGATTAGAAAAGAAAGAGAATAAATCAATGAAGTCCACATGGAGTGATTCTTTAGAATCTAGTATAAATTCATGTTCTAACATAAATATTGTGATGTGAAATCAAAATGATGATATATTATTGAAAGAACACACTAATAAGGTATAATATTTTACTGTTCTGGGCATGGATCTAAATATAAAAAATGAAAATGTGTCATTTAAATAATTAAATGAATATTATTCTATGTTAGAAGTAAATTATAAATCTCTTAAGAATAAGAATAAGTCAATTAATAAAACCTATTATGTTGTGATAATCTAAATGTTCTATTTTTGCAAATAGATTTCATAATTTATATCTAATTTAGAAAATTATGCTTTAGATTTTACTATTTATAAAAAAATAAAGGAATTTCCGTCTAAATTAAAATATATAAAATATTTTTCTAGTGCCTTTACTAAGATATATGATTAACATAACCAAATCCTTAGTAATAATAAATCTAATAAAGTTAAAGTCGGTGTATATAGTAATGAAGAAAAACCTATGCTATATAGGAATTATTTTTTTCCTAGTTTTAAAAATAGAAGCATGTATAATATTAATTGCTTTCACACTTGTAAAAATGGTCATTATACTAATGATTATTGTTTAATATGCCCTCAATTTTTTGGTGTGAAAAATCCTTTTATTTATAGAATGTTATCTAAAGTTAGTGTTAGAAATTTTGAAAATTCAAGAAATTCTGGGAAGAGTAGACATATATGGGTTCCTAAATCTTTAATAACTAACACTACTGGACCCAAGTGAATTTAGGTAATAAAAAATATCTTTTTAAATTTGTTTTGTAGGGAAAATACATTGTAGAAACAATGAAAAATGGTTTATAGATAACAGCTGTCCAATATATATGAGTTGAGAGCTTTATATCTTCCACTCACTATCTAATATGGATAGAGGATATGTTATATTAAGTGACAATTACAAAGGAAATATTATAGAGTTGGATATATTGAAGATATAAATCTATTTATAATCATAAAATTACATTATGTTTAGTGATTGAATCACAACCTGATAATAATTCCTCAACTTTTTAATGATGGATTTTATTTTGATTATTTTAATAATTATTTTTATATTTTTAAAGATAAATTTCATATATTTATAGCAGAAAGAATTGAAAATTTTTATTCTCTCGATCTTCATTATTTTTTTAGAAAAAATTTAAACTATATGAATGATAAAATTAAAGAATATTGGATTTAGAATATAAATATTGTACATTTTAATATTTTTCCCTAATAGAATTATCCAATAAAAATTTAATTTTTGATTTGATTTAACTTAAATTTGAAAAAAATCAAGAATTTTATGAATTTAAAATGAGAAAGAAATATAATTCATCCTTAAAACTAGTTAAAAATTATACAACTTCTAGACCCTTAAAACTTATCTACATTAATTTTTAGAATATGTAGAACTGAAATCCTAGGTGGAAAATCATTTTTTTATGTTTTTATTTACAATTTTTCAATATTTACATGTGTTTATTTATTAATTATTAAGATTGAATCATGTCCTATTTCTATAAAATTCTATAATATAGGGTAAAATAAAAAAGATACTAAAAACTTTTCTTTCAGAAGTGACCATGAGGGAGAGTTTTAGAATCATGAATTTAATTAATTTTTCTCAAAACATGTCAATAAACATAGCTTCTCTTCCCTAAGAACACATAAGAAAATGGAGTTATTAAAAGTAGGAATAATACCATGAAATAAATTTCTATAACAATGTTGTGTGAATATATCACAGCTACTCTTTTTAGGATGAAGCTGTTAACACAACATGATATTTTATCAATAGAGTTCTAATAAGGCCTATATTTAAGAAAAAACCAGTGAGCTATGGAATAATTAAAAACCAAAGGTTGGATACTTTAAGGTTTTGGACATAAAGTGTATATCTTGAACACTAAGGAAAATCATGGTAAGGTTGATACAATGGTTGATGAAATAATCTTCATTGGTTATTCTACCACTTTTAAATCCTATTGATTTTTCAACAAGAAGTCAAGGATTGTTGAAGAATATACTCATGTGAAATTTGATGAAATTAATAAATTTGATCATAAACATACTTGAATTTATGAACTAATTAATTCTTTGGATAACATGATACTTTAACCACTTTTTAATAATGAAAAAGATAATGATATATAACATGATCATGAACAATTAAGCCATACAAGTATTGAATCTAAAGAACCTAAATGTGTGATACCTTATAGCCTAGGAACGTTAAAAAATATCTTTTAGAGACTTCTATAGGAATATTATATTAGTGATTTAGGACCAAAATAAGTGTAGTAAACCTTGTTTAATTTTCTAATTTCTTATCCCTGGTTAAAACCAAAACTATAAAAGAAGATTTAAATGATGAGAGTTGGGTAGTTCCCATGAAAGGAGAATTAAACAAGTTCAAGAGGAATGAGGTATACAATTTAGTTGATAGAAATTTTGATTATATAATTATAGTAATTAATGGTTACTTAGAAATAAAATAAACTATCATGGCGTGATCACTAGAAATAAGGTTAGGCTACATGCTAAAGGTTTAAACTAAGAGGAAAGAATAGATTATGAGGAAATATTTTCGTCGATTGCTATGTTAGTAGCCATTAGGATCCTTTTATGATATGTATATTATGTAAATTTTAATTTATATTATATGGATGTAAAATATAATCTTTAAATGGATTTTCATTTGAGGAATTTTATGTTAAAAACCTACAGGTCTTGACAACCCTCATTTTTTAAATTTTGTTTTAAAACATACCAAATATTTTCATGGTCTTAAATAAGATCATAGATATTGTTTTGAAAGTTTAAATTATTTTATTTTATAAAATTTCTTTATTATTGGTTTGTAAGACCATAATTTATTTAATAAAAATTCATTAAAAGATATTTTTTAGTTCAAATTTATATTGATGATGTGATTTTTTGTTCATTAAATAAAAAATTTTGTAATGATATTTCTAAACTCATTCAAAAATAATTTTAAATGGGCATGATGGGTGAGTTGAAAAATTTCCTTAGTTTTTATACTGATAATAATGATTTTGGAAAAATTTTAAATCAAAGAATATATATACATGGTTTACTGAAAAGATTTAGACATGAGCATAGTAAGATACATTCTACTCATATGAGTTCTAATATTAAACTTGATCTGGATAAAGTTGGAAAACTGGTTGATAATATGTTTATGGATAGATTATTGGAAATTCGTGACATCTAACTTCTAGTAGAACATATATCATTTTTAGGTATATTTATGAGATATATTTTAAGAAAATCCTAAATACACACATTTAATACATTATAGAATAATATTAATGTATTTGAGAGAAACTATTTCAGTCTCTATACTTTTTAAAAATAAATTATGACTTTGATTTAGTTTTATATTATGAAGCCGACTTCATAGGTTGTTTTTTAGATAAAAGATCACCTTATGAACCTACCACTTTCTAGGAAAATATTTATTTTCACGGTCTAATAAGAATCAACATTATTGAATCATCAACTACTAAAGTTTAATAATTTGAACCTAGTAGTTATTGTGAAAATTTATTCTAGATGAAATAGACATTATTGGGCCTTGTATTTAATTTTGATCACATTAAAATTAAATGTGATAACACTTACTCTATCAAAATTTCTTAAAATATAATAATCCATTATTAAAAAAAAACAATGATTTTTAACATCATTTATGGATAGAATACATAAAAAAGTATTTATCTCTCTCAAATTAATTTTTACTAAAAATAAACTAATAAAAATATTTATAATACTTTACCAGTTGATAGATTTTATTTTATTAAAATTTAATTATGTACATTTGAATTTAAATTATTTTATTCTTATTTAAAATGTATTTAGTTTTAATTAATTATTCAAATTTATCTCTATTTTTTTATATATGTTTATTTTATAAGATCAACTGTTTTCACTATTTTAAAATTCATAATTATTTATTCATTGAACCTATAGTGTATTTTTTTCAAAACACTTTATACCGTTTCACCCAATGTGACACTAGAGCATCTTATTTTATTTAAGTATTTAGAAGTCAATAGATCATTTTTCAAAAACAAACTTGATTAAAGACCTAAAGACCTTGATTTATTCCCTTATGAATCATTCAAATCCTAAATACTTACCCTTTAAAACTCTAAACTGTCCATGAGTATGGGGAAGTATAAAAGAGATGACAATGGTGTATTGAGATTCTCAGAGAAGGTGAAGTCAAGTAGTAAAGAACGATGAGTGTTGTATGGAAAAGTTATTTATTTTTCTAACTGAATCGAAAGAATCCTATACTGAAAAAGGTTTCGAGTTTTCATGGATGGGTAAGGATTTTTGATGAGAACAATACTAGAACCATGTTTTAGAAGGATTTTTATGAGCTATTTTAAATGCACTAGTTCAGTTTTATCATAATATGGATGTGCAGAGTTTGATTGTTAATAATAAGGAGTTATCTATTTCTACTATGAAACAACTAAGGTTTTTCATTTTTATCATGATGGAATATATTTTTATAGTAATTTATTAATATTTAATGTTGATATAATACCTTATAAAATTATTTCGTCTCTATTTAGAAATTCATCCATTAAAACAAAACTTTAAAAAGACCTCAAACCTGATCAAAATGTTATATCCAAATTTATTCAGGTTGTTATAGTTCAGAGATATAAATAATTTTAGAATGTTCTATTTAAATAGATCTATATGAGGTATATTTTAAAGAATTATAAGAAAGTAAATTTACCATCGTATATGATGCATTATATGTATCATTGTTGTTAGTCAAGGTAAATGCTTAAATTTTATTCTTATAAAAGGATTTTGACCCTACTATTTAATAAGAATGAAGTAGATCCCAGTGAAGTCAAGTCCACCAAGTTCCAAATGTATCAATCCATATTTGATATCCCGCTGAAGAATATCAAATTATTATAGAATGAATCCTTAAATAATCTTCTAGAAAATAATAAAAGAGATAAGGAAAAAGAAAAGGGTGGTAATGCTGAGAATAGTGAGCATGTTGAGGGAGAGCATGCTAGATTTGTGGATCCTCCTATTAACCCTACAAAAAATGAAGTTATTAGAACCACTGATCATGAGGAACAATCTTATGTCATTTTTTGAGAATTAGGCTCATGGTATTAAAGATACGGATATTTAGACAAATATTAATGTAGAGGCTAAAACATTTGATGTTCAAATTTAAATTCATGTGGAATAAGATGTTATTAAGATAAAATATAATGACTAAGTTACTTCACCTAAGGTGAAAGAATAATACATATAGTATGATGTTCATTTTCTTATAGTTATTAAAGATGTTTAGATGATTAGATATAAATTTTAGGATTCAATAGATGAGAATACTAAAGTTCATCCACCGAGGAGATGTGAATAGGTCTTAGCTTAGAGGATTTATACACCTCTTAAATATAAAAATTCAGAAGTCGGCGATGCTTGAAAACTTCTCTTGATACAAAAGGATAAGAATCTATGCCCTCAATAAATAAGGATGAGTCTCAATATTATTTTTTAGATAATGTACAAACCTTTATATTGAGAGTAAAAAAATTCAACTACTTAAAGTTATTGGAAGAAACATTGAATGAAAATTTCATATTTTTGTTAAGTAATCAAAGGGATATTAGGATTGTTTTTGAAAATATGGTGGTTCAAAATTCTGGCCCATTTTTTGAGGAATATCTTTTGAAAAATCCTGAGGTTTACAAAGAGTAAATTAAGGGAAATGAGTTAGTAGTTTCTTAAGAGAATTATCCAATATCTCTAATAATTTTATTAGACCATCAGTTGAAAGTATTAAATAAGAAGAAAAAAACTGTTTTTCTCAAGATGATCTTACCTGGTTTACTGACATAGTGACTCAAGATGATATGAGATAATGATTTATTATTGTTTCTTAGTTACTGCAAACATGAGATAGTGAAGTGGATAGATGTCCATGATCAAGCATAATTTGAAGTTAGAGGAAGATGATATATTGGATAATATATTCTAGACTTTTATTATATGTCCATAGAAAGGTTTCACGATCTATTTTCTCCTAGATTATTTCTTGAAGAATCCATGATATTTGCTACTAAAAGAGAATTTTTAGCCGCAGGAGATTCCCTTGTCTACCCAAACCACCTATTAACCCTACTATTTCAAACCCTTAATCTCATCCTTCAACCAAGCCTAATCCTGATCCAAATGAATGGTTTATTTTTTTATCTATTGTACATTTTTTTCTCATTATAATTCTATTATTTTATTAATAAAAATTAGTGAATTATTCTTATTTAAACTATTTTTTTGGTTGGTTTTTATTAATTTTATATTTCTTCCTAATTTTCTTTTAATCACTTCATACAAGTTAATTCCAAAATTCCAATACAATTCACTCACATATTCTTATAGTTACATATTTTAGTGTGCAATACTAAATGTGTTATATCCATTTTTAACCTTCTTTTTTATATAAAAAGGGGTGATTAAAATAGAACAAACCCAAAATTTTATGAAAATTTAAAATTTTGAACTGTTTTGATCTGTATCATTTTGAAATAGTCTAATATGAACTACCCTATTATAAGAACAAGAATCTTCTTTTTAGGTATGTTTTTCCTTTTTCGGTCATTTTTGAGAAAAATAGGAAATTATGGAAATTTTTGAAGTACACACCATGTACTTTATGAGTACATGCTGTGTACTCGGTTACCGCAGGTAGCCGGGTATTGGCCGTGTAGCAGTCATGCACACGGCTATGTGGGGTAACCTAGAGGCTGACTAAAGTGGATTATAGAAACGGTGAGTACATGCCGTGTACTTTATTTTTTTTCATGAAACGTACTAGGGTCACGTCTAATCGCCAGAAGCATCTCCTTCTAGGTCTTGTTCGACCGAGAGCTCCCGTACAACCGCGATCTTCCTCCGAGCCCCCGATCCTCTGTACGATCTCCGGTTCGACCGCCATTGATTGCAATGGGATCACCTCGGTAATCTCTCTCTTATTCTTTATCCTCGTTTCATGATTCCACCTCCTTTTCAAGTTATCATGGGTTGAAAATTTTAGACATTTTTTTAGATCAACCACATTCTAGGTCAATCCAAGGGATGACACCAGAGTATATCGATCTCCCAACACCGAGGTAGGTGGTTTGTGACTTTCCGTTCAAAGTTTTGAGTATTATGTGCAATTTTGACCAATACCCTTGAACGGGGTATTGTGTGTTTACTGTTTTACCCTTTTTGATTGACTGCCATGCTTGTATGCTGTGTAGAGGAGGAATGGTTTTGAATAGGGTTGTTTTCTATGCTTTAGAAGTATTTCCCAAGCATGTTATATTTATGACTGTTTGGTCCTGCTTAGCCTTTTGGCCACCCTATCTTTTTTTCCTTGACTCTTACTATAGGATAGAGAGTATGCATTTCTAACATGCTTGTTATATTGTAGATTGGTTAGCCAAGCAGTTCTGTAAGTTTAATTGGTCTATATTTCATTGCTGTGCTTATTGACCTACATAGGGCTGTGAGAACCTGGTGTAGTAGACTATAAGGGGAATTGGCCGAGTGAGATTCCTCAAAGAGTATTTGAGCACTTTAGGCTATAAGGGGGATAGAATAAGTGAGCTTCCTCAGAGATACTAGGACCACTTGGGGCTATAAGGGGAATTGACCAAGTGATCTTCTGTAGAGAGTCATTGAATACTTTAGACTACAAGGGGAATTGACCATGCGAGCTTCCTCCGAGAGTCTTTGATTATCTTTGAATGACCTGGGCTATAAGGGTAATTAACTTAGTGAGCTTCTTCAGTGGGTCCTTGAACTTCAGGCTATAAGAGGAATTGATTGTGTGAGCTTCCTCATAGAGTCCTTGACTACCTTAGACTATTAGGGGAATTGACTGTGTGAGCTTCCTCAGAGAGTCTTATTTTACTTTAGACTATAAGGGGAATTGACTGTGAGTGTTTCCCTAGAGAGTCTTTATTTTTTCTTATAATCGAACCATAGGGGATAGGCTGCGTGTACTTCCCAAAGGGTTACTATGCTTGATTAGCTGCTTATTTGATATGTGGAATTGTTTACTACTGAGTACTTTCTTGTTTACTACTTTATGTACTTTTACCTGCCATATATTCACTGAATTTCAGGCAAAAATATTTTTGTGGTTGCCTACTAGGATTTAGTCTCACACCCTGTTTGGGATATGCTTTTGGGCCCAAATAGATTATATTGCTGCAGGTATAGATAAGGTCAAGCACCATTCTACTTCAGGTACTTGACTTGCTGTGGAGATGGAGAGCATCAGACCAAGCTTAGGCTTGCGATGTTGAGGATATGTTTATCTATTTATCTTTCACTTTGGTTTAGTACTGTTTTTATACATCATTATGAATTGTTTGGATATTTTCTTAGACATATGCATCATGCATCATTATATATATATATATATACGTGCTCTAGTTGTTTATTATTTCAGTCTTCCGCTGTTTACTTCTATTGGATATTTACTGCTTATGCTATTGTATATTTGTTTCTCTTCTGCTGTGTTACTCTACCAATGATGGAATAGTTTCCCCACTATCACACCCATGGCCCTCGCTGCTAGTTGGTAGCCTCTGGCGTTCGGGGAAATGCGCTTGAGGCCATGTGACCAACTGGGTACGAGGCACCTATGGGTGGCTTCTGGAACCGAAACATTAAAAAGTGGTATCATAAGGACTTTTTTTTCTCTTGAATTATTGTTTGGAGCCTTTATACAGGGGTAGGAAGGAATAGGTACTTGGTAATAAGCTGTGTCCGTGAGTAGCTAACCCGTGTATAGGGAAAATCCAATCTACCTCATTTATTTCAATTTTTCTGGTTTGCAATTTTACATTTGATTTTATTCTCCCCATTAGGTGACTCACATGTATTGTGCTATTATTTTTGATGTTATTGAGGTTATATTTCTATTGAAACCTAATGAGATGAGGGTATTCCATCTCATGCATCATATAGGAACTTTCTAGAAATCACATGTCATGCATTCTTGCCATGCCATCTAGGATGCATTAGCAATTTCATGTTGTCGTGATAGATGTTGTGTAGAAAATGCATACTGTTGTGATAGATTCCTTGATAAAAATACCTTCTATTTGATAGGGTGTTGTTGTGTAAGGTTTTGTTAGAATGAATGCCAAACTCTAGTTCTTGAAGATTTATGGGCCCTCATGGACCGGAATTTGGTGGATCCTTTCCTTGTTTTCATTTCTATAACATGTATAAGATTCCAAGCTTTGATTCGTAGGGAGTGTGGCCCCCCCATAGATTGGAATTTGGTACTTTCAATGTTATTTTCAGAATTTTTCTAGGTCCCAGAGTAGTTTCTAAGGCTTACTATCTAGAAAAACCCAGAATACATGCTGTGTAGTTTTGACTACATGCCATGTGTTCTTCTGTTCGAGAAGAAGCTGTTTTCTTAAGTACACGCCGTGTATTTTATATACATGATGTGTAGTCTCTAACCCTGTCATAAGCCGTGTGGTTAAAGAAACGGGATGGGGAATTTCTTGTGGGAACACGCTGTGTACCAGTTAAGCACACCGTGTAGTGTTGATCCTGTGTCCGCCCGTGTAACTAACTACACGGACGGATAAACCTTAATATATACACGCCGTGTCAGTATTGAACACGTCATGTAGTCTAACCCAGGTACCTGGTTGTGTCACTAATAACACGGGTCAGTGTTATCCTTTCACGTACATACCGTGTCTGTTTGGAACATGCCGTGTAGTGTGAGCCGTGTGTCAGGCCGTGTCACTAACAACACAGGCCAAGTGCAGTCTGTCTAGTACACGTTGTGTCTACCATGAACACTCCATGTAGTCTTGTATTAGGAGAGTCATGTGGATTAACCGTGTAGAAAGGAATCAGGCATGGGAAGAATATTCGAGTACACACCGCGTGTTAAGACAACACGCCATGTGTTTGGGGTGTTACACGACCAGTTTAGGCCGTAGTACACGCCCATATAAATGAATTAAGGGAACACGCCGTGTAGGAATTGTACACACAGTGTAGTCATGTTTTTAAAAACTTGAATGCTTTCTTTGTCATGTTCCCTTCTTACGCTTATAGTTTTCAGTCCTTGATAATCTTGATCTAAGGTGTGTGCTTGACCTTGCAGAGTCATGCCACTGAGATGTCCTATGGTTATGCGCCAGTTTCCAGGCGGTGATCAGACACCAGACATGGCTGATCGGAGACTTCCAGCAGATCCTCCTGTCATGCCAGTCTTGGCACCATCCATTATACCTGAAACAGGTGCTGATGCATAATTTAGAGAAGTATTTTTAAGGATGATGTAGACCTTTCAGGGAGCACCACCTCCTACCCCGTCAATGGAAGAATTGACGCAGGTCTTTTAGCAGCAGCATCCTCCCACTTTCTTAGGGGATGGAGGACCCCAGGTTGTAGAGTCATGGATAGAAGCCACGCTGATGATTTTTGAGCATCTTGAGATACCTCCAGAGAAGAGGGTGAGGCTCGCTACTTATATGCTTTGAGACTCCGAAAACATGTTGTGGGACTTGATCTCATAGGAGGGACGCCAGCAGAATATGGTTTGGGATGAGTTTCAGCACATCTTCTACGATTACTTCTATACAGGGACCTTGAGGGCCGATCAAGCCTGGGAGTTCACGATTTTGGATTAGGTCACTCTTTTTGTTATGGATTATTCCTCTCGATTCAAGAGATACATTGTTTCACACCTATTACATGAGGTTATGATTTTTTCCTTGCACGAAAGTTTGAGGATGGTCTGAGGCACGACATCTGATCGTAGGTGAACATCTTCTGGTTGACTTCGATATCTTCTATCATCAATTAGGTGCTGATCACAGAGCGCAATCTGAGGGATTCTGGAGCTGTGATCCAGGGCAGTTCGACATCTAGAGTTAGTATTCCTCCAACAGATAGCAGGAAGCGCTGTAGGGAGTCTTCAAGAGGAGATCAGAGTAGGCGGGATGCATCTTCTGGTAGCCAGGTGGTGTGCTACCAGTACGGGAAGAGCGGGCATACGAGGCCACGTTGCCCAAGAGACCCAGTGGAGTGCCGATCTTGTGGAAAGATGGGTCACCTTCAGCACTTTTGTCAGTTATTATCACTAGCAGCTGGTGACATGATTTATTATATGACTCCATGTTCAGGAGCAGCACCACCAGTTTCTCACCAGTCTGGGAATTGGAGTTCTTCTGGCCGTTCATGCTGAGGTGGAGGTCGTGGCCATGGTGGTCAGTCGCCGGTCCTTCAATGACAACAGGGTGGATCAGCTCAGAGTGGTCAGAAAATGTCACAAGGCCGCGAAATAGGCCATAATTTTTCAGTGGAGTAGACCCAGCAGGAGAAGGATCTTGGACCCTCTACAGTTCGAGGTACGATCTTAGTAGCCTTAATTTTATCTTCAGCTCTTTTCAACTCAGGGGCTTCCAATAGATTTATCATTGTTACTACTGTGGAGAGCCTTAGGCTCTACATCTTTTCTTCTGCTAATATCTTGACGCTAGACACTCCATTGGGGACGAGAAAATCTAGTGTGCGTCAGTGCAAGGAGTTCCCTCTTGAGTTTGGTGGGTGTCACTTCCTATGGGACCTCTATGTCATAGAGATGATAGGATATGATGTCATTCTTGGAATGAAATGGTTGGTTCCCTTCCAGGTAGTCGATTTCTATCGCCATAGGGTCAGTTTCATATCACTAGAGGGTAGATCATTTCTTCATAAGGGAGAATGGGATGTCCAGGTGAGTAGAGCGGGTCCAGAGCATCATGGGTTAAGAGGAGTTACAACCCATATAGCTAGTTTATATCTGGATGACCAGGGGACTTCACAGTTATACTTTCCTCCAGTGGTGGATCATTTCAGGGATGTCTTTCCAGAGGAATTTTCAGGTTTACCTCCGTAGCGTGAGGTAGAATTTTCTACTGAGCTTGTGCCAGGAGCAACACCAGTGTCTATTCCTCCTTATAGGATGGCTACACCAGAGTTACAAAAGCTCAAGAAGCAGTTGGAGAAGTTTCAGGAAAACAGTTTCATCTAACTCAGTACTTCTCCTTGGGGTTCGCTTGTCCTGTTTGTGAAGAAGGCGGATGGTACCCTCAGGCTTTGTGTGGATTATCGGAAGTTGAACCAGTTGACGGTCAAGAACCGATATCCCTTTCCCAGGATTGATGATCTCTTTGATCATCTTTGAGGAGCTTGAGTGTTCTCAAAGATTTAATTGAGATCTAGTTATCATTAGTTGCACGTTAGACCATATGACATACCTCTTACAGCCTTCCGGAGTAGGTATGGTCTATATGAGTATATGGTTATGCCGTTCGGTCTCACGAATGCGCCTGTAGTTTTCATGTCACTGATTAACTGAGTGTTCCATCCATACTTGGATTCCTTCGTGGTTGTTTTCATGGATTAAATCTTGGTGTACTCTCACACTCGACAGGACCATGCGACACATCTTGAGATCATTTTGAGTACACTAAGATAACATCAGTTATATGCTAAGATCTCAAAATTCGACTTTTGGATGGATCAGATTCACTTCCTGGGTCATGTTATCTCAGAATCAGGAGTATCAGTAGACCCATAGAAAGTGAGAGCAATAGTTTTCTAGGAGCATCCAAAGAACGTCTTTGAGGTGCGGAGTTTTCTAGGGCTGGCTAGATGCTACTAGAATTTCATATAGGACTTTTGACGCTTACCAGTACTACTGACAGGTCTGACTAATAATAGTGCGAAGTTCTTATGGTCAGATTCTTGTGATTCAGCCTTTTAGGAGCTAAAAGGGATGTTGACTTCAACATCGATACTAGTATTTCCAGTGCCGAGAAAGAGCTTTACTGTTTACTACGATGCATCAGGTATCGGGCTGGGAGCTGTGCTTATGCAGGGAGATGAAGTTGTTGTGTACGGGTCTCTAGAGTTGAGGCCACATGAGAGGAACTACCTGAGGCATGATCTGGAGTTGGCAGCTATTGTTCATGCCCTACGCTATTGGAGACATTATCTTTGAGGAGAGAATTTTGTGGTTTTCACCGACCACAAAATTCTCAAGTACATCTTCACTTAGCATGATCTAAATTTAAGACAGTAAAGGTGGGTTGAGTACCTACAATCCTTTGACTTTGATCTTGCCTACACGCTTGAGAAGGGAAATGAAATGGCTGATGCGTTGAACAGGAGGACTCAGATACAAGCAGTTCAGGAGGCCATCAGTGAGTGGGAGATTATGGATATGTTCTCTGAGATTCATTTGGTGGTGCATAATAGACAGGGGCAGACTTTTCTTTCTTCTGTAGCTGTTACCTATACTCTTCTTGATCAAGTGCGAATGAGGCAGCTATCAGATTTTGAAGGCCTAGTCCTAAAGGAGAGTGTGTCAGGAGAGGACACTATTCCTTGGTGGACCATAGGTGAGGATGAGATCTTGTGTTTACTGGGGCACATATGGGTGCCAATAGATATACTCGAGGATTTGATGCGGGACTTTAATTCCTCAGTTTGGGAAGTTCATCCTGGTTTCACCAAGATGTATTGTGATCTACACCATCAGTATAGGTGCCCAGGTATGAAGAGGGGTGTTTCTGGTTTTGTCATGTGGTGTTCCACCTATCAGCAGGTGAAGGAGGAGCATCAGCGACCAGCAGGGCTTTTACAGTAGTTACCCATTCCTGAGTGGAAGTGGAATGACGTCACGATGGATTTTGTGAATGGTTTTCTGAGGTCTCCCCTAGGGAATGATGCAGTATGGGTTATCATTGACAGTATTATGTAGGTTTCTCACTTCTTTCTAATCAAGGAGACCTTCAGTGTTGATGATATAGGACGATTGTACATCCGAGAGATTGTATGTCTTCATGGATTTCCACACTCCATCATTTTAGATAGGGATGCACATTTTACTTCTCGGGTTTGGTAGTGGCTTTAGAAGGCGTTGGGAATATAGGTAGTTTTGAGTACAACTTACCACCCCCATACAGATGGCTAGTCTGAGCGTATGATTCAGGTGCTTGAGTACATGATCTAAGAATGCATTCTGGATTTTGGAGGTTCTTGGGAAAAGAATATACCTCTTGTAGAGTTTGACTACAATAATAGTTCTCAAGAAACTATTCAGATGGAACCTTAGGAGGCTTTGTACGGTAGGCCTTTCCAATCACCCTTTTGTTGGCTGGAGGCAGGAGAGGCAGCTTTGCTGAGACATTGTCTTGTTCAAGAGACCACAGAGTAGATAAATTTGATTCAGAAAAGGATGGCTACTGCCCAGTCTCAATAGAAGTCTTATGCTGATCATCAGAGATGACCTCTGGAATTCGAGGTTGGGGATCTTGTTTTCCTGCATGTCACACCGAGGATGGGACACAGGAGGATTATGAAATAGGGTAAGCTTTCTTCGAGGTACGTCGGGCCGTTTGAGGTGTTGGAGAGAGTTGGGTCAGTTTCCTATCGGCTGCTGTTACCCCATAGGTACCGGGCTATGCATGAAGTTTTTCACATTTCTCAGCTCTGATGTTAATTTTCAGACCAATCTCATGACTTTCAACCTGAGGAGGTTGAGCTCAAAGTGGATGTGTAGTTTGAGGAGCATCCTTTCCAGATTTTTGATCGCAGTACAAATGTTCTCCATGGCTGGTCTATTCCTCTAGGATGAGTGCTATGACAGCACAGACGGGTACAGGATGAGACTTGGGAGAGGGAGGCCGATGTACGAGCACAATGGCCAGAGATGTTCGAGATTTCTTCTTCTATGCCATTCTATGGAAATTTAGAGACAAATTTCTTTATGGGGGGAAGTTTTTAAGAACCCAGATCTTCTTTTCAGAAATGTTTTTCCTTTTCTGGTCGTTTTTTGAGAAAAAGAGGAAATTTTGGAAATTTTTGAAGTACACGCCGTGTACTCGATTACTGCAGGTAGCCGGGAGCTGGCCGTGTAGCGGCCATGCACACGGTCATGTGGGGGACCTGAAGGCTGCCTAAAGCGGAGTATAGAAATGGCGAGTACACGCCGTGTACTTAAAAATTACACACCATGTACTTTATTTTATTTCATTAAACGCACCAGGGTCGCATCTAATAGTCAGAAGCATCTCCTTCTAGGTCTCATTCGGCCAAGAGCTCCCATACGACCATGATATTCCTCCGATCCCCTGAGCCTCTGTCCGATCTTCGATTTGACCGCCGTCAATTGCGTTGGGATCACCTCGGTAAACTCTATCTTCTGATTGAGCCTCATTTCATGATTCCACTTACTTTTCAAGTTATCAGGGGTTGAAAGTTTTAGATGTTTTTGTAGATCTACCACATTCTATGTTGATCCAAGGGACGACGCCAGAGTATATAGATCTCCCAACACCAAGGTAGGTGGTTTGTGCCTTTCCGTTCAAATTATTTGAGTATTATGTGTAATTTTGACCAATAACCTTGAACGGGGCATTGTGCATTTACCTTTTTACCCTTGTTGATTTCCTGCCATGCTTGTATGCAATGTAGAGGTGGAATTATTTGGATTTGGGTTCTTTTCTATTCTTTGGAAGTATTTCCCATGCATGTTATATTTACGACCGTTTGGTCCTACTTAGCCTTTTTTCCACCTTTCCTGTTTTTCCGTGCCTGTTATTGTAGGATAGAGAGTTTGTATTTCTGACATACTTGTTATGTTGTAGACTGGTTAGCCAAGTAGTTCTATAGGTTTACTTGGGCCATATTGCATTGCTATGCTCATTGACCTACATAGGGCCGTGAGAACCTGGTGTAGTAGACTATAAGGGGAATTGACCGAGTGAGCTTCCTCAGAGAGTCTTTGAGAACTTTAGGCTGTAAGGGAGATAGACTGAGTGAGCTTCCTTAGAGATCCTAGGACCATTTGGGGATATAAGGGGAATTGACTGAGTGAGCTTCCTCAGAGAGTCCTTGACTAATTTAGACTATAAGGGGAATTGATTGTGCGAGCTTCCTCAGAGATTCTTTGATTAACTTTGAACGACCTAGGATATAAGGGGAATTGACCGAGTGAGATTCCTCAGAGAGTCCTTGACATTGGGGCTATAAGGGGAATTGACTATGTGAGCTTCCTTAGAGAGTCCTTGACTACCTTAGACTATAAGGGGAATTAATTGTGTGAGCTTCCTCAGAGAGTCTTGTTTTACTTTAGACTATAAGGGAAATTTAATTCGAGTGCTTCCCCAGAGTGTTATTTTTTTCTTATAACTGAACTAGAGGGGATAGAATATGTGTACTTCCCAGAAGGTTATCGTGCTTGATTAGATTCTTATTTGATATGTGGAATTGTTTACTGCTGAGTACTTTCTTGTTTACTACTTTCTGTACTTTTACCTACCATATATTCACTGATTGTTAGGCATAGATCTTTGGGTGGTTGTCTACTGGGATTTAGTCTCACACCCTGTTTGGGACATGATCTTGGGCCCAAACAGATTATATTGCTGCAGGTATAGATAAGGGCAAGCAACCTTCTACTTCAGGTACTTGAATTTTTGTGGAGCTGGAGAGCATGGGACCAAGCTTAGGCTTGCGATGCTGAGGAACTGTTTATCTATTTCTTTTTCACTTTGGTTTAGTATTTTTTGTATTCAGCATTTTGACTCATTTGGATTCTTTCCTAGATATATGCATCATGCATAATTTTATATATATGTGTGCTCTAGTTTATTATTTCATTCTTCCGCTGTTTACTACTATTGGATATTTACTGCTTCTGCTATTGTATATTTGTTTCTCTTCCACTGTGTTACTCTGACAATCAGGGCATAGTTTCCCCGCTATGACACCCAAGGCCCTTGTTTCTAGTTGTCAGCCTCTGGAATTTGGGGAAATGCACTTGAGGCCATGTGACCAACGAGGTACGGGGAACCTCTGGGTGGCTTCCGGAACTGGGATGTTACACCTATTATGAAAAATACTATAAAATTTCATATTTTAAAATTTATAGTTTTTTTGGTCATCAAAAAAGGGAATATTGTTGGTCATACTAATGTTGATCCAACAAATAAAATTCTACCCATAATTTGGAGGATCAAAAAATATTTATTTCTTTACTGATAAATTATTTTTTCTAAGTATTATAAAATAGGTTTAATCTAGTGTATATAACATTTCATAGGTTTTTTTTGAAGATATTTTTTCCTTAGTAAAAATTTTCCTAAGTATGGAAATCATACAATTATAAAGAGTTAAATTAACGACTTATGATCAAACAAAGTCCTATGATAAAGACTTATGGTAAAGTTTTATGATCAGAAAGATATATGATATAAGATTATGTTCATAAGAAATGGATTATTTTAAGAAAAACAGGACTAAGATTAGATGAAACTAATAGGATATCAGTAAAGACTTATGACATCAATGATGTCATAAAAAATATGACAATGACTTATTTTATCAGTAAAGACCTACAAAATCATAAGGCTTATGGAATTTGAAGAATTATGAATATAGATGTTTTATGATATTTAATTATACTTATGAGGAACTTATTAGAATTTTATTATTTATTATAAAGGCTCCTACTAATTTAGTTGTATTAAAATTTGAGATGTCTTAATAATGAAATACCAACTTAATTAAAGTTTCTATTTCCAAGAAGTTATGTAGTTTTAAGGAAGACCATAGATACTCCAAAATAGCTACCAAGTTTTTCCTATTTTTGAAGGATAATTTTATATGAGAAAAGTATATTGTTTTAATTTTTGAGTGTTATATTATTTCCTCTCAACCATTTTAATTAAAGTGAATAAGTTTGAATAAAAAAGAAAAGAGTTGTATATAGTGAAAAAAAGATGTTAATAAATTATTACATATACTATTTTTTGAATATTTTTTTACCATGTGACTAAAAAAACAATCGATTATTTCTATGAACTTTTTATTTAAATCTATATTAAACAATGATCTTTCAAATATACTCGTTGGATTATTATTCATTCTATAGAAGAGTTCTTCATCAATGATTAATTTTTTCATGAAAATGTATGATGAACCTATAATATTTTATATATTATTTATTTTAAAAGTTATTATTCCTAGTATTAAGTGTTATGAAGGACATGTATAGGCTTTGTGTAATAAGAGATCCTGATGAAATCTCATAGAACTTTTGTAACAATTTTTATTTTCTTTAACTCATCTATCTAGGTCCCTGTGGAAATAACATATTTATTGAAAATCACCAAGCACAAAGATATTATTGGTGGAGTGGACTTGGGGATCTTTTCCCCCCAAATAATTATAAATCTCCCATGTCCTAATCATTTTATTTTATTTACTTATTCTTTATATTTTATCAAGAAGAGTGGTACAAATCAGAATAAATTTTTAAGAGGACTGTTTATTTGGGTTAAAAATTTTAAGAACTCAATTAACCCCTATTGAGTTCTTTGTGAAAATTTAATAGGATAATAATACCCTCTTTGTCCTAATCTAGAATATAGTGACCTCATTTCATACAATCCAACCCATACACAGACTGAGGGCAGGGTTTCATATGTCTATAAAACTACCTCAAAATCTAGGGTAGGGTCCTATACCCAAATCTTGGACTATCTCTTATCACTAATGGGAGGTCATCCCTCTAATATTAACCATTACCTTTTAACTCAAGGTAGGTGCCTATGCCTCATATATACCACTACCCTATATCTCAAGGTAGGGCCACATACCAAATGAATATCTTGACTGACCTTCCTACTCAAGGAGGTCCATGTCAACATCTTGTCACTCAATATGTGAACATTATTCTCGCCTATAACTTATTAGTTATGGTTGGTTATGATATCAAATCACAACCTAGAATAGTCTTCTCAGTTAAGATGACTCTTTCCAACACCTTATCACTCAATGTTAGTCCATTATCTAGATCACTAACTTATCACTAAAGGTAGATTCAACATTATATTCCAACAAGATACCTTCTCACCCAAGGTTGGGTTATTACATCATATTATAACCAAAGGCGATTCTAAGCCTCAATATCCTTAAAAAACGATACTAAAATCCATCACCTATCACACACACATTTTCATCTCAAGCATGACATGAAAATTTGGGCATGCATCCCATCTCACATGCTCTCATGCTCATCATTAGGGAGTTATTCACTCAAGAATTATCCCTACACTTTGAAATACATCATATCCCCTAACTATACTTTTAGAATAATATCCTCATTTTTGGTTTCATAATCATAACATTCTTGTCCTCTCAAAATTTTTATCTCACCTATCAAGGTTTTTACTAGGGTTTTTCAGACCCATATTGGTCTATGATCACTAACACCAAGATGCACTCACTACACCAAAAAAGGCATTTAGCGGCGGTTTTTTTTTTCGTTTCGCGGCGGTTTAAACCGCCGCTAAATCGTGTGTCGGGAAACTATTCACGGCGGTTTTCAAAACCGTCGCAGAACGTTTCGCGGCCGTTTTTTAGCGGCGGTTTAAACCGCCGCTAAATGATTTAGCAGCGGTTTTTTTTTTAATTTTTTCTAATTTTTTTAATTATATATATATATATATTTATTTATTTATTTCGTATTTATTTTATTTATTTATTTATTTATTTATTTTTCGTATATCTTTATTTTATTTATTTTATTTCGTATTTATTTTATTTATTTTATTTATTTATTTTATTTATTTATTTTTCGTATATCTTTATTTTATTTTATTTTATTTATTTTATTTATTTTATTTTATTTTATTTATTTTAATTATTTTAATTATTTTAATTATTTTAATTATTTTAATTATTTTATTTTATTTTAATTATTTTATTTATTTTATTTATTTTATTTATTTTAATTATTTTATTTATTTTATTTTATTTTATTTATTTTATTTATTTATTTTATTTTATTTATTTATTTTATTTATTTTTTTATTTTTTATTTTATTTATTTATTTATTTTATTTTATTTTATTTTATTTATTTATTTTATTTATTTTATTTAATTTCGTATTTATTATTTATATTTCTTATTTCGTATTTATTTTTTATTTATTTTATGTCGTATTTATTTATTTATTTATTTATTTAAATCATATTATTTTATTTACTTTATTTATCCATGCACATGCACATGCATGCCCATGCAATATAAATAAAATCTGCGTCTGGTGAGATTTGAACCCCTAACCTCTTGCATATTTTCCAAAGACTTTACCACTCCAGCAAACTCGCCATGTGGTTAATAAACAGAAATTAATATACTTATATATATTAATTGAAAAAACAAATAATACATAAATAATAGATATAAACTCGATAATAATAAATAATAAATAATAAATAAAGATAAATAATAAATAATAAATAATAAATAATAAATAATAAATAATAAATAATAAATAATAAATAATAAATAATAAATATAAATATTAAATAATAAATAAATATAAATAATAAATAAATATAATAAATAATTAATAAATAATAAATAAATAAATAATAAATATAAATAATAAATAATAAATAAATATAAACAATAAATAAATATAAATAATAAATAATAAATAATAAATAAATATAAATAATTAATAATAAATAATAAATAATAAATAACAAATAATAAATAATAAATAAAATTAAAGATAAATAATAAATAATAAATAATAAATAATAAATAATAAATAATAAATAATAAATAATAAATAATAAATAATAAATAATAAATAATAATAATAAATAATAAATAAAGATAAATAATAAATAATAAATAATAAATAATAAATAATAAATAATAAATAATAAATAATAAATAATAAATAATAAATAATAAATAATAAATAATAAATAATAAATAAATATAAATATAAATAATAAATAATAAATAATAAATAAATATAAATAATTAATAATAAATAATAAATAAATATAAATGATAAATAAATATAAATACTAAATACTAAATAATAAATAATAAATAATAAATAATAAATAATAAATAAATATAAATAAATATAAATAATAAATAATAAATACTAAATAATAAATAAACATAAATAATTAAAAAATATAAATATAAATAATAAATAATAAATAAATAAATAATAAATAATAAATAAATAATAAATAAATAATAAATAAATAATAAATATAAATAATAAATAATAAATAAATATAAATAATAAATAAATATAATAAATAAATAATAAATAAATAATAAATAAATAATAAATATAAATAATAAATAATAAATAAATATAAATAATAAATAAATATAAATAATAAATAATAAATAATAAATAAAGATAAATAATAAATAATAAATAATAAATAATAAATAATAAATAATAAATAAAAAATAAAAAAAAATAAATAAATATAAATAATAAATAATAAATAATAAATAATAAATAATAAATAAATATAAATATAAATAATAAATAATAAATAATAAATAATAAATAATAAATAATAAATAATAAATAAAGATAAATAATAAATAATAAATAATAAATAATAAATAATAAATAATAAATAATAAATAGTAAATAGTAAATAATAAATAAAAAATAAAAAATAAAAAATAAAAAATAAAAAATAAAAAATAATAAATAAAGATAAATAATAAATAATAAATAATAAATAATAAATAATAAATAATAAATAATAAATAATAAATAATAAATAATAAATAATAAATAAATATAAATAATAAATAATAAATAAATATAAATAATAAATAATAAATAATAAATAAATATAAATATAAATAATAAATAATAAATAATAAATAATAAATAAAGATAAATAATAAATAATAAATAATAAATAATAAATAATAAATAATAAATAAATATAAATATAAATAATATATAACAAATAACAAATAATAAATAATAAATAAAGATAAATAATAAATAATAAATAATAAATAATAAATAATAAATAATAAATAATAAATAATAAATAATAAATAATAAATAAAAATAAATATAAATAATAAATAATAAATAATAAATAATAAATAATAAATAATAAATAATAAATAAATATAAATAACAAATAATAAATAAATATAAATAATAAATAATAAATAAATATAAATAATAAATAATAAATAAATATAAATAATAAATAATAAATAATAAATAAATATAAAGGATAAATAAATATAAATAATAAATACTAAATAATAAATAATAAATAATAAATAATAAATAATAAATAATAAATAAATATAAATAAAAATAATAAATAATAAAAAATAAAAAATAAAAAATAACTAATAACTAATAAATAATAAAGAATAAAGAATAAATAATAAATAATAAATAATAAATAAACATAAATAATTAATAAATATAAATAATAAATAATAAATAATAAATAATAAATAATAAATAACCAGTTACAAATAATATATAATAAATAAATTAAAGTATATTATAAATAATAAATAATAAATAATAAAGGAAACACATGAAAAAGTATGAAAAGACGTGATAAGGGATGAAAAATCATGAAAATGCATGAAAAAGGATGGAGAATCATATGAAGAATGAGGTATTAGAAAGAATGAGAACGCATGAAAACTCGTGACAACTCTGGAAAACTCCTTAATAATTCAACATAACCATCATAATAACCCACAAAAAACCATTGATAAAGATAACAAGTCATGGAAACCCAAATAAACAGTAATAAAAGGAGCTACTGTTAAAACCCGTCAAAACGGTCATAAAGAGACAAAAACATTGGACTCACATTAACAGAGATAACTTAAGATCCGAGAGTCTGTTTTAGATCCGCGACCTATCAAATCAAAGATCCTGAAACGATCTTCAACTTGAAAGATGAAAGAGTCCAAATGGACAGGCGGATCGGAAGTTACGACCATTTAAAAAAAAGCTGACGGGGAACAGGTGCTAGAAACAAGGCATTGAAAAACATAACAAACCTGATACCCACTAAAAAGGCCATAACATATGATCTAGGAGTGCATGTGGGCGCCGCGACTAGTCAAACTGAAGCTCATGGAACGAGCTATGATCTGGCAGGTGGAGGAGGCCGAACTGACACGCGGATCGAAAGTTAGGTCTGTTTGAAGACAAGTTCGACGGGACACCGGTGACGGAAACAGGGTTTTGGAGGCCTTTGGAGGGGTTTTTGGGGTCGAAAAACACAACAGAAGCTTTCTATTGTTGACTTGGTGCGTAGCTCTCTTCGCTGGCTTTGATTTGATATGTGGTAGAGCCCAAACGGACACCCGGAGCAAAAGTTATGGCCGTTTGAAGTTGGAGAACTTTTTTCAACTTTTTTATAACTCTAATATCTTCCACACCTTAGTCCGTCTCACAATTTTGATTATATGTGCCTCTAGATCTCTTCATGAGCTTCGATTTGACTGGTCGTGGCGCTTCAACGGACGCCCGGATCAAAAGTTATGGTCGTTTTAGTGATTTCGGGGTTTCTCACGTTTTTTTATATTTTTCATTTCATTTCGCGGCGGTTTTACCGAAACCGCCGCTATTTCACGGCGGTTTTTTAAAAAACCGTCGGTAATCCTCGAATAAAATTTAAAAAAAATAAAAAATAAATTTTAAAAAAAATAATTTTTTTTGCCGTTTAGCGGCGGTTTTCTCGTAGTGACTCTTTACCCTATTATGACACCTCATCCGATTGGACCCCTATGATCATGAATTAAAGAAATAGTTCTATAACTCATCAAAATCCTGATCACAACTTAAAACCACTACTCATGGATCATCGGAAACAACTAACATTAATCCCCCTAAAAAACCACTTGTACAGTCCTCTATGATAATCCTAAATCACTATAGGGTTCCACCTCACATCACCATTAGAATTTATCTCACATCTTCACTCAGAAGAAACCCATTTTTGACACATCCCATCCAATCTCAGAGGACTCACCCTTCTCATACCACACTCCCAGAGTCTACTCCACCCTCAAGTGGTTGTTCCTCATTAAGCATGATATTTATGACTATATTATATATTACCACTATGTCTAAGCGCCGAATTTTCTCCAATATAGATTTATGAAACAACTTAGGATACTTGTGTCATAATCCACATCTTGAGACCCACCATAGGTATATTTTCAACTCAAAAAACACCTTATTCCCTTGGCCATGGAGTATCCAGGAGATCTCCAGATGTAAAAACCACTAAGGATAACTTATTTCATGTATAGGAGTCTCAATTACAACCCATATCTTTCTCTAGGGTGCTCTTAGTCCCTAACCCTTTATTCAGTCCCATGAAAACATGCATGCATACACACTCATGCATTATCAAGCATATGAATTTATATTATAGAGACCACCTACCTCTATACAAGAGTTACTAGCCAAGACAAGATCCTCTCATCATTGACCAAGCTTGTCAATTCCATATAAAAAGTATATCTGACCACCTGAGATCATATCTCATTATATAATTCCCAAATAATATAATATAAAAATTTATAATTAATTATCTAATTTTATCCAATGACGCATAATCTACAAAAAAATAATCAAGAATTTACACATCACTAATACTATATAAAACCTCATACATTCATCCTCCCTATATATCTTATACCAATTCCATGAAAAATACTCATCATTAACACATGATTCCACCATTCTATAGTGGAATATATGCCAAAAATATCTCCAAAATTACACTTAAATTGATGGATATGAAGGGTAATAAAAAAGGGTATGAAGAGAATACCATACCTTAAAACCTCTAAATAATTACAAGAAATAACTTTTATTCAAGGGATATTTGAATGGGGGAAGAGAGGTGGAGGATCTAGTTTAATGACTCTTCTGATGTGACTCCCTTTCCCTAAAATTAAAAGGGGGTATGAATGAAAAATTACTAGTCCACACCGGATAAGAAAACTAGCCTAGGCGTCATTCGCGGTGTGACCTTGGGGATCGCAGCATGCCACCTCTTTACAAAGGTAGGTCACTATGTGACTAACTCGGAAGATCACCTAGCACTTGTCCCACCTCTATCATGGTGTGGACCCTCTAGGTCATGGTATGATTTTCCCAAGGTAGGGGTCTATCCCTCGGCCAAACACTCATCATGGAATAAACCATATCGGTTGTGGATTGATGCATGTTACCCAGTAGAGGCTAGTGAATCCATGTACTAGGATATCCACTCATGAAATAAAACCCAATGATACATATTTCAATTCCCCTCACTATAATATGTTACAACATGATAGAAGGGTCACGAAACAATAAAATATCTATGGAAAAAATAGTAAAGAAGCGGGATCACCCTATCCCTACTCCACCACTCACCCAAGAACTCAAAAAACCTCCCGATACTTTATCTTGATCCAAATACATCTCCTTGGTATTTTCTAATTGTTATAGTCGTGATTCAAATCCCAATTTTCCATGTATATATTTCTATAGGTAAAAAAATTCAAATGTCCTATGAATTTCACAATTCGTAATGATTTGAGTTGTTACAAACCCTTCCCAAGCACATCTATTTATTAGTTAGAAAAAATGAGTTATGAAAATAAATTTATTATGATTCCAATTTTTTTTCTACTCAAAGTTTCATATCCAGGGTCCCTAGAATAATTCTATCTACAATTGTAATGTATGAGAAATTCTAGTAATAAATAAGAATATTTTTTTACAAAGTA
The DNA here is from genome assembly GCA_963277665.1 of Viscum album. Taxonomy (NCBI): domain Eukaryota; kingdom Viridiplantae; phylum Streptophyta; class Magnoliopsida; order Santalales; family Viscaceae; genus Viscum; species Viscum album. Next base: position 1,359,593,367 of record OY728159.1, read on the forward strand.
TATAATAAAAATAAAAGGTACAAATTTATTTAGACTGTTATAATTAATAATGGAAAATTGAAAAAAAAAATATTTCAAGAGCAATTTAAATGTTACCTGGATCATATTCTCATATAAATATCACTATTATAATAAAAATAGTACAAAATAATAATAATATAAGACACAAAATTAACATATTAAAATAACTCAAAATAAAAATTATTATTTAAGTAATTGGTTCAAATGAAATTATAGGAAGTAAATATGGCCATTACATAACCTTTTCCATTATTTACATTAAGAATTATGGACATTGGGCATTATGACTATTGGTAATGTAGCTAATATAATGTGACCATTTGAATTAGTTTATATTAAGGTTATTAACTAGAAAAAATTGGTGAATAAGGGATAAAACATGGGTTTAACCAGTAATAACATCCCTTATAATGTTAATTTATCATACATTTGGAATAAGGTAACATATTTTGAGTTCTCCCTTAACCAAGACCAAACAAAAATTCAACAAATGGGGTTCAAGAATAAGTATATGTAGTATAATTTCAAGTTAATATAAATCACTACTAGAATAATATAGGCCCAAACACCCCATTAAAGTAATACCATTACACATATTAACCTTATGGATTATTTTGGTGTGATAATGGGTTATGTATATATGGTTTAAGTAGTATTAAATTGTAAATTAATTTAGAAATGAAATGATATTTCCTATGATATCACATTTTTATCAAATATTTAACTCTTATATGAAAGTAAAAATGAACATAATTAGAGTATGAATTTGGTAAAATGGATTGAATATTTGGAATCAGGTTTTTAATTTTTTAAGGGGTTAAATTCGGTATTTTTTTGACTAAAATAGTAAAAAAAAATGAAATATCGAGAAATAAGGTAAATATGACATCATATATGTGTCATCATGACTTAAGTGGACTAAGGTAGTGATCTTGGACTAATATTTTTCACTAATAATTATATTTGATCACAAGAGAGGTAATGTGGCACTATGGGTGGTAGGATAGTATTTAATATAATGAAAATTTTAAATATCCATTACTTTATTACATGAAATTCTAGTTACCACAAATATAAACACGACCACCTATTCTCATTTCTCTGACACCAAATTAATTTTTCTATCTCCATATCTCTCTCATGAATTATCTTCAATTTCTCTCTCTTCAGTCTTAATGAGTCTTGTTGGTTCTAATAGTCGACTCTATGCTAAGATCAAGAGAGATAAGGGTTCCTAATCTTCCTTCCCTCTTTTCCAAATGTAATTATTTAGTTTTATTTCATATAAACTCCAACTCTATATCATTCAATTATTATAATTATTAGTTATTATCTTCCATTTTATATGTTATCTATAATTAATCATGAAATCCTTCTCATATTACCCTTTTTATAAGCTATTACCATGCCGGAGCAAGGGTCTTTCCCCCTCTCTTTTCAATTCATGTTTAAATTTCCATTTTAGTATCTTTTTAAATTTCAAAATTCCTATTATGATATTATTTTAATATAAATTTATGTCATATACTTATTATATCATATATATTTGTGACCCCATTTCACAGTATACTCCTTTAATAAGTCACTGTAATGCCAAAATTCTATCAAGAGGTATAACGCTCTATATTTCCCCATGATAAAAATCTCTATAAATACCATATATTTGTGATATTATGGATTTATAATTAATTATAGGTGATATTTTTATATGGAATGATTAAATTTCTATAGATGTAAATTTTTTTATCAGGTTCCAAGTGGATTAAACACAATTTTGGAACCATCTCACCTTCTTCTTCATTGCATGATAACTTGGAGGTCTTTGCTCAAAGAAATTAAACATCCCTAATGTGTATTAAAAATGTTTGATTACTTAATCATTATTTATAGGGGATTTATCTATAATTTATTTGGTATCCTACTATTAAAAATACATGCATTAAGTTTACTAAACACATTTATTATCTAAATCATTCTATGTACCTGATAACTGTAATTACACAATCTTTACCTATTCAATTTACTTATTTGAAAAATGTGAATCCCTTATTATCCCTAATACGTTTCAAATTAATTTACCTACAAATACTTATTAACTTATTGACTAAGTAAAGATATTTACATTTCCTCATAATCTTTTATTTTATATGTGAAAATATTTTAAGATAAGATCATTGATAAATAATGCAAGTATTTTAAAGTCAATTATTCATGAACATTATGACACATATTTCCTTTTCACTTTTATTATATGATGGAATGGATTGGAATTTTATTTTATAGGTGGGTTCCATAATTATATATCCCTTTAGCATATCGATAAGTCTCATGAGGCAACTAAGACATGGTAATAAGAATATCCTTACCCTTTATGTATGATATCTCAGTAGAAGGCCATGATAATATGTCTATTATATTCCCCATTATTCATTCCCATAATTTTCATCATTATGAGATCATTTAATTTTATCCATGTGATTATTTATCTCTTTTATTTCTCTTATATTATGTTATGAATATGTATTCATTGACATGATATCAGTTGTTTATCTCTTCCTGTTATATTTATTATTCCATTAATATGGTAAGTTATCTTCCACTATATGCTATCCCTTACTAAGCGGTTGACATCTCTCTTCACTTTTGTTTCTCACTTCCCTAGTTAATGAAGTGGAATACTATATATGATCAAACTTATGGATATAAATTAAGAATAATTATTTATACTCAAATGATGTAACATGTCATGTTATAATTTATTATTTATGTATCTATTATCTTAGGAACTATTGAACCTTGATCTTTAGAGTATAATCTCATGTAATATGATTATAATGTAATAAATAACCCACCAGCTCTGGGTGAGTAGGGTTGGGGAAATTAAAATTGGTATCATAGTACGTTTTAGTAAAATCATGAGGAACTATATTTAAAAGAACATAGACAGAGAACATTGATTTCACTACTAGAAAATTATATAGATTATTCTAGAATTTTTTTGATCTGTATCCTATATATACGACCATACTTAAGGAAATAAAATACATAAGTAATATATTATACATTATTAGTTTATAATATTACTAATTAAAATATTCTATTTATTAGATAATGGTTCCTACTAGAATGAATGTTAAATAATCCAATAATCAAAGAGAAAATGTAGTTTGACTATATAAAAAAGATAATGAAGTTAATGTTGGTCTAGAACAAATTATTACTATTCTTAGGAAATAAACTCAGGTTATGAAAAATAATATTTTTTAAATGGAGAAAAAATTTCCCCTAAAAAATTACCAACCTTTATAGATCATTTTATGATAAAAAAACTCCATCATTTAGTGAATATATTAATCTAATGGATACATAGTATTGGATAAATTATCTAGAGAAAATATTTATAGAATTGGGGGTATACTGAGAAGGGAAAAGATTTCATGGATATGAATCTTTTATGGGGATATTTTTACCAACAGTAGTCCATAATAAAAACACTAAGAAGTTATAGAAGATATAAAGTACGAGGTGGAATGAATTTAAAGTGATTTTTTATAAAAAAATATTTTCGTTGAGAGAAATGTGATGAGATAAAAAGAAAAATCTTAAATTTCAGACAATAGATAAGTTTGAGGATAATTTCACAAGGTTATAAAGGTATATTATAGATTACCTATTCATACCAAAATACAATATTTATTAATTGTTTAATGGTTTAAATCCACATATATTAAGATCATTAGTCTCTTATTTTTTTCAATATATGAAGAGAGAATGATGATTTCTATAAAAAATAAGAAAGAGTTTTATAAATCATTCATTTACAATGGGATAATTAATAAGAAGAATATGGTTTATTTCTATGAGGAAATAACTATAATAAATAAAAATAAAGAAAGAGTGTATTAACCTATTTGTGATAAATGCAGGAAGAAACATCCAGGGGATTGATTAAGGGGATCAGGTGTATATTTAAAATTTAGAGAGAAAGTTCATAAAGCTCATGATTATAAAGTAAAGAGAGAGAAAGTTAATGTGAAATTATTTAACTTAAAGGATATGGGACATTAAACTAATAAATTCCCCATGTTACAATGAAATATACCCAATAAGAGTTCTAGAGATTAGGGATGATATTTTTCAATAACAACAACTAAAGTTGAATCTCCAAATAATGTGATAGTAGGTACTTTGATCATATACTCAAAGTTAGATAATAAATTGTTCGATTTTGGATATACAAACTCTTTTATATCATGAATGTTAGAAAATAATATTCAATCATCCCATGATGCCTTATGGAATGATTTATCAGTTATAAAACCGAGTGGTACTTTGATTTCAAAAAATATATACAGTTCACATTAGAATGAATGGGTGTTATATAGTTGTAAATATAATAATCAAACCTATTATAGATTTTTATGTAATAATGGAGATGTATTGGCTATAAAATTATAAATACATAATTTATTATACAGAATAATATGTTAGAAATGGTTTGGAATGTATGGAATTACATACTTTTAGAGGGGAGATTTTATTACTTGAATCTTCTCAGGATCCAAACCTAGTAGCTAAGTCTAATAAAATACCTTGGGAAGAAATGAATAAAATTAAATATGTGAATGTTAATAAGGTTTTTAGTATATAATATGTACACATTGATCAAGAATATATTGATATATTTTCTGATGAATTACCTTAATTTCCTCTTTGTAACACCTCAGGATTTTAGAATGTATTTTCCTTTAAATAATACTATGTTTAATAGATTATATTACATGAAACACAAAAATAAAATGATTTGTGAAAAATTATATGAAAGTTATTAGAAAATTATTATAATAATAAAACTTATAGTAAATATAAATATAGTAATCAATTAAAAATGATTACATTTAGAGGATAAATAATTAATAGGTTTTAATGTTAAAAGGGTTGTTTTTTAAAGTACAATTATAAAAGTATTATGTAATTTTCATAATAAATTAATAAATTTTAAAATATGATTATGATAATACATAATATTTAAAATTAAAATTTCATATATTAAAATTAATTTAATTATTAATTTATATGAAATAGTATTTAGAATACTTAAATTTTAAAAGGTCTTTTTTCTATAAAACAATTTTTATTTATATATTGTATTTTCATTTAAAAGATAAATTTATAAATTTAGGAATTATAGTTTTAAAAAATTAAATTAATTTTTTAATTCATAATTTCAATATTATCTTAGGATGAATTTTTTGGATTTTTGTGAAAAGGTTGATTTTTGGGTAAAGAGTGAAAAATAATGATTTTGAAAATACATTCACTTTTATGATATTATCATGATATAATAATTACTTGAATGTTTATGAAACATTTTTTTATAATTTTTTTATAAGAATGATAAAGAATTTATAAATCTTATGTTTAATTTAGAAACCTATGTTTGACATTTTGATTTTTTTTTTATTTTTATAAAAAATTATTTTGACCCTTTTTTTAAATTAAGTATTTAAATAGTTAAATTAACTTTTTTTATTATTTTTAATTAACATAACTACACTCTTTTTAATCATAATAAAATAAATTTTGTGGGAATCAATACTATACATGATTTTGGTGTAAATTCATTTTTATGCTTAAAAATGAATTTATCAAAAAAATATTATTCATTGTGTTATACACACTTGTTTTAAAATTTGTTTTCAAATAAAATGGATTTAATATTTTTTATCATAATGTTGAAATTTTTTAATTATTTTAATTTCCTTTTTTTCCATAAAAATAAGTTACGATGGTAAAAAGTGAGTCACCTTAGTAGAGAGTTAAATGAGGCCAAATTGTTAAAATTGTGTGATAAGGTCTGAAAAGATTATCAATAATATTATTATATGAGTGTAATTGGAAAAAAATTATTTGAGGCTATAAATAGTTCTATTTGTACCAATATTCTTCGAATGATACCTTAATATTATTTTAAAACTTTGAATATTTACAAGAGTGCCCCCCCCCTCACCTATAAAAGGAGGTCCTCACCCCTTGCTTCTACACAAAATTTTTGGACCTTATATTGAAAAATATCATCCTAAATACCTTTTAAACTCTCTTCTCTATGTCCTTTAGGTTTTTTATTATGAAAATACCAAACTAAGAAGGCATACGGTGTCAACAAAAGGAGGATATCTAAGGAAGAGGTAAAGGTATCCACCGAGTTCCTTCATGTTTCTTTCTTCTTAAACCTCATAAAAACCTATTATAACCATATTAATATAGTGGATTAAGTATAATTCATATATTTAAATTTTATTATGTTATTTTAATATCTATTTTCTATCTCTATTCCATCCCATGAAAAATGAAAATGTCGCTCATGCATATGTTTGGACTACCGCCTCCATGAATGATGAATTTCATTTTTCATCACTTCCACACATGGAAGGTTGTAAATATGAATTTAAAGAATAGATATTATATTTATAATATAATTATTATTCTATAAAGATAAACCATTATCTAACTTCATTTATTTCCTTCCATTGAAAATGAAAAAACAGCTTATGCATATGTGTGAATTACTGCCTCCATGAAACGACACATTTTGTTTTTCATTACCACCTTACATGGATGGTTTTAGGAATGCATTGAATAAATAAATATGAAATTTATTAAAATATTAATTTCCTATAATTTTTTTGGAAATTATATTAATATTTTTAATAATTAATGATCATCATAAAATTTAATCACATAAAAGGAGTATACCAATACACTTTGTAAGTAATAACCTCTCACCTTAATTTTTAATTTTTTTTATTCATATAAATATTATTGAATATAATTTATCACTTTTATAAAATGTTTTTTAAATAATTAATATCCTATAAAAGTGATAATATCACTATATAATAATATATTCATATTCATTCAGTAATTATAACACATTCATGCATGTGTTAGTTTTACCACCTACATGAACAATGTTATAATGTTTATATCATGAATGATTAGAGAAACTTGAATACTATTAATATCATGTAAAGAAATTATTTTTATATGTTTTCATAATTATTTAATAATGAAAAATCCATTATAAAACTTGAATTAAAAGTAAACAATGATGGTCATTTAAAATCGTAAGAAAACAACCATATCAATGATGATTCATGGAAAATTAAAAATTTCATAGGCTATAATTTTTTATTGAATAATATAAATCCTATAACTATACATATTAATATTTTATATAAATATTGGTAAAATTATTTTTACCATTATAAAGATACCGAATTGTTTTTGAATATTATGAGCCAAACAATCCCAAAATGACCGATATGAACTTTACTAATTTAGAACCTAAGTGAAACAAGATAATAAATAGAATTTTAGGAATGATAATAAGGGAATAAATATTAAAAATTTTATGAATAAATTAAACAACTAATATAAATTTATTATTTAGGATTTTATAATTTGTATGAAGTGAGTAGAGACTCGAGGTAATATATTATTTTATTAAAACCATGTTTTAAAGTATTTCTTTAAAATCATTCGATTCAATATTCAAGTTCCTTTAAATGTTATTATTTATAATAAAAATGAATGATTAAGACTATTTTAAAATATCTTTGATATTCTTTACAATGTTTTCAAAATTATCTTTTTAATGTTTTCAATATGGGTCACTTTTGACTTTCTTTACAAAAGTGTGAATTGAATGTTTTTGATTTTTTATCAGTTGATTTATTTTTCCTGAAACTATGAAACTTCATAATTATTTATATCCATTTAAAATTTTAAATGGTTTTTAATAAAATATCTCATTTAAATTACTCTAATATTTTTTTTAATATTTTTTTAAAATTTTTCAAAATAAAAATTTATTTTTCCTTATTTTTTTTGTGAAAATTAAATGTTCTTTTACTTATGGGTTCAAAAGTATATTTTCATGAATTTTATGATGAAATGTATTATCTATGTGTTCATTAATGTTATCATTCTTATAAATTTTTCATGATTATTGGTGGGTCTGATACAACCCTATAATGTATTGGGTAATGATATGTTCTCTAGAAGAGATATGATGAAATTGACTGGGTTGGTTATTCTATTGAAAGGGTTATATTAAGAGTTATTATAAGTATAATTTACCAAGATTACTATATGGGTTTTATATAATTTATATGGTTTTTTATGGAAACATTTTTTTCATGAGGTAAGTAAATGATCTTATGATTAAGGAAATGGTGATGATCTTTTAAAGGTGAAAGGTTGTTTTTCATGGAAAATATTTCATGAGTTCTCATGTATTCTAAGAAACTTTAAGCTTATGATTTATAATTTATAATTTATTATGATATTTTTTATTAAAATAATTGGGGAAAAAAGTTAATTTCATATTTTAGTAAATTATTATTTGGTTACAAATTTTATTTTGAAAAGGGAAAAATTTTCTTATGGGTTTTCATAATTTTCAAAAGGACTAATAGGTTTATTTTATTTTTATATCTCTTACTTAGATTTTTGGCTCTAATACCAAATTTTTTAATTTTTTTCATAAGGTATAAGGATTATTAGAAAATTTATAAAGATCAATCACTTAGTTATTGTGACTCATTTTGAATAACACAAAATCTTTATGAGTGAAACCAGATTTTAAACATAAGAACCAATTTTTGTAAAAAAACTGTACAATGTAAAGGATTTTACTCTTTGTTATGTATTTTTTTTCATAATTATATGAAAATATAAACTTAAAAGATCTTGGGAATGTATTAAATTTCAATCCTTGCAATCAAAACTCATAATTTTGGATTAGATATGTATTGGTTGTTATAGTTGGAATAAAAGCTATTATATAAAGAATACATTTTTATCACCAAATATGGGAGTGTGGGTTTGGGGACTTATACCCCAAGTAGATAAATTTAATTCTCTATTGATATTATCACTAATTAAAAACCATATCTAAGAAACTATATCAAATGGATTCAGTTGAGTTAATTATGTTAAATAAAAAATTTGAAGACTTATGTAATAATGGTTTGATTTATCCAAGTGTTTCACAATGGGGAGAAGATATTTTGTTTCTGAAGAAGAAGGATGTTTCAATGATGTTATCAATTTATTATATAGAAATAAATGGAATTAATATAAATAAAAAGTATCTATTTTCACGTATTGATGACCTCTTTGATCAGTTCCAAGGGGCTCAATACTTCTCAAAGATTGACTTTGTTTTGATTTTCATAAATTAAAATTTCAATTGGAGGATATCTAAAATAAATCCTTTCATATAATATATAGTAAATATGAGTTAAAAATAATTCCTTTTGGGTTAAAAAATATTTCTTTTTTATTTATGGATTTCTTGAATAAAGTATTTAAGGATTATATTGTTAAGTTTTTTTGTTGATTTTTTTTGATGATATTATTTTAAACTTCTAGAGTTAAGAGGAGCATGAAAATTATTTTAAAATCATTATTTAGGTTCTAAGAATAAATTAGTTATGTGGGAAATTAAATAAATTTAAATTTTGGATTCATAAAGTTGTTTTACTTGGCCATATTTTTTCCATTTATGGTACACAAGTAAACCCTTATAAAAAAATGTGGTTAAGGAATGTCCAAGACCCAATAACATGACCAAAATATGTAGTTTCCATTTCTTATAAGATATTATGAGTATTTTTCTGAAAAATTTGCTCGATTAACTAATTTTTTAACCAATATAACATGTTAAGAGGTAAAATTCATATTTAAAATTGAATATTAAGATAAATTTTAGGAATTAAAGTGGATATTTTTAAATTCACCTATATCGACTCTTCTTTCTGGTAAAGAAGGGTTTGTTATTTATATGGATCTATCAAGGAAAGTTATTGGACATGTTCAAATGAAAAATGATAGGGTAATGGATTATAAATAATTACAGTTGAATCCCCCTGAGATTAATTATCCAACCCATGATTTAGAGCTGGAAACATGGATGATTTCACTAATGGTATAAAGGAATTATATCTATAGAGAGAAATGTGATATATACACTAATCATGAGAGTTTCAAATATATCTTTACTTATAAAGATATTAATTTGTGGAAAATTAGATGGTTGGAAACACTCTAGGATTATGATTGTGTTATAAATTACCATCGATAGAAAGAAAAAGGTAATAGATGCATTCAGTAGAAAATATCATGGTATCTTATCCATGATTATGATAGATAATGATCTAATTTTCAAGGATTTTGTAATAATGTACTTGGGTATCATAATAAAAGGGTTAACATCATTATTATTCCATATAATCACATAAATTTATTTTTTTAGAGTATTAAGAAATTTCAACATGATGATAAGGACCTGTAAAAGAATATAGAAGATGCGAGGAATGGAAAATTACTAAAGTTTAAAATTGTTGATAATGGTTTTATAAGGTTTGTAAGAGGTTATGTCTTGCATAAATACAAGTGATGGAGAGAGAATTATTAGATTTATCCCATAACTAAAAATTATATATATCTCTGACCAAAACGATGTTATATAGAGATATCCAGATGCATTTTATTGTGGGAAAATTTGAAGCGAGATATTGCAGATTATGCTTAAAGATGGTTAGTATGTAAAAAGTTAAGGTTCAAAGATAACTTCCCAAAGAAGTTATAAAACATTTAAATATTTTAAAGTGTAAATGGGATAATATTACTATGTATTTCATTAATGGGTAACATAATACATATAAGGGGCATAATTTAATATGGGTAATTGTAGATCATCTGATAAAGTTAACCCATTTCCTTGTAATTTAGGAATATTTCCCTCTTGATCATCTTTCTTGGTTGTATATAAATGAAGTTTTGAGATTTCATGGTATAAACATATCAATAGCATCTAATAATAACCCATGTTTCACATCAAAATTTTATAGGAGTCCTTTGAAGGCATTAAATATAGAGTTTAATCTTAGAAAAACCTATCACCCTAAATGAATGGATAGTATGAAAGGACTATTAAAACATTGGAATACATGATATTATTATTTTCTCTTGACTTGTAAGGATGTTGGGACTATTATTTACATATAATATATTTTTTATATTATAAAGTTAAAGAAATGAGATTATTAGATCCATAACTTGTGGAAGAAACATCATATAAGGTAAGATCCATCCAAAATCATATCAAAACATCTCAAAGTAGAGAGAAAATTTATCCATACAAATATGTAAAATAACCTGAATTATAAGTCTCAGACCATGTATTCCTAAATATATCTATTTATAAAGGGGTATTGATATTTAGAAATAAAGAGAAGTTGAGTCAGAGGTACATTGATTTGTTTGGAATATTTTAGTGGACAAGTTACATGGAATATTATTTATTCATTCCACCAAACCTTTATAGAGTGAAAAAATTCTTACATATATAACTATTAAGGACGTATATTCTAGACCCCTCAAATGTTCTTAATGTTGATCAAGTTCAATTTGATCTTGAATAATCATATAATAAATATAAAATTCATATTTTGATATGTGAGAGAATGTGCTATGAAATCAGACAAATTGACCAGTGATGGTTTTTTTAGAGTAATCACCAACCAAAATAAGTGATATAAGAACTTGATGATGAAATGATAAATAATTATCTATATTTATTCATGGATTGGTTTAAAAATTTTAGGAAAAAATTATTATAAGCGAGGGGGGGGATATAATACATGGGAAATTATAGTAAATAATAATCATATTTTTATTAAAAAAGACATACTACATATAAAAACTAAAATTTCATTAAGAACACTATAATTAATAATGTAAAATAGAAATAAATAAATAATTTAAGTATAATATATATGTCTTCTGGATCATATTCTCTAATAAAAATCACAACTATAATAAGAATAATACATATGAATAATAATACAAGCCTCGAAATACACATAATTAAATAAATAAAAATGATAAGTATTATTTAAAAGATAGGTTTGACTGAATTTATAGGAAGTAAATATGGCCATTACATTACCATTGGACATTATGACTATTGAGAATTATAACCTTGGTAATATAGTCTTTATAAAGTGACCATTAGAATTAGTGTATATTAAGATAAATAATGAGATAATACTAAATCATAAGGGAGAAACCATGGCCTCAACTATTAGGGAAATTCATTATGAAGTTCACTTATCATATATTAGTAAAGAGGTATTATCTTTGGGATTTACCTTGACCAATCCCAAGTAGTACTTCAACAACCGTGGTTCGAGTGGAATTTTCTATAGGATAAGTTCAAGTTAATGGTAATAACAAATAGATAAATGATATAAAACCACCCCATTAAAGTACTACCATAATAAAACTTACCCTTATCGATTATTCTGGTGTGATAAGGGTGTAGGTATATAGGGGTTAATTATTATTAAAGTGTAAATTATTTTAGAAATAAAATAATGTTTACTTTGATATATATTTTTTATAAAATATAGAATCCTTATATAAAAGTTAAAATGTACATTATTATAGTATTAATTTGATAAAATTGATTGAATATTTGTAATCGTGGTATAAAAAATTCACTAAGGGGTGAAATTTAGTATTTTTTGTTACAAATAATAAAACATGGTAAAAATGGTGAAATATGGTAATATGAAAAAATATATGTGTAAGAATATCTCAAATTATCTGAGGTAGTACTATTTGATTAATTTTGTAACAAAAAATTATAGTATATCACTAAGGGGGATAATGGGAAAATATGGTGGGTAGTATATGACTTAAGATAACTAGAAACATAAAATATTCATTACTTTATTCCATGAGATTCCACTGAACACACATATAAATATTAAACACCTATTATAATTTATCCCACCCCAAATTCTTATTTATATCTCTATATCTTTATAAAAGATTATTCTTTATATCTCTCTCTTAAATTTTTTATATTTTAGTTGGTTTAAAGGTCGACTCTTGGATAAAAAGATCAAGAGAGGTATGGGTTCCTAATCCTCCTTCCTTATTTTTTAAAATGTAATTATTTTTTTTAATTTATTTAAATATATTACTTTATATACTTCCATGGATACAATTATAAGTTATTATCTTACATTTTATCTTTTATCTATGATTTATCATCCAATACATCTCATATTACCCTTTTCCCAAGCAATTGTTATACCAAAGTAAGGGTCCCTTTTCTTTCTCTTTTCAATTCCAATTTACATTTCAATTATAGTATCTTTTTTTATTTATTATTTATTATTCCAATAATGTTATAATATAAATTTAAGTATTATAATTATGTTATCCTATACATTTTAGTCCCCAATCTACACAATAATCCTTTCATAATTTGTTATAATTTAGAAATTATCCCTAGAGGTATAAAAATCGATATTATCTCATGATCAAAATCCCTATATATTCTATTTACTTGTGATATTATGTATGTATAATTTATAATAAGTAGGATTTATATAAGTAAGGATGGTAGTGATGAATTTGGGGGATACTCTCTCTCAGTTCCCAAATTAATTAAACCCATTTTTAGCTTTAGTACACCTTTTCAATAAATGCATTCCGATCTCTAAGTCTTTCCTCAATGAAATTGTATATACCTAATGTTTATTAAAAATGTCTAGTTACTTAATACTTATTTATAGGTGATTTCTCCACAAATACTTTGGCATACTAACCTTGAGAATACATTTATTTAATGGGCTAAACAAGTTTATTATCTTAATCAATGTAAGTGCTTGATAACTATAATTCCATATTCTTTACCTGGTAAGGGTGTTTATTTAAACATTATGAATCCCTAATTATCATTAATACATTTCAAGTGAATTAACCTAAACATCCTTATTAGTCAATTAACTGAGTAAATCTATAGAAATTCTATTTAATAATTTATTCTAGAAGAGAAAATCTTATAAGAAAATATTCATTGATAAAATTTTCTAAGTATTTATAAGTTATTTATTATTGAATATTAATCAATGTATTTCATATAAACTTTTTTTATATGATTAAATGAATTTTAATTTTATGTGATGAGTGGGGATTAAAATTATATAGATCCTAATTAAATTATTAAGTCTCATTAGACAACTATGTTAGGGTAATGAGAGCATCCTTAATATTTATATATGATATCATAACACAAGGCCTCATGGTATGTTTATGATGTTTGAAATTATGCATTCTCTTAATTTCAATCCTTATGAGATCATTTAATCCAATCCATGTGATTAAATATATATTTTTCATCTATGGATTATTTTATTCTTATTTATTAATTTTTATGATATCATTTTTTTTCTATTCCTGTTATATTACTTATTCTAATTTTTTGTTATGTTAGCATTTTTTGTACGCTATCCCAAACTAAGAATCTGAGATCCCCCTTAATTTTTTCCTCCCATTTATCTAGATAATGAAGTGAAATACTATGTATGATTATCTTTATGGATAAAATTAAAGAATAATGTTTTTTACTTAAATGATAAACTATTTTATGTTGTAATGTAATGTTTATGTATCTACTGTTTTAAGGAATACTGAACCTTGATATTGGGAATGTAATATCATGTAATCTAAATAAACCACAATATATAATAAACTAGGGTTGGGGGAGTTATAAAAAGGCTATGGGAAATACTTATGAGTAATAATAGGTCTTAAAATTATATTTTTATTCATTTTAAAAAATCCATTTTGAGGGTTGAATGGTAACCCGAACATACTTGAATTTAAACTTTAATAAGAAAACCAACAATATTCCATTAAAAAATTAATTTATTAGAGCCGTGAATCTAGTGAAGACTCCAAAAAATAGGACTAATCTACTAGGGTTACTTGTGAAAGATATCTTTAATTATAAAGACCATATTATCCCATGTCTTGATGCAATCCTACATATTAATATTCACTTCATTAAAACCCTAAAAAAATGTAATTATAAGATTCAATCCATTACATTTATTCTTGGTTAGAAAAACTTCAATGAGCCTATACATTATATTTTTATAATCCTCATGTGTGATAGATATAACAATAAATTCATTTTCCATTAGTACCTCCTTGTAATGTCTGAGGTTCTTCATAGAAACATCTCGATTTGATAGGACTAGGATAGGTGATGATACCTATTTTTCTTCTTATGATTTTTATTTTCCCATTAGAACTCAATTTCTATTTGATCCCCCATATTTTCTAATTAATTGAGATGGATTGTTTGAACTTGGGGATTTAATTCTTATAGCTTAGGTATTTCAATATCATTCACTTCTCTATACTAGGGTAACATCAGATCTGACCATACCTATACCCCAGTATAATTAGAAACAAATCTTATGACCTTATTGTTAGATCTGGTGGCCATTGATTTCAATAGGTTTGAATAATCCGTACACTAACTAGTTCTTTTTCTTTTGATGACTATAAAATTCTTGGAATCATAATTTCTATTTTCTCATTCTTCAAACCAGATCCAATAGGAACATCAATGCATTGTTCCTACTCATAGTATAATGAAGACTAAGATTCATCTTTTATATCACTAGTAATTGGTTCTATGTATCCTACTTCATTGTTTAGATCTAAATTTTTCATGATAACAACCTTCTTTCTTCTCCACTTTTATATGAATATTTTTTAAACTTCAGGATTGATTTTTCCCACTGAGATTTCATTCAAAATTTTTAAATGGTTTTGTGACTGGATTGAGGTAGGGGAACTTATACTCAAATCTAAAGAAGGATGCTGATGGAACATGAATTAATGAACCTATTTCATTAGGACACAAGGATATATGAGGACCTAACCAAGGACCAGGATATGTCAGTTCATGACTCAATGCTTCTACATAGGTCACCATTATAGGTGATGTGATCCTACTTGTGTTAACAACATAAAAATTAATATTTTGATTTGACTAAGAGGGAATAAAATTATATTGTATCCATCATGAATCATACAATTTTCATTATTCATACTAACACTAACACCAATCTTGTCAATACATTCAACCTAACTAGTAATGACCCCATTACTATGATCCTAAATAGTTTCTATGGGTGGAACATGCCTACTCTTGCAATGTGTTTGAGATAAATTCCCTTTCTAAAAAAGAAAACTAAAATATTTTAAACAAAATTCATATAATACATTAATTTTATGCCTATACTGGACCGCAATTTCAATCAAAACAACATCCATAGGGGGTTTGAAATTTAATCCTCTATACTAATCTGTGGTGTAATTGGGTGAATCAAGGTTTGAGTTCTCTAGTTTGAACAAATATAATGACCGAACAATGTTTTCGATCATCTTGAGTGTAGATAGTTTTTGAAATGGGAGGGAAAGTCTAGGATGATTGATCCAAATCACCACTGAGGGATATTCACATTTCATATGAAAATATAATGACTATCTAAGTAAATAAAAATGAACCAAATTGAAGAATCAAGGGGATTTGGACCCTGTGTAGATCATGTATTCTTCATCTTCAAACTAGATAAGAATGTTTTGAGAGTCATTAAATACCAATACAAAATGATTTTGGTCACCCCAAGATTTATTAAAAAATATGTTAAAGGAATAAATGGGGGGGGGATGCTAGTGTCTGAAGTGTGCAATTAGAGAGAAGTGAAGAAGGGAAGAATCTTTTGAGAACTCAAATCTAGTAATTGGAAGTGTTGGATTTCCCTCAAGGATGCTGTAGAATTTAGGGATAAACAATATTTAAGGGAATTTAGAAAGTTAAATGGGGTCTATGAATGAGATGAATTGAGTTGGGTCCTAGAATTAATTGGAGCCGATCTCCCCCCTCTGGTGAAGGGGGGATATGAACCCTTTCTTGGAAGATGTGGATATATTATCCTCACTATAATTATTTATAACATTACAAAGAATAGTAAATAAGGATCCTGTGAATATCATCTCAATTAGTCCCATTAATTAATCAAGTAAATAATATGGATAAAATTAAACATCATCTTTAGATAGATATAGTATCCTTCAACCTCATGATGATTCAATCTAGTGAATGGTCATGCTTCTAATTCTGCTTCACAATAGTGAATTAAACATGTTTTAGTGATGTTTTTGTGAATTTTCCTTTTTTTACAAGTGATACTACTATTATTGGATATATGATGCTTCAGTGTTGAAGGTCTTGTAAGGATTTGTATTGGGAATAACTCTCAATATAGCTTGTTTCTGGACTCCTTAAAAATCCTAAGATTCAAAGGTCTAGTTAAAGTTAAATAATCCCTTGATAATTGGTTTCTTTGTTTTAAAAATAAGGAAAATTAATTGGTTTATATTTCATCAGATGAATTGAGTTATCCTTTTCAAGGTATCAATATTAAGGAGTTTACTCATAGCCTAGTGGAAGATGATCCTAGTCCCTTGGTAGGTGAGGTTCCCAATCCAAATATAAATTATTTTTTATGGATATTGTTAAAGTTGGGTAAGGAGGGGAACAATATGTGCCTAGTGATTTAGAGAAATAAAAGGGGAACATTCCTATCAGGAAATGTTACACATAACCATTATTAGAAATAAATTTTGGGATGAATTCAAATATTTCTATTTCTTAATGAAATTTCTAGATAAAGAAGGTTTCAAATGAGAAAGAAGGCATGTGGATGGGTTCCTGACTCTATAAATCATTCATAGGTGTTGATTTTTTGATTTTGGTTATTTTCATTGGAGTTTTTAGCCTAAAACATACATTAAACAATGTTTTTCAATTTCATATCATCATTTTAGATATTAATGTTATTGATGACTAAGTCTTATTTTTGCAGTTTTATTTTGAATATAGTCTTATTTGATAAAGGTATTTCTTGGATCTATTTTTTTGAAGTATTTTTATAATCATGGATGTTCAATTATTTACAACCAAATTATTTCCTACTATAAATAGGGTTTATTCTCATCATTTTCGTGCACTACAATCAATGGAGAGATGACATGAATCTATACAATGATCATGGTTTTGTTTCTACTTGTAGTTTGGATAATGGGGATAAAATTTGTTCTCCCACTATGGATCTTTTAATGAGTTTTTAATTTCTAGAAAATAAAGTTGAATCATTTATCAATTGGATGTGACTAAATAAATATGTTTGTTTTTGAGTTAGATCTATTCACTCTAATATTTAATTAAAATTGTTTAATATATTGTTAGGATTCCTACAGAACCCATAAAAGCGGTTCTTGTTGAAAATAAAAAAATATATTTGATGAAAATATTCTCATATATTATTTAATATCACTTTATTCTTATTATTTATTCATGATATATTATACATTCCATGGTTATGTATATCTTTTGAGATGATATATTTTACTAAGCATTTTATCTCATGCCTTTGTATTGTTTACCATTTCCATAGGTAATCATGATAGATAATATATATGACGAACTTAAAGGATTATATTAAGTAGTAATATTTTATATTTTGAGAATGTATTTATTAAATAATGTAATTTTTATGTGTTTAATTATAATACTAAGGATTCTAAACATTAAATCCCATGTGAACTCACATATAATTTTATTATAGTATAATAAATAACCATTGAATTTGGATGACCAAAATAGAGGGATTTACATTTAGTATTAGAGAGAGTTTAGAGAATACCTTAGGAACATTATTCCGAAGAACATTTATTTTACGATAAACCCATAATATTTTCTAGTAAACATTCAAAAATGGGTTTGATAGGAATATAGTATAAAATACATAGGTTGTTATTTTAATAATACATATTATACATATTATGCTTTATATATTATTATTTTATAGAATTACTAATAAAGTTATTCCATTCTTTTTATAATAGAATTTACTAGAATGAATAGCAATTATGAAAACAACCAAGGAAAATGTGAAATTTTTTTGAATGAGAAAAATAGTGAAGATAATGTCTACGTTGAGAAAATTATTATTATTTTAGGGAAGTAAACTCAAGTTACCAAAAATAACCTTGTTCATGTAAAGCAATGAGATTCTTCCAAATATGGATAAAATAATTTAGATTAATTATTGAGGAAAAAACCTTTATCATTTAGTGTGACTATAACATCCCATCCCTAATAATTGTCTTGATAAGGAAGAAGGAAGTTACTTGGCCTTAAGAAACACCCCCAAGGCGCCAAAGGCTTACAAAAAATGACAAGGGATTCATTTACAGATGGGGATGATTTTTTCCTTTGAAAATAAAACAACCAAACTAAACATCCCATAAAAAGACCACTAAATGATGCATGATAACAATGTAAAACAACTCAAAGTAAAACCAAAAATATAAAAAATAAACTAGAACAATGTACCATAATGGAAGACTATAATATCAAAGTACACCATGGAAGACAAAACCAACAAAACCAATAGAATCCAAAGAAAAACTACAAGATCCCAACATGATTCATGCTCCAACTCCACCAAAATATCCTAAGTATTATGAAGTAATCCAAAAGATTTTTGACACTTTACTTTTTCTTATGTCCTGATAAATAAAATCTATAAAATAACTAAAGTTCCAATAAGGGGTGAGTAATGAAACTTAGTAGGTTTTCCCCACATAAGTTCCCTACTCACGCCACTAGGATAGAACATGTTAGCATATTTATATAAAATTGTTTATATAAGAAAATTTATTTAAATAGTATATATCAAAATATAATCAAGTGCCATAGAAAAATAGTTTTCTCAAAACAATAACAAGTTCCAAGGAAAGAAACCAAACAATGTTCTCACACTATTTCATAAATTCCATTTGGCATAACCAATTTCAATACACAACCCACACATCCACAGGTTAATGATTCATTATGAAACTTCTACACTCATGAGAAGTTTCTCATAGATATACCAAGTCATCATAAGGTAATTAAATACCATGTTCCATTACACCTTTGGCACTGAGCACAAGGTCATATTTCAACCAGTCCTTGTAATGAAATATGAACTCACACCGTCAAGTATTCCCAACAACTGTTCCAATACAATCATACCTAAACTTTTTCAATGCCCAACCATTTCAATACCAAAACCATTTCATTAAACAAAATTTTTATTTAAAAACCTATTTTCCATAAATCTAACAAAGAAAAATTTTTAAAATAAATATTTTAAAATCTTTTATCAAAGCACTTTACAAAAAATTATACAATTTCACACAAATCCACAAACCATAACTAAGGAAGTTTTATAACATTCTTTTCACACCAATTTTTCAATAAATTTCAAACCAATTTTATAAATTTAAAATCAATACTTTATATTATGAATATAGGAGTCAATAGCGAAGCCACCTACCTTGGGTTTTATAGATAAAATGAATAATGACACTCAAACACCAACAAAATTGGGTAAAATCTCCAAAAACCTACCTTAGATTTCTACCCCTATCGTTAAAAAAGACAAATCATTACATATTTGACATCAAATACCTTATATATATCCAATTAATAAGTAGATATAAGAAATCTAGAGAGATGAAGAAGTATATCTAAGGAAAATCAAGAAAAAATACAAAGAATGATGAGTTACCATGAGAATTTGGCTTCAACACACCAAGAGAAGGCTAAGAATCACCTCCAGATCAATGGGAGAAGCCTCCTTAGACTTTGGGAAGATATAATATTAATATTGGGATTCATATGAGGAATAAAAGGTCCTTAGAGGTCAAAATATGCTTGATAAAAAATTTTAGGATCTAAATTTTAAACCGTGCACGATTAGTTGCATGGTTAGGAAAACTATTCACTAACTATGCACCAGCCACTACCTCAAGGATGAACCTCACATGGTTGGCACACACCATTTCCAAACTATGAACTAACCATGACGAATCACACTATCTAAAAAATAATGGTTTCTCCTAGGCAACCACATAGTTTGGACAAACCATACGCCACCCGTGTGCCTTCACCTTATCCCCTATCTCAAAGTTCATGGTTTCTTATAGGTGTTTCACAGTTTTATCAAATTGTGGACCGACCATGAACCCTTATAAAATCCCAAAAAACATTTAAAACTCCATCCAAACTCTCAAAAACTTCACCCAAACACTATATGTACTTAAAAATCATAAAATTAGGGTTACATACTTGAAATTAGGGGTACTAAATTCTCCCGCCCATTGGAATTTCTATCATTGGAAATTAGAAAACCATCACTGCCATGAAATATTTTTGTCCACTACTCTTTAGTTTCCTTGTCGCGTTCCTATGTCTCTTCCTATATTTGACCATGTTGCCAAAAAAACTTCTATAGACTGATGCTTTTTCCATGCAAGAATTTCTCTTACCTTTCAACAATCCACACCGACATGTGTACTAACGAAGCATCTAGATCTATGTTAATGTGATCCTATAAAATAAAATGGTTAGGATTAGGATGATAATTTTTCAAATGAGATACATAAAACACATTATGCATGGCATTGAATAGTGGGGGAAATTCCTACTAATATTCCACCTCACCAACACATTCAATTATCTAAAAAGGCCATATGTATCAGGGGGATAACTTGATATGATTTCCAAAACGATGATGTACAAGCCTCAGAGAGATCATTAAGAACACATGATCATTCACCTTGAATGAAAATAGTCATTGATGATGATCCAAATATGATTTCTGATGAATATGAGAAATCTACATCCATTTCCTAATCAACTGAATCTTCTCAATTGTTTCTTGGACAATTCTTGGCACAACATGTGAAGTATCACCTGTTTCCATCCAAAAAATTGGAGAATGACAAGGATGCCCATACATTTCTTTAAAATGATCCATATATATAGAGTCTTTATAACTATGGTTATATGAGGACTCCACTAATGGTACATGATCTTCCCATGAGCCACAAAAATACATTACACAAGCCCACAACATATCTTCTAATGTTTGTATCATCCTTTCAGATTTCACATCCATCTTATGATGATACATTGTACTCATTGTCAACTAAGACCCAAGGGTTTTCCATAATGATTTCTAGAAACGATATGTAAAACTAAAATCTTTGTCTAACACCATTGAAACTAGTATGATATGCCTATTTACCACTTCTCAGATATAGATTTTTCAAAAGTCCTCCACAGTATGTGATTAATGAAAAGGAATGAAATAAAATGACTTTTTGATCTGATCTACTATCACCCATATGAAATCATGTTTTCGAACTATTCTTGTGATAAATATTACAAAATCCATTTCTATCAGCTACCATTTCCACATCAGAATAGGTAACGACTACAAAATACCCTTCGGTCATTGATTCTACACCTTAACTTACTTACAAGTTAGGAATATTGAAAAAAAATCCAGCCACCTACCTCTTCATTTTGACCCACCAAAACTGTACTTTCAATGACTTATATATATTATGTATTCTAGGATGAATAGACCATATCAAAATATTGTAAGCATGATGAAGTTGTTCCTTACAATCCATAGGTACAACAATCTAATTTCTGAACAAAGAAAACTAAACTCCCATCTAGTATCTATCCCACAATGGTCTCCCCACCATTGAGTTTTGACCTCATAGCCACACATTCTATATTAGATGTCTATGCCTCTTTAACCATATTTATTAGATCAGGAACAAATAAAATTGTAAAGAAAATAGAAACATCACCTTGATATTCACATTCCAAGCGCATGTTGGCTAGGACTGACAACAACTACCATTAATTTGAAGTTTCTTTTTTTTCAACTGAGCATATGAATTTTTTCTTAATACATCGGCCACCAAATTTCCTTTTCCCGGTGTATAAATCAAGTCAAATTCAAAAATTTGGAGATAGTCCATCCATATTATTAATCTCAAATTCAAATCCGTTTGTGATAAAATATATTTCAAGTTCTTATGATCTATAAACATAGTAAATTTCTCACCAAAGATGTAATTATGACAAGTATTAAAAGAATAAACTGTGACATATATCTACAAATCATTTGTGGGTTAGTTATTCTCATGTAACCATAACTGAATTGATCCATAAAAAACCACATGGTCTCTCCTTATGAGAACACATCCCATCCCTAATCCTGAAGCATCATAATACACAATGTACACTTGTCCTAATTATGGAAATATCAAGATTGGTGCTGATTTAGGGTAAAATTTAAGCTCTTAAAAAGACTTTTGGTATTCCTCATACTATTATAATTGTACATTCTTTGTCAAAGCTGTCATAGGTAAAGTTAGTCATGATAATTCACAAAAAAAAAGAGTTGGTAATAAACATCTAGACTAAGAAACACTAGTGTAGAAAACGTTTTTTACGGCAGTTATTTTTTATTTTTTATGTTGAATTTTGGATGAAGTTATTATGGGAGATGTTATAAATATTGTTTTTTACCGCAGTTATTTTAAAACTGACGTAAAAAACAATAATCTGAAGAGGTTTTCATGTTGGTTCATCAAAAACCGATGTGTAAAACGCTTCAGAGTCATGATTTATTATGAAGTTTTTTAAATAATTGATGTGGTATCTACTTTTTCACGTCTTTTATAGAATAATTGACATAATAAACTGTGCCTAAGAAGAGTTTATCATGTCGATTATGTTTATAATCGGCGTGATAAATTGATCTGCCCAGGGTTTTTCATGTCGGTTAAATGATCAATGATGTGGAAACATATATACTATTTTGGTTATTAAATAAGTTCCATAAAAACATATTTCATTCCATTTATTACGTCGGTTATCAAAAAAAAATGTAAAAACTTATTATCATTCCATTTATTATGTCAGTTATGAAATAACCGACGTAAAAACCCATTCCCATGCATTTGTTACGTCAGTTTTCAAATAACTGACATTAAAAACCATAAACCAGCATTTTTTACGTCGGTTATAAAATAACCAATGTAAAACCCGATTTTTTTAAATAAAACTGTTCAACCAAAACTATTACCTACATAATAAAACCTAAAACAGAGTATAAACAAACCAAAATAAGAACAAAAATAGACAAAAACCAGAACAAAACCAGACCACCCCACTGGATAGCCCTCCCACACCCTTGGAAACCCCTGCACCCCACTAGACACCCCAACACCCCTGGATAGACCCCACCCTCATGGAAAGCCCCCACCCAACTGGAAAACCCTCCCACACCCCTGAACCCCCCCAAACTACTGGACACCCCCACACCCCCACACCCCTGGACAACCCCCACCACTCTTGGACATCCCCCACTCCCCTAGATAGCACTCCCACCCTCTTGGACACCCTCCCATCCCCCATAGACACCCTGGACACCCCCACCCCACTGGACAACCCTCCCACACCCCTAGAACCCCCCCACCCCACTAAACAACCCACACCCCAGGATACCCCCTAGACAACCCCCACCCCTCCTGGACAGCCCCCACTCCCCTGGAAAGCCCTCTCACCCTCCTAGACACCCTCCCATCCCCCATGGACACCCTGGACACCCCCACCCCACTGGATAGCCCTCCCACACCCCTGGAAACCCCCACCCCACTAGACACCCCCACACCCCTGGATACCCCTGGACAACCCCCACCCCTTCTGGACAGCCCCCACTCCCCTGGAAAGCCCTCCCAACCTCCTGGACACCCTCCCACACCCATGGACACCCAGGACACCCCACCTCACTGGAAATCCCTCCCACACCCCTAGAACCCCCCCCCCCCCCACGCCACTGGACCCCTCCCCGCACCCCTGGACACCCCTGGATAGCCCCCACCATCCTGGACATCCCCCACACTTCTGGACACCCTCCCACCCCCATAGACACCCTCCCACCCACATGGACACCCTGGACACCCCCACCCCACTGGACAACCCTCCCACACCCCTGGAACCCCCCACCCCACTAGACACCCCCTGGACAGCCCCCACCCTCCTGGACAGCCCCCTACCCACCTCGACACCCTCCCACCCCCATAGACACCCCAGACACCCCACGCCACTGAAGACCCCTCCCACACCCCTAGAACCCCCCACTCGACTCCTCGCACACCCCTGAATACCCCCTATACAGCCCCCACCCCTCCTCGACAGCCCACCCACTCCCCTAGATAGCACTCCCACCCTTCTAGACACCCTCCACCCCCTTGGACACCCCACCCCACTAGATATCCCTCCCACCCCCTGGAATCCCCACCCCACTAGACACCCCCATTGGACATCCCTCCCACACCCCTAGAAACCCCCTACCCCACTGGACACCCCCATCCCTGGACAGCCCCCACCCTCTTGGACAACCCCCCCACCCCCATGGACACCCCAGACACCCCCACCCCACAAGAAAACCCTCCCACACCCCTAGAACCCCCACCCCACTGGACACCCAGCACACCCCTGGATACCCCCTGGACAGCCCCCACCCCTCCTGGATAGCCCCCCACTTACCTGGACATCCCTCCCATGCTCTTGGACACCCTCCCACCCCCATTGACACCCGGGACAACCCCACCCCACTGGACAACCCCCACACCCCTGGACCCCCCACCCCACTGGACACCCCCACACCCCTGGACACCCCCTAGAAAGCCACCCACCCTCTTGGATAACCCCCACCCTCTTGGAAACCCTCCCACCCCTATGGACACCTCGAACACCCCTACCCCACTCTTTCACCCTCCCACACCCTAGAAACCCCCCACCCCAATAGAAACCTCCCCGCACCCCTGGACACCCCCTGGACAACCCCCACTCTCCTGGATAGCCCCCACCCTCTTGGACACCCTCCCACTCCCATGGACACCCTCCCACCCCCCATGGACACCCTCCCACCCCCATAGACACCCTGGACACCCCACCCCACTGGACAACCCTCCCACACCCCTGAAAACACCCCCACCCCACCCTTGGACACCCTCTGGATAGCCCCCCACCCTCCTGGATAGCCCACACCCTCTTGGACACCCTCCCACCCCCATGGACACCCCGGAAACCCCCACCCCACTAGACACCCCTACCACACCGTTGGGAAACCTTCCCACCCCACTGGACACCCTGCACACCCATGGATACCCCTTGGACACCCCCACCCCTCCTGGACAACCCCCACTCCCCTGGAAATTCCTCCCACCCTCCTGGACACCCTCCCACCCCCATGGACACCCTAACAACCCCCACCCCACTGGACAACCCTCCCACACCCCTGGAAACCCCCACCCCACTGAACAACCCTCCCACACCCCTGGACCCCCCACCCCACTGGATACCCCCACCTCTAGAAACCCCCTGGATAGTACCCCCACCCTCTTTGACAACCACCACCCTCCGGGACACCCTCCCACCCCCATGGACACCCAAACACCCCCACCCCACTGGACAACCCTCCCACACCCCTGGAAACCCCCCACCCCACTGGACACCCTAGAAACCCCTGGATACCCCCACCCTCCTGGACACCCTCCCACCCCCATGGACACCCTTGACACCCCCACCCCACTAGACAGACCCCCCACCCCCCTTGACACCCCCCAAGACCAGAATCCATACCAAAAAAACCATCAGAACTAGACCAAAACAAGAAGTAGACCAAAATTAAAAATTCACATATATAACATTCAAAACATACAATGTCAACTAAAAAAACCTAAATCCAACCTAAATAACTACCAAATACACAATTATAATGAAAATATTAAATATTACATTTTACACTATAAACAAACTAAAATCCAATCAAACCTGTAAAATATTTTGAACATTCCACTTGTAAGTGTTTGAAATCGTGAGCATTATAGGGTTCAGGGTCATCAAATATCTACAAAGTAAAAGGATATTATTTAACATGTATAATGAATAAATCAAATGAAATATTACAGAAAAGTTTAAAAATAAATCTTACCAGGTCAAAGTGCACAAGAGTTCAAGTTGTAATTATTTCATAAATAAATCTTAACATATAATATCTATATTTGACGACTCCATGTTGTTAATGACAATTTTGTTTAAATGAGTGTAAATTCAAAATATTATTTTTATGTTAAACATCAAAAATCAAAAATTATAAATGGATATTTACCTTTAATTTTACATATTTGATCTTGGAACTCCCTTTCTCTGTGTTTTTTTGAAATTAGACCCATCCCCTGTTAGAAAATCATATGAATGGGATAAATTTAAAATGCCTTATAATATATAAAACTATTAAGAAATTGAAACTTAATTTTCCAACATATTCTTAAAACTTTCTCACACATCTCCATGGACATAGCATATACAATAAAGTGTTTTCTCCCTTGGGAAAAAAACACCTAACATCCAATGATCACTAATAAAAGAAAATTTAAGGTTAGTGTTTTCTTATGATACAAGATAATGAAATCTTTTCCTAATATATGTTTCATACCTCTCAAAAAAAGTCATCATCCAACATAGTGTGATTATATTCTGTTCAAATCTTTAAGAAATATAAAGCATTCTTTTTTCCTCATCCAATGCATGTGCTTCAGGGGAAATCAAATGTGGGTCCATGAATCCATATACATCTGTCCGCTCATTCTTATCACACATGTTATAAAGATACATAATACAAAACAAATATAAGTATACATTTTTAATAAATATAATGCAGGTAAAAGGTGTTAAGACTTACATGGAAATTTTTTTCACCACGTTGATGCCCAACTTATCTCAAATAACAAGATGTATGATATCATTTTTTATAATCCCCACATTTATTGAACGTCCACAAACATGATCTTCCATTGGAAACTCATAACAATCTTCCAAAAAATTTAAATATATTGAAAATATATCAAGACTACTAGAATCTGTATATGATGTCAGAGCTATTTTTCTTTGTTGTTGTCTATATAGTATTTCTTTACCTTTGAAGTAATCTTGTAAAAATAATTAGAAAAATATATAATTTTTAAAATGTTAAAAAAACATTAATAATAAAATAAAATAGAAGATATAACATAAAAACCTCTACAGTAATGAGTCGTAGAAGTCTAGATGTCCAAATTAAAAAATGGTTGATACTATGTCCAACTGTCGTCACCTCATCTGTAGGTAATGTCACTCAAGATGATCTATCTATAATATCCTGTACAGTGACCCTATGATGCTCTACCTCTAACTGTTGATGATAAACTGTATCTCTTATACAATATACCAGCCCATATGAAACTATATGATGTTGAGGATCATCAACATATAACTCGCAATAAGTTGGAAGATGCGGCAGAGGAGTATGACAAAAAATGGGGTCCGTAGGCTGAGGTGGGGGAGTGGGAGCTACTAGCGGAGGTGGAGGATAAATAATGGAGTCTGCAGGGGGAGGTAGAGGAGTGGGAACTGAAATCTAAAATTTTCTTTGCATGTCTGCAAACATAGACTATACCAATGCTCTAATATTTTCCTCCATCATCACATTAATATTATGAATTTCAGCCTCCAAGGATTCTATTTTTTATAAACACCCTCAACGGAAGAATTTGAACAATGTGGCAACACTTTTCTTACCAATACACCCATCAGATATCCTAATACACAACCAGGATGTTCGGGCTTTCCCAATGCTGCAGATAAAATATCCTGCCTCCCAGCAGTTGTAAATTCCCCCTGTGATCTCTTCTCCTCAAGAGAATCCTATATTAACTAATTGAAAATTTCTATAATGATTAAAATTATATAAAAATTTAGTTAACTTAAAAAAATAAAATAAATATCTTACAATCCTCTCAGTTACGATTCTCGAATCTTTTGAAATATATTTCACATTTTTTCCCATCTGAGCCCTTTTCCATTTTTCATGTCTAGATGGAGGGGATGGATGGGAAACCTCTCCGGAGCTTGAAGACTCAGCTCTCATTTTTTTTAATTTTTCATCCACTATTTATTCTTCCAATAATGTATACCCTCCCCGAGATATACTTTGAGGGTATACCTTTTTGGATTGGATCTCATTATGAGATTTCCTTGTTTTCTATAAATTAAGAGTAAGAAATCAATAACAAAACATTAATAAGATCATTTATATAAAAAAGCTTATAAATGTTTACATTTCCCTTACAAAAAATGAATCTTTTCTTATACTTTAAACAAACTGTGTCCATATATCTTCATCTATGAAAGGATATATATGACAGGGATTGTCATGACTCCTATGACCAAAAATGAAATCAGATGTGAGGGTTGATTTGAAATCCCTCCATCTCCTAGAATCCATCGATAATCATTTCTTCCTAACTCCTCCAGTGTCAGAAATATCAAATTTCATCTGATAAAGAAGAGGTAAAACATATTATACTAGAAACATTTAAATAATAAGAAAAAAATAGTAAAATATATTACCAAAATCTTCTCCCACAACTAAGATATCATCGCTTTATCCACACTTCTGCAATCATCATACGAAATTCTTACTTTTCTCTTACCCTGAGTTGATACAAAACTCTTAAAATCTTTTTCATTTGGACCTCTAGTCATATCATTCTCATCAAACTCAACAAGCATCCTCTGGTCCTGCGTACGAGCAAGTGATAATTTTGGTAAACGTGTGCACCCACGTTTACCAACTCTTGAACTCTTCATTGTCATTATGGGAGCATGTGAGGAAGATTGAGGAACATCAAGAGGAGCATATGAATGTTCTTCCCCAGAGGTATGATTATTATTCTCATCTCTAGAATCATGTAGTTGATCAACTGATTGATCTATCATTATCCTTAAAATAAAAACAAAAAAACATTAGTTCACAAATATAAAAGTTCAAATACTAAAATACAAATGTAAACATAAAATTGAAAATTAAACTGAGTTACATAATAGTAAACATGGTTAATATGGTAAGAATGTTAAACAATGGTAAACATGGTAAACTATGGTAAACATGGTAGTGTAATTTTCAATCAACAAAATCAATAAATATATAAGTTATGTAAAGGTAAAATATGGTAAACTATGGTAAACATGGTAAACATGGTAGACATGGTAGACATGGTAGACATGTTACACATGGTAAACATGGTAAACATGGTAAACATGGTAAACATGGTAAACATGGTAAACATGGTAAACATGGTAAAAATGGTAAACATGGTAAACATGGTAAAGTAATTGTAATTAAACAAAAAAATAGATATATAATTTATGTAATGGTAAACATGATAAACTAAACTAAACAAAAATAAAATGATAAAAAACTTCTACTTATTTGTTTTCATATGCATTTTAATAAAGAAAAAAAATATAATATCTAACTTTTTATGAAAATAATAAATGTAAACAAGAAATAAACATATGTTACCTATAATATTAGGAATGTACAAATAGATTGTTTTCCCAAATTCCTTCATCATGATTATTCCTTATGGCACAAACCATGTCTTCAACATGTTCATCATTATGTTCTGCTAATATTTCCATGGAAGTAGGGTTCTCACATAAATCAACATCTTCATCAAGTTGATCCTCACCAATATATTGTTTTTCCCTTGAAAAACAATAGACCACTGCATATCTGATTGATCAATTGCATAGAAAATCTGTTTTTCATGTGTTGAAATTATAAAATAATCTGCTGTGTCTTCTAATATATTCAGATTAACAACTGTCATTCCAAATTCATCGTGTCTGACAATGTTGTTACCAATAAACCATTTGAAGTTAAAAATAGGAACTTTAATTTTAAAATAATCAACCTCCCGTATTTTTTCAATGACTCCATAATATGAAGTTAATGCAGAAATTTGGTTTTTGTCTTTAGAACTCAAAAAATGAATTGCTTCTACAAACACCAATACACCACTATTCTGAACTGCACTTCTGTTGTCCTGAGCTTTCATATAAAATTTATAGCCATTAATGTCATAACTGGACCATGTTATCACATTTAAACATGGATCACCCACTAACCATATTAATGTCTCTGATACATCTGATCTACCAATCAAGGTCTTTTTAAACCTTGACAAAAATGTTTTGTTGTGCTCATTCAAAATCCACATTTCTTTCTTCTTTGGATGACTTTGTTTCAACTCATTAATATGCAATATGATATACGGTTGAGAATAAGCTATGTTATTCAAGATGTATAATTCTAAACTCTTCATTTGTTCAGCTGACAACGATTTGAATTTCAAGCCACAAATCCACTTTCCCTCATTATTAACTCGTTCATGGAGAGATGTAGGCAAACCTATGTGCTTCTCCACAACCAAGTAGCTCGTACAAAACTCCGCAACCTCCTCAGAAATATAATTTTCAATAATGGAGGCTTCAGGTCGATATGGATTCTTAACATACCCCTTCAATATTTTCATATACCTTTCAAAAGGATACATCCAATGAAGATATAAAGGTCCAAAAAGTTTCATTTCTCAAACTAGATGAATCATTAAATGCACCATTATATCAAAAAAAGATGGAGGAAAATAAATTTCCAATTGAAAAAGTATAGAAATTTCAACCTTTTCCAAAATGTTCGAAGCATTCACATCAATCACCTTATTACAAATTGAATTGAAAAAATAACACAACTTCATTATAGTCTTTCTGACATGGATAGACAATATTCCACGTAATGAAACTGGTATAAGTTGCTGCATCTTGATGTGAAAATCATGAGATTTCATACCTATCAACTTCAAATCCTTCAAAGAGAATTTTTTCTTTACATGTGAAGAATAATCTTGAGGCACTTTGATATCATGAAGACACTGACAAAAGATAATTTTCTCCCTCTTGGATAATGTATGATAAGCTATAGGAATAAATGTTCATCTTCAATTAAGAGTGGGAGCTAACTCCAAACGTATTCCCATTGATAGTAAGTTTAACCTTGAATTCAACCCATCTTTTGTCTTTCCTTTAATATGTATCAATGTTCCAATAAAATTGTCGTAGATATTCTTCTCCACTTGCATGACATCATTATTATGTTTCACTTCATGATATCTCTAATATGGTAGCTCAAAAATTATTGACCTTTTCTTCCAAATATGTCTATCATTACCAGAATTTTGTGTCTTTCCCAATGTCACATCAAGGTTTTCCACCCTCTCAAAATACTCATTAGGGGATAAAGGTTTTGGAGCAATATAAAATTCTTATGAGCCATTGAATGCCTTTTTAGTCTTCTATAAGAGTGATCCATATAAAAAAACATTCGATGACCCATGTACAATATTTTCCTCCCATGATGCAATTGATAATATGAAGTCTCTTATTCCCAAAATGGACATGCTTTATGCCCCATAGCACTGTATCCATAAAAAATTTCATATGCTGAGAAGTCATTTATAGTGAACATAATCACTTCATGCATTTGAAAATATTCCAATTTATAAGAATAATACACCCTAATACCATCCTCCCATAAAAGTTTCAAATCATCAATCAATGGTGATAAGAAAACATCAATATCATTTCCGGGTTGCTTCGGACCAGAGATCATTATACTCAACATGAAATATTTTCACTTCATACAAACTTTAGGAGAGAGGTTGTAAATTACCAATAAAATAGGCCATGAACTATGTGTGATACTGAGGGTTCGTTATAGATTCATTCCATCTGTGCACAACCCTAGTATGAGATTTCTAATTTCATTTCCAAATGAATGATACTACTCATCAATTTTCATCCATTGTGGACAATCAACTGGATGACGTATTTTTTCATCACATATCTGCTCATCAGAAAGCCATATTAACCTTTTTGCATCATGTGAATTAGAAAATAAACATTTTAAATGATGAATTATAGGAAGATACCAAAATAACTTTGAAGGGATCTTTGTAATCTCTACATTAGCCTGTGATTTTTCTTTCAACTTATACCATGATGCCCCACATTTAGAACACTCTGACAGAAATTCATATTCCTTTCTATATATCATACAGTCATTCATAAAGGAATGTATTTTCTTGTATACCGATCCCATCAAGAATAATATTTTCTTGGCCTTATAATGTGAATCTAGAAGATCGTTGTATTTTGGAAGAATGTATTTAAACAATTGTAGCAGCTTTGTAAAACTTATGTCTCTCCATCCATGTTTCTCCTTCAGGTTAATCAATCTTAACACCGCAAAAAAACCATAAAATCCATACAACCAGGATACAATGGATTTTCAGTATCATCATATAGATGCGCAACTGTTGGTTCAATCTCAATTTGTTCTGCTACAATATCACAGATCATTTCTTCAATTCCATAAGAGTTACCATCTTGCAAATCATCATCATTAGTAGATCTGACATTATTTCCAATTTCACCAAGCCAAATCCAAGGGCTGTAACTCAGATTAAAACCATGAAAAATAAGATGATCTTTGATCTCTCTACTTTTCAACTTCTTCATATTCAAACATTTCAGGCATGGATAGAAAAAAATGTCATTGTTTGGAACATTTTGTTTAGTAAATTCAAAAAAGGAATCAACACCTTCCTGATATTCATTACTCATTTGATGTGCCATAACCCAACTTCAACTTATTATTGCCTATAACAAATATCAAAATTATACATCTTTTGAAGATAAAAAAAATATATATTTATATGAAAAATATCATAATTTGAATGTAATTTTTTTTTGAAATATAAAACAAATCTATGCGTATTTGAAATAAATATTTATGAAAATGATTTTAAAAAGAAAATATAGTTAGATATAACAGTTTTAAATTCATCTTGGATCCTTTATTATTATGTTACACAAATAATACATCCTAATGCAACTAGATATCAAATTCACCCTTCTGTAAAAAAGAAATATGAAGTGTAAATATTAAAATATGTATACATTCACTACTGAAAATTACACATATCCCAACAATTTAAAACCATTGGGATATCCCCTTAAACCATTGGGATAGAATACCCCAACGGTTTCACACACTATTGGCATGATGGTCATTTCAATAGCCCTATACCAACAATTCTACAGGAACCATTGGTATAGACTACCTGAAGTTAAAATATCCCAATGGTTTCAATGAAACCATTGAGATATATATACCAAGGGGTGTCCAAGGTGGTAGGGGCTATCCAGGGGGGTGGTGGGAGCTGTCTAAGGGGGTAAGGACTGTCCACGGGGGTAGGGGCTGTTCAGGGTGTCTTATGGGGTAGGGGGTGTCTAGGGGGTATGGGATGTCCCTATGCATTTATTTTAAATAAAAGATTCATTTGCTGCTAGTGTGAAATACAGGAAAATAAACATAGTTTTTCGAAAAATAATCCTCAGGAAAACATTTAAAACCAAGCATTCAATTTTAACAAAGAGACACACCACAATTCGAGAGCATAATCAATAATGACATAATGAGGGAAATGGGTAAGCAGTATTCAAGTAACCATACCAGATGAGGTACCTAAATTATCCTCCACGAATAAACAAGTGTTAGAGAACATGGTAATACCTAGGATCTTAGGGGAAAATCTAGAACATATTGTAACCTAATCCATCCTTTTGGCATGCCTGATGTAATCAAAAATCCATAACGCATGAGGGGAACCATCCCCATAGAAGAGCATGTTTATACTAAGGGTCAATTAGCTAGAGCATAATCATAAACTAGTGCAGCAAGAATTCTCAAATAATCCACTATGAATTATAGGTTACCATGTTATGTCTAAAATGGGGGTGATCCGAGGAGTATCAAATAATCAACCATATATAAAGAATAATCACAAGACACACATAAGCCACACACCCACAAGAATCACCCCAGAATACCACTCCAAGGAATTCCCCTTGCCTTGGGGACATCAATGCACAATGGAAGTCCCATACCAAGGAAATTACCATTCATTTTAATAATGATAAGACAAGAGACACATTCCAAGGAGAGTTTTCTAATGAAATCCCACTTTCTGAAAGTGCCAACCGGGCCACACCCAGTATTTTAAAAGAAAACGTTTTCAAAAGTTTTCAATGGGAATGAAACTTGATTTAATTCAAGTAATATTTAAAAAAATTATATATTTTAAACAATAATCAAATAAAGGTATAAACATCAAGAAATCAATGATTCTTAAATATAAAGGCCAATACATAGGGAAACCTACCTCAATCCAAGACACCTTCAATGATGACCACTCAAAATGGCTTCATGAAGGTCCAAATGAGCAGGGAATACTAAGAAGAACTGTAACAAGACAAAAACATAAATTTAGAAACAAAGAAAAAATAACCCTAGACCAAAGTAACCAATGAAGAAGAACAACTAAGAAGAAAAATGAAGAAAGAAGAAGATGGAGAAAGAGGATATTATATAGAAAAATCACCCCCAAACTTGTGGAAACCACTTGGAATCACCATTGTAAGGAGGTGAGAGGCATGGAGAAGAGGAGGAGGATACTCCTAGGGTTTCATGTTCCAAATGGGGGAGAAAGAGGCGTTTTGGTGTTAAAATTTGATAGGGGAAATGGTAAAAAATACATTTTTAAAGAACTCAGGCACTGTGCACGGTTAGGATGCACCCCCTAGACACCCCCACCGCCTAAACAACACCCCAACCCCCTAGACACCCCCACCCCTAGATACCCCCTATCCCCTTGGACAACCCACTCACCCCCCTGGACACCACCACCACCCTCTGGACACCCCCACTTTCCCTAGACACCACCCCACTGCCTACCCACTTGGACACCCCTGGACACCCCCACCCCCTGGACAACCCTCTCACCCACCTCAATACCACCCCCATCCCCTAGACACCCCTACCCCATTGGAAAACCCCCTCACCCCCTGAACACAACCCCACCCTACCCCTGGACAACCCACTCACCCCCTGGAGACCCCTACCCCATTGGAAAGCCCTCTCACCCCCTGGACACCACCCCCACCCCCTACCCCCTGGACATCCCACTCACCCCCTGGACACCCCCACCCCCTTGGACAACCCCCAACCCTCTGGACAACCTACACCCCCTGGACAACCCCCATACCTCTAGACAACTCCCCACCCCCCATGGACACCCCCACCCCTGAACACCCCTACCCCTTGGACAAACCACTCACCCCGCTAGACCCCCCACACCCTTGGACACCCCTACCCTCTTGGACAACACCCTCACCCCCCTGGACACCACCCCCACCCCTTGGACATACCAACCCCCTTGGACAGCCCTCACACCCCCTGGACACCACCCCCACCCCCTTTGACACCCCCTGGACACCCCCACCCCCCTGGACAACCCACAACCCCTGGAAACCCCCACCCACTTGCACAGCCCCCACCCCCTTGGAAACACCATGTACGCGCACACCCACATGATAGAACACACAAAAATTGTAAAATTGCATGATATCACTTCCATAGGTTTATTTTACCAAAAAATAATTTACCATGGTATAAATGAACACTATGAAACTTACCATGATAGGAAGAACAAAGAAAAATAACATCTCAAAAAATTAGTTTAGGGAATCGTAGAAAATAAAAACTGAAACTGAGCCGTGTGAGGCTTACTTGAGTGTTGCAAGTCGACCTGATAGATCTGATGATAATAAATATGATGAATTATGTTGGAAAAATGAGGCTGGAGGGCACGAATTCAAAGAATCGTTTCTAGGTTTTCCATATGAGAGAGACGAGTCACAAGTCGCCCTATATAAGAAAACATAATGACTGAATAAGGTGTGTGATAAATCATTTAAAAGATTTATCACGTCGGTTATTTAATAACCGACATGGTAAACAATTTTTTTAAGGTTTATAATGTTGGTTATTTAATAACCGACGTAGAAAAATTTTTATCACGCCAGTTCTTTTGATAACCGACGTGATCAATTGATGAGATTAGCTTTATCACGTCAGTTATTTTATAAATGATGTGATAAAACACCAAGAGTCGATATATCACGTCGATTATAAAATAACCGGCATAATAAAGCTAATCTCAGTTTTTATGACATTGGTTATAAATAACCGACATAAAAAATTGATTCTCATTGATTTATCACATAAGTTATTTTATAACTGGCATGAAAAATAAATTTTTACAGCTTTTCATGTCGGTTATATAGAACCAACGTAAAAAATACCGACGTGTCAAACATTTTTTTCACTTGTGAAAAATATGTATCTGAAATACATTCTTTATAAGTTTTCCAAGTGATAACAACCTATATCTTTTATGGATCCACATAAACACCTATTTGAAAAATTACATTAACAAGGAAACATACCTATTATATCCAAAAATCAAACATTGATAATTTGGAATACAGACGATGATACATCAAGATTCTTAACACTATCACCAAGTGATGATCATGCTCAGCTCTTGTACTCGAATACACCAATTTTTCATCTGAAAAATCCACCATAAAAGAATATAGATATCAATGAAATATTTAATTAATCGATTCCATAAAAACCACTGGATAATTTTCAATACCTAAAAAAATTACCACATATTCATAATGGCCACATACTCTCCTGAAGACTGTCTTCCGAATATCCTCCTTCTGAACCCACAATTGGTAATATCTTGATTGCAAGTCTATTTTGGAGAACCAATAAAATCTCTTAAATTGATCAAATAGATCATTAATACATGGAGGTGTATACCTGTTCTTTATTACAACTTAGTTATTATTATGATAATCTACAAAAAAAAACAAAGGTTTTTATCCTTCTTTTTGGAAAACAAGACTGGAGCTTCCCATACAGATGTGCTTGGATGAGTTAACCCTTTACTTTACAGTTCTTCCAGCTACAATTTCATCTCCCATAATTATTTTGGTTCCATATAATAAGATAAGAGGGAAATTGGAATAGTAACAGGAATAAGATCAATCATAAAATAAACTTCTCTACTAGGTGGAAACCCAAAGAGATTATTAGAAAACATATTTGGGATATGATAAACCACTAATAGAAAACTATTATTCTTGATCTTTTCCATCAATTTCAAATTCAATACTGCCAACTGGTATGATATTGTTCTAACTGCTGGAGCTAACAAGCCTTTTGAACCTTCCTTTGCACTCCTTTATCCTTTAAAGAGATGATCGACACCATCCTCAGTTGTAAAACTAACCCTTCTTATATAAAATTCAACGTGAGACTCGAACATAATCAACCAATCCATCTCCAGAACTGAGAAATCCCATATCAACTTAGCTCCATCAAAAGTTATAAAACATGTTCTAGACACAAAGGATAGAAACTCTCTTTGACCAAGAGGAGTTTAAAGTTTTATCAAATAAGGCATCATCTCAACTTTTAAACTGATAAAATAAATAGTTTGAGAGAAAATAAAGGAATGGGATTCACCCTTATCAAAAAAATCTTTCATAAGGGTAGAATTCAAAACAATTGTACCTCAAACCATAGATGGACCAAAATTATCATCCACAATAACCTGATCAACTCCATATAATTTCTTTCTCACTGAAATTTTTTATATGTTTCCCTGTTGATATTTCCTTTATTGAGGAGTCATGGTATTCCTAGAATCACCATAGCTAGCTCTGTTCTTCTAATAAGATTTCTTTTTTTGTCATTTCCCCATGAAGACATTCAACACTTGTGAACCTAAGAAGTGTCCTAAACACCAAAACTCATATCACTGTGACAATAGCGCTGAAGATTCACCGTTTTGTTTCAATTTTTGAACGATCTTGGGGGTGTTGTACACTATCGCTTCATGTGGTTGAAGGAACCACATTAGAAACATCCCTCTTTAGTCATGGGTCTCAGAGGAAGATTCACTAATCCAACCATATAATTTTGATTCATGCTTTCTCCTTGGAAATAGGTGTTTCTATTCCTCTTACTTCAAGTATTATATTTCCCACCATTTCCCATCGGTATCAACATGCTTCCTTCTACCATATCTCCTGAGATGTCCCTTTTTACTACCATCAGTCTATCAACCATCTCTGTATAATACGTAATACATAACATAGAAATCTTCGAGTGAATCTCTTACCTCAACCCCAATTAAAATATGTGTTCCTTCAAGGATTAACTAATAGAAACTCGAGTTCAAAGGGAACTAAATTCATTAATTTATCCACGCAATCCATTATTGAGAGATTTTCCTACTTCAATATGATGAAATCCATTTTTATTTGAATTATGAATGTCTGAGGATAGAATTTTTTTATTAGAAAACTCTTAAAAATCATTCCATGCAAGGTTTTGGTCTAATTTATAGTGAATATCTAAATACCACCACTAACATGCAATATATTCCAGTATATAAGTCATAAGATTGAAATTTATATCCGCTGGTGTTCTGATGAAACCGAAGATATGATTCATCCTATCTAGACACACCTCTACCTTTTTTGGTTTAGAATCACCCCAAAAGATGGGTAGATTTTTATTTTAAAATTGGATGGAATGATCCTATTTCCTTGGTTCATCCCTCCTGTCCCCACTGTCCATAGCTTGAAATTATCAAAAA
The DNA here is from genome assembly GCA_963277665.1 of Viscum album. Taxonomy (NCBI): domain Eukaryota; kingdom Viridiplantae; phylum Streptophyta; class Magnoliopsida; order Santalales; family Viscaceae; genus Viscum; species Viscum album. The sequence goes on from OY728159.1 coordinate 1,359,632,781, forward strand.
ATCCTCTAAACCAGATGTTGGTCACCTTGTGTCTCAGGTGCAACCACATTCTCAACAGCTTCTTGCTTCTAATTCTTATGATTCTTACTGGGTTCCATTTTCTAGAAACACAAAAATTTCATAATTCTCACACTCTATTGACTAAAGTATTAACATTTAAAATTCTACCATAACATAATATAATAATAATGCTTTCAAAAATAAACTTTTACCATGTTCAACCATCTTTTACAAATCCCTACTTGATTTTGAAAACATAACCGTATTTAAAATACCACAAAGATTATCTTTTTTTAAAATCTATCATTTGAAAACAGCTTTAACATTTTTCAAAGAATTAAATTTTTTTCACCAAATCACAAATAATTACTTAAAATAACATATGCAATCTTAGTGGAAAGTCATTTATATAATGAATGTCTTTCTTGCCTAATTGGATAAACCCATGAAAATGAGATTTCAATTCCTATAAGTGTATCCAAAACACTTATGTACTTAACATCTTTCTAACATGAAGTTTATCATAAATAAGTTAGCTACATTTGTTTATTCTCTACATGTCAATCCCTACAATCATACTCCTTTCTATGATCCCACCTCAAGAATAAACCATAATTAATTTCAACTCCGAGAACAATAGAATTGATGAACACTTATTTCACAAATATTTTTGGAAGGAATAAGACTGATACCACTTGTAACATCACATCAATCATCATTGTATTGAGAAGAATAAAGAACATTACTTGGCATTAAGTGACGTCCCCATGTAACCAAAGGATGGAAATAAATGCTAAGGGCTTTATTAACAGAAAGGGGATGATTTTCCATTTGAAAATAAAACAACCAAACTAAAAATCCCATAAAAAATACCATTACATGATTCATGATAGCAATTCATCATGATTTTCCATTTTTTTGGGTTTTTTTCACTATATACTTTGATATTGTATACAGTGAAAGACAAAACCAACAAAACCAAAATAGTCCAAAGAAACAAATACAAGATCTTATCATTCTCCAGGCAAAAACTCCACCAAAATATCCTAAATATCATGAAGTACTTATAAAGATATGTGATACTTTACCTTTTCATGTGTCCCAATAAAGGACATCTTCAAAAGCACCAAATTTCTAATCATGGGTGAGTAGTGAAACTTAGTAAGTTTTCCCCAAAATAATTCCCTACTCATTCCACTAGAATAGAACATGTTATCACATTTATATAAAATATTTTATATAAAAAAATTTCTAAAAATTTTTTATATCAGAATATAAACAAGTTCCATATAAATTTTTTTTTTCTAAAAACAATAACAAGTTCCAAGGAAAGCAACCAAACAATGTTCTCAAAACATTTCATAAATTACATTTGGCATAACCCATTCTTATGAAAAACTCAGGAATTCATACATGCATGAATCATTTTGACAGTTCTATACTCATATGTGGTTTCTCATTTATTTTCCATGTCATCATAAGGTAATTAAATCCCATGTGCCATTACACCTTTGGTATCGAGGATAAAGTCATATTTCAACCAGAAATTGTAATGAAATATGAACAAACACCACCAAGTATGACCAATAACCATGCTTATATAGTCATTCATAAACCATTTCAATGTTAAACTATTTCAATTCCAAATCCATTTTAGTAAAATAAACTTTTTATTGAAAACCATTTTTCTATAAATAAAAGCAAGAAACTATTTTAAAATCAAAATTTTAAAATCGTTTATCAAATCACTCTACACAAAAATTCGAAAATTTCACACAAATCCACAAACCATCACTAAAGAAGGTTTCTAAAATTATTTTCACACTAACACAATCAATTTCAACCAATTTAATCAATTTGAAACTAAGAATTCATATTTTGAATAGAGGAATCAAGAGTGTGTCCACCTACCATGGGTTTTATGGTGAAAACGAAGAACAACACTCAAACGCCAAAACAATTGTATAAAATCTCCAAAAACCCATCTTATATATCTTTTTCTATCATAACAAAATCCAAATATCAACATATTTGGAATAAAATACCTTAGATATATCCATAGTGGAAGTAGATCTAATAAAATGAGAGAGGGAGAAGTATATCTAAGGAAAACCAAGAAAAACTACCAATAATGATGACTTACCATGATAACATGGATTCAACACACCAATAGAAGCATTTGGATTTCCTCCAGATCAATGGGAGAATCATCCTTAGACTTTGGAAAGGTATAATATAAAGTTAAGGATTTATAGGAAGAAAAATGAGGGCCTTAGAGGTCAAAACGTGTTAGATCCACAATTTGAGGATCTAACTTTTAAATCATGCACAATTAGTTGCACAGTTAGGAAAACCATGTGCTAACCGTGAGCCAACCACTCCATTAAGTATAAACCACACATGGTTGGGTCACACAGTTTCCAAACCATGCACTAACCATGCCAAATCCCACTATCTCAAAAAGTATAGTTTCTCCTAGGAATTCACATGGTTTGGACAAACCACACACCGCCTGTGCACATTCCCCTTAGACCCTATATCAAATTTCATAATTTCATGTAGGTGTTTCATGGTTTTCCCAAATCATGCACCAACTGTGCACCCTTAGAAAATCCCCAAAAACATTACAAACTCCTTCCAAACTCTCCCAAACTTCACCCAAACACTATATTTACTTAAAAATAATAAAAGAAGAGTTACTTATTTGAAACTGGGGGTGCTATAGAGACTATTAATCAATTAGTGGTGGGAAAATAGATTAAATCTCTAGAGAATATATACTTATTATTAGGATATACTAATAATGAAAATATTAATTGTAATGAATTTAATTTGATTTTTTAGAAAACTATTTTTCTTAAGAGAAATGAGAAGAGATAAAAATACAATTCTTGAATTTATGTTATAAGGAAGAAGATATGATGGTTGAGTATGAGAATAATTCAAAAATTATTGAAATTTATGTTGAAGATTATATGTATAACATAAAAATAAATTGTGATTTGTTTTCTATTAATCATAGAAAATATTTAGTGATAAGTTATATCAAAACAAAGAAATTGTTATCAAAATCATACACTTATAAAGGTAAATAAAATAAGAATAGGATGGTCAAGTTACAAGTGGAAATAACTAAAATAATATAAAACAAGGGATGAGTGGAGTCCCCATATGTAATAGTTGATTGAAAAACCACCTTAGGTATTACTTAAAAGGATAATATTGATTGTTTAAATATATATTGAAGGGTGTCAAATCTTATGGGTGTAAATTAAAGAGGGATGAAAACCAATTTTAATTAAAATGGTTCAACTATAAGAATATGAGATATTACTCAATTCCCTAACCATATTGGTTATATACTTCAGAATAGGCCTGAAGATAAAGAAAAATATTTTTTAATTACAATAAAAAAAGGTAAAGCTCCAAAAGATGTGATAAAATGTACTTTTATTATACAATAATAGGTAAAGAAATATATTATTTTATTATTTATCTACACACTATTTTATATCATTTATGTTTTTAAAGAATATTTAATCACCACTCATAGATTTAGGAAATTTTTATTAATTACAACTCTAAGTCGGAATATAACTGAAATAATGATATACTAGGAAGTTCAAATTAGAATTCATGGGGGGGGGGATTATTTTATAATGTAATAATCATACCAAGAGTGTATTTGATGTAATTTTAGGGATGAATCAACTCTAAAAATATAAATACATAAGTTATTATATAGGATTTTTTTTTGAATTTTTATGTTTGTTATGAAATTACTTGTTTCTATAAGGGAAAATTATTTACATGAATCATGGTTGGAACCAAAACTAATAGATCAACTTAGTGATATCCTCAATGACAAAGTATATTAAGGTGAAAAAAATTATAATAATATAATACACCTTATTGTGAATGAATATGTTGATGCATTTATGGACGAGTTACCTAGATTTCCCCCTGAGAGAGAGTTATATTCTTTATCATCCCTGATAAAAAATCCATATATAAACCACCAAATAAAATAGATTTAATAAAATTAGTTGAGTTAAATAATTAACTAAATATTTATGAAATAAGTTATTCATTCATTTAAATGTTTCACCACAGGGAGTCCCTATTTAATTTATAAAGAATAATGATTATTCAATGACATTATATATTGAATATAGGTAAATAACTAGAATTATTTATAAATAATAAGTATCCATTACCTCATTTTCATAAATTTTTTGAACAAATTAAAGGTGATTAATATTCTCAATGATTGTTCTTATTTTTTCACTATTTAAAGTTTAAGAAGGATAACATAACAATGATGACTTTATATATATATATATATATATTATGTGCTTGGGGGTACAATTACATTTAATAGACACACACATCACACATAGTCTGAAAAGGCATGCAATACCCCCAAAAGGATAGACCACCCATAAAGGCTTAATTATTAATTACACGGCCTATAGGCCCAGTGGGCATAAATCCCATTACATGGACCATAGGCCCAGTGGGCATGAAATCCCATTACATGCCCCGTAGGCCCACATTTTTGACCAAAAGGCCCATTAGTGAATAGTGATTCTATAGTACCCGAGATGCTACAGTTCTTTCTACAGTGTTGTCACTACTATAGTTCATGCTACAGTTCCCACCACCATTATAGTGCCACCAGTGATACAGTTCCACTACTGCTATAGTTATACTATAGTACTGCTATAGTGATGCTACAGTGCCTACACCCAATGAGTTTTGATCCCCTAACCTTGTCTTTCCATATAATGTATTATCATTATGAGTTCAAAATAATTACTTTAATGTTAACAGATTCAACCTAAATGTTTATAAATTTACTGAATATGGTATTAAATGATTATATTAATATATTTTTTTACTAGTATTTATCAATGACAGTTTGGTATACTCTATGAGTTATAATGAGAATGAAACTCATTTATGAAATGCAATTTAGACTTTAAAGAAGAATTAGTTATATGATAAATGAAGTAAATGTGAATTTTAGCTAAAAATTTTGATTTCATTATTCGTATTATGTCCAAGGATGGTAGATTTATTGACCATTAAAAAAACAGGCTATCAAATATAATACAAGACCCACCAATATAACTCAAATACATAGTTTCCCTGCCTTACTGGGATATTATCAGTGATTTATTAAAACTATTTATCAGTTATCTAATTTGTTAACCATGTTAACACATAAGGGGATCTAATTCACATGGATAAATAAATGTAAAGATAAGTTTTTGCAATTAAAGTAGATATTAGTAAATACACTTGTATTGAACCTTACATTAACAAAATAAGGTATTTCTATTTATAGTATGGGATTATGAAAAAATAGACATATTCTAAATTAAAATGATAGAGTGGTCGAATTTGAATTTCAAAAGTTAAAAACCCACGAGATAAATTATCCAAATAATCAGATAGAGTTGTAAGTAGTGATATTTTCCCAAAAGATAAGAAGAAACTATCTTTATGTTAATGAATGTGATATATACACCAACCACGGGATCCTTAAATTCATATTTTTATAGTAAGAGATGAATATAAGGTAAAAGAGATGTATGTAGGTACTTATGGATTATGATTGTGCTCCACATTATCACTCTAATAAAGAAAAAAGTGTAGTAGATGGAATGAATCGAAAATTTCATGGTGAATTATCCCTGATGAGGGTAGAGAATTATCCAATTATCCAGCATTTTGTAATAACAAACCTTGTAATTAAAAGGGAAGAGGAATACTAATATCCTATCTATATGTACAACTAACCCTATTTCTTTGAGGAGATTACGAAGGATCAAAAACAATTTAATACCCAATAAAAATGATAATATATATATGAAATTGAAATCTTCCTTGGTATATTTTTTTTAATTATAGAGTCTTAATGTTTTGTAAGTGGTTAATTATTCCATTAACAACATAAGTAAATAAATAACTATTTAATGAAGCACATATCTTGAATTTCTCTATACATATTAGTATAAATAATATTTATAATGATATTTGAGATAATTTCTGGATGAAAAAATTAAGCGGTAGATTATAGACTATAGAATAATATGTTTTGTTTATTGAATTCTAAAATTTAAAGTATAATTCAGAACTCATTTTTAGATTTATATAAGTTTATAATGGCTGATTCTTGATTTATTCGGGTGGTGTTAGGTCTTAGAAGCAATTAGGAGAGGGAAAACTAGGGACCTATTGATAAAAGAGAGTAAAAAAAGACACCAAGTACACAGTGTATGGAATTAGGTATCTGATGAATTTTCCACGCGATTGTTGCCATTGAAGCTCCACCGGATACTCAGTGGGGTAGTACCGGGTGGCTAATAGAGCACTAGATACCCGATATATAAAAAATCTTCCCCTAGTGGTCTACCCGGGTGATTTACATTAAGGTTGTTTTTTTTGTATTTTTTCCTTAAAACCCCATTTTAACCTCAATTTATCCACCACCTAACCCATCCATTATTAAATTCCCCTATTATCCTTCCTACATGAATCTTAAGCTATCATAACCTCATTACTAAATAGTTTTAAGTTCCATAGGTTGTAATAACTCTTTTTTTAGTAAATTTAATTCCCTAAATTCCCTAATCATGGTTTCCCTGCTATTCTTATAACCTATATCTCAAATTATTAATTTATATGGTTTTATTTAGGTTATTGTTTTGTAGTTGACTGTGATAAAATCGTGAAAATATTCTTGGTACGTAAGATACCAGTGGATTGAAGTAGGAATCCCTTATCATGTTTTGGTATTTATATGGGACTACATGAGTTATCATTATTTTGGGTGTGTGGGTATGCATATTATTATTTTACTTATTAAGTAAAATGTCTTGGATATGTAATAAATGGTAGGATTTTACTCAATATGGATGATTTTTGAGTGTTTTAGACTGGTTACCACCTAACCAAAGTGATCCTTAGATTATTTATTTCAATGAAGGTTTTTATTGGATCATGGTTATGGGTTATATCCTTCCTCAATTGAAAAGTGGCGGGTCTTGAAGATAATAAAATGGTATATTGAGATGATTTATAATGGGAGAATTTGAAAATGGGATAGGTTCCTTATTAACGATGATTGATATGATAAGTCATATATTAGGTAGATAGATCATGGGTAAACCATGTGTACCTAGTATAGTGAGTCCACATTGGGTTGATATTTTGAGTTAGAAATAAGGGGGATTCAGGGGACCTTACCATTTGTCTTATGGTCTAGTTAAAATTTATCTCTTATTTAAGGTTGTGGTTTCCCATATGGGAGGTAGTCTATGTTACACCTTCATTATGATCCATTTATTATATTAGAGGTTGTCTATATTACTCCTTATGATCTGTTTATTATACTAGAAGTTATATTTGGTACACCTTCCTCATAATTCATTTCCTATATGGGATGCTGGATATGCTATTAATTCCTCATGATCTTATTTCTATACTAAAGGTTAGATATGTTACACCTTCCTCATGACTCATTTTTAATGCTGGAGGTTGGCTATGCTACCCCTTCCTCATGATCAGTTTCCTATATCACTGGTTGGTTATGTTACACCTTCCTGGATATATTCTTCTAATTATGTCCTATGATGATTTCATTGGTATGATATGAAATTGCCTTCTAACATATTTGGAAGAAGTTACGGTCACAGTTCATGGTGACTTGGTTAGTGAACGATGACCCAATCTAGATACATACTTGTTTACATATTTATTTAAAATTAGTTTTTGAAATAACATATATTTCTATACTTATATAAGGTCCCATTAGTGGTTTCCTCATAAGGTTTTAAACCCAAGACCTATAAGGAAACCTTATTGTTTATAGACACTTTGTTTATAAGGATATTATTAAGGGGGAATCCCTTATGTTAGGTGGCTGAGTGGGTTGATATTTGAAGGGAGATCGATGTGATACAAGAAAATATTGTAGGATATTTTTATTTTATAACCTATTTTTTAATTATTTTATATCATATGTGTTAATCTAAGGAATATGGGGAAAAAATTTCACCAATGATGTATGAAATCCATGGGTTTATTTTGTTATTAGATATGATACTATTTATATGGTCAATATATAACCGCGATTCCATAATATCTTTTATTTATTATTAAAACTTACACATTTATTTATGGTTAGATAACAAAATACTTAGGGAATAGTCTCTATAATATATTTTTTATCTCTCACCATTAGTCAAAATCCTCTTGAATATTGGGAGATATGCATGAGGTCATGTACTACTCTTGCTCGTACCATAGTGAGCGAGGCCGAGGTGTTATAAAATTTAATCAAAGACCTTATTTATTGATTTATTATTTGAGAGTTTTTAAAATAACTATTGGTAAGATATTCAAGATTTATATTAGAAACTATTCTTATCTCTGGAAAGAACTTGTATAGTGACAGACGAGTTTCCAAGGTAGTGGGATTGATGTTATTAGTTTTCATTTTACGGTTTTTTATTTTCTTTAAGTAATATAATAAATTTATTTTTTATAGAGTTTCATATTTCATGGAGAGGTGAGAGTGTGTGGGTTAGTGAATAATACTTAACACATAGGTTCACATGTCATACCCTTTCTCGTATATGATTGTAAAAGGTTTTTTCAAAAAAAGACTAAATTAATTAAATAAAAATTATAGTTTATATGTTTTTTTAAAAGAAATTATTAAATACATATTAATAATTAAAATACGTAGACTTTTTATTTTTAAGGACATAATATATATGTGATGTTGTAGAAGGTACAAGAAATGGGGGATTAGGATGAGACACTCCAAACCCACATTCCTGGATCTAGTACTAAAAAAAATTCTTTAAAAACTGTACTTGATACCAAGTGAGATAATCCAAAATAAAATTTTCTATATTTCAAATTAATTAAACATTATATCACAAAGTTTTATCACAATCACCGAATCTAAAGGTTCCATGTCTTTAGAGATTATTTACATAAAGATATTATTTCTTATAATTGCTTAAACATCTATCATAGAATTTATAGGAAATACTTACTTCTACACATAATCTTGTATACATTTTCCTAAGGAAAAGGGAAACATAAGAAGGGAAGATCTTAAACCCTAAATAAAGGGAATTTATCATTGAGTCCTAAAAAGGTTATATCATAAGAATGTGAGGAAACATGATCATGGTAGGAATATATGATTAAAAGGCATGGAAAAATAATATTTTTATAAGGTATAATAGTAGTACATGTAATCTCAAATGATCAAACATATACCATGGCATAAGAATATGTAATAATGAGATAATAATCATGGGCGATGAATCATAACACAAACATATAACATAGAAATGTGCCATAATAATAAGCATAATCATAGTTAATAATAACATTATAAATGCTTGAAAATGAAAATAGATCCATGTATAACATATATAGGCTTGGTATAAACACCCTTGTATTTATTGGGATTGGGATTACAATATGTGTATCCATGGGCATGAGATTACCACTAATGTACCATTGGGATTGGGATTACCACTAATGTACCCTTAGGCTTGATATTACTACCCATGTACCCTTATGATTGGGATTACCATAGGTGTACCCTTAGGATTTTTCTTACCACCCATATATCCTTGGGTTGGGGCTTACTACCCATATACCCTTAGGCTTGGGATAACCTCCCATGTACCATTTGGCTTACGATAACCTCCTTTGTACCCAATTGATCTCTTGAGATATAAAATTTACCAATGCATTGGAGTGTGATATAAGACCTCCAAAATTACTTCATAATAATCATTCGTAAGTATACCGCTTGAAATCAATCACAAAATCATGAAAAATATTTGGAAATAAAATGATGTTCCTTAAATTTTATAACAAAATCACATAAAATTAAATAAAAAATTAGATCAATTGAAACCAAAAATTTAATCACCCAAAATAGTATCTTAAAAATGAATTTATGGGTTATTCATAAAACATAACTCCATATATGATATATAATTTATAGGTAAATAGGAAAATGTAAGTGAAACTATAAAAAGACATATCATAATTTTTTTTAACAAAACCATAAAAATACGATGTTATGAGTCACTTTCAAAATTCATTTTCAATAAGGTGATTGGAAACCCTTTTTAAAAAATTATTTAGGAAAAAGTCCAAATAATCTAAATTTGAAAGAAAATAATGGTTAATTAAAAAAATGTTTTATGGAATATAAAAGATATTATCATTAATTGAAAAACCTTTTTAATATTTTGAAATAACTTTATTAAAACATACATCATAGAAAGGATGGTAAAACATTATTTTCCAAGAGGCATAGAGAATTATGAAGATCAAAAGAGATATTACATAATTTAATTTCAAAATAGAAAAGGAAAACATTTGTGTAAAAAAATAATATGGACATGGAAGAGAAAGGGTCATTATAATGGATGATAATTATTCATAATAATATCATATTGTTATAAATAAATAAATCCAACAAAGAAGAATAATTGATATAATAACCGTTGAAAAGGAGTAGATTAGAAACAAATATAAATCCCAAGAAATATGAAATTAAATATAATATAATTAAATCACAAGGTAGAGTTCTTCCAAATTTTAGAATAATGTTTAATAAGAATGATAAAAAAGTAATGAATAAAAATTGAGCTAACAAAAACCCTTATGACTTTAGTAATATAGGAATCAAAAAACCATTGAAAAAGAGAAATTGTGATAGACTTATAAATACCTTAAATTTCATGAAAGGCATAGAAAAAATAATCCAAAGGTCAATATATAAAATAAAAAAATAAAAAAAGTTTTGAATATGGAATATATCTTAAGGAAATAAAATCGAGATAAGAAATTACTTACATTTACTCTTGATTTACATGAAAGTTATTTAAACTCATTGAGATTTTGAATATTCTTTTGAAGGGTCCTTTGAAAATGGATGATTCGGATAAATTTCTTGTAAAAAATGGATTATAAATATGCAATAATATTCTATGAGAGGTAAAATGGTTAGTATTTCTAGGGGAATTCGTAGGGTAAGTGTGGCATGAAGTGGGTTGATGTGATCTCTTTTTATAGTTGAAAAAGCAAAAATTTTCTCTAGATTTGAAAGTTAAGTGAGGGGTAAAGATGAAATCACATGGGATTTAGGTGAGGAAAGGTTGGTAATACATGTGTGTATAACTTTCCAACCTAAAAAAGGCCATCTATAAGGTCTAAGTGTCATGTAAACTTAAAATATTCAGCCACTTTACGTTTCCCATTTTTACCCTTATTAACCTTGATTAAATATTCCCCATGGTGATTATATTTTTATTAAAAATATAAGACAATCATTATTACCAAATTTTAAAATTATATTTCTAAATTATGAGTCCTTTTAATCTAATTTAATTTATAAATATGAAAAAATTAACTTTTAAAATAAAGCATAAGATATATAAAAAAAATTTCTATAGAAAAATATCTTTTTAGAAATTAAGTGATTTTATTAATATTTACTATTAATTAATAATTTAATGAGTGATAATATATTTTTATATGTTTAAAAATAATATTAAAATCATTAAAAATAGTCCAATTTTATTTATTTATTTATAAATTACACAATATTTAAAAAAATCCTTTAAAAAACAACTGTTTTACCGTGTTAAGTAATATTTATATTAGTGACTTATTTTTATGTTAAAAATGAAAATAAAGTTATTATTGAATACTGATATTATGATTAAAAATATGAAAACCATTTTATTAAAATTTATTTTTTTATAAAAATTTATTTTATTATAAGAGCATATATTGTATAATATTTTTAGAAAAACTGTATTTTTAAATTATAAAAATAATTTATTTATATTCCCTAATAAGTAAAAATATTTATATGTACATTAATTTTTTTATATATTATTAATATATTCCATGTAATTTAATATTGAATTTTTTTTTGAAAATACATAATATATTGAAAAGGTATAATTATTCAAAAGAAGTATTTTTATCACTAAATGATTTTATTCCTAATTATTTAATATTGATTAATTTTTTAATATGAATTAGTTAATTTTTTTAATAGATTGGTATTAAAATATTTCTTTTAATTTTATAAATACATTACATCATTTTAAATAATAATAATAATAATAATAATAACAATACATAACACATAAATATTTTAATTAAATATTTTTTTATTTATAGATTTTAAATATATATATATATTTTAATTTTTTTACTTATAATACACAATTTAAATTTAATTATTGGATATATATATTTATATATATCCAATGACCATATTTACAGTGACTATATATCCCTTTATAATGACTATATTACCACCATTACTCCCTATAAATTCATTCCATTCTTACCTCTTAAATCAAGATTCTCGTTCCTTTAATTTTAATTATATATTTCACAATATGATTTATACTTTAATGTTATTCTTTCTCATTGTAGGTTTTGTTATACTAATGTTAATTCTCAAGAGTGAATATGATCTCAGGGATCTCTTAGTTTTAAATATATTATTCTTTTTTATTTACTGTCTCATTTTAATCTACGCAATTTTAATGGATGTAGTCATCCATGGTATGTAATATTCCATAATATATAATACATGGCTTTAAAAACCTTTATTATAATGTTCAATTATGAATGAATAATGTGTTATGTGTTTGATTTCGATATCATATTACTAATTTTCTTATCAATTTTAATTATTCTAGAAGAATAAAAAAAATAATTTATAATTATAGAAATATAATTTAACTAATGAAAATAGAACCTAAAACTTAGGGTCTTAAATTCTACCCTTAAAAAATTGCATCCTCAAAATATTAATTTCTACTCACTAATGAAAAATGTATAAGGTTATAACTTAAGAAATAATTTTTAACTCACTATCATGGGTAAGACTATACAACTCATATTTTCCTTTATAATAAGCTTATTTTGAGATTCTAAACCATTTGTTCCAAATATGTATCTTTAGATATCTATAAGTCTTTTGAATTTTTAGAGACATGCCTTTTATAGCTTCATTTTCATGGTCATTTATTTGACCTAATACTAAAACCAAAATGGCTATTATAATATATAATAAAATAATTTTAAATGATCATATGAATATGAAAATTTAATCATAATATTTATTCTACTATGATAAATTCATTTCAAATAATGATACATTCAGTTCAACTATGATATAATTAGATCAAACTGTAACTCCTTAATTTTATCCAAGGTTGTCTATAGTCATTTTCCTATTAAGTTTTCCATCCCAACTAGTTATATACTAAATCATAAAATTCCATTTAAACCCTTTATAATGGTTTATATAGAGAATATAAATCACCAAAGAATATCCCTTATGAGTGTCAAACCAGGTATGTATTTAGGACCACTTATTATGCAATGAGTTAAGATCTAGTTGATACCTATATATCCTTTTTTCAAAGTAATTACCCATAGGCACATCTATTTCAAAGCCTACAACCACTTGTCTATATTCAGATATGGATATTATTCATAGGAAACCATACACTTAATACTTTAATAAAATTTTAGGATGTTTTCCAATATTTAGACTAATCCTTAGGGTTTTCACTAATGTTTACTAGTCTTGATCCCAAAAAGTAACCAAACTAATCACAAAAAATAACTGAAAAAAATACCCTATAATAAGTAATCTCTACTTTGATACCAACCAAGACTCCTGAGACCTATAATTCTAGTTTTTTTACTAATAAATAATTTTTTACAAAGTGAAATTGTTATCAAGTGAGACGATCTAAGATAAACATACATATATTTCTCATTAATTAAACGTTACATCTCATAATCAAAGAACTCTAAGGTTTATTATCTTTGGAGATGCGTTAAATAAAAATATTATTTTGGATAATTTCTTCAACATATATCATAACATTCTTACATAAGGATTCTTTCTATATATAATCTTGAAAAAAAATTCTTGGGGAAAGGGAAAAAAATAAAGGGTAATCTTCAGCGCTCAATAAGGGAAACTTATCTTTGATTCATATAAGGTTTATATCATAAGCATGTTAGAAAACATGATAATGATAGAAATATATTATTAAAAGTTATGAAACAATAATATTTTTCCATAAGGAATATTATAAGGACATGCAATCTCAAATGATCAAAATAATAGCATGGAATAATGATATATAATTCTTATACAACAACCCTGGGTCATGGATAAAAATATAAACATATAAAATAGAAATTTGGAATAGTTATACACATAAGAATAGGTAATAATAACATTATGAACATATCTAAATGAGAATAGATCCACATATAACATTAATAGGCTTGGGTATCCACCCATGTACCTTATTATGATTGGGATTCCCACTATTGTACTGTTGGGCTTGTGCTTACAACTTGTGTACCCTTGAGACTAGGATTGCCAACCATATACCCTTGAGCTTGGTCTTACCAGCCATGTATACTTATCCTTGAGCTTACCACCCATGTAACCTTGTTCTTGGGCTTACCACCCATATACCCATGGTCTTGGTCTTACTACCCATATACCCTTTTGAGATCATCAGATATAAAATTTTCCAATGCATTAAAGGATGATATAGGACACCACCTGTCACACTATAATAATTATTCATAATTTTACTATATAAAATCAATCATTATATCATGAAAACTAATGGAAAGGAAATGGGTTTCATTTAATTTTCAAAAGGTATCACCTAAAATGACATCAAGAATTAGATCATTTGATACTAAAAATTCAATAACCCAAAAGTAGTATTAATAAATTCATTTATAAGTTGATTCATAAAACATAATTATATCAGATATATATCTATTGGTGATAAAGACTAAAATGGAAGTGAAATCATAAAAAGAGATTTCATAAAACATATTTAACATTTCCATGAACATATGAAGTTAAGGGTTACCTTCAAATGTAATTTTCAATAAGATTCATAGAAAACCTTTTCAAACATTATTTAGGATGGATTCCCAATAATGGAACCTAGAAAAAAATAAAGGTTATGTAAAAAATATTATAATGGAGGATAATATATATTGTCATGAAAGGAAAAACCTTTTTAATATTTAAAAATACCATTATTGAAACCTAAATCCTAAAAATTATGTTAATAATTTCTTTTGAAAAGAGTTAAATAGAAATATTAAGATAATAATTGATATTACATACTTGATTTTCAAAATAAAAAAGTAAAAAAGTTATGGAATAAATTAATATAGACATAAAAGTGAAAGGTAAAACAACTCAGGGACACGACCATAAAATTACATGAATTAACTAAAATACATCTTTACAATAAATACCCAATACATTTTAGGTTTATAGTTTTTTATAATTAGGAAAAAAGATTATCTAAAAAAACCCATGATTTTTTCAAATAAAATATATTTTTTCAACTATATAAATGATTTATTAATCTATAATAATTATTAAAAATCTCCAAAAAAGTTTCTATAAAATATAATATTCTAGAAATACCACACATATTACATTACATAATTACCTAGGTAAAAGAAAACATAATAAGGGGTGAGTTAAAATTCTAGGTTTGGGTAAGCATAAACAATAATAATAAAATATCATAAGTTATAACAAGATAAATATATGGTTTTGAGAATGAAATAAAAAACATGAATATAAAATATAGAATACATACCCAATAAAACATGGATAAAAATATAAGAATCATAGAATGAGTATTTATCATAAAGAAACTAATATCAAATAATCTTGTAATCTTAATATCATGGCCACAACATAATGCATGATATCATTAATATAGGTCAAGGTTCACTCCCAATACCATCATCACATAGTGGAAAATATCCCATGGTGGATTAGGTTCACTCGATAATACCTTATATAACATCTAATAAGATATAAATATTTTTCCAAATGCATTGACCAACTATATAATTCTAGTACCCCCAATTACTTCATATTATGTAAAAGCATAAGTGTGCCACATATAAAACATTCATAAGTTAATTAAAGAAATATTAATATGATAAAGAAATGAGTTTCAATATTATTTACTAAAAACGTCACCAGAAATCATATATATAAATTATGTGCATGGTTTCAAAATAATATATCCCCAGTTAACAAAATAAACTTAGAATGATGTTGGTATATATGTAAAACACCCATGAAAAATGAATGCT
Source organism: Viscum album (assembly GCA_963277665.1). Lineage (NCBI taxonomy): Eukaryota > Viridiplantae > Streptophyta > Magnoliopsida > Santalales > Viscaceae > Viscum > Viscum album. The sequence goes on from OY728159.1 coordinate 1,359,649,032, forward strand.
TCCTATGGTACCACATAAGATTAAATTATGGTCTCATGATACCCTGAGTTTAATTCCTTAAAAAAATAAAAAAAGTATCATTTAAATCAATGTCTAAATCATGGAACAAAAATCCCATGATGGTAATTCCTTTTTAAGATGAAAAGGGAAATTGGACACAAAATGCAACGGCGTTTCTAAGAAACCCATTTAATATTACTATAAAAGAGGATGTTATGGGTCATTTCTAAATAAATTTTCAAAAAGGTGAAGTAAAATACTTTCTAAAAAATGATTTAAAAAAAACATCAATAATGGATACTTTAAAGTGAAATTAATGTTTATCTTAAGAAAGTGTATAGTGAAATTCAAACATTTTATTTTAAATTGGAAGAAACCCACTTTATTATAAGATTATAAAGTGGAAGAAAAATTTTGAAGGGGTAAGGATAAGTATGAATGGAATAAGAAATAAAATATTCATAGTATTCTAAATATTTATGGAAAAAATTTATAAGAAGTTAAAAACATGGACATGGATGATTAACTATTATTTAAGAGGATGAAAATTATTTTAAACATAGTTACATTTTCATGAAGGAATAGAATTAATCAATAATGAATTTTTTAACCAAAATTTATTTAAAAATATAAAAATATATAATTCTATATAAATTGAAACATGAAGATCAAATAGAAATGTTATATTTCAATAAAGAAGGCTGATTTATGAAAAAACCCTTTTATTTTGGGGAAGATATCAATCATAGTCTAAATAAAGTAAGAACATGAATTAATGTAAAGTTTAATTGATCAACCATGATTTAAGATATTATAATTAAATGGGTAGTAGTTATATGATAAAAAATAATTTTTTTTTTCATAATATCGAAACATTACTCAATAAAGGATGACAGAGACAGAAACCCTTATGAATTTTATAAATTTTAAGACAAAACTGCATGTATGAAATAAATTTGATTAGAAAATTGAATATCATGAAATATAATATAATAATTAATAAAAAAATGTTCAAGGGAAGAATATAACCCATTCTAAAACAAAACATGGTGTATAATAAGAAATATATCAACATGGGGTGAAAATTAATAAAATAAACTCTTATAAGTAACAAAATATTTGATGTAATAATAATTTGATAATGAAGTTATAAAGAATAAATTTAAAACCCTAGAATATAATGATTAAATACAATAAAAATCATACTTTATATAGAATAAATAAAACTTGGAACAATAGAGTTTAATAAGAAAGTTTGTAACTCAATGAAAGAAAATTGTGTTATCACAAACCCATATTGTGTTCTTTATTCATTCTTCACGTGTGCCTAAATTCTTGAATAATAAAATTAATATTATTATATAACTTAATATGAACCTTATTATTATATATTTATTTCAATATATACTATTTATTTTCAAAATATATTTATTTATTATATAGTTTTTTCTTATGCATGCGTGAAAATTCAGTTAGTGTCATCTTATTTCAGTAATTTTAGTGATCAAAGATGATATTTTAATAATATGTTAAATACATAATATAACCATTAAGAAACCAAAAAGAATCCTTAATTTCTTATTAAATTATAATTATATTATCATTTAACTTTCCATAGTCATCCATTATAGAGTTTTATATCATTATTCAAGTAGGTGATTAAACCGACCAAATAAGAATGATGATATCTCGATGGGTGAGTTTGGTTAAACAAGTGTATAATATCATTATAACATATTAATAATTATAATATTTTTAGGTTTTTAAAATTTTAAGTAATAGTTTAAGTGGTTTTAATATTGTACTAAAATCAATATGAAAAATAAAAAACGTTACTTCATAGAGGTTGTAGTCCACACAACACACGATTAATGTTATTTTGTTTTTCTAAGTGGATGGAAAGGATTATATAATGGGTTTTAAGTTAATATAATAACAATTAAGTGTACGAATGAAGCTAAAGCCATTATATTACTATTTTAGGGTATTTTTAGGATAAATATTAAGAATAAAAGGTAAGGAGTAAGTAATACTCACTTTGGTATGTTAAGCTTTATCTTAAAAGTATACAAAGAAATGAAGAGGTTATGATATATAATTGAGAACATAGGAATGTTAACATGAGAGAATATCATATAAGGGGAAATAGGAAATATTTTTAAAAATTAAATCAATGTAATGGGTGTTTCTTGAAGGGGTGAAAGTGTTCACTTTTATAAGTATAGAAAAGGGCAGTTTTTGTGAACAACCCTTTACTTTTCAATGATATTATTACAATATTCATAGTTTAAAGACTCAAAAAGTTTTAAATAATTTTTTTTATATTGGGTTTATAATGTCTTAAAAAGTAATTCCCACCAATTTTTTAAACACATTTTTAGTTATTTACTAATATATTTTTATATTTTACCAATTTGGTTTTTACCTTGGTAATTAGTTTTTAACTATGTAATTTGTATTTTATAAAAAATATAAGGTAAAACCTCTTACAAAAAATTTATTTTATATACCTAAATTTAATCTTCATTTAAAATAATTTAATTTATAAATAAGATAAATTTATCTTTTAAATTTAATTATTTTATATATCGAAAAATATTTTTTAGAAAAAGAATTTTTTTCACAATTACGTGTTCCTAATAATATTTAGTACCAATTAATAAATGAAAGAGTGTTAATATATTTATATATTGGTTAAAAAATTAATTTAAAGTGACCTTTGTGAATATAATAATTAATTTAATTAGATAAACACTATAAAATATTAATATAACAATTATGTGAAGATAATAGTTTTACCATTATAAAATGTAATTAATTTTAATCTTAGTAATCATAATTTTATGACCAAACAATCAAATTGATATTATTAGATAGTATAATAATATTTATCTAAAATATGTAATACATTTTGTTGAATTTAATTTCTATAAGTTACGAAAACAAAGTTTTTAATAGAAGCGTATATACATGTTTTGGAGTAAAATATTACTTATGTTTCCAAAACAATATACATTGGTTTTATAAATAAAAAATAGTAATTTTAAATATATATCTTAATTATAAATTTATATATTTTATATAAAAATGTTTCAAAAGCATTTAAGTCATTTTTTTATTATGATAATGTTATAAAAGTGTTGGTCTAACCAGTATTAGTATTTTTTCACTATTTACCTAAAAACCAAATATTCTAGAAAAAAATCATTCTAAGATAATTTTGATAGTCTAAATAAAAAAATAAAAAAATAAAATTAGTTTTATTTAATTCATATTATAAAATTTATAAATTTATTTTTCAAATATGAAATATAAATAATATAAATTTTATAAAAAATAAACTTCCTTTATCTTTAAAAGTAAAAAGGAATATTATGAAAAATACATTTAATAAATAACTGATTAAATTAAAAATTACATGTTTATATAATCATAATTTTAATTTAAATATACCCTTAATATCTAGAAATATGATATAATTATAAGGTACACTCTATTCTCAGTTGAAGGTGGTGATTCTGATAGTATGGATCTAATGGTAATTTCAAAAATCATGAATTTTTCTTGCATACAATTTCGATTATACCAATTTTTTTGAGTTTATCTTATGATTGGTCTAGAGAAAAACCTAATGAAGCTACTTATTTCATATATCAAAAAAATTATCTTCATACAAAATACTTTCGCTACTCAATGCTATTTATTTCCTTGATAATATGGTTACTTTCTTTTATACTTATTAAATTAATGGCTATATTATAAATATAAAATTTTATTTTAACATATCATGGTTTTTTTAATTTAGTGTCATGAATAGAAAAATTCATTAAAAAAATATTTATTTAAGGAAAATACTTAGTGACATATCAGGTCATTACATTCTCCTGCCATTAAATAAATTACGACCTCACAATTTTAATACTCATATGATGGGAGTAATTTTTATAGGAATATCCTAATTTAACACACATTGGTAGTTGATCATGTATTTATTTATTATAGGAAGTTATATTCCCCTATATGAAATTTGACATGGGCCCATTATAAAAAGAGATAATCCATTCCTAATAAAATCTTAATAAGAAGTAACTTCCACAAACCTTGAAGAATATCATTTTACTATGTATATAATAATAATAATACCCATGTTTTTATTTTTAAACCAATATCTAATAGGTGAAAACTTAAACTAAATAAGGGATAGTCAAATATAGTGCAAAAAATCACTTTCCAATTCAATGGAATTTGTTTCATTGTCTTTTCTTTGTTCCCATGGTCTAATTATTTGTTTGTAACTATTTTACTCATTATCCTTTGGATTAGGGAATTGATTTGAATAATTTCCAATTTTATTGAAATTGAAGTAATAGAATTTTGTATATTCTTTCTTTTCCTCTCAATTTTTACTTTTATGGAATTTATATCCATAATTTTAGAATATACTTGTCTCTTTAATGTAATTTCCTTCATCTTTATTTCTACATTTCTAACATGTAAGGAATTTAATCTTTTTTACATCATTATCCTTATCACATTAACTTCCATGATACTCTATTATTATATTATTTAGTGTGTTTTGGACATCAACTATTTTCACATTGTTAATGATATTTCTTTATTTATGGTTTGATATAATAGCAAGGTTACTCACTCTATCTCCCATTCCAGTAGGTTTTTCATTGAGGAAATATTCACATCATCCACCTCACCCATGGTTACTTCTATTTCTAGCCATTACTAAAGCCAAAATGGGTTAAAATGGGTGATGAAAAAATAATAATTTAATATAATTATCATATATTGATATGGGATATATTTATGCATAATATATCCATGGTGTTAACCAGAGTTATGAGAAATTAATACTAACACGTTAACCTATAGTTCTTTCAATTCAATGAATATCACTCTTAGTTCCACCTATATCATTCTTGATTCAACCTACGTTACTTTAGGTTGAATTTTCTCATCCTTACTAACAAAATCCATTAAAATAACTTGAGAATCAATCTATAATGGTGGTTTATAAAGAGAATATGGTTAAATAAAGAATATACCTTTGGAGTATCAAACTGGGTGTGCTGTTGGACCTCTTTTTCATCCACCATGTGATGATTGAGTTAATACCTAATGTGCTCTTATTCGGGTAATTATCCCTAGGTACATCTGTACTAGATCTTGCATCCAATTATAGTATCGAAATAAGGATTTTATGGCTAGAAAAACCACATACTAAAAACATACTAAACTTTTATGATGTTATACTATACTTAGATCTATACTCAAGATTTTTACTAATGTCCTGTCATTGTAATCCTAAAAATTATCAATACTAATTAAACTAACCTAAAATATTATCAATAAATTTGAAATTAGGATCAATATTAGCATCTCGACCTTTAAATTATCTTCATCCAACATCCTATCCTCTAAATTTATCTAAACCATACCCTAATACCAACTATGACACCCCAAGGGTGTAACCATCAAATTAAATGACTTAAATAAAATATTTAATTACAATACATACCCAATATCTTTTAGGTTTTTGGTTTTAGATAATTAGTACAAAAAAAACTAACTAAAAAAACCCATGTATTTTTCAACTAATGGAAATATTTCTCACTTTATACCTGACTGGTTAATCTATAAAAAATTTTCAACATCTCACACAAATTTTCTACGCATGATAATATTCTAGAAATACAACATGAATTACCTTTATTTATTACATGGGGAAAAGGAAAAATAACAAGGGGTGGGATTAAATTCTCAGTAAGGGTAATCATAAGAGATAACAATCAAAGATCATAAGTAATCATAAGATAAACATTTGGGTATGAGAATATAAGAATAGAACATGAAATTAAAGTATAAAATTCATACAAAATAACACATGGAGCATGAAATAAGAATAATATAGTGATGATTCATAATAAATAAACTGATATCAAAGGATATTTTCATCTTAAGATTGTTACCACAACATAATTATTGATATAATTAATATAAGTCAAGGTTAAATCCCAAGACCATTATCACATAGTGAAAAAATTCCCATTATGTATTAGATTCAATCCTTAATCCCATAAATAAAAAATCATGAGATATACAGATTTATCCAATACATTAGAGGGCTATATAATTTTAGGCCCACCCATAAAATCACATTATGTACATGCACAAGTGTTCTATATATAAATAATTCGTAATTTCATAAAATAAATATTAATTATATAAATAAATTGGTTTCATAATTATTTCCACAAATTAGGAAAATAAACCATCTAGATAAATATGGTGGATAGTAAAAAAGAACATATCCCTAGTTAACAAAAGAAACCTAGAATGATGTTGGAATAGATGAAAAAACACCCTTGTAAAAAACAATACATCCAATAGTACCGCATAAGAGATTAAGAAATGGGGTCATTTGATACCATGAGTTTGAATCCTCAAAAAATAAAATAGTATCATGTAAATAAATGTGTAAATCATGAAACAAAAATCTTATGAGGGTAATTACTTTTTTAAATGAAAAGGTAAATTAGAGATAAACTTGTAATATATTTTTTATAAAACACTTAGTATTTATAAAAAAGTCAATGTAATGGGTCATTTTCAAATATAATTTTTAAAAAGGTGAATTGAAATATTTTTTAAACAATTACTTCAATAATAAACTTCAATAATATAGAATTTAAAGTGATATAAAGTCTTATATTTGGGAAGTATAGATAGAAAGAAAAACCTTTGATTATAAAGTGGAATAAAACAACTTTTTTATACCTTCACTGAAAAAACACAATGTGAATTTTTTTTTGAAATGGGGTAAGGAGAATTATGAATGAAATATAAAATAAAACATTCTTAGTATTCCAAAAATTAAGGGAAAAAATTGATGGGAAGAGGAAAATATATACATTTAATTTAAAAGGAAGATAATTATTCTTAACATAGCTTAATTTTCAAAAAGGAATATAATTCATAAATAAGGATGATTTTGAACTAAAATTTATTTTCAAAGATAGAACTTGGGAATACCATGTTAAATTAAAAGTGAATATTTGGGAGAAAAATTATAACTTAAGAAATGATGTCGAGTTAAGAATCCCCCTTTTATTTTTCAGAAGACATCAATCATAGTTTGAAGCATGTTAGAGTATGAACAGAAGAAAAGTTTAAATGATCATATATAATTTATGAGTTTAGAATTAAAGTGGAATTAGTTAAAACATAAAAAATAAGAATGGTTCATAATATTAAAACATACTTTAATGAAGGTTTATAGAGACTGAAACCCATATGAATTTTAAAAGTTTTGAGTTAAAACACCATGAGAGAAATAAATTTGATTAGAAGATTGAATATAATAAAATATAAGAGAATAATGATTCAAAAATATTAAAGTTAACTAGATAAATCATTACAAATAAAATATGGTGTATAATAAGAAATATATTTCAATGGGATGAAAATTAAGATAAGAAACCCTTACATGTAACATAATATTTGAGGCAAGAATCATTTGATTATGAGGTTACAAGAAGAAATTTAAAACAATATAATATAATTTTTATATAAATCATGAATTATTAATTAGTTAAAATAAATAAAATATGGATTAATAGAGTTTAATAACAAATTTTTAAACTCAAAGGAAGAAAATTGAGTTGGAAACAAACTCTAACCTTGCTCTTGATTTGTTCAGTGGATGCGCCTAAATTCTAAGAAAAACAAATTAAGTTTATTAGATAAATTATTAGTAAACATATTATTATATATTTAATTTAATATATTCCATTTATTATCATAATCTATTTATTTATTATATAGTTTTTTATTTTTTTTGTGTGAAAATTGAATCGGTGTCGGTTTATTTCGGTAATTTTAGTGACCAAATATGATATTTTATTAATAAGTTAAATATTTAATATAAAACTTATAGAAAATAAAATTTCAATAATTTCTTATTAACTTAAAATAATATTATTATTTAAGTTCCCATATTCATCCATTATTTAGTTTTATAACGTTATTCTAGTAGGTTTTTAAATTTGCCCAAACATGAACACGATACATATCGATGGATGGTATGGTTAAGGAAGTATATAATTTTATTATAGTAGAATAATAATGATTTTATTAATTTTTTTTATGTTTTTAATCCTATTTTTAGTGGTTTGGTAAAAAAATTAAAATCAAGATGAAACATGAAAAAAATTACTTTGTGGAGGTGGTTGGTCTCACAACACACAGTTAGTCTTATTTTGTTTTTCTAAGTTGGTGAAAATTAGAAAATAATGATTCTTAATCTAATATAATAAAACCTTTGTATACTAATGATACTTAGGTCATTATATTACAATTTATAGGTTAGGTTTTGAAGAGAAATATTAAGAAGAAAATGTAAGGAGTAAGTAATACTCATTTGGGTACCTTGAACTTTCTATTGAAAGTCTCCTTAAAAATGAAGGAATTAGGATAAATAATTGAGACTAGAGGATTATTAAATTGAGGGAGGTTTTTAAGGGGATAACTATGAGAGATTTTCAATATGTAATTCAAAATAATGGGTGTTTAATAACAATGTGGAAATGTACCATTATATAAGTGATGAAAATTACACTTTTTCGGAATACCCCTTTACCTTTCAATGAAATCATTATACTATTCAAGGGTAAAAGAATAAAAAAGTTAAAAATAATGGAGTTTGAGGTGATATGGGGTTGATAAATCCTCAAAAAATAATTTCATCACATGTTTTAAACATGTTTATAGTTATTTACCACTATATTTTTACATTTTACCATTTTGGTTTTTACCTGGGTAACTAGTTTTTAACTATTTAATTTATAATTTATTAAAAATTTAAGGTCACCCCACTTACCAAAAATTTATTTTATATAAATAAATTTAATCTCTATTTAATTAAATTCAGTTTATAAATACTTCAAAATTATCTTGTAAATTTAAACATCTAATATATATAAAAACATTATTTAGAGAAAAGATATTTTCAAAATTAAGTGTTCCTAATCATATTATTATTGATTAATAATTGAATAAATGTTAATATATTTATATATAGGTTAATTTTTTTTATTAAATTCACATTTTATAAGATATTAATTTATATAATTAGATAACAATTATACAATATTAAGAAAATAATTCTTTGAAAATAAAAGCTTTTCGATTATCATGGCCATTAACTTTAGTATTAGTAATCAACCATTTATGATGACAAATGAAATTTAACTTAATAATAATTTTATCATGTTTATATAAAATATGAAATCCATTTATTTATATTTAATTTTATAAGTGATGAAATCTAATTATTCAATAGAAGTGAATAAATCAGTTTTAAGAGTAACATATTACTTATGTTTCCAAAATGATATACATGGGTTTTATAAATACAACATAGTAATTTTAAATGATTTAGTTTACTTATAAATGTATATATTTTATATAAAAATATTAAAATAACATTTAATTAATTATTTTATTATCATATTTTAAAAAATGTGATGGTTTTTGTAATATCAATATTTTTTACTATTAACAAAAAAACCACCAGTTTCAGAAAAATCTCAAAAATTCATACTAAGATAATTATGAAACCCTAAATAAAAAAAATAAATTAGCTTTATCTAATTGATATTATGAAATATATAAATTTTGTTTTTAAATAATAAATATAAATAAAACAATTTTTGTAGAAAAATAAACTTCATTTTTCTTTAAAAGTAAAGTAAGTAAATATGAAAAAACATATGATAAATAACTTATTAAAATAATAATTACATATTTTATCATCCAAATTTGTATTTAAATTGAATCTAAATATATTCTGATAATATTTTTGTATAAGGTACGACCTATTGGAAGTATAGGGTGGTGATTCTTCTAGAATAGATCTCATAGAAATTTCAATAGTATTGAATTTCCCTCGCATACATTTTTTCTCATACCGTAATTATTCAAGTTTATATTGGAATTTTTATTGAGAAAACCATAAAAAATATACTTAATTTTGAATATTAAAAAAATGAGATTCATAAAGAGGACATATGCTACTTGATGAAATTTATTTTCTTTGTAATATGATTGCTTTCTTTTATACTCGCTAATCCAACTACTTTATTTTAACAATCATATTTTATTTTAACATATCATGGTTTTGTTTTAGTTCTGTGTTATGTGTAAAATAATCCGTTAAAATAATATTTATTTAAGAAAAATACTTAATTAAATATCTATTTGTTATAAAAGGTCCATTATATAGTATGATAATTATTCTTAAAAATGTAATAATTTTATTAAGAAAGAAATTCATCAAAGAAGAAGAACACTTGATGTAACAACCTTTGAAAAAGATTTCCTAAGAAAGAAATTTAAATCTCTCAAAACATGAGATAAAATATAAAATAATTCGATCCCAATTTATAATTTTCCTAATTAATAATAATAAAGTTAAAAAATAATTATATTAACTCAATTAATATAAATTTAGTTAACAAAAACCCTTATAACTTTAGTAACACTTGCGTCACAAAACCCTTGAAAAAGGGAAATTGTGATGGATTTTCGCATCACTTTAATTTTAGGAAAGTTATTATAAAATACATCTATAGAGTAGTATATACACTATACATTTAAAAAAAAGTGGTGAATATATAATATGTCTCAATGAAAGAAAATATAGATGAGAAAATCCTTACCTTCACTCTTGAATTATATGAAAGTGATTTGACCTTGTTGAAAGTTTTAATCTTTTCTTGAAATTCCCCTTAAATCTGGAGGGATTGGATCAATTTATTATAATCAAGGGATTCCAATCATGTAATAGGTTTGTAGGATAGTTATAATGGGAATTGGTTCATGAATAATTTTTAGGGTAAGTGTGTCTTTAAGAGTGTGTAAGTGAACTCCTTTTATAGGTGAAATTGATGTAATTTTCTTTGAAATTGAATGTTAGGTGATGGGTAAATATAGAATCACATGGGAGTAAAGTGATTTAGTTGAGTAAAAGTTTATGAGACATGTTTTTATGACATTTAAACTTAAAAAATGTCCTCTATAAGGTTTTATTATCATGTAAACATAATGAAATTTGAGCTATATTAAGTTACCCAATTTTACCCTTATCAACCTTGATTAAATATTCACCATGATATTTTGTTACTAAAAATATATGATGAAAATTATTAAATTTTTTTTACTTAATGATTCCTAATTTTGAATCCTTTTAATTTTATTTAATTTTAAATTTGAAAAAACTAACTATTAATGTAAAACATGATATATATATATATATAACATTTTTCATAGAAAAATGTATTTTTTTACACTAAGTGTTTTTATTCTTATTTCTTACCAATTTATAATCAAATTAGTGTTAATATATTTTTTATACTTTTAAGAATCATATTATGGTTATCAAAATTAGATCAATTTAATTTATTTAGATAAAAATTACATAACATTTTAAAATATTCTTTGAAAAACAACCTTTTCATAATGATAACTAATATTTACTTTGGTAACTTATTTTTATATTAGAAATAAAATTATTACATAATTTTTATATTCTAATTAAAAATAATAAAATCATTTTATTTATCTCAATTAGAGTTGATAAAAAATAATTTTAATATAAGCATGGAAATAACAAAAAAACATTTTTTTTTGCAAAAAAAATACATTTTTAAAGAATAGAAATAATTTATTCATATTCCATGAAAAGTGAAAATATTGAGATAGAAATGAATTTATTTTTTATTCATATTATTAATATATTTCATTTTATTTAACATTTATCAACTAATTTAAAAATACAAAACATTTATAAAAAGTATAATTCTTTGAGAAAAAATATTTTGATCCCTAAATGATTTTATTATTAATTATTTAATATTTAATACTTGTTTAATAAACATTAGTTATTTTTTAAATACATTGTTATAAAAATATTTCTTTGAGTTTTATAAATACATTAAATTTCAAAAAATAGTAATAATAATAATTCACAACTCATAAATATCTTTATAAATAAATATTTTATATTAATACAATATTTTTGTTCTATTATTTATCATTTTTGAATTATATTATTTTAAAATTTGTTAATGATAGTTAAAATTTCAAGTTTACCTATTCAATTCATGTATATCCAATAATTGTATGTATAACAACCATATTTCCCTTTATAATGAATTTATTACCACCATTACTTCCTATAATTTCACTATATTCTTACCTATTAAATAAAACTTCTCATTCCCATAATTTTAATTTTATATTTCACAACATGCTTTTTGTAGAACCCCCAGTTTGAGGTCCTTAACCTATTTATTTATTTTATGTATATATAATGATCTGGTTTTGATTTGGGAGTTTCTTAGGGGCTTTGGCATGCTTTGGAGGCTTTTATGGAGGTTCAATGTTTGAGCATGAATAGTACAAATTGTGAACCCCATATAAGAAACTGTGCGACTTTTGGTAGGAATGAAATTAGCTCTGCATGGTTGGTGCATGTTTTTTCCAATCTGTACAGATGTATAGGTAAAACCATTAATGTATAGATAGAGGGGAAATAATGGTTGGTGCATGATTTTTCTAAACATGTGATCCAACCATATGAGGGGTTTTATTAATGTGGTAACACCACATGGTTGGTGCACGATGTGCCATATTATATGACCTAACCATGTAGTGTATAAATAGGAATCCTTAAAAAGTGGATGTAATATAAATTAGATTTTTAAAAACTCATTTCCACATAGTTATACTATAAAGGGAATTTATTTTTCTCCCAAGGTGTGAGAGATGAACCCCTTCAACATGAGAGTGATTTAAAAGTGAATAAAAGTGCATTTGAGGTCCAAATTCATTGGTAAGTGTCTTTTATTCTCTGTTCTAATTAGATCCGATGTTTTTATTCAATTTTTCTTTCTTAAAACCATATATCTAGTCCTTTTTGGATATATCTATGTATTTTAAGTAGTTTATGATAGAATATTGTTAGATCTTGTGAAGTGAACATGTGTTATGATTATATCTTGAATTTTTGTTATTACATTCTTCGTTTTCACCAACTTTTGATAGGTAGGTGTATTATTTATTTACTTCACTTGATTTAGAACATAAAGTCTTAGTTTTAATTAAATGATTTTATTAAAATGGTTGTGAAATTATTGTGTGACACTTAATTGAAATATTTTTTTCACGTTGTCTTGAAAATTGTAGAAAATTGATCTATTTTTAGAAAAACACTTGTTTATAGTTTTAAAATGATGTTTTTCTATCGAAACATGTTAAGTGGTTTTTTAAATTCTTTAAAATAAGAAAATAGTTTTATATAAAATGGTTGGCATGTAAATTAGTTTCTGTTAAATGTATTATCCTAATGTTGGCATAGACAGTTGGGTGTGAGTTTAATGGGATGGATAATGGTCATGAATGATCAATCAAGAACTTCCTTGGTGTGTGTGTGTGTGTGGGGGGGGGGGGGGGGGGGTTATTCTTTTTAATTCTACCCTTATGAATTTTTTGTTTTATACATGCACATCCCACTCATTTATTACTAATCATGTTTTTGATATTATGGGTTTACATGTGGAGATGATGCCTTCTATTTTAAAACATAGAACACATTTGGGACAATAAGGGTGTCGAGACTTGAAATGTGCAACATGTTCACTAATAATCAATGAGACTAAGTTGGTACAAGATTTATCTATACTATAAATATATGTCTATAACTTGATTCTGGTAATGGATGGGCTAACAAACTTTGAGGCTCATATCGATTATTATGCATGAAATGGGAGTTTCAAATATTATAATGATGTTTGTCATATATTTAAAAGAGACTGGGTAGTGGATGAAAGAAGAGAAGAACCCTTAATATGGGTGGTTTAAACCATCTCTTATCAGTTGTTAGAACTTACCTTGGTATCTATGGATGATATTGGGAATCGATATTTTCCACATATTGTTTATCAGTTTCTTGATGTTTTTCATGAAAATTTATCATGATTTACACCAAAAAGAGAAGTGGAGTTTATGATTGTTATCCTACTAGGGACCAATACTATATCACTAATGTATTATTAGATTTAACCAAAAAAATTGAGGTAATTTAATGTTTAGTTAGAAGAGTTAGAAATTAAAGGCTTCATTTGACTGAGTATATCTCCATGGGAAACACCTATTTTATTTGTAAAGAATGCATATGAAACTCTTAAACTGCGTGTGAATTATTTTAATCTTAACCAAATTATGATAAATAATTGACATCCTCTTCCATGAATTGATGATCTGTTTGATCAATTGTACAAAGCCCAGAAATTCACAAAAACTAAATTACGTTTGGGATATTACCAATTACATGATAACAAGGAGGGTATTTTTAAGATAGATTTTAGAAGAATAATTGGCCATTATAAGTATGTGGTTATGCCATTTGGCCTAATGAATACACCATCCATATTTATCTCACTAACAAATAGAATATTTCAGAGATATTTATATTCCTTTGTGGTGGGTTTTATTGATAATATAATAGTGTATTCTAGGAAAAAAGTTTATCATGAGAAAAAAAGGAAATAGTGTTGGGTATCTTGTAAGAATGTCATCTGTATTATAAGTTTTCAAAGTGTGATTTCTGGATACAAGAATTACATTTCCTTGGCCATATCATTTCAAAAAAATGAATTTATATTGATTTGTAAAATATAAAAGAAATTATCTATTGGAAACCGGCTAATAAAATCTTTGAGATATGTAGTTTCCTTAGTGTAGTGGGATAATAAAGATGTTTTTATGTGAATTTTCATATTTGGTATCACCGATGATAGCTTTGAAACAGAAATACATACCTTTCCAATAGAATGAAAAATGTCATAAATACATTCTATAACACAAGTTTAAACTTACATCAGCACCTATTCTCATGTTTTTGATGTCTAGAAAGGGATATATAGTCTATTGTGATGCATCAGGATTTGGGTTCAGATGTGCTATCATGAAAGAAGATCATGTTATTGAATAGGTTTCATGACATTTATGATTTCATGAGAAGAACTACCTAACACATGATTTGGAATTAACTGTTGTGGTCCGCGGTTTTAAGACTTCACTTCATTAACTATTTAGTGATAAATTCATAGTGTTTACAGATTATAAGAGTTTGAAACACATTTTATCACAAAGTTATTTGAATTTAAGATAGTGCTGATGGATGTAATATCAAAAAATGTTTTACTTTGACTTGATGTTTTCACTAGGTAAAGGGTACATGGTGGAAAATTAATTGAGTAAGAATTCATATGAATAGTTGGAAAAAGAGGATTAAGTCTAGTGGTGGATATTGTTTGTAATAGAGAATATGGATCTAGATTTCTCAGAACAAGGTAGTTTTTCATTTTTATTTCTAGTTTTGTTTGTTCATGATTTGTTTGAGCACGTTAGAGATGATTTGACATATAATTAATAATTATTTTCTATAAGGTCAAAACTCACTGGTGGGTAGACCATTTAGGGTTTAAAGCTAGATGGAAGTTTTGTGTTGTGGTTTAGAGATCATATTGGCATACCTTTGGATTTTTAGGAATAACTTCTTAGTGTCTACCACCATTTGAGTGGGTTTTTCATCCTAGTATTTGGAAAATGTATAAGGTGTTAAAAACATAGTTTGGGTTGGTTTTCATGAAATGTCTTATAGCAGAATATGTTATGAGACGTCGCACCTATCATCATTTAAAGTAGGAGCACCAATGACCAGAAAATATATTACAATATTTACCGATTCTTGTTTGTAAATGAGAGTAAATAAATATTTATTTTCTAAGAAGTTTACTAAGGATGATTATAAAACATGATTCCATATGGGTGATAGTGTATTAGATCATAAAGTAGACTCACTTCATCCTAATTTATGTAACTAACTCTGTGAAAGACTTTCCTAAAATATATATTCAGGAAATTGTAAAGATGCATGAATTTCTAGTCCCAATTGTATTATAAAGAGACCCAATGTTTATGTCTTATTTTTGGTAAACCTTTCAACAACCACTTGAATATAGTAGACTATGAATACATATAATCATCCTCAAATAGATGGATAGTCTAAAAGAAAAATCCTAATGTTGTAGGGAATGATTAGGTATCATGTGATAGATTTTGGTGGTACATGGGAAGATATTTTACCATTAATGGAGTTATTTTACAATAACAGTAATTTGTACTTGAGAAATATGGATTCTATTGAATCATTTTATAGGTTTCCTCGTCATTATCCACTTTTTTGGGTGGAAACAAGTGATATTTCACTAATTCGACCATGCCTTGTGAAAGAAACAAACTAAAAGATTAATTTGATCAGAAAAAGAATAAATATGAATAAAATCCTTATAAATCATTCACATATCATCATCAATGATCTTTTTCGTTTAAAGTGAGTGACCATGTGTTCTTGAGAATCTCTCCAAGGCTTGGAAACCATTATTTTTTAAGAGGGGAAAGTTATCACCTTAATACATATGTCCTTTTGAGATACTTGAATAAGTTGTTGAGGTGGAATATTAGTTGGATTTTCTACCAAGGTTCAGTTTAGTGAAAAATATGTTTCCTGTGTTTTTGTTCAAGAATCAAAAATATGATCCTGACCATGTGATCTAATGTAATTACATTTACTTAGAGAAAGATGATATATT
The DNA here is from genome assembly GCA_963277665.1 of Viscum album. NCBI lineage: Eukaryota > Viridiplantae > Streptophyta > Magnoliopsida > Santalales > Viscaceae > Viscum > Viscum album. Next base: position 1,359,665,759 of record OY728159.1, read on the forward strand.
AATTCATGTGCTTTTATAGATTGTGGATAGGAAATAAAAGATATTTTATGGGAAAACCATCAGTCTAGTGAAAGTTTTATGTAAACATAATCAGATTTAGGAATAAAAGTGAGAGTGTGATAAACAAATTGTGGATTAATGGCCTAGAATATTTCAGGAAAGAAAGGGTTTTCTAATTTTTGAGGATTGAAAAGGCCAATGGTGGGGATAATTCATCACCCCTATTTTTGGGCACTTTACCCTTTATTTATTTATTTTAAGTATATATAATGAACAGGTTATATTTCTAGAGGTTCATTAGGGGATTTAGCATTATTTGGAGGATTTTCTTGAGGTGCATGGATTGATCACAATTAGTACAGACCATATAACCCATCCATGAAACCATGAAGTTTGTGGTTGGAGAGATATTATCCCTTCACAGATAGTTCATAGTTTAACGAAACCATGTGGATGTATAGGGGAAACCCTGAATTCTTAGATAGAGGCTAAATCCTAGTTTATCACATGATTTTTCTAACCATGTGATCCAACCTTGTGAGGGGTTGGCTTAATGTAGTATCACCTCATGGTTGACACACAATTTTCCACACATTGTGGCCGACCTATGTTGTGTATTGTGGCCTTCCTTAAAAAGTGGATCTAATCTAAATTATATTCCTAAGAACTCATTTTCCCCTAATTTTACTATAACCTGAATTCCATTTTCTCATAAGGTGTGAGAGATGACCCCCTTCGATCCAGGAGTGATCTTTAGGTGAATCAAAGTGCATTGGAGGCATAGATTCATCGATAAGTGTATTTTCTTATAAGTTATTCTTAGATCCAATATTATTATCTCTCTCTAATCTATAGATCTAGTCCTATATAGATAGATCCATGTGTTATGAATGGTTTATGATGGAATCTTATAAGTTCTAGTGAAAGTAATGGGAATTTCGACTGTATCATCAAGTTTTGATATGTTGTTCTTAATTTTCACCAATATTTGAGAGGTATTTTCATTCTCTATCAACTCCAACTGATTTAAAACTTAGAGAATTAGTTTTAACTAAATTATTTTATTTAAATGGTTGTAAAGTTATTATGTGAATCTTGATGAAAATATTTCTTTGGTATTGTCTTGGAAATTGTAGAAAGTTGATTGGTTTTTCTAAAAAATATTGTTTATAATTTTAAAATGATGGTTCAAAATTATGTTTTGGTTTTAACACATGTTATGTGGTTGTTGAAATGATTTAAAAAAAGAAAATGGTTTTATTTAAAATGGTTGGCATGTAAATTAGTTTTTAGTAAATGGATTTTCATGATATTGGAATAAACAGTTGGGCATGGGTTGAATATGATGGATAATGGTTGTGAAGTACTAGCATAAATGGGATAGAATATGGACGTGAAGTTCCACTATCAATAGTGAAACCAATCTTGAGTGTGTGTGCATGGTTTTGTATAAGGGCATGGAAATGAATATTCCAAATCAAATGAGAAATGGTTTAAATGTTTTGTTAATGTATTCCTAGGAAAAATCATCTATAGTTTTAATATAAATTGTTTCATTGCTTTTAAAATATTTTATATAAGTTTTATAACAAGTTTTTTCCTAGTGGAATGATATTTAAAGTCATTTGAGAAATACTAGCGAGTATATACTCACCCCCTTCTTGGGAACTATTATGCATTTTTATATTTCATCTATTTATACCTTGGTGAAGTCAAGGTATCTCAGTTATTTAGTGGCACTTATTGATACTATGGTATTGGTTTATCGACTTGAATCTTGGAAAAGTTTGAGAGTTAATGGGTTGATGTCACATTAGTGACTTTGATTTTTGTTAGTCCTTTTGGTTTACTTTGAGTTTTTCTTTTGGTTTCCTATTATACTCAGATATGGTTATTATTTTGGTTATGTTGAATTGTATTCTATACTCATAGATCATATATAGGTTTGTTGTTGATGATTTAGTTTTGATGTTTTATCATTAAAGAGAAAATTGTCCCCCAAATTTTCTTGAGGACATTGGCATTTATTTCCAGACTTTGGTGTCTTGGGCATGTCACTTAAGGTCTAATAAAAACATCGACTCTTCCCTAGCCAATGGGTGAGGGGTAAGATTATACACTTTCTAATTTTATGGTTTTATTTCTCATTGTAAGATTAGTTAAACTAATGTTGAATCTATAGAGATAATATTACATGGTGGATCTCATAGTTTAAAATATATTGTTTTTTTTATTTTTGTCATCTAATTTTAATCTATAAAATTTTAATATATTTAATCATCCATGGTATGTAATTTTCTATGGTATTTAATAAATGGATTGATATAATTTTTTTGTAATTTTTAATTATGAATTAATAATGCATTTTTTTTTGATTTATATGTCGTATAAATAATTTCCTAATTAATTTTAAATATTTTGATAGAATATAAAAAAACAATTTAGAAATATAGACATATAATTTAAGGAAAAAAGGTCCTAAAACCTGGGGTTTTACATAATCCTTGAGTAAGTAGTGGGTTATAATGTTATAGTGTTCTTATAGAGTATTCCCTTAGGGGGTGTATACATGGGTGGGATAGTTGTATTATAATATTAAGTTGAAGTTTGGTTATAGTGTTTATGAAATTCCATTCTTGGTTATTATTAAATTCTATAAATATTTAATCTATGTTGAAGTATTATAAATCCATATTTGGTACTTAAAAAGTTCAAACTCTATGAAATATCATGGTGCTACATAAGGATTAGGTTTAGGATGTTCCCAGGATTTAAAACACACTTATTATAGCTCTATCCAATCTAAAAGTAGGAGTGAAAATTTATCTTAATTGTATTTACATAGCTCAAGTATTAGAGCCATCTCATGAAAGGATATTTCATATAGTTCCCATTGGATTTGGAAGAGTACTCATGGGTGAAACCCCTATGGTATACTTGACCTAGAACATTCAGATATAAAATAGTTAGGAATTGAAAGGCACTGAAGACCCTCAGGATGCTGAGTATTGAATTGATATGATTGATATTATATTTGAGCTTGTTGATATACCTAAGAATAAGTTGGTGAATTTAAAAATTTTCATGCCACAAGAATCTTCCAAGATATTGTGGGGTACCATAGTATAGGTTAGGAGGCATGAGGGATATCATGTGAGACCTTTAAAAACCTCTTTTGTATGAATTATTTCTTGAATCCCTTAATATTGATTGGTCTTAGTAGTTTTTAGAGATTCATTAATGAACATTATAAATTATAGACTATGTTGATTGATTTTATGAGTTTATTTGATTTACTCATTTTCTAGCTTGAAATGATGCTCTAAATGTCCAAAAATTCAAGAACTCTCTCCAAATATATTTGACGTGTCACATGATTATAATCAAATAGATATCTTATTTATAGGTAGTTTATAAACCTCTTACCACATAGAAGGTCATTGAGGAAGGTAGTGAAACAATATCTTTGCCTTTATTTGGTCTCCCAATGGGTAGACATTCTGGTAGAGTTGGTGGTGCCACCACCATTAATAGGAAGAAGATATATAATGATATACATCAAGGTATTAAAAGATAATCATGTTATGGTAGTGATTAATCTATTCCCCCTTTAATAAAAGATCTGGTTTTATGTTATTAGTGTGGGAGGCTTGGTTATTTATATACTTATTATGCTAACCCACTAAAGTAGTGTCATGTTTATGGTAGGATGGGGAAATTATATAGGTATTGTAGAAGGATTACAAAAAAAGTTTCATGTAGAGTCTTAGTTAAAACTCATTCTTATCATGTATAATCCAGGGGACCTAAGTAAAATAATATTCATGCTTTAGCTGGGAGGTTAGGGTGTTGAACTCATCAAGGATCTTAGATTAAACAACTAAAGATGCTATAGGGGTCAATTCCTATATTTAATAATAGATCATGAAGTCATTGATTTGGATTTTATGTGATAAGAGTTTTTATAATAGACTAGTTTTTAGATGATTGGTTGTGTATACTTATACAGTTATAATTATAGTTTAAATTGAAACTACTCTTGTTGATGTTTCGTTTGATACATGGTCAACTTATTATTTTAACTCTTTACATATACTATATTGTTTGGGTCTTTAATTGAGGTATATTTTTATTATTTTAACTCTATATATGGCTGTTTGAAAAATTATATAATGTGGTAAAATATTCCTTGAGTATGACATATTGGTTGGAGGCTATGGTCACTTGTGGGATTTCATTATCTTGAAACTAGACAACCTTGATGTATTTTTTAAGATGTATTGGATTTCACACATCCATGATCACATTTAATGAAACCATATGTGTGTTTTATTCATGTTTCTCATAGGTGATGAAATAAAATTATAATAGATTGAGATTTCTAGGCAAGTAGAGCTGGACTGGACCTTTTATAATTTAGATCCATTACTACATAGATACCCATGATAGTGTTTGTATCCAAGAAGGTGATGGTCACTCAAAAATTTTATCCAATAATAGAAAATTTTAAAAATATATTCCATGATAAATTCTTATTATTTCATTTTTAGAGGTACATCAAGTTCACAATTGATATCATTCTAGATAATTACCCTATATTGATACCCTATTATCATATAATACTTACCAATCTGAAGGAGTTGAAGGTGAACCTATAGAAACTTGAGGTATATTTATCAATCATAGTACCTATACTTGGGATAATCCTACATTTTTTATCATACAGGTTATGATAGCTTGAGATTATATGTGGATTATAGGAAACTGAATGAAGTTACGTTGAAGAACAAGTATTTACTACCATAGATATGTGATATGTTTGATAATTTTAGGTGATAATAATGGTTCTCAATGATTGATTTTTAATTGTTATTTCATTACTATAGGTTAGGATATAGGATATATATAGGATAGTTTTTAATAGAAGGTATATGCCGTAATTGTTCCTTATGATTCTATTCTATCTAAAAAATGCAATGGAAGTGTTCATGGATCTGCTGAATTAGATTTTCCATCCCTTCTTAGACTCTATCATCATGGTGTTTATTGATTATATACTAGTAAATTATCATACCCAGGAGTTTAATATCTAGAATTTTAAGATATTATTGAGAATTATTTAAGAACATTAGATATATTTCAATTTCTCAAAGTTCCACTTGTTGATTCAGTAAGTGTACTTTATCAGGCAGGTTGTCAATGAGGTTGGAATTTCTATTAACCTAGAGAAGGTGGAGGCTGTGACATCATGTGTTCAACCCAATAATTTGTTTGAGATCAAAATATTCCTTATCATGGATGGATATAATAAATGATGCATTCTATATTTATCTCACTTGTTAGGTTTTATGATTAGATTGACTAAGAATTAGATGAAATTAAAATGGAGTGATCAGTGTGAAGTCATGTTCTAGGAGTTAAAATAAAGGCTGAAAATTTCTCTAATTTTGATTATTTCTAGCCAAGGTAAGGATTACATGATGTAATGTGACCCAATAAGTATAAAAACCATATTCAATTTTTAAAGCTAGCTACTATGGGCATGATTTAAATTATTGGTTCCTTTATATCTTAGGAAAGATATTTATTTTCTATAAAGACCACATGAGCTTGTGATAAATTTTATACCAATATGAATTGAACTTAAAGTAGAAACATAGGATTGAGTACCTCTATATTTTTTATATTGATATGGATTATACCCCATGAAAGGGGGAACATCATGGAAGATTAAATTAGTAGGCAGATTCCGAATAAAATAGTTCGGGAATATAGCGAAGAGTGTAAGTTGATGTATTTTTTCATTAAATAATGATTGGATAAGGGTGGGAGGACACACCCTTTTCTCTTCTATCCATTACTTACCTTTTATTGGATTAGGTGAATTCTAGAAAATAGTGTGGATTATATTACTTTATAATGAGATATATTATCTTTGGTGTAAAACTAATTCCATGATATACCCACAATAAGGGTGGAGTGCTTTACATATAATACAGAGGGGTAGTTCCTACTTCTATGAGGCATGATTTATTAAGGGACTTTCACACCTCTAATTGATCCATGAAACATGAGATTACAAAGATGTACCATGATATTAGCTGTCACTCCTGATTTCTTAGTATAAAGAGGGACATCATAGGTTATTTGGTTTGTTTTTTCACATACCAAAGGGTGAAGATACAACACCAATGACTAGAATGACTACTTTACCCATTTCCAGTGCCCATTTAGAATTTGTATGAGATAACCATATAATTTTTCATTGTTTTTTTTGAAATATAAATTTCATTATGTGTTATTGGTTGCGGTAGATAGTTTGATAAAGGTATTACACTTTTTTCCAATATGAGAGACACATTTGATGGATAAAATTGGAAAATTGTATATGTTGATGATAATATAACATCAAAAAATACCTAATATTATCAAATCTAATCATGAACATAATTTTGAATCCTAATTATATTAAAGGTTATATCAATCTATGTGAAGTCATCTAAAGGTGAGTATAAATTATCACCCACATGCAGACATGAATTCTGATATAACAACCCATATTATTGAGGATATGATCAAAGATTGTGTGTTATAATTTTATGGATCATTTTATGATTATCTGTATTTGTAAAAGTTTGTATACAAAAACAATTAGTTACCACTCAAAGTAGGTAAAACTCATATTTTAATTGTAAGAGTCAACCCATGTATTTTATTATATGCGATCGAATATTCTTACAAATATTAGCACATTTAGTCCATCATTGGTTAAGAAATAAAATAAATCTTAAAAAATAGTGTATTGGTCCATTAATTATAGTGGACAAGTTAGATAGAATAGATTATTTTTTTGGCTTTATCTCTAAGACATCATGCTATGCACACTATATTTCACATGTCATAACTCTAGATGTATGAGTTAGATCCTGTATATGTGGTTGATAACAAGGATTATTAATTAGATATAGATTAATATATTTGATATTATATTGATGTATATATTAGAGTAAAGTTATAAGGTTATATGAGGGATTATAGTTCTTTTATTCTGCATGTAGTTCTTTCATAGACATATTCAGGAGGTAGCATGGGAGCGGGAATCTGATACGAGGTCACAATGGTTAGGATTATTGGAAAAATACCTAAATTTTTAGGTATAATTAATGGATTTTTTAGATTTAAATTAATTTATAATGGATTATTTTTGATGTTTTTGTGTGGTATCTGATCTTATGTATGATTCAAAGAGGGGTAAATGGGGTCTTGTTGCTAAAATAGAGTAGTAGGATCCACTGAGTACCTGATGTAAGGAATCAAGTACGTAGTGACCTATACAGGGATATTATAACTCCTGACCCCCACAAAACCATTGATAGGGATATTTTGTATGGTTAGTGGATCACCCAGTACCCTGTATAATAAGACTTTGTACCTGGTAGTCTTTTTGCATGAATGATATTATTTATATTTTTGTAATTTTTCCATAAACCCCATTTTAACCTCATTTTATTCCTTCTCCAACTAAACCATGTATGGACACCCCTCTTATCCTTCATCCTTTGTTCCTAAATATCTTTCAACCTCATTTTTATTTGTTTGAAGTTCCATCACTTGTGATTAATCTTTTTTAATATGTTTTACCCCATGGAATCCCTAATCTTAGTTTCCCATTGCATTATTTATTCCTCTATTTCAAATACCTATATTTTAGGGGTCTTTATATTATTTTATGTTTAGTTCATTAAGTTAAAATTGGGAGAATCCTATTGGTGAGTTAGCTCCTAGTGTCTTAAGGTAGAAAGTTCTTATCATGTTTCAGTGTTTATAAAGAAATATATAACCTTCCATATATTCAGGTTCATGGGCATGCATTTGATTATTTTTCCTTTTGTGTACAAGATCTTGGATATGTATGAAAATAAATATTTGAACAAATATGGGATGTATTATGTGTGTTCTAGCTTGATTATAACCAACCCAAGGTGTGTAAGGATTTTTTTGGTTGGGGTGTATACCTCAGTTTTTTATGTGTAAAGTGGCATGTATTATCTTACATATATCAATGAAGGGTGGTTGTATTGGATTATGGTTTTTGGTTATTCAATTCCTCAATTGATAAGAGGATTTGGATTGAAAAAATATGATAATAATTTTGAATATGAGATATCATGGGAGGATTAGAACATAGGCTAGGTTCTTTATTAAGGGTGATTAAGTTGATTGGTCATATATTGAGTGGCTATACCATCAATATAAGTTTCATAAAGTATTAAAAGTACACATAAGGTTAGAATTTCAAGTTGGAAATGAGGGGAATCTATGGGACATCATCATAGGGATTGTGGAATATTTTGAATTTATAATCACTTTGGGGAAATGGTTTCCAGTACATGATATTTTTTATGTTAAAGCTTCCTTTTAATCCACTTCCAATATGAGAGGTTGGCTATGCTATGTCATCCTCATGATCTAATTTTCTATATGATAGGTTTTACATGTTTTTTGTTACTGATGTTCCACTCTTTATATGGGATGTTGGTTTTGTTACACATTCCTCATAATCTATTTCTTATATAAGAGTATGACTATATCACACCTTTATCATGATCTATTTCCCATATGAGAGGAGGGTTATATTCTTTATTCATTTTTATTATATTACTATTATGTCATTTGATGGTTTCCATGGTATGGTATGACTCTTATTTCTCACATTGGTTAAATGGGTCTTGGTTGGGGTTCATGGTGGCATACTTAGTGCATGATGACCTGACCCGGGTATATGTTATTTATTATTTTTTTATATCAATGTTTACAATCATGTGTACTTACACACATATGTTAATGGTCTTTTCATAGTTTCTTACTAGGTTTTTATACTCACACCATGAATAATCACCCTGGTGAACATGAAAACCTTGTTTTAGGGATCCAAGTATATAAGCATTACTCATTTCAAATCACTTAGTAGGTTGAAATAGGCCTAGAGATGAAGGGTATACTAGGATATACTCTAGGATATTTTTTAGCATAACCTCCATTATTATTTTGTTTTTTATATTTCACATGTATTGATCTACCAAAAATAGGGACCGCATTTTCACTACCAATTCATGTAATAGATGGGTTCATTTTGCTATTACAAGTGATTTTATTTATATTTTTATTGTAAAATTGTTATTACAAACTATTTTTTATTGATCAAAACTACTTATACTTTTATTTATGGATGGATGATTTGATATTGACAGTATAATCTCCCCAATGTATGGTTTAACCCTCACCTCTAGTTGGCAACCTCATTATATGGGTAGACATTCCATAGTTCATGTACCGCTTTGACTCATATATCGATGAATCTTGATGGGTGCTTCATTTGGTATCCAAATAAGTAAAGGATAAAATACAATAACCCAAATGGGTATTACAACCTTTACCTATACTTGACTTGAAGTAGGATAATATTATTATGGAATTCATCACTATAATTCCTAATATATCTAAAGGGAATAATAAAACATGATTTATTATGTATCAACTTATAAATCCAGTAATTACCTTGAAATTAGGGAACATTTATCTCTTAATTCACTTTTGTTGGTGCCATAACCACATAAACATCCTGATTGGGGGGGGGGGGGTAACTCCTATAAATTATTTTAGACTTATCATCACTATATTATTTCAAGATTCCTATATTACATTTACCAATATATTTTATACTATTTCATCCCTAATTATAATATCCAAACTAATTATATCTCTAAGTTATATATATATATATATATATATTATTTCATGGATTCACAAAATTGTAAATCCTCATTCAATACACATAAAATTCTCTATAAAATCTTACATGAAACCTATGATTATATCCAAAATATGACCTATAATTGAAAAAATATATTCTACAATATTTTAAATAAATTTATCATCAGTTTGACACTAATTAAAGAGCATAATTGACAAAAAAATCCAACACATAACATTTGGTTAAAATAATATATATCTTTGAATATTTCTATTATTTTTTTACCAAAATCCATCTCCACAACTCAAATCCTTCTCACAATTTATTATTTCCTCACATTATGGATTAATAGAAAATTATTTCCTCCCTGATTGATAATAAAATTCCAAAGTTTCTTCCACCAAGTATGCATCTTCACTAAATTGGTACCAAACCCGATAATTTGAAAGGATATATGTAGAGTAATTGAACTCCCCTTTTGATCCAATTTACTCTTTTTTTATATAAACAAAATATAAAATTTATATTATTTTATTTCATATATAAAATCTAGGAATTTCATTTCTAAAACTCTGAAAATAACTAAAACTACTTTTTAAACTAATTTTCTATTTGTTAGTTACAAATAAGGAATAATAATTATAATTATAACTTTTAATACTACCAGAGTCAAGATCAATATAAGAAATAGGGGTGGTAATTTTGAAATAAAATCATTAAAATTTATCAAACTCTCAATCTCAATTGCTCTAAAATTTTGGATAAAATAAATGTAGCCTTTAACAACCACTCCACTTCTAATAAAATTTATGGAAATGTGGGATACTACTTTGTTAATACCAATTATTGTTTATTCAATATTAAGCTTTCGTTGTAATTCTTACTATAAATTTATATCATTATTAGATTAAACTTTCCCTTAACTAAATAACCTTCACATAATTAAAATAATACTTCAAAAACCACTTTGTATTTTATAAAAGAAATAGGATTCCCCTTGTTAGTAATTCATTTATAGGCTCTAAAATTACAATTTTTAAGAATAAATTTTGAGTTAAAAAATGGAGATTTATTTGTCTATTATTTACCCAGTAAAAATTCTATGAAATTAAAGTAATTTATATTTTTAAAATTCATTTCAACTTTATTGACTATTCGTCCCCTCTACAAGTTATTTCTTTCCATAGTCTCATTTTTTACAAACAATAATTTGTATTATACCAGATATTAAACATGTATTTTAATGAAAGTAATTTTTATCATTTTTAAATTAGTTTTTAAACCTATTTCGGATATAATACCAATTTTTAAAACTAATTCATTTACCGTAATCATCAGTTTTCTATGAGTTGATAACAATTTTTATAACTTTCCCAGATATCAATTGTTAAATATAGATCTTTTATTATACCACTTGTTATATGTATAAATGTAACTTATTCTAAGTATAACCCCTTTTATGAATAAATATAGATAAAAATATTAAACTATCCATAAAATTTAACCTTAAAATGATTATGAATCATAATAATCTTCTCTATTCTCACTTGAGTCAAAGAACTATATGAGAAACAAAGGAAAATGGATTAAAAAACTCTCAAGCCTCTTCTACCATATTTCACTGATAACTTTATCCATTAAGTTCATATAAAATTTCAAAATTTTCTTAAAACACATTATACAAACTATTTTAATTTCTTCCAAAAAACATTTAAAACTCTTTAAAATCTTTCACAACTACCTTTATAAATCACTAAATGGATTGTACCCCCCCCCCCTATTGTTTGCACAGATATCTACCAATTGGATAAAACTCCAAAAAAAATACATAGAGTTAGAGGTAACTTCCCTTTATCATTAAGTTGATGTGTGTGGATATTCATAATGAAAAAAATATTTTCCTTATATATATTTTTTCAATCCTTCTTTATAGTTGTCCTTTTTAGATTGATACCAGATATGAAAACCTCTTTATAGATTTGAGTTTTCACTCCATATCACCATTTTTCTTCAATGTGAGTTTGATCCCACTTGTAAACCACTCCATTTTTATTCTATATAATATATTTACCTATAGGAACACAAGACTCTATAAGTTTTTCTTTTTTTAACCCATAACTTAAATGATCATTTCTCAGTATATTCTTTGATAACAATTAAGATCATTTCATACTTTTAAATCCTAGATATTCATTTCTCTAGTCTCAATTTTGGTTAAAAATAATCTATTACATTTTTTTGATGTGTTAGGGTTTGATATGAGATATATTTTCAGTGTAAAGTATTAAAAGATCTGAATGTTCATTAATTAGAAGTTACACTTGGGAGATCCTGAATGAAGACAACTACACTATAACCATGGATGTTCATATTCATACATTGAAAGTTAGTTAACTATATTTAACCATATAAGTTTATTTTAGGGGATTTTTCTAGGTATAATTAGTCTATTAGATGGAGAAAATTAGAATCAGAGTGTAGGAATGATGAGGAGGGTCTTCAGATGCATGCACTCTGGGAAGTGGTCATGATTTCATAAGATTAAGTGAAGCAGATGTAAGGGTAATCTTCTTATACCCGAATGCAATTTCCAAGTAGGTGAAACATGTGAAAAAGTTAATGAGTTAATGGGAGGTGATATTAATAGTTTACAAGTATTTTTATGTAAAAACAATGATTTAATTGGAGATAATAATTTTCTCATACCAAATAAAGGATGCCCTCAAATTCAAAGGATAAGGTCTGACTGGATGACCGACTGATGACCACTATAAATATTGGTATTAACATATTGTGTGATTAAACTTTGAATGATATCAGAATATAAACTGAGAAATGTGATTATGGTTTTAAGGTCAAGAAAAATATGGACCTGGTGGGAGGAGAACACTTAGGTGAATCTAGATGCTAAAAGGATGAAATTCCAGAGACTGTAGTCAATCCACCAGAATAAGTAGATGGAAGATGAAATGAATATGAGATTGTGTTGGTGAGATATATTCCATATAATTGAGTAGGTTTTTAAGAATATTATTTCCATTATAACTCATGTTTCATTTTTTTTAAGGAATGAAAATATATGTGACTATTCTCCCATGTACGTAGGATAATTTTTTTGAATCATGCAATACTTGTGTGTATTATGTTTATTTATTTGTTCCCACATGTGTATGTTAATTGTTTGATTGTTATCTTGAATTATTATCGAAATGATGATTTTGAGGTGTAGAGAACTAGATAGTGTAGAATTAATAAATGTGGTAGCTAGGTTTCTTAGAAATACCAGTTTTGTTCTTCAATCATGTGGGGGTGTTGATGATCTTAAGTTGAACCAATTTTGGTTTTTTAATTTACATTGTGCTATATTACTAAAAGGGAAACATCATTGTGATAATATAATCACCATGATTCCTAACTAGTGGTATTAAAGTGGGTTATTATTTTGATATATGATACTAAATATTGGTACCAGATATTGATCACTAGGTTTGGTGGAAGACCATGGTAGTCATGTTTATGGTGGAGTAACTATCAAGGACTCGAAAATAGATTGGTAGAAGGATGTTGGGTTACTCATGATTAGGTTTTCAATAATGTTACCAGATCAATGTCACTATAATATAGTAGTTGTACCAGTGAAATTATTGAGATATCAAAACTCAAACTACACATAAGAGTCATGCATTATGTTCCATTAATTATGCGGTGTTCAAGAGGTTGGTGGAAGAATACTATAAATTACTATTGAATCTAATAGTATATTACATTGATCAGATTTAGTGATAGCTCATGTTTTTGGTGAAAATCATTGTATGAGATAAGGATTAATTTAATGATTTGATGGTGGAAGTTATATATCTTTGAGGATACTATTTTTATACTCTAGGAGTGTCTTATTATTTTTTACATAGATAAATAATCCAAAAGTAGTGAAGATAACTGGAAGGCCATGATAGTAAGCACATATATTTTTCTGGAGGTTGATGTTAGGTTACATGACTTATGTTCCCATAAGGTGGTGTCATCTCAATTCAAGGGGGTTTCAACTACTGACCTGAAGGTCAGTTCTTGGTAGTTCATGTTTTTATAGATTCCCATATTTTTTAGATATAGGGGTTATAGAAAATGTTTCCAAATATTCACCAATACCAAGTTTGGACATTGAACTTTGAATTTATGGGTTTTATCAATCAACTTAAATCAACTAGGATGAGATAACATGTTCCAAAGATTCTCTTGGATGAAATGGTTTTATCCATATAAAGTATTAAAAGTTTAATGGAAACATGGTACTAGTTTTATTAGATTATGGTTAAATGGAAGTATAAGGAAAGTGGAATATCATTATAGTTTCATGTTTAGGTTCTTTATGGTTGTGAAACTTGTGGAAAAGTTTCAATTCTTTGGAAAGAGAGCAACATTCCAGTGATCAGATGACCTAAAGATAAAATATGGGTCATGGTTTTCATTATATAATGTGTGAGGGAGAGATAGAAGAATAAAAATTATATATCATGAAAATTATTTCCAGAACTCAGTGGAAGAGGGTAAAATATTCTATGGTCGTAGCTAGTGTTCATGTTCTAGTGAATTATATATTATAATCCATTATACATTAATATACCTTTATTGATTAATTGATAAGATCCATGATTAATTTTATTGGAATCAAAGGTATAAATAATGAGATGGTTGGATCAAGGATGGAGTACTAGAAGACTATACTGTGTTTTTTCCTATGTTAAGAAGATTTAACTAGAACACATGAAAAAGGGTGTCGTGAAGTGAATGTTCATTTTCTGGAAGCATGAGTTGTGTCCATGGTAAGTCTTGTGTTAAAATTTCCCATGATGGTACAATAATGTGGATGGTACCTAAAATTAAGGTATAAGATGATTGTACTTAGCTAAAACATGTGGTAGGGTGTTTCATTTTTAGTTGGGTAAGGATTTTTTCAAAGGATACTCCAAATGTCTAAAATCTGGATTGGTGTTTGTCTTATCTATGATATCTACAAAATTTATAGACATGGGAAACACTAAATATATAAAATAGACAAACCAAAGTCCTAGTGCATGTTTCTAAAAAAATTTTATGACTCTATAACAATGATCATCAGAATATTATTAGATCAATGGAAGGATATCTATGGAAGTAGATGTACTCTAGAATAATGGGGACTGGACTGGAGATTTTTTAGGGAAGGAAGGCAAAAATATTGGTTTCACTAAAGCAATTTTTTAGTGGTAGTTCATCATATCAATGGAATTATAATTTTCATATGATAATTTTTTGGATGTAAGGTTAGTTACAATGATGTAACTAGAGTTAGATTTATTATAAATATCTCAAAAGTAGAAAAATATGGGTTGTAAAGTCTTCAAGAATATAGGAAATCTAGGAGAGAGGGTCTATTACATGATGGACTAAATAACTTGTTGATGTAAATTAAAAATTCTTGGAGGATAAAAAATCATCGACTATTTACATCAGTGGAATTCTAGGGAAGCATTTAATTTGAGTTTCACAGAGGTAGCGACACAGAAGATCATGGATTTAGAGGTTAAATGAGGAAATTATTTCAATGGAAGATTAGATGATCAAGATAAGGAATAATGGAATGGAAAACCATGAAGATTTTTTAGTAGTAAGATGAACAAAAGAATGGTGGTTATAATTTTGTGTGAGCATGAGAATAATACTTGAGTGTAAAATTGTTGAAATCAACCTATGAAAATAATTTTCAAATAGAAAATTGTTAGAGTTTGGTATCAGTAATTTTTTCTAGGTTAAGTATTAGAAGATCTGGAAGTTTATTCATTATATTTTACACATGATAGATCTTGGAAAGAGACAAAAGCACCTGAACAATGGATTTATAGATTTATAAAGTGGAAGTCAGTTCACCAGATTCAGGTAGACAAGTTTATTCTCGTGGATGCACCAAGGAAGAAGAATTCTAGTGGATGAAACATGGTAGAGTTAGAGTGAAGGAATTATAAGGAGGATTTTTCAATGTATGAACTCTAGGTAGCAATAATGATTCCAAAGGATGAAATCTGGAGGACAGAAGGGGAAACCTTTGGTATTTGGATAGAATTTTAGAGGAGGTGAAATAAGTGTGTAAGTTCACGAGTCAAGTGGATATAATGTGTACAGTTCACTAAAAGTTGGGAGTCATAATGAATATAAAACTAAAGATATATAATTTAAATGAAAATTTAATGATAACCACAAATTAATGGGAGTAGGTCCAACTAGATAACTAACTGAGGACTACTATAGAGAGTTTGATGGACCAATTATGTGATGCAACATTAAAGGAGATCAAAAACAAAATTGATAAATGAGATGATGGTTCTTAAGAGAGGGAACAAGGTGGATCTGGTAGGAGGTGTACACATGGGAACATCCAAAATGTGGATGGATATGTTCAAAGAACCTATAAAAGAATAGGAAAGATACAATGTCCAAAATATTATATTAGTGTGACATCTTCTAGAGAAATGAGTAGGATTTTTAAAAGTTGATTTCTCATGTAACTAATTTTACTATATTTGTGATGGAATGAAAATAAATGAAACCATTCTTCTATTCATGTATAGAAAATTTTCCATAGTACATAGTAATGATGGGAATTCTATTTGTTCCATTATTCTTGTAGATGTATGTTCATCCTGTGATTTTTCACTTTAATTCTCATGAAATAGGGGATTTTTAGGTGATAAAAACTTGAAGGTGGAGGATAAATTGATTTGATGGAAGATGTGATTTAACTTCCTTATTTTTTTCTTCAACATAATAGGGTATGGATTATTGAAAGGTGAAATATTTTTGGTTTTGGAAGTTCAACTACAATGGATTATTGGAATGATGAACTTTTAGTGATCAAAAACTTACCCTCACCCCTCATATGATGCACACTTCTATTTCCTCTAGTGTTACATTATTCCAAATATATAAATATATTTTTAGTGTTAAAAATTTCATTTTTATACCAATTTTATTCCATTATTTATAGAGGATTTGTGACTTCCTTATTTTATCTCTCACTACTGCTATCATATATTTCCATATGTATAAAGTTAGAAAAAATAAAGCATATCTGAAATAAATCATACCTCTCATATTCATTTTTAAGATAAGATATTCTAGGAGTATTTTTTTATTTCATAACTTTATAGCTTCCATAAACACATCCATTTTGTGTCCTATGATTCCATAAAATAAGCACTTATTCTTATTTAAGAACCAATATTTATATATTTAATGTAAAACTTATCCTATTCATTATTTCCTGATGTGAATTTCTAGTATTTTTTTCTTATTCACATTTCTATGAGGGAACCTTCTTTAATACAAGGAAATTATTTTCTAGGATTTAACTTTTTAAAAGTCTACAAAATCATCAATTATCTCTCCTTCAATTGGTATTTCATTACCTCTAATTGAGATTATTATTTTAGCCAAGTTTTATTTTATGTTTCACCCATTTCATGGGAGAAATAATGCTAGTTTGAGGCCCATCACCATCTCTATTATATTTTGAAATCCATGATTTTATTTCAAGTACATCACTTTTCCCCGTTATATTGATAAAAATTATTAACATTGATTCCATTGAATAATTTTCATATTTCCACAAATTCTTATTTTAAAAACATAATTATATTATTGGTACAAAATCTTCTCATTGATTAATTTTCTAATGATCCACCATTTCTTATAAGGGTTGGATAATTTCATCTTTTTTTAACCACTCCACTATATGTAAATTAAATCGATAGAAAAATTGATCATTTTATTTATCCTTTAATAATTGTTTTATAATATTTCTCTATATTTTATGGAAAATATATATTTTTAAATTTTCAATATATATATATTGTTGTATTAGATTTATATTTCTCAGAAAAATCAAATTTATTTACCTCAAAGGGATTACCAAAATTATTTATAATAATATTATTATTGTTCCTATCCTTATTTCCATTTTTCATAAAGTATTTTTATTCTTTAAATTTACTCCTTTCACATTTTTAAGGAATCATAATATCTTAAAATCACATGGTTTTTATAGTAATTTTTTTGAAGTTTCCCATATCTCAAATGTAACAAACCAGCCTAGATCAAACTGCCATATCACCTGGGTTGGCCCACTACATGACCCGAGGAACATTCTCGATTTCCCTTGTTGAGGAAATAGTGATAGGGTATCAATGTTAACTTAGTGGTAATGGTTTTATAGTTAGAATATGATAAAAACAACACATGAATTCCACTTGGAGTCTAAAGTTACCCCCCCATAAGTTGGAT
The DNA here is from genome assembly GCA_963277665.1 of Viscum album. Lineage (NCBI taxonomy): Eukaryota > Viridiplantae > Streptophyta > Magnoliopsida > Santalales > Viscaceae > Viscum > Viscum album. The sequence continues at coordinate 1,359,683,829 of OY728159.1, forward strand.
ATCAACATGATCAAATAAATATATTCAAAATTTAGAAATTAAAAATAGTGTATCATAATAGTAGTAATCCATATATCAGTAACAATGTATCAAAAGATTAAATAAGATTCTAGAAAACAACTGAGAATAAAGACATTAAGAATCCTATCTATGATAGAAAGGCCAATATAAAATAACCCAAAACCTCACTGAGGGTCCCAAATTCTCCATAAGAGATCAACCTCTATGTGATAATTATTCACCACCAAAAACACACTCAATACGAATGATAAAGTATCTAGAGGATTACCTATTAATATGGTGATCTATCCTTAACCTATATCATGAAAAAAATCTTGAATACACCTAAATTCATATTCTAGGCGTGAGGAAAATCATAGTAGGATACCACCATAAATATAAATTATCACTTTAACTATGAAAACCATTAGTCCATGTTTTCAAAATAATAATATAAATGTATTTTTCATATTTTTGAAATGTTTTTTATTAAATACATTAATTTTACTTCAAAATAATATAAGTTCTAAAACAAAAATATCATGGAAACTATTAGTGAATAAATAATTTGAAACATGACATGAATAACCTCAAAAGAAATAAATATCGAATAAGAAAATACCACACCTCAAATAAGAAACAAGAAACATATGAGAGGTCCTACCTAAAGGTTATAAAGTAACTAAAACTCACTCATGGAATACTAGCTAGATTATGTGATCTTAAATAAGTAAGATAGACCAAGGACTTATGAGGCGTCACCTAAAAGAACCCATAGTCAGTGTCATGCCGAAAGCTTGGCAAAACCCATCCACTCACCCACATAACCAAGGTCCACCATGTGTAATAAATAACGAAACCACATATATATTACTAAATGTCTATAAAAACAGAATAACTTTTCAAGAACTCACACCCCTGTCCAATGGAAACCACAATAAAAAAACATATCACACTTAAAATAATCCTTTTAAAAACATTTAAAATACAAAAAAAATTTGAAATCATTTTGGAGTTAAGTATCACTTTGAAATATTTCATCAAACACCGTTTTGGAACAAAACATAATTTTGTTAGAATAGTTTTTTAAAAACATTATTTAAAACCACACACACCAGGAAACACATACATGATCACAAAATAACCCATAATAAATAAATAAATATAATTCATAAAATTAAACAAATGTAAATTCATGAAAATATGATAAACCATAGGTAAATCCCATTATGTAGACACTTACCTTAAAATTAGATTTTAACTTGTCATATTTATTTTAAACCATAAGAAATGGGTATAAAAGATCCCCATAAACCTAGAATAATAAAAAATTTCAATATCCTTCCACCATTAACACAAGGTTTGGCTGCTATGGCCACCTAGGTTTCCAAAACTCTAATAAAATGAAATAAAAAGGAAATTTTGGGAGAAAAGTGGAGAAAACCAAGATAAATCACACTTTACCTTGAAAAAATCCATTGAAATTAAAGTAACAACACCATGGGAGAAATAGGGAAGAATATCCATGTACAAGGAGGGGATACTCACATTAATGGAGAGAGGGAAGAGGGGGAGGTAAAAGTAAGTTAAATTTATCAAGTTAAAGATGGTAAATTAAAAACTTTTAGCGCATAGGAAATCCCACATAGTTTGGACCACATTATTTGGAAAACTATGTTCCAATCGTGCAGTTAATCCCTTACACTAAATTGAAGCTACATATTCTTATAGAATACTATATAGTTTTAAAAATCCATATGGTAACTATGAAAAACATATCTAGAAAATGAACACCCATCCCACATGGGTGGGAATATGGTAAGTACTAATTGTATACCAACAATGCACCTTATCATAAGCTCTAACAAATTTAAATTTTCTACCTTCGCCTCATGGAAAATATAAATTAAATAAAATGGAAAGAAAAAATAAATAAATTCATACCATTGAATTTAAATCTGTCACAATTCCCCCTAATATACCACATTATTCCCATAAAAAGTCCCCAATGCTTCTCATCAATGAAAAGATATGGTCAAAAAGCTCCCCTACTGAGGTCTAATGATTCCAAAAATCAAGTCAATACTAGAAATATCACTTTATAACATAGACTAATTGAACCAGTTACCATAAAGAATCCATATCAATAGTCCAAAACTATAATCAGACCACTCTAAAATGGAGAAACATGATTTTGGTTTCCAATTCTCCTAATATACAATTGTAAGAAGTTTTAAAAAAATAGAATTCCCAAGGCACTCTACAACTCAAAGATATAAAAAGATGCCACACCAACTAAGCTAGATCACAAAAAAAATGGAGTCATAATCAAAGAAAGACATTAAAGGGGAACTTAATCATCAATCACAAACCCTAAAAGATCAAAAAATATGAATGTGAGGAAAAAAATTAGTGGTTATCATTAATTTACAACCCCCAAACTTAATTGATATTTATCAATCATGTATGAAATGACACTTTTTCTTGACTAGAAGTCTTCAATCCAAATCATACTAGTACAAGGGAGGTTGACATGGATTCCTTGGAAGGTTCTGAGGGAGTCATCTACATTAGAGTTTGATAAGAATTCTTGAATTAAGTCCAAATAGGCACTATATGATCTTCTCTTAACCTACAAAATCAAGAATCTCGTTGTCCTACCTAGTGATACAATTTATTAGACAAATCATTTTGAATATTGTTTCCAAGAGGCCTACTCACTATAACTCTTAGCTCCAAACTTAGGGAATTAATTTTTTACCAAGAAGAGGATATTAATTAGAGATCTAGATAGATTTACCAAGGTCTACCCAACCTTTATAAGTCTCATAAAATGGTGGAATAAAAGGGTAACATCTATAAGAAAATTTTCACTTGAAATTATTGTATCCCCACATTCACCCTAATGAGACATTATATTAAGAAAGGAATACAACCCAAGTGAAAACCCCAAGGATCAAAGGTTTAGGTTCATCAAAATTTTACAACCAAAATAAAGGGGAATGAAAATTGATAACATAATTTAATTGGATTAAAATGTAAAACTTAGTGTGCAAGTCCAGAACATAACCCAATGAATCCCCAATTACTATAAATAACTGAAAAGTTCCAAAAAACTCTCCCAAGGGGAGTTTCCCCAAACCCCTACCCTATATAATTCATTTGACTTGGTTCTTAAATAACCAATGTAAAGACCCGTAAATTTCAAGGAAATTTTTTTCTTAATTTTCTTTGGAATTTTACAAGAGCGCAGTTTCTGACGGCACCTGATTCCGAGGCCCGGGGTGCCCGGAATCATTTTCCGAAGTCTGGCTCGGGTACGTTCAGCGAACGGACGAGCGGGATTTTATAACTTTTGAACCGGTGTCCGGAATCGAATTCTGAGGGCACCGATGAAATCACAACGTCGGTATTTGCTTAGAAACGCCTCTTCTGGAGTTGCGTTTGCTCGGGTGTGGTTTTTAATTTTCGGGCTTAAAGTTAAGAAATAAAATAATTGTTCGACAAACTTTATTTTATTTCATTAAGCCACTTGAAGCCACTTGAAAGGCACTTAAACTGAGTTGAAATGGATAGGGTACTATCCAAAAATATCCTACCCTCTTGGTAGGATATTTGCGAGATGGGGCCTGCACGAGCCCCGCCGTTTCTTTTCCGCTAAGTAACGCACCCGCGAAAACCCGTCATTATGATAGTCAACTGACGCGTTTTCTTAAATTCTTAACGCACCATTTAATTGGGCGGTTTATTTCGTGAATTAAATGGGCGGTTTCGTTCGTTGAATTAATTCTACGAATTAATGGGTTGTTACTTACCTCTTATTCGTTTGTTGGCGTAATAATAAAATAAGACCAACACGACATTTGGAGGATTACTCGTTGAGATGTTTTTGACAGAGGTTCTTGTGCCTTCACCCTTCTTCGTGAAGAACATGAAGAACGCGAAGAACATGAAGAACGCGAAGAACCCCGGCCTCCGACAAAGAACGCCGAACCCGTGGAAATCGACGACGCGACGCTGTGTGCCGCGACGCCGACGTTTCCTCTCCCGCGACGTTCTTCTGCGACGTTCCTTCCTCCGCGACAAAAACCTTCGATCATCCGTTGAGGTGAGGGTTTCAGATTTCTTTTAAATTTTCCTTTGTGGTTTTTAATTCAGAAGGATTTAAATATTATTAATTAAATCTTTTTGTTCTTGAACCTCGGAGTTCATCGACGCGACACCCTTCCGCGACGACGCGACGCCGGATACCGCGATGACGCGACGATCCCCAATTCCGCGAAGAACCCGCGAGCGACGACTTGAAGATGTAGGGATTTTTATTTTGGAAATACCCCTTTTTATATTCCTGTGAATGTTTCTTTAAAATTAAAGAACCAGATTCATATGAACAATTTTATTTTATTAAATTTTTTGGTTCATGTGTTGAATATAATTCTCCCGTTGTTTTTCTCTAACGCGGAGGGTGCGGGCCAAACGAACACGGCCCGACAACCCTCCTCCGTTCTTCGTTGTTGTGCGAATTTGGCGGGCGACGGAAAAACGTGGCACAAGGGCGTTTTGATGATCCCGCAGTGAAGAACGGAACCCATGAGGAACAACGGCGCAGACGGGATGGAAAACGGACCACCGGAGCGGGTCGCCGGCGCGGCGGCGGCCAGCAAACCCGCGGCCACGCGGGTCCAGCTCGCCCGCACGGGACGCGGCTGAATCCGCATCCATTTGTCCAGCACGACCCCTTCGAGGGCCGCGACACCTCCAAGCCGTGGGGGCGGCGCCCCGCGGCGTCCAGCTGCTCCACCGCTCGGCCGAGCCGAGCCAGGCCGGTCCGACCGGCCGGGCCGTGCCCATGCTAGGCCGGACCGGGTTCGGCTGGGTCGGACCGGGTTGGGTCGACCCGGTTCGGCCGACCCGGGGGGGGGGGGGGGGGTCGGCCCGGGCCCAGACCCCCCGTTTTCGGACTATTTTCGGTCTTTCACCCATAACTTGAGTTACAGGCCTCCGAACGACGCGCCGTCAGTGGTAACACGATCCTTGGATCGAGACGGTCGTTTCGGTATATCACACTCAAGGTTTAAGAATACTTTGAGTTCGGTCGGGTTGGTTCGTACACGAAAGCAACCGGGCCCTCGGAGCGGAAACACTCATATCTTGAGCTTCGGACGTCCGATCGATGTGCCATCGATTTCGTTGAATTCCTCTAAGTGAGACAGATCTTTTGGCATACTCCGCCCGAGGTTTGGATGTAGGTGGAGTACGGTCAGGTTGTTTTTGCCTTAAAAACCAACCGGGCCCCTAGGATGAAAAAGCCAATAACTCTCAGACCGGGCGTCCGAATGACGCGTCGTCTGCGACGTTGAGTTCCTGTTGACGATATGGAACTTTTGGATACATCAACCTCAGACATTGTGTCAGTTTATGTATCATCCTCTCGGCTCGTGGATCAGACCCTCCCGAACGAGCTTGCTGTGTGCGGGAACCCTAGAGCTGGCTGTAACTGCTACTTCGACAGCGACGACCGTGCAGAGATCCTCAGTGGACTGCGACGATGACTGTGCAGAGATCCTCAGTGGACTGCGACGACAACTGTGCAGAGATCCTCAGTGGACTGCGACGACTACTGCACTCAGCAATCCTACGTGGATCAGTGCTACAGGTCCTGTGTGGTTCCGATCCTGTGTGGGTCAGCACTCAACGGTTCTGTGTGAGCCAGCGCCTACAGGTCCTGTGTGGGCCCGATCCTGTGTGGGTCTTTGCGGGGGTTAGTTACCTATCGATCCTTTGTGGGTCCAACGACTTAGATGGATCAATGATCATCTTTATCTTCATTCGAAGAAGTATACCCGTGTGAGCTGAATCCTGTGTTACTCTCCTTTGTGGATTGTGTTGAGCTATCCTATGTGGATTTACTGTTTACTCTCCTTTGTGGATTGTGTTGTGCTATCTTGTGTGGGTATACGTTTGCTTTCCTGTGTGGACTGGGTTGTGCTTGGGCTCGGACGTTGGAGCCGAACGGGAATCGATGACTAAGGTATATGTATGGGCATATACCTAAGCCGTGTCGGATGTTACTTCGTGATTGTATCTTTCCTTTGTGGATTATCCTTTGTGGATTCTGGGAGACCTTCGGGGGTCTCAGGGTCCCTACTGAGTAGCTTATACTCACCCCTGCACGGGCTATGCCCGCACTTCGTTGTGTAGGTTGCAGACGACGGACAACGCTGATCGTGGTGGAGGCGTGCAGAGCAGGACGGTACCTGGAGGTGGACCACTGGGTGGGACGTACTCGGAGCGGACGGCTGGACCGAGGAGCTGTGGAGGCTATCTGTACCCACCCTTCAGGTGGGACCTTCAGCGGATGGCTCGACGCTGTGGCTTTTCTTTTCAATTGCTGTTTTTCCCTTTCAGTTGTACTTTACAGTTGAGCTTGTATTTCCAGCCCCTTTTACTTTCAGCACAGCTTGTTACAGTTCTTACTTAGTGTTTACTTTTCCACTTGCTTACTCTGTGGTGCTTATTTACTTTTCAAAGGCAATGCCTTCCCTTTTTCCGGGATTTATGCCTTGGTGATAGTCGCCAGCCCCTGGCCTATGGAAGACGGGCTTGGGGTAGTCACGGCACGAGCCCCAAGGACGGGTCGTGACAAATTGGTATTAGAGGGAGGTCGGTTCTACCGCAGACTCTGATCTTTCTTCTATGTGAAGCAATAGTGTTTAGCGTATTGGGTGTGGTTATCAGTCTAGGGAGTCCAGTGTTGGTGCAGCGGCCGACGTGTCCGTACACCAGACCCTGACTTCTGATTTCCGACTTAATGCATGAAAACATTGATTGCAAGTGTGTTTCAAGTTTTCTTTGTGATTACTTGTGTCAGCTCACCAGGTATATTTTTCAGACCGTGGCGCACTTGTTTCCTTTTCAGGATGGCCCCACGATGACAGCCAGCTAGGGTTCCGAGAGTAGAGCGCGACGACAGCCCGCCGAGCGACGAGGCATCGGTACAAGGCCCATTGACAGCAGAGGCACCAGCGGTACCTTTACCCGCCGAGCCCCTGATGCTTCCAGCGCCGACCGCTGATGATGCACGTCGCCTCGGAGCTCTGCACGAGTTTCAGCGCCAGCGACCACCCAGGTTTTGTGGGGAGACGAACCCCCAGGTAGTCGAGGACTGGCTGGAGGCAGTCGTTCGAGTTTTCAGGCTAGTGAGGACACCAGCAGACCTCATGGTGATCCTCGCGGCGAGCCTACTGCACGCAACAGCAGGACGATGGTGGAGCTTGATGCTCTAGGTACACGATGAGGCGTCTCTTAACTGGACGGACTTCGAGAGCCTCTTCCGCTTAGAGTTCGTCCCAGCCACCCTCCGTGCGGTGCGCATCCAGGAGCTTCTTCAACTGCGGCAGGGCAGCTTGACGGTCGCCCAGTACGCAGCGAGGTTCACCGATCTTTCTCGCTACTCGACCGACATGGTACGAGACCCCTTCTTCCGAGCCTGGACCATTGAGCAGGGTTTGAGACACGAGATCAGGGCATCGCTGATCTCCCTCAGCATCCTGAACCAGGCATGAGTGCTGGAGCGAGCCCTTCTGATCGAGAGCTTTCTGGATGAGTCCACAGCGAGACCTACCGTAGGGCGGCAGGTAGCGGAGTCTTCGGAAGCAGGTAGCCGACAGATGACTCAGGGTTCCAGGAAGACCAGACCTTCCGGCAGATGACCTCGGGACTCTGGCTCACCAGTGCGGGGAACACAGCGTGGAGCCAGTCTTCCAAGAGGCAGGCAATGCTACGCGTGCGGCGGGCAGGGCCACATGGCTCGTGACTGCCCGACCCGCCGTATTGAGGAGCAGCAGACAATGGAGGGGCCACCCAGGCAGAGGCAGAGGGTTGACCATGGCGGTCTGCAGGGAGGAGGCGGACGAGGCAGAGGAGCTGGCCGAGCAGCAGGTGGTGGGCGACGCTTTGAGGCTCTGCCACCACCACCACCAGGAGGTCCGCCCCGACCACAGGGAGCTGGCGGGCAGAGACAGGCACAACTCCAGGCAGTGGAGGCCTACAACCACGGCGCGCCAGAGATGATTCGAGGTATGATCTGTGTCTATTCCACCCTTGCTGCAGTTCCCATAGACACAGGAGCGAGTCACTCTTTCATAGCCGCTGCCCTTGTTCGGAGCTCGGAGATTCCGACAGAGCCGTTGGCTCGATCCTTACGGCTAGAGACCCCTACGGGAGAAGACTCGACGATTACGCACTGGTTCCGGCAGTGTGAGCTTACTCTAGGAGGCGATAGCTTCGGCTGGGATCTTCTTGTAGTGGCGTCGAGGCCTTACGATGTCATCTTGGGCATGGATTGGTTATCTACAGTCCATGCTCAGATTTATTGTTTTAGGCGCAAGGTGCGATGTGTGCGCACCGACGGGAGCAGGTTCACCTTCACCGGCGAGAAGGGAGCCTTTGCAGCACAGGATGGAATCTCGCAGAGGAGGGGACAACCCATCACTAATCAGTTGGATAGCCTCATCCTTGGAGCAGTTGACATGTGGAGTCCTAGTTTTCCTGTAGTGGTGGATCAGTATGCGGACGTCTTCCCCGACGACGTTCCAGGACTACCTCCTCGCAGAGAGGTAGAATTTTATATTGATCTGTACCCCGGGACATCCCCGATATCCTCTCCAGCATATTGGATGGCCCCCGCTGAGCTTTGAGAGCTGTGGGTACAATTGGAGGACTTGCAGGGCAAGGGGTTCATCTGACCCAGCGTTTCACCCTGGGCTTCCCCGATATTGTTCGCCAAGAAGGCGGACGAGAGCTTGCGACTGTGTGTCGATTATCGTTGCTTGAACCAGGTGACAATGAGGAACAAGTATCTGCTACCGAGGATTGATGACCTCTTCGATCAGCTCAAGGGAGCACGGTGGTTCTCGAAGATAGACCTCAGGTTAGGCTATCATCAGCTCAGAGTCCGAGACGAGGACGTGCAGAAGACGACCTTCAGGTGTCGGTTTGGCCACTATGAGTTCTTGGTTATGCCATTCGGCGTAACCAATGCTCCAGCAGTGTTCATGAGCCTCATGAACAGGATCTTTCAGCCATACCACGATCAATTTTTCGTGGTCTTCATCGACGACATTTTGGTGTACTCGACCACGGAGGAGGAGCACGCCTTCCACTTGCGGGTTTTACTAGACACACTCCGAGAGCACCAACTTTATGGAAAGATCTCTAAGTGCTAGTTCTGGTTACGTGAGGTCCACTTCTTGGGGCACGTCATTTCTGAGGTGGGAGTTGCTCTGGATCCCGCGAAGATCGAGGCAGTGCTAGCTTAGGAGCCACCCGGGAGCGTGACAGAGGTGCGGAGTTTCTTGGGTCTAGCCAGATACTATTTGAGATTTGTACCGGACTTCTCCAGAGTTGCGGCGCAACTCTCATCTTTGACGAAGAAGGGGAAACCATTCGTGTGGTCAGATAGATGTCAGGAGAGCTTCCAAGAGCTGAGACAGAGATTGAACAGCGCACCTATCTTGAGGTTGACTGAGGAGGGAGTTGGTTATGTAGTCTACTGCGATGCATCGGGGACCAGACTCAGGTGTGTCCTGATGCAGGAGCGGGCCGTGATTGCCTATGGATCACGTCAGTTGAGGCCGCATGAGTAGAACTACGCTACCCATTACCTGGAGTTAGCAGCAGTGGTCTTCGCTCTGAAGACATGGCGGCACTATCTGATGGGCGAGCGCTTTAGAGTCTTTTCTGACCACCAGAGTCTCAGGTAAATCTTCTCTCAGAAGGACCTGAACCTGAGACAACGGCGATGGCTTGAGTTCCTCTAGGACTATGACTTTGAGATAGTCTATACTCCTGGGAAGGGGAACGTAGTAGCCGATGCCCTCAGCAGGAGGACGAGCATTCAGCTATTTGTGGAGGCGACAGAGCAGCTATCCGCCTTGCAGATATCCTTCGTGGATAGGGAAAGAGTATCCTTCCTTCAGTCTCTCATAGTCTCTCCTCCACTTCTGCAGCGGGCCAGAGAGGCACAGCGTGGGGATGCTGACTATGAGATGCGGCGTGCACAGATATACTCGGGACAAGCACCTGATGGTTTCTCCCTTGGAGCAGAGCACGACGTCCTTTTCAGAGGAAGTACCATGGTACCAGTCGCATTATGAGAGGAGGTGCTGAGATATTTTCACACTTCTCCTTTGGCGGTACATCCTGGAGTGGAGAAGATGTACCGGGACCTCAGACGACAGCACTGGTGGCCGGGCATGAAGAAGGCTGTGGCAGAGTTCGTTTCATGGTGCCTCACCTGCCAGTAGGTGAAGGCAGAGCATCAAGTACCAGCAGGCTTGGTACAGCCCTTAGAGGTCCCATAGTGGAAGTGAGATATGATATCTATGGACTTCGTGACTGGACTTCCACACACTTCCATAGGTCACGACTCCATTTGGGTGATTGTGGACCGACTCACCAAGTCGGCACACTTCTTGCCCATCAGAGAGCAGGGCTCAGTAGAGAGCTTGGGGCGTCTCTACGTTCAGGAGATTGTACGGCTTTACGGTGTGACATCGACTATCATCTCCGATCGGGACGCTCGTTTTACTTCCCGGGTTTGGAAGGGGTTGCAGGAGGCGTTCGGGACGCGGCTACATCTGAGCACCGCCTTTCACCCTCAGACGAATGGTCAGACGGAGAGGACCATTCAAACTCTCGAGGATATGCTCCACGCATGTGTCCTTGACTTTGGTCACAGCTGGGAGAACCACCTACCCTTGGTGGAGTTCGCGTACAACAATAGCTACCACTCCACCATCGGGATGGCACCATACGAGGAGTTGTATGGCAGGCCTTGCAGATCTCCTTTGTGCTGGACATACCCTGGGAAGTCAGCACTTGTGGGACCAGAGATGGTCCGGGCCACGACAGAGAAGGTCCAGGTCATCCAGGAGCGGATGAGGACAGCTCAAAGCTGGCAGAAGTCATATACTGACAGGAGGTGGAGGCCACTAGAGTTCGAGGATGGCGACCACGTCTTCTTGCGTGTCTCACCTCGACGTGGTTGGCGGAGATTTGGCCGAGGCGGAAAGTTGTCTCCACGCTTCATTGGACCATTCCAGGTCCTCAGCAGGATTGGCGAGCTGGCTTATCGCCTATATCTACCACCTCAGTTGCACTGGGTGCACAACGTCTTCCACGTATCTCAGCTGAGGAGATACGTGCACGACCCGACGCACATCATTGACTATGGGGATCTAGACATGGAAGATGGGGCGACTTTTGCGGAGGACCCAGTGGAGATAGAGGATCGACAGAAGAGGGTCCTACGTGGGCGATCGATTCCTCTTGTGCACATCAGATGGTAGTACGGGAACCTCCAGGAGAGCACATGGGAGCGGGAGGCTCAGATGCGTGCTCAGTACCCACATTTTTTCCCTAGTTTTTGATGTATCTTTACGGGGACGTAAATCCCTGAGGTGGGAGTAATGTAAAGACCTGTAAATTTCAAGGAAATTTTTTTCTTAATTTTCTTTGGAATTTTACAAGAGTGCAATTTCTGACGGCACCTGATTCCGAGGCCCGGGGTGCCCGGAATCATTTTCCGAAGTTTGGCTCGGGTACGTTCAGTGAACGGACGAGCGGGTTTTTCTAACTTTTGAACCGGTGCCCGGAATCGAATTCTGAGGGCACCAATGAAATCGTAGCGCTAGTATTTTCTTAGAAATGCCTCTTCTGGAGTTGCGTTTTCTCGGGTGTGGTTTTTAATTTTCGGGCTTAAAGTTAAGAAATAAAATAATTGTTCGAAAAACTTTATTTTATTTCACTTAAGCCACTTGAAGCCACTTGAAAGCCACTTAAACTGAGTTGAAACGGATAGGGTACTATCCAAAAATATCCTACCCTCTTGGTAGGATATTTACGAGGTGGGGCCCGCATGAGCTCTGCCGTTTCTTTTCCGCTAAGTAACGCACCCGCGAAAACCCTTCATTATGATAGTCAACTGACGCGTTTTCTTAAATTCTTAACGCACCATTTAATTGGGCGGTTTATTTCGTGAATTAAATGGGCAGTTTATTTCGTTGAATTAATTCTACGAATTAATGGGTCGTTACTTACCTCATATTCGTTTGTTGGCGTAATAATAAAATAAGACCAACACGACTTTTGGAGGATTACTCATTGAGAGGTTTTTGACAGAGGTTCTTATGCCTTCACGCTTCTTCGCGAAGAACGCAAAGAACGCGAAGAACGAGAAGAACGTGAAGAACACGAAGAACGCCGGCCTCAGACGAAGAATGCCGAACCCGCGGAAATCGACGACGCGACGCCGTATGCCGTGACGCCGACGTTTCCTCTCCCGCGACGTTCTTCTGCGACGTTCCTTCCTCCGTGACAAAAACCTTCGATCATCCATTGAGGTGAGGGTTTTGGATTTCTTTTAAATTTTCCTTTGTGGTTTTTAATTCAGAAGGATTTAATTATAATTAATTAAATCTTTTTGTTCTTGAACCTCGGAGTTCGTCGACGCGACACCCTTCCGTGACAATGCGACGCCAGATACCGCGACGACGCGACGATCCCCAATTCCGCGAAGAACCCGCGAGGGACGACTTGACGATGTAGGGTTTTTTATTTTGTAAATACCCCTTTTTATATTCCCATGAACGTTTCTTTAAAATTAAAGAACCTGATTCATATGAACAATTTTATTTTATTAAAATTGTTGGTTCATGTGTTGAATATAATTCTCCCGTTGTTTTTATCTAACGCGGAAGGTGCGGGCCAAACGAACACGGCCCAACAACCCTCCGCCGTTCTTCATTGTTGTGTGAATTTGGCGGGTGATGGAAAAACGTGGCGCAATGATGTTTTGATGATCCCGTAGTGAAGAACGAAACCCAGGAGGAACAACGGCGCAGACGGGAAGGAAAACGGACCATCAGAGCAACTCCGGTGGCCTGTGGAAGCTGCCGGCGGCCAGCGAACCCGCGGCCGCGCGGGTCCAACTCGCCCGCACGGGACGCGGATGAAGCCGCATCCGTTTGTCCAGCGCGGCCCCTTCGAGGGCCGTGACACCACCAATCTGCGGGGGCAGAACCCCGAAGCGTCCAGCTGCTCGGCCGCACGGCCGAGCTGAGCCAGGCCGGTCCGACCGGGTCGGGTCGACCCAAGGGGGGGGGGGGGGGTCGGGCCGGACCCCCCGTCTTCGAACTGTTTTCGGTCTTTCGCCTGTAACATGAGCTTAGGGCCTCCGAACGACGCGCCGTCAGCGGCAACGCGATCCTTGGATCGAGACGGTCGTTTTCGGTATATCGCACTCAAGGTTTCGGAATACTTTGATTTCGGCCGAGTTGGTTCGTACACGAAACCAACCGGGCCCTCGGAGCGGAAACACTCATATCTTGAGCTTCAGACGTCCGATCGACGTGCCGTCGACTTCGTTGAATTCCTCTAAGTGAGACGGATCTTTTGGCATACTACGCCCGAGGTTTGGACGCAGGTGGAGTACGGTCAGGTTGGTTTAGCCTTAAAAACCAACTGGGCCCCTGGGACGAAAAAACCAATAACTCTCAAACCGGGCATCCGATTGATGCGCCGTCTGCGACGTTGAGTTCCTATTGATGATATAGAACTTTTGGATACATCAACCTCGGACTTTGTGTCAGTTGACGTATCAGCCTCTCGGCTCGTGGAGTGGACCCTCCCGAACGAGCTTGCTGTGTGCGGGAACCCTAGAGCTGGCTGCGACTGCTACTTCGACAGCGACGACCGTGCAGAGATCCTCAGTGGACTGCGACGACGACTGTGCAGAGATCCTCAGTGGATTGCGACGACGACTGTGCAGATATCCTCAGTGGACTGCGACGACTACTGCACTCAGCGATCCTACGTGGATCAGTGCTATAGGTCCTCTGTGGGCCCGATCCTGTGTGGGTCCGATCCTGTGTGGGTCAACGCTCAATGGTTCTGTGTGAGCCAGCGCCTACAGGTCCTGTGTGGGCCCGATCCTGTGTGGGTCTTTGCGGGGGTTAGTTACCTATCAATCCTTTGTGGGTCCGACGACTTAGATGGATCAATGATCATCTTTATCTTCATTCGAAGAAGTATACCCGTGTGAGCTGAATCCTGTGTTACTCTCCTTTGTGGATTGTGTTGAGCTATCCTGTGTGGATTTACTGTTTACTCTCCTTTGTGGATTGTGTTGTGCTATCCTGTGTGGGTATACTTTTGCTTTCCTCTGTGGACTGGGTTGTGCTTGGGCTCGGACGTTGGAGCCGAACGGGAATCGATGACTTAGGTATATGTATGGGCATATACCTAAGCCGTGTCGGATGTTACTTCATGATTGTATCTTTCCTTTGTGGATTATCCTTTGTGGATTCTAGGAGACCTTCGGGGGTCTCGGGGTCCCTACTGAGTAGCTTATACTCACCCCTGCACGGGCTATGCCCGCACTTTGTTGTGTTGGTTGCAGACGACGGACATCGCTGATCGTGGTGGAGGCGTACGGAGCAGGACGACACCTGGAGGTGGACCACTGGGCGGGACGTACTCGGAGCGGACGGCTAGAACGAGGAGCTGTGGAGGCTATCTGTACCCACCCTTCAGGTGGAACCTTCAGAGGATGGCTCGATGCTGTGGCTTTTCTTTTCAGTTGCTGTTTTTTCCCTTTCAGTTGTACTTTACAGTTGGGCTTGTATTTCCGGCCCCTTTTACTTTCAGCACAGCTTGTTACAGTTCTTGCTTATTGTTTACTTTTCCGCTTGCTTACTCTGTGGTGCTTGTTTACTTTTCAAAGGCAATGCCTTCCCTTTTTCCGGGATTTACGCCTTGGTGCTAGTCGCCAGCCCCTGGCCTATGGAAGGCGGGCTTGGGGTAGTCACGGCACGGGCCCTAAGGACGGGTCGTGACAACCAAAATAGCTATTACAAATACATACCCATGGATGATTGGATAGATTTAGATACTATAAATGATTTATTCAGTAAGTACCTCCACTATAGAGTTTAAAATTGAAAAAATAATTAATAATTCACTCGAAGAAAAAGAACATCAACTTTAAGAAATTATTGACACAATCCTCTACCTCTCACTCACCCTAAAAATGGATTAAAATTTTAGATATTTCTCTTATATCTCAGTCACCATAAAGATACAATTGAATAAAAATTTACTTAAATATTCATAGGAAATTCTATCATAAAGATATGTTGGGACAATGAACATATGTTACACCTAGATCAACTCATGATTCAATCCCAAAATAATCATCTATCCTCGAATTTTTAGGTTATTTGTGAGGATTAAAGGTTCATCCTCTTTAACCACCTCACCACCCCAAGCCAACATTATCCATTCCTATAGTTGAATTAATTGAAATTTATTAGATCTTAGATGAGATCTAAGAACATGGTGAATATGGTCTGGCTACTCAATTTTTCATTCTTAATAGAGTTGAAAAATACATAGACCACTCCTTAATAATAGGAGTTACTTAGAGAAACATTCATAATAAAAGGCTCATCAATTTTCATTAATAACATTATCATATGCGGAATTAAAATAACATAAAACATAAATCCATATAATTAGGTCTCACCACCCAAATCATACAATTCCATCTTAACCTAAGAAATATATCGAAATCACATACCACCAAAACACACACAATTTGAAATACGCATTTGAATATAGAAACACATTAAAGAGTTCTCCCACTCTTTTAAAAATTCATACACATTCTAAAAAAATCACTTTTTAGAACATCAATTTGAAATACTTTGAATAATTTAAATCTTAATCCCCTTACATGATATTTTCAAATCACAGGAATTAACCTTGAAAAGAATTTCCAAATATGATAAAAAACATATTATTAAAAGAACCAATCAAAAGTATAAAATTAATTTTGCGAAAAAATCTCACAATGGAATTGCAAAGATTTAGATCTATGATAAAATCCTATTTTAATTAAAAACACCCAGTAAAAATCAAAACATTTTTACATTAATAATGTAAAATCTCAATGAAATTGTTTATCTCCTTTAAATTAAATTCTCCACATTATCCTACCTAAAAAATATTTGATCATTGGAAACCTTTAATACTATTTTTAAAACTAAAATTACCAACTTTATGATATTATCACCTATTGAAAACATTACCTATGTTTAAAAAAAACAAATATACACCCATACTTCTTACAAGTCTCCGTGAATTTTCAAAACACTCTCCACCCATTTCCTTAAGAGGTCAATCTAATTTAAAAACATTTTGTGAAAATAAAATTTTTCCTTATAATAAAATAAAATAAACCTCTTAAAAACATTTCTTTAAGGCCAAAACACATCATGGAAATAAAAAATTCTTTAAAATTAGGCAATAAGTCCTTATTTCAAATTAAACCATCTTGAAAATATTCTTTTTATAAAACAATTAAAGTTTTACATTACAATTTTTTTTTCATCTTTTGTAATTGAAAATAAAAATTAAAAATCATTTCACAATAACTTTTCATATTTAAAAAAATCATATTCTAAAATTATTTCATAGCCATCCTAAAAGCCATGTTTTTGAAGTATGAACACTTCATAAAAACCATTTTCAAACCATAAAATTCCATTAAATTCCCACCAAAATATTAAATAAACCTTCACAACTCACACCTAAAAAAATTTAAGGCAATCCACCCAAAATAATAAACTAAAACTCATCAATATATCATAATAATTCAATCAAAAGAATCCCCCATACAACCTCACCTCAATGGTAAACACTATTAGAGTTCAATTGGAAAGAAATGAAAGAAAATAATAATAATACAAGAGTGTTATATAGATATGAATAGTTTGGCCTAATGGTTTAATGGACCATTCCCTAATATTGAAACATCTTATAGAGGGTTTTTGATCCATATACATGGGTTTTTAATAGTTTGAAAGACCATGAAAGACAACCATGAAAACCTATTTTCCCTCCCTATTTTCACCCCAAATCCTAGAAATTCGAAAAAAAAACTCATGAAACTGCAATATGGATCTAAATAATATATCCTCAGATCGACATGCATGAAAAACAATAAAAATTAAAGATCAAAATCAAGACTCATTCAATGATTTCCATGTTAACTCAAGCTTCACCATGAGGTGTGGTGATTAGGCACACACTAGTTATCTATCAATTGATCATCGATGATTATATTTTCCTTTTTACAAATTTTCAATCCAAATAACAAGAGGGGGGAGGGATGATACAATTTTCTAATGAAATAGCCTGGGTTAACTTACCACATCACCCATGTTAGCCTGCCATAAGGACTAAGGTGCATTATTGATCACCTCAAGATAAATACTAGAATCAAGGTATCAATGATAACTTAATGGAAATAATTTCACTATCAAAATCTAATAACCACAACCCATTAATTCTACCAGGAATCTAGCATGACCTATCCATAAGTTGCACATACACACCATGAAATAAGAAATTTCAACATATAGAAACAAACAAAAAGTGTATTGAAAAAAAATTCATTACTTAGAAACACTGCATAATAATAATTAATAATATACCAATAAAAATCTAAAAAAAATATACCTATATGAAAGAGTAGACCAGATTGGCTACTAGAAACAACCCAAAAATCTCACAGAGGATTAAAAACATTCCATAAGATCCTAAAATCCATGTGATAATCAGTCACCCCCAAAACACACTCATCAATGATGAAAAGTATTAAGAGGATTCATCATATGGATAATACTCCATCCTCAACCTGTATCATACAAAAAATGTCTATATACACTCGATATATGAAGGGTTTGATGGAAAAATAAGTAGGCTACCACTATAAATATACACAACTACTTTATCCATGAAAAATATTAGTCCAAATGATAAAAAATAATAAAAATACATTTTTATATTTTTTAAAAGGGGTTTACCAAATCATTTTGTTTTAATTTAAAATAAACCATGTTATAAAAAAGATCATGCAAACCATCAGTAAATAAATAAGTTGAAAAAATGAAATGAATAATGAAAAAAGATTAAATAAGTAATATGGAACCTAAAAAAGAAGAAAGAAATACAGGGGAGCTCCAATCTAAAGGTTTAAAAGGAACTAAGACTTGCTCACAGAAAACTAGTTGGATTATGTGATCCTAAACAAGTAAGATAACCCAGGGCCTCATGAGGCCTCATCAGACATGAACATTGGCTACTGTCATTCCTAAATCTAGGGAATCACCCATCCAATCACTTTAATACCTAATATCTACCATGTGAAATAAAAAACCAAACCATATATAATATACTCAATATCCATAAAAACATAATATCTTTTCAAGAACCCACACCTTTAATAATGGGAAACCTAAATCACGTAACATATTCCACTAAAAAGACTCATTCAAAATATATTTAAAATCCAAACCATTTTTGAAATCATTTAAGATTCAATAATCCCTTTAAAAAAATTCATCAAATTAATTTGTGAAACAAAATTTATTTTTTTATAAAATACACTTGAAAACACCATTTAAAACCATAAATAATAAGAAACACATCCATGATCACAAAAATTACCACAATAAATTAAAAAAACATAATCTATCAAATTAAACCAAAGGAAATTCATTAACATATGGTATTCCATGGGAAATAATCATTTAGTAGAGTCACTTACATCAAAATTAGAGTTAACCTTATCGATCTAATTAAAAACCACAAGAAATGAGTAACTGTAAAAAAAATATTGTATTCCAAGCATGTGGTCTAGGCCTTCCCTTGAATTCAAGTCACACAGTTTCCTTAAGACTCCATAAAGGTTTTAAAAACCATGTGGTAACTGTGAAAAACATACTTGGAGGCCCCAAAACCCTCCTATATGGCTATGCACATGGATAATATTAATAGTGTGCTAACCAAACGCCCTGTCCTACTATCCAAAAAATCAAAATTTTTACCCTTGAATCCTAAAAAATCCAAAATTAAATAAACTTAAGAAGAAATGTGAAAATAAATACATACCAGTGACTTAGTGAGTGTCTCATTAAATGTTACAGCATAATGAATTTTTTAAACACCTCATTTTTAATATATAATTCAGAATATTATATGCTTCACTATCATAAAAACTTTTCTAGGGATTTCTGAAATCGGTATCATTATAGATACATTTTATATCATATTTTAAATAAACCTATAGAAACAAATACCTCCAACTTCAAAAATTTATAGTGATCACCATTAAAAATTGGTGTCTTTAAATTAAAGTCCATATATTGTAAAAACTCCATAAAAATTAAGATAGATTGAAATCAATGATAGATTCCAATTCTAAATTTTGGTTTTATGGTCACACAAAAACCCTTTAGGGGTGGGGGGATTAGAGAATTCACTAATTTATTTTTTCATTTTAAAATATTTATATAAATAGATATTATTCATAGGTTAGTAAGATCAAAAATTTAATCAATTTGTTATTATCATGTGTATCCCAATATAAAGAATATAACATTACATGCATAAAGAAACAATATCATTTTTTGGTTGGCCAAAATGAGATATATCTAAGGAGAATAAAATCATCAATGTACCAATTTTTAAATACTCATTATATATTAATAGAATAGAATATTTTGGATATGATCACTCCTAACCAAGTGTTAATCATTATATAATATATTTAGGTATTTCTTATAGCTCACTAAAGGGACAATCCCTATACCCATCTCTCCACTTTCTTATTTGAGGAGGTTATTTGTTTAGTTTATATACATGTAGGTTTTATATAGGTCTATATATATATATTGATTAATTATGAACTATAAATATAGATATAGTGTACCAACGGTCTCTATTTTTCTGTTATGGTTTTAAGAACCAAATAAAAATTATAATTATAAAAGAGTTATTATTCTTTTGATCCATGAAATGAACCATTTTTGACAGGCTTGATATGATAAAATCCATATGATAATAGCTAATCCATTGTACTTCATGAGTCTCTATGAAAATTTTAGCATTATGTTATCATGTACTATAATATAAAAGTTTTTTTTCTTAAGAAAATAGATCTTCAGTATCTTCTATCAACATCTTACTTCTTTAGATATGTTGATGAACCATATTTCTTATTAATCTATTATTTATTATATATATTAATTATATATGAATCCCTCTCACCTTTTCTTCTTATATATATAATATATATAATTCTTCTAATATCCTTTCTGCTTTATGAAAACCTCCTTACCTTTCCTGTTTGAACATTACCACACATATGGGAATAAAATATCCATAAAATCATAACAGATTCTTTATTTTAACTTCTTCCACAAATATTAGATTTTTAAAATTCAAGTATAGAAATATATATTTTTTTATTTAATAATTCAATAATCCTAAATAATTATTTATTTAAATATATTTTTTTTCTCTATTTAAATATCCTATAAAAACTGATAAAAAATATTTCAATTGATTCACATGATTTTATTAGTCATCACATATGTAACTAAATAACTTCAGATCTCACTTATGTGATATTAAAAACCTTATATTTAGCCTTGTATAATGATATGTATCACTTACAAGAGATTTGAAACTATTAATTCAATCTTACAAATCTATATAGTTTCCTTCGAAATGAATACATTGTTCAGAAACACAGTCTCACATATGTATCCAATGATCCAAATCATAAATTATCACATAGTTAGTTTTTTTTAATTTCAAACATACATATTCAATTTAACATTCACTCATCACCAATATTAACAATTGAAAAACTCAATATAATCTTACACTAGTGGTTTAATGTTGTGTTCAATCATACATGGCCATTTTAACATCAGAATCTCACTTATATAAAAAAATTAAGTCTCATGTAACCTATTGATATTTGAATTTTCACTTATACAACTTAAAAATCATTATTATATTGAAAAATAAACATCAATAAATATATTGAAGTAATATTTAATTGTTTTTTAGAAATAACCTATGATTGAAACAATCCCTTCCATAATATTTCAAATAAATCTATCATCAGTCTGACACCAATATAAGAACATAAATGAAAAAAAAATCCAACATACAAACTATGGTTGCAAAAAATTCCTTGGTTATCTAAAAATTAACTTATGAGACTTTTTTAAACCTTTATCAATTTTATAAGATTTTTTTCCATTGTTTAAATAAATATTTTAGAAGATTATTTAAAATGAATTAAGTAAAAGGGTTATTCTTAGAAAAAATTATATTGAAATAATCAATGATATGTTTTAAAATACTATATCTAACACACAAACTATAATTGAAGGAATTTTAACTATAATATTTATAATAAATATATCAAATTTTTACACTTATATAAGAATATAATTGATTAAAAATATAATATACAACCTTTAATGTAAACTACATCCTTGTTATACATATATACATATATATACACACATATATATATATATAAATGTATATATATATATATGATGTTGTGAGACACTATAGAACACATTTATAAGTATTTTTAGATTGCGATCTGGTGTATTCAACTTCATTGGTTAGAAGGAATTCATAGGATAAGCACACTTAAATCCCATCGATGTTGAGATCATTATTTTTTTCTATTAGAGTTTTCATAAAAAGATAGTTAGTTATCAATAACATAATAGGAACCAGATTAATACTTTAATGGGAATATATGTCATACTCTAAAATGATGGGAAAAATTTAGACAAAGTTATTTATTAGGTTTGGAACATGTGAAAGAGACATCAGAGAATGTAAGATCTATCCAAAAGTATATTCTTTAATAGAAAAAAATCTATACTGACAACTAGAGTAAGGATCTTGGATTTTAAGTGGGGGACTATGTTTTCTAAAATATATCACCACGTGAATGGGTCATGAGATTTTGAAATAATGGAAAGAGAAGTACAAGGTATAATATAACTTTTGGAATATTCAACAGGTATGAGTAGTGGCATATAATTTATCTGTGCAACCCAATTTTTATCATTTACAAGATATCTTCTATATATAAATTTTTAGTTTGTATATTCATAACATTTTATATGTCCTCATAATTAATGAAGTTTCATTTCAAGTTAATTTATTATATGATGAAAAAATATTTTAGATTCTGGACATGAGAGAGAAAGTGTTACAAAATTGGGTGACTCAACTTATAAATATTCTTTAGAGGAATTAATAACTAGTGGGTGGGGGGAGGATGGAATATGATGATGGGATGATAATAATTTATCCACATCATCATGGATTTATTTAGAATTTATAAAGAAATATTATTATGAGGGGATGTAATACTCATGAAATTATACTAATAAAATAAGTATTTCATAATGATAAAATCTAGAATAAATGATATTGATTTTATAAAAAATATATAAGTATCAATGAATAATATAAAAATTGAATAATGAAAGTATAAAAATAAAATTATCTTATAATGGAGTCTCTTAGAATCATTATGACTATAGAAATTACAATATAAAAGAAAAATAATAAAATCTATGAAATAGGAATTATAGTATATTTAAGCATGATAATGAGATTTTTATTTGATGTATTGATATAAAGTGAATTTATATGATATAGAGAGGGTAAATGATACTATATAACCATTTTCTAGTATGTATACTAATAATAGATCAGTTATAAAGTGGTTATTACCATTAATAAATTTTAATGAGTATAACGAAATAAGTTAGTTTGAGGAAAAGGAAAAAACCGGAAGTAAAATGGTAAAATAATTTCATATGAATTATATTTATTTTATATTGAGAAATAGGTATCATTACTAATGTTTTTATTAGAAAATGTTCAATACAAACTTCAAAAATTAAGGTTCAAATAAAATCATCCATGAGATAAGTTCTAACTAGTGGAAAACACTATAATTTCAATGTTATCCATACCACCATATAATAGTATCAAAATGACACACCTTAACCTTAGAGTTAATAATGGTTTATATATCTATGAGTTAATGTGGTATTTATGTTTATGTTATTTTAATAATATAAATAAATTTATACTGATACTATATTTTTGTTTCCATGTATAATCCATAGTTAAAAAGTAAGTTTCTCATAATTAATTGGTTAATTTGATAAAATATAGTTCATTGTTGAAATAGGTTGTTGATAATAATAAATTAGTTATTTTTTAAATTTTTTATGAAAAAATTAAAATATAGTAACAACTTATGAAATTCACTAGGATATGATAAATATTACATTATAATTGTGTAAAAATGAACTATATCCTCCCAAATAAGTTATATTAACATATTTTAGCAGTAAATTATTTTTGGAACACAAATGGGTATAATATAGAATTGGGGTGGGGGGGGGGGGTATAGAGGAGAACTTAAGATAATGATGAAATAAAATATTCAATTATTTATTTCAAAAATTCCACTCACCACACCTATGAATACCCACAATTCCTCTAATTTCCCCCAAACTAATCTCAATTTCATTATTTATATTGTTAGAGATGGTTACCTAAAACCAAATTCCATGTACCTTATGATTACATGTATTCAATTTTTTAAATATTAACCACATAATGATTATTTATCTATGTGGAATATTATGTAATAATTTCTTAAGTATAACTGTTGCATTGAAAAAGTCATAGTAGTTCTCCGCTATGATGGTAACCTAGAAGTTCCGTGCTAGTATTATTGAATGTAGGTTATATAGTCAGATAATACCATTTTACTGGACACAAATGATATAGGCTATCCAGTGTGGAGAATCGTATGACTTTGATGTGATTTCTTATTGTTTACCACTTGGTAATTTCTAGTGTAGTAGATTATAAGAACATGTCCCTTCAGTAGGAAATCCATATTTATACATGTCATTGGAATTTCCTATTTATGGAAAAGTGTATCGATCCTTAGAGTTTAATATTATTATTAATGGATATCATTAGTTACAAAATTTTATGTATTGATTAAAACCATTATGACATATGTTTGTGGCAAAGTAGGATATATTGGTTCCATCATGAGTGATATTGCATTAATGAATAATGTGAGAAAAGATTTGTCCCTTATATTATTTAATGGAAGTTGATATCTCAAGACCTTTTATGGAAGTGGAACAACCAATATAAATAAATGTACATTGTGTTATGTGGGATGATTATGTAATATCCTAACATTTTTTTAAGGAAATACAATGTTCGATAGTGTACAAGATACACAACATTAAGTTTAAACGAACAATGAAATATTATTAATTAAATGTGACAGTTATAATCAGGAAGCTAAATTGATGGGTATGAGTAGAAATAACTGATTTATTAAAATAATATATATATACTTATAAATATAAATTTATTCGTAATTTATTTGAAAATAATAAGATAATTGTTTTAGTTAAGTAATTTTAGTCTTCAGAAATACATTTTCTTCAAAAATGGTGTTTCTTGCTCTTATGGGTGAATATTATAATTAATTTCAGGAAGTTTTAGAAAATTTATTTCAAAAAACGAACTTCATTTTTAAATTATCATATAAAAATTATTCTATGATAATATTTTGAGAATTTTATGAAAAATTCAAATTTTTGATGAATAGTAAAAAATACAATTTTTTGATAAAATTTAGTAACTTTTGTGATATCGTCAAGAAATAATTAAGAATTAAAAATTTATTAAGATCATGGACTGAATAATTTATGATATTATAATATAAATATCATACAAAAATAATTTATAACATGAAAATTATAATTTATTTCATGATAAATATGAAAATCATTTTCAGTGGTGACGTAGTGCTTGAGCAACACTAAAAAATCAAATCTAGTGTCTTATAGTTAATAATTGAGAGGTAAAAAGTTTTTTCATGAATATTTTATTAAATATAATATATAAATTATTATATTTAATAATAATTTCTAATTTTGGAGTTATAGAACAAGAATCATTTCTAAATGATAATGCAACACAAGGCTTAAAAAGTCAAAATAAAAAATTAAATAAGTTATTTTGACATGGATATGAGTAAATATACATAATGAATGTATATAAAGGATTATATTGATAATAATTAATTTGTTTTATGATATTAATTTATTTTTAATTTTTATATGTGAAACAATTACCTAAAATGCTAACGCAACCTTGACGCAGTGCTTGTGCAAAACGAAGAAAAACCATTAAAACGATTTTACTCTAAAAATAAAATGATATGAACCATTAAATGACCCCAAAACATGAATAAATATTATTGGATTATTATATATCAACCAAAATTATCCAAGGGTCTTATTTAATACCTTTTAGGTCTACATGGATGAGATTATGACCTTTATAGTATTTTATGTAAAGTAAGATCAAACTTGTCACACCTCTGTTTTTAATAAGTGTAATATTTTTAAAATAATTTTGTCCATATTATTTTTTTAACTATAAATAGTATTTTTAAATATAAAATATTTATATAAATCATGGAAATTTATTTATTATTTTTAGTTAATAAATAATTACCTTAAATGTTTACACAACGCTAATGTAGTAATTATTCATTTAATGGGAAAATAAAATAAATGATATTAAAAATATTAAAAGAAATATAATTTTTGATAATTGAGGTCATAAAATACGTATATATATTAATATTAAATATTATGGATGTACTAAAAGTTTTTTTTCAAAGTTATCTTGTTGTCTTGATATTTTTTAAAAGTCAGAGTAATAAATAATGTCAAAATTGATAATAATGATATTTTATAAATATAATATTTTAAAAAATTATGTAAAATATTAATAATTTTAAAAAAGGATAAAGGGTAAAATTTATGGCCTAAAATATTAGAAATTGAACATTTATGGTTCAATTGAAACCTTATAAGTAAAAACTAAAACTTTTTAATATTGGAAAAGGTGTTACCATAGTTAAAATTAAAATAGGTTAACTAGGGGTTAATTAAAATTAAAATGTTTAAAATGACACCAAAACTTGTATATAATATATTGGTTAATGATATTACAACCCTATACAAACTTATCTTTCAATCCCTTACTATTTAGTGGTATTTGGATTGAAATTTATTTTATTATAAAAAATTCATTTAAGAAATTCCAAAGGTTCCACTCACCTGAATTATAAAAGGGAACCTACTCAATTAATTACACCCAATTGAGACTTATATATTGAAAATAATAGGAAAATTTATAATATCCACTTTCCTATACACATTCTATAGGTGTTTTTATGCCAAAAATACCAACTCTATATCCCTTTAGAGGAGATCTAAAGGTGTCATGTTGAATAAGAGGTAATTACTCTAATAAATCGCTTTCCTTTTCTACTCTTATTTACCTCATCTAAATATATGATATTCATAATAAAATGATAAATTAAATATAAAAAATATTATGAAATTTTATTATGATTTTTAAAACACCATTATACACCATATTTACCATCAAATAATAACTGAAAGTATCACAAATGCGTACATAAAAATTATCATCTCTATATAGCGATACAATTAATTTTTAATTAAAAACTTTTACTTATGGATATTATGATAGGGTTAATATTTATATATGATATTTATGATATAATTATACTTATATAATTAAAATATATTATCTAGCTTCTTACCTTCTAAACCATTGAAAAATTCTAACATCGCTCATGCATACGGGCAGACTACCAAATCTACAAAGTGATGTGATTCATTTTTAATTTATATATTACTTAGTGATCATGTTTTCAATGATGTCAAATTATTATTTTTTATTTTACTAGAATTCCTATATTATATTAGTAACCCTAGGTCATCTCTTAATGGAACCTTAGATCATTAATTCAATAAAGGTTGTAATTATGAAAAGAAAAAGAGATTAAGATTTTGTAAAACTTGGGGTTTGATGATTTAAGAATCTGATAAAAAAGTAAAAGTGATAAAAAAATGTGAAAATTAACAAAATTAATTAAGCATTATCAATATGGGTATATCACATGATGTTATTCATTTATCACTTTAAGAGATAGATTTTAGATCTTTTAATCCCCTGTTTTTAACATCTAGAAGTATAATGTTAATGAATTTATACTAGGATACCTCATAGGTTTTGGTAGAAAATAAAAAATGATTCACCGACTACCACTGATGATAGGGTGATTTGTGTCCAACTTCAAAACCAAAACTCATGTAGTAATCACATGAAGAGCTCGACGTGTTGACCAGGTTTTTATGTTATTTTAGTGTGATACCATGAAATAAATGTACATAGACATGGAAGTATTTATGAGAATTAAATTTACCAATATGAACCACAAAAACACTACTATTGAAAGAAGAAAGAAGAAGTTGTGAATGAACTGTGAAACATCACATGAATGGGAACCCCAAACAAGATCATATGAGTTTTAGCATGACATAACATTATATAACTCAATTAAATAAGAATAGTGGATAAAGAAAAAAAATACAAACATGGAATTAAAAAGATCATTAAAATATTAAAAATATAAAACTCAGGATTTAGATCATGTTCCTACCTAGGTGATCACGAGGAGTTTAGAACTCTATAATAAGTGAGGAAGCCATATATGTTTATGTAGTAATTCCCATAGCCTCCAAAACGTCTAGAAATGATGATAAGACTCATTTGGGTCTCCAAAATGGCATGGATTTTCTTCCTGGTGAAACTACCAAATGAGGCACCCAAGGTTCCTTTTTATATACAAAATGGGAGGTGGTTTTGGTCACATAGATTTTAAGATACCACTTGAACCATGGTTTTGGGCTTGTAAAATACCTTATCAAGACTTGGAAAAAAATATCATTGTAAAACCTCCACTCTATCTCCATGTCAAATTTTGTGTCATGATAATGTATAAAATGGGAGATATTTTTAAAATATAGAACCAAACTTTTGACTTCATCCTGATTGTTTTTCTTGGAATGATCAGTTTTTTTTGTCCTCTTAGTAGATGAATTGGGGTTTTTTTTCTTCAAAAGAGTTCTATCCTAATGAATTGTGGACCATACCACAAAATTTCTACCTAATTGGTGTATGAATTAGATACAATGTGTTGTTGATTCCACCAGTATGCTTATATTCCTATGTACTTTGGTCCATTTTTATTCAACTTCATCTCGAGCCCTCCAAATCACCTCCACATATAATAAAAACAACAAAATAAGTGAAACTAACCATTTTAATAGTGATAAATATTAATTTATTGTACTAAAAATGAAGTTAAATTTGTCATTATATTTGTAATTCTCAACAAAAAACCAGTTTAAAACAGTTGTTTAAGGGTGAAAGAAAATAGTGAATCATGGAGAAATCACACCCCCAAACCTAAACATTTTTCTCTCATGGGAAAAGTAACATATTTTAATAAATTCCCATTCCTAAATCAAAGGTTATAAAACTTCCAAAATTATTTGGAAATACAATCCATCATGTATTATTTATGAAATCAATTTCCCTATCATTATTCTTCTCTCACATTCAAATTTTTTCAATTTTATTTGTTCACCCATGCAACATGTCATGACCTACCTCACCTAGAAATTTTTCCTCATTAACCCAGGAACATATGAAAGTGGAATTATTTTCATTTACAATATTTCATGTAATATTACTATATTCTTTCCTAGATTCTATGTTCTATACTAGTAGAAACTAGTGTTATACCCAAGAGGACTTCCAACAGGTTTTACTGAGGTTCAAGGGTTGGTAGGATTTGATGTTTAAAAATATATAGTAGAAGAGTATTGTTTAATATCTTAAGTAAAAATCATGTAAAAATTTAGTAACTGTTCATAAGGAATTTACTCACTCAACCCCTCATAGATTGTATCATTTTCTACTCACTCCCCCCATTGTTCCTTTTATGTGGGTCACAACCTAGCAATAAATAATAATGAGTAAAAATTATATTTTCTCAATTTTATTTGTTCTAATTTTTTTATGCACATAAATGTTGTATTTTTTGGGGATAAAGAAGGAAATATATATAAGATAATGATATAATGTGTCTTGTCAACCAACTACCTAAAAAAATTTAGGCACCCTTTCAATCACCATATTATAATGAATCATTCCGTAGAATTACCATGGAAACAAAATCTCCCTCAAACTTACTGAAAATAAAAAAATAATGTACATAAGATATTTGTAGGTAGGGATACATTTGATTTTAATGTTGCTACCTAACAAGCATTTCATGGTCTTTAGGAATTAAAATGGTTAAAATGTCAAGGTGATAAAAAATGAAGGTTAATTATACAAATGTATTTTCAATTAATGGTGGACTCCTTCAAAAATATTGAACACTTGAATATTATATATTCAAAAAGAATCATGGAAAGTTATAGTTTCTCTACATGACCTAATACTCTCATGAATGTGATTAAAATGAAGAATATTCAATAAATGGGTTATAATGTCTCTAGGGTAAGGGATTAAAATATTGGTCAGGGCTAATGAAGATTGAATTTTATAAATGCATTAAACATCAAAGAATGATTTGAAAATAAAAATTATAGGAAAAATATTCCATATCATTATTCATTTGGAAAACATTTTTCAAAAAATAATGGAATTTTACACAGAATCGACTCAAGCATGAAAAATGATTTTGAGTATTATTTTTAAGATCAAAGAGGGGGAGGGGGTAAAAATACTATGTATAAAGTGAAAAAGAGAATAAATAAGAAAGATGATGATAATCCAAATGAAAACAAGAAGGTGGGGAAAAGTGACAATACAATTCCTCAAGTGAAAAAGAGAATAAATAAAGAAGATAATGAAAATCCCCATTAACTCAAGAATGTACCCACACCACCACACCTAGAGTGAGCATTGTACTCACTCTAATAAAATATATTGTGGGAAAGAAAGATAAAACATGGTGGGTATCACTGGTATGTTTCATCTCAAAGGTGTATTTCCTCCACCTCATGCTTCAAAAAATCCTCATAAAACTGTTTAAGTATTTTCCCTCTAATGATAATACTTTGGCCACTCTACTCTTGAAAAACCTGTATCTCACCAAAAGCATAAACATTAATAAGAGTGTAAGGATCTATCCATCAAGAAAAAATCTTACCTAGGTGGAGATTTATCTTGGAATTGTACATAAGGACCTTCTTACCAATATGAAATTTCCATTGATGAATCATCTCATCATGGATATACTTTTTATTATTTTTATATATCCAGGAGTTATCATATTCATCACACCAAATTCCTTCCAACTCTTAAATCTAAAACATCATATGATCACCTGCATCTGATATATTCATAATACATTGTTTAATATCCCAATATGAATTTTGATTTAACTCTATTGGGAGGTGAAAAGCCTTTCCAAACACAACCCTTTATGGTGACATTCTGATAGGGGTTTTAAAATCTCTTTGGTATTCCCAATGTGCATCACCCAATTGTAAACTCAAATCTTTCCTATTTAGGTGAACCATTTTTTCCAATATTCTCCTAACTTACCGATTTGAGATTTCTAGTTTTTCATTAGTTTTAGGGTGATATGTAGTGGATAATTTATGAACAAAACTATACTTGCAGAGCAAGTTTTTCATGTTATGATTGTAAAAATATGAAAACTGATAAAAAATGATGAATCTTGGAAAACCAAACCTACTAAAAATTTGGGATCTCAAAAAATCAATAACCACTCAAGAGTCATCGGATTAGGTATCTTTTGATTTCACCAATTTAGAGACACAATCAATAGATAATAATATGTACACAAAAGAAAATGAATTTGGAAAATGCACCATGAAGTCAATTCCTCATGCATAGAAGATATCAAAAAATAACATGGGTTATTGTGGAATTTCATTCCTCTTAGAGTTATACTCTGTGAACTAACATCAAGTACATGACTTACAAAACTGATAGAAATATATATATATATATATATATATATATAATGTTAGCTAATAAATTCCCAACTTAAGAAAATTTTAAGCAGTATGTTGAGAGCTAAAGTGGGCTCCAAAATCTAAAGTGCGGAAGAAGCTTAGAATAGAGGCGAACTTCTGGTATGGGACACACATATGAATAAATTGGTCACTAAATATTCTCTACAAATATGGGTCACCCCAAATGTAACATCTTAAATCATGCTTAAGTCTCTTGGATCGTGAAGTGCTAAAATCCGTGAGGACCCTTGATGTTGCTAGAAAATTCACAATATATAATTACCAAGGGGTAAGTTCCACAACATCCCAAATTTTATCTTGAGGAAAGAATTCTATGGGGAGGGATGAGTGAACATGGTGGTCCAATGTTGAGGAAATCCTAATAATAAGGGTCAACTACCATATTTCCACTCCTATTTTATCTCGAATCTCAATGTCAAAATCCTCGAGGAGGAGAATCCACCAAATGATGTGGGTTTTAACTTTGGATTTCATAAAGAGAAATGTAAGTGAAGAATGATTTTAAAACACAATGATTTTTGACCCAATAATATATGAAATAAAATTTCAAATGAAAACACAATTTAAAGAAGTTATTTTTTGTTGTTATATAGTTTTCTTAGGAAGCGTAGAGGGTACACAAGGCATATACAATGACATTAGGAGACTTCTAAACCCTTTGTGATAAAACCTTACCAACTGAAAATTTTGAGGCATCACACATAAGTTTGAAGGGGAGATCCCACCTTGGTGGTTGGATGATGGGTGGTTATGTGAGACTCCATTTTAGTGAATTGATGGAATCTTAATAATTTTTAACAAAAAAAAACATAGAATCTTTTTGTAATAACTGGGATAAGGGAAGTGTGATATTAATAATATTTAATGAATTGATTGTAAAATTGGAATGACCCAAGAAATATCGCACCTCATGAACACATTTTGGATACGGAAGGGATGGAATTAATCTAACCTTTTATTTATCTACTATAATTCCATCATTTGATATAACATTCCCAAGAATTATCAATACTCAACCATGGAATGTAATTTCTCATAATTTAATACAAGATCTTTTCAATGAAAAAGTGGAGTATAGAACCTAGGTGTTCCAAAAAACACCACAGGAAGAGTCATAAATTGTGAAATCATATACAAAAACATCCATACAATTCTCAGGGTACTCAGAAAAAATACTCAATATACATCACTGAAAATTTCTAGCAGCATTTCGGAGACCAAAAGGAATCCTTATATAAGAAAATGTGCCAAATATATAGGAAACTTTTTTAATTTCTTAATCCTTGGGTGCTATATGGATTTGAAAATAACCCAAATAGCCATAAAGGAAACAATAATGGGACTTACCAACCAATATTTCTAACATTTGGTCAATGAAAGGTAGAGTAAAGTGCTCATTTTATGTGGCTTGATTCAGTTTATGGTAGTCAATATAGACTTGGAAACTATTTTTCACACATGTTGGAACCATTTCATTCCATTCAATCAACACAACTGTTATTATAGTTTTTTAGGCACGATTTGTACTCATATAACCCATTTACTATCAGATATGGGATAGATGGTCCCAGTAGAAATCATTTTATTAACTTCTAATTTTAAAACATCAAGGAAGGTAGGATTCAAATGATGTTGATATTGCCTTACTGGTTTAGCCTCATCATCTAAAAGAATTCAGTGCATAAAAATATATGGGATAATCCCGAGAATCTTATCTAATGTCCATCCTATCACCTTTTTTTCACTCTCTCAAAAGGTTTAGAGGTTTTTGTTTTTTTTCTACGGAGAGAGGTTATTGGAAATAATTATGGTAAATTAGTCAATATCCTTAATATAGGCATATTTTAAAATATCTAATATTGGTTTTAATTATAAAATTAGTTGTTTTTTGTTGAGTGTGGGGATTTTGGGGGAGTGAGGTCTCTGAAAATGTCTATATGCTTATGATTATTCTATAAGGAAAGAGAATTGATATAAATTAGATTTGAAGAATCCTTAAAGGTCAAGTGTACCTCAGAATGAACACACTCATCAATTAAAGTATAATATTTACACTTTTTTGAACCCACACAACACTCAAATCATGATTCAAAAGTTAAATCATCCAAAAGTGAAGAAGATGGAAATGAATCAGATTATGGGCCAAAGATTGAATTTTGTGTGTGCGTGTCATTAGATATCACATCAATTAAATATACATGATGAGTAGAGTTCTCTTCACTGGGGTGTTTCATAGAATCAAAGATATTAAAACTTTCCTTTTCTTCACCAAACTCCATGAAAAAGATACGATTGTGGAAATTGATGATTATATTTACTTTTTTAAGGAATGACCTCCCAAGTATTATAGGAGCATGTTGTTGTGTGTAGGTATCTTCTATCTCAATAACATAGAACTTTGTATGGAAAATGAGATTATTCACTCTTATGAGGAAATACTTGATCACTCCTGATGGGCGTCTTTTTCTCTAGTTGGCATTTCGTCTTATGATTACTGTTGGTTGAAGCTATCTAGACTATAGTGATGTGTATAAAGATTAATACATTAAATTAATAGAAGTACCCAAATCAAGAATTTCTTTATAAAATAATGTATCCCCTATGGTTCAAGGTATCATGAAAGTTCCTGGATCCTTGTATTTGATAGGAATTGATGGTTAGTTCAAAGCTAAGACATTTCTTCCAAGGTTGACTCTCTCAAATCCCTTTAAGAAATTTGGTGTAGCGATGTATTTTTTAACTATATCCAATAAAGGAACATTGAATTTAATCTTTTTAAATGTATCCATTTTTTCATTATAAATCTCATTATAAAATTTTTTCTTAGGATTAGAGAGTCTGGGGGAAAAGGAAGAGGAATGGATTGTTTAGGGGAATCATTAATAATAACTTGTTTAACATTTTTGGTTAATCAATCTTAATTATAATATTTTATGGGTACAGAAATAGAGTTTTTAGGTAGTGGACTTACCTATTATGTAGAATCAATGGAAGAATAATTTTTTTTACCATTATGAAATTTGATTGCACAAACATTCCATTCGTATTTTTGATTAGTAATAGTTTGGTATTGTAGTTTAAAAAAAACTTGTACATTTATCTCACTAATAGTGTTTTCTAATTTTCCCACCTAAGTTCATATATCTTAAATATCAGATCATGTGGTTTGTTGGAACTGGAGGTTCTGGGTTTACACTTTATTTATTATATCCTTGAAACTTGGTTCAAATTTAGGAGGAGTATTGTTTCTAGAAGGTAAATAATAAAACAATTTCATACCATGGACCTACTAATACCAGTTCTATTTATGGCTGCTTGAGTTTCCTCCATACCAGTATTGTGGTTGTGCTCACCACCTAGGTATTAAATTTTTCCCGAATGGTTTTTTCTTGAAGGGTTGTTCTTGTTGAAATGGATTCCTAGAAAATACTACTGCAAAAGACTTAGATGAATCCTAAAGTTGTGACACTAGTCTTAAAAATGAGTATTATCAGAAAAAATACCACAATATAATGGAATGATAGGAGAGTGTGAGTTACCTCGAGCATGAGATAATTTTCTTATAAGTGTATGCATATCATGAAGTTTATAATCTACCTTTTTTATAGAGATGAATGAATCACCTCATGAACTCCACAGTTTTGTGCAATTTCTTGTGTACCAAATTATAGAGTATTTTGGACCATGTTGGTTATTAAGTCATGAGCAGCTGAAGGAGTTTTTTCCACTAGGGTACCACCAGCTACAAAATCTATCATGGAATGATACATGGAGACAATAAGCTCATGGAAGTATTGAATTAGTAGTTGTTTAATTATTTTGTCATGGGAGAAACTTGAGAAAAGTATTTTGAATCTCTCCCAATATTCATGATGGGTCTCTCATTTTGATTGCCTAATACAAAAAATTTCTTTTCTAATTGATGAATTTTAGGATGTAGGGAATAAATTCTATAGAAAGAGTCATTTTAGGTAATTTCGGCCCACAATTATGGAAGATAGATATTATATCCAGTATTTAGATACACCATCAAGGGATAAAGGAAAGGACTTAAACTTAATGGGGTCCTTACTCACATTTTAGGGTTTCATAGTGGAGAAACAAATATAAAACTCCCTGAGATATTTATGAGGGTCATCACTAGGAAGACCATGGAATTTAGAAAGGAGGTGGGGGATGCCAAATATTTTCTCAATGGTGGATGCTTCCTCAAGATATTTAATGTACGTGGGTTGGTACTCCACATCTCGAATGGTCAGTTCTTTCAAGGATCAGTTATTTGCAGCCATGTTTTTTGGAATTTGATTTGGTTAAATTTATATTGGTTTAGGAATACATGAAGTTAAAAAATGCTTTCCCAAATTTTATCGAACTATCCCACTTTAGTAGAACTAATTTTTGAGTGGAGTGTATTTTCAATTTCAAGATCTATTTCAAAAAAAAATTCTTTTCTAGACCGGGTCATGCAATTATGTTCTGAAGTTTTTTTTTTTTTTTCTTGTTATTTTTTTAATTTAATATAAATAAAATAAAATCACTTAAGAATAATGAATGGAGAAAATAAAAGAGATTTCTGTATTAAAAAATTAGAGAGAGAGAATAAGAGAGAGAGGGAGATAAGAAACCCAAAAAAATGAAGAAAAAAAAAACAAAAAAATAAAATTGGAAGGGGGAAATATTAAAAGGGGAAATAAATAAAAAATAAAATAAAGAAACAGTAGAAAAAAAGATCTTGGATCCCTTGAAATGGAACCAAAATTTTATCATCTTTTCAAGCATGTTAAATAGTTGTTTAGTATTACTATAATTTTTAGAGTATAACAGGAACCCTAGGTTATCTATCGATGAGTCCTTATATAATTAATTGAAAAAAAATTGATTATTAAAATAAAATGCAAATGATATTTTGGAAAACCTGGGGTTTTATGATTTAAGAATCCACTAGAAAAAAGGAAAGTGATAAAATAAAGTATACATTAATAAAATTAATTAAGCATAATCAACTTGGGGAAATCACATGATGTTAATCCTTCATCACTTAAATAGATAGTGTCTAGATATTTTAATCCCTAGTTTTTAAAATCTAGAAACATAATGTTGCTAAATTTATACTAGAATTCCTTTTATGGTTTTCTCATAAACACAAAATGATTCATCGACTGCCATCAATGAAAGGCTAATTTGTGTTTGATTCATAACAAAAAATCCCTGAGGTAACACATGATGAACTCAACATGTTGAAAAAGTTAATATGTTATTTTAGTTTTATAACATGACATAAATGTACAATTCAATGTTAGTGTTTATTATAGTTCAATTGACCAATATGAACCACATAAAAATCACATTTTAAAGGGGAAAGAAGATGTTTTGAAGAGAGTGTGAAACATCACATGATTGGGAACACCAAACCTGATCATATGAGTTTTATAATGTCATAAAAAACATAAATTAGTTAAATAATAATATATTATGAAGAAAAAAACATAACAACCTAGAATTAGAAATATCATTAAAATATTAAAAACATAAATCTTGGGATTTACATCATGTTCTTCCCTAGGAGATCACAAGGAGTTTAGAACGTCGTGGGAAGGGAGGAAGCCATATAAGTTTAATTTTTTACTTTAAATAGCCTAAAGAACTTCTATGAATGAGTATATGACTCATTTGGGTCTCGAAAATGGTATATCTCTACTTCTTGTTCATACTCCCAAATAAGGTTTCCAAGGTTCCTTTTTTATAGCCAAAATGGGAGGTGGTTTTGGGAACATAAATTTTGAGATACCACTCGACACATGGTTTTGGTCAAGTAAACTAACTTACCAAAACTTGTAAAAAAATAAATATTTTGTTTTCCAACCTCCTATATATCTCCACATCAAATTTTGTGGCCAGATAATATATAAAATGGGACATATTTTCAAATTATAGAACCAAACTCTTGACTTATTTTAGATTATTTTTCCTATATAGATTGGTTTTTTTTGGGACTTTTAATGCAATAATTAGGATTATGTGTCTTCATAAGAGTTGTAACCCACTGAATTTGGGATAATATCACAAAATTTCAACCTAATTGGATTCACCAAATATCTGTAGTGTGTGGTTGAGTGCACTTGTATTCTTGGATTCCTGAACAGTTTGGCCCATGTTTCTTCAACTTCATCTTTGGACCTCCACATAACCCCCAACTATAATTAAAACATTAAAATATGTGAAATTAAACTTTTTCATAATGATAAAATTTAATTTATTGAACCATGCATTAAGTTAAATGTGTTATTATATTTTTAATTTTCAATACAAAAACCAGTTTAATACAGGGTGAAATAAAACAATGAATCATGGTGCAATCAATTGTATGATAAATAGGATGTATTTTATAAATATATATCACATATATTGTATAGTTATTATTTTATAAAGGGTAAATTATTATTTAACTTTCTTTCATTCTATCATTTGAAAATGGAAACAACATTCATACATATGTACGACTTGCCATCTCCATGAACGATGTAATTCATTTTTCTATCTCTAATTTTTATTAATTATTGTAAATATATATAATGAATATATATTATATTTATAAAATTATTAATATTTTTAAAGGATGATACCATGATCAATGTATAAGGACCGAGGCCTCTAAATTGAAACATGGTTGAAAAGAAAAGCAGTTATCACCCAAAATAGTTATTTTATTAACACGTTATTAATAAACAGGTGATAATATGTTATAAATAATACATGGTATGATATATATATGGTTATGGAATAAATTTATAATAAATACATATTTATTATACAGGATTTTACAATGTGAATAATAAAAACTAAGACTTTAGGCAAGTGATTTTCATATCACTTTTATTTCTATGAGACACATACCTTATACAATACATGTTTTTTTCATGTAGTTTATATACTTCCCATGAATATATACTATGATTATTCTCATGAAAATTATGGGTAATAAATAAACATATAAATTTATTTCTTTCATGTGTATTATAATTCAAAAGTTACCAAAATAGTAAGGGTTTATTTCACAATCTCATTATTATCTAGGATTTCTTGTGTTTAAGTCTCCTCTAGGGAATACTTTTCTTACATATCCACATTTTATAAAAATGTTTTCAAAAAGGTTTTTAATACTCTCATATATTTTTTTAAAATTAATTTTTACCCATGTTTTACTTTTTAAATTTTTTAGGGGAATCTTCCTATTATTTTCCATATATCATATTTTGTGACTTTTCTGATAAAAATACGAAAGTAATATTTTTTTAACTTATATGAAATAAGGATATTTTCATGCCATAATTAATACTCATTTATTTTAAGACTAATTTATAAGTTTATATGTTTATTTTCAAATAAAATTTGTTATTTTCAAAATGCATTGTTTTTAAAAAAAATAAGGGTTCTAAAAATGGAACATCTATTTTCCTCAAAATTTATTTCAAGTTATCTTTAAAAATAATTTTTTAAATATGAAGACATAATTTTTTGTTACTTAAATTTTAATGGTATTATGATCCAAGAATACCAACCTTATTCATTATTTGGATGGTTTATGTTTATGATGGAATGATGTTTCTGAATCCTATTACCTTTTAATGTGTTATGTTATGATAAAATGTTAATGAAACCCATTTATTTTCATGGGTTATGATATGAGGAATGTTTTATGATACTGTAGAACACAATTTATAGTTTTAATTATGTTATGGTTTGGACCTATATCTCCCTCTGATGAATTGGGTAATGATTTATATCTCATGAGATAGACATGACTCAAATGGGGAGCGAACCGACTTCAGTAAGGGAACTTGTCCACCATGATAGTCTTGGGAGTGATACTTGAATACTATGATGGTTTGGGGAGTGAAAAAATTCCACTATTATTTTCTTGGAAAATATACTTGACTATTAAAGAAATGATTTTCTATTCTTATATGTATTCCAAAATTCCATTTTTATGTTATGATCTCATAGATTATGCTCTTTGAATATTTAATGAATAATGTCTTATGGACATCCAAGATTTATTTCATGACTCAAGATTATGATGTTTGATATACAGGGTATAATTTTCACATTTTATGTTCATATCATTATACCCTTATTATCCTATTATTCTAATGTAATCATTAATATTTTATATGTTTACCCTTAATGTGAATCTGATCTCACCCTTCTTATATCATCTTTTCCCTATTTTATGAGAAAATATGTAAAATGAAATATGTATATAAGGATTTAACATGGATTATAATGATGACCTATTATGAAGAAATAAAATCTTGGTATAGTGGGAGATAATGCTGATCTTTATGAATGAGTTGTTTATAAACCCAAGTTGTTAAGAATTTTTCCTAATACTCTAAAAATATAAACCTAAAAGGTAATTGGTTATGTAAGTTATCCAACATTCCCTTTTGGAATTTTATGATTTTGATGAAAAAAATAGGTCACGTTTATCAGTATAGAAGCCCTAAATGTAATGTTTATGTTTTTAGCATCAAATATGGAAGTTCGGGTCTTGAGTTGTTATAGTTGTCATGAGAGTAGGGATTAAATAATTTGGTGGTTAGGATGTTTTCATGAGTAGTTATATTAAGAGTTATAGATACCATCATGGGTATATAAGAACATAAGTATAGAGTCATAGAAACCCCTTTTGAAGTTTTATGTTATGAAATTTTAATGTGACTAATTATATTTTTGGATACATTTATTTTTGAGGTAATTATGAGTTATTAAATTTTGGGATGCAAAATGAAAGGTATGAAATAACCATTGCGATAAAAAAAATTATTTAGTTTTTAATATATTAGAGTTATTTTTAGGATGTTTCTCATATTTCTAGGAATTTTATAGTAATTTTAGATTTATAAAAGGACAACCTACAGTTCCTGTGACAACATGTCACATCTAGTAAGGCTATGAGGTTTGAACCCACAATATAAGGGTGAGTAGGGTGCATCACTTTCCACTGGCCTATATAATGTCCTGGTTAGTATGAAATTTTTATTCTTTATTTAAATGATATGATAGATAAAGGATAAGTTCATTTTTTGAACATATGTTTTATCATTGAAATAACCATGAGATTTTTATCATGAACCAATCTGTGTTGACCCCGAACTAGTCACCCAAGTCGGTCTGAGACAAGGAACGAGAGGTATTCCCAATTCTCTTGGAATGGAAATTAGTGAAAAGGAATCATCAGAGACACCAAGGGAATGATTTCTCCCAATATAAATAAATAGAACAGTGGAAATAAATAAATCAGACCAATATAGATAAATATCCAAAATGAACATCAATTATACAAGAAACTAAAATTACAAAAAAAATGAACAAAAAATTCTAAACTGAACCTGATGACCACAATATCTTCATGTTTCCCTGATATTTACTCCCATATACCAAAAACAACCATCGTCTATGGTGATCAAAACCAAGCCATAACCTATACCAAAATCTAAAAACAAGAAATAACTATAGGTGTGAGTATTGAAACTGAGTATGTGATCCTAGGAAAATTTTTTCCTAATGAATTTCCTTTAAATAAAAGAAATATCATATTTAGGTTTTAAATAAAATATAAAAAACTAGTTTTTCCACAAATTTATACTTTAAAACAAAACACTGTCCATTTACGATTTTCCATTTAAATCTAGATTCCATTCCAAGAAGCATTAATTAACATTTTCAAAGAGAAAGATGACGATTTATTTTAAATATAGGAAAGGGGGTGTAAAAAAATTTGAAAAATATTTCCATAAACCTTTGAAAATCAACTCATCAATTTTCAAAATAAGTAAACCATACAAGATAGTAACACTAATTACCACATAAAAAGGGTAATTGTATATAAGCACAAATAAGTAACCAACTAACCATGAATCTCAAAAATCCAATATAGATAACTTAGTTCCAAATAAAATGAGAGAACCTAGGAGCTCAGTGGAATAATATAGAACATACTATAAATCTTGACTCATCCCTAATCCATGCCTCACTCGATGACATCATCCTTACCCACACACTCGATCGCACCCTACCTGGTCTGAACAAGGAGAACTTTCCCACAGAAACAAAAATAAAACAAAACCCATGATATGGGCCACTAGCTAGAGTGAGATCTTAAGATAGTGCAACAAAAGTTCAATGAAAATATAATAGATATTCTAAGTTACCATTTCAAGACTAAATTTGGGGTGATCCAACAATACTAAACAAGTTTCCAATCACATGCACATATATCATACACATGCAACTCACACAACAATTCACCCCAAGGAACAACTTGTTTCCTCTCAACCATTAGAACACAAGGGATTCTCTCAGCATGGACCTACCATGATATTCAACATAATTATGGGAAGATAATTATAAACGGAGAGTTTTCAAGATAACCAATTTCACAAAAGTGTCGAATGTGCCTCAAAAACCTTCTGAGAAATGACTCATTTCCAAATCACCAAATCCAACTTTCCAAAAAATTGCAAACACACCATTTAAAATTTCACAACCATTTATAAAATTCCATTTAAGAACTCAAACCACATTTTCACACCAAACCCACTTTCAAAAAAATTCCAAAAGGACCACAAACCATCATCACATGCCAAACCAACCAACACCCACTAATTTCAGGTCCAAACCCATTTAAAAATCCATTTGAGAAATACAAACCACCATTTTTGATGCTACAAATACATTTACAAATCCCAACCATGATTTAAAAACCAAATATCACTTAAAAAATCCAACTGGACATTTTATCAAACCCTTGGTGTGAATATATTAATGAAACAATTCCATATACTTAAAAACAATCAAGAAAAACACCTAATTTGATATAAAAAACATTATAAATATCAAACAACACTATTTAACATATAAGAAAGGTGTAAAAAGAAATAAACCCATTATTATTAAATTTAAAGGGAAATTGAAAAGGCAAACCTACCTCAAATCACATGTGCTTCAAAAACACCAACATGTAACAACATTTAAAAATATGAAGAAAGAAATATAGTAAAAGAGGAACCTTAAACATAAAAAACCCCAATTTAAACATAGTGAAACATGAACCCTAGATCCACATAACCAAGGGAGAAGTGGAAATTAAATGAAAATTGAAGGATAAAAAAGAGGGATAAGAGAATAGGAAAATACCTTGATAAATCACCCCAAAAATTTGAAGAAAACCCTAGATCCAAGATTGCGAAGAAGAGATGAAGTTTGGAGAGGAAGGGAGGGGATCTCTTTGGGTCACATGAACTAGGATAGGGAAAGAATGGGAATTTTGGGGTTAAAATACCAAGAGAGTAGAAGAAGAATTTAATAATTTTAACAACTTGGACATGTCACATGATTTCCCGGAAATTTTTTCAAAACTATGTGGAAATCATGTGTCCCTTATTATCCAAGAGGAACAAGTCACACAGTTAGCCCGCACGGTTTACCAAACTATGCAACAACCAAATAGTAACCACTGTACGAAATGGAAATTGACCGTATAGTTTATTTCTCAAGGGTGCACAACTCTCCCTAACTATGCACAAATTATGTGTTATCTTATTTCAAGCCCAAAATATCCAAATTTCACCAAATGTTCATAGGGAAACTAAGGAATACACACATGAACAATAAAAATAAAATAAAAACTCAAAATATAAATCTAGAACACCCAGAAATCAAGAGACAAACCAAGATCCAAAAGATGAGTTGGAACAAAGGATGAAAATAAAAACATGGGTGTGAAAATTGATAAGTTATTTAGTGATTTGAAGAGTAATGTTTTTTTAAATAAGTACACTATTTTTTAAACTTTACATGATTCAGGTAAGCAAAAAATTATGGGATTTTAATTGAGGATTAAGTGTTTAATTATATTTTGGAATCATATATGATCATAATGTAGATTTATGGTAATTCAGGATATTTATGTAAATGGTTAGAATATATTGGAGATTATATATTTAGGGCATGCACATTTTGGTATGATACTTCAAGAGTAATTGATTTTATTTTAAGATAGATATTAATATTAATCTTGTAAGAGTATGTGATCAAATACTTTTTATTTTTGGGTTTAATATTAGTCTGAAATATTTTTGAAGAGTTTTAAGGACCATCATTTATTGAATGATCTATGTTGAATTTGGGTGTTACTGTTGAATATTTGAGATTAAAGTATTTTTCCTCATATAAAGGTTTATCATTTTTTGAAATCAACTTATCTTGTCCTAATAATTTTTTTAGGTTAATGTATAAAGGAATGAGGAATATCTTGTTATACATTTATAAAAATTCATGATCTGTGGAAGTTCATTCTAGTTATATAAGAATGGAAAATGTGTAGTCATAATTTGGAGAAAAAGATTAGTATGTGGTTGAAATTTATTAAAGGATAAAACTCTAATTTTCAAGTAACTATATTTCTATATGTTATTACTATAAATAGTGAATGAATTTAACAAATATAGGATAAGGATATTGAAATAAAAATTTAATGCATTTAATTTTCATACTAAGAAATCAATGTTCATTTAATCCATCCCGTATTTATGGTTTTTTTATGCTTAACTTTCTAATGGCCATGTTATTTATCACTCTCAATCAGTACTTGAAAGTTAGGGTTTTCTTCTATATCCATGTTATAACTTTTCACCAATGTTTTTATATATATAAACATAGTTTGGGTTACTTTATATGACCTTCATAATTCCCTTTCCTATTTTTAAGTGGATGTTTTATTGACCCTATTTATGATTTGGTATTTCAAAAAAGGTATTTTGAGAAGTCAAACCATGGTTACCAAGAACAATCCCAAATTGCGAGGGAGGAATTTATTGGGGGGGGGAGAATGTAATATCATAATATTTTTGAAGTAAATACTTTGATCATTAGTGTACAAGATAAAAAACACTGATCTTAAAATAATAATGAAATATTATTATTTAAAAGTGGAAATTATAATCTAGTAGTTAAATTGGTGGGCATTAATATGAATAAATAATTTATGAAATAAGTATATAGATCCTACTCAATATAATTATAATGAAAAATTATTAGAAAATAATATTAGGAAATATGGGTCAAGACCCTTTATTAAAAAGAGAAAAAACACATAAACCCCTTTTGTGGAATAAGGGAGAACCCATCAAAAATCTAAAAACCCAAAGGCACATTAGCCTAAGGATAAAATGGCCTGAAAGCCCAATGACACAAAACCATTATAAAAAACATGCCCCAAATTCCCATAGACTCAAGAAAAAGGCTTAATAGAGGCTATGGGCCCAGTAAATGACCCAACATCCACACAATACCGCACTATTGTGACCAGATCTGTGCATCCCACCATCGCCAGCCACCGAGTCTATACTCGCCACCACCTGAAGCCCAAATCTGAGTGACACCACATTTAGATCACATACTCCACCCATATCCAACCACACAAAAAAGAAACTCTAAAGATCACCTTCACAACCAAATATGACCAGATCTGGGTCCGCCATCCCACGTCCAGCTGTAGGGGGTCATTCGCCACATATCACCAACCACCGAGAACACCGACTACCATAGACTCCTCAAGACATCGTCACCACCGCATATCGTCATCCACACCTTCTATAAACTTCCATGACGACATGATTCCAGCACCCCCAAGGATCATTAAAAAAGACCAAATCCAACCAGATCTTGTCTGAAATAGAATATCTGGGCCATATCTGACCTATTAACTGCCGATTGGGACGACCAACACCTTTGAGGCCGACCACCTTCAAAAATGGATTTTCCTTATTTTCCGAGTGAATATTATAATTAATTTTAATAAGTTTTAGAAAATTTATTCCAAAAAATGAAATTAATTTTTGAAATCATCATATAAAAATATTCTATTGTAAATTTTTTA
Organism: Viscum album; assembly: GCA_963277665.1. Taxonomy (NCBI): domain Eukaryota; kingdom Viridiplantae; phylum Streptophyta; class Magnoliopsida; order Santalales; family Viscaceae; genus Viscum; species Viscum album. The sequence continues at coordinate 1,359,728,742 of OY728159.1, forward strand.
TAATTTTTTGAAAAGGTTAATTTTTTTGTGAATAGAAAAAAATACTATTTTTTATAAAATACACTATCTTTTGTGATATTGTCAACAAATAATTATGATATAAAAGTTTTTTGAAATTATGTAATGACTCATGTTTGATATTATAATATAAATATCATACAAAAAATTCATAACATTCAAATTATATTTTATTTCAAGATAAATATGAAAATTATTTTCATTACTGAGGCTGTGTTTATAGAACACTGGAAAAGTAAAATTCAGTATCTTATAGCTAATAATTGAGAGGTATAAATTCTTTTCATAAAATATTTATTAAATATAATCTATAAATTATGATTTTTATAGTTAATTTCTAATTTGGGAGTTATATTAAAAGAATCTTATCCTAATGATTGTGCAATGCTTGTACATGGAAAGAAAAGTCAAAATAAGAAATTACATAAGTTTTCTTAACATGGAAATGAGTAAATATACCCAATGAATGAAAATAAAATATTATATGGATACTAATTTATTTAGTTTTAGTTTTATATATGAAATAATTAACTTAAATGTTTATGAAACACTGATGCAGTGCTTGTGAAAGTAGAAGAAAATTCATAAAAATGATTTTAAAAAACTCTAAAAATAAAATTATAAGAACCATAAAATGACATAAACGATTTAATAAATATTATTGAATGAGTATATATGAACAATAAGAATCCAAGGGTTAAATTTAAGACCTTTTGGGTTAACATGGATGAGATTATGACCTTTATAGTATTTTATTTGAATAATTGTCAAACATGCCCACTCTTATTGTTAATAAGTGTATTATTTTTAATATGATGTTATCCAGATTATTTATTAAATATAAATATTTTTTGGGAAGATAAAATATTTATCTAAATCATGGTAACTTATTTATAATTTTTAGTGAATAAATAATTATATTAAATATTTACACAACACTACTGTAGTAATTATTCATGTAGTGAGAAAATCCAATAAATGATATTAAAAATATTTTAAAAAATATAGAATATGAGATAATTAAGGTGATACAAAGATTTTATAGATGAATATGATATATTATTTATTTATTAAAATATTTATTTTTAAGTTATATTATTGTATTTATAATTTTAAAAGTCAATGTAATAAATAGTGTCAAAACTGACAATAATGATATTTTATGAATATAATATTTTAATAAATTATTTATAAATCAAAAATTTCATAAATAAAGACTAATAGTATAAGTTATGGTCTAAAATATCATTAATTTTCCATTTATGGTCCAATTTACACCTTAAAAGTAAAAATTAAAACCTTTTAATATTGAAAAATTTGCTACTGTAGTTAAAATTCAAATAGGTTAACTAAGGGTTAATCAAAATGATAAGGTTTAAATTTATAACAAAAAATTTATAAAATATATTGTTTTATGATATTAAAACCCTATCCCAAATTATCTTTAAATCTACATATATTTATAGGCTTTTGGATTGATATCGAGTTTATTATAAATTATTCTTTTGAGAAATTCCAAAGGCACCCTTCACCTCAATTATAAAAGAGAACCTTATACCTCAATTAATTACTAAAATTTTAGCCTTTTTATATTTACCATACTCTTAAAATTACTAGATTATTTTTTCTTCTTAAAATTCAAACCCTAGATCCCTTTATAGGAGATAAAAAGGAGTCATTCTGAAAAAGAGGTAATTGCTCTAACAAATCATTTTCTATTTATACTCATATTTACCTCCTATAAATTCATGATATTCATAATAAAATAATAAATTTATTATTATTAATTTTATAAAATATTACTATGATTATTAAAACACCATTACACCCTATTTCCCATAAAACATGAATTGAAAGTATCGCATGTTCATATGTATGACTTAACGTCTCCACGTAGTGATACAATTCATTTTTCATTAAAATATTTTATAGATGGGTATTATAATGGGTTTAATATTTATATACTATATTTATGATATAATTATAAAACTTTAATTAAAATATCATATCAACCTTCTTACCTTCTAAACCGTTGGAAAATGATAATGTCGCTCATACGTACGTGTGGACTTCCACCTCCACGAAGCGATGTGATTCATTTTTCATTTATATCTTACTTGGATGGTAATGAGGATGGATTTTATAAATATATTATATATATATATATATATGATATAATAATGATTATAAAAAGTGTAAATTATTATTTACCTTTATCTTACTCCATTAGTCGAAAATGGAAACATGGTTCATGCATACGTACAACCTACCATCTCCATGAACAGTGTAATTAATTTTTCTATAATTTTATATTATAAACAATTATAAATAAATATATAATGAATATATATTATGTTTTTACCATGATTAAAATTCTGTAAATTGTGGGACCATTATTAAAGTGTAGGACCAGGACTATCAATCCTAAACATACTTGTAAATCGAATCAAATATCACATAAAACATTGATTTTAATAAATAAATTATTAATAAACAGGTGATAATATGTCATAAATCATAAATATAATTATATATATATATATATGGTTATATAATACATTTATAATAAATAAATATTTATTATACATGATTTTTTAATGTTACCAATGAAAGACGAGACTTGAGGTATGTGATTTTCTTCTCACTTTTATTTCTATGGGACACATGGCTTATACACTACATGTTTATTTTGTGTGGTGTATACACTACACATGAATATATATTATCATTATTATAATGAAAATTATGGGTAATACATATCCATATGAAGTTATTTGTTTCATGGGATTTATAATTCAAAAGTTAACAAAGTGTTAAGGGTTTATTTCACAATATCATCATTATTCGGGATTGCTTATGTTTAAGTGTTCAAAGTGTAATATTTATCTTCAATGTACATGTTTTTTAAAAATTTTATAAAAAATATTTTTACTATTCAAATATAATTTTTTAAAATTAATTTTTACCCATGCTTTACTTTTTAATTTTTTTAAAAAGAAATCTTCCTGTTGTTTTCTAAACAGGGTACTTTTTGAATTTTCTTATAATAATACAAAAGGAATGTTTTTTAACTTATAATACATGAGAATATTTTTACCACTATCATGAATAATAAATTATTTTAATATTAATTTTTATGTTTACAATTTTATTTTCAATGAAAATAATTTCATTTAAAAGTGCACATTTTAAAAAAAAGAATTGATTTTAAAATAAAAAATTTATATTCCAATTTTTTTTCATGTGATATTTCAAAATAATTTTACATATAATATGATATCCTTTGAAGTTACTTAGGTGTTAATTTTATTATTATCCAATCATATAATCCTTATTCATTTTTTGGATGGTTTATTTTTATAATGGCGTGATGATTATGAATCCAGTTACCTTTCTATGAGTTATGTTATGATGAAATATTTATCAAATCCATTTATTTTCTTGGGGTTTTATATGATGAATGTTTTATGATATTATTAAACACATATGTATGGTTTTAATTATGTGATATGTGGGACCTATATCTCCCTCCAATGCACTTGGTAATGATTTATATCTCATGAGATATACAAGACTGGAATGGGGAGTGAATTCGGTTCAGTAAGGGACCTTGTCCTCCATGATAGTCTTGGGAGTGAACCTTGACTACTATGATGGTTTAGGGAGTGAAACCATCCACTATTATAGTGTTTTAAAATATCTTTAAATATTAAGGAAAGTATTTTATATTCTTATGTGTATGCCATAATTCCATGTCTTATGTTATGATATAATGGCTTATGTTCTGTGACTCTTTTATGATTCATGTCTTATGAACTTGCGAGACTTATTCCATGACTCATGATTATCATATTTGATATACTGGGTATAATTTTCAAATGTTATGTTCATATTATTAAACCCTTATGCTCATGTTATTCTTATAAAATCATTGATATCTTCTATGTTTACCCTTACTAAGCATCTAAGATCAACCTTATCATGTTTTCTTTTCCCCAGGTTATGGGGAAGGATGTTAATTTAATTATGTCTAAAAAGATTAAGATATATGATTTTTATGACCTATTATGGAATAAGAAAAGATGTGTATAGTGGCAGATAATGTTGATTTTTATGAATCAGTTGTTTATGAATCCAATATGTTACAATTTTATCCTAATACTCTAAAACTTCAAACCTCCATGGGTATGTAAGTGATCTAATATTTATTTTTGATGTTTTAAGACATTAATTGAAAAAATTAGGTCACATTTATTAGTATAAAAATCCATAAATTCAATGTTCATGTTTTTATAACAAAATCTGAAAGTGTGGGTATCAAGCTGTTACAGGTTCAATTTTATAATGTCAAATAAATGTTTATTGAGCACATAGGATGATGACACTAACATGAAATCCTATTGATTAAATATATCATGATAAATGGATTATATTATAGAGCGAGAGTTCATATTAGGTTGTATTTCAATGATACATTTACTTATTTATCTATGGATTCTTTGGAATGTTATTAGATTTTATCCTTGGATTATATGTTTTATGTCTAATTTCACTAAAAAGTGGTCTAGAGGGCCACACACTAAGTGTATTCATAATCTTAGTTAAATTATATTTGAATTTAACAAGTTAGAATAAATATTATTCATGATTTTTAGTTTAATAATTATTTGGGATTGGTTAAGCCTCAATATTTAATCACAAGTTATTCAATTGAATTAATATGAGAGTTAAATAATAATAAATATTTATATTCAAGAATTAGTTAAAATAATATATATTTTATTTATCAGTGAATAATGCATCATTATTTAATTATTAAATAAATACTATTTTTTTAATTTTCATTAAATACTGAGGATGATTAGTGGACTAAATTTAATGGTCCCTCCTAAAAATATTTATTAAATATTATTAAAATAAATGCTAATTTAATTATTTAATAAATGATATTTCTCTATTTTTAGGTGTTGTGAATGTTGAGTAAATAATTTTATTTTTTATATTATTATAAGATACGGGGTTCATAATGTAATAAGGGACTGGTTAAGGGTTTATGTTTATTTACTAAGCCTAGCCTAGATTTATAAATACTCGATTATATCAAATTCTAGGGTTAGCTTTATGTTATAAAAAATACACCTAGAGAGAATTTTCTCAACCGATGTTGAGAATACTCCCAAGAACATTCCCATATAAAAGAGAAAAAATCACCCTCTAACCTTTGACGCCTTAAAGAGATCCTAAAAAAACCTTCTTCCACTAATATATTATTCATACAATGAATAAAAATTGTAAGTGGTCAAAATTTTTCATGCTAGCACCCAATGATTCTAAAAAAATTTCTCAAGATTTTGGAGCATGTGTAGATCACCTATATATAGATTCTATGCTTGGATACTGTAATGTAAAGATGTAATTATGAGATAAGTTAACCAAAATCATCAATGAAGAATGAATTACAAGAAAAGGTTATTCTAAATCTATCTGTAAATTATTTATAAATTATATGTGATGATCATGATTTCTTGGTCCCAACATTCTCAAGTATATTAATTTCTGATTTAATTCAATTTTTCAGGAAATTATTCATCATGTACATCTCATATTACTTATTTATTACAAAAAATTCTGGTTGCCTATGCTAAATAGGTGCTTCCACTACACCGAGAACCTTGAAGTTGTATATGAGTGGTCAAATAATTAATTTATAACTATTTATTAATATTTGATTAATGATATGAATTTATTATTAGTTTTATTTCGGTATTATTATTTTTTCAAATCCAAATACTGAAATATTCTCCTCCCTTATTCATTATTTCTCATATAGCCATGAAAATGTTAAATTAACCTAAAAAACAGTTTAAAAGTCCATCTAAAGAGGCTAAGGGTTCTGGACAGATAACACAAGAGTACATGTTGTGTATCCCAATGTAACAATCCATTTACTTGTGTTCAATGCACCATGATTAATAAATTTAAAAGTATTTAATTGTGTATTAAATACATTTAGAGTGTATTAAATTCACATCGTGTGATTATTGGGATAGGATGTCATGCAGTTTTAAAACTACATGCCTTATAACTAGATTACTCACCATGCAGTCCATGTGTTTTCCTGGAGAAAAACATGGGGGGTCCTAGTCGTGTCATGTATTTTCTACATGACACAAGGAATGACAAACACTGTAACTCCAAGGTCCCACAATTTGTATCTAGTTTACATGAAATGTACCTTATAAATGTCTATGGTTGATAAACATGTACAATCCATATGTGTGTGTCATAGACATGGGAATAAGAGATTATTAACCATGTATCCCAAGTACACACCATGTATTTTTTTACCTCATGTGAATAATTTAATATAGAGATAAAAATTAATTATACAATTAAACCTATTAACATGTGTATTGTGGCTATTTTATCTGATAGTACACACTATGGGATATGATTATATATTAAATTATTTTTTGGGTAAAATTATGGTCTAAAACCTAAGTATAGTATCTACTTTTAGTGTATTCCATGTACATTAATTATATAAAATATTGTTTAATTTACATATGATCGTGTATCATTTATTGAAAAATTCATGACTTATAATTACCGGCCTTGAAATGTCAAGAGGATTGAATTTAAATACATAATACAAGAACTATACTGAGTAGTTTGGACATGTGCATGATGTTTCCTCCAAGAACCCTTGTATACTTTGTTAATTTTAAATAAAATTAATTAATTTAATTTTTTTTAAAATTATGTATGATTAAAATTTTAGGATGGTTTGGATAGAGTTAAGATAAATTGAATTAATTAATTAATCATACAATTAAATTAAATTAATTCGATTCAATTATTTTCATTAAATAATAATTTCAAGTAATTAATTTCTAGATTAGAAATGTATATTCATTTCTTATTTGTGGGTGATCATGATCTTATTCTAGACCTGTGCCTATGATTGATTTCTTTTAAATTTTTATTTTTATGAAATTAAATTGATGACCTATGTGTGATGACCTCCTATCATTATGTAAGGGCTGACATGCCCATAATTTAATTTATGTAAACCATATAAACTAATCCTTTGGTTAACCTAAACTATTCATGAGAAAATATTTTGTAACATATGGATATCCTAGGTGAGTGGAGGCAGTTCAAATTTGGGGGAAAGAAAAAACCAATCCAAGAGGTTTACAAGATCACATGTAAAATGCTACAAGATAAACCATTGAACATTTAATAAATTATTCCCCTTGGGTCAATGTAGGATTATTATCTACTAGATAATCTAATTATTATATAAATCTCCTGATCATACCATTTTTTTATTTTTTTAGTTACACGACCCATTATTTATTTCAATGGATGGTGGTCATATTAAATAAATGAAATAAAAAATCATGTAAGATGGAATTAAATGACTAGATTATGTAAAATTTTATCAATATATGGTTAATCACTTGTGTAAATATACTTAATATTAACAATAATGTAATAAAGATAAAATTTTCCATTTATGCATAAAAATAAAATCCCTTAAATTAAATATTATGTTTGTATAACCTTCCACTACTTGGATTGAAATTGAATCTTAGTTCAAAGTGCTTCACCAACCTCTGTTGGGGTGATTTCAATTATTAGAGAATTTATAACTTGATTTTTTGTTCAATTTAACCTAGTTTATATTAAGGGTACATCGCCTCCATAAGACTTATCGAAACGAGTATGAAAAGTTGAATAATTCATTTTTATAATTTTAGGATTGGGGTGTCTACTAAACAAATCAAGGAGCTATAAGTTAATGTACTTGGTATGTTATGACTACCTAAATACCTTTTAATTGCTTGTATGGCACCCATATAGGTTATAATAATGGATATATGAATCCTATCTAGTAGAATATCAATGAAATAGGATATTTAAAAACTAATGGTGAGGGATATTGGGTTTTTAAAAATAGCATGGGATGAATAAACTAATAAATTAAATTTTATTATTTAGTTTTATAATCTAGACAAAGTACTAAAATTATGCTTTTAACTATCATAGAAATGGGAAACCACAAAACCTTGACTATATCACTATGATCCATACTAGATGAGGATAACCTTCTCACAAGCTCAAATTTCTAATAATGGTATAGGAAATTTCTTGTTATGATATAAAATGAATATAAATTATACATATTGGAAACCCCACTTCTTAAGTCACTTATTAATGAGGCTAGCGAGGAAGAAGTACCTCTATACCAAAAACACGTGGATGGTTTTATGGATGTAAAATGGTTCATTCTGTTGTCCATGTATAATTATGTTCTTAAGTAACATGAAGATATGGATGCATATAACATCATGTATCACCTTCATGATTTATATTAAGAAAATTTGAGATATGGGAGACATTAGATCTCCAATGCACTACTCATGTTCTATCATGGAGATTCAGTGCTGGCTTAGCCTCATATAGTCAAGATGATTATCTACATAGAGTGAATATATATCTTAGGGTTTAATATCCCTAAAGAGTTTCATATTGATCTCATCCCATCCTTACTACCTAATGTCTACACCATTTTCTTTTTGAACTATTACATAAGAAATCGTGTGAATACTTTTTTATAATATATTACTTTTATTAAAAAAAACTAACTAGGACACGTGTTATGAAAAACTTGAGGTCCTTATAGGGAATAAGAAAATGAAGAATAAGGAAAAGGTCCCCAAGACTAAGTCCAATTCTAAGGATCCTAAACACCATACTTATAAGAAGAATATTATCCAACAACAAGAAAAGGGATAAAACATAGTATGTTTTTCATGTGGAAATACAGGACATTGGAATAAAAAATACACATAGAATAATCATGGGGAATACTTAGGTATATTTTTTATTGAGTGAAATATTTCCATGTATACAAGTTGGTTATTAGATCCAGCTTTTTGTGCTCACATACATATTAAAATGAAGGAACAAAGAAAATTCCATAAAATTTATAGAGGAGTGGTGGATCTTTGAATAGAAAATAGATCATGGATTACTTCTTTGGATATAGAAAATTAACACCTTTAATTTTCAACAAGGATGATTTTAGTTTAAAAATATTGTTATTATGTGATAACTATTACCTCAAACAAAATTTCTATATCCTATTTAGATATAGATGGTTTTATTTTCATGTTTTTAAGTAAGAACTATTTATCTTACAATGAAAACATATGTTATGGTATAATGCTATTTATGTATTAAATTATCAGAACTAAGTTTTGGAAATCAATACAAAATAAAGTTCGAATGACTCATTTAACACCCAGTTGTAGCATCACTGTCTTGGACACATAAAAATGACATGTAGGGAAAAGCACTATCAATATGAATATTTATAGTTTTTTGATATAAAACCACTAGAAGGATGTCATGTTTGTTTACAAGGAAAGATGACTAAACCACCTTTTGGTGGATAGAGTAAAAGGGCCACCAAGATTCTAGAATTTCTATACACTAATGTGTTTAGACCTTTTCCAATAGAATATTGAGTTAGAAATTATTACTTAATAAATTTTATTGGTGAATTGATTTGATATGAATATATTTACTTAATGAGGTGTATGTCTGAGTTTATCCAAGTGGTAAAGGATCCCCATAATCCGGAAGTAGACCCGGGTACAAATCTAAGTAGAAGCAAAATTCTGTAGGCACTGTAGCAGGTATTATAGAGGTGCTGTAGCACTATAGAAGCATGGGTACTATAGTTGATAATTTTGTAGGGTATTATAACTGTATTCATCCAAAATGGGCTTCTAGGCCCAAAAATAGATCCTTCGGTCTACTGGGACTTTAGTCCATCAAGAGGTCAGTGATATAGGCATAATGTAGGAAGGTAGTGATGTAGGTGTGATTTCAGTAATGGGGTACAGACCCATGTACATATTGATTCAATAAAGGCCTTTAGGCCATCAAAAAAAGGTGACTTAGGGCTTTTCAATGACAGTCCTATGGGAAATGAAATAAAAAGGGTCTATGGACATATATATATGTAATATATAAATAAAGGTCTTTATGGCACTACTAGAAATTTGTGTTTTGGAGCCTCCTGATGCGGGCAACCGCCATTGGCGGTCGCTAGAGATGGTATTAGCGACTGCCATAGGCGGCCGCTAATATGAATCTAAAATTGTAGCGGGAATTTTCCCGCCTTCCATCTTCTTCTTCCCGCAGGCTATAACCACTGCAAATCCAAAACCGCCGCATGCCGCCGCACGCCGCCGCATTCCTCCACACGCCGCCGCCTCTCTTCATGCCATTCCATGCTTCCTAACAGCACACCCGTGACTGCCGTCTACGTGCGGATCAATCTCGAACCCCTCCTCGGACTTTCGGTGGCCTCATCCTCATCACCTGAATTACCCAACATCCACCGCCGTCGTGTGTCCGCCATGGCCGGTGAGGGGAAGCTTTGTGTCCCCTTCGAACATATGCTGAGAGGAGAGGACCCGCATGTCTACTGTGCTGTTGTGAAGCATTAGCGACCGCCATTGGCGGTCGCTAATGGGTTTTACCGATGAAGCTAAAGCGACCACCAAAAGCGGTCACTAGGCGGTCGCTAAAGCCTTTTAGCGACCTCTTTTGGCGGTCACTAAAACCCCTAATTCTAGTAGTGTGGGTAGGCTATCCCTTGGGGGGCAATGACCTACCTTTTTGGCATGTGTGTGTGTGTGTAGTTGTAATTTTACCCTCAATAACCTTATATATATATATGTCTGTGTGTGTGTGTGTGTTTGTGTGTGTGTGTGTGTTTGTGTGTGTGTGTGTGTGTCCTTTGATAAATTCAAATATTTCAAGAATAAAGTACAGAATCAACTTGTAAATAAGATAAATAAGCTTTAATCTAATCAAGGAGGTGAATATATTTACCAATAGTTTATTAAATTTATTTGATAGTTTGGGATTTTGTAAAAACTAACACCACCTTATACACCACAGTAGAATGTTTCTAGTGATAATAGGAACTATTACATTATAGACATGGAATGTTTGATGATGATTCATGAAAATCTTCCATTATCTTTTGAGGATATGCATTACATGCTAAAACACAGATTATAAACTGAATCCTAACTAATGTGGAAAGAAGAACACCGTATGAATTAATGTGTGAAATGAAATATAGGTTGTAAAATACTTATTCATGGGAATGAGAAGTGTTTGTTAAGGAAACATTTGGAAAAAAACTAGTACCCTAAGGCTTAAAGTGTATCTTTATTGGATATCCCAAGGAAACATGGGGATACTCTCTATATAACACCTTATATAAGAAGTTGGCCATTGCAAGGCAATACATTTTTCTTGAGAGGAATCACATACTCATGAATTATAGTGGGATAAAGATTAAATTTGATAATTTTGATGCTCAAGATACATAATTGTTGGAACATGAATAGATTTTTTGGGTCCTCATAGAAATTTTTGTTCTTAAAACACAAGTACTATGTAGGAGTACAAGAGATATTACAGAACATAAATGATATGGTTTTCTAGTCACTAAAGATGGAAACTCTTTATTTATGGAAACTAATAATCTTATTTTCTATAATGAGGTAGTAGAGATATCAGAAGAAACAATATGGTATGAAGCCGTAAATTTTGGGATGAATTCCATATATCAAAATCAAGTTTGATTTTTGGTCAATCTGCCATTTTTTTAAAATCCTATTGTGTAAAAATGGGCATTCAAGAGAAAAATGGACATGGATGTTAAATTGAATACCTATAAAATAAGGCTAGTGGCTAAATGGTTTAAAAATATTCAAGACACTAACTAGGAAATAATCTTTCCTTCATTTCCATGTTCAAATTCATTGGAATTATACTTGTTGTAAAATATTTCCATGAATATGAGATTTGATATATAGATGTAAAAAAGAAATTATTTAATGGGAACCTTAATGAAGACGTCTATATGAAAAAATAAAAAGTTTTTATTACTTCAAGTAATTTCAAAAGGACATTCAAGTTACATAGATCCATTTATGGATGGAAGCAAGAATCTAGGTCATGGAATATTCAATTAAATAAAGATATAAAATAATTTGGTTTTATTGAGAATGAATGTGAGCCATGTGTTTATAATAGGTTTATTGGAAGTTTGGCTGTTATCCTAGAAGCACATGTTAATGACATAACACTTATTTTTATCAGTATACTTATCTTATAGTTAGTTAAGGACTGGTTTAACAAGTTCTTCTTAGTAAAATAATCAAGTGAATAAACCTATATTCTAAAGATCAAGATCATTTTTGATATATCCAAGAGGATACTTGATCTAACTCAAAAAACATATATTGACTAGATATGAAAGAGACTTAGTATAGAACAATATAAGAGGGTATTGGTTTTAATGTTACATATAATACATATTTCTAAGAAAATGTGTCTTTAGATATAATAATAAATAGAGATAATGATTAATATCCCATATACATATACGCAAGATCTATCATGTATAACATGTTATGTACTAGGATTTTGGTTTCCTATTCCTTGATCATGGTATAAATACATCAAGATTTTTTAGCCAAACAACATTGGTCTGTTGTTAGGAAAAACCTTTTGTATATAAGGTGTACAAAAGATATGTTCTTGTTATATAGAAGAGATGGGGAGATAGTCATTAGGGGTTATAAAAATTCAAGATTTCAAACTTATCAAAATGATATAAAGTCATAGTTAGGGTATTTCTTTAGTCTCAATGGAGGAGATATGAGCTGGAAGAGTTCAAAGTAGCCAATTATCACTAAATCTATAGTGGAGTCTGAGTATATAGTATATTTTTATGCATCCAAATAATTTGATTAAATAATAAACTTTTTCCAAGAGCTTTATGTGGTTTCAAGAAGTAAAGTCCCAATCACATTTTTTATGATAATACTATAATGATGTCTCTCACAAAGGAGACAAGGTCACTCCATCATAAAAAGAGCATACTCTGGAAGTATCAACTATTGAGTGATCTTTCGCATTGGTGTGAGGCTGTGATGGATAAAGTTTACATGGAAGATAACATGGAATAACCCTTTACTAAAGCATTACCTCAATAGAAGAATGATTATCATGTTATATTTGGATGACTAAAGTTTGCCAGCAGTTAGATATAATGAAAACTAGATTCAGTTAGAGTTAGTGACCTAGAAACAAATTCCATTTAGTTTATAATTATATATATATATATATAATTTTTTTGAATATTAATATCATTATGATTGTTTTTATTTATGAAAATTTTACGATAATTTCATAAGGATAACTATCACACTAAAAAAATCATAGAGGTTCCCTACTATGATGAGAATCCAAAAGTTCAATGGAACTATTCATGAATGTATGTTTTATAGACGGATGATACCATTTTATGGGACAAAAATGATACAGGATATAAAGGGTGGGGGATCATAAGACTTTGGGGTACATTCACATTTTTTACACCCTTGTTTATTTCTAGTGTAAGAGATTAGGAGAACATGAACTGGATGCTGAGAATACACAATCATATGTTTAATTATATGTTCCTATCAATAGATATATGTATAAATCCTTAAAATTTAAGATTGTTAATAATGGATATCATTAGTCATGTAATTTGATGAATTGATGAAAACTGTGACTAAATATTTTCAGGATTAAGTATGATATGTTGGGTGCGTCATGAATGATATTATATTAATGAATAATGTGATAAAGGGTTTGTTCTTTCTTTTATTTAATGTAAGTTGATATCTCAATCCATTTGATGGGAATATAAAAACCTAAATAAATCCATGGACATGGTGTTATTTGGGATGATTCAATTATGGAAATTCAAATAAAGAGTTATCAAACACATAGGTTGATGACACCAGCATACAACCTGCTTGATCATAGATATCATAATAAAGAGAGTATATTAAAAATTGAGTGTTTGTATGAAGTTTTATGTCAATATGATATTTAATTCTTTCTATATGGTTGCCTTGGCACATTTATAGATTCTATTCTTTAACATTAGGATTTTAGCGTAATTCCATAGAGAATGGGGCCTAGATGGCCACACGCTAAGTATATCATGAATCTTAGTATAATTTCATTTGAATCTAACAAGTTAGAATAATAATTATTACAATTTTTGGTTTAATAATTATTTTTGGATTGGTTAATCAGAAATATTTAATCATGTGTTATTTTGATGAATAAATATGTGAGTTATATAATATTAATTATTTATTTTCAATATTTAGTTAATATAATATTTATTATATTTATCGACTAAAAATGAAGCAATATTTATTTATTAAATAAATATTCATTATTTGGGGTTTGGTATATATTGTGGAGGATTATAATACAGAGTTTAATTTTCTATCTAGAAATGATATAATATAAACTAATAATAAGTAATAATTAATTTATTTAATATATGATATTTATTTATCCACGGGTGTTGGGAATATCAAGTAAATAATAATATTATTTATATTATTTTTAGGAATGGGTCACCCTATGGAATAAGGTATTCTATAAGGGGCTATGTCCATTCACTAACCCCATAAAAGATTTATAAATACCTGTTTATGTCAAATTTCAGGGTTATCCACTTGTTGTGAACTACGAAACTAAAATGAATTCTCTCAAGCCATAGAGAGAATACTCTCAAGAAGATGCTCAAGAAAAAGAGTATGGATCCTCATCCAACCTCTCAATCAATTGAGATATCCTTAATAATCCTTAATCTATGAAGTAATTCTTTATGTGACCAAAAAATGAATGACTCAAGTGGTCATAATTTACTACACCGACACCTGAAGATTCTATGAAAATGTTCTGTGATTTTGGAGCACATGTAGATCATTGCTAGAGGGATTCTACACTGGGATTCTATGAACCAATGATGGTATTACGTGAGTCATAAAAAATAATAAGAAAATAATTAATTATAATATAAGGTTATTATAAATATATATAAATATTAATTAAAAATTTTATGTGATGATTCTTCTATCCTAGTTTCAGCATTATCAGGTCAATTTTTCATGATTTAATTCTTTTGTTCATGATATTTTTTATCATATAAATCTCAGATTACACATCTATAAGTTGAGTTGGATATTCTCAATATGTGCTTCCACTACATCAAGAAGCTTCATATATTACCCTTAAAGAGTCTCTAACATATCTATCTCTTCAATTTGGAAAATTTTTATTATATTAAATGGTTGTATCTATTCTAGGATGATTTATCATGGTTAATGTTCCACTTCTGCCTCTATATTTTCTATTTAAAGTTTTTATATAATAATATTTTCAATACATAATTTTATATTCATTGTATAACTATCCATTATATAGACTATGGTCATTTTTATCCCATACCCTTTACTTATACTCCATTTAAATAATAATCATTATCCATCACAATATTTATATCTACCTATTGAATAATTCTATTTTATTTGAAAAATATAATTCTAGAGAAGCGGGGGGTCAATATGTGTGTTACAAATGAAATATCATAAATTATTTTTTATTCTACATGAAGGTATTTTTTAAATTATTGGGTTCTCCTTCCAAAATGATATATTCTATTGATAATTTAAAAATCCTTTCATATGATCCTTTATAAAAACATTTTTATAGTGATTAATTTTAACATATACTTTACAATATGAATAACCTATATGTTATTATTAGGATTTAGGTTATTTATCTAGTTATACATAAAATTATATTAATTAATGAAAATTATTTCCAAGACCTTATCTTATTTTATTCCATACGAACACGCTTTATAAGACAATAAATATTGAATATTATTCTATGTATTTTATGTTATTCACTATTTAATATTATGACATGTATTACGTATGCAATTTTATTCAATAATGTAATGAATTGGATGATGTATGTGGGGTATAAGGCCCAAAATTAAATATCCTTTTAGTTTATTGGTTGGACTCATAGGAAAAATAAGATAGGGTAATGGGATATATCTCACCCTTTGGACACAATTTCATGGAAAAACGCCTCGATGAAATATTTATGATTTCCTGGATTATTAATTTCATTGATCATGTTGTCCAATATTACATATTAATTGTGATATGATCATGAATTTTTTAATATCACCTTTTTATTATTATATATTTCTATTATATTATGTATGTTATGGTAATGTATATAATTTTATATATTATCCCTTAAAGGGAATCATATCTAACCCTTTTTAATTGCTTCATAATTTCCCTAGGTAATCAGGAGGAATATTATTAATATCAACTAAAATGATAATATTAAGGCATAATATATTATATTTTGATAATATATTTAATAAATAATATAATATTTGTACACACAATTAGTCTCTTTAGGTTATTAAACTTTTAATATCATATTAACTCTCATGTAATATTCTTTAGATGTAATAAATAACTAGTAGCATTAAATGAATAATGTTAGGGGGTGTTAAAATGAATCATATAAAGAAAAAATTATAATGTATAAACTGGAAGGAATATAGGAGAAATGGAAGAAAATATTAATGAAGTCTCTAAAATATTAGTGAGTATTCTAAAAATATTAAATCCATTTAGATGAAATTGAGAATATAAATAATAATTCCCTTCTATTTATAAAGTGTTAATTATTCAGTTACTTGGGTAAAATAATAACATATTAAAATTTTCAAAAGATTGACATATCAGTTGAATAAATTTGAATTAAACAATTAATAAAAAACATATCTTATATAAAATAGGATAGAATCATGTAATGGTCATTTTTTAATTTTATTAATCATTTACATATGGAAAATTAATATAGGAAGTTAATAGTTGAATTAAAACATTAAAATATCTTATGAAAGGAAAAGTGTAATAAAAAGTTCTATTTTATTTAGAAATAAAATTTTCATTGTGAAAGAAGAAGAATATGACATTTAGTGTTTAATGAAAATAAATATGGGAACCAAAATTATCTTAACCCATCAAGAAGTTTAATGGATGAAAAATAACAAATTAGAAAATTAAAACTTGGTTGAAGTAACATTGAAGGAAAAAAAAATATTAGTACATCATATCATATGATAAGAAATGTAATATTTATAGAAAAATTTATGAATCATATATGGTACAATTTGTTTTGGAAATAATGGATCTTTATAGTTTAAATTCAGTCAAAAGAAAAATATAGCTAAATAATAATTAAATAAATTGAAGTTTCCCTTTTTGGATTTATTTTTTCAAAATTTATTACCCATGAGTAAATTATGTTCCTATGGTTTTGTAGTTTTATTAAATAAGAGGGAATGTTCAATCCTAAGAAAGGGTTAAAGTTATTTTATTCAATATTGGAGGACTAATGAAAATATTTATCAATTGTATAACAAATAAAGCTCATGGTTTTAGACCATAGAATAAAAACATAGTTCATTTAATTAATGGAATGGTTAGATACAATAAAAAATCATGAATAATATCTAAATTAATAAGGAAAAAACGATATAACCTCTTTGAATAGGAAATGAGAGTATACATGTGATACTTATATAAAAGTAATGTTAGTTATTAATCCCTTAAATCCAATAAGGATGAGATATACATTTTCATGATGTAGTTCACACCAATTTTTGTGGTCCCATGAATTAAAAGTGGACTAATTGATAAATGTAAAATAACATTTTTTTAATGATTACAATCAAATGAAATGCATCAAATTCATGTAATTGGAGATGAATTAACTCAATAGGTTTCATAAGATTTCCATAAATCAATGTGAAATTATGATAAAATGTTTATGACTTAACAATTAAGTATAGTTTACCTTAATTAAAGTTGAAAATTATTTATAGAATCATAGAATAATAGTTAAGGTTTCATCAGTGTGAAATCCATAACAAAATAGATTGTTTGAAAGAATAAATTTCATGATGAAGATTATTTAAAAATACATTTATCATTAAAAGTGTTATTATAAGTAAATATAATAAATAAATATTCCATGTGGTGGTCTATTCTTAAAATATAACCTTACTTAGTTTTGTGGATAAGGTGACACCATATGATATGATACTTGGAATAAATTAAGCAGTAAATAATTTTAGAGTTTTAAACATAAGTTTCTTATAAATAATAACAAATTTAATCAAGGAAAATATAGATATACAATAAATGAAGGTATATTTTTGTGATATTTTTCCATGATAAAGGATTAAAATCAAATCATTAGGATGTTTATATTTTTTAGAGTAATGATATGAATATGATTTAAGAAAAATTTAAAATATTATCAATTGGTTTATAACTAGTAGTAATTTATGTTGATGAGGATAAAAATTAATTAGTTTTTAAAAAAATAATTGTACCTTCATGATGAGTATTCAAAAATTGATCCCAATATTGATTACGAATTTAATAAGAATCATTCACTAACTCAAATAAGATATCAAAAAATAAGAGTGTAAGTTATTTAATCCAATATCTTATGTTGAAAAACTATTCTTACAGAAACTTATATAATGGAAAACATTGAGTAAAAAACACTTTTGTTGAAAATGGATCCCATATCATTTTAATAGTTTATAAAATATAAATCAGGGTTCAAGTAAATAGATAAATTGGTTGATCAAATTGAGAGGAAAGATTTTGGTTATTATGAACAAAAAAATATTGGAAAAAATGGATTCTCATGAATATACTTGATAAGTATTAAAATATGATTAGAAACAATTATTGAGTTATATATAAAGTTTATTACCAAATAAAGGGTATTAATATGATTGAAATATTCAAAATAATAGAATTTTTGAATAAATTCAATAATTCCTCAGGGTGAAAATCCAAAGTATATTAAAAATATATTAAATAGATGTAATAATTACTTTATTGAATGGTGTTCTCAATAATAATGTATACATTGAAAAATAAAATGTATTTGAATATTATTAAGATAAAAAAAATAAATTTCATATGTATGGAACCACTATTTTAGGTACACATTTTTCAACTTTTACATATATTTTTTACCAGTTTTTAATGTAACATGAGGTTGGTTAAATGTGTTTATAAGGTCAGAAATGGATAAATTCTAGACTATAGACATACTGTAGCCTTTTAAGCTTCAACAATCCCACCAACCAGTCGGTAGTAAGCCACCGACTCGTTGATGAGGTTCCATGGTAGAAGTGAATCTACTTAGAAACCACTATCCAACTGGTGGAGACCATCGACCCCCCCAGTGGGGTTCCAAGGTATAATTTATTCTTCCCAGTATCCACCAGTTTAATACTTGATACTCTACCATAATAGGTAAACACTATATCCTGAACTATCACAAAATGTGAACTCTAAAGATAATTTAATTGTAAGTATATTTAAAAGTATAATTTTTGAATGTTATAATTTTAGTTTCAAAAAATAAACTTCTTTTTTTAATTATTTATATTATATTAGCTTAAGGTGATATTTCAGTAGTTTTCTAACAAAATTTATTTTTAAGTAAAAAATGCAATATATCAATTTTACTAATACTAAATTTTTATACCATTTTTATTACATAAAAAATTTATTAAACCTTTTAGTTAAAAAATATTTATTTTATAATTTAAATTATAGATTTTAAAATATTAGTTTTAGTTTACAAACCCATGAATGGTATTTTGGAACTGAAGTAATATTTATCTCAATAATTACTTAATATATTATACATTTTTCATATTAAATTTTTAACACTTATTGAAATTGAATAAAAATATATATTTTAAATTTACCATAAATAGTTACAATTTTTTTAAAAAGTATAACCTTACTTTTAGGCATAAATATTATGTTTCGATAGGTAAAACATGTTACTATGGTAAAAGCTAAGATGGTAAAAGTAATAATTCAAGGGACAAAGGGATTTAAACAGGATAAACACATGTTTATAATTGAGTGGATGAGGTTTTTTTTAACTTATCTCTACCTCACTCCATTATTTCCTATTTTTAGATCTATTGGACATTTTTAACTTGTTCCCCCTTTATACTTTGTTAAAATATTTACAAAACATCCATTCTCGCCACTTATAAAAGGGGCCTCTCTCCACCGCCTCAATGAACTCCAAAAAATTATATTTCATCCTGAAAAATGAACATTTTTTCCTTTAAATATAATAAAATTTCACCCTCATAATATTTTTTTCAACATTAATTATAGTATAAGGGATTCATTTCCACGAAGACTTCCAAGGAAATTTTAAGTCCCCGATGTGAGTATCATTAGTAACTTTGATTTTACTCCTAATTATATTCATTATAATGTATTGTATAATCATTAATATAATGATATTAATATAATTTATATACTTTAATATTACTATATTAAAGGTATTATCATTTTTTATTCATATTTCTCATCCATTAAGAAAAACAAAACCATTGTTTGTGCGTTGTGTGGACTACCTCCTCCACAACGTAACATGTTTTGTTTTATATTACTTAATTACAGTGATAGATATATGGATGGTTTTAAAGGTTAATTTTGATATCATTAAGGTTATATTATGAAAAATTATGGACCGAATTAATGATATTATCAACAAATGATCATCGTTAATTTAATTATTTAAAACAATCATACTAAGAAGATAATATTTTATTAAAATTGTGTACTATTTTATCCTCCATTAATTCTAGTTATACTTACTTAAAATTCAAATTCATATCACTAATAAACAATAAATAATATAATTATTCTTTTGGAATAATTATATTACAATAAAATCACCCCATAATTATTCATTAAATTAGAGTATGTACATGTTTGGGTCGGTTTGACCACATAATTGAATAATCCTTTGAATATATACCATGAATGAATAAGGAAACATAATTACTAGTAATATATGATATAAAATTATAAATAATTTTTATTTATGGATTTATTATATCCTTATGTAATTCATCAATTAAGGAAACACTTTTGGTTCGTCTAAATCACTAAAACATGCTTATTATCGACTTCATCTTCATGGATAAAATATAAAAAAATCATTAAAGGAATTTTAAACATGATAAAATATTATAAATCATCACTATCTGTAACTTTAATTACATATTAATAAATATATTATGATGAATAAAGAATACGAACACCACTATTCTAAAACAAGTAAAAACAATCAAAATTATAAACACTGATGTAGAAAATTAGAATAATTCATGTAGAAAATTAATATTTATAAAGAATATAGATGTAAATTATTATGATTAATTCTATGAATCAATTTATTAATATAGGCATGTTTATGATACATGAGAATAAAGTATGTTCGTGAATTTCAGGATAAGAGTTAAGGGTTTTCTGCCTCAAATTCATCTCTTTGACACATGCTTTATATTATACACCTAATTTCCTTTATATGGTGTATATAATTCCTATTTGAGATGTTATACCATGAAATTTCATTATTCATTGTATTTTAAGATCATGTTTAAGCTCTATATTTTAAGAGGTTATGATTTACTACAACCTAAGCCATAAGTGGGTTTTGTGTGTGTCAATTTTCATTCTTTGGGACTTTTGTTATAATCACCACCTATTTTATTTTTTGTGGTGCATAAATTTTCATGGAAGGGTTTTTTTCAAATTACTCATGGAATATAAGTGATTTAAATGTCTTTATTTTTATCCCTTTTTCATAGTATTTTTATTCAATATTTACCTTTTCTATGGTGGAAAACCCATCCTAGGTTTTAGTAAAGTCAATGTGTGTGTAATTTTTTAGAAAATACATCCATTTCTAGATACTAGAAGTTGGATATAGATATAGAATAGATCCACCTAAGGGAAATGAACCCAAAAAATCTTAGTTGAGCATTGACTCAGTAATAACCCTAATTCATTCTAAGTGGGCCTAAAACTACACACATGGAGATAAACTCCTAGGGGATATGCTTTGAAATATTTGCATGATCTTAATGAACCATGAATAAGGTTTTTTAATAACATCTCCTTAGTCTAATACCAATTAAAAATATTAAACTAAAATACTATCTTCCCTGGATAACCCATCACATTAAAGGTTCTTTTAACCCTATATTTATTTGATAAGAGAATAACCTGTTACATTTATGATACACCAAAACTTCCATGTTGATTAAGGTATGTTCTCTTAGACATAAAAATTAATATATTAAATGGGGAATTAGTTGATGTATTGATTTCCAATTATATGGATATTTTTTTTATTCAGCATGAGGTTCCTCATGGAATGGTATGAAAGGAATATATGATTCTAGTTGGGAAATCATTGGAATTAATTAGGTGATTGGTGGATCCCAAAATTATATATATTACATCGATGTATCGATAGGTCTCATGAGATAAAATATTTTGTGTTTTGGTGTACATATATTCCAATAATAGAATATGTGTCTTGGAACAAGTCCTTGATATAAAGTTTTTATGTCTAAAATTATGAATTACATGAATATAAGATCAATTATTACTGTTATACATGTTTTCATTTATTGTCATTGATTTTGTATGCCCCCAGTTTGAGTTGATTATGGCTTCATGTTGTTCATTTAGTCTTTCCATATCACTTATTTCATGTTTGTTTTATATAAGCCTCTTCTGTATTCTACTAATTATAGATCATATGATCTCACCCTTATTTTTTTTCCTTTCTCTAGGAAACATATAGGATTACTATGTGTAATATTTAGAGACGTTAATTAAGGTATAATAATGTTCTTGAAATGTGCTCATGTTGTATATCGTGTTTTCAAATGTAATGTTTGTATGTATCTAGTCTTCCAAGACTACTAATTTTTGAGATCCTAAGAACACAATTATATTCTATTCCCATGATGTAATATAACTATCATATATAGGTTTATCGAGTCCAGGATATTACAATTGGTATCTGAGCATGTTTTTTAGTATTTGTTTTTGTATATTTAGAGGAACAAAGTTAGATGTTACAATTTATACAAAAAACCATCAATATTTATAGGGAATATTCTATAAAATGTAATATGAATTGTATTTTAAAATTTAATATTATGATAAAATTATGTATATTCCATTTTATAAATATAGATGCTAATGGGAGGAATGAGAACCATGTCAATACCCATAGTCAATACATGGATATTACTGCTGAAAAAGTTAACAAATTTTTATTTGGGGATAATATGTTTATAACCATGTTTGGGAATTTGACCCAGGTTAAGAAAAAAATATCACCTGAATAAATCAACCTATTGATCTATATCATGGTGCAACTATTCTGGATCAATTTATGTGATAACAACCTCCAACATTCAGTGGAACTACTATTTCATTTTTTGATAAAAAATGGTTCAAATCCATAGAGAATATATTTCTCACTTTGGGAAGTAGTGAAAATGAAAAAGTCATCATGTTGGTATATGTTTTGAAGGGATATTTGGAACAATGGTAGCCTCTTATTTAAAACAACATATAGTAAGATAAGATCAAGTTCGTGGAATAGGAAAATTTCAAAGAGGTATTCTACTAAAAGTATTTTACTTGTGATAAAATAGTATCAATGTAAAATAAAATTCCCAATTTTAGTCAAATGGGGGATAACAATGTTTTTAAATATGAGGAAAACTTTACAAGTTTATATAAGAACACTACAAACTATTTATATAGACTATAAATAAAGATTTATCATTTATTTTTTGGGTTAAAGTTGATACTTCGAAGGGAATGTTTCTCTTACACATTTTCATTATATGAGGATATAGTCTCAAGTTCCATTAATTCAGAAAAAGAGTTCTATAGGGCATATGTATTCAAGGGAAAAATAAAGAAGATTAGGAAAAATGAGCATTATGGGAAGAATAATTTAGATAATTGGAAGAAAATAATGGTGATATTTACCACATGAGCTAACTGTGGGAAGATACACCCTGGGGATTTTAGTAAGGGAATATGATTTTGTTACAAGTGTAGAGAAAAGGGCCATAAATATCCCCCATTAAATTTCAAATAATATTCTCTTGATGTTCCATTATTTAATTATAGGTATAAGGTACATTATGTTAACCAATTTACCAAACATCAAGGAAATTTTCCATTGAAAAGTTAAAGGAATAAAATCTATGATTATGTGATTACCAAAAGTAAATTCAAAGTTACTAATCATGTAGTGGAAGTTACTATGATTGTTTATTAAAATCTATATAATTTTTTATTTTATTATGAATATTCACACTATTTTATATCATCCATGTTTTCTAAAAACATTATATACATTCCTAGAACCCTAGTAATTGGGTTATCAATTAAGACCCCAAGTGGGAGTCTTATTGAAAAAAATTCGTGTCAAAAAGTTCTAATTATGATGAATACACATACCCAATTTTAAAAAATTATTATCATACATATGATTTAATTTGATATGATCCTTGTTATAGATTTTATTTCAAAGTATAATTCAAAAATTTATTTCCAAGGAAAGGACATTAAGATTCAGGAAAGTGAAGTTGAATCTATTATCTTTATAGGGTCATGTCCCAATCCTAGTATAATAGATCTAATTATTGAAATTATAGGTAGAGAGGAAGGTCTAGTAAAATATATAGATGAGGAAGATATCATCAGAATAGATGAATCACCTATGGTACAGAAATTTAATGATTTCTTTTTAGAAGAAATACATAGTCATCCACTCGAGCATGAAGTTGAGTTCAACATTGAACTCATTCTTGATTCAAATCCAATGTCTAAAACTCCATAAAAAAATTGAACTAGTGGAGTTTGTGGATTTGAATAAAAAATTATAGAAGTTTAGTGCTAAGGGATTTATATACCCTTGTATTTCACCATGGGGAGACCCTATTTTATTCATGAAAAAGAAGGATGGGTCCATGAGATTATGTATTGAATATAGGGATAACAATGACATCACTATAATGAATAAGTATATATTATAATAAATTGATGAATTATTTGATCAAAATCAAGTAAACCAAATATTTTCAAAGAACTATATTCACCATGGTTATTATTAACTAAGAGTGAAGAAGTTTTATATACTGAATATGATATTTCAAACAAGGTATATATAATAATTCCATTTGGATTGACTAATGAACCTTATATCTTTATCGATATGATGAATAAAGTATTCAAGGAGTATCATGATAACTTTTTTGTCATATTCATTTAGTATATGTTGATATACTATAATATATATATGAATATAATGATTTTCATCTATAAATAATTATGGATACATTTAAAAAATAATAATTATATGGGAGTATTGTAAGTTAAAAATTTGGCTCAATGATGTTTATTTTCATGGACATATTATCTCCAAGGATGGAATATATATTGACCCATTAAAGATAAAGGAAGTCAAATAATGGTCTATACTAATAAAAATAAGTGATATTCAAAGTTTTCTGGGTTTAACAGGTTACTATTTGTGGGTTTTTCATGATTTTTCTTGATTGGAAAACCCATAGAACAATTTAACATGTAAAGTTGTTAAATTCACATGGTCAAGAGAATGTAAGAAAAATTTCATAGTAATTAATAAGAGACTGGTTAATGAAAAAATATTAACTTTACCCTTAGGTAAGGAAGGATTTCCAATATATAGTGAAACATCAAAGAAAGGACTTATCTATATCCTTATGGATAATAATAGATTGATTACCTATTATCCAAGGGACTTGAATATATATTAACTGAACTATCTAACTAATGAACCTGAGCTAGTATTCTTAATATTTTCTCTAAAAATACGGAGAAAATAAATCTATATAAAAATATGTGATATATATATAGACCAAAAGAGTTTTAGGTATATATTCTCTTAAAAGGATCACAACATTATGTAAAGAAGATGGTTTCAAGTACTCTAGGACTATGATTTCTTGATACACTAACACCCCATGAAGCCAAACAAGGTGGTTGATGTATTTATTAGGAGAGACCTTGGATTTATAACCATGACAAGGATTTAAAAGGATTCTATTTACATAGATCTAGTGAATATGGATATGTTTATTTTTAGGAAAGATGATCCATCTTTTTGTTTGCACGAATTGCTAAACAATTATTACTAAGAGAGAGAGAGAGAGAGATAATTTCCAGTAGGATGAAGTTAAATTAAAAGGTAATATTAAATTAGTTAATGATATTAAATTTATAGACTAAATATGTAGGGATGGAGTGTTGAATTTTTGAAAGATATTCTGTTTTCCATCTATATAGGATTTGGAGAGGTAATTTCTAGATGAAGAACTTAACTCAAATTTCCCCCTACACTCTAACAACACAAATATTTATATTGATTTAGTATAACATTTTTGGTGGGATGGTATAAAGTGGGAAATTGTCTAATATGTGTCAATATTATTAATATTCCAGTTGCTGAATGTTGAAATACAATATAAGGGGGTCATGAAACCTCTTCCTATATCGATATAGAATCGAGACAATGTTGCCATGGAATTTGTCACCAGAATCTGAAAGAATCTAATGTAGAATGATGTTGTATGGGTCACCATTGATCACCTTACTAAATATGATCATTTTTAGCGATAAGAGAGGATCAAATGCTTAAGATATTTTATTAGATATATATTTATGAAATCATAAAACTTCTTGGGGAACCTCTATCAATTGTATCTGACCACGAACCACGGTTCGCATCAAAACTATAGAAGAGTATTCAGGGGGGTCTCAATATTAAGATACATTTAAGCACCACCTATCATCCCCATTATATTTGGAAGTCATAAAGTCTTTTTTAGTAATTGGATAACATGAAATGATCACGATTTATTGAATTTAAAGGTATTTAATATCATTATTTACCTTTGGTGGAATTTTTATAAAATAATAGATTCCATTTGAGAATCCAGATGGGGCTATATAAAGCATTGTATGGAATAAGGTTTCATACTCAAACTCGTTAGGAAGAACTCAGAGAAATAATTTTAGTTCGACCAGAGCTTTTAGAGGAGACAACTATTAAAGTATAGACTGGTTGGGATCACATTAAAGCATCCTAAAGCATATAAAAGAGAAATGTTGATAATTGAAGGAAATAATTAAAATTCAAAGGAGAATATCATATATTATTGAAGGTTTCACCATGGAAAGGATTCATAAAATTTGATAAATATGGTAAGTCACTCCCTCGGTGCATTTGGAATTTTTAAATACTAGAATGAATTAGAGTTGTAGCTTACCGATTTTGTATGCTGACCAACCTTTGTAAAGTACTCAATGTATTACTTGTTTTATTAATAAAAAATATAGGACAAATACAAATTACTAGATCATATATGTTGGGTTATTTTTCTAGCTTGACTTGTATTATAGTGAAGAACTTATCTAGATTCTTGACACCAGAGAGAAAGTATTTCTGAATAAAAAAAATTGATTGGTGAAAGTCCTTTAGAGGAATAAAAAACTAGAAGAGGAAACCTGGGATCCTAAAGAAGATGTGAGGACGGGATATCCACACTTTTTAATAGCTGATATATACCTCAATTTTTAGGATTAAATTATTTAATACAGGTAGAATGTAATACTTGTGACCCCATTATAGTAGAAAAATACTGTTTCCTGAACTATCACACAATGCACACTCTAAAGATCCTTTATTCATAAGTTAATTTAAAAGGCTAATTTCGGAATGTTATAATTACATTTTTAAAAAATAAAATTAATTTTAGAATTTTTAATAATGATATTATCTTAAGATAAATTTTTGGGTTTTTTCTAATAAATTGATTTTTAGGTGAACAGTGAAATATACCGATTTTACTAATATTGTGACTTTTATGCCATTATCAAAGGAAGAACTATTCAAGATTGCATTTTCCTTGCCTCTGAATGTACGAATACGCTTAATAAAGTTTCTATAGGAGGTAGTCTGGCCATTAAGTTGGACATCAGGAAAGCTTTCGACACTATGGACTGGAACTTCTTTTTAATGGTTCTTAATAATTTTGGGTTTAATGATTCTTTTACTATAATGATCCGCACCTTATTCAATTTGGATTCCATCTCCGTGCTAGTAAATGGGTCCCCTAAAGGTTTTTTCAAATGCACTAAGGGGGTTAGGCAAGGTGACCCCCTCTCTGCCATTCCTTTTCCTATTACTGAGGATTTTTTAAGCAGGCTCCTTTCAAACCTTGTGAATCAAAACAAAATCAATCCCATTCTGGCCTCTAGAAACTTAAATGTTCCCACCCATCTTTTATATGCTGCTGATATAATTTTATTTTTAAAGGGTGACAAAAAGAACATTAAAAATCTCAAAAGCGCCCTAGAACATTATGAAGATATTTCGGGTCAAGCGATAAGTTGGAACAAATCTTTTGTTTTCTTTGGGAAATTTTTTTCCCCAAACAGAAAAAGTTACATCATTGATTACCTTGGAATAAAAGAAGGTTCTTTCCCTTTCACTTATTTGGGTGTTCCTATTTTTTGGGGAAGGCCTAATTCCAGTTATTTTCATAGCATTGTTGATCATATAATCAATCAACATTCATCATGGAAGGGTAAGTCCCTTTCTATGGTTGGCAGAGTTTGTCTTGTTAAGTCTACTATTGTTTCCAAGATGGTTTATTCGATGATGGTTTACACTTGGCCTTCCAGTCTTCTCATGAAAATCAATTCTTGTATTAAAAATTTTGTTTGGTCCGGTAGTACGATTGAAAGAAAACTTGTCACCATTCCTTGGGCCACTTGCTGTAAACCCCTCGATAAAGGTGGCCTTGGAATTAAGAATCTTAAGTTCTTTAATGAATCTCTTCAAGCCAGAATGACTTGGAATTTTATCCATAGAAACTACGATTCCTTGACCTTTCTTAAGAAAAGATTTGTGAACAAGATTCGGAATGGTAACTTCGGTTACATTACTTCTTCTATCTGGCCATCCATTAGGCGTTCATTCCTCAAAATCATGAGCAATTCTAGATGGATGGTTAGCGCTGACTCCTCTATGAATTTCTGGCCTGAAAACTGGACTAGTGTTCCTTTAATCTCCATGATAACTTCCACCACTACTCCTGTGAACACAAACTACTCTATAAGTGAGGTTGTTAACTCTCATGACATCATCCTTCCAACTCACATCAGTCACGTCATTGACAATTATCATTTTTCTGATACTGATGACTTCCTCATTTAGGAACCTGCTGCAAATGGTATCTTGGATTCTAAAAACTTCTACAAAAACAATTTTAGTAACTCTGATTCTAGATTTATTTGGTTGAAAGATTTTAGCAATCCTTGGATCAATCCCTCGCGGATCTCTCTCATTTGGCATGTTGCACATGATAGGGTTCCCACCGATGTGTGTCTTCAATCTTTTGGGATCTATCTTTGTTCTAGATGTCACCTGTGCAACCAACATCGTGAAGATGCTAATCATTTGTTCTTGTCTTTTGCTATAGCTGCCACTCTTTGGAATTACATTTCTAACATTTTTGGTTGTAGATGGTCTCTTCTTGCTTCTATTAGCTCTCAACTTCAATACTGTGTGATTTGGGACACTTCCAAGAAAATCAGGAATCTCTTTCTGGCTATGGTGTCAGAGCTCCTCCATGTGATCTGGTATGATAGAAATAACTTCATTCATAATAATTGCTCTATCAATCTCAATGCAGGTAAAACGCGTATTCTAATTGCCATCAAAGATGCTGCCTCTATTCAGAAGGATCATTGTGAAAAATCTGTTGGTGATTTTTAGATTCTCCGCCGACTTCGAATTGCGGGCTCTTATAGGCTACCCCGACGTACCTTTGAGGTCTTCAGGAAAGCTCCGTTTCCAGGATGGATCAATGTGAATGTTGATGGCACCTCCAGAGGAAACCCAGGCCTAGCAGGCTGTGGTGCCATATTCAAATATTTTCTTGGAAAATGCCTTGGTTGCTTCTTCGGTGGATGTGATACAGCCTCGGCTTTGGAAGCCGAAATGTTGGGAGTCATTCATGCGGTTGATTTCTCCAAGAAAAAGGGTTGGCGCAACCTGTGGATTGAATGTGATTCAACCACTGTTGTCCAAGATATCTGGAAAGGGGTGGCTCACCTTGCTTGGCCTCTTACCTCTCATTGGATGAAATGTCTTGACTCGCTCAGGGATCTCAACTACATTGCCACTCATATCTTCCGAGAAGCGAACATGGTTGCCGATAGTCTTTCCAATAAGGGAGTCAATCAGGTTTTTACCTGGTTGGATGATTTTCCTGACGAATCACTCCCTTTCTTCCACAAGGATTGTAATATGATTCCGTCTTTCAGACTTTTGTAGCTCCTTTTCTTTTTAATCAATAAATTGTTCCTTGGTCTTTGACTGAGGCACCACCTCTTAAAAAAGTGAAATATACCGATTTTACTAATATTGTGACTTTTATACCATTATTAGTATATAATAAATTAATTAAACCATTTCATTAAAAAATTTATTTATTTTATAATTTATATTATTAATTTTTTATATTATTTTTAGTTTACAAATCCATGATTAGTATTTTGGATCTCAAGTAATACTTTTCTAAAATACTATTTAATATATTATAAATTCTTCATATTAAAATTAATTTTTAGATGATAAAGAAATTGAATCAGAAAAAATGAATTTCAACTTTATAATAGTTATCTACAAATTTTTTAATATGTATCACCTTATTTTAAGTCATAAATATTAAGATTCTTTAGGTAAAAACTAGTTATCGTAGTAAAAACAAAAATGGTCAAAGTAATAATTCAAGGGATAAAGGGATTGAATCAGGATAAAAACATATATATAATTTATTTTATGAGATTATTATCGACCTTATTTCTCAAAAACTCTATTATTTCTTATTTTAAGATCCAATTGGAATTTTTAACACGTGCCCCCTTTATATTATGTTGAAATGCTTACAAAAATTTCATTCTCACCACTTATAAAAGGGCCCTCTAACCACCCCTTTGAGGAACTCCTAAAAATTAAGTTTCCTCATGAAAAAATACCATTTTTCTTCCCATATAATAATATTACACTCTAATAAACTTCCGGTAACCATTATTTAGCATAAGGACTTCATTTCCAAGGAGACTTCCAAGGAAAGTTCAAGTCCCCTCCATAAGTATTATCAACTACTTAGCTTTTTCTATAAATTATATTTATTCATTTTTTTCTATACACACTAATATAATGATATTAATGCCATTTATATAATTTAATTTTACTATATTAATTATATTATCAAATTTTATTCATATACCCCATCCATTATGAAAAACAAAATAGATATTTGTGTGTTGTGTGGACTATCACCTCCAAGACATAATGTGTTTCATTTTCCTTCACCACATTACAAGTATATATTCAAATATGATATTAAAGGATAAATATGATACAATTGAGGTTCTATTATGAAAAATTGGAGATCATATTAATTATATGATCAATAAACAATCATCATTAATTTAATAGTTAAAAAATAGTACTAAGAGGTTAATCTTATTTTCAAATAATGTTATATTTTCATATCCACTAGTCATTTTAATTTATTCATATTATAATATATATTAATAATAAATACAAAATGATATCATTATTCTTATAGGATAATTATACTACAACAAAAAAACTTCATAGTCATTAATTAAATTTGGGTATTTTCAAATTTGGGTCGGTTTGATAACCTACTTGAGAAATAATTAGAATCTATTCCATGAATTAATATTGGAACATAATTAAGGGTATACTATTATATAAATTTTTAAATAATTTATTTTTTTGGTTTATTGATATTTTTTATCAATATAAAATTCCTCAACTAAGGAAACACCTTTTGTTTGTCAAAAATCACCAAAGCATGTTTATTATCGACTTCATGTCCAAGGATAAGATATCAAAAACTCATAAAAGGAATTTGAAACATAATAAATTATTATAATTAATCATTAAAAGAAAACTTAATGAACTATTAATAACTAAATTTGTAATAATAATAAATACAAACAACGTTATTATGAAACTAGTACAAATGATCAAGACTATAAACATTGATGTGGAATAATAGGATAATTCATGTTGAAAATTAGAATTTATAAAAAGTATAGATGGAATGGAAATTTTAAAGGTTATGATTAACATTATTAAGATATAATTGTTTATTATATATGAGGTTAAAGTATTATAATGGAAGTCATCACAAGAGGTTAGGATTTTTCATCTCAAATTCCTCTTTTTGAGATAATTTTGGTATTATACACCTATTTATTTATATGATGTATACAATAATTATTTGATATGTTATATAATGAAATTAATTTATTCATGTTATTTTAAGATCTAGTTTAAGACATCTCTTTCAAGAGGATATGCTTGAATTTTTACCCAATCCATAAGTGAGGTTTTCCATCTCAATTTTTATTCTTGGGGACTCGTCTTATAATCACCACCTATTTTCTTTTGTAAGATGCATATATTTACATGAAAGACACTTATCTATATTACTAATGAAATTTAAGGTATTTAAAATTTTATATTTTTAACCCTCTCTCATATTCTTTGGATTAAATAGTTATAATTTTTATGGTGGAAACAACTTTCCAAGTTTTAGTAAAGTAAAAGTGTTTGTAATTTCATAGGAAAGATATCCATACATGGGTAATAGAAAGTGGATATAGTTGTGTCACATATACACCTAAGACTAATCCCCCTATAAAGGTGTTTTTTTAAAGAATTTACTCAATAAAAAACTTAATTCATGATGAATGGGTCTAATATTTCACACATGGTGATAAAATATTTTGGGGATATGTTTTTGAACAGTCACACACTCTTAATGAACCATAATAAATTATTTTCCCACCATGTCATTGGTATCCTACCAATAAGAAAATATTGAACCTAAATACTAACTTACACAGATAAATAAATAGATTTAAGGTAACATCACCGTTATATTTCTTTGATAAGGTTACTACCTATAACTTTGATGATACCCCATGACTTCAAAGTTGATTAAGGGATGTTCTCCTAGAAATACACATTATTCTATTGAATGGGGAAGTATTTGGTGCCCATTTTTCTCATTATATAAATATCTAAGTTTTATTCAATACTTTTTTCCTAAGGGGAATGGTATAAAAGTTCTTGAAGACCCTTATAGTGAATGTGTTGGAATATATTAGGTGATGGGTGGGAAATGAAATTATATATCCCCTCGATGCATCGATAGGTCCCATGTGACAAAATATGTTGGGTTTTGGTGTATAATTATTCCTATAAAAGGATAAGTGTCTTGGTATAAGGCCTTCAGGGGAATTTTTGAAGGCCAAAATTTTTCATTCCATCAGTTTGAGATCATTGATTATTGTTATACACGTTTTTATTTATTGTCATGGATATAGTACACCATCAATTTTAGTTTATTATGGCTTAATATTTTTTATTTATTCATTACATATAATTTATGTCATGATTATGTTATATAAGATTCCATTGTATGCTACCCCTTACTAATGATATGGTCTAACCCTTATTTGTTTTCCTTTCCCCAAGAAACCTAGAGGAGGACTATGTGTAATATTCCCGGATATGATGGAAGAGACAATAATGTTCTATCAATGTGTTAATTTTGTATATTATTTTTTCAAATATAACATATATATGTATATAGTCTTACAAGATTAATAAGATGTTAAATACTATGAGAGATATTGTATTCTATATCAATTATTTAATATAACTATTTTCTATTCGTTTATGGAGGTTGGTATGTTTCAATAGGTACCAGAGAAAGTTTAGTTTAAACCTTGAGGACTCTATATGGAGGAACCAAGTTATAAAGAAATAGTTCTATGAAAAATCTTTAAGATTTATATTAAACAATATATAAAACATAATAGGAATTTTATTTTAAAATTCAATGTTATGATATAATTAACTGTATGACATTTTAGAAATATGTAGACTAATGTGAGGAATGAGAACCGTTTCAATGACCTTAGTAAATATAGGGATATTACCCTTGAATAAGTTAATGAAACTAGAGCTAAGGATAATCATTTGATAACCATGTTAGGGTAGTTGATATTGGTTATTAAAAATAATATCACCCACATAGAGTGACCTACTGATCCATAACATGGTGTAACTATGATGGATCACTTCATGTGACAACAACCTCCAACATTCAGTTTAACTAATGATATATAAATAATTTAACTATGGATAAAATCACTTGATATTATAATTCTCACATTTCAAAGTAGTGAAAAAGAAAAATTAATCATGTCATTCAGTAATCTGAAGGGAGATATGGACCAATAGTGGCCACTAATTCAAAACTATAAATAGGAAGATTAGATTAAGTGCATTTAATGGGGAAATTTAAAGGAGGTATTATATGAAAAATATTTTCCTCAGGGGAATAGTGGATTTACAGAAAGAAAGTACCTTAGTATTAGACAATATGAGGAGGAATATTTTACTGAATATGAGGATAAATTTACAAGGTTATCTAGGAACACTATAGAATATGTGTTGGTGACAAAATATGTATAAAGGAAACAATTTGAAAATAGCACACTGATGCCAAAAGGGATGCTTCGGGAAGCTCCTTTAAAAATCCCTTCATCACTGCGGCCTTTGTAGAGCCACTCAGTACCACAGATGTCGCAAAGCTGAGGCCCCCTCTGCGATCGCTATAGAGTAAAAGAGGTGGAAGGGATTTGCGGTTATGAAATAATTGACGGGGAGCTTCGTGTCATAGAGGGAACTGTATCACCTTTATGATCCCTTAGAAATTGATGGAAGCCTCCGCGAGTTCCACAAACAAAATTAAGGGGGCCTCTACACTGAGGAGGGGATGACAGTCGACTCCACGATTATGATAAAATTTATGCAACCCACTTCCGATCACAAAGCACTAGGTGGCTTTTCAATGAGATTTCAGAGCATTGCGCCGCCTCTTGCCTATAAATACAGAGCTTACCTTAGACCCAAAGGATAGATACCCCGACATGTCACCTTCTCATCACTCAAATCATGAAGCACCCTATTCTCTGCAAAAAATTTAGAAAAATGAGATCTTAAAGGTACTTGAGCATTGAAAAATACCTTTCCCTTAGCTCATATACAACCCCTCTTCAAGCAGGGAGGCCCTTCGCGAAGCTTACATGCCATCTCAAAAGAAAATATGTCCCTAAGGGAACTCAGGTATTAAACAAGCACTCATGCTTTGTATAGTACCTTCCATTCACATATGGACCCCTTGATAAGGCAGGATCACTGTGCTTTGTGAAGCACATAGCTTCACAGTGTCGTGATTTGCATGGAATCCATGCTCAGTGAAGTCCTACTTCGCGAAAGCCTTTGTACTTCGTGAAGAACTCTTCATATTCATATATACTCCACACCTAGTCTAGGCCACTCCATTCATGAAGCACACCCCTTCACGGTGTCTCTATACTCCGTGAAGCACCATAGATTCACAAGATCCCTTCCTTTGAACCATTTTTCTTCACAAAACATTCTTATGTATGACCCTCTAGGTTTGTATAAAGTGATTTCAAGGTCCCTTGGGCAGTAATTCATATTGTGTTGGTTAGCCTCATGCTTCTTTCACATAGGCACACTAACGACTATTGATTCTTCGCATAACCATGATAACGTGATCCCCTTAATGGATCACTTCATAACACCACCTCACCATGGCATTGATGATGACTTCCCTTCCCTAAGCGTGGGTTTATATCTGTTATGTAAGTACTAGGGGTGAGGAGTGAATCCTCATCATCCGAGATGCATGACATTAAACTTTCAAGAACCATCGTCCTTAGAACATGACGTTAAACTGTAGACTCACCCTATGAAAAATACACGGGGTGCCCTGTCTCGGACATTTTCCACACCCAATGGTTTCCATGAGAGTGAGATATTCCTCACATGGAATGAGATCCTCCTTGCATGGAAGGGAATCTGTTCATGGGCGAGGGTAGTCATCCTGGTGTAAGCCCCTAGACATTATTGTGGGAGGTAGAGTCCTTGCTCCTCCATTCTTACTTGCTACGCAAAGACTAGAGGATATATGGTCACATGGACCTTTGTTACCCTATCCCTCTCCCTTTGGGTTTTATCTCTATCAGGCCTCCAACCTGAAGTAAGTCCCAATATCCATATCCCTGGGCTTCTAACCATGAATAATCCCCACTATATTCCTCATGGATGCTACTTTCCTGATGTGATCTCCATGTCATTACTGCCTCTTGTTTCTCACACCGAGCATGACTCACATGGGCTTAGAGTAAGCATCGACCATGGAATCCTCTCTGGGATGGATTAGCGTGTAATTCCAAATAACCCATTACGAACTACATGGAATTTGATCCTTTACCCTTTTTGATAAAGGTACATGAGAATCCTCCCTAAGGTTCAGGACCACCACCCAATCAGTCCCCGCCCACTTCACATCGGTTCACCCTCATCCGGCATGATGTTAAACTGTATGCCCCTTTTCGTCCCGCATGACGCTAAACTGTATGTATCCAAAATACGTGGGTTTTTATACTTGTATCCTAGATGGGGTACGTAGGAAGCCTCCTCAAGGTTCAATCCAAATCAATAGTAAGCTATTGTATTTCCATTTGTTAGGATCCAACTCTCTGGTCTGCCCCTCAGGCGTTAGATCAGTCTCAGGATGCTAACCACGCATAACCACAAGCATCATCTTCTGGTTGCTATCTTCCGCGCACACGCTGATCCTATTCCTCACAATGAACTACATGGGTTTTGATCCCTATCCACTCTGCAGGGTATGTAGGAAGCATCCAGAAGGTTCAACCCCAAACACCATTTGAACTACGTGGGTTTTTATCCCTATCTCCAAGTCAGGGTACATAAGAAGCCTCCCTAAGGTTCAACCCCAGAAACTGGTAAACTTAGGTGTCCCCTTTGTTGGGACCCACATTATTTGTCTGTTCTAGTGGTGATAAGATAAACTCTTGGGCTGCTAACCATGCATAAGCCCTAGTATTTCATCGGGTTGTTGTCCTCTACACACACCACGATTCCATACCCCATCCTGAACTACATGGACTTTGACTCCCCACCACAAGGATATGTAGGAAGCCTCTATTAGGTTCAATTCCATCACTCATGTCCCATTCTGGTCTCTTCCTCGAGCCTCTTTGTATTGGAAAGGTCACACCCAAACCTAGAGGTTCTACTTCCTTCAGGTCCCATCTAGGCATCCATTCTCACGGGCCGCCTCCTCAGGTATCCTATCACCCCAAAAAACTACGTGGACATTGATTCCATATATCCTAGATAGGATATGTAGGAGGCCTCTCCGAGGTTCAATCCCAACCCCTCCATCACTTTCACAACGGTTCTATCTCACTCCCCCTCCACTTCGGTCAACCATCCATCACCCATCTTGATTCTTACCCGGGCCGCCACATCCCGATGAGATCATGTCGTCCATCCCATTGCTGCATCTTATGGAACCTGGGAAGTTAACCATGCATAAGACCCACCTCATCCATAACCATCTAACCAAGAGTTTCCCTCTTAAGATGGGCCACTAACCATGCATAAGCCCCAACATCATCTTCAGGTCACTGTCCTTTGTGTACACCTCGATTCATCACCCCTTTGAACTACATGGGTTTTGACCCCTATCTCTTAGGCAGGGTATGTAAGAAACATCCCTAAGGTTTAATCCCAGCTAACGGTAAACCTTGGAGTCCCCTTAATAGGGACCAAAGAATCTTCATATCCATTTTCATTGGGAAATCTGATCCACTCATCTAGTAAACCCCTCATGTGCACCCTCTTGGGGGGTGTACCCATATGATCCACTCTTGTCAGTGTTCTGGTTAGTACGATCCATCTCCGCTAGAAGTTAAACTCATGACATACCCCGTGTTAAACATGGGAAGCTGAGGAAAATGTCAGAGACATGCCTATGGAATATAATTCCCCTCCCTCGATGTGGGATACATTGGGATTCTGCGCCCTCTAGAATCCCTATCAGAAGTATAAGAAACCCAGATGCATCAGTGTTTCATCGTCTAGAGAATCCAGAGATGTCCAACATGACTAATCCAACGATCTAAGGTTGCTTCCCCAAATTGTCTCCTTGGAATTTCCTGACATAAGCAGCGTAATTAACCAGCATCCACAATGATTTGGCACTAGGAAGAGTTTTGTAAACAACGTCTTAATATTAATGGGAGATTCATACTAGGTATTGGGTACCGAGGTGGAATCCATGGAATGAATAATTGACATCACATCACCCTTGATCAAGGAGAAAATGTCCCTTAATAAGTGACGAATGCCACCCAACTTTGGAAAGTGGGAATGTGGGGAAACACAGCATAGCGTGTCCTCCACAGACAGATGCACACTCCAGCGAAAGCATTAGAAATAGAAATGGTATACCCGAAGTGAACTTATTTTCCTCAATTTGGAGATTAGTATTGTTTGATATATCATTGGAAAAACATGTCATCAGATCCAGCTATCTGGTGCTATGTACCGCCAAGAAAATAGTGGGTCTTGCGTGAAACTAAACAGATATTTGGGTAGTTGAACGTTGGATGTCCCAGTCTAAGATGTTGTCATCATGGATCCTTCTTACCCAACATAGGATATGGAATGACGCTGAGAAACTGGACGTCTCTTTCCTCCATTCTGCACTAATGGTTGAATCAAACTGCATTGTCGGACCCAAGATACTATTAAAGGAAAAAAATCAGCATCCTCCCACCGATGCAAAGGCAAGGGAAACACCAACGTGGCAATCCTGCACAACCCCATCTCTCTTGTGAAGTCATCCACATCCATAGCTGTTGGGAACCCATGCCCACTCTCACCATCTAAACATGTTTAGATGAGGGTGATTGAGGACATCGTCTGACGATATGTGGAAGAAGGGATTATACCGAATCAGGATATGGACCAAAAAGAATTAGAGGCTTCTACGCCTCGCTGTCATCGCCACCCCCAAGGGCCTCACATGGATCTAATTCTCCCCACTTTAACCTACAATCATTTCGGGAGCCTCTCCCCAAAACTTTTTGATGACTCACTCCCTTACGCCAATGAGGTTAGGGAAGTCTTGGACAACCTAGCTATGACCCTGTCGTAGGGGATGACAAGGAGGGCTCCCAATAGGCCGCATCAGCACTACCACCTATTCCCAAAGGTTGAGGAGCAGGTGAGTCATACACCTACATCAATAGCCCTGGTCCGTTAATCCGATGTGAACGTCGGGTGAGAGCTGAGGAGGATGCCCGCCAGGGGGCATCATCATCAATGGCTATAGTGGAACATGCCACCGCCGGAACATACCATCAATTCCCTATTTATACTAAACATGGGAACTTATATGCCCATGCTGGATCAAGGACCCAACCGCCCCATGGGCAGGTTAGGAAGACTCTCTTGGTCGCCGACACAGATAGCGCCCATCGCGGGCCGACCCACGGTGATGACATCCAATAGGGAGGTCCTCCCCGTGCCACCACTAAGGAGAGAACAGGTCCTCCCCGCACACAAGATTAGCATGGAGGTCCTCCCCATGCTACAATCCTTTCGAGAGAAGGCCCTCCCCACCACACTGACATCCAACACATAGTTTTCTTCCACACCTGTGATCCTAGGTATGGATCTGTTCCTCTAGTCACGGGTCATCGATGCGAATATCCTCCTCGCCCAGTCAACCAACAATGTGGGGATCCTCCCCATGTACTCACTACAATCGAAGAAGGTCCTCTTAGTCCCGAAAATCAGAGAAGCATAGGTATTCTCCACTTTATTGGCATTCGACATGGAGGTCTTCCCTATATTCAGTTTGACCAGAATGAGGCCCCCCTTGTACAATCACTGCTAAGGGAAAAAACATGGAGGTACTTCCCATGATCCCACTAGTTCTAGTGGAGGTCCTACCTAGTCCAACACTTCCCATGAAGATTCTCTCTATGCACTAGACAGAGGATGTGGAGGCCCTCCCTGCATTCCTTTATACATTTTTTTGGGTGCTCCTCGCACCTCGACTCACCCAAGAGGAAGTCCTATCCACCCCAACACTAGTTCAACAGAAGGCCCTCCTCGCACTGAAAACCTACCCTATCTTGAATAACCATTTTGGGGAAGTAGGGTGGGTCACCGCCACCAAAGGAAGAATACTGAGAAGTTTCAAACTGTGATTCAACTTGTATTCTTTTCAGATTCCAAGGATAAATGTGATTTGGTAATGGAACCCTCACCCTGATCCTCTGTGTTGAGGGCTGAGGTTGGAACAAGGCATATAAGACTCATCCTGCTGGTTAGTGTGGTATACCAGATCTCCACCTACCTTTGAAGATAAATCTTGGAGGGGGAATATTTGGACTCTTTCTAGGGCATGGACCTGCAACCCCCCCCCCCTATCGTCAACAGGAGCATTCTATACCTTAACCAGAGATAATGGAGAGTTATTCTTAGGATCAATAGAGGATGAACAACGTACAGACCCACCGTCAGCAACCACACCCCCTATATAGGAATCTATGGACAATAGTCTATCTTATCAGCATGTGGTGGATCATTCATTTCATTATTCAGAATAGATCCCAATCTGTGGCTATTTTTCAGCTCTCTCACCATATTCTTCACCAGCTAGTCTATCATCTCAATGGTCCACTTAATTGTCGTTACAAGTCCATCGCCGCCCCCAATCGATGAATGGGGAAACCAAGGGCTGGATCCTGAGTCTGAGCTAAGGATATTATGGGACATCCTTATAGAAGATCATTTCCTAGAGGTGTTCTGGTTAGTTGCAACAACAGACTTTAGTGTACCAGAATCACTTACCCAGGAGGAAGTCGTGTGCTATCACCAAACCCTATGGGCGATGCACTTCTAACTCTATTATCAGTGGGTTTATTAACCCAAATATCCAGGAACACTTTGAATATATTGGCCAGCAATGCCATATGGTTGAATTGGTTGCGATCCCTATGGACCAACGTGCTAAGTCACCCAGTCGCCATTAGACCCTCCTGCAACGATGTGTTCAATGTTTTAAAGTGCTTGATAAAATTATCAAGGTGGCTTCACCCACATTTAGATATGTGGTTTGGGGAAGTATGTGGCCCTTCATTTTAGTTATATCTAGCACCTACTCAACTTTCCAAGAGATAATGAGGATATGCATTCAGGTATAGTCATAGTTAACATGGATAACCTATCAGAGGGAGTGAATGATCTAGAGCCCCTTGAGGAGAGAATACCCTCGAGGGGGGGGGGGTGTCACACCTATTGGATATATTGGGAAGGGTCACTTTCCAGTAAATAAATTTACTTGGTCTTCCCGTACCTACTAAGTCATTAGCCCTCAGTCAAAATCCCAAGAAGGGAAAGGAGCATCTTGGGGCTGTCAAACCCTCTGACCCATCTAGCTCAGTGCAGAAGACAGAATATGACCATTAAAAGGCCGCGTTGCATCAAAAGATCTTAGAATAGAAAAATATGGCCGATGAACTCCTCACTGAACATGCTACAGAGAGGCAGCCAGACTA
The DNA here is from genome assembly GCA_963277665.1 of Viscum album. Classification (NCBI taxonomy): domain Eukaryota; kingdom Viridiplantae; phylum Streptophyta; class Magnoliopsida; order Santalales; family Viscaceae; genus Viscum; species Viscum album. The sequence continues at coordinate 1,359,770,342 of OY728159.1, forward strand.
TGGTAACCCTCGACTAGGGCAATAAGGGCAGGAACACACTCACCATGGTGAGTTACCACTAGGTGACCCTGACCATCCCACCCATAAAGACAGGGTATAAGCTATAGATTATGGAAAAATGGTACAATATGCATCCCCAAATCCTCTGAAGATATTTGATAATCCTTGGGACCTAAATCAGGTTCTCCTAGTTGCTCCACAGGTCATTCCCCGGGTAGTCCCACATATCATTATCCTAGCTGATCCATAAGCCGTTGGGCCTACTTATCATGTTAAAGAACCTAGAAACACACTAGTGGTTAGGGATCCTCGCCAAGATCGGAATCCCCACCCAGATGATCCTATGGAAATTCTCATTTCCCACCTCGAGGCTTTGGGAACTTGATAGGTAGAAATTCTACCTAATGGCATGCCATATCTAGCATGGGTGGATTATATTCCAGTACCCCCCGGTTTCGAAAACCCATACTTTTCCCTCTTCAATGGAACATGCAATCTACTATACCATCTAGCCCACTTCATCTCAATGTTTGTACCCTTTCTGGGAACTCCAGTATGGTAGGAGGCCACCAAACTCTAGTGTTTCGTACAAACATTAGAAGGGCCCACATTTTTCTAGTACATCCATCTAACCATTGGTTCAGTAGGTTGCTGGGAGGATCTTCATAGGAAGTTTATTTACCAGTTTAGTTCCACAACTCTAAAGACGAGTATTGCATACCTCTTCAAGTGAAAGAAAATGATTGATGAGCGTGTTACAGACATTGTCGCCCAGTGGAAAAGCCTCACCTACTCCCATGATATGCCGCTGAATTAGGAATAGCTGCTGACAATGTGTTTGGGAAATTTAAAAACTAAAATGGTCCCCTCACTCATCACATAGAACTAACTAGGAGTATTTCAAGATTTTTATTAAAAAGCATAGAGTCTATAGGAATCCTTGCAGTTGGCCAAGTAGGCACGCCTATTGCCTCCTGTAGTTCCCATGAGAATAGCCACTAAGGTCAATCCCACTATGGTGGCACAAATAGAGGCCCCCAGGTAGCAGGAGTTATTACCAGTGTAGCCCCCTCCAAAATCCCATCAAGGCCCACCACCTCAGGCATAGATTCTGACCTAGTAAAGACCACGTCATAATTGAAAGGCTCCCCTTCGTAACATGCCGCCACCACCTAGGTGAGATAACCAGGTTCCACCTCCTTTGAAGGCTCCTCCAGCCCCTCGTTAGGGCCAGGCTTTGAGATCCCCCTTCCAATATATAAGGATCCGTACCTACTAATTTAATGAAGCTCAGGTCCCTGGTTATTTTTTAAGTTCCTTGGAATAGGGAATTCTATGGTTGTCGAAATGCAGGAGGCCCGAAGAGGTGGATATCAGTGACTGCCCTAATTACTACCCCTATCACTGGATCTTGGGGCACACCCTCAAGTAGTGCTATGTGCTTAAAGACTAGCTCCAAGACCTAGTTGATAACAACATAGTCAGTTTATATCTGGCCCTAGCATATGTGTTATGTGTATTCATATATCCTTATAACAACAATGACATTGAAAGTGAGTGGCAGTAGGTTTCCAGCTGTGGGTCTCAAAAATACGATGACTGGATGGCCTATAAGAGTGTCCCATGTTCCCATGGTATTATCCATGCATGTTTGAACCAACTTAAGCCATTATAATCCACCTCATCATCTGCAACTGCTACTTCTTTTTCAATGTCTTAGCCATCCTCTCCCCAAAAGGGCAAGCATCGACGATGCAAGGGAAAGACAAGTTCCACACTGATGCCATCGTCATCCTGTACTCTCGACGATTTTATGCCCACTGAGTTGGAAAATTACCCTAGAATCCATCCAATTATGGAGGATTATTCAAGTTATAATCAAGGGTATGCTTCGGTTAACACCGTGGAGGTGGTAAACCCCTATAGGATTCCTGACAACGAGGAACGCTAGACGGATCCTCACAACATCCCCAGCCGATGCCAACGTTGACAGAGCTGAGATTAGATGAGTTTCTGGGATGCATTGGTTAGTGCATATAGTCAAGATGTGCATGCCACCAAAACCAGACAGCATGCCCAATGCATAGCTCAACACAAACATCTTTCTCCACTTGTTTCAAGAGATCTGCATCCACTTCCATTTGTGTTACTTGTTCAGGCGGAGCCACCACAATCATGCTATGATCAACCACGTTCCATTTCAGATTAGCCTCAGTCATCTAGTCCTCATCCGGTAGTCGGTCCACACATTTCAAATAGTGAGAAGTGGTACATTCCCAACACCAGTCGGTCTCTAGTTCATCCAGAAGGGCCCGTCATACCTCCTGCTATAGAAGGACCCCCTGTAAGAAGAAGTTAATGCTTGGCATAGAAGTATGATATCCTTAAGTATATTTTCATCATTCCTAAAAGGATATCTATCCATGAGGCTCTTCTCCTATCAAAAGATATGCGTGAATCCCTTGCCGAGGCTTTAAGAATCCCCCTTCAGTTTGAGACAGAGGTAACAACAACAGAATCCTTCCATGCTAAATGTCATACCATTATCCCTTTCTCTAGAGAAGATGAAGGTTCTCCCATACAGGGGCATATCCTCCCACTATAGATCACTGAAAATTTCAATGACATGGAGGTTCTCTGCTATCTTTTCAACATAGGGTCTGGGATCAACCTCATCCTAACACGGACACTCCCTAAGATGGGGCTATGTGAGGCTGATCTGAGTCCCTCTGACATGAAAATTCAAGGTTTTGACAAGAATAAATAAAAACCAGTTGGAAAGATCCACTTGAAGACCTAGTCTGGTGGCCTGGTTGCTAGCACCAAGTTTATGGTTATCTCATAGGATACCTCCTACAACGTATTGATGGCTAGGTCATGGCTCCACATGCATGCGTCTATCCCTTCTTCAGATCAAAAATTCCCTAAGTACTCCCTTAATGGAAAAGTAGGCGTACTACAAGGTGATGAATCTTATTTTGCCTCTTGTGAAGTCCACTACTTGGAGGATGATTATTACAAGAGAAAAGAAATGTAGATTCAGGCTAACGAGGTTAAAGACGCTATGGCTATGGCCGACCCATGCACAGACCTGGATAATGCTTACATTTTCACAATCGACCAATTGGTGGCCACAACCCCAGACTTGGGGAAATGCTATTTTGTTTCTAGAAAAAGGGGAAAACACATTCCCAAGTCAAAGGGTTGTCATCAGAACACCTCGTTCTCCTATACAAATCTGTCTCAAGTGATCATAGAGCCCCCTACTCCAATAAGGTATCGGGATGTCCGCCCCATAGCAATGACAATACGCCATACTTGATTGTTTTTACATAATGGGATAAACTAGATCAAGATGACATGATAATATTTCTTTGATATCATCAAGTATGGCCTATTGGGTCAAAGTACAGACGATATCGGGTTGACAACATTCATCGCTATGGTCTCAGTAGTGCAGGAGCTCCCCGGTGCGATGTCCACCATCGCTCAGGCCGCCAACAGTATCCCGTGAGGATATGTCGACTCAGAAGAATCACCTCTTACCGAGGATCCATCCTCTATTAGTGAAGAAGAATATTTGTAGGATGATCCTCTAGTATTAGAAGATTATGTCTCCACCACAATCGATGAATTGGTACAGGTGAACCTCAGTAAAAAGATGGATATGAAATCCATATTGATCAGCGCTGCTATGTATGTTGAAGAGAAACAAAAATATATGAACTTCCTAAATCTACATCGTGATGTACTTTCTTGGGGTTATGAAGAGATTCCATGACTATATCATCAGGTCTCCATCCACTACCTCGATCTTCTAGAAAACCATCATGGGTTCAAATAATCTCCCATAAAGATGCACCCTTCTCATGGTGCCATGGTCGAGGTCGAGGTTGATAATATAATTAGATCCAACTCATCAAGGAGGTATAGTACCCTAGATGAATAGCTAAGATTGTGCCCATCAAGAAGAATAACAGATAGATTAGGGTCTGAATCAGCTTACGAGATCTCGGCTGTCACTTCCCAAAGTATGAATTTCCCATTCTTGTGATGGAGCTATTAATTGATGCCACTACTGGGTTCCAGGCTCTCTCCTTCATGGATGGGTATTCTGGGTATAACCAAATTTGAATGGACCCTAAGGACGAAGAGTGTACAACCTTTAGGTAACCACAAGATACTTTATATTACAAGGTAATTCCCTTCGGTCAAAAGAATTTAGGTTCCACCTATCAACATGCCAAGCATCGCATATTTAATTTGATCCTTGAGACATTGGTGGAGAGCTACGTGGATGATCTAGTGGTCAAATATCACAAGCTCTAGGACTATCTCAAGGATCTCAAGAAAGTGTTCAGCTGCCTCTGATCCTGCCATCTAAAGATAAACCCATTGAAGTGTTCCTTCGTGGTCACCTCTAGAAAGTTTCTCAGCTTTGTTGTCATTTTTAGAGGCATCAAGATCGATCCAGAGAAGATCAAGGCCATCAGTCAGATGTCTCCTCCATGAAATATTTGGGCGCTTTGAGACTTTCAAGGACACTTATCCTACATACATTGATTCATCACAAATATGGATGGAAAAGTGCAAGACCTTTTCCTTGCTCATGAAGAAAGGTGTCGATTATCAGTGGGATGAAGAGTGTGAGACTACTTTTGAGGAAATATTGTAGTACCTATTACAACCTCTAGTTTTGATGACACCCATTTCTAGAAAGCTTATGGTCCTTTCTGTGACCACTTTGGAACGATCTCACAGCTCCCTTATCACCCATAAAAACAACAACAGAATGGAGAACAATTTATACTATCTCAGTCACATGATCCTTGATACAGGTACCATATATTCCTCTATCGAGAAGAGTTACTTTGTGTTGGTATTCACTGTGTAGAAATTGTGACGCTACCTACAACACCATGAGATATAGATAGTGTATCAAGTGGATCCTCTGATGTACATTCTGAACTTCCCCATGTTGACAGGTCATCTAGCTTAGTGGACAGTGATCCTCTAGCAGTTTGATATCAAGTTTGTCCCCTAAACGTCTATCAAGGGTCAGGAATTGGAAAAATTTATTGCCACCCATCCAGCTCCCATAGAACAATCCCCAGATATTGATTTTCAGGATGAGGCAATCCCCTTGGTGGATCAATCCATTATGTTTTGGAAAATTCACATTGATGGTTCTTCACGAAGCCCTGCCGACAAAAGACTCAATTACCCCAAACTCAACAAAGTGGGCCTGGGTATTATCTTCATCATGACAAAAAAAGATGTTTTCAATACTCATTACTATTGTCATAAGGTTGTACCAACAATGAGGCAGATTATCAGGCTCTCATTACTGGTCTCGATATAGACCTTGAGATTAACGTTCCCCACTTACATCTGAAAGGGTACTCTGAGCTGGTCATCAAATAGATCAATGGTGACTTCATCATTAGGAAGACGGACCTCATACCACTGTAAGAACGTACCCAACAACTGATGGCCCAGTTCCCATCTCATCTAGAAGTTACTCATTCCCCCCAATCCTAGAATGGTCGATCCAACTCCTTGGCCAGCCTAGATGCATCTCATACAGAGCCTAATCAGGATGATTTTATTATACATGTGGCACATCAGATAATCATCATGCCTATTGATATGGATGATGATGATATCTCATAGGTAAGCCACCATACCACTGGTGCCTCCATGTCAGGACCCCCAGGTCACCCTGATGTGGTGTTTGAAGTAACTCCTGACTGGAGGACCCCTTTTATTGAGTATCTCCAACACGATAATCTCCCAGTAGATCGAACTGAGCATGAGCGAATCCTACGACACACACTGTAGTTCAACCTATAGAGTGGTCCCAGTATTGAGAATATCCTCTACAGATGTGTTTTTGATGGAATTCTACCTTTTTTCATTCAAGGAGGTGATGTTTCCCAAGTCATGCATGATGTTCAGGCCGGTTTCTATAGGGATCATCAAAAAGGGCCAAAACTCTCTCACGAGATCCAGAGATTGGGATATTTTTGGCTCGCCAGGATCTATGACTATATTGAGTTTTCCAAGAGGTTTCATTCATTCCAAATACATGATGATTTTAGGCATCAGTCACCAGAACCTCTCCACACTAGCAAGTACTCTTGGCCCTTTTTGATCCTGGGACTCGATGTCATGGGACTGTATCCACCGGTGAGAGCTCACTAATGCAGGTTTATCCTGACTGATACAGATTTCTTTTCCACATGGGTAGAGGTAGTTCTACTCAATGAGTTCAAGGACTATTTTATCATTGAATTTTGTGAGCCCCAATATCATATACCGATTTAGATTTCCTCACATTGTCATTACCAATAACGACACCAACTTCTTGGCAGTTGAATAGAAGAAGTTGTATAAAAAATACAACATCTGTTCTAACCATACATCCCACTATCATGCACAAGAAAATATGAAGGTTGAGGTGTTCAAAAAAAACACTCTATAATATTTTGCAGAAGATGCTTGGTCATAATAAGAAGAGTTTTCCGGATAAAATTCCCAACACTCTCTAGGATTATCGGACAATGACTCATAATTCCAATCATGTGACCCCATATTACCAGGTGTAAAAAACAGAGGTTGTCTTTCCCATTGAGATTTAGTTTCCTTCATTACACACAACTGTCTATGATCAATAGACACCAGATAAAGTATTTGAAATCCATATAGGTGAATTGGAAGCACTTGATGAGAACATGCTTTGTGCCCTTCACAATATGGAGAGGCATCAGAACAATATATCTAGATATTTCAAAAATAAATTCTGCCTCTTCTCTTTCTTACAAGGTGACATGGTGTTGTCCATGAGAACACCAATGATATTTGGCAGTAAACCACCCAAACTAGAGCCCAAATGGGAAGTAACTTATATCATTCACAAGGTTTACCCCAATGGAATGTAATCTCTAGTTACCATGGATGGTGATCATATTAATCCTCCCACCAATGCTAAATTCCTCAAGTAGTATTTTTCTTGAATAGTCCCACATGACCCTAAACTATCCTGTCTTCACCGCATGATGTTAAAATGTGTGATTCGTCCAGACTGAAGGATGTAAAACTACCTAGCACTCATCCTACATGACAATAAACTTCAAAGCGGTCTGATCTCTATGAAATTAAACTAATATATTCTCATGTCCTAATCGCATGATGTTAAACTAAAAAATATCTCAAGAACTATGTATGTCTTTATTATCATTGTCATGGGATATGTAGGAATTCTTGGACACTTCCTCTTAGAGTGAAGTCCCAAAATTATTCTCTTTGACTTCCCCTAGGTATAGTTCTCTTTAAAGATCACACAAAGTGTAGTGTAGACTTCTTTGGATCCATTTCTGCTGGGTTTATGATGATCACACCATGTTCCCCTCCCATTCTTCTATCCTCCCATGTCCTCACTGCACGACGTTAAACTACATGGTCTTTCAGAACTATGTATATATTGATTCCCATTCTCATGGGATATGCAGGAACGACTGGAAATTTTGTCCATAGGCCCAGCCCCAAACTTCAAGATCCCCCTAGGGTCAAAACACATGTTATAGTGCGGTATTTTTTTTCTTTTTTCACATTGAGTTTATCATAACCGCACCATGTATCCCCCTCCTTGGAGATCTCCACATCTTTCATCATTACCGCATGACGTTAAACTTACCAGGAATATTCACGGTTCACACGTCCCCTTTATTTGGGTATTCATCAACATTTACATTCGAAAGGATCCCTGAATGGTACAGATGCTCAGCCTTATGGATTGCCAACCATTTTGGGCCAACATTCAGGATGATTTTGAATGAAAATTTGACACAAGTCCTGCATTTTGACTATGGTCAGTGGTCGATGCTCATTTTTTGTTCCCATTTCAGGTCACATGATATGCATGTTGTGTTTCGAACACGGTCAACATCTATCCTCCATCATTATCACCACCCCATATGTCCCAAATATTGGGTGCAGTGATTCATTTTGTCTTGTTATCCCTTTGAATGTCATTATTCCTCAAGCAGAAATGTTGGTGTGGTTGGGATTGACCCCGCCCGATCTATTTCCTTCATTTTCATACCCTTATGTGCTGGAGAGATCCTGATCTCATTCCCTATTTCCCACACCAAGCATTTCTCAAGTGGGCTTAAGAGATTTTGTAAGGTGATGCCCGTATAAAGGGTCATGCAAAAATGGTCCAAACTCTACGACCTTAAACTAAGATCTTCCCACATCCTTTTCATATAATGCTAAACTTCATGGCACTTTGAGAACTATGTTTAGTGTGATTCCCATCCTCATGGGATTCATAGGAACAAAAGTATTTCTCATCTGTGTCCCAACCTCAGGTCCCTCGGCCATTCCATCCCATGTCCCATGTTATCATTTAGGGTTGTGCAGTGTGGTATGGACTCCATGTCCTCTTTCACGTTGGGATATTGGTGCTACACCACACACATCCCCTTGAGACACCCCTCCTGCATTATCATCCTTTCCACAAGACATTAAACTAAATGGGTACCACCATGATTTATGCATCATATAATTTGGGTTTCTGTCATTTTCACATCCAAAAGGACCCCCGAACGACATGGATTCTAGTCCTTAGGGATCTCCTACCGTCTCGGTCCAACATCCTCAAGGATTTTGTACGAAAATTTGACGCAAGTCCCATATTGTGAACATGGTCAGCTGTCAATGCTCAACTGTTGGTTCCTTTTCTAGGCCACATGATATGGATATTATGTTGCGAGCATTGTCAGCAGTTATCATCAATCATTATTATTGTTCTATGGTCTCTGAGATGACAGGCATAGTGATTCACCCTTTCCACCCATCTGTCCCATGCACATGACATTAAACTACGCACCTACAATCCGAGATCTATGAACATAAACTAATAACTACAACATCCTTGCCACATAATGTTAAACTGCATGGAATCTCGAGTACTATGTTTGGATAAATTCCCATCCTCATGGGATACGTAGGAAATCTCAGACGTTTTGTCTTCGGATTCAGACCTGGGTTCATATATCCTTTCTCATGGCCTCTTGGTCTGAGTTCTCTCTGGTAATTACTAATGGTGTGGCATATATGGGCTTAGGCCCTCATTCACGCTAGGTTATTCACCACGCCATACACATTCCATGTTGAGGTACCCCCTCTTATCTTCGTCCATGTCTCGTGACGTTAAACTGCACAACATCTCAAGAACTATATATGGCTTGATTATCATCCTCATGGGATATGTAGGAATTCCTGAACATTTTGTCTTCGGGTCTAGTCTTGTTTCTTAAAAACCTTTTCATCTTTATATACTCGTAGCCCGAGTCCTCCTGGAGGGGGTATGTGGTGTGGATGGGATTATTTCCTCATTCACATCTGGTTTTCATAGCCACTCCACGTACCTCACTATTGAGAGATCTTCATCCCCCTTTCCTCCACTGATCTTCTCTAGTCTCATGCCCTAAAATTGGGCCCCTTAACCCTCTTTGGAAATTCACTACCATTCCCAGGAGCACTCTTGTTCAGAACCTAGAGTTTGGGATTCTACATAGACATGTTTTCTCCCATTTCCATGCTTCATGTTCCCATTTATTCAGGCTTTCATCATCTTTCACATCTAAAAGGACCCCCGAACGACATGGATGCTAGCCCTCAGTGTTCGCCTACCATTTTGGGCCGACATCCTTAAGGATTTTAGACAAACATTTGATATAAGTATCGCATTTTGAATATGGTCAGCGGTTGATGCTCATTTTTTGTTCCCATTTCAAGTCACATGATATGGACACTGTGTTTCTAACACAGTCAACAGTCATCCTCCATCATTAAACCACCTCTATTAAGTATTAAATACTATTTTCATGATTCACCTTTTATACTCCATGATGTCCAAGTGGAATTTTGAAACCCTTGGTGCTATCCCTCAGTGCGCATTGGCATGTTAAGAAGAAGAGGCCATAATAAGGTATCATTGAGGGCTCCACACCATTTCCATTTCTCTATATTCCATGTGTTATGAAGATCTTATCCACCTTTGTTTCCTACATCGAGCATGTCTCACGTGGTCTTAAGGATTTGGTTAAGGTTTAAGCCCACTTGGAAGAGTCTCAGTCATTTCACTCCGAGATCTATGACCATAAACTAAGACCCTCCCTCATCCTTATCACACAACATTAAACTTTACGACATAATTTAGAACTATGTATGTCTTGATTCCCATTCTTGTGGGATACTTAGGAATGGCCAGCCATTTTCTCTTCGAGTCCAGCTCAGGCCCCACTAATTATCTCTTCTGTTCGACCTTTTGGACTTGATTTTTATAGGACAACATGGTGTGGTGTATGTAGGATTATATACCCATTCACATTGGGATTGCAATAGCTGCACCACGTACTCCCCCTTTAGGAGCTAGTATCTCCTACCTATCATCCTATATGACAATAAACTACAAAATGGTCCTAGCTTTATGGGTGTAAACTAAGATCTCCCTACATCCTTATCACATGATGATAAACTACATGATGCTTTCATAACTACATCTGGATTGATTCCCATACTCATGGGATACATAGGAACACCCCAAAATTCCTTCTTCGGGTCCATCCCCATATCCTCTAATCTTTTATATCCCCTAGGTCTACGGTTTCTCCTATGGAATTGTGCGTGGTGTGGTGTGGACCTTGTCCTCATTCACGTCGGGTATGCTTTATCACACTTTGTTCATTCCACCCAAAACCTCATTCTTCTGTATGTTTCCAAGCCATATGACCTTAAACTATGTTTCCTAGTCCCACATGACTTTAAACTATTTATTCTTTGTTGTTCGATGTTAAAATATGTGAGTTGTTCCTGTCATAAGACCCTAAACTATGACATTATCTTCCTGGACACATGGAAAAAAATGAAACCGCATTGTGATGACCTCACTCGAGGGGGAATCATGTTTGGTATCAGTCATCCACCATGCCATTTTTCAAGGACAACATATGGATTTATTCCTATAGTGGCACCCAGATTCTCCATCCTAGGATTATCATTTAAAAAAAACACATTCACCCTAAATAACAAACAAGATCCATCAAATGCCACTTCTTTGGTGCAAGGGCCAGACCTGCATAACAGTATTGTCCCTAGCATTAGTACCTTGCCATGACATTTCATGCAAGAACTACGTGTGGCTTGATTCCCATCCTCATGGGATACGTAGGAACACCCGAATGTTTAGTCTTTGGGTCTAGCCTAAAGAATGTGTCACAATATGGGAGGCCTCTTTGGTCCTCACCCTCATTAGGTTTTGCTACTTTTTCACCCTACGCACTTTCCATTAGACCAATTCCCCTCTTAAACTAGGAGTTTTCATCTTGAAGACCATTGTACTTAGAAAGGAATTCGAACCCCTCTATCTGACATGTCTCATTAGCATACTCAAATGCGTCGTGGCAAAGTGCCCAAAGTGTGGGGTTTCACATGAACATTCCCTCACCTCATGTCCACGCTTCTTGAGACCTTTATTTGGATCTCCATATACTTACCTATATGGTGGGACCCCCTTTAAGGCCTAGTCTCTTGCCACATTAAATTACCTACCATCTTGGGCCGATGCCCCGGAAGGCCTCAGAAAAAGTTTTGCAATAGGTCCCGTGTTTCAAACACGGTCAGCGGTTGACCCTCATTTTTCTATCCCCAAGCTAGGATAACTCGGAACAGTTGTTGTGTTTGAAACATGGTCAACATCTATCCTCTATCATCATTCCACTATCATTGCGATCCAGATCTCAAGCATCATGATTCACATCTTTCCACTCCCTTATGATTAAGTGGAATTACGTCACACTCGGTCCCCCCATGCATTTACGTGCATTAAGTAAGTGGGTCAGTAGTATCGGGATGTCATTCACCTAGCATTCCATTGCTCCTGATGTGTGCCTCCCTATACCAGGATAATCCTGTCACTATTTCTTATTTTACACACCGAGCACAACTCATGTGGGCTTAGTGGCTATGGTAGGATGTGTACTGGTGTGGTATAACTACACATGCAATTCATCCCGCAAGATGTTAAACTTCAATATCGGAACTATGTATGGATTGATTCCCATTCTAATGGGGTATGTAGGAACGCCCAAGCACTTTTCCTCGGGTCCATTTCCAAGTGAGGCAACCTCTAGTCTATGGACTAAAAATCCCATTGAGAACAAGTAGTGGTGTGGACTCTTACGGTCTTTATTCACATCGGGATACGTACCACACCACGTGTTTCCTTTCTGGGTAACCATGTCCTCGACGCATGACTTTAGATTGTGGGTTTACCCTGAACAAGTTCAGGATGACCCAAGCTAATTATGGGATGCGTTAGCTTCATCACCAAAGAGGAATCCCCCTACCAGCATTGGTATCTAACAACGATGTGATCTAGAACTAGGTTTCTATTGATTCTCATCCTTATGGGATACATAGTGACACCCCATAATATCACCTCAAGCCCAACCCCATGTCCATTAACCCTTATGTACCCTTGGCCTCAATCACGGTCTAGTCTCTATGACCTTAAACTAGGAGCCTATAGTCTATGAAACATGACATTAATCTATTATCCTTAGTCCAGGTAGTATGAACATAAACCATTTGCAAAGTCCTGATCCTATGACATTAAACTATTTCGTGCATAGTTCACACTATAGGATGTTAAACTACGTACATATCATACTCATTGGAAAACTACGGGCCACTCTAGGGTCTCACTAGATAGATCCTTTTTTGGAAATGAGTATGATCCATGACCAGACCGATTTTCTCACCTAATGTTCTTTCATCATAATGGCATAATTTCAAGAGTGTTGGAATCTATTCGAACAACCCATCACTCCACCCTCCATGCTTTGTGTGACCTTTATTTAGACCCTCGTCCTCTTTCATGCCTGAAGGAACCCCCTAACAATACAGATGCTCGACCTATGGCTCACCTACTATCCTGGGATAATGTTTTGGAAGACCAATGGATGACACTTTGAGTCAGGCCCCGTGTTTCGAAAATGGCATGAGGTTGGCTCTCATTTGTTATCCCCATTTTAGGCTAACATAATAGGGATACATTGTTTCAAAAATGGTCAATAGTTATCCTTCATTATCACGCCATCCTTACACTATTCTGGATTTTGGGTATCATGATTCACATTTTCCACTCCCCTCTATTTGGATTGATGCTAACGCCCCTAGTGTTACCCCACTCGTTCACTAGAGAAAGTTGGGAAAACAACAATTTGACTATTATAAGAACTTTGTTTTCCAGTCAAGCCTCTCTCTTTCTTCATGGAAATCCCGATTGGTTTTTCAAACCCCATATTCCTAGATCCTAGTTGGCACTCTCATATTTAAGAAGAATAACGATGCAGTTATGCCTTGTTTCTCACATCGATCATGAACCAAGTGAGCTTAGGGATTGATCACCAGATATTTCAGAAATATGATGGGAATGCAGAAAACCGATATAACTAATGGGACTCATGCCTAAAACCAAAATAAATTATGTTTATGTGTTCATACAAATTAAAGCACCCAAGGATTATCCCCTCAAATAGATGGGTTGATCTCTTCAATGGAGCATCCCAACTCTACCACTCTCTGGCTTGTGGAATCCATGATTTTCTACTACCGATTAATATCATGCTCCTCCTAGATGGAAATGTGGTGTAGTTCATCAACCTCGATCCAGGACCGATCCTTTTCATCTCGAATAATAGCCATCTCCTTAGAGTCTCACCTCACCTATTCTTTGGACTCTACTAGATGGGCCTTCAACTGCGATACGAGCCCCGATTGTGGATCAAGGAAATCAGAGTACTCGTTTTCCCATTACCTCAATCACATGATCTCATTTTCGGCCTCCTGGAGTATCTTGATGTTCACAGACTCCCTCCACTACCAGTCCACACCAAGGCCCCGATCATGTTACTCTATCCTCTCTACCATGAAGTCTCAGATGATCATATGAGGACGCTGTGAATACACTCCTCCTGCACATAGGTCACGCATCTGGGAAAAATACCTCCCCATTTGATCTATCCATTGTGCCTATGGGGTTTCCCCAATGAAGCACTTCATCAGCTTCTATTAATGACGACAGACGACCTTGTTGTCCTCTTCATCAGAAGCCATCTCATCTCGATCCTTGGGATCAGTGGGTTTATATGTGGGGAATGCCTCTAGGAAATCATCAGTCAAATCTTTATCTGGTGTCTGGTCAGGTAGATCAGGACCCATGTCATCCAATTAATCCTCGTCATTGGATTCCACCTTGATGACTTTAGGTTCCATTCTGCTGACAGTCCCACCTGTGATCGGGAGTGTTGTGTCTTGGTCAGTATGAGCATCAGATTCCACGACAACCGGTGATCCCCTAGGAAAGGAAGCATTAGGATCCCCGACCATCCTCACCAATACAGCCCACACCATTTGAAGAACTAGGCATGTGAGAATAAATAGACGTTAGTTGTCCAGATTCAATGGATGATAGTTACAAATTATATGAAGAAGACTTACAGAGATAAAATATTCATTCTCACCCCTAAGCTGTTGCCACTGGAATTATGAGGTGTGGTCCTCTATATATGGTTGGGAAATACAAAGACTCTGGGAGAACTACCCTATGTATCACAGCCCCACTAGGTGTGGTAATCATCATCACCACAGGTGCAGATCCTGAAGCTACATCCACTATTGCATGGGAGTGGGTTTTTCATATAAGGCTCTCCTGCATAGGTCAATTGTTAGTCATTAATGGTTAAGTGTCCTAAATGAGGATCACGGGAAAATTGTTTAATGGTTACCTTAAGAGCCTCTGCAAAATCATCTTGATCTGAGCCTGAGTTGGCGACCTCAACCTCCTCTAGAGGGCTCCCTATACGAGCCTCTTCCCCCCAGGAGGACTCTTCTGATAATTCTAGTAGGGGGAAGTGCTCCTCCAATTTAGCAGCATATAGCTGCGGAGGGACTATTCGATCAAGCATCACTTTCACCTGATCCGTCATTGGACGTGGGGCACCCTGAGAGATCACAAATTCCTCCAGCTTGACAATGTACTACTCCCCCTATGCCTGAGATACTGCAAAGCTATCCATGGCATGACCAATACCCAACAAATCCATCCTGAGATAATTTAGATGGTTTAATATATAGGAAGGATAGAAGAATTTTATATTGACATCCTAGATGTCCCAAGCCTCTGGGAAAACAGAGACCTCAGGCATGTTTATATGACACAACCTCTTCCCCAAATCCTGAGTGGGTATCCTACAGAACCCACTGGGTGGCATCCCTTATGGATGACTTTTCTCTTCTGGGCCCACCGGGCCTATCGCTACCACCTACCTCTTGGTTGGTGATGGTCTCACCGTTACTACAGCCCCACCACCATGGGATTTTCTTTACACCTTTCATCCCCAACCTTGAGGTTGAGGAGGCACCCTGTCACTAGAACAGATGGTCTGCTGCTTTAGTATCTCCCCTAGGTAGGCTGCCTCCTAAATCTGGGCATACTCCTTCACCATCCCATAGACAGCTATGGAAGGAGGCATATCATTCTGCATATTCTCATCCTCCAATGTGAACATGAGCCACATATTCCTCATCACACATGGATGGTCCTCATGGTGCACTCCCAAGTAGACCTGTGGGGCCAGCCTCTGCATGCATCGGAACTACCTCCTAAAGCGGTGCAGGGTGTACGACTCATAGAGAGGCTCACGATCAACCCGTGCCACCAAGACTCCATCTCGAAAGTCTATGAGGTAGGACCAATGATCCTCTATTCCATTGATGTCATCAGTGAACACAACTATTGACAATGGAAACAGATGGAATTTGAACTCGTGTGCCTTCCAGACTCGATTCCGCACCAGCTGCGGGGTCAAATATTTCTGGAAAATCCCCACCGCATTCAAAATCGTTGTTCATAAGTCTGAACCTAGAGTGGAGCTGGGGTTTGGGAGTTTGTAGGCTCCCATATGTTCTGTTATCCACCCACACCGAAGATGGAGCAGCTCACACACCCTATGTGTCTTCTTCCCTTCACGGATATAACACAACACTTGGTACATCTTAGCCAGCATCGAGATCCTAATATTGATCCATTCCCCCATCGCCAACATGGATTTCAGGATAAAAATGCTTGGATGTACACCCATGTCAATGTCCCTTATTGGAAAAATCCATCTGAAAATGATCATAGAGATAAATGTAGCCAAACTAACCACTGGTTTCTGCTCATTTTAGACACTAAATTCCCATGTCTTCCATTGGTTTTCCTCTAAGAGTTGATTTTACAAGTGTTATTTACTATGTTGGATCGCCTTCGGGAAAGTGGGAGGCCTCACATGAAACTTTCCATCTACAGCGGAATTTAGGAACCACCAAAACCACAAACTAAAGTGAACATATCTTACCGACTGCTTTTCTTCTCCTGGCACTAGGTCCATCAATTCTTTTAATAGTGATGACCTCTACTCTATGTCCTCCCATGTATTTTCAGTGGGGAGGAACTCATCATACATCGCTCCCAATATCGGAATCCCTAAGATTTTTTGCAGGTCCCAAATGATGATACCGACCTCCCCATGGAGAAGATGGAATGTGTTGGTCCTCAATGACCACCTTCTCAGCAAATATTGTATTATTTTCTTTAGTTGGAAGATGTGGAATTGGGATACCCATGCCACCTTGTACAGGGCCACTCACCTCATCTCTTCCCCAAACTCCTCGTAGGATGCACAAACCCAATAAGATTGTGCCCAGTCATCTGTGAAATTTCCTCCCTAGCGTAGATCCCACTCATCAGTCCACCCCTTCTCTGGGTTCCCCAAGGACACCTTCAAAATGGCGTGATACTATAGGGGAGATACCTCTGGCTATAATGCCTTTACATAGACGTTGTTAACATGGTTATATAAGCAGTCATCATTGACAGGTGTATAATCCTCCCAAGTATGACTGTCATCCACCCTGAACCACTAGAACAAGCACGGCATACTCCTGAACTTGTAGGATGACTTTTCCCTGCTTTCTTTAGGAATGAGAACATCATCCCTCAGACCTAAGCCATACAGGGGTAGTATTTTTCAAAAAGGGTAGTTCTTCAGGGTTTCTGAAAAAAGCTACACCAAAGATTCGTGGTCCGAGTGGATCCCCACACACTCCCTGATTCCAATGTTATCTGGCATCTCTACCCTCTAGGTAGAAACTACAAGGACCCCCTGGAAACATCCTAGTGAGCCATTCCATCCCAAAATTTTGAAATTTTTTGTTCTAGATCTCGGAGCTCGATCTCAAAGATCAATTTCATAGCTCAGTCGTAGAGGGAGGTCGTAGATCCTTATCACAGATTTTGGAGGCACAAGATGTGGAGCACATGATCACAGAGTCTAAAGACTCACTGTGTTCCACAGAGCAAAGAAGGCTTGATTCACAAATAATGGTCTCTGATCATGCATAGCTTCTCAAATCGATAGTGAAATCACAAAAAAAAAAGGAGACGAGTAAGGAAAAAAGAATGGTCATCCTCCCCTATTTTTAGGCAACAACCCCCAAGCTTTGTGGTGGACCTGGTCATGAAAAGCTTTGCAGAGAGCTTCATAATGTTCTTAACCCACACATCACCTCTCCACATCGTGACCATACTTTGCGATATTTTTTTTCAATTAGCCTAAACATTTTGGCGATCTACCATCAAACTTTGACCCTTATTTTATCCTTGGCTCCATGTCTGAGGGTAGGGGGGGGGATTTGTTGGCACCAAAATATGTATAGAGGAAGCAATTTTAAAAGAGAACACTGATTCCAAAATGGATGCATCTCAAAGCTCCTTTGTAAAGCCCTTTAGCACTGTGTCCTTTACAAAGCCCCTCAATACCGCGACCAGTGAAATGATGAGGCCCCCTCTATGATCACCGTAGAGTAAAAATGGTATAAGGATCTATAGTTATGATGTAATTGATGGGAAGCTTCATGCCACATAGGGAACCAGATCACCTCTATGATCCTTTAGAAATTGATGTAAGCCTTCGTGAGTGTCATAGAGGTAATTGAGGGGGCCTCTTTGCCGAGGTGGGGATGAAGGTGGACTCTAAGGTTATGAAAAACTCGACACACCATGATTTCAATCGCAAAGTTCCATGTGGATTCATGACAATCTTTCATAGCATCACACCATATCTTGCCTATAAATACTAGGATTTTCTACGTCCCAAAGGACGGATACCCCAACCTTTCGCCTTCTCAACTCTCAAATCACGAAGCACCCACTTATCTTTGAGACATTGAAAAGAATGAACTCTTCAAGGTACCTGAGAATTTATAAATACCTTTCCCTTATCTCAAATACAACCCCTCTTCAAGCAGGGATGCCCTTCGCGGAGCCCATGATCCATAAAAAAAGAAGGATATCCCTAAGGAAACTCGGGTATTCCCTAAGCACTCATTCTTCACTAAGTACCTTCCATGCATATGTAGACCCCATGCTAAGGCAGGATCACTATTCTTCACGATGTATATCGCTTCACAGTGTCGTGATTTACAAGGCATCCATGCTCCATGAAGTCCTTCTCTGCAAACACCTTTACACTTTGTGAAGCACCCTTCATATGAATATGTACTCTACACCTAGGCTAGGCAAATTTTCTTCACAAATCATACCTCTTAGCTGAGTCTATCCACTCTGTGAAGCACCAGAGCTTCACAAGATCCCTTCATGTGAACCCTTTTGCTTGAAAAAGCCTTCTCCCATATAGCCCTCTAGGTTTGTACAATGTGATTTCAAGGTCCCTTAGGAGGTTCTTCATATTGTGTTTCTTTACCTTAGGCTTCTTCGTATAGGAACACTAAAGGATATTGCTTCTTAGCATATCCACGCTAATGTGATCCCCTCAATGGATCACTCCATAACACCGCCTCACCATGGAATTGCTAATGCCTTACCTTCCCCAATTGTGGGTGGGTATGAGTTATGTAATTCCAAGGGGTGAGGATTGAATCCTCATTGTCCGAGCTCCAGGACGTTAAACTACCAAGCACTATCGTCCTCAACACATGATATTAAAATGTAGCCTCACCCCATGAAAAATACATGGTGTGCCCCATCTTAGACATTTTCCACACCCACTGGTTTCCACAGGAGTGAGATATTCCTGACATGGAATTAGATCCTCCTTGCATGGAATGGAATCTATCTAGGAGTGAGGGCATCTATCCTAGAGTAATCCCCTATCCTTTCTTGCGGGCGGTAGCATCCTTGATCGTCCTTTCTTCTTTAGTGTGAAAATACTAGAGGAGATATGGGAAAAAGAACCTTCATTACCCCATCCCCATCATGTTTTGATTTATCTCTATCAAGACTCTAAGAAGAAGTAAGTCCCAATATCTATCTCCCTAGGCTTCTAACTATGCCTAAGCCCTGTTGTATTCCTCGCAGACGTTCTATTCGTGACGTGATTTTCAGGTCTTTGCTACCTCTTGTTTCTCACATGGAGCATGACTCACATGGGATTATGGTAAAAATCAACCATGTAATCCTCTCTAGTATTCCTTATCATGTAAGTCCCAATCCCCCCATTACAAACTATGTGTACTTTGATCCTTTCCCATTGATCGTACCACGATTCAATGTGTAATTTTCACCTTTACATCACTGTGTTGAACTTTTTTTATATTGAAAATTATAAAAATAATGAGAAGTTGAATTCCATTTTTGAATCATTTATTTTTTGTTTATCACTATTAAAAAGGACAATGATACTTGTTTAGATGATTCCATTGTAGGAGGAGGTGATTCGTAGGGTCTATGATGATGTCCAAGAAAAATGGGCCAAACTACACAGGATCAAAACACACCATTGGATTATTCCGCACACTGCTACTAGACCATGAATCCAATTGGGCTGATATTTTGTGTAATGGTCAAAATTGTATTTGAATACATTTCTTATGAAGGAACTCAAGACACATTCTACCATCTATTTTCCCAACCAACCTAATCTGTCAAGCACACCAAATCTGCACGATGTCAAATGTTGTGTGTTGTGTGTAACACCCGAGACTTTTATGTTATATAAATCATCAAAGGAATCTTTTTCTATACAACACTTGCTTGGATTGCTTTACACGCAATCACGACCTTCCTCGATAGCTTGCGTCGTACGCAATACCGAGTTTCACTAAACAACAATATGCTATTAAAACTAGCCGTTATGAATAGTAATAACCACTTTTTGAAATTTTATAAATTTTATTTTTCAAAATGGACTTCATTTTTGGACTCAGAATATCGAAATTAGCCTAGGGTGAAATTTTGGTATTTTTCTGAAAACTTTCAATTTTTGATGAATAGTGAAACCACTAAGTGGTAGGTTAAAAACTAAATTTTGCATAAAACTTAATTTTACCGCTTCTGTGATTGGAATTTCGAAAATCCGAGTGACACGGTTAATATCAAGGACTAAAATGTGGTTCAATGAGATGAAAATAATTTTTTGGTGAATAGTAACTTTTTACTTTTTTTACCGCGGTTAATAGTAAATAGGGTAACTAAGGGTAAATATGATATTAATATTACCCTAACACATGTCCTAATTCTATTGGACAAGTGTAATTCGACCAAAAACAAACTTAGGAATAAAATATGACCATTTAGGCCCACTTGTATTAGATTAGGACATTTATTATTAATTTATTTAAAGAAGGGTTAAAATAGTTAAAATCAAAGTTTAATAAGTAAATCATTTTTAATATGGGGTTATACATAAGATAAATTCTATTGTAAATATTCATTAGAAAGCTAAAAAGATTTCCTACATGATGGTATTTTATTTGTAATTTTTAGACATCAAATAATATAATTTATATATGACACAAAGATGATGCAGTAATTATCTTATTAATAAAATATTGACATAATTGATAATATAAATACCAAAATAAATGTAATTTAAGACTTTTTATGAATTCCACTAATTTTCTAGGTTACGATCATATATTAGTGTTGATTTAATCAACTTGGTTCGAACATATAATTCTGATATGACTTTCACAAAAATCATATATCAAATAGTATCAAAATTGACACAAAATAGTTTTTAAATCAAATATTATATTATTAATTGTTATTTTATTCCTAAAAATCTAAGGTTCGGCCAAATGACTTAGATAAGGATATATATTTTAATAATAAACAATTTGGGGTTCGTTTGGCATGTTATAGTAAGTGTATTAACCATATAGTGAAAGAAAACAAAAAGACATGGTAAAAGTTAAATTATTTAACTTAGAGTTAAATCTAATTGATAAGGTTAAAATAATACCCTAAACTTGTCTAAATCCTATTGGTTGATAGGATTTCGACCCTTCCCCACTTTATATTCGAAATAAGACCCTTTGGAACCATTATAAACCGATTTTGACTTTAATATAAAATAATATTTTGAGATATTCCTAAGGTGCCCCTCTCCTCCCTTATAAAAGGGCACCTCCTCCCCCTCCTCCTCACACCAAATTGAGCACTCAAGCTCGGCCAACCCCTGCCATTTTCTCCTCTCCACTTCTCTAGAATAATCCTAGAGGTCCTGGTCTTCTCCAAAGACCAATCTTAGTTCCTTAAGTGGAGGATTCAAAGAGGCGTTCCAAAGAAGAGGTAATATCCATTACCGATCTTTTCAATTTCTTTCTTCTTCAACTTCTTCTTCTTTAGTTGTTTCATGATAAAGTAATAACATCAGTATTACTTACATACTGATATGTTATTATAAATATGAAACAACCCTATTTCACCTTCTATCCATCCTACGGAAAAATGAAATCACCACGCGTGCGTACGTACGGAATACCGTCTCCACGCCGTGGTGTAATCTATTTTCCACCATCACCTTACAAGGATGGGTATAATGGTGTAATGAGTAACTATATATGATTATTATTAAGTAATATTGATACTGAAATAATATATATATACTCCAATACAATTCCACGATCATAGGAATGATATCATCACTCGTGCGTACGTACGGAATACCGTCTCCACGATGTGATGCGACTCGTTCTACATGATCTTCATTTCATAATGATTATATAAATGAATTTAATGAATGAATATGGTATATAATACACTAATACCATTCTGGAAATTAATTATCTATAACCTAAAGATAAGAATAATAATTTATTCGACAAAACACGCATAAGAACAAAAAGTTATAAAGACCCGAGTAACAAGTAACAATGAAATATTACTAACAAGAAGCTAATAATATGACCATATATGATATCATATAAATATGTATGATTCTGGAATAAGTCAATAACATTATTTAAACCATTATACAGGAGCTTCGGACACATACAAAGCTAATCAGACCTAAGGTAAGGGAAATATCACAATCTCATTTTTATCCGAGATTGTTTATTCGTAAGTATTTACTGGGGTGTATTTTATCATCCACATCCATGTTCCCTCAATATGAAATATTGTTTCCATCCACTTGCAATAGTTTAAATCCAATTTTACCCTTAGGTGAGTTTTTAGTAAAGAATATGAAAGGAATATTTTGTCGTTTTTCCATACGAGGTACTTTTTGACTTTTCCGACAAAAGTACGAAGAATGTTTTTTTTAACTTATACGGCATGAATGGATTTTTAAAACATTGTTTCCAAGAAGCTTCCTTTACAAGTTTTCAAGTTTATTTTTAATCAACTTCTTTTATTTTAAAGTTGTATGACATGTTATGAAAGGAAAAATGTTTTTGAAGAAGAAAGGATATTTTCCTCAAGAATGGAGTTCAAGTGATTTTCAAAATTATTTTCCATCTAAGATAATAAAGGGTTCTGTTTTTATCCCTATTATTACATTGATTTGATCATGTTGTGATGGAATTATTTTTATGAATTCCTTTATCTTATATGAATTGATTTATGATGTCATGATGTTTCAAGAATCCCATTTTTGTTTCATGTGTTATGCAATGATGTATGTTTTATGATTATGTGGCACACATAAGAAAGGATTCATTATAAGATGGGTGGGACCTATATCTCCCTCCAATGCATTGGGTAAAGATTTTATATCTCATGAGATAGACATGGCTGGAACGGAAGGTTATTTCGGTTCAGTGATACAGGACTGAAACGAGGAGTGAACTCGGTTCAGAAAGGGACTTTTTCCACTAAGATAGTCTTGGCAATGAGTCATGACTAACAAGAAATGATTTTACATGATTATGTGTGCATGCCACAAAGTTTCAAGTCTTATGTTATGATTATGGGGATCTCATTTTCACTTCTATGATTTATTCCATGATAAGATATTATGATCTCTCTTGCAGGTTTTGATTTTCAAAAAGATATGATATGATTTTTTCCTTTATTTGCCCTTGCTGAGCATTTGAGCTCACCCTTTTATGTTTTCTTTTCCCCAGGTCAGGAAGGAGGATATTAAGTAGAATATGCTAAAAGGAACCCTAGATATGATGAAATAAATGGGAGACACTGTAGAAGATTTATGAACCAGTTGTTTATGTTTCCCAGTTTCTAAAGACACTATACCTATACGGTCCTTTGTGGTTTTGTAATAAGTGTGCTTAAATTTTGAAGTATTAACAATGTATGTAAAGTGTGGGTCGTTATAGTTGGTATCAGAGGAAAGGTATAGTCAACCTTTGGAAACTAGGATGTGAAAGCCTTAGTAAGAACCCTAAGGATAAGTCTAAGCATAGTACACAATCTTAGTGTTTTAGAAATGGCCTTGAATAACCTAGGATAAGACCATAAGCATGAAAATTTTATTCTTGAATTATGTGGTTTCCTATTATAATTAGTGTTGCTCACACTATTCTTCTTGGTTTTAGTCAATGGCTGGAACCCGAAGGAACCGTGTTAATGCGGAATGCGATGGGCAATGCAATGATTGTCCCCCGGAGCAACCAAACGATATGGGAGCTGGAATGCAAAATCTTGTAGCCATGCTCACACAACTTTCTCAAGCTATGAATCATGCAGGATTTCCAAACGAGCAAAGGAGGGAGCAACATTCTGTTGAATCCTTCATGAGGCAGCGTCCACCTTCTTTCAGCGGGTCTACTGATCCATTAGTTGCTGAACAATGGATTAGTACTACTGAAAAGATATTTTCAGTTCTTCAATGTTCTGAACATGATAAAGTCATCCTAGCAGTGTATCGTTTGGAAGGAGATGCTGATCAATGGTGGAATCTTGTTAAGAATACGAGGCAAAGGGATGAAATTGAGTCTATAGAATGGGACGAGTTCAAGAACTTATTTTTCAATAAGTACTTCCCTCGTATTCTCCGAACAAAGATGGAGAAAGTGTTTCTTGAACTGAAGCAAAGGGATGATGAATCTGTTGGTACCTATGAAGCAAATTTTACAAGACTGGCAAGGTACGCTTCTGGTATTATTATCCAACCTGAGAGTAAGATCGATCGATTCTTTAGTGGATTAAAACCAAGTCTTCGAAGGGCGTTAGCCATAAGAGACTTCAATAGCTACGAGGAAATCGTTCGATGTGCTCTCAAAGTCGAGATGGAGATTGGAGTAACCCATCAGTCACATGGGTTTGATAAGAAGAGGAAGATGGAATTCAAAGAAAAATCTAAAGAGCACACTGAAAAGAAGATGAACTTTCCCTTATGCTCAAAGTGTGGAAAGAAACATGGAGGGAGTTTTCTTAAAGGGACAAGTAAATGTTTTAAATGTGGAAAGGAAGGTCATCGGGCATTTGAATGCCGTGATAATGGGAAGAAGATGTCTAATGACGCAAACAAAGGAAGGGATACACAGAATGAACCTACAACACTTCAATGTTTCAAGTGCAAGGAGATGGGGCATTATGCCAATCAATGCCCAAATCCAAGGGTTGATGATGATGGTCGACGTCAACAAACTCTTAAAGCTAAAGACAAAGGAAAGTCACATGCAATTTCTATCAGCGATGTGGAGTACGATAACGATGTGGTGAAAGGTACACTTACCATCCACTCTAAAGTAGCAAATGTTTTATTTGATTCTGGATCCACCCACTCTTTTATTTCTGAAGACTTTTCTAAGGGTATCACCGTACTACCTCAACAATTAGATGTTGAGTTAGCTGTGACAACACCTAATGGCACATCAATCGCATCAAAAGTTTATAATTCTTCTCCGATCGAAGTTTGTGGGAAAGTGCTTCCTGCAAATCTTGTGATCCTTCCTTTAGTGGAATTTGATGTGATTCTTGGCATGGATTGGTTTTCTCTACATGGAGCTCATATCAATTGCCAAAGAAGGGAAGTCACATTTCATACTCCAGATCAATCTACGATCGTATACCAATGCAAGGATGAACATAACCTTCCAGTGGAAATTTCTTCCATCTTATGGGTATTGATCCCACTAAATGAAGGTTATTTATCTCAAATGGTTGGTGAGAAACTCACGATTAAGAATATTCCCATTGTAAGGGAGTTTGATGATGTCTTTCCGGAGGAATTACCGGGTCTTCCACCAAATCGTGAAGTTGAGTTTTCAATAGAACTCGTACCGGGTGCTTTGCCTATTTCAAAGACACCTTATAGAATGGCCCCAATTGAGTTGCAGGAATTGAAGAAGCAACTCCAAGAGAATCTTGATAAGGGATTCATACGCCCTAGTGCGTCACCTTGGGGAGCACCTGTTCTATTTGTTAAGAAGAAATATGGATCAATGAGACTCTGCATTGATTATCGAGAACTTAACAAGATCACTATCAAGAACAAATATCCTCTCCCATGCATTGATGACTTATTTGACCAACTACGCGGAGCTCAATACTTTTCCAAGATTGATCTTCGTTTAGGGTATCATCAATTAAGGGTCAAAAGGGAGGATATACCAAAGACGGCTTTCCGTACAAGGTATGGACACTATGAATTTATAGTGATGCCATTTGGTCTTACTAATGCCCCTGCTATCTTCATGGATCTAATGAATAGAGTCTTTAGAGACTATCTTGATCAATTTGTGGTAGTCTTTATAGACGATATTCTTGTCTATTCAAAGAGCAAGGAAGAACATGAAGATCACTTGAGAATTATATTGAAGACCCTGAGAAAGGAGAAGCTTTATGCCAAATTTACCAAGTGTGAATTTTGGCTTCAAAAAGTTGCATTTTTGGGTCACATAATCTCAAAAGAGGGGATATCTGTGGATCCAGCAAAAACAGAGGTTATCGAAAGATGGTCGAGACCAACAACAGTAACTGAGATCCGAAGTTTTCTTGGTTTGGCTGGATATTATCGACGTTTTGTAAAAGATTTTTCACGATTATCTAATCCACTCACCAAGTTGACTCGGAAAGGAGTTAAGTTTGTCTGGACAGAGGAATGTGAAGAGAATTTCAAGGAGTTGAAAAGAAGGTTATCCAGTGCACCTGTGCTCACACTGCCTTGTAGTGGAGAAAGGTTTGTGATCTACAGTGATGCATCCAAGAAGGGATTGGGGTGTGTTCTTATGCAAAATGATATGGTGATAGCTTATGCCTCACGACAGTTGAAAATCCATGAGCAAAATTACCCAACACATGATTTGGAGTAGGCTGCGGTAATATTTGCATTAAAGATTTGGAGGCATTACCTTTATGGTGAAAGGTGTGATATTTATACTGATCATAAAAGTTTAAAGTATATTTTCACACAAAAGGAGTTGAATATGCGTCAAAGAAGATGGTTGGAGCTGATTAAGGATTATGACTGCTCAATCCATTACCACCCTGGGAAAGCAAACAAGGTGGCAGATGCATTAAGTCGACAAGACCATGCTAGTTTATCCATGATGAGGATCACAAAAGATCCAATATTTATGGATTTACAAAGGATGGATCTTGGAATTATAATGGAAGGGGAAAAATCTTATCTTTCTCAAATGAATGTTCAACCATCTATACATGTGAAGATTAAAGAGGCACAGAAAGAAGATGTCGAGTTACAAAAGAAGGTGAGAAATGTTCCTGAATTCAACCTTGATTGTGATGGGATAATAAAGTTCAGGAATCGGGTTTGTGTTCCTCCCATCCCCGAATTAAAGAAAGAGCTGCTGGATGAGGCTCATAGTTCTTCATTCTCTATTCATCCTGGAAGCACGAAGATGTATAGGGACCTGAAAGAGTACTTCTGGTGGGATGGCATGAAAAGAGATGTTGCTGAATATGTCTCTCGATGCTTGGTTTGTCAACAAGTTAAAGCTGAGAGACAGAAGTCTAAGGGGATGTTACAACCATTACCCATACCTGAATGGAAATGGGAAAACATCACTATGGACTTTGTCACAGGACTTCCTAAAACATCCAAAGGCAATAATGCTATCTGGGTCATAGTTGATCATCTCACAAAGTCTGCACACTTCATTCCTATTAGAGAGGATTCCTCTCTAGATCAGCTTGCCAGGATATATGTAAAGGAAGTGGTAAGATTGCATGGAGTACCACTTTCTATTATATCTGATCGAGATCCGAGATTTACCTCGAAGTTCTGGAGAAGTCTTCAGCATACTCTGGATACAGAGTTGAGTTTCAGCACTGCTTATCATCCCCAGACAGACGGTCAGTCTGAGAGAACAATTCAAACCCTAGAAGATATGTTGAGAGCTTGCTCTATGGATTTCAAAGGAGGTTGGGATCAACACCTACCTTTGGTGGAATTTTCTTATAATAATAGCTTTCACTCCAGTATTCAAATGGCTCCTTATGAAGCTCTCTATGGAAAGAAATGCAGGACTCCAACTTGCTGGGATGAAGTTGGGGAAAGAAAGCTATTAGGACCTGATCTCGTTGATGAAATGGCAGAAAACGTCAGATCTATTCAACAACACATAAGAGAAGCTCAGAGTCGACAGAAAAGCTATGCCAACAACCGAAGAAAAGACCTAGAGTTTGAAGTGGGTGATAAAGTGTTCTTACGAATATCTCCCTGGAAGAGGGTTATGAGATTTGGAAAGAAGGGGAAGTTGAGCCCTAGATATATCGGTCCTTTCGAAATATTGGATCGTGTTGGGAAGGTAGCTTACCGATTGGCGCTTCCACCGAATCTCTCTCAAGTTCACGATGTGTTCCATGTATCTCTCCTGAGAAAGTACATACCAGATCCTTCACATGTACTCAGCTCAGAAGTTGTACCGCTGGAGCAAGATCTTTCTTATGAAGAACAGCCGATAGAGATTCTGGATCGTAGCGAAAAAGTCCTACGAAACAAGACCACTCGCTTGGTGAAAGTTTTATGGAGAAACCACCAACTTAAAGAAGCTACATGAGAGCTTGAGGATATGATGAGGGAGAAGTATCCTCATCTGTTTGTTGCAAAGTGACGAATTTCGAGGGCGAAATTCTTTTTAAGGGGGGTAGAATGTAACACCCGAGACTTTTATGTTATATAAATCATCAAAGGAATCTTTTTCTATACAACACTTGCTTGGCTTGCTTTACACGCAATCACGACCTTCCTCGATAGCTTGCGTCGTATGCAATACCGAGTTTCACTAAACAACAATATGCTATTAAAACTAGCTGTTATGAATAGTAATAACCACTTTTTGAAATTTTATAAATTTTATTTTTCAAAATGGACTTCATTTTTGGACTCAGAATATCGAAATTATCCTAGGGTGAAATTTTGGTATTTTTCTGAAAACTTTCAATTTTTGATGAATAGTGAAACCACTAAGTGGTAGGTTAAAAACTAAATTTTGCATAAAACTTAATTTTACCGCTTCTGTGATTGGAATTTCGAAAATCCGAGAGACACGGTTAATATCAAGGACTAAAATGTGGTTCAATGAGATGAAAATAATTTTTTGGTGAATAGTAACTTTTTACTTTTTTTACCGCGGTTAATAGTAAATAGGGTAACTAAGGGTAAATATGATATTAATATTACCCTAACACATGTCCTAATTCTATTGTACAAGTGTAATTCGACCAAAAACAAACTTAGGAATAAAATATGACCATTTAGGCCCACTTGTATTAGATTAGGACATTTATTATTAATTTATTTAAAGAAGGGTTAAAATAGTTAAAATCAAAGTTTAATAAGTAAATCATTTTTAATATGGGGTTATGCATAAGATAAATTCGATTGTAAATATTAATTAGAAAGCTAAAACGATTTCCTACATGATGGTATTTTATTTGTAATTTTTAGACATCAAATAATATAATTTATATATGACACAAAGATGATGCAGTAATTATCTTATTAATGAAATATTGACATAATTGATAATATAAATACCAAAATAAATGTAATTTAAGACTTTTTATGAATTCCACTAATTTTCTAGGTTACTATGATATATTAGTGTTGATTTAATCAACTTGGTTCGAACATATAATTCTGATATGACTTTCACAAAAATCATATATCAAATAGTGTCAAAATTGACACAAAATAGTTTTTAAATCAAATATTATATTATTAATTGTTATTTTATTCCTAAAAATCTAAGGTTCGGCCAAATGACTTATATAAGGATATATATTTTAATAATAAACAATTTGGGGTTCGTTTGGCATGTTATAGTAAGTGTATTAACCATATAGTGAAAGAAAACAAAAAGACATGGTAAAAGTTAAATTATTTAACTTAGAGTTAAATCTAATTGATAAGGTTAACATAATACCCTAAACTTGTCTAAATCCTATTGGTTGATAGGATTTCGACCCTTCCCCACTTTATCTTCGAAATAAGACCCTTTGGAACCATTATAAACCGATTTTGACTTTAATATAAAATAATATTTTGAGATATTCCTAAGGTGCCCCTCTCCTCCCTTATAAAAGGGCACCTCCTCCCCCTCCTCCTCACACCAAATTGAGCACTCAAGCTCGGCCAACCCCTGCCATTTTCTCCTCTCCACTTCCCTAGAATAATCCTAGAGGTCCTGGTCTTCTCCAAAGACCAATCTTAGTTCCTTAAGTGGAGGATTCAAAGAGGCGTTCCAAAGAAGAGGTAATATCCATTACCGATCTTTTCAATTTCTTTCTTCTTCAACTTCTTCTTCTTTAGTTGTTTCATGATAAAGTAATAACATCAGTATTACTTACATACTGATATGTTATTATAAATATGAAACAACCCTATTTCACCTTCTATCCATCCTACGGAAAAATGAAATCACCACGCGTGCGTACGTACGGAATACCGTCTCCACGCCGTGGTGTAATCTATTTTCCACCATCACCTTACAAGGATGGGTATAATGGTGTAATGAGTAACTATATATGATTATTATGAAGTAATATTGATACTGAAATAATATATATATACTCCAATACAATTCCACGATCATAGGAATGATATCATCACTCGTGCGTACGTACGGAATACCGTCTCCACGATGTGATGCGACTCGTTCTACATGATCTTCATTTCATAATGATTATATAAATGAATTTAATGAATGAATATGGTATATAATACACTAATACCATTCTGGAAATGAATTATATATAACCTAAAGATAAGAATAAGAATTTATTCGACAAAACACGCATAAGAACAAAAAGTTATAAAGACCCGAGTAACAAGTAACAATGAAATATTACTAACAAGAAGCTAATAATATGACCATATATGATATCATATAAATATGTATGATTCTGGAATAAGTCAATAACATTATTTAAACCATTATACAGGAGCTTCGGACACATACAAAGCTAATCGGACCTAAGGTAAGGGAAATATCACAATCTCATTTTTATCCGAGATTGTTTATTCGTAAGTATTTACTGGGGTGTATTTTATCATCCACATCCATGTTCCCTCAATATGAAATATTGTTTCCATCCACTTGCAATAGTTTAAATCCAATTTTACCCTTAGGTGAGTTTTTAGTAAAGAATATGAAAGGAATCTTTTGTCGTTTTTCCGTACGAGGTACTTTTTGACTTTTCCGACAAAAGTACGAAGAATGTTTTTTTTAACTTATACGGCATGAATGGATTTTAAAACATTGTTTCCAAGAAGCTTCCTTTACAAGTTTTCAAGTTTATTTTTAATCAACTTCTTTTATTTTAAAGTTTTATGACATGTTATGAAAGGAAAAATGTTTTTGAAGAAGAAAGGATATTTTCCTCAAGAATGGAGTTCAAGTGATTTTCAAAATTATTTTCCATCTAAGATAATAAAGGGTTCTGTTTTTATCCCTATTATTACATTGATTTGATCATTTTGTGATGGAATTATTTTTATGAATTCCTTTATCTTATATGAATTGATTTATGATGTCATGATGTTTCAAGAATCCCATTTTTGTTTCATGTGTTATGCGATGATGTATGTTTTATGATTATGTGGCACACATAAGAAAGGATTCATTATAAGATGGGTGGGACCTATATCTCCCTCCAATGCATTGGGTAAAGATTTTATATCTCATGAGATAGACATGGCTGGAACGGAAGGTTATTTCGGTTCAGTGATACATGACTGAAACGAGGAGTGAACTCGGTTCAGAAAGGGACTTTTTCCACTAAGATAGTCTTGGAAATGAGTCATGACTAACAAGAAATGATTTTCCATGATTATGTGTGCATGCCACAAAGTTTCAAGTCTTGTGTTATGATTATGGGGATCTCATTTTCACTTCTATGATTTATTCCATGATAAGATATTATGATCTCTCTTGCAGGTTTTGATTTTCAAAAAGATATGATATGATTTTTTCCTTTATTTTCCCTTGCTGAGCATTTGAGCTCACCCTTTTATGTTTTCTTTTCCCCAGGTCAGGAAGGCGGATATTAAGTAGAATATGCTAAAAGGAACCCTAGATATGATGAAATAAATGGGAGACACTGTAGAAGATTTATGAACCAGTTGTTTATGTTTCCCAGTTTCTAAAGACACTATACCTATACGGTCCTTTGTGGTTTTGTAATAAGTGTGCTTAAATTTTGAAGTATTAACAATGTATGTAAAGTGTGGGTCGTTATACTGTGATCTGCCCATATCTCGGGCTATAGGTGTCCAATTAATTCCAGATTGTCGATGGAGATAGCAAAGAGGTGGGGCTAAAACATGTTTATTTTCTAGAAATCGATATAAGGATGTATAAAGGTTTAAAAACCTGTGACAAGTTGTTTTAAGAATTCTGTGTTCTCAAAACCACCTTCCCATTTTCAAATAAAATAGCACATTGGGATCCTCATTTGAAAGTTCGGCCAGACGGAAAATCTTTGGTATTTTTTAGACCCAAATAATTTCTCTTATCATCCAAGGAGTTATGGAGGCCACTATCCTCATAGGGGAATCAAGGATGAAGTGAGAGTTCAACCCGAGCCTCCTCCTGCACTCGATGACGAGCTAAACGATGGACGATCATTTCAAGGAAGCTACACAAACCTGGGAGGGAGTTCTAGCACATGTTATTCTACTGGTTTTGTATAATTTTTGGGATGAATATTTCATTTTTTTTTCTTGACATGATTTCCCTTGATTATATTTCATTTGATATAATTAAGTGGAA
Source organism: Viscum album (assembly GCA_963277665.1). Taxonomy (NCBI): domain Eukaryota; kingdom Viridiplantae; phylum Streptophyta; class Magnoliopsida; order Santalales; family Viscaceae; genus Viscum; species Viscum album. The sequence goes on from OY728159.1 coordinate 1,359,802,901, forward strand.
CACTTTTTATTTCAACACCGATTGGGTTGAAATTTCAAGTGGGAATATTGGGTTGTTCCAATTGGACAACACAATAATCCTATTTATCCTACACATACATAAGATTTAAGTATTCTTTGGTAGAACTATTTTTCTATGTTTGATAACCAAATCTTGGCAACTCTATTGTTGTGCCAAGTGGTGGTTCTTTAAGCATCATTGGAAGAGGCCAGAGGGGAGTCAAGATCTTGACAACCTTTAACCAAAGAATTAAACAAAACCATGTTAAATTTTCAGAATAATGAACTATCCAAGATTTTTATTGAACTTGAAATTATCTTATTATCTCATAATTATTAATACACCACCTTTTATTTTTAACTATTAAACTCTTTAATTAATTCATTTCATCCTAAAACTGTTTTCAAAGAAACCCCCTATCTAAGTAATTCTTATTAAAAACACACATTATAATCCCACCAAATATTTTTGAGAGATGACCTAGGGTCTCCCCTAGACTACAAATAAACCTTAAAATCATAATAAATTTTCCACATGATGACATCATGGTCAAATTTTGGCGCCGTTTTCAGGGAGCACTTTGGTTTTTAGTGCGTGTTTTTTATAAGGTTTTTTGTAATTTTTGGGAATATTTATTTGTTTTCTCTTATACCTTTTCAATCCCTTTTTTTTATGATCTATTTGTTGTGTAGGTTTGGTGCATGACTCGTTCTATATCAGAAGATTTATCACATTTCAAACCCAAACCAGAGAGGACCCTACGTCAACGACACCGAGACACACAAGACAACACTTTAAAGGAGGGCACACCACATATTGAAACTCTTCTTCACCCTTCATCTACTTTTGGAACTAACATCAAAATTGACATTAATGTGAATAACATGGATGAAAAAAATCAAACACTAAAATAACTAACCTCACCTAATGTTTATATTCAGCCCACATACATTCAATTACAAGACAAGGCACCCAATTTTGAACTAAAATCTGGTTTAATTCATCTATTACCAAGATTACATGGAATTCCTGGAGAAGATCCACACAATCACTTAAAATAACTTCATATTGTTTTCTCAACATTAAAACCTACTAATGTGGATGAGGAACAAGTAAATCTTAGATTTTTTCCATTTTCTTTAGAAGACACTGTGAACGATTGGTTGTAATATGTTAATTCACCAATAAGAGGTTGGACAGACATGATATGCCTTTTTCTTGAAAAATATATCCAGCCTCTCAAACTGCAAAAATAAGGAAGGAAATATGTGGTATAATACAATCTCAAGGGGAAACACTTCATGAATATTGGGAAAGATTTAAAAGATTATGTTAAAGTTTTCCACACCACCAAATAAGTGACCAACTTTTAATAAAATATTTTTATGAAGGTTTAATCCCTATTGATAGAAATAAGATTGATTCTTCTGCAGGTGGTGCACTGGTAGATAAGACCCCAATTGTTGTAAGGACCTTAATCGAGAACATGGCACAAAACACTCAACAATTCGGTACAAGGTCTATCATACCCATTCGAGGTGTCCATGAGGTTCAAAGTAATAAATTCGATAACAAGGTGGAAACAAAGTTTTAAGAGGTAAGTACCCTTCTTCGAAAACTTTCTCTTTCCCAAGGGAAATCCCAATCTCCTCCTCCCATCTATTGTGGTATATATTCTTCTGACACCCACTAATCTAACCAATGTCCTCAAATGAGGGAAACATCTGAGAGTTGTGAGGAAATATTTCCAAGACACCCCTATAACCAACCCTTTCGTCAAGAACCTTACTATCCATCCAACCCTGGGTGGAAGGAGAACCTAGTCTATAGGAAAGGGGGTATTCAAACCAACATCAACAACATTGGAACAAACCAGGGCAGAGTAGTCATCCACCACCACCACCCAGAAATCCTTAACCACCCCAAAGGCCTTTCTAACAAACCCCTTAAAAACCCAAGCCTAGCATAGAAGATATGATGAAACAAATGGCTGCTAACAATATTCAATTCCAACAAACCACTCAGGTAGCTATACAAGACCTCAAAACCGAATTAGGCTAACTAGCTAACTCAGTGGGTGAAATTAAAAAGTCACAGATTAGGTAAACTTCCCTCTCAACCAATAGTTAACCCTAGGGATTAAGGAAATGTTAGTGTCGTCACCCTTAGGAGTGGAAAATAACTAGAAAGTAAAATGAATCCTCTATTGGAGTCATCCCCTCCTGAGGAAACCTCCATAACAATGATTAAAAATGTTCTAAATGTTGAAGAACCTTGTCCTGAGAAAATCCCTTCCAAAGGAAAGTGTGTATATTGATGAGTCACCTAGCCCAACCATTCCTCTTCCATTTCCTCAAAGGGAAACCCAACCAAAAAAACAAAATGTAACTGAACATGATAATGAAATATTGGAAATTTTCAAGAAATTGTAGGTTAAAATCCCATTGATTGATGTTGTGAAGCAAATTCTATAGTACACCAAGTTTCTAAAGGAGATGTGTACACACCAAAGGAGACTTCGTTGAGATGAGAAGGTGATCTTGGGGAGGAATTTTTCAAAATTGATAGAGCCATCACTTCCCACTAAGTGCAATGATCCTGGAACATTTTCAATTCTGTGCACCATAGGGGAGTATTATTTTTTTAATGTTATGCTCGATTTAGGTGCTTCTATAAATGTGATGCCTCACTCTATTTACTCTAAATTACAAGACGGGGAACTAAATACCACTGGAATTATTGTTCAACTGGCTAACCAGAGTACCGCAAACCCCTCTGGTGTGTTAGAGGAAGTTCTTGTGAGGGTTCAAAAGTTAATTTTTCCTTCTGAATTTTATGTGCTTAAAATGGAGGATGATAGGATAAATGGACATGCCCCGATTATATTGGGGAGACCCTTTTTGAAAACCGCCAAAACCATAATTAATGTCCACAATGGTACATTATCTATGGAATTTGGTGCTGACATAGTTCATTTCAACATCTTTGATGCCATGAAGCACCGCTCAGAAGAACATTCCTCTCTCTCTGTTAATTCAATTGATGTACTCCCTACCCCTGAAAAAACAACATTTGTTTCCCCTGATCCCCTTTCTGAGTTTTTTCACTAATAGAAATGCTATTAAATGATTCATTCATTGATTGTTTTAGTAGTCTAGAAAAGTGTAATGCTTTTTCATTGATTGATGATTTCTTGAACACTAAGGATCCACTTACCATCGATGATACTACTAAGGTTGTAAAAGATCATTCCTCTATTGAGGATGACATCATTGAGCAGTTAGATGAGATCAGTGACCTCTCACTATCACACACACCCCCATAAATCCAAAATCCACATAAATTAGAACTAAAACAATTGCCTCAAGATTTAAAATATTCATATCTTGAGAATGGAAATAAGTTGCCCATCATCATTGCTAGTTCACTCCCTCCTGAGCAGGAATTGCGACTGACTGAACTTTTGAGGGAGTATAAACAAGCTTTGGGATGGACACTGCTGACATTCCTGGTATTAGCCCATCAACTTGTACACATCATATTTTGTTAAATGGTGAGGATAAACTAGTGTGGTAACCACAACGTCGACTGAACCCAAACCTCCTAGAATATGTGAAAAATGAGGTAACAAAATTATTGGCTGCTGGAAACATTTACCCCATCTATGACAGCCAATGGGTCAGTCCCATTCAAGTAGTTCCTAAAAATACTAGACTTACAATAATCAAAAATGTAAATAATGAATTGGTTCAAACTTGTGTGCAGAATAGTTGGAGTGTCTGTATAGATTATCGCCAACTAAACCAACACACTAGGAAGGACCATTTCCCTCTTCCATTAATTGAACAAATTATAGAGAGGCTAGAGGGTAAGTCCTACTATTGCTTCCTTGATGGTTATTCTGGATACTTTCAGATCCATATTTCCCCCAAGGATTAGGAAAAGAAAACCTTCACTTTACCCTTTGGAACATTTGCCTATAGAAGGATGCCATTTGGTATGTACAATGCTCCGGGTACTTTCCAACTTTGCATGATTAGTATTTTTTCAGATTACCTGGAGAATTTCATGGAATTATTCAAGGATTATTTCAATGTTTATGGATCTTTTTTTGAAGAATGTTTGAGTAGTCTTGGTTCAGTCCTATATCACTGTATTGAAAATAATCTTGTATTAAATTATGAGAAATTCCATTTCGTGGTGAGATAAGGTATTGTTTTTGGGCATGTCATTTTTGGGTATGGAATCCATATAGATAAATCAAAAGTAGATGTCATTTATTCCTTACCATTCCCCAAAAATGTATGGGATGTGCAGTCTTTCATAGGTCATGCTAGATTTTACCGTCGTTTCATTCGTGACTTTAGTAAAATTGCACTCCCCCCTATCTCGATTATTCCAAAAATAAAAAGAATTAGTTTTTGATAAAAAATGTGAGGAATCTTTTAATAAGTTAAAATGGAGTCTCACATCACCCCCATTAATCCAACCACCTCAGTGGGATTTACCGTTTGAGCTCATGTGTGATGCCTCTAACTATGCAGTTGGGGAAGTATTGTCACAAAGGGTCGATCGAGCTCCACATGTCATTTCCTATGCATCACATACTTTGGACCTTGCCTAAGAAAACTACACGAAAACTGAGAATCAATTCCTTACCATTGTGTTTTCCTTTGACAAATTCAGATCATACCTTTTGGGGTCTAAAGTCATTGTTTTCTCATACCATGCAGCCCTCCGGTATCTCCTTATGAAACCGGAAGCCAAGACACATCTCATTCGCTGGATTGTCCTTCTTCAAGAATTTAATATAGAAATTAGAGATAAAAAAGGAGCATAGAATGTGGTGGCTGACCATATCAGTAGGATCCTCCCATCCTCGAAAATTGACTCATCCCCCTATATCCCCCTTAATGACATGTTTCCTGATGAGAAATTGTACTGGGTGCAAGATGTTATTCCTTGGTATGCTAAAATTGTAAATTATTTGGTAGCATCTTTCATTCCTACCGATTTCAATAAAAACCAAGACAGTTGTTTAAAACATGAGTCTCATTGGTAAATTTGGGATGACCCCTATCTATGGAGCACATGTAGATATCATGTCCTTAGGCATTGTGTTCCCGATAGTGAGTTTCAGTTTATCTTTAGATTCTTCCACACTCTCGCTTGTGGGGGGCACTTTGGTCCCCAACGGACTGCTCACAAGGTCCTTGATTCTGGTCTCCTTTGGCCAACACTTTTTCAGGACACCCAAGATTTTTGAAAATCTTGTCCTCATTGTCAAATAATGGGGAATGTCTCTAAAATAAATGAAATTCCACAAAAACCATTTCTATTTCATGACATTATTGATGTTTGGGGCATTAAATTTATGGTTCCATTTCCTAATTCCTTTGAAAACTTGTACATTATTCTGGTAGTTGATTATGTGTCAAAATTGGTAGAGGCACAAGCTACAAGGACTGATGATTCTAAGGTAGTTTTAGAATTTTTGAGAACCCAAATCTTCTGTATGTTTAGATTACCTAGGTTCATCATCAGTGACCAGGGTTCTCATTTCTACAACCGAACAATGCAATCACTTTTGCATCGGTATGGGGTCGGTCATAGAGTGTCTACTACATATCATCCATAGAGCAATGGTCAAGCTGAGGATTCAAATAGAGAGGTAAAAAAGATTCTTGAAAAAATGGTTCGACCCAATATACAATATTGGAGTCTTCAACTTGATGGTTCATTATGGCCCTACAATATTGCTTTCAAAAATCCCATTAGAATTTCATCTTATCGTCTTGTGTTTGGAAATAGTTTTCACCTACCTATTGAGATTCAGCACCAGGCCTACTAGGCCATCAAACAATGAAATTCTAATCTTTCTAGTGCAGGTCCCCAAAGGAAGCTACAGATTCAGGGATTGGAGGAAATGAGAAGAGATGCATATAAAAACTCTAGGATTTATAAGGAGAGAACCAAGGCTTACCACAACCATATTATCCTTCATCGTCAGTTCCACATTGGTAAAAGGGTCCTCCTTTATAAAGCAAGGCTGAAGTTGCATCCAGGTAAGCTTTTTTCCTGTTATTTTGGCCCATACACTGTTATTAATGTATCCCCATTTGGTGTTGTCCAGGTTCAAAATGAAGTAACCAAGAAAACCTTGACTGCCAATGGGAAATGGCTGAAGCACTTCCACAAATCCCTTTAAGAGTTCCCAATGGAGGAACTCTATATTCCAAAAGCAACATACCAGTAAACCATACCAGGTTTTATCCTTCCTTCTCACCTTCTCAATTATTACAGTGAGGACACTACACATTCTATATGTTGGGGGATGGGTACATTCCTAGGTTAGATAGGAATTTTCATCAATTTTTTTCTTTCTTTCTTCTTTTTTTCACCTTCTTTATAGTATTTTCACATTTCCCTGCATTGTTGAGTTCATTAGGCTTTCCATTGTCTTTATTCTTTCTTCTCTTTTTCACCTTCTTTATGGTATTTTCATTTTCCCCCATCAAAAATTTCAAAGTTCCGTGATTCGGTGACCATAAAGGGGGGAAAGTAAAAATACCATAAAGAATGGTGAAAAGGAATATTTGTATGAAGTTAACATTAGGGAGTGATTTTTAGTAAATTGGTTTTCTATCAATGATATAAATGGTTGTATCACTGTGAAACATATGAGATGATTGATGCCCCCTGTGTAAGTAGTTTTTGGTAAAACTGTGTCACTAATATCTCCATACAGTTTTGCACCAAATCACGAAGTGTGAATATTTCTTACTTAATATAAGGTAAATATATGTTAGGTTAGTATTTTTTAGCTTTAAATAATATTTTCATACGTTTGTTCCTTATCTGATCTGTTTCATTACTGTACTGAATTGACCTATGCGTGTGTAAATAATGTCCGACTGTTGTACGCCCTAAAAAAGTTTTATTCTTGGGAAGGTCAAAAACAACTCCCACTCAACCTTTGATATTGTTATAACTATTGCAATTAGTTTCGTGATGAGATCAAAGAAGGGTTGAGAGATGAGTGTGAGATTTATTCCAAATGCAACTTCTAAAAAAATAATAAATGAGGGGAGTGATGAAATGTACAACATATGGGGATATCTTGGATGGGAGCTTACAGTTTGACTTTCGGGAATGCTTAAGTGAGTGGGTCTTGAAATATGATTGCCAAGGATGTAGGGAAGGTTCAGTGAAAATTCATTTAAAGCTGAATAATTTTATAATAACATATATTAATTGGATAAGAAGTGAAAAGAATAGTATGGAATGGTTTTCACACACACACATAGAGAGTTAGTGGAACAATTGACTTTTTAATTCCTTTATCATTTCAGTTTCTTGAATCTCTTTGAACTTCATTGTGATATGATTTATGAGACATCTTTTTCCATATGAAAAACTCGCTGGTGTGGTTCATGCATTGTTCTCATTACTTTAATGGATTAAAATTTCCAATAATATTAAATATTCACGATGTTGGGAATATTTATATGCCTCATATTATTTGGATATTTGAATTTTCAAGGAATGGAAATGTTTATGTGTGGGGGTGTGATCATACCATGATTCACTGGGTAATTTTTACTTTTACACCACTGTGTTGAACTTGTTTTATATTGAAAATTATAAAAATAATGAAAATTTTCAATCTATTTTTGAATCATTTATTTTGTGGTTATCACTGTTAAAAAGGGAAATGATACTTTTTGTGATGATTCCATTGTAGGAGGAGGTGATTTAAAGTGCCCATGATTATGTCCAAGAAAAATGGGCCAAACTGCGTAGGATCCAAGCACACAAGTGGATAAATCTGCACACTAGTACTAGACTGTGCATCCAATTGGGCTGATATTTTGTGGGATGGTCCAAAGTGTATTTGGATATATTTATTATGAATGAAACCAAGACTCATTTGGCCATCTAGTGGTCCAACTGACCTAATCTATCCAACACACCAAATCTGCATGATGTCAAAAGTTGCGTGTTGTGATATGTCTATATCTCAGGCTATAGGTGTCCAATTTATGTCAAACGTTTGATGGAGACAAACAATAGGAGGTGATACTACTTTTTTATTTTCTCAAAATCTATATAAGGATTAATGGAGGTCGAAACACATATGACAAGTGGTTTTAAGAATTATGTGTGCTCAAAACGACCTTCCCATTTTCCTATAAAATAGAACCTTTGGATCCTCCTTTGAAAGTTTGGCCAGGAGGCAAAGCTCTGGTATTTTGGTGACCCAAATAATTCCCCTCATTTTCTAAATAGTTCTAGAGGCCCCTATCCTCATAGGGGAGTCAAGAATGAAGAGCGTGTTCCACCCGAGCCTCCTCCTCTTCTCGATGGAGAGCTAAACAGTGGACGATCATTTCGAGGGAGCTAGAAAAACTTGGGAGGGAGTTCCATCACATGTTATTCTACTGGTTTTGTATAATTTGTGTGTTAAATATTTCACTTATTTTGTTTCTTGACATTATTTCCTCTGATTACATTTCATTTGATATAATTAAGTGGAACACTTTTTATTTCAACACCGATTGAGTTGAGATTTAAAGTGGGAATCTTGGGTTGTTCCGATTGGAAAACATAATAATCCTATTTATCTCACACATACATAATATTTAAGTATTCTTTGGTAGACCTATTATTCTATTTTTGATAACCAAATCTTAGAAACATGATTTTTGTGCCAAGGGGTGGTTCTTTAAGAATCATTTGAAGAGGAAAGAGGGGAGTCAAGATCTTTAAAACCTTCAACCAAAGAATGAAACCAAACCATGTTAAATTTTCAGAACAATGAACTATCCAAGATGTGTAGTGAACTTGAAATGATCTTATTATCTCATAATTATTAATACACCTCCTTTTTTTTCTAACTATTAAACTATTTAATTTAGTCATTTCATCCTAAAATGGTTTTCCAAACCACCCCTACCTAAGTACTTCTTATTAAAAACACACACTCTAAACCCACCAACGCTCCTTGAGAGATGACCTAGGGTTTTTCCTAGACTATAAATCAACCTTAAAATCATAATCAATTTTCCACGTCATGATAGCGTGGTAACCCATTTATGAGAAAGGCACCTAGGAAGCCTCCCTTAGGTTTAAGCCCATCACCTAGTCGGTCGCCAACCACTTCACGTCAGTTCACCCTCGTCCTGTATGTCGTTAACCTGTATGACCCTTTTTGTTCCACATTACACTAAACAATATATATCCTAACTCTGTGGGTTTTGATCTCTGTCTCTTATATAGGGTATGTAATAATCCCCCCTTAGGTTCAATCCCAATCTACGGTAAGCCGTTGTACTCCCCTTTGTTGGGATTCAACTCTCTGGTCCACCCCCGGGCATTAGATCAATCTCGGGATGCTAGCCATGCGTAATCCCCAACATCATCTTTGGGTAACTATCCTCCACGCACACCCAGATCCTATGACTCACACTAAACTATGTGGGTTTTGATCCCTGTCTCCTAGGAATGGTACGTAGGAAGCCTCCCTGAGGTTCAACCCCAAACACCATTCGAACTACATGGGTTTTGATCCTTCTCTCCTAGACAGGGTATGTAGGAAGTCTCCATGAGATTCAAACCCAAACACCAGTAAACTTCAGTGTCCCCTTCACTAGGACCCACATCCTTGGTCTGTCTCAATGGCGATCAGACCAACTCTTGGGCTTCTAACCACGTGTAATCCCTAGTATGTCATCAGGTCATTGTCCTCTACGCAAACCTCAATTCCATGACCCATCTTGAACTAAGTTGACTTTGATTCCCCGCCACAAGGATATATAGGAAGCCTCCTCTAGGTTGAATACCATCACTCATGTCCCATATTTTTCTCTCCCTCAAGCCTATGTGTTTCGGGAAGGTCATGCCCCAAACTTGAGGTTCTACTTCCTTCTAATCTCATCCACACATCCATTCTCATAGACCGCCTCCTCAGGCATCCCATCACCCCACCAAACTACATGGTCTTTTATTCCCTACCTCCTAGACGGGATACCTATGAATCCTCTCTGAGGTTCAATCCCAACACTACCGTCACCTTTACAATGCTTCCATCTCACTCCCCCTCCGCTTCATTCAACCATCCATCACTGATTAGACACTGAATGAGTATAATATTCATTATTAATATATATAATATTCATGTGATTTATTAATCATAAACACCATTTTAGTTTATTTTACACTTTGAACGTTATTTAATATTATAATTTTAATTCCTTTTTAAAATGAACTATTACACGGTACATTTTTTAACATCATTTAAAGTACCCAATGATCTTGATTTTATTTTCATATTTAATTTTCAGATTTCTCATTACATTGGTAAGAATTCATACTTTTGGAGTACTTGAAGATTCATATTATAATACCACCAAAGTTGGACTTAAACAAACAACATTATGGGTGAAGTAAGATCACTACTAGAAATCATCATTTTCCCAACACTTGTATACCAACGGTTTGCATGAACCGTTGGTAAAGATGGAGTTTGATTGAGTTTTCCCAACGGTTTGATGAAAGCATTGAGAAATCATTGTTTTCCCAACGGTTTTTAATAACCGTTGGGAAAATAAACCCCCAAATTCGACTAAGGCAGGCGACCCCCCCGATTCCAGAAGCAGATTGTGCGACTCCTAGAAGCGATGCCTGACTCCCAGAATCCCATGAGAAGCCCCAACAAAGGTGCACCTCTTCCACCCAATCAGCTGCTAGGTTAGACTCCTTCCATCTCTCCTTAAGTATATCCTTCCACCTCTTCTCAAGGATATTGTTATTCCCTATTTATAGGGATTTTAGAAAATTTTATGATTCACTACTCCACGAATTATGAACTCAAATCACTACATTCACGAATTGCGTACTCAAATCACTACATTGGTGTACACATTGTCCAATTAATGTTTTCATTACACATATACATTTATAAGGTCATGGTTTCTCTTTATTGTGTTCTAATTTTAAAGATTCATAGTTTTTTTAATCTCAATGCTTCAAATATTTTAGATTCATGTATATGAACTCATAAGAAATTGTTTATAATAATTATTCATAGTATTTCATGAAAATCACTCCTTTCATTAAGATCATGTCAAACATGAAGATCTTATTCATCTTAATTTTTGTACACTATATGTATTACATAACAAGTATGTATCTTGTTTCTATCAAAATATATATATATATATAAAATGACACACTGTTCACTTATCCTTTGCACAATAGAACATATGGAGTATCTTCTTGAACTTTTCAAAATAGTTTGTGGTCCCTAATTATTCTTCACAGAAGAAATATGAAATACTTAACTGTACAATCCAATGTTCTTTATGAATAAAATATCTACAAAGGTAACTCTCGGTGGGACCTCTCCTTTTCCAATGTAGTACTTCTTCCTTCTTCATGAAACTAATTCAAAGAATGTCAAATTCGCAATATTAATGAATATTAGTTTTCCTAATATAACCATTAATCATTCTGCCTTCAACATCATACATGAGTTATTCAATCACCTTTTCAAAACACAATGAAAATTTTCACTTATTTGGGGTTCCTCAAAATTCATGGGAAAATCAGAAAAACACATGTATTGAATTGTTCTTCTCATATGGTTTCATGGATACAAGTTAATCTTGGAAATCATGACTATGTGGTTCAAATATCAAGAGGACCATGGGATTATTATTATTCACACAAATGAAGTTGTTTTCTGCAACTATGTGTTTTTGTTTTCACTTTTTTTTGCCGAAAGGGGAGCTTTGTTGTCATTAATCATGGTTGTGGGTGGTCATTTAGGATGTAAGATAGCTTGCCTTAATTTTACTTGATATATCCAATATTATTATTAATTTATGTTCAATTTGATTATCTTTTACAATTGATATTGTTTAATAAGTTGTTATTAATGGTTTTAATAATGAAGATATGGTATAAGGGTTCACATGGTGTGTATAACAGTTGACATGATGTCTAAGATAATCTAGTGTCCTGGGAATGTACATGGGAATGTACACATAGTACATGACTTGGTTAGCCATGTAAATATACATGGCCAATCCCTTATGGTGAAAAGTATGTTTGGCCAAATGGGGTGCTGAAAACATCCCATTTACACATGGCTTTGTTTCATGGGTATGCCCACATGTTGTGTTGGTCATACTATATATTAGGTATTAATTAGCTTAGTCAAAACTCTTTCATCCCTAAAATTCAAGACTATATGATTAAATGGAAGAACCCATGTTCTAATGACATGCCTAACATGGTTTCTAACTCAACTCACCTAATAATAAATGAAAGAATTAATCCTAAATGTACACTATAACATTGGTTAAATTGAAAAAATCATCCTCATTACTGAATTCCATACACATTTGGGAAAAACACCATCATTCATGAACATCACTGTAATGTATATGATTTCCACAAAACACATATCCCTTAAATGTCATGAAATTATAGTAGGCATTGATTTAAAGTTTTCATGTTTACAGTTAGAATATTTGTATCTTTGGATAATATATTCTCAGAAATATAGAGTGTAACCCCATTTGGTGTTTTGAGGTCCACCTAGGACAACCCCTCTCCTTCCTGGACCCAGGACAACCCCCTCCTTCCTGGACCCTTGACAACCCCCCACCCTCCTCCCTGGACCCCGGACAGCCTCCACCCTCCTTCCTGAACCCTGGACATCCCCCTCCTCCCTGAACCCCAGACAGCCCCCACCCACCTTTCTGGACCCAGGACAACCCCCCTCTTTCCTGGAACCTGGACAGCTCCCCCACCCTCCTCCCTGGACCCTGAATATCCCACCACCCACCTCCCTAGACCCCGGACAACCCAAAAATCATTATTCATATGTGAGATAAAACACAATAGAACTTGAAGGTCCCTCTCCAATGATTCGACAACTGGGATTGGGTCACTAATGAGTGGAATCCTAGTTTGGGATGTCACAATTCATGGATATCCTTTTTATAGGTGTTTCTAATCAAATCAATACCTATAACTATTGAAGGTCCCTCTCCAAAATCAATTGGGACTGATTCAATGAATACACCCTAACAACCTATGATCTATGACCCCAAACCTAGGATCCTTTAATCCATGGTTAAGGTGAAACTTGATGATTCCATAACTACTTTTGATGTGATTCTCATCCTACTCCTCATCCTGATCTCCTAGAAGAAGTTAAATTATAAAACTCATGTACTCCCAACAAGACCCTTAAGGATTATGTATTCCTTGATCCACTTCCAATATCTTACTGGGAAATCCTTGAATATAGGAATTACAAATTCTGTATCTTATTTTCTTATATACACTGTATTTTGTTGTATTTCTTAATATGATTCTTATATAGAGTAATGTGTTAGTTATTCTTTTATTTAAAGTAAAAAAATTTCATTTACCTAAATATTTTTTTGATTGAACTTCAATATTATTGAATTTTTTTGAAATGACTTATTGATTTTTTTACAGAATGGATAGAAGTTGGATGTACGAAACTGATCGGATTTCAACCGATTTTCAAAATATTTTGAACAACTTTTTAGATTTTTCATTTGACAAGGCTTCAGATAGTGGTCGCATACGCTGCCCATATTCTAATTATTTTGGAAGACCTTGGTTGAGTCGTGAAGCAATTACCTATCATATAACCAAATATAGTTTCCAAACAAACTATTATGTGTGGTATCATAATGGAGAGAAAATGGAATCTCAAAATGATGATGATCCAAATGATAGGACTTAATTAGAGAGTTTGATATATGATCAGTTTCCATTTATTCATCATCATGAGAAGGAAAGGATGTCCAACCAAAAATATTTTGATACAAGCACACATGATGCATCCAATAAAAATGATGATGTTGATAGGGTGAAAAAATTTAATGATGCTACGACGAATCCAGTATATCGGCAATGTGGTAAAATGAAAAAGTTGGAATTTTTAATCCGGTTGTTTCATGAGAAAACTATGTATGGGATTTCAAATACTGCAATTGATTACATTCTTAACTACTTGAAGGACTTACTTCCAAATGATGTAGATATTCCCTCAAACCACAATATGTCATGGAAGTTAGTTGATGAACTTGGATTCTCAAAAGAAAATTCATGCTTGCCCGAATGATTGAAGCTTATTTTGGGAGGAAACTGCTGAAATAAATGATTGTATCAAATGTGGAACATCTCGATATAAGCCAAAAGATGATGGAAAACCATCTTGTGTACCACATAAAGTAATGTGGAACTTTCCATTGATCCCTATATTACATAACCTTTTCATGTTTGATGAAATATTAGTAAAAATGTGCTGGCATGAAACTGAGTGAAAAAAGAATAATAAAGAGTTGGTTCACCCTGCAGATGGATTTTCATGGCAGAGATTTGATGCTTGATATCCTGAATTTGAAGCTAACATGCATAATGTGAGACTGGTTCATTAATGTGATGGTTTTAATCCATTTGGGTAGATGCTTACTTCTCACAACACATGGCCAGTTTTCATACACATTTATAACATTCCCCCATGGTTGTGTATGAAAAAGCCTTACACTTTCTTGAGTATACTGATATCAGGCTCTTATGATCCCTGCAATTATATAGATGTATACATGCAACCATTAATAAAAGAGTTGAAACTTCTTTGGGATGTGAGTGTGCCCACATACAATGCACGTTTAAAGACATATTTCAGATGTGTACTACGATTATGTGGATGATCAATGATTTTCCTGCTTATGCAATGATGTTTGTATGGAGCACAAAAGGAAAATTTTCATGTCCTGTTTGTATGAATAATACTCAATCGAGAAGACTGAAATATCATCATAGTTTTAGTTTTATGGGACATCAAAAATTCTTTCCAATGAACCATCCATATAGAATCAATCGTCAAAGATTTGACAATACCATGGAGACTGAAGATCCACCTCAGCGAATGTCTAGAACTGATTTTCTTAATGAATTGAAAGATTTTAGTTATTCATTTTGGAAGGGTGTAATGAAATATATAAAGAGGAAAAATGTTTCCAATGATACATGTAACAATTGGAAGAAGAAGAGTATATTCTTTGAGTTGTCGTATTGGTCAACCAACTTGTTACATCATTTCTTAGATGTAATGCACATTGAAAAGAATATATGAGAAATGTTGCTTTCGATTCTTCTAAATTTCAACAGGAAGAAAAAAGATGATTTACAATCTCGGTGTGACTTGGTAGATTGGGGGATCAGACCAGAATTACATCCTATCTGTATCAGTGAAAATAAATGGCAAGTTCCATGTGCTTCTTATGTGATGAAACCTGCTGAAAAAAATCAATTTCTATAAGTGCTAGAGACTATTAAATTTCCTGATGGCTATTCAAGCAATATATAAAAATGGTTCAATAGAAAAGAGTTGAAGCTGAAATCTTTGAAGACTCATGATTATCACGTCCTTTTGCATGAGTTGATTCCAATAGCAATCCACCATATCTTGTCCAATAATGTAAGATTCTCAGTTATTCAGTTGTGCTATTTTTTTAGAGATATTTGTGCTAAGAATTTGTCTAAATCCTTCGTGAAAAAACTGTTGGAAGAGACACCATTAATTTTGTGTGAGTTAGAGAAAATATCCCCTCCCTCATTTTTACATGCATGTTGCATCTGACCGTCTATCTTCCGACCGAAATACTTCTTGGAGGACGTGTTGCTTTCTGTTGGTTGTATCCAACTAAAAGAAACATGTACACATTGAAATCATGTGTTCAGAATAGGAATTATCCTAAAGGTTCTATTGTGAATGGTTACTTGGCTCAAGAATGTATGGATTTCTGCTCAATGTATTTTTCTGATCTTACTTCGAGAATAAATAGACCAATGAGAAATGAAGAAGAGCAGTATGAAAAAATGGAACCTAGTTTTCCCTCACTTCCTCAGACAGGAGGAATTATGGGATCATATAGATTGATGACATTAAGCCTTGAAGAGCGAGAGATGGCACATCACACAGTGTTGTTCAATTGTGATTTGTTCGATGAGTATATCAAGTAAGTAAATTGTACATGTATCTCTTATCTTATCTCTTGAAATTTTAAATATTTGTTAAATTGTTATTATTTTTATCTACATGGAACATAATGAATTGATATATAGAAATAATTGTTCTTTATCTTTGAGAAGTAAAGAGACGTTGTATAGCAAAGGGTTTTTTGCTTGGTTGAAATTGAAGGTAAAAATATTTCTGTAATAACTAAATAAAAATAATATTTAATTAATTTTACTATTTTTTTATATTTCAGTTATCGAGTATGCCTGCAAACTCTGTTTTTTAGGAAATAATAGCTTTGTCTTTTGGTCCTAATACCATGGTTCGTGCTAATAAATCACTTGTGATCAATGGATACAAATTTATTATCACTGAACGAGAAAGAAACATGAGAACACAACATGATGGTGTTATGCTAACTGCCACAAAAGACTTTTATGCCAGTTCATCAGATAATAGACCTCGTTCTGAAAATGTAGCTTATTTTGGAGTCATGGAGAAAATAATAATTTTGGATTATTACTCGCATGGTCGAGTCATGATTATGAAATGTAAATGGTTTGATTCAATGATGAGGCAAGACACATTTATTGATGATTTTGGATTTCAAGTTATTGACATGACTCACACTCTTGCCACCGATGAACCATATGTATTGGCATCAATGGTGAAACATGTTTTTTATGTCAAAGATCATCATCATCCTAAATTCGGTGTAATTGTTGAAGTAAATCCCAGACATGTTTTTGATGATGGTGATGATGAAGTTGAAAATATCCCTACTACAATTGGAAGTAATCTGTTTATTACTTATGATGACTCCAATAGCTCAATTGTTAGAGTTGATTGTGAACCCGAAGTTGTGGTGGGAAATATATAGAATCATACAGTCATGTTCTCACCAACATTATTTACCTATATCATTTAGAGTGTGTATCCTAGTACTTACCTTTAAACCACCATAAATCTTATGTTTATTTATATTTTTTTATTAGAATAGTTTTTCTATATTTTGTTTTTTGGGTTACAAATTAGTTATCTGTTTCTAATTACTTCCATTTTTTTCATTGAAGGAAATTACACCCATTGAAGAGAGGTGGCTGAAAAAGATGACAGAAAATAATCGTCCCATGACACAGATAGGCGTTCCTCCACTCATCCCTATTGTGATTATTTTATTTCAAAAATATATATTTCAATAACTTATAATATCATGTGTTTACTTTTGTGTTATTTTTTTTCAGGATCCACCCCCTAGACGAGAGATATCCGACGAGGAGCCCGATATTGATCCCAGTACAGAGGCTGGTGGTAGGAGGGGGGGTGGTGTCAGAGTTATATGATCATCTGGTGGTCCTGGTACTAAGGTCGATGGTACAAGGGCTCGTGGTGCAAGAGTTAGAAGATCCACTGGTCGTACCCAATTGGACTATGCCCCTACCACAGATGTATCTTCTATGCCCCATTTTGATCCTGTTGTATCTTTAGGGACACACGGGATATTTAGGCCTCTGATGATTACACTACCAGTTGTCCAGACATCTGTTCCATCATCTTTTGCTTCTGTTTCATTATCTCCGAGCTATTATATTCCACCTTCTTCGACTCTTGTTCTGACATAGTATGTGGTTGAGGAGCGTACATTGAGGGACACTCCACCTGTATAGGATATTCCTTCAACTTTTTCACATCCAGTGACGCCCATTGTTCTGACTACCACAAGTATATTTATATAACTCTAACAAATTTTTATACAAAAATTTATTTTTATTGTAACTTGTACTGATATTTTTTTCTCTAATAACAGATTCATATACTGATAGGAGGCGGGGGAGGGGGTGTACTCGCTTGAGTGTGGTATGGAACCTCCAGACATGGTTGATGGTTGAATACAATGATGACGAATAGATGATTGATAAATCTGGGAAGGAATGTTGGGTTTTTTTGGCGATGCTAGACAAATACTACAAAATCATTCCAGTCAGCCCTCTCTCTTGGAGACATCTTCCATAAGAAGTCAAGGATAATGTGTGGGCACACATATGGGTTAAAAATCTATTGAATTTAATGTAGTATTTTTTTTTGTATTTATATAAATTAATCTATTGGGTGTTAGCTTTGGTTTAACTTCCCTGATAGCGAAGGTGCATGACCAGCGCATTTAAAGGAGTTAGGAGAGATTTGGAGAGCTTATAAGCATGAGTTGTATGTTGTATGGTGTGATAGAGTGGGTACAGAGTTGGAGACATTACCTATCGTGGATGACTGACCGATAGAGTAATATCATCAAATGATTACCCATTGGGCGACTGCCAAATTTAATATACTAATCCCATTTCAGGTATTTAAATGACAGTTTTCATATTTTTCATTAATATTATCTTATTTATTATTAAAAATTATATATGAATATTCTGAAAAAAAAACATTGATTCAAAGCAATACCTCCACACTTTGGGGTGCACTACTATGTCAGATCATGAGAGGCAGCTAGTACGATATAGTTGTTTATAATTTTTCTTTAGGACTTACCATTTTTATTATTTTATACTAAAATTATGTGATTTATTGTTTCAATTTCATTACAGAAGAAAAAATTGAATATTGAAGGACGTATCCCTCGAGAAAAATTGTTTTTCTCAAGTCGAAGGAAAAAAGATGGAACTGTGGTTAATGAACCAACACAAGAAAAGATTGTAAGTTTTAATTTGCTTATTTAAAAGTTTAATATCTATTTTGAAATTTAATAATATATTAATATTTTTAATAGGCTGCTTTAGAGGCTCTTGATGCCCATGATCCTAACAATTTAGGGCCACACGATCATTTATATCAGGTTTTGGGAGATGAGCACTCTGGTTGCACTAATGGAAAATGGATCTATACCCACAGTTTTATGCAAAACCGTGGGTATATGCCCCCCCTATACCCATGATTTCCCAAAACCATGGGTATAGGGATATTATGGAGACCTATACCCATGGTTCTCCAAAACCATGGGTATAGGTTCTCTATACCGATGGTTCTTTGCAAAAACCTGGGTATAGGTTTTTTCTGAAGACCTATACCCACAGTTTTGAAAAAACTGTGGGTAAAGGTGTTGTTCTGCAGACCTATACCCATGGTCTTTGAAAACCATGGGTATAGATGGTATTTTTTTCAAAGACCTATACCCACAGTTTTGAAAAATAGTGGGTATAGATTTCCCGCCATATGGCGGGAACAAAAAATTCAGTGGGACAGAAAAAAAAAATTTGGTGGGAAGACGATCTTGAATAATATAATTACATGGATAGAAATATTAAATCATATAAATTATCAAGGTTTGTTGGTTTAGATCTTCAGTTTGCATGATGAAGTGTAGTGATCGAATCCCGCAACTTCATTATTTTTAAATATATGAGAAATATTAATATAAGTAAATAGACATATATATATAAACCAATAATATTCTTAGGTTAGTTGGTCCGTCCGTGAAATCCTTCCACACAGGTCGTGGGTTCAAAACCCCGCGAATCGTATTTTTTAGATTATAGGAATTATATTAATATATTAAAATAAAAGTATCTATATATAAAAATGGTAGGATTAGCTTGGTTGGTCGGCCGTGTGTGTGCAGGATGCGGGAGGCGCGAGTTCTAATCCGCCCAGGTGTGATTTTCATCATTTTTTTACCTACGGTTTGAAAACCGTAAAAATTTCATTATGCCACGTTTTTTCAGTTACTTTGCCCAAAATTTAGTAAACTGTGGGTATAGGTGAATACCTCTATTGCGATGCCTTTCCAGCCCACGGTTCCCAAAACTGTGGGTATAGGCTATACCCACGGTGTTGGGGACTATACCCACGGTTTTGAACCGTGGGTATAGGATGTTTTTTCAATAGTGTCGAGTACACTGCCGATCTGGTAAGAATATAGTCCTGACGAGGTATTGATCCTCTCTAGGTATCCATTCTAGTACCGCTGAGTAGGAACAGGTCAAGGAGCATGCAAGACAGTCTGATAAAAGGGTCACAGAGTTGGAAGAACAGGTTCAAACGAGGGAGAAAGAATTTATGAATCTGATCAAAGCTTTATCTTCATCACATCCACCAGAGGCCAGCGTGGCTTGTTAGACATATATTTCATCGATGGGTGCATTATCCAATGCACCAGGCGGTAGTTCTAGTGGCGGTCAATATGATGCCTTTCCTGGTGATGATGAGGATTTTGAAGAGGACGAGGGTAAGGATGAGGATTAGGACAAGGGCGATGATGGGGTCGAGGGTGAGGATGGGGCTGAGGATGAGCATGGGGACGATGATGAGGACGACGATGAGGAAAAATATGGTGGCAAGGATGAGGCTGATGATGACAATGGTGATGGTGATGGTGATCAAGGGCAGATCGATCCATTACATTTTTGAATTCTATATAAATCTTTATTTTTGAACCTGGTTTTTCACTCTGGTATGGATATTTTTGAATTCAGTATAACTCTTTATTTTTGACCAAATAATCGACACTTTTGTACTTCCTTTGATAACCAAAATAAGAACTTTGAATAATTATTACATCCACTAAAGATCCTCACAAGTATATCCTTCCAAATATGTCTTCTTTAGCAAAATAAACATTATCCAATACCACCAGGAAGGTTGGAAGGCTAAAAAGAACTTGCATCAACCAAACATCATCCTTTAGTCCCATCTCAAACCTACAAGATTTTATGTAATAATTTTTAAAAATCTCTAGTGAAATATTCACCAACACAATAAAGTGGTTGGAGAACTCTATAAGAGTACGCTTCACTTTCTTCAACTTCAGAAACTCCAAATTATTTTACACATGTAATGTTTCATGATAAAAATGTGGATAAATATCTTATTGAATGAAACCCAGGTAAGAACTTTGTGAAACTTATCCTACACTATAGAATACCAACATATTCATTCTGGTCATTTTTAATGTGTACGAGTCGTTAACCACGCCTCAATACGAGGCACAGTTTGGCCGGTACCACTCAAAGTGTCACACTTATATTTGAAATGGACAACATTTTAAGTGAAAACAACAACTGGCATACGGAAAACCGACCAAATGCATCCAGAATCTATTAATATTTCAGGAAAAAAAATCCATGGGTCATTTTTGATGTGTACAATTCAACCTCGACTCAATATGAGGCACGATGTGGGGGGTATCACTCGAGGTGTCTATCTTTTGTTTAAAATGGACACTGTTTTAAGTAAAAAAAACATCCATAGAGAAAACCGACCCAAAATATTTTGATTGTGTTGATACTTTAGAACAATCATCCATGGGTGATTTGTGACATTTACTAGTCAACCATGCCTCAATCGGAGTCACGGTTTGTCCGGTACCACTCAAAGTGTCTCACTTTCATTTGAAATGGACAACATTTTAAGTGAAAACAACAACTGGCATATGTAAAATAGACCAAACACATTCGGATTCTATTGATACTTCAGGAAAAAGATCCATGGGTCTTTTTTGATGTGTACGAGTCAACCCAGACTCAATATGAGGCATGGTGTGGCAGGTATCACTCGAAGTGTCTGTATTTTGTTTAAAATGGACACTATTTTAAGTAAAAACAACATCCATACAAAAAACTGACCAAACTTATTCTGATTGTGTTGATACTTTAGAAAAATGATCCATGGGTCATTTTTGATGTGTAAGAGTCAAAATTTCCTCAATCTGAGGCACGGTTTGGCCAATACCACTCAAAGTGTCTCACTGTTATTTGAAATGGACAACATTTTAAGTGAAAATAGAAACTGGCATACGGAAAACCAACCAAACGCATTCGGATTTTATTGAAACTTCCAGAAAAAGATCCATGGGTCATTTGTGATGTTTACGAGTGAACCTCGACTCAATCCGAGGCATGGTGTGGTGGGTATCACTCGAAGTTTTTGTCTTTTGTTTAAAATGGACACTGTTTTAAGTAAAAACAACAGCCATACGGAAAACCGACCAAATGTGTTCTAATTGTGTTTATACTTTAGCACAAAAATCCATAGGTTATTTGTGACATGTATGAATCAACCACACCTCAATTTTAGGCACAGTTTATCCAGTACCACTCAAAGTGTCTCACTTTTATTTGAAATGGACAACATTTTAAGTGAAAAAAAACAACTGGCATACAAAAAACCGAAAAAAAACATTCGGATTCTGTTGATAATTCAGGAAAATGATCTATGGGTCATTTAAAAAGTTCAAGAGTCAACCCTGACTCAATCCAAGGCATGGTGTGGTGGGTATCACTCGAAGTGTCTGTCTTTCGTTTAAAATGGACACTGTTTTAAGTAAAAACAACAGACATATGGAAAACTGAACAAACATATTCTGATTGTGTTGATACTTTAGAAAAACTATACATAAGTAATTGGTGACATGTACCAGTCAACCGCACCTCAATCTAAGGCACAGTTTTGATTGTACCACTCAAAGTGTCTAACTTTTATTTTAAATGGACTACATTTTAAGTGAAAACAACAATAGACATACATAAAACCAACCAAACACATCCGGATTCTATTGATACTTTATAAAAACAATATATGGGTAATTTTTAACATGTACGAGTCAACCCCACCTCAATCTGAGGCACGGTATGTCCGGTACCACTCAAAGTGTTTCACTTTTGTTTGAAATGGACACAGTTTTAAGTAAAAATAATAGCCATACGAAAAACTAACCAAACATATTATGATTGTGTTGATACTTTATAAAAATGATCCATGGGTCATTTATGACGTGTATGAGTCAACCACACCTCCATTCGAGGCACAGTTTGGCCGGTACAACTCAAAGTGTCTCACTTTTATTTGAAATGGACAACATTTTAAGTGAAAACAACAACTGGCATACGGAAAACCAACCAAACACATTCGGATTCTATTGATACTTCAGGACAACTATCCATGGGTCATTTGTGACGTGTACGAGTAAACCCCAACTCAATCTGAGGCACGGTGTGGCGGGTATCACTAGAAGTGTCTGTCTTTTGTTTAAAATGGGAACTGTTTTAAGTAAAAACAATAGCCAAACGGAAAACCGACCAAATGTATTTTGATTGTGTTGATAATTTATCACAATGAACCACAGGTCATTTGTGACGTGTATGAGTCAAACGTGCCTCAATCTGAGGCACGATTTGGCCGGTACCACCCAAAGTGTCACTTTTATTTGAAATGGACAACATTTTAAGTGAAAACAACAACTGGAATATAGAGAACTGACCAAACACATTTGGATTCGATTGATACTTCAGGAAAATGATCCATGGGTCATTTGTGACATGTATGAATCAAACTCAACTCAATCTGAGGCACGGTGTGGCAGGTATCACTCGAAGTGTCTGTATTTTGTTTAAAATGGACACTATTTTAAGTAAAAACAACATACATATAGGAAACTGACCAAACATATTCTGATTGTGTTGATACTTTATCACAATGATCCACAAGTCATTTGTGACGTGTAAGAGTCAACCAAACCTCAATCCATGGCACGTTTTGGCTGGTACCACTCAAAGTGTCTCACTTTTATTTGGAATGGACAACATTTTAAGTGAAAACAACAATTGGCATACGGAAAACTGACCAAATGCATTCAGATTCTATTGATACTTCAATAAAACGATCCATGGGTCATTTTTGATGCGTACGAGTCAACCCCGACTCAATATGAAGCACTATGTAGCGGGTATCACTCGAAGTGTCTGTCTTTTGTTTAAAATTGACACTGTTTTAAGTAAAAACAACATCTATACAGAAAACCGACCAAAGTATTCTAATTGTGTTGATACTTTAGAAAAACGATCCATAGGTCATCTGTGACATGTATGAGTCAACCGTTCCACAATCTGAGGCACGTTTTGTCCGATACCTCTCAAAGTGTCACTTTTATTTGAAATAGACAACATTTTAAGCGAAAACAACAACTGGCATACAGAAAACCGACCAAACGCATTTGGATTATGTTGATACTTCAGGACAACGATCCATGGGTAATTTGGGACGTGTATGAGTCAAACCCGACTCAATCCGAGTCATGGTGTGGTGGGTATCACTAGAAGTGTCTGTATTTTCTTTAAAATGGACACATTTTTAAGTAAAAACAACAGCCATATAGAAAACCAACCAAATGTATTCTAATTTTGTTGATACTTTAGAAAAACGATACATAGGTCATTTGTGACATGTATGAGTCAAACGCGCCTCAATCCGAGGCACAGTTTGGCCGGTACCACTCAAAGTGTCTCACTTTTATTTGAAATGGACAACATTTTAAGTTAAAACAACAAGTGGCATACAGAAAACTGACCAAACTCATTTGGA
This sequence comes from Viscum album, assembly GCA_963277665.1. NCBI lineage: Eukaryota > Viridiplantae > Streptophyta > Magnoliopsida > Santalales > Viscaceae > Viscum > Viscum album. The sequence goes on from OY728159.1 coordinate 1,359,827,328, forward strand.
TTCAATTGATACTTTAGGACAACGATCCATGGGTCATTTGTGACATTTAGGAGTCAACCCCGACTTAATATGAGGCACGGTGTAGCGGGTATCACTCGATGTTTCTGTCCTTTGTTTAAAATGGACACTATTTTTTGTAAAAACAACAGACATATGAAAAACTGACCAAACATATTCTGATTTTGTTGATACTTTAGAACAAGGATCCATAAGTCATTTGTGATGTGTACGAGTCAATCGTGCCTCAATCTGAGGCATAGTTTGGCTGGTACCACTCAAAGTGTCTCACTTTTATTTGAAATGAACAACATTTTAAGTGAAATCGACAACTGACATACGGGAAACTGACCAAACATATTCTAATTCTGTTGATACTTTAACACAACGATCCATGCGTCATTTTTGATGTGTATGAGTAAACCCCGCCTCAATTCGAGGCATGGTGTGGCCAGTACCACTCAAAGTGTCTCACTTTTGTTTGAAATGGACAACATGTTAAGTGAAAACAACAATTGGCATGCAGAAAACCGACCAAACGCATTCGGATTCTGTTGATACTTCAGGACAACGATCCATGGGTCATTTCTGACATGTACAAGTCAACCCTGCCTCAATATAAGGCACAGTGTGGCCCGTATCACTCGAAGTGTCTATATTTTGTTTAAAATGGACATCATTTTAAGTAAAAACAACTGGCATACGGAAAACCGACCAAATGTATTTGGATTGTGTTGATACTTGATCACAAGGATCCATGGTCCAGCCTCACACAATCCACTTCTCATGTGAGGAACTTCTACCTCTATTCTAAAGCACATGTCATTTATTACTCCAAGGACAACTACATTCCCTAAGTCACACAATCTCATTGAGACACACCCATTATCATCATCACTATGTTCAAAGTCACCCACCCCAGACCATGAGACATTATATTTGTGTTTGGTTGAAGTCATTTATCCATTTACTTATTTTGGGGTTATTATCTTCTAATTTCTTTATTCAATCGTGTATGTGTTATACAAAATGAAATTCTGTACGTATTATTAATTCTGTATAAAACATATAATTACGTATTCATTTTTTTATGAATTGTATTCATAATTGATAATTAAATTATGTATGTATTAAATTTAGTATTCAATTATGAATTGAATTTCGGATTGCAGATGTAATTGTCTCTCAGAATTGAATTCTAAATCAATTATGTATGTTTATAATTGCCTTATGAGTTATGTTTTCGTTAATATATGTGCATAGTTTCTCAAAGGTGGAGACTAATTGATTTAGAATTATGTTTTTCATTGTATATGTTTTCATTCTATGTATGTATTCAATTGAGGCCTGGAAATGCAGGCCTAAAAATCACTCAAAGAGGCCTGGACAATTACAGCTCACCACTCACAGCTGCAGCTCAGAGCAGCTTGCTGCTGCAATTTCCTAGCATGATCTATGCCAACGGTTTTAAACCATTGTCATAGGGAGTTTTATACCAGAATGGACTATGCCAATGGTTTAAAACCATTGGAATGGGGAGTTCTATAGCAACTCTTTACCAATTGGTTCAAACTGTTGGTGAAAAATTTCTACCAACGGTTATGTAAAATCGTTGGTAAAAGGTAGATATCCTATGATATGCCAATGATTTTCCACAAACCATTGGCATATCTATTTACCTATGCCTTACTTCCCCATGGTTTGGATAACCATTGGTATATATTATACCAACGGTTATCCAGCCTTTACCAATGGTTTCAAACCGTTGGTAAAGAATTATTTTCCAATAGTGACTAGATAACAACCCAATAAAACTACTGTAGTGTCCAATATCCAAGCCTAATAATTCTGAAAATTAAACTGAAGATAGAAGGAATCATGGGGAACACTTCATTAAACAATTTCCAAAGATAATTATGATTTTTTATAGATTTCCAAGCAGCCCAAGTTGGAGATAAAATTATGGTCCAGATTTTGTGGCCCAGCAAAACAACCCACCATTTCAATAATATATCGCAAACCAAAATCCCATTTGGGATAAAAATTTACATGGGGTTAGGAGACATCTGGAGATCCATTTTATTCTTTTATGGACCACTCTAATTCGGCTATCTAGAAGTCCATTTAAAAGCCTCTGTTCGGTAGATGAAAGTTGGATGCCACTTCAGGTCAAGGATAAATATGTCCACTCTCCCTTACTTTCCACAACCCTAGGCCTACCATACTCAAGTGGGATCCTTTTTAATGTAGGTAGATTGACCCAAACCTCTTTAAATTCCTATTTAAGTTAGTGGTTGAGGATGAGTTTATCATATTTGTTTCTTTGTCTAATTGTAATGTTATGCTGCAAATTTTTTGTCTTAAGTTTGTCTTTCTCATGTAAGTTGTTCAATTCACATTAGTTTTTTAAAAAAAAATTATACTATTATTTTGTTCTTAATATCACATTGACACTATTGGTTCAAGGTGTAAATTTATTGACACAAAACATTGTGAAATTATCACACAATAGTGGAGTGATCATTATTTCTTTGTTTTTTTTAGTTCTCCAATTCCTCCCTCATGAGCCTGTTTTCTGCTTCCATTGAAACCATAGAATCAATGGAGGGATAACCCACTTATGGGTTGATCAAAGGGAGTATCAAGGTGTTTAATTGGTGGTTATATCTCAATATATTAATTTCTAATCACTTCTTTTAGTTGATAATTTTTTTTGAAGATCATCAAACTCCTTTGTCCTTGTTGAATTTAAGGCCACACACTTCAAGTGATAATACAAAACATTACGTTGAAGGGATCAAAACTTTGACCCTTGAAGTGTATAGGTGACTATTATTAAAGTGTATAGGTATTAAACTAGTAAGTTATTATGTTTTCTAGTCTTCTTAAATGAACCCATCTCAAATATAAGAAATTGAAATAGTTGAAAAGGTAATGCATCTAATCCACCCCAAGTGATAACCTAGGATCATCTCATTATTCAAAATTGAATTCACCTAAGTATCTTAGTGTTCACTTAAACCCATCTAAAATCAACCCAATTTGGCCAATTCATATCCAGAAACAATACATATAATATACGTGTCTGTAGGTTACTTCTGAGGTCTCTGAGGATTCGACAACCCAAGCTAAACTACAAGAGACAACTTAACCCTAAAAATTTGGGTAAATTTGGGCAAGAAATAATTTTGCCACCATTTCCAGGGACCCAATTAAGTAATCTAAACACCCATTCTATTCTCCCCATTTCTCATATTCTCATTAAAATTCTCTTATCTTTTCTCTTTCTTGTTTTTTTTCTTTTGGTGCATGTCTGCCTACACTCATGACTAATCAAACCGTCTAGTTAGGGTGGATAATCCTGGGGTCGGGGAGTCAAGTAAAAAAAGGGAACACCTTCCATTAGATCCTAATCTTACTAGTACTCTAGAGTCAACAATTTATCCCATTTCAATGGATGGTCTTCAAAGAAACCAACTCATAAACCCGGGTGTGAACCGAAATGGAAATCCAAATGAGGCAACCACAAACTTGGGGAATGCAGTTGATCAAACCATGAATGAATACCTCAAATCTACCTGGACCAATGACCCCTCATGCATTAGAAATAATTCCCTAGGATATTCCAACTACATCTTTAAACCCCTTGTCCTAAACCAACTTCCCACATTCCATGGAATGGAGTCTGAGATGCCCTACCTTCATGTCAAGGAGTTCAATGACATTGTAAAAACCATGTCTCCCCAATATCAACTAGAATCAGCTAAGATGAGTCTATTTACTTTTTATTTAAAGGATTGAGCTAAAAATTAGATAAAAAATTTGAGACCATCATCCATAAACTCTTGGGACCAATTACAAAGAGATTTCTACAAAAAATACTTTCCCCACCACAAAACAATTTCACTTAAAAAGAGAATCCAATTTTTATTGAAAAAGAGGGAGAGTCATTATATGAAACATGGGAGAGGTTCAAAGACACCCTAAACATGGTTCCGCACCATGGTTTTTCTATTCCTTAACAAGTGATAATTTTTTATGAAGGGTTGGGACTAGGGAACAAACAATTCCTTAACATGATGTGTAATGGGACCTTTAAAAACAAAGCCATAAATGATGCTTACGAGTTTCTAGAAAGCCTTTCTGAACAAAACCAAACATGGGGAACGTCACCTTATTCTAAAAAGCCACAAATAAATACTGGAATTAATACACTTAGAGAAGAGAAAATCCTTAGGGCTAAACTTGATGCACTCACTAGGAAGTTCGAGGAGATCGATCTTAGGAAGGTCCATGAAATTCAAACTATTGACCATGTTTGCACAATTTGTGACAAACATGACCACAAGATTGACAAATTCCCAACCATATGTTCCATTAAAGATTTTCTTCTAGGAGGACCACCGGTATAGGTCAATGCTCTTAACTTTCAAAAGCCCCAATACCAAAACACATTCAACCCAAGGTATAATGACCACCCAGGCTTCCACTGGAATGATAACCAACAGCCTATCCAACCCCATGGACCAAACCCCTACCCTACACAAAATTTCCAAAACCATAACCAATTCCAACCTCAAACAGTACAATACCAACATCCTCTTGTTCAATACCAATAGCCCATCTAACAACCAAACTGTCCTCCTAGGATAAACCAACCAGCACAAGCCCCTACCTAGTCTGTCCCTCTACCAATCCTTGAACAGTTGTGTAAACAAATGGAGAAAATGAACTCATAAGTCTCATCCCTTAAACATGAACTACAAACCATAAAAATCGAGAAGGCACCCATGCCTACTCAGGCGGTACCATCCTCAACTTTAATGGGAGAGTCAAGTTGCACTCAAATAACTCATAAACAACTAAAGGATGTTACAGTTTTAAGAAGTGAGAAATGAATTGAGAAACCTAAAAAAATAATTCCAAAACCATATGAAGATTAAAAATCTAATGAAAATTCAAATAAAACACCTGATCAAACTAAAAAAACTGATAACAATGTGAAAGAAACAACTCTTCAAAAAACAATCCCACAACCTGCACCATTTCCTCAACGCATGAGGGGAAAACCAAGACTGAATTAACTAAAACATTGAGGGAAATATTGTCACAAGTCAAGTTGAACATTACACTCCTTGATTCCATTCAAAACACTCCTGAATACTCAAAATACCTTAATGACCTCTATACATTTTAAAGGAAATTCTGACAGAAGAACCAAGTCATTCTGGCTGAAAATGTTATCACAACAATCCAAGGAACCCTTCCACCAAAGATGAAATACCTAGGATGACCTTACATAAATATTGATCTAGGATAGAACAATGTTTTCAAAGCCTTGTGTGACCTAGGTTCTAGTGCCAATTTCATTCCCTATGTTGTGTACTTCCAGTTAGGACTAGAAGAGCTCCAACCCACATATTTCAGACTTCAACTTGCTGATCGTAGTATTATAGTTCCAAAGAGAATTTTAAAGGATGTTCTAGTAAATGTAAAAAACTTCATATACCATGCTGACTTCATTTTCCTTGACAAAAATCCAAACATAAGAAACAAGGAACCAACCCCAATCATCCTTGGTCTCCCTTCCTTGCAACAATCAACTTTGTTATCTATGTTCGAAATGGGAACATGACCATAACCTTTGGAAACATGAGTCTAGACTTGAACATATACAATGAAAAATCTCAAATTGGGGATGATGAAGAGATCCCTGAGGTTAATTGGATTGGTAGCATTGATAGTGAATTTTAGTACCATCAAGGAATTACTGAAGGATGTTTAAGTCAAGAAGAGATTGGTTTTCTTTGTTCACATGAGGAAAATTTGTCTCCTTGTATTGAATATTTTTCATATATCTTTATTTATTATTTTATCTAATCACCAATCAATGATACCATTAGTGAAATCAATAACATTGAGTCCATACCCATTCATGACACTAATCTGGATAATTTAGTGTATGAGAATTATGTTCACAGGGAACCAATTCTGTTAAGAAATATGAACAAAGAAACTGAGTTCAATACAAAGTCCCATCCTTCTGTGGAAAGTGATAACCAATCAGATCTAGAATTTAAGGTCTGACCTTCGTCACTCAAGTATGCATTCTTAGGGGACAATCAAGCCTTTTCGGTTGTCATTTCCTCCTCTCTTGAAGACAATCAATAGATTATGCTTCTGGATGTCCTAAGAAAGAATAAGAAAGAAATTGGATGGACCCTTTCTGATATCCCTAGAATTAGCCCACTCATTGGAACTCATAGAATTTTTCTTAAATTTGAATCCAAACCACGTCGTCATCCTTAGTGGAGACTCAATCCAAATCTTATGGATGTGGTAAGGAAAGAACTTCTTAAGTTTTTGAAAGTGGGTATCATCTACCCCATTGTTGAGAGTGAGTGGGTAAGACCAATTCAAGTTGTCCCAAAGGAAGATGGAATCACTATGATCAAAAATGAGGATAGTGACATTCTCCCCACAAGGGTTGGTAGTGGATAGAGAGTCTGTATTGACTATAGGAAGCTCAACTCTTGTACAAAGAAAGACCATTTCCCATTTCCCTTTATTGATAAAGTCCTAGAGAAAGTGGTAGATCATCAATTATATTTCTTCCTAGATAGATTCTCAGGGTATAATCAAATCTATTTATCCTTATATGATCAAGGAAAAACAACCTTCACTTGTCTATTTGGCACTTTTTCCTTCAAGCGCATGCCCTTTGGGTTATGTAATGCCCCTGGTACCTTCCAGCGGTGCATGATAGGAATCTTCTCAGAAATGGTGGGGGATTTTTTAGAGGTCTTCATGGTTGAATTCTCCATATTTGGGGATACTTTTGAGGGATGCATTCTGAATGTTGAAATGGTTTTTTTAATATGAGAGGATAAGAATCTCATCCTAAATTGGAAAAAATGCCATTTCATGGTAAATGAAGGACTTGTTCTAGGAAATCTAATATCTGGTAGAGGAATATAAGGTGATAAAGCTAAGGTTGACATCATTCGTCACATTCCCTATCCTAAAATTGTTAAGGAAGTTAGGTATTTCTTAGGACATGGTGGTTTCTATAGAAGGTTCATTAGGAATTTCATCTCTATTTCTCAACCACTTTTTTTATCTATTGGTGAAATATGTTCCATTTTTATAGACAGAAGGTTGTGAGGAATCATTCTATACACTCAATTCAGCTCTTGTCTCTCCACCTATCATGCAATATCCAAATTGGAAACTTCCTTTTGAGCTCATGTGTGATGCTAGAGACTTCACTATAGGATCCGTCTTAGGAAAATGGTGTGAGAAAACTCCATGTGTCATTTATTATGAAAGCAAATCTTTAACTGATGCACAAATCAACTACACCACCACTGAGAAGGAGTTAATTTCTATTGTATTTTAATTAGAAAATTTTAGGTCCTACCTCTTAGGATCCCCAATCACTATGTTCACTAACCATTCTTTACTAAAATACCTCTTCCAAAAACAAGATGCTAAGGCTAGATTGATTAGGTGGTTCTTTCTCTTATAAGAATTTGACCTCACAATCAAGGGAAAAAAGGGTGTTGAAAATGTTGTAGCTTATCATCTCTCTAGGATAGAATTTAATTACAAATTATCTCACCTTTATGTGTCTGATTCATTCTTTGATGAACACCTATACTCTGTGGGTGACTTCCCATGGTATGATAACATAGACAACTTCTTAGTTATAGAAGTCATTCCAAAATTCTTAGGGAATCAAGATCGATGGAAATTACTTTTTGATGTTAGGAACTATGTTTTTGATGATCCATACCTCTATAAGTTGTTCCCTGACCAAGTCATTTGGAGGTTTGTTCTACAATATGAACAAGATTCCATCCTTAAATTCTTTCATAGGGAGGCATATGAAGGTCACTTTTCCTCTAAGAAAACTTCTGCAAAGGTTCTTCAGTGTGGTATCTTCTAGAACACCCTATCAAGAGACTCCTATATATTTTGTCAAATCTTTCCTAGGTGTCAACAAGTAGGGTCCATCACAAAAAGTAATCAAAATGACACTCACTCCCATCTTAGTTATTGAAATCTTTGACTGCCGGGGAATTGATTTCATGGGTCCCTTTACAAAATTAGTGATTTTGGAACTCTTTTTTACAATATTCCATTCTTAGCACTCATGGAAAGGTATGGAACTTCTCACAAAGTGTCCACTGCTTACCACCCATAGACAATGTTCAAACTAAGATAGCCAATTGAGAAATCAAAAAAATTCTTGAGAAAATGGTTAATTCATCTAGAAATGATTGGTCGAGCAAAATCTTAGATGCTATTTGGGCATATAGAACCGCATATAAAACCATTCTAGTAATTTACCCTTATAGGTTAGTTTATGGAAAAGCATGTCATTTACCAGTTGAAATTGAACGTAAGGCTTTTTGGGAAATTAAGAAAATTAATTATGACCTCTCATTGGCCAGAACAAAAAAAATTATATCTCTATGAACTTGAGGAACTTAGGATGGAGGCTTATGAAATTTAAAGGATAAATAAAGCTAGAGTTCAAGCCTACCAACCTCTAAATATTAAAACCAAACACATTATACCAGGTAAACCCATTCTTTTGTATAGCTCTAAACTTCATTTACACTCTGGAAAGTTGAGTTCTAGATGGTCGGGTCTATACATAGTGCATAAGGTGTACCCCCATGAGGCTATAGAAATTCAAGATCCCACCAATTTTCAAACATTTAATGTTATTGGACATAAATTCAAACCATTCATTTAACCATTCCAAAAACATAAAGTAGATGAATACTTTTGTGAACCAACCTTAGATGAGGAAAATAATTAAACAATTAGGGGTCTATATAGAGCTAGTGATGTTAAACAAAATAGTTTCACGAGATGCAACCTATTGTTTTCGTGTTTCTAATATTTTTGAATCATCTTTGTTTTTTAAATAGGATTAATTAATCATTTTGATATTAAAAAAAATTGGACTGTTGACCTGTTCTTCTATTATGAGTATTGATGGGTATGAAAGAGGAGCGCCAAAGTCATCTGTGTCACGTGGTGTGATCTTTGAGTAATACCTTACCCAGAAATTTAAAAAGAATACAATATATCATTAGTTTATTTTATTTTTATGTGTTTATAGGTTAAAATATAAAAAATTAAAAAAAAAATTAAAATGACACGTCGTAGGTCATGGGACAAACCCCGTCACAACCAGCGAAGATGTGAGGACTCAAACCTGGGACTGAAGGGAGACAAGGGAACACGCTTAACACTGAACTACAGCTTATAGTGCTTCCATATTCTATAATTTTTGTATATATAGTTATATTTTACTTTTTTTATTATATGAATATATATATTGTTTTGTTTTTTTGTATGTTTCTTTTTTCCTTTTTCCACTAGGGAACTCTACAAGTGACATGGATATCAAAGGACTAAATTGGAGTAGCAAGAACTTCAACTTCAACCACCAGGTGACATCATTTCATGATCCTCATATTTCAAATTCCTTTTAGAACTCCTCTAATATACCTCTACCCCCTTCTAAATTTTATTTTCTTTAAACACTAGGGATAGTGTTATTCAATGGGGGGGGGGGGTGAAAAGAATGAAAACAATTATTAATTTTTTGTGTATAAAAAATGTGTGGAAGGAAAAATTTCTTTAACCTTGATCATGATAATACAAATTGCGCACTTTCAAACTAAATATCAAATAATTTATAATGCCTTGATTCTAATTTTAATCCATGTATAATTTCATGAGCATAGATTTTGGAATGTGTGGCTATCTAATGTGAAATTTCATCATTTATATTTTCATCGAAATTAAAAAAAGAGATTACAATACACATCCTTTTGATAGTGGGGTATTAGTTTGAGTTCATGGGTTCCCCCAAATAAATAGCATATGTTTGTTGATCATTTTAGTTTTAATATGAGTATTCAATAAAAAATAAAAAAATCAAAACAATAAATTTGCGCATAGAGTAATGAAATGACCTAATGTGTGGCTTTCTGCACTTGGGGATCATGACTCCATAGTTGTCTGGCAAGGAGTTAGTAATTTTATCTCTATTTTTCGTAATTTGACTTTGTTTTTGACTGAGTCAACTTGAGATGATGCCCAAGTATTTGGGCTTCACTTGGTGCCCTAAGGTCTTTGAGCCTGGGAGTCATCGGCAAAGTCTCGCTACATGGGTTGATTCTTTTGAGTGCAATTTCAATTACCCTGGAAATATTGAAAAAAAAATTGAATACTCATCTTAATTTTGAAATGTGATTCCACCTAGCACTTCCATCATTTCCCCCTTGAATAAAGATGAACCCCCCATGTCTATTGCGATACACAACACATCCTCATACTTAATTGATATTTGATGAAATATGGAAATGAATTTGAACATAAGAATGGGATTGAGATTGGGATCTTCTTATGAAACTATCTTGCATTAAATTATTTTTATGTGTTTCATAGTTTTTTATATAAGGGTTTTTGGTGATCATTGTTTATTAAAATGTTTTTGGAAAAGGGAATTCAAATTTCACATTTTTGAGATATATGTTGCTCGAGACTAGAAAAACTCAAGTTTGGGTGTGATTAGTCACTGAATGAGGCTAATATTCATTGTTAATATATATAATATTCATGTTCTTTATTATTAATAAACACCATTTTAGTGCATTTTACACTTTGAACATTATTTCATTTTATAATTGTAATTCCCTCTTAAAATATACTATTATATGGTACATTTTTTTACATTATTTAAAGTACCCAATGATATTGATTTTATTTTAATATATAATTTTCAGGTATCTCATTACATTGGTAACAATTCATACTTTTGGAGTAATTGATGATACATATTGGAAGACCACCAAAGTTGGCCTTGAACAAACAATATTATGGGTGAAGTAAACTGGATAACAACCCAATAAAACTAATGTAGAGGCCAATATCCAAGCCCAATAATTATGAACATTGAAATGACGATAGAGAGAATCATGGGGAACAGTTAATTAAATAGTGGTCAAAGTTAATTATGATTTTTTAATGGAGTTCCAGGTGACCCAAGTTGGAGAAAAAATTATGGGCCATATTCTGCGGCCCAGACAAATATCTCACCATTTCAATAATATATCACAAAAAAAATTCCATTTGGGATGAAAATTTTCATGCTGTTAGGAGACATCCTAAGATCCATTTTGTTCTTCTATGGACCACTCTAATTATTCCATCTATAAGTCCATTCAGACACCTCTTTTTGGTAGATGACAGATGGATGCCACTTCGGGTAAAGGATAAAAAAGTCCACTCTCCCTTAATTTCCACCACCCTAGGCCTACCATACTCAAGTGGGATCCTTTTTATTGTTGGTAGATCAACCCAAGACTATTTAAATTCCTATTTAAGGCAGTGTTTGTGGAAAAGTTTATCATATTTGTTTCTTTGTTTAATTGTAATGTTATGCTGCGAGTTTGTTATCTTAAGTTTGTCTTTTTCATGTAAGTTGTTCAATTCACCTTAGTTTCTTAATTTTTTTTTCTTATACCCTTATTTTGTTCTTCTTCATATCACGTGGATACCATTGGTTCAAGGTGTAAATTTATTCACACAAAAAATTGTGAAATTATCACACAATGGTGGAGTGATCGTTATTTCTTTATCTTTTTTTTACTTCTCCAATTCCTCCCTCATGAGTCTACTTTCCGATTCCATTGAAACCATAGAATAAATGGAGAGATAAACCAATTATGTATTGATCCAAGTGAGTAGAAAGGGTTTTTATTGGAGATTATTTCTCAATCCATTAATTTCTAATCAGTTCTTTTAATTGATAAATTTGTTTCAAGATCTTCAAACTTCTTCGTGCTTGTTGAATTTAAGGCCAAACACTTCAAGTGCTAATACAAAACTTCACATTGAAGTGATCAAAACTTTGACCCTTCAAGTGTATAGGTTATTAATATTAAAGTGTATAGGTATTAAACCAGTAAGTTATGATGTTCCTTGGTCTTCTTAAATGAACCCATCTCAAATATAAGAAATTGAAAAGTTTGAAAAAGTAATGCATCTAATCCACCCCAAGTGATAACCCAAGATCAACTCATTATTTTAAATTGAATTCACTTAAGTATCTTAGTGTTCACTTAAACCCATCTAAAATCAAACCAATATGGGCAATTCATATCCAAAAACAATCCATATAATATATGTGTTTGTAGGTTACTTCTTAGGTCTCTAAGGATTCGACAACCCAAGCTAAACTACAAGTGACCACTTAACCCTAAAAACATGGGTAAATTTTGGCAAGGCCAAATTTTGGCATTGTTTCTGGGGACCCAATTAAGTAATCCAAACACCGATTGTATTCTCCCCCATTTCTTCTATTCTCATTCAAATTCTCTTATCTTTTCCCTTTCTTGTTTTTTTTTCTTTTGGCGCATGTCTGCCTACACCCATCACTAATCAAACCGTCTAGTTAGAGTGGATTGTCTTGGGGTTGGGGAGTCAAGTACACCAAGGGAACTATTTCCATTAGATCCAAATCTTACTAATACTCTAGAGTCAAAAATGGATCCTATTTCAATGGATGGTCTTCCAAGAAACCAACTCATAAACCCGAGCGAGAACCAAAATGGAAATCCAAATGAGGTAACCCCAAACTTGTGGAATTTAGTTGATCAAACCATGAATTAATACCTCACACATACCTGGACCAATTCCCCATCATGCATTAGACACAATTCCCTAGGATATTCCAACTACATCTTTAAACCCCATGTCGTGAACCACCTTCCCACATTCCATGGAATGGATTCTGAGATGCCTTACCTTCATGTCAAGGAGTTCAATGACATTGAAGAAACCACGTGTCCCCAACATCAACTAGAATCAGCTAAGATGAGGATATTTCATTTTTCTTTAAAGGATCAGGCTAAAAATTGGATAAAAAATTTGAGACCATCATCCAACAACTCTTGGGACCAATTGCAAAGAGATTTCAACAAAAAATACTTTCCCCGCCACAAAACAACTTCACTTAAACAGAGCATCCAAATTTTTTTTGAAAAAGAGGGAGTGTCATTCTTTGAAACATGGGAGAGGTTCAAAGACACCATAAACATGGTTCCACACCATGGGTTTTCTATTCCTGAACAAGTGATAATTTTCTATGAAGGGTTGGGACTGGGGAACAAATAATTCCTTGACATGATGTGTAATGGGACCTTTAAAAACAAAGCCCTAAATGATGCTTATGAGTATCTAGAAATCCTTTCTAAACAAAACCAAACATGGGGAACACCACCTTATTCTGAAAATCCACAAAGAACTACTAGAATGAATACACTTAGAGAAGAGAAGAGCCTATGTTGTTCAATTAACCGTTGTTTCTTAATACAATTTCTTCTTATACTCTTATTTTGTTCTTATTCATATCACATTGATACCGTTGGTTCAAGGTGTAAATTTATTCACAAAAAACCTTGTGAATTTATCACACAATGGTGGAGTGATCATTATTTCATTGCATTTTTTTTACTTTTCCAATTCCTCCCTCAAGAGTTTACATTCCACTTCCATTGAAACTATAGAATCAATAGAAGGATAACCCACTTATGGGTTGATCCAAGGGGGTATCAAGGGGGTAGATTGGATGTTATTTCTCACTCAATTAATTTATAATCACTTCTTTTAATTGATAATTTTGTTTTAATATCTTTAAAATCCTTCGTCTTTGTTGAATTTAAGGCCACACACTTCAAGTGCTAATATGAACCTTTACCTTGAAGTGCTCAAAACAATGACCCTTCAATTGTATAGGTGATTAGTATTAAAGTGCGTAGGTATTAAACTAGTAAGTGATGATGTTGTTTGATCTTCTTAAATAAACTCATCTCCAATATAAGAAACTGAAATAGTTGATAAAGGAATTCATCTAATCCACCCCAAGTGATAACCTAGTATCAACTCATTCTTTTAAATTGAATTCACTTAAGTCTCTTAGTGTTAACTTAAACCCATCTAAAATCAACCCATGTTGGACACTTCATATTCAAAAACAATTCTATAGAATATACATGTCTGTAGGTTACTTCTTAGGTCTCTGAGGGTTCGACAACCCAAGCTAAACTTCAAGAGACCGCTTAACCCAAAAAACTTGGGTAAATTTAGGCAAGACCAATCACCCATATTGATTCTTACCCAGGCCACCACATCCTGGTGAGATCATGTCGTCCATCCCATCACTGTTCCTTATGGCACCTGGGTTGCTAACCATGCATAAGCCTCACCTCATCCATAGCCATCCAACCAAGAGTGTCCCTCTTGCGATGGGCCTCTAACCATGCGTAAGCCCCAAGACCATCTTTGGGTCGCTATCATTTGTGTACAACTCGATTCAACACCACTTATTACTACATGGGTTTTGATCTATGTCTCCTAGGCGGGGTACATAGGAAACCTCCATAAGGTTCAATCCCAACTAACATTAAGCCCTATAATTCAATTAATAGGGACCCAAGCATGTTCAGATCCATCTTCGTTGGACGTTATGATCCACTCATCCAATAAAACCCTAATGTGATCCCTCTTGGGGGATGTACCCATCTAATACACTCCTCTCTGTGTTCCGATCAGTTTGATCCATCTCCGCTAGATGTTAAAGTCATGGCATAACCTGTGTTAAATATGGGAAGATGAAGAAAACCTTAGAGACATGCCTATGGATTATAATTCCCCACCCTTGACGTGGGATGAATTGAGCTTCCACACCCTCGAGAAGCCCAATCAAAAGTGGAAGAAACCCAGACGCACTAGTGTTTCAGTGTCCAGACATGTCAGCGATGTCCAACGTGACTACTCCCTCTATCGAAGGATGCTACCCTGACTTGACTATTTGGAATGTCCTAACGGACGCAACATAATTAACTGATATCCACAAAGATTTTGGAACCTAAAAGAGTTTCCTGAACAACATCTTGATCTTTAAGGGAGACTCGGACTAGGTAATGAGTTCCGAGGAGGAATCTATAGAAGGAGGAACCGACATCCCATCATCCCATTTCGATCACGGAGAAAACATCCCTGAATAAGATACGTATGCCACCCGCCATTGGAAGTGGGAATGATAGGGAAAAGAGCACAACTCATCCTCCATAGATGAATGTATGCACCAAAAAAAGCATCTGAAACACTATGTATATAGACCATAAATAAATGTTGATCATTTATTTGATGGGATAAGGCTATTACTTCAAAGTAAATTGGTCTATTATACCTTTTCATCATATGAGGATATAGTATTTGGCACCATTAAGATAGAAAATATGTTCTCTAGGGTATATGTATTGAAGGTAAATCGGGAGAATAAGATGCCAACTGAGCATCATGGGATGAAAAATTTGGCTAAGGGGAAGAAATGAAGGATGTTATCTCTAACATGGGATAAATGTGTAAATAAACACACTGGGGATTATAGGAAGGGAACATGATTGTGTTATATGTGTGGATACAAAGGCTATCAAGATAAAAAATGGATGGTAAAGGTAGAATCTGTTGATGTTCAATGCTTTAATTGGAGGGCGAAGGGAAATTATTTGAACCAAATACCCAAATATCAATTAAATTTAGCTCAAAAAAGGACAAGGAATCAAGGAAAATATTTTATTATTACTAAAATAGATGTTGAAGTTTCTAATGATATAGTGTAATATACTTTGATCATTGATTCATAGTTAGATAATGAATTGTTTTATTATGTATCTCTAAAATATTTTATATCTTACAAGTTTACCAAAAACATTATATACTTCCCTAAAAACCTAGTGAGGGAGTATTAAATTATTACACCATGTGAAAGACTTATTTTAAAAAATATGTGTCAATAAATTCCAATTATGATACATGGTAATAACCTATTTGTAAATGTGGTTATCATACATATGGTTGACTTTGATATGATCCTTGAAATAGGATGACTTTCAAATTATGGTGAAAAAATTTATTTCCATGAAAAAGAGATTATGATTTGTGAAGTTGAAGTGGAATATCTTGTCTTTAGTGGGGAAAATGCATTATCTAAATCATGCCTGAATCCTCCTATAGTTGCTCTATTTAATGAAATTTTGGGTATAGAGGATGATCAAGTGATATATATGGATGTGAAAGATATTCAAAGAATAGAGAATGTACCTATGGTATAAAATTGAATTCATTTATTTCCATAAGAATTGTTTGGCCATCCACCAGAGCATGAAGTTGAGTTCTCTATTGAACTCATTCCAAATGTAATGCCAATATCTAAAACTTCCTAAAGAATATCATTATTGGTCTGGGTGGATTTGAAGATATAGTTTTAGGAGCTGAGTGATAAGTTATTAGTATTCCTTAGCGTTTCACCATGGGGTTTCCCTATTTTATTTATCTAAAAGAAGGATGGGTCCATGAGATTTTTCATTTATTATATAGAGATAAATTCCATCACTTTAAAGAATACGTACCCTTTAATGCACATTGATGACTTATGTGATCAACTTTACAGAGACCAATATTTTTAAAAGATCGAACTTCTCTATAGTTATAATCAATTAGTGATTAATAAGTATGCTATACCAAAGATTAAATTATGAAAAAGTTACAGACATTACGAGTTTACAGTAATGGATTTTATATTGAATAATGTACCTTCTATATTTATAGATATGATGAATAGATTATTGAGGGGGTATCTTGATAATATTTTGGTGGTATTAATTTAAAATATCTTGATATATTTTAATAGGTATGAAGAGAATGAGAATAATCTATAAATAATTGTGAAGAACCTTAGGAAAAAATAATTATATGGGAAGTATAGTAAGTGCTAATTTTGGATAAATGATATTTATTTTATTGTAAATATTTTATCCAAGGATGGAATATCTTTTGAACCTACAAAGAAAAAAGTTAGTTAAATAATGACTTATATCTATAAATATAATTGATATTAAATGTTTCAAGGGATTAGTAAGTTAATATCGATGGTTTTTCAAGATTTTTCCTTATTGTCCAATCCATTGACCAAGTTAACACGTAAAGGGGTTAAATTTATATATTCAAGAGAAAATAAGGAAATTTTTTGAATAACAGAATAGGAAAAATATTAATGAAATTGTAAATACATTACCATTTGGTAAAGAAGTATTTTCAATATATAGTTACACATCTAATAAAGGACCTGGATGCGTCTTTATATAGAAAGATAGTGTGATTGGCTATGTATCATGGTAATTGAAAATAAATAGAACTATACAAATTAGGACCTTGAGATGTAATCCATAATATTTTATTTGAAAATATGGATTCAATACCATTATGTAGAAATATGTGATATAAATACAGACCCCAAGATTTTGAAATATATCTTATTACAAAAGGAGATCAACATGAGGTAAAGTAGATGGTTAGAACCACTCAAGGACTATGATTGCTTGGTATAATACCACCCTAGAAAGGAACGTAAGGTAGATAATTCATTGAGTAGGAGGGAACATGGAGTTTTGAACATGATGGGGATTTACAATGACCCTATATAGGGTGATCCGGTAAAGATGGGTATGGTTATTTTTATATAAGGGGATCCATATTTAATTTTTTAGGAAATTCCTAAACAATACTTACTAGAAAAGATAGAGAAGTCCTAGAAATATAATGATAACTTACAAAGGAAGATTAAAGAAATTAATTATGGTAAATTGACATGATTCATATAAAGAGATTGAGTTTTGAAGTTTGATATGAGGTTATATGTTCTATCCATATTGGAATTGAAGAGGGAATTTCTAGATAAAGAACACAGCTCAAATTTTTCCATACACCTTGGTAGAAAAAATATGTATAGGGATTTAAGAGAAAATTTCTAGTGGATGGTATAAAGTTGAAAATTATAGACCATGTACTTATATTATTTATATTCTAGTAGGTGAATAATGAATGAAATTATCCTAAGAGAGTCAAATAAACCTCTTCATATACCTATATTGATGCGAAACAATGTTACAATGGAATTTTTCACATTAATACTAATTACTCCAAGAAAGAAATATCCTATATGGGTAATAATTGATCATATTAAAAATTATATTCATTTCATAGTGATAAGATATGATCTATCCCTTTAACACTTACCTGACTCAATATCAATGAAATTATAAGGCATTATGAGGAATATTTATGGATAGTATCTTATCATGACACTGAGTTCACATAAATTTTTTGGAGGAGTATTTAAGGGGCTCTAAAAATTAAGATAAATTTATGAAAAACTTATCATACCTACACTAATGGGTAGTTTTAAAGGAATACCTAGAATTTGGAAGATATAATGGGATCATGTTCTCTTGACTTCCAAAGTTTGTGAGATCAATATGTACCGTTGGTAGAATTTTCATACAATAATAACATCTATTATAGAATACATATGTAAACATATAAAGTGTTGTATGAGAATAGGTTTCATAATCCATCCCATTGGGAAGAAATTGGAGAAAGAAATTTGTTTGGCCCAAAACATTTACAGCAGATAAATCTTAAAGAATGGACTATTCATAATCTCATTATAGCATCCCAAAGTAGACAAAATATCTATGAGGATAATAAAATGGAGGAGTTTTAATTTAAAGTGGGGATCATGTATTCTTGAAATATTCACCATAGAATGGAGTTGTATGATACGATAAAAAGAGGAAGTTATGACCTAGGAATATTTTTCTATTTGAAATACTAGAAAGAATTGGGGTTATAACTTACCAGTTGACTATGCCACCCAAAATTTCTAATTTAATTGATGTATTCAATGATTAATTAATGATAAAATATATTCTAAATATAATGAATGTTCTCAATAATAGAGAATATAGTTGGAGCCTGACTTGTCTTATAAATAACATGTCTCGATTCATGACATCAAAGATAAAGTATCATAGAATTTTATAACTCGATTGGTGAAAGTACATTAAATAAATAAAAAATTAGAAGAGGAGACCAGGGATCCTAAATAATCCATGAGAAATAAATATCCACACTTTTTAAATAGCTAATATATACCCTTATTTCAAGGATGAAATTATTTAAGGGGGAGGGAAATGTAATACATGAGACCCTACTATAACAGGAAAACACTATATCCTAAACTATCATGCAATGAAAACTTTGAAGAGAAATTATTCATAATTATATTTGATATTTTAATTTCTGAATTTTAGAACTTTATTTTGACAAAATAGGATACATTTTTGAATTATTCAAAATGATATTAGCTTAAGATGATTTTTTTTGAATTTTTTGGTGAATAATGAAATATACCGATTTTACTAATACTATGAATTTTAATATATTATTAGTAACTAATAAATTTATTAAATCCCATAATTAAAAAAATATAAATTTTATAATTTAAATTATGTATTTTAAAATATTATTTTTATTTTACAAACCTTGGATTGGTATTTTGGAAATCATGTAATATTTTTCTCAAAAATTGTTTAATAAATTATACATTTGTCACATTAAAATTAATTTTTAATACTTAAATAAATTGTGTGAAAAAAATTTCTTTAAATTTTATAATAATTAGGTCCAAATTATTTAATAATGGACATCATATTTTTTGGAAAAATTATTAAGTTACCTTTGGTAAAATCTGGTTACCATGATAAAAGTTAAAATAGTAAAAGTAATAATTGAAGGGGTAAAGGGCTTAAAAAATGATAAAAACATGTATATAATTGAGTGTATGTGATTTATATCGACTTATCTCTCCAAAATACATTATTTCCTATTTTTTGATCGACTTGACATGTTTAACGTGATCTCTCTTTATTTTAAGATAACATATTTACAAAAAAATTTATTCTCACCACTTATAAAAAGGGCCTCTCAACACCCATTAAGGAAATCATAAAAAATATGTTTCCTCCAAACATATAGAATCTTTTATTTCCTTTATAATAAAATTCCACTCATAATTTTTTGTTAACCATTAGTTAGTATACAATCTTCATTTATAAGGAGGCTTCCAAGGAAAATTCTACTCCCTGACATGAGTATTATCAACTACTTAACTTTTCCTCTTAATTTTATTCATTAAAATGTATTATATAAACACTAATATAATGGTATTAAAATAATTTATATACTATAATGTTACTATATTAAGGATATTATCATTTTTTATTTAGATACCCAATCCATTAAGATAAACTGTCATTTGTGCGTGTGTGGACTACCTCCTTCACAATGTAACATGGTTTGTTTTCCTTAACCAAAATAAAATAATAGATATAAGTATGATAATAATGGATAAATAAGATATAATTAAGGTTTTTTTTAAAAAATTATATAACCTAATAATGATATGATCAACAAACGATCATCATTAATTTAATCATTTAAAATTAGCGTACTAAGAGGATAATCTTTTGTTCAAATTTTGTAATATTTTAATATTAGTTAATTATTATTATAAATCATTAAAATTGTGATATATCTAATAAATAAACACTAAATAAGATCATAATTATTTTGGTGTAATTATACTACAACCAAACCACCTCATAATCATTCATTAAAATAGGGTATGTTCATTCTTGGGTTTCTTTAACCACATACTTGACCACTACATTGAATATATTCCATGAATTAATATAGAGACATAATTACAGGTATAATATCAAATAAATGTGAAAATAAATTTTTTAATTTCTATTTTGAGATATTATATTAATATCTAATTCATAAATTAAGGAAACACCCTTAGATTGACAAAAATCACCAAAGCATGCATATTATAGGCTGCATCTTCAAGGATAAGTTCTAAAACACTCATGAAAGGAATTATAAACAGAATATATTATAATAAATAATACCTAAAAATACATTTATTTACCTATAAATAGTGAACTTTGGAATAATATTTAATACAGAAACCGCTATTATGATACCAGTACAAACAATCAAAATTATAAACACCGATGTAGAAAATTGAAATAATTCAAGTAGAAAATGAATATTTATGAAGAGTATAGATGAAAGTAGATATTATTATGGTTTTTAATCAATTTATTAAGATATATATGTTTATCATATTAGATATTTAAGTACATTCTTTGAATTCCAGACAAGTGGTAAGGGTTTTTTGTCTCAAATTCATCCATTTGAAGAAAGTTTTGTATTATGCACCTTTTTTTTTTTCTTGGTGTATATACTGCCTATTTGAGATGTTATATCATTAAATTAATTCTTCATGTAATTTTAAGATCTAGTTTAATCCCTATCTTTCACGGGGTTTTGATTTTATTGTAACACAAGACATAAGTGTGGTTTTACATCTCAATTTTCATTCTTTTGGAATCATGTTATAATTACCACCTAGTTTTTTTTGTGTGGTGAATAAATTTCCATTGATGAATATTTGGAATATTACACATGGAATTTAAGGTATTTAAATTCTATATTTTTATCATTATCTCATATTTTTTTATTCAAGATTTATTTTTTAATGGTGAAAAAACTATCTTATGTTTTGGTAAAGTAATGTGTGTATAATCTCATAAACAATATGCCCCTGTCTGGATACTAGAAAGTGGATGTAGTTACAGAAAATATGTATCTAGGGGTAATTAACCTAAAATGGGTTAGTTTATAATTAACTTGATAATCACCTAGATTCATGACAAGTGGTAATAATAGTGAACATCTAGAAAGACACTCTCATGGGATATGATTTGGAATATTCACATGCTCTTAATGAATCATGATAAATTATTTTTTCTATAATTTACTTGGTCTCCTACCAATGTAAATTATTGAACCTTAATAATTTCTTCCATGGGTAATTGAACACATTAAATGTACCCTCACCACTATCTTTCTTTGATAAGGTCACTACCTATTACTTTGATGATACCGTATGACGTCCATATTGATCAAGGGATATTCTCCTAGAAATACACATTATTATATTAAAGGTGAATTATTTTATGTTTTTATTTATCATTATATGGATATCCAATTCTAATTCAAAAATAGGTTATTCAGAGAAAATTATGAAAGGTCTTAATAAATCCTATGTTGAATTCATTTTACTTAATTAAGTGATAGGTGGGGCCTGGAATTATATATCCCCTTGATGAATTGAAAGGTCTCATAAGGAAAAGAAGATAGGATTTTGGTGTATACCTCTTCACATAATAGGATAAATGTCTTAGAACATGGCCCTGAAAATAAGTTTTCATGTTTGAAAATATAAATTCCATTCATATGAGATCAATGATTATAGTTATCTATGTTTTCATTTATTTTAATGGATATAAAATACCCTCAATATTAGTTGATTATGTATTGATGTTGTTTACTTATATTTCCATATCACTTATGTCATGTTAATGTTATATAAGATTCCAATGTATGATATTTTTACTGAGAATCTGATCTCATCCTTATTTTTTTCCTTTCCATACGAAACCTATAGGAGGACTATGTGTAATTTTTGAGGATATTATGGTAGGGATAATAATGTTCTACAAATGTGTTCATGTTGTATATTATGATTTTAACTATAATTTATATATGTATCTAGTATTATAAGACTAATAATAAGTGAAATACTATTGTAAATATTAAATTATATAATAATTAAGTAGTATAACTATAGACTATGTGTTTCTAGAGTCTCAAAAATTACAACCGACCAGGCGGTGGAGGCCATCAGATGGTCAATGGTTCCATTTGGGGCCCAGTAAGGCCTTCTTATTTTTGTTTTATTTTTTTCAAAAAACCGAACTCCAATAATTTTTATCTCCTTATATATATACATATTCGATCCTTAGTGACCTAGGATCCCACTATAGTGATTTTGGGTCCCTCTCCTTTAGTCTATCGCCTCCATCCAATGCCCAAACAATAGATCAATCTCACGTTTATAATCTGGTGAGTTATTATTTGTTCTAGATCCATCCCATGTATTCTCATTAATCTAGAAATAGAAATTATATGTATTTATTATAATAAGGGTTTTGAAATGGTCTAAAAATGTTTTTTATACTTGGTAGAATCGTCACTCAGATTTAGTGAATTAACTTATGTGAATCAATTGGAACTAGATTGTTGTCACCAATAGATCTTATCAGGTATGTTTGAAATTGACCAACCCATATGGTGTGGTTTATACCTAAAATTTACCGTAGATTTATAAATCATCATTAATTATGGGTTTTTCTAGGATTTGGGGTGCAGTTGGGATCAGACAACACCCCTAGTCATCAATCATTATTTCACCTAAGGTAGGAAGCCCTTGATGTTATCATATGTTTTTTATAGGTTCTTGTAATGATTATTGGAATGAATGTGTATCATAATGATACCATTTTTGATTATTAATCACATGAGGTGTGCGTGTGTGTCCTAGTGAGAACAATGTTTGATGTTGGTCTTGTATGTGGTTTTTAATGGATTATAATTCTTTATTGTTATGATGTGATGTTGATATTCCATTTTATCTTGTTCTATATGTGCTATTCTTTTATCCTTGCAGTTGATATTGTAGGTTTATCAATATGGAATATCCTATGAGGGGAATGTATCCTACTCTTGGTCAAAATGAATTTGAGTTATCCCTCCACAAGGAATATGACAGACATGTTTTTTTAACTATCCCATTGAGGAGGATGTGTTTAGTGGCTGGTCAATCTTCCTTCCAGCATAGATCCAATATAGGTATAGTGGGTTTCTGAAGACTTGAAATATATATTGTGCTTATATGATATGTTATTGTTAATCTATACACATTTTACTTTCATGTAATGCTCCAGTATATCTTATGCACTAATGTTAAGTGTTGCTATTAGTATCCTAACAACTCTTGTACTCCCACCCTACTCATGAATTTCAATGCACTTTTATATTTCATGACAATGGATCTGGTGAAAGGGAAATATACCTTTTTTGGATGTTTGATAAGGTTTAATAGTAGGATAAATTTGTTCCTAGATAGAATTTAGGTTGGATGTCATCTATTGATTTTTTTAGTGGAATTACCTCATACATTGGATCCTTTTATTTACTTTTGGATTTTGTATTTGACATGTCATGATAGTACCAAATGGGTTGGTATTTTTTATTTTTTGGTAATCCGGTGGTTTTCAAATTTATTCATTATTTTTTGATTATTTTTATCAATTTCGTTATCATACTCTGATGTTTTTCTATTTTTAACGGTATAGTCTCCCCATGATGTTCCTTTTGACCCCACCACTAGTCAGTGACCTATTGCATATGGGTATGTGTGCATGGAATCATGTAGAATTATAGATCAGACTTAGTGGTTTGGGTATGGGTGTTAAAAATGTATTTGAATAATAGGTTTACTAACTTAATTTTTTCCTTTTCTTGAATTGGGATTGGGTAGATAGAATATATAATCGTTTGGACTCAAGAACGAGAACTGTGTCAGTTCCTGTCAAGAACTGCACAATGGACTTATGAGTTTCTATAAAATGGGAATTTATATACTTACTTTTTGATGTCACATTTAATTTAAATTCCTTGGAGGTGATGTACATGATGTTGGTCTATTGATTTATGTGATTTTCTGTGTGTTCATGCATCAAGATTTGGGTCCATTATTTATTTCATTCTTTTATTTAGCCTATGTATTCTATGATTAAGTGTATATATATGATTGTGGATGAAGTGTAGGTACTGGAGGCTTGTTTTTTGTTATGAGAAGTGCTTAGGGGTTATTCATTATTCTTTGGGGAATCCTCTTTGGTTGAAATTTTTTGCGAACCCTTGTGTGTGCCTATGGTTGTTATCAATTTCTTCATTCATGTTTTTGGATATCTCTATGGTTGTGTCTCGAATTCCAAGAAATGATTCCTTATAGACATATCATGTAGCAAATTTAATAAACTATTATAAGGGATGATACAACTGAGTATGTTCCCTTGGTTTCTCCAGTAGGTAAATATATATAACCATTCTAGTTAAGAATATTTTTGAAGGACCTCGGAACACCTTGAGAGGGGAGGGGTGAATCAGGGTGTCAAAATTTTCTTTTTAAAGTTACGGATCTTGTTCCCACATTGGTAGGAACTTGTTAAATCTATTAGTGAAATAAAAGTAATGATATGTCACAACAATTTTAATTGGTTCACCACAAAGGGCTACTTCTAAGGTGCATCCGCTGAATGTGTGTCAGTCGTACCTAAAGTCACTAATCTTCACCAGTTGTGGAGTACAAAAATTTGGCAATAGTCACTATGTGCTAGGCACACTGCCCTTTCAAAAGTTTAGGGATGGATCAATGCTTCCCTCAGAAAACATCTGTAAACTCCCCCTATCTCACTACTATGAGAGAAGTCTAACTCAGTTTATCGACTTGAAGGTCACTTAAGGAGATTGGCATTGAATCCTTTGTCTCCATCCAGCACGAGACACTACTTGCATCAAATACCTGAGTAGATGCTCATTAAAATCCCTGAACACTAAACACTGATACTCAAAATAGCCCTTCACAAAGCCCCTTCGCAATACTGAACCCTTCGTAGAAATCTCTACCTCGCAGAGAACAACCCATCGTGGATCTCACTACCTCAAAGAGAAAAAACCCTTCACAGATCTCACTGCCTCGCAGAGAAACCAAATTTGAAAAGCTCACTGAACCAATGCAGAACACCCCATCTCTATGAATCTCTCATGAATTAGGAGCATTGGAATCATTCATGAATTTAAAATTATCTTCGTGAAGCTCAAGATCACATTGAACAATCTGCTTCCTAGAGCACCCCTTGTTTTACAAATTCAAAGCCATCCTAGAGTTTAACTCCTCAAAATCATCCAAAATGAAGAGGGGGGCCTCTTATTTATAGGAATGGTTGAACACAGAGGTGATTGAAAATTGAGGTTCAACTAATCTTTCTCAAACACCACCGCTGATAGTGTTTTGGTCATAATATCATCCAATTGCTCATCGGTTCCCCCATGGTACATTTTGATCACCCCTTGTTCACCTTTTTTCCTTTATGAAGTGATATCTGATCTCAAAATTTTTTGTACGAGAATGCTGAATAGGATTCTTCGTAAGATCAATTGTGCTCTTGTTATCATAGTAAATCACCATTAGTTGTTTCACCTCATCAGCTATGTCAGTCAGTTTCTGCTTCATCCAAAGTAACTGAGTGCACGCCTTGGTAGAAGATATATATTCAACTTCAGTAGTACTAAGAGAAGTACATTATTGTGTATTACTTAACCAACCCATGCATTTCTTCCCAATGAAGAATTCTTCTCCACTGGCAGAATTTCTATCCACAACATCCCCAGCCCAATCAGCATCAGAAAATGTTGATAGTTCACTCTATCTTCTTGCAGAAAAGTATAATCCATAATTATGAGTACCTTAAATGTACCTTCTAATTATTATCACTACCCTTATATACTCTTCATCCAGATTACTCTAAAAGTGGGCCGTAAGGAAAGTTATAATGCTAATATCTGGCCGTGTCACCGTTAGATACATGAGGCTTCCAATGATTATTCTATACATGGTGGGATCCACAAAAGTCCCTTCCCAATGCTTCCCAATATTTTTTACAACCGCAATAGGAGTCGACATTGGTTTGGAATCATGCATATTTAATTTCTTCAATAGTTCTCTTGAATATTTTTTTGATGAAATGAAAGTGTAATCCTTCTTCTGAACCACCTGCAACCCTAAAAGGTATGTGATTTCACCAATCATGGAAATTCCAAATTCTGATTTCATGTGATTGTAAACTTCATCCACTGATCCCTTCCTACTTCCATCAAAAATAATATCATCCATGTATACCAATACCATGAACTGATCCTTTTGATAATTCATCACATAGAGATTGTTATCCACCCCTCCTATATTAAACTCAATATTTCTCAGATAAGAGTCCAACTGAGAGTACCAGGCATGTGGTGCCTATTTTAGTCCATAGATATATTTCTTTAATTTTCAAACCTTCATTTCATCATTTCCAAGCAAAAATTCCATGGGTTATTCGTTGTAGACTTATTCTTCCAAAACTCCATTTAAGAATGCTATCTTGACATCCATTTGATAAACTTTATAACCTCTCTAGGTTTCCATATCAAGAAATATCATGATTGGCTCTGGTCTTTCTACTATAGAAAATGTCTATTCAAAATCAATGCCTTCAATTTGTGATTATCATTTACAAACCAAGTGCACCTTGTTTCTGACCACATTTCCATGCTCGTAAAACTTTTTTTGAAGATCCACTTCGTAAAAATCACATTGGGACCTTAGGGTCTTTTAACTAGGTCCCTTGTTTGATTCCTGTCAATCTGATCTAACTCTTCATTCATGGCTTTCACCCATGATTCATCCTAGGTAGCTTCTTCAAATGAGGATGGTTCCATAACTGATAGAAATGAAGATTTTTTATTATTCATCATTCTCCTCATATATGTGGGTGTATTCCAATCACCAATATTGTTGGATTGATCAATTTTTTCTCTTCGAAAATACTTTAAGATTTAACAAAAACCTCTCAATCCAGGGTTTCCTCTTCAGATTATTATTCTGAGTCAATATCATGATTTGGATCCTGATAATTTTGTACACATTCCTCAATTTTTTTTATTTTCATTTTCTCCATGTTTACTTTCTTCATCATCTTTTATCACATCAGCATATAAATCCCTCGAAGAATTTTTGGTTTTCTCTTCAATGATCTTAACATCACCACTTTCCACAATCCTTCCCAAGTGCTTGTTGAAACACTTGTAGGATTTACTTTTCATTGACTATCCTAGAAAAATTACTTCATTTTCATTATCACCATAATTCCCTTGATTTTTTGTTTTTTTTCTGATGAAACATTTACTTTCAAAAACACAAAAGTATTTCAAAGAGGGATTCATTCCATGCCATAACTCATATATTGTCTTCGTCTCTCCCATATAAAGCCCTGTTTTATTTTAAATATACACTACAACTTGAACGGCATATTTCTAGTAATGTTGAGGAATACGATTCTCAATTAGTATAGTTCTTTCCATGTTGTTCACCAGTCGATTCCTATGCTCAACAACTTAATTTTTCTATGGAGTTCTTACAGCAGCTACCTCATGTTGTATCCCATGCTTCTCTAGGTAATTTTAAAATTCAATGGACATGTATTCCCCTCCATTATCATATCACGATACATTGATTTTTGGTCCAGTATCATTCTCAGTGATTCGATGATATGTTTTTATGCAGTCAAGCACTTGCTGTTTCCTATGTATAACCATTACACATTCCATTCTATTGTAATCATCAATGAAAAGGATGAATTACATTTCTCTATGGTTTTTGACAACATTTATTGGGCCAAATACGTCTTTATGAATGAGATAAATAAGATGAGATGCCATTTTATTCTTTGGATGATATGAACTATGTGAAAACATCCCCCAAATGAAATAATCACAATAATTTTTACGTTATTGATTCAGGTTGGGCATATCTATGACAATAATCAGTTTTGATATCTTCTCCATGTATTGTTGATTAATGTGCCCCAATATCCGATGACACATTTTATTTTCTTCTTCAATAGTCATGTATCAAATGTTTTCTTTACTATCAACCTGATACAATTTTCCTTCTATTCTGCATCCTTTCATAAGTGAATTCCTTATCTTTCCCTTGATAGTGCAAAATTTCTGATTAAATGTAACTAGAAGTCATGATTCATAGATTTGACTCATGATGATGAGATTATGACATTGGATGTCCACATAAAGAACTTCATTTTTCTTTGGCCCTCTATTTTCTACTTTAGTACTTCCACTACCTTTTATTTTCAGAGCTCCATCATTACCAAATCATATTGTTCCATCAACCCTCATCTTAACATTCATTAACAATTATGCATTAACTATCAGATAATATGATCAACCGCTATCAATATTCCGGGTTCTATTGATTTTTCTGTAGCTTTGAGGGACACCTATGCAAGGTTGGATTTCTCAATTTTCTTCTTTTATTTCCATGAGACATTGGATTGACTCTAGGATACTGATGGAATTTCAATTATCTCTTTCGTGTACATGGGTTCTTCATAGTAAAAATCTTGTTTTTGAGGAGAAAACCTTTTTGAAAGAGAAAATATGTCTTGTTGATGATCTTTGACTTATCTCTGAATTTGGTATGAGGTGTTCAGGTCAGTCCTCTACCTATAATAAATTGATTTATGGCCAAAGTTAAAATAACAAAATCAATATCCATAGAAATTGTTTCCTCTATAAGTTATAAGATATGAATTTGTTCTCCTCGGGTGAACTATTATCTCTACCCTATTTAGATAGATCCTTTCCTCTTTTCAATATGACATAGTATGGCCCAAATATCCACAGAACTGACACTTCATGAGAGGAAATGTATTATCACTTCTATTTTCCCTCATGAATTCTTCCTTGTAATTTTTTTGACTGCCTTTTATTCCTGGAATCTCAAGGATAATATTATTTTCTTCTTTCAGTTTGATTTAAGTGTATCATTTTCAGCACTTCTAGTGATTTTACAACACAATCAACTTTTATATTACCTTTATTCTGGTGAAATTTATTTGTAGCATTTTATTTTGCGGCGTCACAACTAATTCCAATATTTTCCATATGTACGGGTCTTTGATCACTCAAAATATTTTCAACTCCATCAGACCATCATTTTTCTCTCTCCAGTAACTTAGTATCCGAGAACCTACCAAAATGTATTTTCTCCTTTTCTTATTTTGATATTGATTCACTTTTGATCGTACTCATAGGAGTAAAAAATTATTCTTCGAGTCCCCCAATATTTTTATAATTATCCTCAAGTATCTAGGTAAGGTCATTGATTACATTTTCCAGTTCATTAATTTTGATCTTTAGTTCAACTACATCATCTTTCCTTTCATGGATTGATGACTATACTTTCACCAGTTCTTCCAGTTGTTCAATTTCAACTTCAAGATAATCAACATATTATGATGATTTTTCCACCATTTTTTTCCAATAATTTAATCTCTTACACTTATTATCAAGCTTACCAAAATCTTCCTTAAGTTGTAACTTAGGATCGAAAATCATTGTCAACTAGTTATCTCTAGATTTATCTGTTGATAATTCTATCTTTTCAATGGTATTCATCTTGGAAGCATGGTTTCCAGTTTTAAATTCTAGTTATTCTTCTTTATAGAATTCATTTTAATCATATTCCACTTCATAGAAAAAATTATTATTATGTAATTTATTTCTAGATTTGAAGTCTCCCTTTTTGAAAAACCCTTTATGAGGCATCTCAAAGTGTTCAATTTTTCTACCTTCATCTTTGAACATTCTTGAGCACTGAGAGGCAATGTGCCCAAGTTTTCCACATGAAAAGCAAGACAGAGGTAACTTCCCCCTATATTTCCCTTTTCCCTTCTAGAACTTCTTGGAAATTAGAGAAATAATTTATTTTTCCTCACCATCTTCAGCACTACTATATTTCTTAAATTTTCAGTTTGTCTGTAGATTTGAATGCCATATCCATTCTTACTCGACTCCTATCATCTTCTGGCTTGACTCTCATTTTATATGCAACCAGGCTGCTCAGTAGATCATCCAAAGAAATTTTTGAAAGATATATTTCTTCAAGGGAAGACACCTTTTCATTGTACAAGGGTGGAATTCTTCTCAATATTTTATTTACAATATCAACATATTTGATTTCTTATCCTAGACCTCAAATTTCTCTAACCACTTCAGTAATTAGATTGAATGAGGAGTCTGCATTCTCATCAGGATGAATCTTTAGATCGTCAAACCTATTATGAAGGACTTGAAGTTTATAATAATTCACTTTACTATATCAGTTATAAATATTTTCAATTTTTTCCCACATGGACTTTGCTGAGGTGAAATTCATCACCTTCAGATAAATCTGATCAGAAAGAGTTGCAGTGAGATAATTATGTGATGTTGCATCAACATCAAGAAATTTCTTGTCTGTATTAGTCATTGAAAGTTTTGTAGGATCATTGACTATTACTCCCTATGTAGTAGAAAATAAGAATTTGATTCTAAGATATCTTAGGTTAGATCTCATCCTATTTTTCCATATCTAAAAATTACTTCCATTAAAGAGGGGATCTCCCTTAACATTGACTAGATTATCTATGTGAGAAGAAGACATATTCAACACCAGAAACCTTCCTATGATACCACTTAAAGGACCCCGAAACACCCTAAGAGGGGAGGGGTGAATCAGGGTGTCATCCTTTTCTTTCTTATGTTGTTGATCTTGTTCCCATGTTGGTAGGAAACTATTAAATATGTCTGTCAAATGAATCCAAGGAGATATCACAACACTTTTAATTGTTTCACCACAAAGGGATATGTCCAAGGAGCATATGCTGACAATGTGTTGGTCATACCTAAATCCACTAATCTTCACCAGTTGTAGAGTATAAGAGTTTGGTCACAGTAACTCTGTGCCAGGCACACTGCCCTTACAAAAGTTCCAGGATGGCTCACCGCTTCCCTCAGAACACTTCCATAAACTACCTATAGCTCACTACTATGAGATAATTCTAACTCATTTTATCGACTTAAAGGTCTTTTCAATAGATTTTCATTGAAGTCGTTGTCTCTTTCCAGCATGAGACACTGCTTGCATCAAATACCTGAGTAGTTGCTCACTGAAATCCCTGAACATTGAACACTGATACTAAAAACAGTCCTTTGAAAAGCCCCTTCACAAAGATCATCCCTTAACAGAGCTCTCTAACTTACAGATCAAAACCCTTATGGGAGCTCACTGCCTCACAGAGCAACAACCATTCACGGAGCTCACTACATCATAGAGAAACCAACTTCAAGAAGCTCCCTAAGCCAACGTGGAACACCCCATATCCAAAAATCTCTCAGGAATTATATGCATTAGAATCTTTCAAGAAATTAATGTTATCCTCACGAAGCTTAATATCACATAGAACAATCTGCTTCGTGGATCACCCCTTGCTTCAAAAATTTGAAGTGATCCCAAATTTTTGCTTTTCAAAATCGTCCAAAATGAAGAAGGGTGGCCTCTTATTTATAGGCACAGTCAAAAATGGTGCTCTTATTCTTCTGGAACAAAATTAGGATTGACTAAAAAAATCATTGCAACAAATATCTCTCTTTTAAATTCTCATCGTAACCGCATAGCTCTAAGTCAAAACCCTTCACACCGCCACAAACCACCACCGCAAAGCACCACTTGCAAATCCAGTCTTGTAATTGGAGAGAACACCATCACAATATTTATTGTTTTTTCGAAATACACTTCATGAATACCATCTCTAAAAAACTCGTTCCATTTCCATTTTTTCATCAAACCTTAAAGAAAAATCACTTTTTACAATGCTTTCCATTCACCCAAATTCTGGGCCCCAAAAATTTGGCAAACATTGGGAATCGACGTCACCTTCAAAACGAATTACAGCTTGAACTGTATGATCCCTTTCCTTGAAATATCACTTATCATCCATGAGAGGATTGAAAACAAACACAAACCATGTTCCTTTTTTAGTAAATAATGTCCTTGGTTCCAAAAATTTTAGCTAGTAACTTTTTTGGACAAATGATCCCACAGGGACAGGCCAAAGATCATTGATTTTATATGTGTCTTCTTTCTCTAGTATTGTGACACACTGAGATTTTACAAGATAGATTATTTATAATTTCTTTGATGTATTCTGTTGTCCAATACACCAAGATTATCTTTAAATATATGCAATACCATATTATCCTGCAGTAAACGCAACACTAACTTGGCTTGCGTTACACACAAGAGTGACCTTCATCAATAACATGAGTTATAGGCAATACTGAGTTTCACTAAACAACAATATATTATTAAAATATTATTATCTAATGGGATATAAACTAGCCGTTATGAATAGTATTAACAAAATTCTGAATTTTATATAACATTAACATTCATCTTATTTATTTTATATACATGATATAAGAACAAATTCAATTTTTCAAATAAAAGAAGTATTTTTCAAAAAAATGTAGTTTTGTTGCCTTTTGATGGCGTACCAATTTAAATATAGTTTTTAACAATTTAATATATTATAATTGAAAAAATTTAAATTTTATTTGGAAGTGGAACATAAAAATTTACTTTTGTTGAATTTTTGGTATATTTCTAATAAAATTTATATTTTAAAGAATGGTAAAAAATACTGCATTTTAATTCAAAACTGCTTTTTCATCTAATTTATTTATATAGTTAGATTATATTTTTAATTGTTTTTAAAGTGTAATTGGATTATTTTTTTTATCATTTAATCAAATTTTCGTCCTCATAAGTAATTTTATATTTAAATTGGACATAAACCCATGACAATATAATGATAAGTTTTTACTTCTTAAAAACCCGCCTTTTGATTTTGACAACGGGAATTAATTTTAAACTAATTTCTACCAATTATATGTAGTGAGTTATGAAAAATGAATTCCATATTTAGAATCAATGTTCCAAATTATATTAATAGGTTACTTTTATGTTTGGATATTATGTATATTAACTTTGGTAATTTTTATTTACCATAGTTAAAGGTAAATCAGGTAAATTAGGGTAACAAATAATATAATAAGGATAATAAAATTACCAAAAAACATGAAAAAAAATCTATTGGATGAATAAAAGTAGACCCATATCACCTAAGGGTTGTAATTTATTCATTTCATAGAATTTTTTCCATTAAAATGATGTAATTATTATTTAAACAAAAGAAAGTGACAACATGTCACTCTCTTATACCTTTTAAGTATAATAATTTTAATATAGTGGTAAACTTCATAAAACTTCAAAAATAAATAGTCTTCAGGAATATAATGGAATTATATACATCATGTGAGTTTATTTATAATATTTTGAGATTAATTAATTACCATTAATGATGACACAATAGTGATGTAGAAATTATTTTATTAATTGAAATATCAAATAAATGATATTAACAATATTAAAATAAATATAATTTGACTTAATTAATGTCATAAACTAATTTTATCGATGAATTTCATATTTTATTTATGGCTTAAATTATTTTTAGAACATATATATATGTTTTGATATTTTAAAAAGTAAAATAATGAATAGTATCAAAATTTACTGTATTGATATTTTAAAATAAATAATATATTATTAAATTATATAAAATTCATAAAAATATAAAATTATGCCAAATAGTTGGGATGAAGTTAAATATGTCACAAATGGTCTATTTATGGATCATTTTTCAATTTAGAGTGACTATATTAACCCATAGTAATAAAAAGACATGTTGTCACGGTAAGAGTTAAAGGAATTAATTAAGGGTAAATCAAA
The DNA here is from genome assembly GCA_963277665.1 of Viscum album. Taxonomy (NCBI): domain Eukaryota; kingdom Viridiplantae; phylum Streptophyta; class Magnoliopsida; order Santalales; family Viscaceae; genus Viscum; species Viscum album. Next base: position 1,359,861,748 of record OY728159.1, read on the forward strand.
ATTATAAGGTTTAAAATAAAACCTAAACATGTCAAAAAAATTATAGGATGAATTATATTCAATAATTATCACAATATTATCGATTTTTCACTGTTTAATGGACACATGTACAAGAAAATAAAATATATATTATTAAAATCAAAGATAGTTACAAAATATCACTATCCTATATTTTAATATATTTTATGTGTCCACATAGGGCCAAAATCAAGATATGAACGAATATAAATGTCTATTTTGATATAAATGAAACCATTTTCGTTATATAATTATTTTTTGAATTTTTATAAGTTATATAATAACCTTAAATGTCTCTTCAATTCTAAAACAATATTTATTCAATTAACATTAAAAGAAGAATAACTGATTTTAATAATATTAGTATTTTTATATTTTGGATTAGTTAATGTGTAAAACAGATTTAAAAGATCTATAAGATATATTATAGATGTGTGAAATCATTATATTTTAATTCACACTTTTTCTTATTGTATTTTAAGTCAAATTAAATGAATATTATTAAATTTGGTGATAATAATATCTTTTTGAATTAATTTATTATTAAATTATTTTAAACAAATGTTAAATAATAACAATGGGATAATATATGGTCTAAAATGTAATATTATTTTCATTTATGGGCCATTTTAAATTATTTAGATCTAGAATAGTCTTATTACATTTTAGTATTTTGAGAATTTCCTAAAGTGCTCCTCTCTTCTCTTTTAAAAGGCATCTCCTCCCACATTTCCTCACACCTCCTTGAGCCTTCTAGCTCAACAAACACCTGCCCAATTCTCCTATAAAAATTATTATTTAACTTATAGAGGTCCGGGTTTTCCAAAAAAGTCCATCCCTAGTGTCCCTATGAAGAGATCCGAAGGAAGTCCAACAAAGAAGAGGTAATTGCTTTACTAATTTAATTCAATTTATTTTGTTCTTCTACTTCATATTTCTATGTTGATTCCATAATAAAGTAATAAATAAAGTATATTCTACATGATTATATGTTATTATAATTATGGTACAACCTCATACCTTCTTTTCTCTATACTACAAATAACAATATCACCATGCGTGCGTACGTATGGCTTACCATCTTCACACCGTAGTGTAATTTGTTATTCAAATATAATTAATTTGGATGGATATAATGATGAATATAATGGATGTAAATAATGAATATAACATGATAATTATTCTGTAAAATTAATATATTATCCAATTCCATACAATTTAACCCTCAAGGGAATGATATCATCGCTCGTGTTTATGTACGGCTTACCGTCTCCACGACGTGATGAGATTCATTCTCCACATTAATCATTCAAGAATGATTATAAAATATATAAAATAAATAAGAATGGAATATATGAAATAATTATGCTAATGGAATTATATATATATATATATCATTTAATTTCTTCCATTCAATTCAATAAGGAAACAGAAACAGTGTACATGCGTACGTACGACCTACCATTTCCATGAATGGTGTATTTCATTCCATTTATCTATCTACTAAATATAATTATATAATTAATATTTATGTTATATAAATCATGTTTTACATTCTATAAGTAAGTAAATAATGATCTATGTAATAAGATCAATAATAACAAATCAAAACACGTATGATAAATAAAACAATTATTACTAAAAACATTCCTTTAAAATGGAATTAATAAATTAAATGTTAATATAATGTAATAAGTGAATAATATATGACATCATAAATATTATTATAGTTCTTTTAGATGTTAATTATATGTTTAAACCCACTATATAGAAGTTTCAAACACATACAAAATAAATCAGACCTAAGGTAATGGATAATTTTGCAATCTCATTATTATCCGAGATTGTTTATTAGTAAGTATTTAATGGGGTATATTTATCATCAAAATCAATGTTTCCTTATTATGTAATATTATATATATTCTTATACAATGTTTTAAATCTAATTTTACCCTTTTTTGAATTTTTATTAAATGACATGAAAGGAATCTTGTGACGTTATTCAATTTGTGGTACTTTTTTACTTTTCTGGGAAAAGTACAAAGAGAGTGTTTTTTAACTTATACGACATGAATGGATTTTTATGGTTTTATAAAACCTTATTTCCATGAATATTCCTCTAAAAAAATTAAATATTATCTTCAAATAAATTATTTTCATTGAAAATTTGGGTGGCATTTTGAGAAAAGAAAATGTTTTTGAAAAAGAAAGGATATTTTTTCTTAGGAATTAAGTTCGAGTATTTTATCTAAATTATTTTTCATTTGAGATGATGATCTTAAATAGAGTTATTTTTTTATCCCTATTATTACTATGATTTGATTGTGTTAGTGATGGAATGATATTTTATATGGATTATGTTATGTTAGAATGATGTTTAAGAAACACATTTTATTTTTTGGGTTATGCTTTGATGAGTGATTTATATTTTTGTGGAACATGTAAGAATGATTTAATTATGAGATGGGTGTGACATATATATCCCTCCAATGCATTGGGTAAAGATTTATATATCATGAGATAGACATGGATGTAACAGAAAGTAAATCTGGTTCATTAATACATGGTTATAATGAAAAGTAAATACAGTTTAGTAATATATGGATGGAATGACAAGTAAACCCAGTTAAGTAATGGACTTCGTCCACTATGATGATCTTGGGAACAATGCCTTCGTTACTATGGAAATAATATTATGTGATTATTTGTTTTCCACAATTCTATGTTTTATGCTAATGCTACCTTATCATGGTTAATGTTCCTTTTTTATTACAAACTGCCAAGATTTATTTCATGACTCATGATTTTGATATTTAAAATTTATTTTCATGTTTTTACATTCTTATATTTATAGATTGTTTTATGTTCTCCATGATTATCATTACTAAGAGTTTGATATCAACATTCTTTTTTTCTTCTTTTTCCTAGGATATAAATAAAGGTTTTAGGTAGGAAAACAAAAGGGGAAGATCTTTATGGGAGATGTTGAATATATTTCACCAAAATAGAAGATTATGTTCCATGTTTCCAAATACACTAAACTAGTATGGTCTTTCGGCATCTGTTTGTGTCATGTATTTTGTATTTCTCAAAAGTAATGTAATTTCTATGTACATCAAGCTTGAGTTGTTATAAGTATACCCCATCCTTACATGGTATTATAGGTCCTTAGGACACAAAGGAAGACATATGAGTAATTGAAAGGATTTTATACATAATAGAGACCCCTAAGAAATGAAAGGTTAACCTTTATAACTTTATTCTTAAAGGTACTTATAGACGATGGCGGGATGTCCTATTACAGGCTGGTATATGTAAAGGGGTGAATTGGGTGACCTTAAAGGATATATTCTTCAATTATTTATTCCCTAATTCCCTAATTATGTACTTATCTCAAGAGTTCATTGATCTTCAGAAGGGGAAAATGATAATATCATTCTATCCAGTACGCTTCATTGAAATGATTCACTTTGGTCCCCGTATCAAAGGGAATGAAGTGTAAAATGATATAAAGTTTGATATTGGGCTTCATCCAGAGCTGAAATGATTGGTTAGGAAATTAAATATGATGAACTATGATACATTTCTTTTAATGAAAATAAAAATTGAAAAGTTCTTTGAAAAAGGTGTAGCGATTAGTCTTATTCCCCCCTTATCAATGAACTAATTGTTGATTTTTATAGTGTTGTCTATGTTTATTATTGTTGACACTCCTTTTCGTCACAGAGTCCAAAGAAATGTAAAGGGAAATTACTTAGCCCAAATTGATTCAGCCTTTGAAGAAAACATCCAAAATCGACAAAGGCATGAAAAAGGCTTCAAAAGAACATGCGCCGCGCAAGTTCCATCACTATCACGCAAGTCTACTTGCGTGATGCCTAATGGTCGTGCAAGTGACTTGCGTGCCCTAAGTGATAACCACTCAGGCTCTTCTCCAGCCTATAAATAGACTCGGTGGTCCCCCCATTTCAAGAGAATTTTTCCAAAATTCAGATTTAGAGCTCTGAATGCCCAAGTCTCTTCTTCAGGTATCCCGATCACTTCTAAGGTAATTATTTACCTAGAATGAAAGGTATAACCAAGAGGAGTATGGTCTAAGTGTTAGAATTCACTAACACTTGTGCGCCTAAAGTGTTTTACCCTTAAGGGAAATGAACATACTTGAGCGCCGCCCTGCTTCCTCACCAAAACGTGCGCGCCTTTCTTCGGGAAGTACCTCAGGATAATTCTAAAGGTATTGGTCAAGGATCACCCAAGTATTACCATGCTGGTTTAGAAACACGCAAGTACCCATGTGTCGTGTAGGTATACCTGCGTGACCAGGACTTGCACACCCACACAGTACTTGCGCGCCTTCTAGGACTTGCACGCCCTACCTTTTTGGGTGCCTTTCTTGCCCATTTAACGCCTCTTATGCTATTCCACCTCTCCTATTTAAGATTCAGTATTCAAGACACTCTTCAAAGCCATTTATGGCATGATTTCTTGATTTGGATTCCTTATCTGAAATGAACTCCATGGAACATTTCTCAAACCTAGTGATTTTCACATCTTTTTTTCACTAAAGATTGAGATTCCATTCATTCAACCTCATCCTTTAAATATGAGAGAACCCCTTAAACTAGGCCTCCTTTTCAGGAATAAGCCCCTGTCTTAATTCTCAATTCTGGGCATCCTCCTTAGGAGTAAGCCCCCAATCCCCCAATCTAGGCATCCTCCTTAGGAGTAATCCCCAATCTAAAAATTCCCAAATATGGGCATCATCCTTAGGAGTAATCCCCAACCATAATTCTATTAACATGGGCCTCCTTTTCAGGAGTAATCCCCAGTAATAATTCTCAAGACTGGGCATCCTCCTCAAGAATAAGTCCCAAGTCCTCATTAACCTAGGACTCCTTTTAAGGAGTAAGCCCCAATCTCAAATATGGGAATCCTATTTAGGAGTAATCCACAAGTCCTCATTAACCTGGGCCTCCTTTTTAGGAGTAAGCCCCAGTATCAAATATGGGCATTCTCCTTAGGAGTAAGCCCCAAGTACCTTAACCAGTACTAATTTACTTTTGATCTGGACTTCCTTCTCAGGAATAAAACCCAATCATAAGTCCCCTCCTAACTTGGGAATCTTCCTTAGGAGTAAGACCCAATATTAGAGTACCCAAATATCCATGAAGCACATAAACCTTTATGGACCCTATTCCTGGATTTCTTCCCTGAAGTAAATCTTAATCCTCATTTCTTATGATTGCATCTTTCATGGAACAATTGTCTGTCTTTACCAATACCTCTTGTTTCTCACACCGAGCATGAATCATGTGAGATTAGAGTGTAAAATTAATTATGACATCTTTCTTTGAGCCATAAATCATAAACATCATACTCCCTTACATGAACTACGTGGTTTCTGATTCCTTTTCCAAAATAAAGGATACGTAGGCAGCCCACCTGCGGGTACGATCCCAACTTTGAAATAATTCATGTCCTTCTAAATGAAAATAAACTTCAAGTGCCCCACTAAGTGGCTTTAAAACCAGTATGGTCATAATAATGACCAAGAGACTTTTATGTATCAAAGGATACCATTGAATAAGAATCTCTAACAAACACAGATGATTCTATATCAATGAAGAACCTCGAATACATATAAAATATTCTCTAAATTTCCTACATATAAATCATTGATTGTTAGATCTAAAGGAAAACTCATTTTATACTTGGTAATTTAATAAGGATTCATGAACATAACTTAAATATATAAAGAGATTCCCTGAGTAGAAAATAATTCCCCTCAAAAAGGTGTGATGAGTCCGACCTCCCATCCTCTCGACCAATGAAAATTACTAAGCCTCATCAGTATATAACTAGTGGGTGCCTACCTTTGGAAAGTAGGTTCAAATGGATATGGAATCATTGGATGTTTCCAGTTCTATGAACAAAACAATTAGAAACCTCTTGGAATTTTTGAACCTTAAATCGACGAGTTCATCCCCAATTCCAGAGGGAAACAAAAAATGGTGAACCCAACATGAATCCTTAAACAAGTTAAAATGATATTTTTCTTATTTGTTAAGCCCCTATTTAAAACTCAATGAGAGGGCCAACAAAAAAATCATTGATATATGTGCTCATCCAAAAGATGTAGTGGCTGAATTTATCTTGATTACGTCTGTTATATCAAATAGGCACTCTTTTCAAAGATTTTCTGCATTCTAAGAAATGGATGCTCCCAAGTTCACACCTGTGAATACTGTTGCTACGAATGCCACTACTGCTACTCCTGTTGGTTCATCTTCCACTCTGAGGATGATATCACATACTCAGCATCTTCAACGCTGGGTATCAAATGCGTTGGTTAAGGAGTACCATCAACACGGTACCATTCCAACTCTGGAGGCTGCCCGACAGGCCCTCCAATTGAATAACTCACCCTGGTCATCCGAACAGCGACGACCAGTGATCAAGAAGTAGGCGGTGCTAACCACCGTCTCCAACCGTTTCGGGTCATTATCCCCGGAACACAATCACCATTCACTCCATTATTCTGGGGAGGTGAATGAGAAAGTCCCTTAGGGCCTTAATTCAAGCAGATAGGGGTCCTTCCCGAGGGCTCCCACCAACAATCGCCACCAGACTCGTGCGGCAGTGCACCCTCAACATGATGAGGGTACCGACTCTAGGTGATCGGCTCAGGTTACTCGAACTCGAGCAGGAAAGACGAATCACCAGAGGCGAAATCCGGTTAATAGTGAGCAGGTTCTCATCTATCCCATCTCTGGTGAAGTCCACCAAACTAACTTGGTGGCAAGCAACGAGCAGGCACACACACCTGCCCGTTTTAATTCTGATGTCCAGTATACTCGTCTGGCAGCATCACGCCAATCCCACCAGAAAATTCCGGTGGAGTACTAAAGGCATGAACATACACCTATTTATAAATCACCAGCTAGTCAGCAAGCTCGTTTGACTACATATGATGGATCTCGTCAACCATGTTTGGAAAAGTGCAATCAGTAGGAACATACACCTGCTAGTATTGATCAAGCCTACCAACAGTCTCACTTGGTAGCATTCGGAGAAGTCAGTCGGAAAGCTCCAGCGACAAACAGGTGGCAGACTTAACTATTTTCCCCTACACTTGAGTACTATCAGGATTCACTGACAGGAAAAGGAGGACAAGAGCAGGCACATACACCTACTCCAAGCATGGAATGGACGTATATCCCTGTTTCGGCAGGTGAAGTCACCAAGTATATTCTATTAATGGTGAAAGAGCAGAAGCAAATTTCTGGTCATATCCTGGATGCCTGTTAAGATATTATAACAGCTTCAGTGGAATCTCAGGAAAGACACAAAAATCTATCCCTACCAGTGGAGTGAAACATCAACAGTTCACTCCGAAACAGACACACACATCTGTTCCAGTCCAAGAGGGTTGTGGGGCATACTCCCCCAAATCATACGGACAACCAAGTCAGGAACATACACCTGATTTGAGTGGAGATCGTCAGCCTAACCTGGCTGTCTCTCCTGATCTGGCACATACACCTACTCAGAGCCGCCAATTTTGTCAACAAGTGGTTTCCAAGGGGAGTAAGAAGGCGTCTAAGAAAAAGACCCCCCCAGCACAGTCAAGAGATCAAGATCCAATCTGTAACAAGGCCTTGCTCAATGTTGGAGTTTTTGAAGCCCTCAGACAGTTATCTATTGGAATTCAATATTCTACTCACTCATTTCCCAATAGTGGGAACATTAATTCTGAAGGTCTTCAACAGACACTTCCTCATGAAGGCTTGCTTCATGACAATTCGGTCGATCTCGAAGTTTCATCTTCAGATGCGAGCCACAGGAACCCTCTTTGTGGCCAGAAGACCAAGGAGTAAGAGATCTCATCTCTTGTTGTAACCCACCATGGTGGTCCTCCCCATGATGATGAATTTCACTGCGAACGTCCTCTCCGAAGTAGTGATGCACATTGCCCAGAAATTGCTCCAGTGGACAATGTAGTGCCGAGAAATCCCTCTTATCTTGAGGCACTTGCAAATGCAAAACCAGTCATATCTGATGTTTTATCACTGGCAGGTGAAATAATTTCTCAATCGGAAGTTATCCCAGGGTGTATATCATTCTCCAAACCACCCCTAAGTCATGCATCTTCTAGTTTAATCATTGATTTCTCTACCAATCCCATCGAATCCAATGAAGCAACAAGGAAGAACCATCTCTCGTCAAAATAGTTAGAAGAATCTTCATCAAATGATAAAGAGGAAATGCTGAACATGAGAAAACAACTGGTGAAAGGTGAAGTGCCAGTCATGTTTTGGCCTCTGGGCGACTCTCAGTATGACATTCCAGAAATGTTGACGGAAGATGGAATTCATGATATTCGTCTCAACATATGGAAAACTCTTTATCAGTTGAAAAATAAAGTATTATATTATGATTAATATGAAAATCATGTTAAGATAATAGAAGGGTTACAATGCCAAATTGAATTGGCATCTCTATCAGTCTCTCGATATTCGAAGGCTGAAAAGCAACAAAGAGCCCTTTAACATTCATGCCTTGTCACACTAAGAAAGTTGCACCAGTTAATTGCCAATGCCCCATATGGTATTCATGTCAGAGGATGGGGTGTTCATGGAGCACTACATTTCACGGTGCTCTCCAGTCAACAAAGCCCGTCGAAAATGGTCTCATGCAATGTTATTTCCCAGGGTCGGCCACAAATACCTGGCTTTGTTTATAATCAAAAGCTTTCCCAAGAACAGGCAACAACTAGTTCCTCTCAAAATCAAGAATACAAAGAACAAGTTATTGAATTACTCCTGCATCAAGAAAACAAGAATATTGAACATGCCTCTCGTTTGGAGCAAGCACATCACAAAGTGACGGAAGTGTCAGAAATCATCCAATGGTCTTTTGAACCGGGTGATAAAAGTGGATGTCGATTGATGAATCCATCTAATTTCCGGACTAAGGTCCGCAAGATCAGGAGAGATTCTAAGAGAGTCTCAGACATAGCATGTCAAGAGCCACCCCAGCTCGCCAGACTGGGGACTCTTTTAAACCAACCATCGAAATCAACAAATAGGATTCGAGGAGTTGAGAAAAGACAGCAGGAACATGCCCAGTCCACTGGACTGGGGACTTTTTCAAATCATCAACCCCCTCTTTAGAGAAATTTGGTCTTTTCTCGATTGGGAAAGAATCCATAAGAGGAACGAAGAGCCAAATTATCAGGAGACTCTCCAAATTACGGTTCGTCAAGAAGTTCCTAAGGGATTGAATCAACAAAAGGCAATGTCTCATCAAATACATGGAAGGAGACAATATCACAAAAATGCTGATAGAAGGGATGTGATGTGTTATGAATCAATCAATGTCATCAATGTCGTTGTTGCTGATCCACCTGATGAGGTTCACTTAGAGGGATCATATGAAGAGGTTCATGTTCAGTAAGTTGTACGCATAGACACAAATGAAGAAGGTGTGCGTACACGAAATCGAAGGTTTACCCAAAATCTGGGTGTTCCTTCAAATAACCCACTTCCCCCTCTCCGAAAGGGATCAAAAAAGGGAAAGGAGAAGAATCAGGTTATATATCCTCCCTCTGGAGAGGGTCAATCGCTCTCACTAGAGCAAAGATTTGGGCAACAGGAGGAAGAAATGAAGTAATTGAGGAGGATGGACGTATAACTACTTCAGGGTAGTCTTCCTCCTAAGCATGATGCAGTCAGTCAGACAAGGGATTTTTTTGCAGCTAATGAGATGGATCAAGAATATCCTCCTTTATCAGTACACCCTCACCGGTCTAATCCTACGGGTCAAGTGCAACAACAATTGGCAGTGCTGCCATCAGTTGCAGTACCAGCTGCCATACTTGTCCAAGCTCCAGTCAGTGCACCCATTCAGATTCAATCTCAACTGGATGTTTCTAAAAATTTAATAACTATTATTGAGTCATTAACATCTCGGTTGGAAGCTATGGAAGGAAAACATACGCAGGTTCGACCGGAAAAGAAAGCTTACCCTGAATGGGTAGATTCAATATCTCCCCCATCAAATTTCGGGAACCCTATACTCCCTATTTTCAATGGATCGGGTGATCCTGAACAACATTTTACGCATTACGTGTCTTGTTGCAATCCTATGATTGGAACTCCGGAGCAGCAAGAAGCGGTGAAACTCAGATGCTTCGTGCGAAACATGCAAGGACCAGCTCTTGTCTGGTATACATTCTTGAAATCCCGGTCAATTACCGGATGGGAAGATCTCCGTCAACGATTTCTTCTTCAATTAAGCTCAACTTTTCTAAAGACAATAGTTTTAGATCTTAAAAACTGTAAGTAAGGGGAGAATGAAAGAGTCTCTGATTTCATTTCTCGCTGGAAGGGGTTAACATATTCCCTGATCTTAGCACTCCCTCAAGAGGAACTGTTTCCAATCTGTGTGTCAAATCTGCGTGAAGAATTACGCACTCCGTTGATCCCTGTGAAATACACAGGAGGTTTTTGAGATCTTACTTAAATCTCTCAACAAATTGAAGATTCTCTTAAATAGACTAAGGTAAAATCTTGTGTAATTCCATCAGCTCCAGGAAGGATAATGGGTAAAGCAGAGACTGCTATAGTTATTCTTAAACAAGCACATGTACCTGCTTCTACTTCAAAACCTTCATCTTCTCGAAGGGCTCCACCTCCTGAGCGCCAACAATAAAGGCCGTTTCGTCAAGTCTATCAAAGAAATCAAATAAGAAAAAAATTTGAGGATCTGAAGAGAAAAACATACTCTTTCTGAAATGAACAAGTTCCTGGTTACTTCATTTCAGCTCTGGAAAAATATTTTGGTTCAGTTGCCAAGGCCCAAAAGGCCAAACAAGGAAGGAGATGAAGATCGTACCAATTATTTCCCATTTCATCAGATGCTGGGACATCCCATCCAGGAGTGTTTTGTCTTCAAAGGCCTCCTGCAAAAGATGGTCTACTTGGGAAAAGTCAAACTGAAAGGTTCTTCAGCTTAGGTAACTTGAGTAACTGCTACAGTTCCAGAGGAGGAATGCGAATGGAAAGCAGTTAAGAACAAAAATGCAAAAAAATATGATGAGTGGATGGTCAGAATGACGATCAACCGAACTCATGCTATTTTGCGAACGCAATTGAAGAAAACAATTGTGACTTCGACCATGAATGTCGTAGCAAAAACCTCTTCATCGGAGGGAAAATACTCAAAGAAATGACAAGATTCAAATAAAGAGAAAGAATCAGAAGAAGATGAGTACGTGTAAAAGCCTAAGTTGTCTTTGACACTAGTAGATTTCATGCCACCTACTTCGAAGCAATGGGCACCACCCCATCAAACAACACATCCTAAATTGGCTAGTCAGACAGAGTCTTCATCGGATGAAGAATTGATTTTCGGTTCTATTAATATGATTCAATTAACAGATCTGTATGTCAGTTGCAGTTTTGATTATGATGAGCCCGAATTCCCTATATCAAATAGAGGAATTAGAGGAAGTTCCAGAGGCTCAGGATACAGGGGAAGACGTGGATCTTTCAGAATCCACTATTCCAATTCTACCCCTGCTAGAATTGTGTATGCAACAGAAACTCGTGGAAGAGCCCTTCAACGAGCTCAACAAGAACAAGCAAGTTCTTCCACCAATAGAAAATTCAGTCCTGGCATAGTTATTCTGGAAGACCAGTTGAAGGTTCCATCTTCTTCCTCTTAGCAAGTAAATGGATCTAATCAGTCTAATCTTCAAAAACCAGGAATATTGCCAACTCCTATCCCGATACAAGATGCATCAACTTCCAAAGCATCTGATTCAAAGGCACATGCTAAACCACATGTTCCTATTGGGAAACACAGACCTCTAGATCAAAAGTATGATGTATTGAAACACCTGGCCTAAGTACCAGCCAAGTTATCAATTCTGGATGCCTTGAATTTGTCAAAGGATCTTCAAGAGGCACTCATCGAGGCTTCATCAAGTCCTTAGGAGTTTGAAACTGAAATTGCTGCAACAGAAGTCTATCACGTAGTGAATAATCCTGCGGAATTCCATGAAGTGATATCATTCACTATGGAAGATGAAGATGATGTCATGCCTGGAAATATTAGACCTTTGTATTTATCTGGCAAGGTTAATGGCATAGATGTCTGAAGAACTATCATTGACAATGGTTCAGGGGTCAACCTCATGCCCATTCCTACACTTCGTTGATTGGGCCTCATGGAATCTGATTTATCTCCTTCTACCATGATGCTACAAGGATATGATAAAAATGAACAAGAACCACTGGGCGAAGTTACACTCCAAACTCAGTTTGGAGATCTTGTATCCAATTCATATTTCATGGTTGTTGATCAAGACTCAGCTTTCAAAATATTGTTTGGAAGACCCTGGCTACATCAATATGCGGCTATCCCTTCATCATACCATCAATGTCTCAAATATTGTTTCAATGTTCAAGTTGGGACATTGTATGGTGATAAGGCCTCGTTCATGACATGTGAGTCTCAATACATTGATGCAGAATTCTATCACATGAAGGGAAAGGATAAATCCACAACCAGGGAGATTACCAAAGTTAATGCTTCATATGGTTTGGAAAAGATTCCAGTAAATCCATTTGTGCATGTGAGTATAGATTATGTGTTTCTTATCAGTCAAATTGGCAGGGTAGACCCAAATCAAAATACTCTTATGGAAAGATCCATAATGTCAATTACGGCAATCGAGCCAGACAACATGGGAGAAACTGGTAACCCACTAGGCAATGATGAAAGCTCAAATAGAGATGTCTTCATTTCATCTACTAAAATCCATCAGGTCTATACTTTTCCAACCAGGCTAGAAGAAGTTATAGAAACATTGGAGGTGAAAAATGATGTAGATTCTCAATCCATAATCTCCTCTTTATTTCCCGAGGAAGACCCTTCAACATCAATTGGGTCAGAAATGGAAGCTTCTTCTTCAAGATGTTCAAATTTTAACATCTCTTCTGATCATGGAAATTTTGATTCATCATCTTCTATGCAAGTAGAAACGGAAGAAATAACACATGATGAAGAAGAAGAGGAAGATCTCAGAGATGCTCCTCCAGCATTTGAAGAGGGTATCTCTACCACTGTGGATGAACTCAGAGAAATAAATCTGGGTACAAAAGAAGATCCACACCCCACTTTAATCAATGCGGCCATGACTCTTGAAGGACAAGAGATGTATATTTCCTTTTTAAAGAAAAATCAAGACATATTTTCTTGGAATTATACAGAGATGCCCGGGCTTGATCCTAATGTTTCTACTCATCATTTGGGTTTACCAGAAGAACATCGAGGATTTAAGCAAGCCACGAGAAGAACACACCCAACTTATGCTTCAAAAATTGAAGCTGATGTGGATAATCTTATCAAAGATAACTTCTTCAGAGAAGTTCAATATCCCATGTGGTTGGCTAATATTGTCCCTGTAAAGAAGAATGACAGACAAATTAGAGTTTTCATCGATTTCAGAGATCTTAATCGGCATTTTCCTAAGGATGATTTCCCATTTCTGATTACAGAACATTTAATTGATGAAACAGCTAGCTATGAAGCACTTTCCATCATGTATGGATATTATGGATATAATCAAATCCGAATGGCTCTAGAAGACGAGGAATCCACAGCCTTCAGAGCCCCTCAAGGTGTGTTTTGATATCGGGTAATTCCCTTTGGCTTAAAGAATGTAGGTGCAACATATCAGCGTGCCATGCATCGTATCTTCAAACCCATTTTAGGGAAGTTTGTTTAATTCTATGTGGAAGATTTGGTGGTCAAATCCAAACAACATTCTAATCACTTGGATGATTTGGAAGTCATATTCCGCAAGCTTCGACAACATAATTTGAAGATGAACCCCTTAAAATGTGCTTTTGGGGTAACCTTAGGAAAATTTCCCGGCTTTTTTGTACGCCATCGTGGTATTGAAGTTGATCCTGAGAAGACAAAGTCAATCCTTGGTATGTCACCTCCTTGAAATTTTAAAGAATTAAGAGGAATTCAAGGAAACTTAACCTATATTCAGCGTTTCATCACCAATTTAGCAGACAAAAGTTTACCCTTCACCAAATTAATGAATAAGGGAGTCATTTACCAATGGACTGAAGAATGTCAAGAAGCATTCGATATTCTCAAGAATTATCTCTTGATTCCACTCGTACTTATGCCAGCTGTTGAAGGAAGGCCACTTATCCTCTATGTGACAGCCTTAGAGCGATCATTGGGTGTCTTTCTTGCTCAGAAGAATGATGCTGGGAATGAAAACAACCTCTACTACCTCAGTCGGACAATGATTGAAGCAGAAACCCGGTATTCAAGTATTGAGAAGTGCTTCCTGGCATTAATATTTGCAGTTCATAAGTTGAGACACTACCTGCAACATCACGAGGTCCAATTGGTATCTCGCAATAACCCGCTCAAATTCATCCTTAGTCATCCAATGCTTACAGGACGTCTGGAAAGGTGGGCAGTTATTTTGTAGCAATTCGACGTTCAATATGTGTATCAAAAGGAAATAAAGGGCCAAGCTCTGGCTGATTTTCTGGCTGAACACCCTTAAGTGGAAGACACATCTTTAGATATTGAACTCCCTAATGAGGAAGTCTTCTCTATTCAGGATAGTCCTCAGACATGGGAAACATACTTTGATGGTGCTTCCAGAAGTCCAATAGGGAGGAAAATGGAAAATCCTAAATTCAACAAATTTGGCTTAGGAATTGTGCTCATTTCTCTAGAAAAGGTAGTGTTACCTTATTTCTTATTATTATGGGAAGGTGGTACCTATAATGAAGCATAATACCAAGCTCTTATCGCATGCTTGGAATTGGCGCTTCAAGCACAAGTGAATCATTTAAAGGTGAAAGGTGATTCAGACCTGGTAATAAAACAAGTCAATGGGGATTATGACATCAGAAAAGAATAACTAATCCCTTTGTATGATTACATCATAGATTTAATAGTGGAATTCCCTTCAGAACCAACATTTTCTTATGTCATGTGATCACAAAATGCTCATGATGATGCACCTTCTAATATATCCACAGCTCTGGAAGATCCAAATCGGGATGAGACAACCATCAGTATTGCCCACCGTCGTGCAATTTCACCTTATGTTCGAATCAGAACAGAGAAAATTAATGAAGTTAGTCCCATTCCTGAACTCTATGGTCATACTACAGGATGGATGTCACCTATCAGGGAATACCTTCAAAATGGAACACTTCCACCTGATAGAGCCGATAAAGAACAAATCTGACGACGTGTGGTCAATTTTACTCTTTATGATAGCCTAGATCACTTAGAGAAAATTCTCTACAAACGTGGTTTTGATGGAGTTCTCTTCAGATGCATTGATGGGGAAGAGACAATGGCTGTCACGAAAGAAGTGCATGCAGGAATCTATGGTGCCCACCAGTCTGGACATAGACTGTCTGATCAAATTCTAAGGCTTGGATACTTTTGGCCTTCAATAATACAAGATTGTGTTGATTTCACAAAGAAGTGTCATTCATGCCAAGTACATGCCAACTTCATTCATCAACCTCCAGAGTTGCTTCATACAACTAAATACTCATGTCAATTTTCCACATGGGAAATGGATGTGGTGGGACCATACCCTTCAGCTACAGCCAAGCAGTTTAAGTATATTCTTACTGCTACTAATTTCTTTTCCAAATGGGCAGAGGAAATACCACTCAGAGAAGTTAGTTCTAAATGTATTGTTATCTTTATCAAGTCTAACATCATTACCAGATTTGGTGTCCCTCATACCATATTGACAGACAATGGCACCAACTTATGTTCATCTGAGGTGAAGAATTTGTATCAAGAATACAACATCAAATCCAATCATTCAGCTCAGTATCATATAGTATCCAATTGCCAGATAGAAGCCTTCAATAATACTCTATCAAATATACTACAAAAGATTGTGGATAGAGATAAGAAATCATGGCCTGATAAACTCTTCCATGCTTTATGGGCTTATCAGACTACCACCAGCACTACAACGCGGTCAACTCCATATTCATTGGTATATGGAATGGAAGTAGTCTTGCCAATTGAAGTTCAACTACCCTCGCTCAGAGTTTCCATTTGTGATCAATCATCTACAGATGAACAATCTCAAAAGCGATTGAACGAATTGGAACGGTTAGATGAAAAAATATTGTGCACTTTGCACCACTTGGAAGTCTATCGGAATCGAATAGCATGAGATTTTAACAAAAAAGTTTGTCTTCGTTCATTCACTCAGGGAGAATTGGTATTAGTTCTCAGAACTCCAATGATATCAGGAAAGAAACCTCCCAAGCTTGAGCCAAAATGGGAAGGAACTTATTCAATACATAGGGTCTGCTTAAATGGAGCTTATTATTTAATCTCAATGGATGAAGAACTCATCACTACTCCAACCAATGCTGGATTTTTGAAGAATTGTTTTGTATAGACACAAAATATATCATCAATGGTCCAGTATGACCTTAAACTGCACCATGGTCCAGTATCACCATAAACTGCACCATGGTCCGGTATGACCTTAAACTGCACCACCATCCAACAAGACATTAAACTGCATCATCCATGGTCCATACATATGACCTTAAACTATTTGTACTTTCATCCAACATGATTCTAAACTGTATAGAAGTCTCTTACGTCCAGCAAGACGTTAAACTGCATCATCCATGGTCCATACATATGACCTTAAACTATTTGTACTTTCGTCCCACATGATGCTAAACTGTATCGTCCCTTTTTGAAAAAGTACCTAATACGTCCAACATGACGTTAAATGGTGTACTCTTTTATCATCACTGCATGACATTAAACTGCATAGTCCCCCTTTCGTCCAACATGACATTAAACTGTACTGTATTTATCATCCTAATTACATGACTCTAAACTGTACAAAAAGTCCTTAATACATCCTACATGACATTAAACTATACTTTGTCCCTGCTAAATGACACTAAACTGTGCGGCACTTATAGTCCTAACTACAAGACTTTAAACTGCATAGTCCCTTCATATGTATTACATGACATTAAACTGTGCATCATTAAGGTTGTTGTTACCTCTTGTTTCTCACACCGAGTTTGAATCACGTGTTCTTAGAGAAAACTTCAACCATAACACCCTCTATGGGCTACTAACCATGTGTAAGTCCCCACACCATAATTTTTTAGGTTGTTGTCCCCAATAACAACTTGATCATTAATTCATTCTTTAGTTGAACTACGCAGACTTTGATCCTTGCCTTCTAGGCAAGGTACGTAGGCAACCTCCCAAGGTTCAAGCCTAAAAAAAATCTCTTAACATCGGTTCACCTCCATCTTATACGATATTGATTTGTGAAACTGTCCCCAGAATCAATATCTTTACATTGGTTCACTTTCGTCCTTTCTATACGACGTTAAACTATACAACACTTTTTTCCAGTATGACAATAAACTACAATATTCTTTGATACCCTCACCTGAGATGGAACCATTATTTACATTGATTTTTCAATCATGTTTCATTTCAAAGACTACGTGCATACATGGCAATGCCCAAACCTTTTATCTTGGGTTAAACCATCATTGCACTAAAAGTCCCCTTTCACCCTTCATATGTACGAACCAAATTTGTACATAGGGTATTTCTAGAACTACGTGGGCTTGATTTCCATTCTTATGGGATACGTAGGAACGTTCGAGTGTCCCTCGAATCCAGCCCCAATTCTTTTAGGCCTAACCCCAAATTCCTCTTTCAATCCCTTGACTGAAAAGTCCCCATGAAAACACACACTGTGTATTTCTTATAATGTTCCAAGCTCTATGACCCTAAACTAAGATCTACAATCCTTTTGTCCCGCATGATGTTAAACTGTAGTTCAAGAACTACGTATGGCTTGATTCCCATCCTTATGGGATACGTAGTGAAGTCTAACATTTCCATTTAGGACCCATCTACAACATGATTATGGTTAGTATTGATTTGTGTATCTTTGCATACATTGGAAAATACCCATCTTTATGTGTCATAATCCTAACCTTAAATATTTTCAGATCTTAATAACCCTTTTCTTGACTTTTAGTCACAAAAATGTCAAATTTATGAGAGTTCTCTTACCTGACTGTGTAGCACGTGCCCTTAGGCGGCCTTGCATAAACAGTCTCCATAACAGATTTGTCAGCCAAAAGATACTATTATTTGACTATACATCCAATTCCCTTAGGTGGCCCTGCATAATTCAACCTCCGAATGAGTTTTTTAAATAATGGTAACTTCATTCTTGGGAAGAAATCCTCTTTTTTCCTTATTGGTCTTAAATGACAGTATGTAGGGATCCGCAAAAAATAGCAATCCTTAACATATTTGTCCCGTATCCTTTTTCATGATCTAAAAGTATTCAAGTCTATGGTTTATATTCTCCTTCCCTATGTTTGGGTTAGACCTTCATAGGAGTGATATCCATCCATTTCTTTGATAATATTGTTTGGAAATATCTTCTCCATATTCAAGTACCTCTTTCCATACAGAAAACTCTATAATTTGGAAAATTTGAATCTCCATAAACATTCACTAGCTTTTATCACTAGAAAATTAAATTTTTGAGAGTTCTTTGGCCTGACTATTCAGCACGTGCCCTTAGGTGGCCTTGTATAAGTAGTCTACATAATAGACCTGTCATCCAAAAGATGCTATTTATTTGACCATGCAGCCAATGCCCTTAGGTGGCCCTGCAAAATTCAACCCCCTAACGGGTTTGTTAAATAATGATAACATCATTCTTGGGAACTACTTCTTCTAATGCCTTTTTAGATCTTTTTCATATCATTCCTCAGATTCAAATATTCTTAAGTCATAGTTTACATATTTTCCCTCATACTTGAGTATGGTACTATGTTTTCATATGAATTTTCAAGGAATTGAGTCAATTCTAATTCATTCGGTCAAAGATATTTCGACCTTAAACATTAGCCCCTTTATGTCTGATGTGCATGACTTTAAATTTCCCACAAAAGACAAAGGAACTCTGAATAAAAGTCAAGTTCCAGGTCACTAAACATACATTTTGTATGATTTAGGTAATATTGAGCAATTAAAAGATTCAAATTTTGTAGGGTTATTTTCACTAATCCTAGTAAAAATAAAACTATGCTTACTAGGCCCATTGGCTTAGGTAAATTTAAAGCAGATAACAAAAGAGAATACAGGTACAAATGATTGAAGGTGAAAGTGTTTTTCATTGATGAAAAAGAGTTAGAAGGACATCCACAGACTGGAGTCTCTTCACTTTTTCAGGAATTACAAAAGACATTCAACATAACTCTTCATTTTATTTATGACATCCCGAGCTTCATCAGCAGACACCTGGAATTCATTCATTCAATTGGATACAATAAGAGATACAGTGATACCAGCTATTCTTGGAACAATTGTAAAATAATGTTCTTGAGTGCGGTTTGAGGAAATTTTCTGCTGATCAAATAGTGACTCTGTTTCTGTCCAAGAGACTTGGAAGATGGATACATGGATTTGAGAATGAAGCATTGGAAGTAAAGATCCATTTGGAGAGAATACTCTTTTCAGATATTGATCTAATTCCATGTTTGTCTTCTCTCCACCAACCAGCAGTGGAAAACATTTCAACCCATGGGTTTTCCATTTTCATATCTGCAAGGAAATGACATGGAGGAAAAATTTGAAAGTTCACCCCAGTGTTGTTGCTCTTAATGCACAACATAACCGAAATAGAAGAGTAGCAGTGCAGCTTCATCTCAGGCGTATTGTTATTTACTTCTGGAATATTGACTCCTTGTAGATGACCATGACCATATAGAGGCAGGTAGATGCTCTGTGGGAAATTAAGATGATATTTCTTCAAGTACTTAGCCAAAGCTGGGACAGTGTTGTCGCAGATATCATAGTAATTAGGGCCAAACATGTTCATTATGTCATCAATCCACTTGCTAGACAGTTAATTAGCCATTCCGATTCTCTTGGGAGCCATTGAATCTACACAAAAATTGAATAATTAACTCTTAAAGTAAGTTAATTTTTCATAAAATTTGGGAAGGAATTTGAAAAAAAATGGCTAAGGCATTAAGGCGCGCAAGTATAATTTTGACGTGCAAGTATGGATGTGCCGCGCAAGTTTTTGGCACGCAAGTATCACTGCGTAAGTCCAAATACCTATAAAGTATCATGACAGAAAAGAAACAGCAGAAAATGAGTAACTTGCACGGCAAAGGGGACCTGCGCGGCGAGAGATCAAAAATCTAGAATCAGATGTTATGCGCGGAAAATGACTGCGTATTTATAGGGCAGGCAGCCCACCTGCGTGCCTACATCCAGCGCGCTCCATCCAGTGTGCTCCATCCCTGCGCGACTCGAACCTGCACACCAAGTGTTGCGCACTGAACACTTGCACGCCGCCTTTCCTTGAGTTTTCTTCTTTTCCTCAGAGTCACATCTTCATTTCATTAGGATCCAACTCTGAGGGGGGACTTTTGTTGACACTCCTTTTCGTCACAGAGTCCAAAGGAATGTAAAGAGAAATGAGTTATCCCAAATTGATTCAACCTTTGAAGAAAACATCCAAAATTGACAAAGGCATGAATAATGCTTCAAAAGCACATGCGCCGCGTAAGTTCCATCACTGTCACACAAGTCTACTTGCACGAAGCCTAATGGTCACACAAGTGACTTAAACGCCCTAAGTGATAACCGCTCAGGCTCTTCTCCAGCCTATAAATAGACCCGATGGGCCCCCTATTTCAGGAGAATTTTTCCAAAATTCAGATTTGGAGCTCCGAACGCCCAAGTCTCTTCTTCAGGTCTTCCTAACACTTCTAAGGTAATTCTTTACCTAGAATGGAAGTTCTAAACAAGATGAGTAAGGTCTAAGTGTTAGAATTCACTAACACCTGCGCACCTAAGGTGTTTTACCCTTAAGGGAAATGAACATACTTGAGTGCCGCCCTACTTCCTCACCAAAACTTACACGCCTCTCTTTTGGAAGTACCTCAGGATAATTATAAAGGCATTGGTCAAGTATCACCCAAGTATTACCATGCTGGTTTACAAACGCGCAAGTGCCCATGTGTCGCGTAGGTATACCCGCATGACCAGGACTTGTGCGCCCATGCAGTACTTGCACGCCTGCCAAGACCTACGCGCCCCTGCCTTTTTGGGTTCCTTTCTTGACCATTTAACCCCTCTTATGTCGTTCCACCTCTCCTATTCAAGATTCAGTCTTCAAGACACTCTTCAAATCCATTTATGGCATGATTTCTTGATTTGTCTTCCTTATCTGAAAGGAACTCCGTGGAACATTTCTCAAAAACTAGTGATTTTCACATCTTTTTGTCACTAAAGATTGAGATTTCATTCATTAAACATCATCCTTTAAAGATGAGAGAACCCCTTAAACTAGACCTCCTTTTAAGGAATAAGCCCCAGTCTTAATTCACAATTCTGGGCATCCTCCTTAGGAGTAAACCCCCAGTACTCCAATCTGGGCATCCTCCTTAGGAGTAAGCCCCAATCTTAAAATTCCCAAATATGGGCATCCTCCTTAAGAGTAATCCCCAACTATAATTCTCTTAACCTGGGCCTCCCTTTCAGGAGTAATCCCCAATAATAATTCTCAAGACTGGACATCCTCCTCAGGAATAAGTCCCAAGTCCTCATTAACCTGGGCCTCCTTTTTAAGAGTAAGCCCCAGTCTCAAATATGGGCATCCTCCTTAGGATTAAGCCCCAAGTCCTCATTAACCTGAGCCTCCTTTTTAGGAGTAACCCCCAGTCTCAAATATGGGAATTCTCCTTAGGAGTAAGCGCCAAGTCCCTTAACCAGTCCTCATTTACTTTTGATCTGGATTTCCTTCTCAGGAATAAAACCCAATCATAAGTCCCCTCCTAACTTGGGAATCTTCTTTAGGAGTAATCCCCAAGATTAGAGTATCCAAATATCCATGAATCACATATACCTTTATGGAACCTATTCCTAGATTTCTTCCCTGAAGTAAATGTTAATCCTCATTTCTTATGATTGCATCTTTCATGGAACAATTTTCTAGCTTTACCAATACCTATTTTTTATCACATCGAGCATGACTCACGTGAGATTAGAGTATAAAATTAATTATGACATATTTCTTTGAGACATCAATCATACACATCATACTCCCTTACTTAAACTACGTGGGTTCTGATTCCTTTTCCAAAATAAAGGATACATAGGTAGCCAATGTACGGGTAAGATCCCAACTTTGAAATAATTCATGTCCTTCTGAATGACAATAAACATCAAGTGCCCCACTGAGTGGATTTAAAACTAGTATGGTCATCATAATGACCAAGATACTTTTATGTATCAAAGGATACCATTGACTAAGAATCTCTAACAAATACAAATGATTCTCTATCAATGAAGAACCTCAAATAAATATAAAATATTCTCTAAATTTCCTACATATCAATAATTTATTGTCAGATCTAAAGGAAAACTCATTTTATACTTGGTAATGTAATAAGGATTCACGAACATAACTTAAATCTATAAAGAGAGTCCCAGATTAGATAATAATTCCCCTCAAAAAGGTGTGATGAGTATGACCTTCCATCCTCTTGACCAATGAAAATTTCTAAGCCTCATCAGTCTAAAAATAATGAGTTCCTACCTTTGAAAAGTAGGTTCGAATGGATATGGAATCATTAGATGCTTCTGGTTCTACGAACAAACCCGTTAGAAACCACTTGGAATGTTTGAACCTTAAATCAATGAGATCATCCCCAATTCCAGAGGGAAAAAATTATTATAGAAGAAATAAAATGAATTTAGGAGATGGTAAAAAAGGTATCATTTGACAATAATTGTAGATTATATGTTCCTTGAATCCCTTTATAGGAGATGACTCAGCTAGGTGACAAAACTATGGGTCGAATATACACTTTCTCAAGGGATTAACTATTTCTATCAAGACTTCTCACTACTGTGGAATGAATGTTAATATAAAATAGTTCTATTTCAAGGGTCCATGGGTTAACACAACAAATTCTAGATATGGTGTTGGTAAAGGACCTCAACATCAGGTTTATACTCAATAAGCGTCAGTAGCTCATGTGACTCAGGTGCCTATGATGTTTCATGGTGTGTTAGATAATAGGGATTGTACGGTTGATCCATCTTTAGCTGATAATGGTGAGGGACCCTCCAAAGTATGAGGTATGGTATTGATTTACTCTACATGATCTATTTATTTGTTTGATATAGGTTCATCCCATCCATTCATATCAACTCAAGTAGTTTATGTGTTGGATTTATCGATTAACTTCTCTTGTGAGATTCTATTTATTGAAACAACCTTGTGAAAGAAAGTGGATCATATTCATATCTATTCATAATTCTATATGGTGGTTTATATATTTTATCATGTTTATAGATTCACAATTATAGAGATGATAGGTTTAGATAGGATCCTTAGAGTGGACTAGTCATGTAGATACCGTGAACATGTAGATTGTTATTAGAGATGAGCGGCCTTTACATAACCAAAACGTTAAATTTCACGTTGACTAGTGAATTTGATGTCAAGGAAATTAGAGTGTAAGTAGACCCTCATTAGAGAAAATTATTTTTAATATAGGTGGTTGGAATTATCCTCACAGTGGATCATATGATAAACCCATCATCCCTTCCTCCGATGGTAGACCTTTACTGAGATTTCTTTCTATAGGATTTATTAAGGTTACCTACACACATGGGATTTTAGTTTGAGACTTATCTTTTGTCTAATTCACAACCCATGTTGATTCCACCATATAGAATGGAACCAAATGAGTTGAAAGAGATGCATGTGTCTCTTGATTATTTATTAGCTAAAGGCTTCATCAAACTGAGAACGTCTCCTTAGGGTGCACTGTTGTTGTTTTCCAAGAAGGTGGATATTAGTATTTTAATTTATATGGACTAAAAAAAGATGAATCAAATATCTATAAAAAATATGTACCATTTTCCTATAAATTATTACTAGTTTGATCAATTTTTTGGGGCCCAATGGATTCATATGATTGATATGGGTTTTTGGATGCCATCAAATTTAGGTAAAATAGGAAGATATACCAATGAACAAATATTAAAGAAGGTACGTATTGTATTAGTATCTCGTTATTCCCATGGGAATGACGAATACTCTATTGAAGTTCATGAATCTAATGAATAATATCTTTTACCCATAATTGGACTTCTTCAAAAAAAATCAATGATAACATCCAAATATATTCAAAGGTGTAAGAATCACATGCTAGACACAAAGAGATCATGTTGAGAATACATCGAGAACAATAATTTTTTCCAAGTATTCAAAGGTTCAATTTTGGATATAGGAGGGTCGATTATTACTTGATCTAGATAAAGATGACGAAGTCATGTATTATGGATGAATGAGGAATGTTTTCAAGTTTTAGAGTTTCCTTGGGTTAGATGGGTACTATAGAATATTCATCCAATAATTTTCTCACCTGGAAGTACACATTACAGTTCCAACCATGAAAGGAGTCAAGTTTGAATAGATAGAGTAGTGTGAATAGGTCTTCTTAGAGCTAACTAAAGGGTTGAAATAAAATTAAATCCCAATCCTTCCTTATCTTGGAGTTTGGAATAAAGTGTATTGAGACATGTCTAGCATTGTATTGGGAGCTATTCTGATGTAGGATGATAAGAGTGTTTATTACAGGTCTCATCATTTATGATCCCATTAGTGGAAATTATCTACTCATGACTTATAATTAGCAGTAGTGGTTCATTTATTGAAATATTGGTGATATTACCTATTTTGAGAGTGATTCTTCAAGTAGATGAAAAACAATAGTTTGGGGTATATCTTCTAATAAAATTAACTACATCTTTATCAGAGGTGTTTGGTGAAGTAATTTTAGACATTCGAGATTGATATAGAATAATATCTAGTAAAAGGTAATGTAGTTGCAGATGTATTGAGCGAGAAGATGCAAGAACTTGGGGTGATGATATTAGATGTGGTATGAAAGCTCAAGGATTGATTGGTAGGCTAGAATGTGGGCATAGATGAGGATCGGGGGTAGTTTCTTGAACACCATTAATAACTATATACACGTTTTTAGAATGAGTGAAGTCTAGTGAAGACCTTGATCTAGAGTTTACCATGATGAGTGGGAGGTTTGAGGAAAGAAATTCCTTTACATATTGGTATTTATATGGGTGTAGTGTTATTTTGGACCATGACAGAGTGATTGTCCCTTCTTATTCAAGAGATATATAGACCCATAATTTTTATACATAAATATTACATCATTTTAGATGAATATTCAATAGATTTCACAATAATTAAATCTTAAGGGCCATAAATGTTTAGTGTAATTGGGAACCCAGATACATAAGAAACTTTTACATAAAATATCTACATCATTTATGATTAATACCTTCATAACTAGAATCCTTATTAAGAATATATTACATTTTTTCATAACCTGGGGAAGGGAAACAGAAGAAATAATAAGATCAGATTATCAATAAGGGTAAACATAAGATAAAACAATAAATGATCGTAAGTGAGAATAAAATAAAAATAATGGAATCACAATATGATAAATACATAAAATAATAATACCTAATTAGTTGAATATCTTTAATCAGGAAATGTGAAATATAGTTTTCTCAAACAAATGACATAAAACATAAGTGTATAGAATCATAAATAAGTAATCATGAGTCATGAAAAAATATCATGATCATAAGACATAAGATTTTGGAATGAAAATAAGAATAGAAAATCATTTTCTTAGTCAAGGATCACTACTAAGACTATCATAGTGGAATAGGTTTACTTTATATTCTATCATTTCCTTAGTCAAGGTTCACTCCCAAGACCATTTTATTAAAAAAAGTTCCTTACTAAACTGGGTTCAATCCCCATCCTAACCATGATTATCTCACATATATCCTCTATTACCTAATGAATTGTAAGCCTATATAAATATAGGGCTACTCATTACATAACGATAACCATATATATTTTCCTACAAGATCATAAAACATTCCTTATTTCACCAAATCACAACCTATGGAAATGATAGAGGATTAATAAACATTTCATCAGCATAATCATAAACCATCTAGGAAAATAATATATATGATAATATTGGATCATATCCTTTTTAAACAATAAGATACATCAAAGGATGTTGTTATAAATAAAAATGACTTTAAAAGGTCACTAGAACATTTCTTGAGGAAAACGTCATTTTTTTCAAAATCACTTATTTAGAGTCTAAAAGATTCCAAAATATTAAGGAAAAAAGTTTCTTTGAAAAAAAGGAAACTTATAAAGGAATATTCAAAGAAAAGAGTATTCATAATGGAGGGTAAAGTAGTTCATGTGGTGTATCACATTTTCAGTACAATTAAAAATTACCACATTTTGAAAATGATAAGAATGTACCTTTAAATCCATGTTAATAAATGTAAAATATAGTAAAAAATGATATTAAATAATCTGTTTAGAATAATATGTACACCGTAAGATTTCAAAAGAAGATAATTGGGTTCAATAGAATATATGACATGTGACAATGAGAATAGATGAGAATATAACACCTTGATAATTTATGATATATTTATTTTTAATAAATTAAATCTATTTGATAGATTGTGATGCATTCAACACTAGGTTTAAACAAAACACAATACTTTATTAAAATAATATTATTTTAGACAATACCATTATAACATAGTCGTTAAGTTGGAGGGCATGAATAGTATTAAATAAATTATGAAAAGTATATGGTTTACACATTTATGAATAAATTCATTGTTTATCTATTTATTTTAAATAAAATAGGAATCATTTGAAAGAAAAATATATTCTTTCTAAAAAACTATATTAATATAAAATGCGGTTTATACGTGCTTTGTGAAATTAATTTAAAATAAAATTTTAAAGCTTTTATAAAATTTATTTGAAAAACTAAATTTCATTTTTGAAATATATATGTCAAAATTATCCTTAGGTGATTTTTTTTAATTTTCTGAAAAGATTAATTTTTTTGATGAATAGTGAAAAATAGTTATTTTTATTAAAAACTACCTTTTTTAAATTATTTACAAAGTTAAATAATATTTTAAATTATTTTTAGAGTAAATTTAGGTCAATTATATTATAATTATAACAATTTAGTTCATTGGAATCAATTTCATATTTAATTTTAGTATGAAAACTTTTTAAACCTTTGAAATATTTTCATTGGGAAAACCATTTTTTCGACGCGTCTATGAGTTTAATTTTAAACATAAATTTTCCAAATATTTTAATTGAATTTGTGAAAATGGATTCAATATTTTGAATCACCATAAAATATATTATCTAATAAGTTCAACTTTATTGTTTACCATTATGAATAGTAAAAGTAGTAAAAATTAATTATCATGGTTAAGGTGACAATGAGTTTACCAGGGGTTAAAATAATAAGATAAGGGTTAAAAATGAATTAATAATTTTTGAAAACACATTTTTCATACATATTGTTCCTTATAAAATTTAATATTTAATAATCGTGCATTTCAATCCTTTGGGAATGTGAAAAACTTTGGTATAATTTATTCTTTTAAAAAATTCTATGTGTGTCTCATCCCCCACTTATAAAACATCTCTCAATCCCTTCAATTATTTACACCTCTCATGTATTTTGGATCGACACAAACATGAAAAAATATTTACTCAAAATCCTTATACACATTCTATATTTTATTTGATTCCCAAAATACCAACTATGGGGTCTTTAAGAGGATATCCAAAGGAGGTTTCTCTAAGAGAAGGTAATCATCTTAACGAAGCTCTTTGATTTTATTTATTTATGTTCCACCTTTAATTATTTATTGACACTTGAAATATAATAAAACTAGTATCTGAAATATATTTATATGTTATTATTTTATGGAATAATATTTATCCATATCCTCCTCCATCAAATGGGAAATGAAATCATTGACCATGTATATGGCGAACTACCACCTCGTGAACCGATGGAACTCATTTTCCATCAATATATATCATGAATATATATAATGATAGATTTAATGTATATATATAATATTTATTATATTATTATTATCATTTAATTTTAATATCACATATACCATCATACTTTCCATGCCATTTCAAAATATGACAATGACGCTCGTCTGTGCGGAGGATTACCACCTCACGAAGTGATTTTTTTTTTCAAATACTCTTTAAATTTAAGAAAATAATGATAAATATAATGAAAATATTTTATATAAATGAAATTATATTTAATTTTTAAAATTAATATACCATCCACTTCATTTCCCTTTCACTTGTTAAGAGAATTATATCGTTGCTTGTGTTAATTTATGACCAATCATCTCCACAGAGCAATGCGATTCATTATACATTTAAAGCATTTAAAATTGCTATAAAAACGTATATAAGAAGAAAATATTATATTAATAACATTATTATAATTTTGGGGATGATGTATCTATATCATATGTACAATAACCAAAACTTTCATGACAAAACACGCATGAGAAAACAACGAAATTAACACCCAAGACAAAGAAAATAATGAAATATTGTTAACAAAAAGATGGTAAAATGTTATAAGAGTATCATATATGATATTATAAATATTAATATTATTCTATTATAAATTAATAACATGATTAAAACCATTATACATGAGGTTAAATAACATTCAACCAAAAGGAAGTACAATGTAATGGTCTACGTCTCAATTTCCTTTTATTGAAGAATATTGTAATGATATGCACTTAATTTATTTTATATGGTTTATATATTAAACATTTTAAATTTTATTTCATTAATGCTTAATAATTCATGGTATTTCTATTTTTTATTTTAATTATTTCATCTAAGGGGATTTGACTTAAAAGTTACAAAGTGGTAAATAATTTCAAAACTCAGTTTCTTTTCATTGGGTTGTATTAAATTTTTAGTGTCTTGGATATTATAATATTACATGTGTAATGAAATTTGAATATATTATGTTTTATTTACAATTTTTTATGTGTATTTAAATTTTATACACATAATCAATTTTTTAGTAAATTTTCAATTCAATGTTATAAACTCTGTAAGGGTTTATTTCACAATCCCATTTTAAATGGGATTGATTATCTTGAGTTTCCATTGAATAAAATAATTTGATAATTGGATAATAAACCAATATAATTTTATTAAACACTATTTAATCATGAACGTTTTGAGAAATATTACAATTTATTCACTCATTAGTACTTAAAATGATTTAGAAAACGTTTTTAATAAAATCTTACTTCATTTATTTCTTTAGTCGAAAATATATTTTATTCCAAAACCATATTTTCTAGAAATGTTTTTAAAATTATCCAAATGATTTATTAAAGAAATTCTTACCCATTTTATAATTTTTAACAAAATTTTTTTAAAGTAACATTAATTTAATTTTACAAACATGGCCTGTTTGTCTTTTACTGAAAATGTGAAAGGAATATTTTTTTTAACCAGTATAAAATGTACAAAATTTTCCACTTTCATGACCAAATAATATTTAATAAATTATTTTATATGTTTCAAAGGTTACTTAAAAAGAAAATTATTTTTAAAATATTCTGTGAATTTATTGTTTTAAAAATATTTTCAACAAAAAAGGATATTTTCCTTAAGAATTTTGTTAATGATTTTTTTGGTATTTATATTCATAAACAAAAACCATTTATTTTACTTTTGATGGAATGAGGATATGTTGTGTTTATTCCATTCTTATTATTTCTATTAATGGATTATGATCAGTTTGATAAGGTAAAGTATTGGCATTATCTTTCTTGGTTAAATTTTTTTAATCATTAACTTTCCCATGAAATATTCATTTTCTTGTGATCAATGGACAATGAATTTTCCAAAAATATCCATATTATTTATCATGGATATGCTTATCTATTGAATCATATATCGTTTTTATATATTTCATTTTACATTGAACGTTATTTGATTGATTGGGGAAATATTTATAATCCTTATTCTGTATTTAATACAGATATTTATTAGTAAATAATATTGTTCATGAATTAAATCGATCATTCAATATATGAGAAATTATTTAGACATATAATAATGGTTTTGGAAAGGTTTTAGATATCCCATTGATTTATCATTAGTATCATAATATGAATTAGTTTGATATCCTAAGTTAAATGGGATTCTAGTGTATACCAACCCATCAGTTTTAAACTTTCTTACGAAAGGACTTGATAGTAGATATATCATGATTCCTAAGATCATGACATCCAATTATTAATAAATTTCAATATTAAGAATTTATTTATTATTATCCATGATATTTTCCCAATGATATTATCTTTGGATGAATCTCATTCTCGGTTTATTGATTGAATGTAACTTTTTTCAATTGTTTTCCTTTGGTATATTGATTATGCCTTATCTGATCATGATAGTCAATTTATTGATTAAATTGAATGCATGTTCAGATATTTACCTTTACATATTTATTATGACTCTTCTAATAAATATATTCAAGTTATTGATTAAATTACATGTGTGTTAAAATATTTACCTTTCCATATTGATTATGAAATATATAATCATGAAAGTCAAGTTATTGATTAAGAGACATGTATTTTCAGATATTTACCATGGTATATTGATTATGATTTATCAAATAATGATAATAAAATTATTTAAATGGAATATTTTTTAAATTATTTACCTTTCCATTTTGATTATGATTATTAATTCATGATAGATTCCTCTTTACATAACTTTTACTGAGCATCTGAGCTCACCCTTAATTTTTTCCTTTCTTAGTAATCCATAAATTTTAATATGAGTGATATTTAAGGACATACTAGATGGAATAACTACATTATTGAGAAAATTTATGTTTTAATTTGTGTTTTAGAATATAATTTGGGACTCATGTATGTATCTACCTTATCAAGACTAATAAAATATTTGGTCCTTCAGGATGTGATCACTTATATCTTATTCCAAAGTAGTAAAGTGACTAATGACTCTGGGATATTGGGGATAGGGTTTTATATTTAAAATTAAAGTATTTTTATTAGAAACATTGGAAACTATGTTCATGAAATAAAAGATTATGGAACATAACTCTATGACAGACTTTGTGAATTAATATAGAAGAACATCCTATTTTTTGGCTGGATGGAGTTATTTTTTCCTAGAAATAAATCCCTATTTGGATACTATAGGTGAATGTGGTTTAGGTAGAGATTTACCCAAGAGTAATGAATCTAAAATGGGAACATTGATATTGAATTAGGAGTCACTTGATACACGATAATGGGCCTCACTGCACACCTCATTTGACACTCCTAGGGTATTTTATTTGGATAATTCACATTTTCTTTACAAAAAATTAAGAGGGATTTGAATAGATGATGAAAATAAATGTCCTAGGTTAAACATAATGTGTATTATATTGAAAATAAGGTTTCATGATTTTGAAATTCCATAAGTGATTCTTCATTATTATGTGGTTTCCCACTATGATTATTGTTTATCGCATGTTGTTTTTTGGATTTAGTTAATGGATGGAACCTAAAGGAATCTTGTTAACATTTAATATGATGGACAATGTGGTGACTATGAGTAAACGAATGGAATGTTGAATGGAAATAAATATATTATGATTATTCCTAATCATTTATACCAAAATATTATTAAAAATCTATAATATAATGTCACGAAGCATCCCCCAAGGCTCGTGCCATGACAACCCCAAGCCCGCCTTCCATAGGCCAAGGGATGGAGACTAGCACCAAAGGTGTATTTCCCTAAAACTGGGAAGACATTTCCTTTTTAAAGAGTAATCACACACAACAGATTATGAGATATATGCAAAACACTAAGTGAAACTCTATACAAAAGAGTGTTGAAAGTATTGGGGCCAGAATACAAGACCAACAGGAAAGTACAAGTACAACTTAAGAAAAGTAAAACAACTGTTGGATCGTCCACTGAGAAATCCTACATGAAGGGCAGGTAAAAATAGCCTCCAAAGCACTCCATGTCCATCCATATCCTCCATGTACCATCACGCCGTGTGGTCCACCTCCGGGTACCATCCAGTCCTGCTACCCTCAGATTCAGTCAGTGTTATCCGTTGTCTGCAACCAACACAACGAGACGCGGGCATAGCCCATACAAGGGTGAGTATAACGATAATCAGTAGGGACCTCAAGACCCTTAAGGTCTCACAAAATCCAACAAGGATAAATTACAAAGTTTTAAATCAACAGATAACCCCCACTTAGGTATATGCCAATACATATACCTAAGTTATCAAGTAATCCATCTCAATCATGAGGTAAACACAAAAGTTACTGACTCAGCTCAATCAGGATTTTATTCTAGGGGTAGTATCAATCTGAACTCTTGACTATTGGAGAACTCCTCCTCTATCATGTATAGTGGGCTTGTCGCGTAACACAGAGGCGCTTCCCACTAACATTGGATTGCTGAGGTAATCCTCCTGTAGAGTACCATGGGTCTGCCGTGTCACACATAGGCACCCCCCACCATGGGTCTGCAGCATCACATAGTGGCGCTCCCCCCCATAGCCTGCTGAGGTAATCCTCCTTTTGAGTATTGTGGGTCTACTACGACACCAAGGCGCTCCCCACTACGGGTCTTCCATGACACCATGGCGCTCCCCGCTGAGCTAGTAGAATCACTCAGATTCAAACAATCAGTAGTCATCAGGTCTCAGCCAGCTACTAGGTTTCTGCACAAAGGCTTGCTCGTCTCTGGAAGATCTTCTCCACAAGCTATTGTTCGATGCTACAACTTCCATGAAGTCCCATGAAGATGTATCACAAAGGTCCACCACGTCATAGGGGTCTCAATGCAATAGACAATGCGTCAATCAGACTCCCTGTCTGTCAGTTATTAGTCTTTTAGTCCCGGGGGCCTCATTGAATTTGTGTATTATCTAACCTGACTGTATCTCAACATTACCCCGAACTCTAGTGGGGTATACTCAAAGGGAAAATCACGCTCTAAGAAAAATATCACCACTGATGGTTCATCAAACGGTCTTATGGTGAGAAAGATGTGACCAAAGATAGTAAAGGGTCGGTAGTGGGCCTAGATCTGGTCCAACCCAGCCGGACCGACCTGAACCGACTTCGTCTAGGCCGACCCAGTTTGGGTTGACTCGTGCTGACTCGAGGGGTCTGGCCTGGCCCGTTGGGTGGATTGTCCTGTTGGGCTTGGCCCGGTCTACTGGGCCCAGCCCCGTAGGCTGCGAGGGCGGTCTGGCCCAGGCTCGGGGCCAGTTTGGCATGGTGCACCGCGAGGGAGCGGCCCGGCGTGGCTCGGCCTGGAGGGCGCGACTGGGGCCGGTTCGTCCAGGGCACCGCAAGGGGGCCAAGACACCAGCTCGGCCGGGAGGCCACTAGGAGGCCGGGACGCCGGCTCAGCCGGGAGGCTGGGATGCTGGACCGGACGTGAGTCCATGAGGGGGGATGGATCATGGAGGCACGTTGGGCACGCATAGGCCTGCAGGCGGGCTAGTTTGGGAAGGTGCATGGGGCGCACGTGGAGGCTAGCAGGAAGGCCGGTTCGGGGAGGCGTGTGGGGAACGCGTGGAGGCCGGCAGGTGGCCCGACGACATTCGGCCGAGATCACTAGAGCGCTTCGAGGGTGGCGCGGTGCACGGAGACCACAGGTAGCGTGGCCTTTGTCATCGTCGCCTTTGTCTTCATGCAAAATTTTATCATAAACAAGATTGGGAGAGGGGTTAGTCCATGTTGGTTTGGCCTTCACCCTTCGTGTTTAGTGTAGTATCAATTGGTTCATCAAAGAATAATAAATATGAACAACTATTGTTTTAAAACCACACATAGATTCCTTTCAAATCTGAATAAAAAAGAAAAGGAAGGCTACACAAAATAAAACCCCTACCTTTGATTGTCGTTTTTTGACAGATTCGTGGAAAGTTGACAAAGAGGATCATCGTTCATCGTGTCCTCCACACACTTCCAAACCCGAGATGCATCGGCTCATTGACGATGATGTGGAAGTCGGTCATCATAGACATCTCATGATGGTTGAAGCTCCAAGGAAGAAGTTGAAGAAGGTTGGTGTTCTTCTTTCTTCATTCTTCGTTGGGAGACATGGTTATTTGTTAGGAGATTTCCCATAATAATCCTCCCCTCAAAGCTGTCACCAAAATGAATATTCCAACGAAATAATAGATTGAAATATCCTATTAATTTTTTGGCACGATATTCAAATTGGACTAATTAATTAGGTAGGCTCCCCTTAATTAATTCAAGTGGTTGACAAAAGGAATTAATTAAGGGATGTGAAGAGGCTCTCCCTCATTAATGAGGGAGAGTTGAGAGGTTTTACTCTCCTCCATCAATAGAGGGTTAATCCCCGTGTGGTCCCCCCATCATAACCTCTCGCAGGAGGTTATGTCCGGGTGGGCCCCACCACCATAACCTCTCATGGGAGGTTAAGCTGTGGTGGTCCAACCTCCAACTTCTATGAGTAGGTTTTAACCACCAAACACCCATATGGCAGCTCAAATAAAAATAAAGTGATAATCAATTTATTTTATTACTTTCCATGAAAACCCAAAAAAACTATCCTCCATTCTTGACTCACTGCCGTCGAAGTAAAAGTCTTCTTAAGTGAATACCAGCACTGCGAGTTCAACGGTTCCATCATATTTCAATTCTAAGCACCAGTTCAAAAGTTATAAAAACCCGCTCATACGTTTACTGAACGTACCTGAACAAAACTTCAAAAATTGATTCCGGGCACACCAGGCCTCAGAATCATGGGCCATCAATTTTTACGGACTCGTAAAATTCCCAGGTATTTAATAAAAAAAATTTTACAGAATTTCCAGGTCGTTACATTCTTCCCACCTTAGGGCTTTACGTCCCGGTAAGCTAAAACTCGAACTAAGGGAAAAAGTGAGGGTACTGAGCACAAATGTGAGGCTCCCGCTCCCATATGCTCTCCTGGAGGTTCTTGTGTTGCGAACGAATGCTCAGTAGAGGTATCGACTGTCCATGTAGGACCCGCTCCAGTCGATCCTCAATCTCCACTAGAACCTCTGTAAAAGTCACCCCATCATCGACGTCCTTCTCTCTATGGTCGATGATGTGAGAATGGTCATGCACGAATCTCCATAGCTGAGATACGTGGAATACATCATGCACCCTGTGCAACTGAGGTGGAAGAGCTAAGCGGTATTCCACCTCACTAACCCTACTGAGGACCAGGAATCGTCTGATGAATATAGGAGATAACTTGTCACCTCGTCCAAATCTCTGTAGACCTCGTCGAGGTGATACCCGTAGGAATACGCGGTCACCCTCCTCAAACTCCAGAGGTCTTTGTATCCTATCAGCATACAACTTCTTCCTGCTCTGTGCAGTCTTCATCCACTCCTGGATGATCTATACCTTCTCTGTGGTAGCTCGTACCATCTCTGATCCCACTAGTGCTGACTCCCCTGGGTTAGTCTAGTAGAAGGGTGATCTGCAAGGTTGCCCGTATAACGCCTCGAAAGGTGCCATCCCGATGGTGGAGTGATAACTGTTGTTGTATGAAAACTCCACCAAAGGTAAGTAATCCTCCGATCTGTGACCGAAGTCGAGGACACAAGAACGTAGCATTTCCTCGAGGGTCTGTATGGTCCGCTCAGTCTGACCATCCGTCTGAGGATGGAAGGTAGTGCTCAAACGAAGCTGCGTCCCGAAAGCCTCCTACAACCCCTTCCATAGCCAAGAAGTAAATTGTGTGTCACGATCGGAGACTATAGATGATGGTACTCCATGTAGCCACACAATCTCCTGCACATAGAGGTGTCCTAAGCTCTCTACAGAACCCTACTCTCTGATCGGTAGGAAGTGGTTCAACTTAGTGAGTTGGTCAACGATCACCCAAATCGAGTCGTGACCCCTGAATGTACGTGGAATTCCTATCACAAAGTCCATATATATCCCATCCCACTTCCACATTGGGACCTCTAAAGGCTATACCAAGCCTGCTGGTACCTGATGCTATGCCTTCACTTGCTGACAAGTGAGGCATCGAGAGACAAACTCCGCTACTGCCTTCTTCATACCTGGCCACCAATGCTGTTGTCTAAGGTCTTGGTACATCTTCTTCACTCCTGGATGTACCGCTAGAGGGGATGTGTTTAACTCCCTCAACACTTCCTCCTGAAGTGACACTGGTACTGTGGTACATCCTCCGAAGAGGATGACGTGCTCCCTACCTTCAGAAAATCCAGGAGGTGCCTGCCCTATGGATATCTGAGCACGTTATGTCTCCCAGTCTGCGTCCCCATGCTGCACCTCCTTGACTCGCTGAAGGATTGGGGGAGTGACTGTAAGAGGCTGTAGAAAGTCCACTCCATCCCTATCCACAAAGGATATCTGTAAGGCAGCCAGCTGCTCTGTCACCTCGCCTAGAAGCTGTATACCAGATCTCCTACTTAGTGCATCTGCTACAACATTCCCATTTCCAAGAGTATAGACTATCTCGAAGTCATAGTCCTAGAGGAACTCAAGACATCGCCGCTATCTTAGGTTAAAGTCTTTCTGAGAGAAGATATACATGAGACTCTTGTGATAAGAGTACACAGTAAAACACTGGCCCATCAGAGAGTGTCACCACATATTCAGGGCGAATACCACTACTACTAACTCCATGTCATAGGTAACATAGTTCTTATCATGGTGTCCCAGCTGCCAAGAACCATAAGCGATCACTACTCACTCCTGCATCCAGACACACTCGAGTCTGGTCCCTGATGCGTCATAGTAGACTATGTACCCTACGCCTTCCTTTAGAAGCCTCAAGATGGGGGCACCAGTCAGCCTCTGCCTCAGCTCTTGAATGCACTACAAGCATCTATCTGACCACATGAAGGGTTTCCCCTTCTTCATCAAGGATGATAGTGGTGCTGTAACTCTGGAAAAGTCTTGCATGAACCTCCGGTAGTAACCAGCCAAACCCAGGAAACTTCATACCTCTATCACACTCTTGGGTGGATCCCAAGAAAGTATCACATCAACTTTACTGGATCCACTGCAACTCCAGCCTCCGAGATGACGTGTCCCAAAAAGTGAACCTCACAGATCTAAAATTGGTACTTCGAAAGCTTACCATAAAGTGGGTGTTGTCAGAGTGTGTCCAGTACTACCTGCAAATGGTAAGCATGCTCCTTCTTAGTAGTCAAGTAGATCAAAATTTCGTCGATGAAGACTATGATAAAGAGATCGAGGTAAGGCTTGAAAAAATTGTTCATGAGTCCCATGAACACTGCTGGAGCATTGGATATGCCGAAAGTCATAACCAAGAACTTGTAGGGGCCGTACCGACATCTGAAGGCTATCTTATGCACATCCTTATCTCGAACCCTCAGATGGTGATAGCCTGATCTGAGGTCTATCTTCGAGAACCACCATGCTCCCTTCAGCTGATCAAAGAGGTTGTCAATCCTCGGGAGTGGATACTTGTTCTTCATGGTCACCTTATTTAGGCGACAGTAGGCGACACAAAGACTCAAGATCCCATCCACCTTCTTGGCGAATATAATTGTGGTTTCCTAGGGAGAAACACTGGGCCATATGAATCCTTTCCCTTTCAAGTACACTATTTGTACCCGCAGCTCACGAGGCTCAATGGGAGCCATCCGATATGTTGGTGTAGATATCGGTGTCGTCCCGGGGTAAAGGTCAATGTAAAAGTCCACCTATCTATGAGGAGGTAGACCTGGGACATCACTAAGGAAAACATCCGTGTAATGGTACACCACTATAGGATAAGTCAGACTCTCCACATCAACTGCTCCTAGGGTAAGGCAAGCCAACTGATGAGTGATCAGCTGCACCCTCTGAGTAAGTCCATCATGTGCTGCAAAGGCTCCCTTCCCACCGGTGAAGATGTACCTGGTCCCATCCGTGTGAACACACCGCACTTTGTGCCTAATATAGTTGATTTGAGCATGCATTGTAGATAACCAGTCCATACCCAAGATGACATCGTAAGGCCCTGAATATGCTACTAGGAGATCCCAGCTGAAGCTCTCGCCTCCTAGAGTAAGCTCACACTTCCAGCACCATTGCGTAATCATCGAGTCTTCTCCTGTAGGAGTCTATAGCCGTAAGGATCGAGCCAACGGCTCCATCAGAATCTTTGAGCTTCGAACGAGGGAAGTGGCAATGAAAGAGTGACTGGAACCTGTGTCTATAAGTATTGAAACTAAGGTGGAGTAGACACATATCGTACCTCGAATCATCTTTGGAGCGCCATGGTCATATACTTAAGCTTCTTGAAGCTGAGCTCTTGCCTATCCACCTGCTCCCTACGGTCGGGGTGGACCTTCTGGTGGTGGTGGCGGTAACACCTCGAATCATCTCCCACTACCTTCTGCTCGACCAACTCCTCTGGCATGTCCGCCTGCATTCTACGAACTGCCTCAGTCGAATCTTTGTCTCTTCCTAGGCTGTCCTTCTACCGTCTGCTGATCATCAAAACGGTGGGTCCAAAAGTCACGAGCCATGTGACTATGACCACCGTATGAGTAACACTACCCGCTCCTGGAATGTATGTCTCTGCCTTGGGTGCCCCATAAAACCGATCCTGGGTCATGCAGTCATCCACCCATGGGTCTAGTCCTCTTGGACCTCTATGACATCTTTCTACTGCCAGCTGCAGAAGACTTTGTTGTATGTTGACTAGGGGTGGGTCTCATTGCTGGAGAATTCTCAGTAAGGAAACTCTCCACAAAGAGGGATCTCTCCAACACCTCTGCCTGCGTCGGGAAGCTAAGGGAGATCATAGAAGCCCTAATCTCTCACCTGAGCCCCTGCTCGAAGGTTCGAGCCCTGAAGAATGGGTCTCGCACCATATCTGTGGAGTAGAGCGAGAGGTCGGTGAACCTAACTGAGTACTGTGCCACCGTCATGCTGCCTACTGCAGATGAAGTAGCTCCTGTATGCGCATTTTCCGGAGAGTGGCTGGGACAAACTCCGCCTGAAACATGCTCTCAAAGTATGCCCAGAGTAGCATCATCTCGTTGTGAACTTGGAGCATCAAGATCCACCATCTGCTCGCTGCTTACTGTAGAAGGATGGAAGCAAGAATCACCATGAAGTCTACGGGTGTCCCTACCAGTCAGAAGGCTCTCACCACAGCCTCCAGCCAATCCTCAGCTGTATGTGGGTCCATATCTCCCCTAAACATGGGTGGCCTATGGTGCTGGAACTCGTGCAATGCGCTCAAGTGGCATGCATCGTCTGTTGTTGGGGTTGGTGGAATCGGTGGCCCAACAGGGAATGGTACCACTGGTGCCTCCGCTAGAAAAGGGCCTTGCACCGAGGCCTCATCGCTCGGTGGGATATCTGTGTGTACAACTCTCGGGACTCTCACTGGTCATCCGCGGGGTGGCATACTAAAAGAAAAAGATGCGACATGGTCAAAATATTATACCTGGTGAGCTGACCTGGTTGAGATGACATAAAGAAAACTTATGAAAACACACACGCAATCAGTGTTTTCATGTAATGAGTCGGAGATCAGTAGTCCGGATCCTGGTGTATGGATACATTGGCCGTCACACCAACACAGGACTCACTGAACTGAAGACCACACCCAGTACCCTTAACACTATTGATTTACATAAAATAATCAGAGTCCTATGTTATATGGTAGAACCGACTCCTCTAATACCAATTTTTCATGACCCATCCCCGGGGCTCGTTCTGTAACTACCCCAATCCCAACTTCTATAGGCCAGGTGATAGCGACTTGCACCAAAGGTATATTTCACTAAAAATGGGAATTCATTGCCTTTATAAAGAGTAATCACACACAACAGAGTATGAGCGGGAATCAAAACACTATGTAAAGCTATATACAAAAGATTACTGAAAGTAGAGGGGCCAGAATACAAGCCCAACAGGAAAGTACAAGTACAACTGAAGAAAAGTAAAATAGCTGCTGGATCATCCTCCAGGAAAACCTACCAGAAGGGTAGGTACAGATAGCCTCCAAAGCGCTCCACATCTGTCCGTCTCCTCCATGTATCGTCACGCCATGTGATCCAACTCTGGGTACCATCCAGTCCTGCTACACTCGGTCTTAGTCAATGTTGTCCATTGTCTGAAACCAACACAACGAGGCACGAGCATAACCTGTGCAGGGGTGAGTATAACGATACTCAGTAGGGACCCTGAGACCCTCAAGGTCTTGAAAAATCCAACAAGGATAAATTAAAAAGTATGAAATCAACAGATAACACCACTCAGGCATATGCCCATACATATACCTAAGTTATCAAGTAATCCATCTCAATCATGAGATAAACACAAAAGTTACTGAATCAGCTCGACCAGGATTTTATTCTAGGGGTAGTATCAATCTAAGCCCTCAGTTATTGGAGAAGTCCTCCTCTATCGAGTACAGTGGGCCTGCCGCGTCACATAGAGGCGCTTCCCACTAACCTTGGAGTGCTGAGGTACTCCTCCTGTCAAGTACCATGGGTTTGCCACGTCACATAGAGGTGCTCCCCACCGTGGTTGTGCCGCATCACACAGAGGCACTCCCCCGCATAGCCTGCTGAGGTACTCCTCCTGTCGAGTACCGTTGGTCTGTTATGACACCAAGGCACTCCCCACTATGGGTCTTTCGAGACACCATGGCGCTCCCCGTTAGGCTTGTAGAATCACTCTGAGTCAAACGGTCAGCAGTCGTTACGTCTCAGCCAGCTACTAGGTTCCCGTAAAAAAGATCACAGGTCTCTGGAAGATCCGCTCCACAAGCTACTGTTCGATGCTCCAACTGCCACGAAGTCCCACTAAAAAGTATCACAAAGGTCCTCCACGTCATAGGGGTGTCAAAACAATAGATGGTGCGTCAATCGGACACTCGGTCTGTGAGTTATTAGCCTTTTAGTCCTGGGGGCCCAGTTGAATTCATGTATAATCCAACCTGACCGTATCTCAAAAATACCCCGAACTCCAGTGGGGTATACTCAAAGGGACTGTTGTGCTCCAAGAAAACCATCACCGCTAACGGTTCATCAAATGGTCGTCCGGTGCCAAAGATATAGCCAAAGAAAGCAAAGGGTCGATAGTGAGCCCATGTCCGGTCCGACACAGTCAGGCCGACCCGACCCGAATTATTCTGTGTCGACCCGGTTCGTGTCTACCCGTACTGACCCGATGGTTCCAACCTGGCTCGTTGGGTAGGCCGGCCCGTAGGGTTTGTCCCAACCTGCTAGGCCCCACCCAGCAGGACACAAGGGCGGTCCAGCCCGGGCTCGGGGCCGGTTCGGCCCGGTGCACCATGAGGGCACAGCCCGACATGGCTCGGCCTGAAGGGCGTGGCGAGGGCCTGTTCGGCCATGGCACCGTGAGGGAGCCAGGAGGCCGTGATGAGGTCAGGACACCGGCTTGGACGGGTGGCCATGAGGGAGCCGGGATGTCGGCTCGGCTGGGAGGCCGCGAGGGGGGGCGACTCTAGGAGGCGTGCGAGGCACACGGAGGCCAGCAGGTGGGCCGGGTTGGGGAGGCGCACGGAGGCCGGCAAGTGGGATGACGACATTTGGCCGGGAGCACTAGAGCGTCGCGGGGGGCAGCGTGGTTCGCGGAGGCCGTGGGAAGAACAACCTTTTTCGTCACCGCCTTCGTCGTCATGCTGAAGTTAATCATAAAAAAGATTGGCGGAGGGGTCGGGCCATGTTGGTTTGGCCTGCACCCTCTATGTTTAGGGTGGTATCAATTGTTTCATCAAAGAATAAGAAAGATGAACAACTATTGTTTTAAAACCACACATTGATTCCTTTCCAATCCGAAGAAAAAAAGAAAAGGAAGGCTACACAAAATAAACCCCCTACCTTTGATCATCGTTCTTCATTCATTGATGGAGTCATGGAAAGTAGACGAAGAAGATCGTCGTTCGTCGTGTCCGCCATGAACTTCCAAACCCGAGCTGCGTCGGCTCGTTGGCGACGATGCGGAAGTCGGTTGTCGAAGAAGTCTCACGATGGTTGAAGCTTCGAGGAAGAAGTCGAAGAAGGTCCGCATTCTTCGTTCTTCGTTCTTCGTTGGGAGACGTGGTTCTTCATTGGGATATTTCTCCCAATAATCCTCCTCTCAATGCTTCCACCAAAATGAATATGCCAAGTAAATAATAGATTGAAATATCCTATTAATTTGTTGGCACTATATTCAAATTGGACTAATTAATTAGGTAGGATCCCCTTAATTAATTCAAGGGGTTGGCATAAAGAATTATTTAGGGGAGGTGAAGAGGCTCTCCCTCATTAATGAGGATGAGTTGAGAGGTTTTACTCTCCTCCACCAATAGGGGGTTAAGCCCCGTGTAGTCCCCACGTCATAACCTCTCATGGGAGGTTATGTTTGGGTGGGCCCCACCACCATAAGCTCTCATGGAAAGTTAAGGTTTGGTGGTCCCACCTCCAACTTCTATGAGGATGTTTTAACCACCAAACACCCACGTGGCGGCTCAAATAAAAATAAAGTGATGCTCTCTTTATTTTATTACTTTCCACAAAAACCCAAAAAAACTATCTTCTATTCTCAACGCACTGTCGTCAAAGTGAAAGTCTTCTTAAGTGAATATCAGTGTTGTGAGTTCAACGTTGCCCTCAGATTTCAATTCAGAGCACCAGTTCAGAAGTTATAAAAACCCGCTCGTACTTTTATTGAACGTACCTGAAAAAAACTTCAGAAAATGATTCTGAGTAGACTGGGCATCGAAATCATGTGCCATCAATTTTCGCGGGCTCGTAAAATTTCTATGTATTTAAGAAAAAAATTTCCACTGAATTTCTGGATCTTTACATATAAAAAACCCTCAGACTCACCAAATAAGATAAGGATGGGGTTTTCTAAGAGCTTGTGTAGTGGAGACTATGGAGGAAATAAGTATTGATTTTATTCATTTTTAAAATGTGCAAAGAGAAACCTAGGTAAGTTTATCAAAGGAATGAAAAAATTGTATTATGCTTCGGAAATAAGGGCC
Organism: Viscum album; assembly: GCA_963277665.1. Classification (NCBI taxonomy): domain Eukaryota; kingdom Viridiplantae; phylum Streptophyta; class Magnoliopsida; order Santalales; family Viscaceae; genus Viscum; species Viscum album. The sequence goes on from OY728159.1 coordinate 1,359,904,919, forward strand.
TAAATAAATGAATTGTTGAGGAAAAATGAAGAGTTTGATGGAAGGAAATAAATTTCATCATAGGGATCCGGTAAAAGTTCATTGCTTTAAACGTGGGGAACCCGTGCATTATATGAGTTAAGGAACTCTTCTAAAGGTTAACACCTAGAAAAAGGAATGAACTATATTGAAATAAAATGGTTGAAGTATTTATATAGTTGGATTATGTAATTATATTGTAGAGTTATATTTACTATTGATAATTTGTTTATAATTATCATGAAACATATAAGGATTGTTTTGACATTTAAAATCATATATATCCTCATTAACTTAAGAGTTATTAATACCATCATGGGTATATGAGTTTAAGATTTTTCATAAGTTCAAAGTATTAAACACCACATTTTTAGGTTTTATTTTATAGGATTATACTAATATTAAGGATATTTTGGGAGACACTTATGGAAATACAGCCCATTGGTTTAGTATATGTTTTAGTAAAAAAATTATTCAAGGAATGATTCCCTTACTTTTTGTGTGAATAAGTTTAAAGGTATTAGTACCTTTATGGTTTATCTTACCTTTGATATTGAGGTAATTATAGGTTATTACACTATGGTAATGTTATAATAATTATATTAATATGGTTTAAAAAAAGGAAAAACTATATGCCAGGTGAAAACATATCGCATATGTCAAGGCCGCAGGGCTTAAACCCATAACCAAAGGGAGACAAGGGTGTTTCACCAACCACTAACCTACATGATGTCCTAGTCATTATATCATTGTTTTTTCTAAAATGATTTTATTGATAAATATTAATGTTGAACCAATTGGGTTACGATTTTAGTTTAGAAATTAATATATTATATTGGATAACTTTTTTTAAACATATAATTTTTGGAAAATATTTAAAGATATATAGAAAGACTTTCCACTCTTTTAAAGATTTTGTGATCTGATAAAAGTTAATTTTAGTGGTTCAGGAATAAATTAATTAATTTTTTATATTAATTTATTAGAGTAAGATGTGAAGTGAAAATTGATAAAAGAATAACCAAAGGAAGAAATTAGTCATATAAAATTGAAGGATATCAGGTAAGTATATTTCCTTATGTTCATAGACAAGATGGTAAAGATATTCCTCAACTTTAGGAAAAAGGATCTTAAAACAAATCATTATCCTATTACCTTTATATATAATAAATAAAATGGTATTTTAATCCATTATAGATTCATGGTTTTGTAGTCATTAAATTTCCATTGATTGTTCACTTTCTTATGATCAATGATATCCATCACTCTATATTATTATTTATGCTTTACTTCTATATCCATATCCTCACTTGCCAACAATGTCCTCATCCTTGGAAACCAAGCTATGTGTTATTATATATGACATTCATACTTCCATTTATCTCTAGTAACAAGGAATTATTATTAATTTTTTTAATATTTTGTTTTACAAAAAAGTTATTTTAAAATTTTAGACCCTTTATTGTTGATATAAAGATTAAATTGCAAGGATGAAATTTATTTAAGGAAGTAGAATGTAACATTCTGATATTTTAAAATAATAAAGTTGGGTTTGATATAATATATGAAATGAAACACTTATAATATATGATAATGTAACACCCTTATACATTATGATAAATTTATTTTTAATAAATCCAATCTATTGACAGATTGTGATGCACGCAACACCGAGTAAAAAACACAATTCCCTATTAAAATATTATTATTTAAAACATGACAATTAAAACTAGCTCTTTTTTAGAGGGTATGAATAATATTAAATAAACTGTAAAAATTATATGTTTAACACATTTAAAAACAGTTCATCTGTTATCTATTGATTAAAAATCAAATAATAATCATTTTAAAGAAAAAGAAATATTTTTTTGAAAAACCTATATTTTTCTAAAAGGCAGTTTAGTCGCTCTTTATGAACATAATTTAAAATTAACTTTTAAAAAGTTTATAAAATTTAGTTTTAGAATAAAATTTATTTTTTATATCTAAATTTTAAAATTATTCTTGCATGAATTTTTGAGGATTTTCTGAAAGGATTAATGTTTTTATGAATAGAGAAAAATACAAATTTTTAATGAAAAATGCATTTTTTTTAAATTATTTTAAAAGTTCAAATATATTTTAAATTTTTTTTGAAATTATATTTGTTCAATTATATTAAAATTTAACTAATTTAATTAAATTTAATTAATTTCATATTAAATTATGATATAAAAACTTGTTAACCTTTTGAAAGTTTTTATTTTGAAAATGGTTTTTTCAACGCATTTACAAGTTTAATTTTAAACTAAATTATACGAATTATGTGAATTGAATTTTAAAAAATGGGTTAAATATTTATAATAATAATAATTTATATTTTAAAATATGGTTAACTTAATTTTTATACATGACAAATATTCAATGGAGTAAAAATTAATTACCACTGTTAAGGTGAAAATAGGATTACTGGGGGTTAAACTAAAAGGATAATGGTTTAAAATGTACTAAATCATTTCCAAATCCCATTTAATGGAATAATTTATTTCTTATAATCTATAATTTTTTATAATGGAATATTTTGGGGCATTGTTTCATGTGAAAAAAATCTGTACCCTGTATTCTTTTCAAAAATTCCATTTGTGTCCTCTCCCCCACTTAAAAAGGTTACTCCCTCCCTTCATTTATTCACTCTTATAAAGCAATTTTAATATACCAAATCCTGAAAGAATATCTCCCAAAAATATTTATACAAATTATAGACATTCTTTCCTTCCTAAAATTTCAACCCTACCGTCCTTAAGGGGAGATCTAATGGATGCTTCTCAAAGAGAATGTAATGATCTTAATGACGCACTTTCATTTTCTTTCTTCTTTTTAATCCTTTAATAATGCATTAAAATTAAAATATAATAACAAAAATATATAAAATGTAAATATATTTTATTATGTTTATTATATAATATTTATCCATCTCATCCTCAATCAATTATAGAAAAAACACGTTAATCATGTGTAAGACAGACTATAGCTTCACAAACCGATGTAACTCAATTTCCATCAACACATATCACGATTGTATATAATGAAATATTATATATATATATATATATATAATATTTATGATATTATTATTCTTCTAGAATTATAATATAATATATAAATTCTTACTTTCTAAACCGTTTAAGAACACGGTAAGGCCACTCATGTGTACGACGGACCACCGCCTCACGAAGTGATGTGATTCATTTTTTCACTTACGATTTACATAGAAGGTAATAAGGATAAATATAATGAATAGATGTGATATATATGAAATGTTATTGATTCTATAAAATTAATATAGCATCTATTTATTATCCCTTTACTCGTTAAGGGAATGACATCATCACTCGTGTGTGCGTAAGACCTACCCTCTCCACGAAGCGATGTGATTCATTTTCCATGTACAACTTTAAAGAATGGTTATAAAATGTAAATAATGAGTAAAAATTATATTAATAACATTATTATAATTATATAGATCATGTATCTATATCCTATACCCAATAACAGAAACTTTAACGACAAAACACACATGAGAAAAAAGGAAATTAACACCCGAAAGAATGGAAATAATGAAATATTTTTAACAAATGGGTGGTAAAATGTTATAAGAGGATAATATATGATATTATAAATATTAATACGGTTATTTTATAAAATAATAACATTATTAAAACCATTATACAATAATTTAAATCAAATTCAACCAAAAGGAAGCATATAGTAAGGGACTTCGCCTCAATTTCCCTTCATTGAAGAATATTGTAATGTTATGAAACTAATTTCTTTTAAATGGTGTACATACTACCAATTTTAATTTTATATAATTAAAAATTAAAAATTAATGGTATTTTAAGTTTTAATTTTACTTAATTCATTCAAGGGTGTTTGACTTAAAAGTTACCAAGTGGTAAATAGTTTCCTAACTCAATTACTTTTCATTGTATTATATTAATTCTTCATTGTCTTTAATATTTTAAGACTATGTGCCTAATTAATTTTCACTCTATTATATTTCCGTTCAACTTTTTTTTGTTTTTAAATTTGTTACACATAATCAATTCATTGGTTAATTATCACTTCAACATTATGATATTTGTAACGATTTGTTTTACGATCTCATTGTAATCGAGATTGTTCATGGTTTAATTTACATTGAAGGAAATTATTTGATAATTGGATAATAGAAACCATTAATTTTATTATCCTTATGTTATTGATGATTTTTTAAAGTAATAGTACCATTTTACACTCTTTGGTACTTAATATGATTGATATTTTTTAATAAAATTTGACTTCATTTCTCTCTTAATTTGAAAATAATTTTTCTTCCAAAACAATATTTTCTAAAAATATTAATAAATTTATTTTAATGATTAATTAAAATATTTTTTATTCATTTTTTATTTTTTTCACAATCTTTTTGAAAGGAATCTTCATTGAATTTTCAAAACTAGGCCAGTTTGGATTTTACCAAAATTATGAAAGGAATATTCATTTTAATGTGTGTGAGATATATGAAATTTAACGTCATCATGGCCACTCAATTGTTTAAATAATCCTTTATATGTTTAATTTTATTTCAAATAAAATTTTCAAAATATTTAGCAAAAATTTAGCATAAAAAAATTCAATGTAAGAGGATATTTTTCAAAATAATTTTTTCAATGACATTTTTAATGAATTTCTATTAATCAGTGACATAATATCTTTATTTTAAATAGGATAAACTAGGGATATGTTGTATTGATGAAATATTTATTATTTATATTAATGGTTTATGACTAGTTTGACTAGGGAAGGTATTAAATTATCTTTCTTGATTTTTTTTTGTAGTCATTAACGTTCCCTTGAAATATTTTTTTAATGTGATCACTGGAAAATAAATCTCCCCTAATTACCCATATTATTTATCATGGATATACCTATTTATTAAACTCTTTACCATTTCTACATATGGTTTTTTATATTGAAAGTTACTTGATTGACTTGGGAAATATTTAAAATATGTATTCTTTATTCAATATAAATATAGTTTGGTATGAAAATTTGTTCATGAATAAAATCAATCATTTTATATATGAGGAATGATTTAGAAATGTAGTTATGGGTGGTTACTAATTATATATATCCACTAAATTCATTAGTATTCTTATGAGATGAATCAATTGTCGTAGATTAGTTAAATGGGTTTCTGGTGTATACCAACCCATCAGTTTTAAACTGAATTTTAATGTTATGGATAGTAGTCTATTGTGATTCTTGATATCATGACATCCAATAATTAATAAAGAATTTAATTATTAATTAATTAATTATTATCCATGATATTTTCTCAATGATATTATCCATTGATTAATTTAATACCGAGTTTATTGTTTAAATGACTTATGTTTTTATTTTTTTACATTGACATATTTATTATACCTTATCTAATCCTTATAGTCAAGTTATTTTTTAAATGGAATGTGTGTTTAGGTATATACCTTTCTATATTGATTATTCCTTATCTAATCATGATTGTCAATTTATTGATTAAATAACATGTCTGTTTAGATATTTACCTCTCCATATTGATTATTCCCTATCTGATAATGACACTCAAGTTATTCATTAAGTGGAATACATGTTTAGATATTAAACTTTCCATATTAATTATTCCTTATATAATCACAATAGTAAAATTATATAAATTTAATGTTTTTTAGTTATTTACCATTCAATGTTGATTTTGATTATTGATTCATGATAGCTCCTACTTTATATAACTCTTATTAAGCATCTGATATCACCTTTATTTTGTTTCCTTTCCAAGGAATCTGGGAAGTTTACAATAAATGATATGGAATTATATTCTGTTGAATGTAATGATATTATTTAAAAAAATAAGTTGTAATTTGTGTTTTCAAATGTAATTCAAGAATCAACTCTGTATCTAGTTTACCAAGTATGCTAAACTATTCAGTCCTTTGGGATACTATCAAGAATATCTTATGAAAAAGTAATAAAGTAACCACCAGGATATTGGGTTTGGGATTTTTTTAATAATAAAAACATCCTTTAAAACACTTTCAAATAAAATATGGATATAGAAGAAAATATTCTCATCCAAAAGTAAAAACAAAGTCGATTTTCCTTAAAAAAAACATCTTTCGGTCTATTTTATACACAAAGAGAGTAAAATGAAAGGAAAATAGTAAATCTATTTAAATAACAAGGAGATAAGAGATGAAATAATATTTGGGATAATTATATCATATAATTTCATAATTATAAAATTTAATCATAAAAAATCTTGGTAAAAATGAGATTGAAACACAAAACCTTTACCCCAAGCCCGTCTTTCTTCATAAGTGCTCTAGAATTCTATGTAAAAAAATTTAAATTTTATATATTCATATACCAGATCCATAATAATGTCTATAATACTATAAAATGTTTAATTATAACATATTATCAACCATTAATAAATAATATTTCATCATCATCATCGTCATTTTGGGTGTTATTAGATTTATTTTCCATGTATGTTTTGGCTTAGCAGTTATATTCCTTAAACTTTTATCGTGGTTCCTTCATATATAGAATTTTAATCATGATATAAATATAATATATATTAAATATATATATATATATATATAACCACTCATATAAATCATTTATGAAAAATTAAGTACATCACTAAGTGGGGATGATAATCCATACGTATACATGAGTGATGTTTCTATTTTTCAATAGGTGGAACAAAAGAAAGTTAAATATTGATTCATACTTATATAATATTTATTATAATACAAATATCATATAAAAACATTAAATAAATCATAATAACCAACCATTAATGATGGTGGTTCAAAATTAATCATATCTCTATGTGGAGGCGACAATCTACATGTATGCAAGATCGATACTTTCATCTCCCATTGGATTGAGAAGATATGGTAAATGGTTGTGAAATATTCATAATAAAATCTTATTATATTTATGAATCTTGATTCATCATGTTTTTATGGATAAAAAAATCTTCTATCATGTAGAATGAGAAATAATATTGTAAGAGCATGGTTAAGATCTATATCTCTTCTTTGAGAGACCACTATTGGATTATTCAATAATCCTTGACGGATTGGTCTTAAGAGAATAAAATAAGATATATTATTAAGGAAATTATTTTATTATGGTTATATATTAGATATTATATGATATAAAAGGATCAAATATTTTGAATAAGTGAAGATAAGAGGTTCCCTTTTATAAGTGAGGAGAGGGGACACATGGGATTTTATAAAGTATTTTAATGATTTAAGGTAACTTTCAAGGTAAAGTGTATCCAAATGGATAGGTATTTTAATTTATGATAATATAAGGTTAAAATATCAAAAAAAATAAGAATTTGATATTTTTGTGTAATACTACCGTTATCTTATGATTTAACCCCTCGAAAAACCCATTTTAACCTTAACTATGGTAACGTATTTTTTACTTTTTTTACAATTCACTATGAAAAATATTATGTTTAACATATTAAATTATATTAAATATTAATATTTAAAATATTGAATTCATTTTACTATATTAAATTTCCATAAGGGGTAGAATTTAATTTTTTTTAAACGCACACACTACAATAAAAATCTCTTTTTGAAAAATTAATTTTTACGTGTAAAACCTAATTTACATCCATTAATTTCATTGTAAAATCCTTAAAATGAATGTTAAAATATTATTTTTAAGATATAATATATAAATTTCGTTAATAAAATTAATAAATATTGATTAAATTAATTTAATAAGATAAAAACACATTGCCCGCATAAAACTATTCTTTAGAAAAATGTGTTTTTAAGACCTAGAATTAATTTATACCAAAATAAAGTATAATTATGATAACTGTGTAATTAATTATAATATTTATAATTAAATTATACTTATGTTATTTTATGTTCAAATTCAAAACATAATGATACATTTACTTTAAAATAAATGATAATTTTTTTGAAAAACATTTTTTTCGCTATTCACTGATAAATAAATCTATTTAGAAAAATACTAATAAATCACTATAAGATATTATTGATAAAATAATTTTAAAAATCATATTAATTTACTAAAATAAAATTTCCAAATTATATAAATTAATTATAAATGTTATGTGTAAAAATGTGATAAACCCCATTTTGAGGAAAACATATTATGGAAGTGTAAATGAATTTAATAAAAAATTGAGTATTTATTTAATATAGATTAATCAATAAATTTTATTTAATAAAAAAAATTATACACATTTTTTATAGAGTGGTGATTTCTGTTCACACCTATGAATTTAACAGATAGGTTATAATGGTTTAATATATCGCGGCTCATATAGACATGATATTGTGTGTAAGTAAAGCTATGAAATACTTAAATTTTTATTTAAAATGAAATATATATATATATATATATAATATTGTGGTGTCCTATTATAACCCCATTAAAATGAATTTTTATCTTAAAATTATTTTACACTAGTGTAAACAAATGACGTTATCATTGCATCATTACATCCTCAGGTTCCCATGTACTTTCCTAAAATTTATTATTCCTCAAAAAAACATTAACCACATGAGTAGTCTTGTTTAATATAACTTTATATATACAATATAATACTTCTATGAATTTTTCATCATAGTAAAGGTCATTCTATAGTGGTATAACCTCTAAGTTTAGTACATGTGAAGGATCGGGTATGTACTTCCTCAAGAGAGATACATGGAACATATCATGAACTTGGGAGAAATTTTGTGGGAGTGAAAAAAGATAATATACAGTACCTAATTTGTTAATAATATTGAAGGGGAAAATAGACCTAGATCCCTAAATTCCTCTATTTATGAATCTAATAGCCTCTTACATGGATAAATTCATTGGGAAATATTCTCACCAACATCTAATTCTAGATTCTCCAACCATTGTCAATATAACTCTTACGTAAACTCTCAGCTTACATGATATATTGCTAAATGGATATAGATTTATCTACCATTTACTCATCTAGAATAGTCTCCAACAATTTTATTTATAAAAATACATCCTTGTGTGTCTCATTTATACACTTCTTTCTATAGAGGGATTCTTAAGGCTCTATTTAAATTCTCAAGTGAAAAATATTTTTTTTAAGAAAACATGACTAAAGGAAGGTGTTGATCCCAACCACCTTTGAAAAGTAATGAAAAGTATCCCAACACATCATCAAGGTTTTAAATGTTCCTTCAAACTAACCATCTATCTAAGGATAAAAAGAAGTATTAAAAAACAACTATTTATATAGAGCTTTTAGAATACTACTCCTGAACATTGTGGTAAACCTTAGATCCTGATCAAATAAATCTTCTCTGACATTATAAGGTGATCAACTACAACCCAAATAACAGTAGGGCTATTAGATTTTTTGGGGAGTACGATAACGAAATCCATGGTGATGTTTTCAAATTTCCATTATCATATAGGTAATGGTTATAACATCCACATAGACTTTTATCTCTCAGAATTAACTTTCTAGCATACCAAGCACTGAGATAAATACTCCACAATATATCTCCTCATGTTATCCCACTAGAAATACTCTTTAAATATCTATAAAAATTTTTACTTATAGGATGAATAGAGAATGATGATCTATGATATTTGTTGGCGCCAAAATATTGGACGAAAAGAATGAAGAAAAAAGAGGCCCCACGCCCTTCCTCGCGAAGCCCCGACGGGAATCCCCCTAGCAACACATCCACTGCGAAGCACCAGAGGTGGTAAAGCTCTGCGAACGCCCTGACGTTCATGAGCCCACCACGAAGCACCAAAGGCGGTAACACTCCGCGAACGCCCTGACGTTCGAGAGCCCACCGCGAAGCACCAGAGGCGGTAATGATCCGCGAACGCCTTGAAGTTCGCGAGCCCTCCGTGAAGCACTAGATGCGGTAACACTCTGCGAACGCCCTGACATTCGCGAGCCCGCTGCGAAGCAGAGGAGGCGGTTCCCCTCTACGAATTCGGTTGATGTTCGCGATTCACCGTGAAGTAACCAAACCCCCTCCGTGTCGCTTGAGCTCTGCTTCACGGCTCCCCTTGCCTATAAATACCGAGCTCCCCCTGAGCTCTATGGATGGACAATCCGACCTTTCGGCTTCTCAACTCCCAAATCACGAAGCACCCTTCGCTCTGGGAAGCATGAGCTCCGCGAGGTATTTTTGCTTCACGAGAGGCCTCCGTCTTCTCTCATTTTGAGCCCCTATTCCAAGATGGATGCCCTTCACGAGGCCTAAGGGAATTCGTGAAGGAAGGGGAACCCCAAGGGGACCCGATCAGTTGCGGAGCGTTTATGCTTTGTGAAACACCCATCTTGTACACATGATCCACATGACAAGGTAGGTTCACTGTACTTCATGAAGTACACTGCTTCACAGAACCTTTCTTCGCGAGGCACCACTGGTTCACGAGGCAGTGCTCCTCGAACACCCTTCCACTTCATGAAGAACCTCCCACTCGCATCGCTGCCCCATGCTAAGGCCAAGGTACTCCACTTCGCGAAGCACACCCCTTTGTAAGTGCTCCCTACTATGCAAAGTAACCAAGCTCTGCAAGGTCCCTGCCTGTGGACCCCTTTTCTTGGAAATTCCTCTTCCCATGCGACCCTCCTGGTTTGCATGATGTGATTTCAAAGTCCCCTGGACGACACCACACGTAGCATTGCTTCTCCTAATGCTTCTTCGAATAGGCCCGCTAACAGCTACTGCTTCTTCACATAGCCACGCTAACGTGGACCCCTCGATGGTTTGCTCTATGACCCCCCTTCTCCATGGCCTTGCCGATTCCTTCCCTCCCACAAGGAGCAGTGGGTATCGGTCATGTAATCCCTAGGGGTGCGGAGTAAACCCACCTCGTCTGAGCTACAGGACGTTAAAATTCCAAGCACCTCATCCTCAACACATGACGTTAAACTGTGACCCGACCCCGTGCCTCGCACGCAGGGTCCCCCGATTCGGACATTCTTTACACCCCCTACTCCCCACAAGGGATGATATCCTCCATCCGGGAGTGGCGTATGTCCGTGGGGAAGGGAATCCACCTTGGTGTAAGCCCCCTAACCCCTCTTGAGAAAGGTAGCACCCATGCACCTCCGTACTTCTTCACCGCTCGGGCCAGCAGAGGGTGTGATAGGGAACGATTCACCTCCTTTCTTCGGTCCTAAATCCCTCTCCCTCTATGCTTTGTCGCTCACATGCCTCCATCTTGGAGTAAGTCCCAGCATCATGGGCCGACTAATGCATAAGCCCCTCTTCGCTTCTCACAGACGCACCCTTCACGACGTGATCGTCAGGTCTCTGATGCCTCTTGTTTTTCACACCGAGCACGACTCGCGTGGGCTTAGAGTAAGCATCGACCATGACAATGCCCTCGTCCAGCATGACGTTAAACTTTATTCCCTCATCTATCATGATGTTAAACTGTATGCCCTCGTCCAGTATGACGTTAAACTGTATTCCCTCATCCAACATGACGTTAAAATGTATACCCTAACTACGAGGACATTGATCCATGTCAAGGCATTGTACGTAGGAAGCCTCAATAGGTTAAAGCCCACCACTAGTGGACCCACAGGTTCACCTTCATGTCGGTTAGATGGAAGAAACCCTACCTAAACTACGTGGGCTTTCATCCATGTCAAGGCATGGTACGTAGGAAGCCTCCCTAAGGTTCAATCCCCATCACCCATCAGACCAAGGTCCTTCTTCACATCAGTTTTCTGACACCCACATTCATATCCGAACTGCGAGGAATTTGATCCATGTCAAGGCATGGTACGTAGGAAGCCTCTCTGAGGTTCAAGCCCAAAAATCATTGGCCCCAACCATCTCCGTTTCGGTCAACCAAGTCCCCATTTTCACATGAACTACGTGGTCATTGATCTATGTCAAGGCATGGTACATAGGAAGCCTTCCTGAGGTTCAAGCGGACCATCCACCTAGGTGAAGGTCCTTCTTCACGTCGGTTCTCCGACATTCCCTTGTCCTGCATGACGTGAAACTGCATCCCAATCCAGCAGTAAGCCATTATGACCCTACCATCCAGTTTTTCAGACACCCTTTCCTGTCAGTATAATAGCCCCTCAACCTGAACTACATTGACTTTGATCCATGTTAAGGCATGGTACGTAGGAAGCCTCACGAGGTTCAAGCCCACCACCCATTGGGCCAAGGTCCTTTTCATGCCAGTTTTCCGGTGCTCAACCTGAACTACATGGACTTTGATCTATGCTAAGGCATGCTACGTAGGAAGCCTCATGAGGTTCAAGCCCACTACCTGGTCGTTCCAACCTCATTGACGCCATTTCTCCCATCACCTTGGGTGGCGTAGAGCATAACCCCACACATTCATTCTGAACTACGTGGACTTTGATTCCCTGTCATGAGGATACGTAGGAAGTCTCTTCGAGATTCAAGCCCATCACCACCGTCATCTCCATGACAGCCCCATTTCATTCCCCCTCCACTCCATGCAATTATACATCATCCATCCTGATTCTTACCCGGGCCGCCACATCTTGGTGAGATCATGCCACTCCATTCCACTCCACGGAATTCAGGAATCCACCCACGGGCTGGCTCCGATATCGACATTCCCTCAAGGGGGATTCCTCAATCTGATCCACTCCAACTGGTGTTCTGATCAGGCTGATCCGTCTCCGTTGGACGTTAAACTTTCGTCATACCCTATGTTAAACATGGTATGCAGAGGAAAACCTCATATACATGCCTATGGAATATAATTCACCGCGCTCGATGTGGGATGCCTTGGGATTCCGCTCCCTCGAGAAGCCCTATAATAAGGGACAAAATAAAGGAACTCTAATTCCCCAGCGTTCAGACACATTAATGATGCCTCAACCTGACTACTCCCCCGACTGAAGGTTACTGCCCTGACCGGACCCTTTAGAATGTCCTGACAGAAGTAGTGTAATTAACCAGTGTCCATGGAAACATGGAACTGGGATGATTTTCACAAAAAACATATTAAATCTATGAGGGATACCCGGACTAGGTAACGATTTCCGAGGAAGAATCCACGAAAAGAGGAACCGACATCCCATCATCCCGTTTCGATCAAGGAGCAGACATCACAGAATAAGGAATGGATGTTGCCCACCATTGGTAAGAAGGAATGCAGGGCAACAAAAAAGCCACGCCTGTCGCACCCTAGAGAACGAATGTGTGCACCCTGGAGAAAGCATTGGAAACAGAAATGGTGAACCCAGCGTGAAGGTCTTGTCCTCAATGTGGAGATTAGTAGTGCTCGAGACATCAGTAGATTGATGTGTCACCGGATCCAGATATCCGGTGCTGGGTCCTGCTAAGAAAATAGCGGGACTGGCGCGAAACTCACCAGAATTTGGGGTGGTAGAATGTGTGGAATTTCATTACACAACATTGTCAGCGTGGATCCCTCTTACTGGCCACGGAAGACGGAATGGCGCTGGGGCACTGGTTGTCGATATCTTTTCCTCACAGTGCTGACGAGTCAATATCCCTTCTTCTCAAGAATCAGGTTTCTACTACAGGTACATGATCGCCGCCCACCCGCCTACACATGGGTAGGGGAAATACCATCACATCCGCTCTGCGTGGATCCATTGATGCTAAAACGTCGTATGAATCCAGGAGCATGGGGTGCCCACGCCCCCTCTCCCCATCAGAAGTCATCCAACGAAAGGTGATTAATGACCTCGTAAGTCATTACGAGGAGGAGGGAATATTCCCAACCCGGGATATGGACCGCCTGGACCTGGATGCGTCCATTCCCCACCATCAAAGCCACCCTCGAAGGCCGCATAGGGAGCCCCTGCTCCCCACCACAACGTTCAATTGTTTCGGGAGCCTGTCCTTGGAACGCCTTGACGACTCCTTGCCTTACGCTGATGAGGGGCGTGATGTCCAGCTCAACCCACTTAGAGTCCCAATCCAAGGAATCCAAACAAGGTCCCCCACCTGACCGTGTCAGCACCACTGTTCGTCCTTTCCAGAGGAGCATATAGGCTATTCCCCTGCACCACCAGCGCCGTCTCGCCTGACCCGACACCAGCTCTAGGCCCGAGATGAGGAAGCCTGCCAAGGGGCATCAACGTCGACAACTACTGTAGCCCGAGACACTACTGACACGTATCACAAATTCCCTGCACACGCTGACTAGGGGCACACCTATTCCCAACTGGGATCGAGGCCCCAACCCCCCACAGGTAGGCTGGGTTGACTCTCCGGGTCGCAGGCATGAGTGGTGATCGCAGCAAACCAACCTGCAGTGATGTCACCCCGTACTGAGGTCCTCCCTGTACCACTACTCCATAGAGCGTGGACCTTCCCCGCTCCAAAACTCATCATGGAGGTATGCCCTGTGCTTCCCCCAACCCGAATGAAGAGCTGCCCCGCGGCAGTGACACTCGACGCAGAAGCCTCTCCCGTGCCCACCACACAGGGTATGGAGTCCCTCCTGCCCCTGACCGTCGATATAAAGGCATTGCCCATCCGGTCCCTCTCCAACTTGGGGATCATCCATATGTCCTCTCCACAACTGTTGAAGGTCCTCCTCACCCCGGAAACTAGAGGGGTGAAGGTCAGCCTCGCTCCACCCGCACCAAGCATGGAGGTCCTACCCATGCTCCCTCCCGTTCCAACGGAGGTTTCACCCGCTTAGGTGCTGTTCACAGAGGTCCTCCCCATGTTACCTTAGACATTTTCCCTGGTTCCTCTTACACCCCGATCGTCTCAAGTGGATGTCCTCTCCGCCATGGCTCCATCACGGCCCCAAGACTACATGTCGGGAATCAACCTTTTCCTGAAGAGCCATCTACGGGCAGTAGGGCGGGTCGTCACCACCACAAGAAGAATCTTGGGAAGGCCCAGGCAGAGATCAAACTGGCCCGCTTCTCAGATTCTAAAGCAGAATGTGACATAGCAGTGGAACCCTCCCCTTGGTCCTCTGTGTCAAGGACCGGGGTAGGAACAAGGCATGTCAGCCTCATCCTTCTGGAATGCATAGTCTATCGGATTCCCACCTCTCTTCGCGGGTACATCCAGGAGGAGGAAACTGTGGCAATCCCACAGGTCCCGACCATGCAGTCACCACCTTCATCACCAGAAGCATCATCTACCTCAACCAGAGATCACATAGAGCTATTTTGGGGCCGATAATGGATGAGCAACAGCGTGGCCCATCGTTGTTAACTGAAATATCTACAACAGAGGCTGTGGCTAGTAGCCCGTCATATTGTGACATTATGGTCAGGTCACCGCACTCTTCAGAGGATGGCCCAGAATTCGGCGGCCAGTCGGCTCATTCGCTATATTCTCCGCCGTCCAGTTTGCTATCCCAGTGGTCCACCTCAGTACTGCTACCAGTTCATCAGCCACCTCCGGTTTACGAGTGGGGCAATACGGGGCCGGACCCTGAATCCGAGACCAAGAGCTTCTGGAACATTCTCATAGCGGACCACTTCCTGGAGAAGTTCTGGAAGGTGGAAGTGTCAAACTTTTGTGTGCCTGAATCCCTCACCCAGGAGGAAGTAGAGTTCTTCTGTGAAACCCTATGGGTGATGCACTTCCATCTTCGCTATCATCGGGTGTTTTACCCTAGGAGCCAAATGCACTTTGAGGAAATCAGCGATCGATGTTGTCTGGTCGATTTGGCCGCACTCCTCATGGCCCAGCGCCTTGAGTCACCAGGTCGCCAGAGTACCCTCCAACAAAAATGCATTCAGAGTATCAATGTAATCCACAAAATCATCAGGGAAGCTACCCCCCATGTGCAAGTCCGTGGCTGGGTAAAGTATGCCGCCCTCCTCTTCAGTCCTATCCGGCGACAGCCCAATTTGTTATGCGACATTGAGGACATTCCCTTAAGGAGGGTTGCGGTCCACATGGCTAATATAGTGGACAAGGAAGATGAGCTGGAGTTTCTCGATGGAGACTTACCCTATGAGGGTGTACCACCACTACTGGACCCATCAGGGAGGATTACTCATCAGTAGAGGAACCTTCTAGTCCTCCCTGTGCCCACCGAGTCACTGGTACTCGGTTGGAATGACGGTAAGGGTAAAGAACATGTCGGAATAGTCAAGCACTCTGACCCTTCCGCTTCAGTGCAGAAGACGGATGAAGACCCTGAGAAGGCCGTGTTGCGCCAGCAACTTGCTGAGCAGAAGAGTCTGGTCGATGAACTCTTAGCCGAGCGCGCTATAGAGAGGCGACCTGACTATGGTGATTCTATGCCAGGGCAGCAGGGTCAAGAATAACTTCCCCCCAACGAGATGCCTCCGGGAAACCCTGATCATGCTACTCCCACAGACAGCGTAGAAGTTGGGACTCACAGCAAGAGGGCGCGATACGTCTCTCCAAACCCTCCTAAACGGCGAGGCAATCCGAGGAATCCAGCCCGGGTTCCCCATGCCGCTCCAAGGTCCATTCCGCCAGTCGCTCCACGAGCTATTGAAGTCGTTTACCGTGTAGAAGAGCCAGGAAATGCACTCATGGTTAGGGATCCCCGTCAAGACAGGGACCTCCAACCAGATGATCCTATAGGGGCACTCATCGCCCGCCTCGAGGCGTTGGAAACACGGAAGGTGACAATCCCACCAGATGGCCAGCCATATCCCGCGTGGGTGGATGATATGCCTGCACCTATGGGTTTTGGGAATCCCACTTTCTCACCCTTTAATGGGACAGGGGACCCACCGTAGAACTTGGCTCAGTTTTCCTCTAGGTGTGTCCTCATGTTGGGGACCTCGGCACAACTGGAAGCCGCCAAGCTCCGATGTTTTGTGCAGACATTGGAGGGCCCTACATTTTTCCGGTATATCCAACTCCCTATCAGATCGGAGACTGGCTGGGAGGATCTCTTCCGGTAGTTCTTATACTAGTTCAACTCCACCATACGAAAGACTAGCATCGTAGACCTCTTCAAGTGCAAACAAAGGCCTGATGAGCGAGTTGCGAACTTCATCACCCAGTGGAAGGGGCTTACAAACTCCCTCGACATGCCACTGACTTAGGATAAATTACTAACGATGTGCGTAGGGAATGTTAAAACAAAACTGGTTTTTTCCCTGATCACCCAGAACTACCTCGGAGGGTTCCGGGACTTCTCAGATAAGGCTCAACGCCTCGAGGAAGCTCTACAACAGGCTAGTCTGGCACGTCTGCTTCCCCCTGTGATCCCAACAAGGAGGACTGCCAGAGCCGAGACCGCCGTGGTGGCCCAAATAGAAGCCCCCAGGCAACTAGAATAGTGCCAGTGGCACCAGCTCCGCAACCCCATAGAGGCCCTCCACCTCAGGCACAGGCTCCTGCCCAGCAGCGACTACCTCAGAACAGACAGGTTTTCCCACACAATGCGCCACCACTGCCTAGGTGGGACAATCAGGATCCGCCTACTCGGTAGGCCCCTCCGACCCCTCATCAGGTCCAGGCTCCCAGGGCCCCCTATCCGAAAATAAGGAACCATACTTACTTGTTCAATGAGAATCAGGTCCCTGGTTTCTTCCGTAGTTCCCTAGAGTAGGGTATTGTGCGCTTACCCGAGTGCAGAAGGCCGACAGAGGAAAATCTCACTGATCGCCCCAACTACTTCCCCTATCATCAGATTCTGGGGAACACCCTCAAGCAGTTCTATGTGTTTAAAGACTGCCTCCAAGACCAGGTTGAAAACAATATAGTCAGGTTGGGCCAAGCCCTGACAGAAGTGGCGGGTGTCTTCGTAGGGTCAAAAAGTGGTAGGGACGACGAAGGCGAGTGGCAGCAGGTTCCCAGCAGTGGGTCCCAGAATTACGGTGACTGGATGGCCCGTAAAACCGTCGCCCGTGCCCATGGTATCATTCAGGCATGCCTGAATCAGACGAAGCCTTCAAAATATTCGACCACTACCTTTGCGTCATCATCTCAGCTGGCCTCTTCCCATAAGGGCAAACAATGACGGTGTAATAAGAAGAAACGCGCTCCACCACTGTCGTCGTTATCCTGCACTCTTGGTGATTTCATGCACCCTGAGATGGGGATTCCTCCCAGAATCCACCCAGTGGTGGATGACTCTTTGAGCGACTGTCAGGGGTATGCTTCGGTTAATACCGTGGATCTGGTAAATCCCTATATGACTCCCGATGACGGGGAATGCCAGACGAACCTCCCCAACGTCCCCAGCCGATGTCAACATCAGCGGGACCGCAACCACATGGGTCATCAAGGCACGTCAGCGGGCGCTTTCAGTCAGGCCGTGCACACTACTAAAACTAGATAGAAGGTCCAGCATAGAGCTCAACACGCACAACTTCATCTGGTGACCTCAGATCTACCTCTACCACCGTTTGTGTTACTAGATCAGGCAGCGCTATCTCATCCATATCGCGACTAGAATTTCCCTACTACAGGCCAATCTCAGTTGTTCGGTCCTCATTCGATAGCTACTATTTAGGAATCAACAAGCAGGCAACGGGATGTACCCAGTACCAGCCAGCTGCCGGTCCAGCAGGTAGGGCCTGCCAAGCCTCCAATTGCAGAACGACCTCCTATAAGTAGAGGCTCGCGTTTATCAAGGAATTATGATGTTCTGAAGCACCTTGTCGGTATTCCAGCAAGGCTTTCTATCCATGAGGATCTTCTCCTATTGTTTGAAATGCGTGAGGCACTTGTCGAGGCCCTAAGGAGTCCCCTCCTGTTTGAGACGAAGGTAGCAGCTACAGAATCCTTCCATTCTGAGGCAATTGATAATGCCAAATGCCAGGCAGTTATCTCATTCTCTAGTGAAGATGAAGACCCTCCCATACATGGGAATATTCGCCCACTATACATCACTGTCCAGTTCAATGGCATGGAAGTCTTCCGCTGTCTTGTTGACACGGGTTCTGGGATTAACCTAATCCCGACTCGGACACTGTGAAAGATGGGTTTGTCTGAGGATTATTTAACTCCCTCCAACCTTAGGATCTAGGGATATGACAGGACCGAGAAATCCTCATTCAGAAAGATCCACTTGAAGACCCAGTTCAGTGGCCTAATTTCCAACACTGAGTTCATGGTCTTCTCCCAGGACACTGCATACAACGCAATGATGGGAAGGCCATGGCTGCACCTACATGCAGTGGTCCGTTAGTTGTATCACCAATGCCTCAAATACTCCCTCAATGGTCGAGTAGGCATGATCTAAGGAGATGTGTCTCCCTTCGCCTCTTGTGAAGCCCGCTACCTGGATGCCGACTATTACAAGAGCATGGATAAGAAAATCCTGACAAGTGAGGATGGACCCGCCCCGATCACAAGTGATCCCTGGGCAGGTCTGGACGACGCCTACATCTTCCCGATCCATCGGTTGAAGGCCACAACCCCTGACATGGGGCATCGTTTTGTTGTTTCAGGTACAAGAGGAAGGCATATTCCCATGTCCAAGCGACGGTGAAAAATCACCTCGTACTCCTACACCAACCAGGATCAAGTGATCCTGGAACCTCCTACCCATGTATGGTATGGGGATGTCAGTCTCATGGCAACGGTGGTACGTCATACGTGTCTCTTCTGTCGGGCTGGAATCAACCAACTCAGGCCGATGCGTCACTACTTCTTTGATTTCATTAAGTGTGGCCCCTTGGGCCAAAGGCCAGATGGGATTGGATCAACTTCCTTCATCGCTATGGTCTCAGTGGCACATGAGTCTCCTGACATGATGACCACTGCCGCTCAGGCTAGAACCATCCTCCCATCAGAGTCTGGTGGCTCATAAACGACTCCCACCCACAGAAGTTCCATCTACATGTGGAGAAGAGGATCTGGAGGATGCTCCCCTAGCCTTTGAAGAAGGCATCTCTACCACGGTCGATGAACTGGTACATGCGAACCTTGGTAGCGAGGAAGATCCGAGACCCACAATGATCAGTGTCACCATGCCCCTCAAGGAACAGCAACAATACGTGGACTTTCTCAAACAACACCGTGATGTGTTTTCTTGGAGTTACGATGAGATACCAGGACTAGATCCCCAGGTAGCCGTCTACCACCTTTGTCTCCCGACAAACCATCGTGGGTTCAAGCAGCCTCCCAGAAAGATGAACCCTTCTGATGGTGCCATGGTTGAGGCCGAAGTTGATAAGCTCATGAAATCCAACTTCATCAAGGAGGTCCAATACCCCAGGTGGCTAGCAAACATTGTGCCAGTCAGAAAGAAGAACGGGAAGATCAGAGTCTTTATTGACTTCCGTGATCTCAACAGCCACTGCCTGAAGGATGATTTTCCCCTCCCAGTGACAGAGTTGTTGATTGATTCCACGACCAGGTTCCAAGACCTCTCCTCATGGATGGGTATTCTGGGTACAACCAGATCCATATGGCCCCTGAGAATGAAGAATTCATGGTCTTTAGGGCTCCCCAAGGTACTTTTTGTTACCAAGTTATGCCCTTCGACCTGAAAAATACAGGTTCCACCTATCAGCGGTCCATGAATCGCATATTCAAGACGATTCTCGGGACACTGGTGGAATGCTACGTGGATGATCTGGTGCTCAAATCTCGCCAGTGCCAGGACCATCTCAAGGACCTCGAGAAAGTGTTCAGATTCCTCCGTTCTGACAACCTGAAGATGAACCCATTAAAGTGTGCCTTCGAGGTCACCTCCGGGAAGTTTCTTGGCTTTTTTGTCAGATACCGAGGCATGGAGATCGACCTGGAGAAGATCAAGGCCATCAGCCAAATGCCTCCCCTGAGCAATATTCGGGAGCTTCGAGGTCTCCAAGTCCACTTAGCTTACATACACCGATTCATTGCAAATCTGGATGGAAAGTGTAATCCCTTTTCCCAACTCATGAAGAAAGGCTCTGCCTATGAATGGGATGAAGAGTGTCAGACTGCCTTCGAGGAAATCAAGCAGTATTTTCTCCAACCTCCAGTCTTGATGGAACCCGTCTCCGGAAATCCGCTGGTCCTTTATGTGACCGTCCTAGAACGGTCCCTCAACGCACTTCTCACCCAGAAGAACAATGAGGGAATAGAGAACAACCTCTACTATCTCAGCCGCATGTTCCTCGATACGGAGACCAGATACTCCCCTATCAAAAAGAGCTTCCTTGCACTCGTGTTCTCCGTACAAAAATTACGGCATTACCTACATCACCATATGGTACATTTGATCTCTTGGGTAGACCCAATGAAGTACATTCTGAACCACCCCATGTTGACTGGCCGACTAGCATGGTGGGCGGTGATCCTACAGAAGTTCAACATAAGGTTTTTTCCTCAGAAGTCCATCAAGGGATAGGCATTGGAAGACTTCTTACCTGCCCATCCAACCTCTACGGATCAATCCCTGGACCTGGATTTTTCTGATGAGGCAATCCTCTCAGTCGATCATGCCATCTCATACTGGAAAATTCACTTCAACGGTGCCTATCGGAGCCCCACCGGTAAGAGTCTCAATGATCCTAAGCTCAACAGAGTGGGTATGGGTATCATCTTCATCACCTTAGCACAAGTCATTCTTCCATACTCATTCCTGTTCTCAAAAGGTTTCACCAACAACGAGGCAGAGTATCAGGCTCTCACCACCGGCCTCGAGCTGGCCCTTGAGATTGATGTGCCCCATTTTCATGTGAAAGGGGATTCTGAACTAGTCATCAAGCAGGTCAATGGAGACTATGTTGTCAGGAAGCTGGAGCTTGTGCCATTGCTGGAGTGCACCCTCCATCTACTAGCCCCGTTCCCTTCTCAACCAGAGGTTACCCATGTCCCTCAGTCACAGAACGGTTGAGAATACGCTTTGGTCGGCTTAGCTGCATCACTCGCAGAACCCGAGTAGGATGATTTGATCATACATGTAGCACACAGGAGATTCATCACCCTCATCACCCTAGAGGATGACGGAGACCTATGGGTAGGCCACCTTACCACCAGAACTTCCGCGCCAGGGGTCCCTGGTTCTTCAAATGCAGTGGTTGAGGCCACTCACGACTGGAGGGAACCTTTTGTCGAGTATCTCCAAAATGGTTGCCTCTCGGATGATCGGGCCGAGCGTGAGTGAATCTGACACCACACACTGCAATTTACTCTCCAGAGTGGTCCCAGTCTTCAGTGGGCCCTCTATAAGTGGGACTTCTATGGTGTTCTCCTCCATTTCATTCATGGAGTCGAGATTTCTCAGGTCATGCAAGAGTTTCATGATGGTTCCTGCGGTGCCCACTCGACTTGGCCCAATCTGTCCCATCAGATATGGAGATTGGGGTACTTCTGGCACTTTATGATCCATGATTGTATTGAGTTTTCCAAGAGATGCCATGCATGCCAAGTTTATGATAACTTCCTTCATCGGCCTCCAGATCCTCTCCACTCCACCAAGTACTCTTGGCCATTTGTGGTGTGGGGACTCAATGTCGTGGGACCATATCCACCGGCGACAGCTCATCAGTGTAGGTTCATCCTGACTGCTACAGATTTCTTCTTCGAGTGGGAAGATGATGTTCCACTCAAAGAGGTCAAGGCCCGTTCCATCATCGACTTCGTGAGCTCCAATATCATCCACCGGTTTGGAGTCCCTCATGTTGTCCTCACTGATAATGACACCAACTTCCGAGCATCCATTCTGAAGAAATTGTACTCCAAGTACAATATCCGTTCGAACCATACCTCTTGCTATCATGCACAGGAGAATGGACAGATCAAGGCATTCAAAAAAACCCTCTCTAACATTTTGTAGAAAATGGTTGGTCAAAATAAGAAAAGTTGGTCGGACAAGCTCCCCAACACCCTCTGGGCATATCGGACGACGACTCGAAATTCCACCCATGTGACCCCATATTCTCTTGTGTATGGGGCTAAGGCCATCCTGCCCATCGAGATCTAGCTGCCATCGTTACACACTGCAGTCTACGACCAGCAGGCGCCAGATAAGGTGGCCGAAATCCGTCTAGTTGAATTGGAAGCACTAGACAAGAACAGGCTCCATGCCCTACACAATCTGGAAAGGAATCAGAATAAGATAGCTAGATCCTTCAATACGAAGGTTCACCTTTGCTATTTTCTACAAGGTGACCTGGTGTTGGCCCTCCAAGAACCAATGATCCCTGGTAGGAAACCACCCAATCTTGAGCCCAAATGGGATGGACCGTACGTCATTCATAAGGTTTACCCCAATGGAGCATACTCTTTGGTGACCATGTATGGTGAGCGCATAACTCCTCACACCAACACCAAGTTCCTCAAGCAATACTTTTCCTAAGCCCCTTGGTCCTACACGACCTTAAACTATACGATCCCGCATGACCATAAACTGCACATTATGGTCCCGCATGACCTTAAACAACACCACCATCCTGTATGACATTAAAATTCTCATCTTCGTCCATCATGTTGTTAAACTGTACATTACGGTCCCGCATGACCCTAAACTGCACATTATGGTCCCGCATGACCTTAAACTGCACCACCATCCTACATGACAATAAACAGCTCATCTTCGTCTGTCATGACGTTAAACTGTACATTATGGTCTTGCACGACCTTAAACTGTACAGTCCTACATTACCTTAAACTGCACCCAGTCCTGCATGATCTTAAACTGCAACATCGTGCTGCACGACGTGAAACTACATCATCGTCCGTCTTGATGTTAAACTACTTAGTATTGTCCTGCATGACAATAAACTACAAAATGGTCCGAGCTTTATGACCTTAAACTAACATCTCCATCGTCCTCACTACAAGACGTTAAACTGCAAGCTGGTCAGGCCTTCCTGACCGAGGCTCAGCCTCTGGCCCCTTGGCCTTCCTCGACTCAGGCTCTCTTACAGGATTGTATGGTGTGGTGCGGGATTACGTCCTCATTCACGTCGGGTTACCTACTATACCATACATATCCCTAGATGATACACATATCTTCGTCCTCCATGACATTAAACTATGCTTCTAGAACTATGTATGGATTGATTCTCATCCTAATGGGATACGTAGGAACGCTCAGACATCTCGTCTTGAGTCAATCCCCAAACTCTTCTCTTTGACTGTCCCCCTGGGTATAGTTTCCTCATAGGGTCCTCGCATGATGAGGAGTAGGCTTCCTTACCCACTTCCATTCATCTATCCTCCCACATCCTCACCGCACGACGTTAAACTGCATGGACTTCAAGAACAATGTATGGCTTGATTCCCATCCTTATAGGATACGTAGAAACGCCTGAACACTTTTTCCATTGGCCCAGCCCAAAAGCCAAAATCTTCCCCTCGGGTCAAGATATATGGCAGGGTGCACACTTTTTCCCCAACTTACGTTGAGCAAGCCTCGACCCGGTTGTACGTCCCCTTACCTGGAGATGTTCACCTCTTTTGTAGATGGGTAAAACTATGCTTCCCCCACTCCATGACTGGTATTCCATCAATTTCCTCATCCGGAAGGGCCCCTAGATGGTATGGATGCTCGGCCTAAGGGCCCTATTACCACTTTGGGCCAACGCCCTTGAGGATGTCGAGCAATAAGCTGATACAAGTCCCATGTTTCGAACGTGGTCAGCGGTCGAAGCTCATTTGTTTCTCCCATATCAGGTCACCATAGGGATGCTATGTTTCGAACATGGTCAACAGTGTCCAAGATGTTGAGAAATGTATTGTTTTCAAACAATTCAAAATATTTTTTTAAAGGGGGAGATTATTTTAAATAATACTCTGTCTCTTTATGATGGTTTTGATGCTCACAAATACCCTTAATTATTTACTAATTATTTCATTGAGTATTTTGCAGGAATTTATTTTATTTATTTATATAACGAGATTTTATACTTCATTTATTCCGAGATCAATTTTAGCGCGTTCTGGAATCACTGTAGCGCGAGATCAATTTTAGCGCGTTCTGGAATCACTGTAGCGCGAGATCAATTTTAGCGCGTTCTGGAATCACTGTAGCGCGAGATCAATTTTAGCGCGTTCTGGAATCACTGTAGTGCGAGATCAGTTTTAGCGCGTACTGGAATCACTGTTCATACCCTACGTTGATGAACGTAACGTATGGATGAAAAGTTTACTTTTTATGTTAAAAGAAACGTATGGTTAAGGAACCTTACGTTATTTTGAAACGTATGGTTGATGAACCTTACGTTGTTGAAAAGTATGGAAGAAGAACATTACGTTTGGAAGGAACCTTACGTTTTTGTTGTTAGACAAGTATGGAAGAGAAACCGTACATTAGTTTTCAGTGTTGAGTTTGTTTCTCAAAAGTATGGATCATCAACCTTACTTTTATAATCAACCGTACGTTCTTTGGAGAGTTGAAGCAAGACAAAGTATGGATGATCAACCCTACGTTTGAATGCTGAAGAGAAAATATGTATGTTCAACCTTACGTTTGTGAACCTTATGTTTGTAAACCTTACGTTTGTGAACCCTACGTTTGGAGCCACGTCATCAACCCTACGTTTGGCGTCGGGATATTTTTGACAGACGATATTTCCTTTTGCATTGGTCAAACAGGCGGATTATTAAGCGGATTTTGAGCCGATTCTTAAATACGAATTTGACGGAATCAAAGACGATTTTCAACGGATTAATGATTGATTTAAAACGGAGCTTTTTATGCCGATTCTTCAGGGAAGTTACAACGGCTCTGTTATTTAATATTGCGAATCTAAAGGAGATTTTCATGGATCTATTTATGCGAAAGATTTTCTCAGATTTGAATATATATGTTCTATCTTGGAAACTTCGGATATATATATACACAGGAAAGTGTATGAAATATACAGATTGATCTTTTAACAAGGAAGAAACAGAGACTGTGTGAAGGCGTTCTTTTCTGGTGATCGAGAAGAAGTGTAAAACCTTTATTATCGAAGGAAGATCTTGATGGAAGATTCACGTGTTCTTCATCGACTATCTGTTGTGAATCTACTGCTGCTGAAGTTGTGAAGTTTCTTGTAATATCTATTGCAACTGGATCGACTCAGAACTGTTTTGATTACAGATCTTTATTTTCTGAAGACGACGATCTATCTACTTTCAATTGCATTCTGTTGCAATTGTGAAGAACAACTGGAGAAGTGTTTTCTTTATCGAAACCCTTTTTATTTTTGAGTGATCAGCTTCTCATTCTAAGCTGTTTGGGTTCGTGTTTGAACCAGGAAGGCTGTGTTTGCCTGAAACTTGTAAAGGTGTCAACTGCCTGTACTCAGTTGTGAACAGGTCTGTGGAAACGAGGACCAGATAGTGAAAATCGCCAAGCTCGTGGATTTGAGCGTTGGTGGAGTGGACTAGGGGCCTTCTGTTCCCCGAACCACTATACATCCGTGTGTTCATGCTTTTACTTTTTCCGCTGCATATTTAATCATGCTAAAGCATAGTGGACAGAATTTGTCTAAATTGAAGAGATTGTAATAATTTTGAAAAGACACAATTCACCCCCCCTCTTGTGTGTAATCCGTAGATTCAGATCCAACAATTGGTATCAGAGGAGGAGCTTATTTTTTTTAAAGTCTTATCAAGCTAGAAGTATTTAAAGATTATACATAGTGTATCATGGCTGATACGAGAGAGGGAATGTCAATGGTCAGAGCACCTTACTTTAATGGAGATAATTATGGTTGCTGGAAATCACGTATGATTATTTATCTGAAAAATCTTGGTTACAGAGTCTATTCAAAGATTCTGGCTCCCTATGAAATTCCTGAAAATCCCGATACATGGAGTGCTGCTACAGAGGCTGAGTATGACATGAATTCAAAAGCTATGAATGAAATCATCTGTGGTTTAGGACCGGATGAATTTAACAGAGTATCTCAATGCCCGACTGCATATGAAATGTGGAAAACAATAGCTGTTGCTTATGAAGGAACAGATAATGTAAGACAGATGAGATATGCGACTGCTAAATTAAAATTTGATACTTTCAGAATGATTGAAGGAGAGAGCATCACTCAGATGAATGGAAGATTGGCAGAAATTGTCAATAATATAACAGCTCTAGGAGAACCAATCAAGCAGGCTGATCAAGCGTTAAAGGTACTGAGAGTAATTCCTACTCGATGGAATGGAATCTCTGCAGCAATCAGACAATCAACTTCTGTTAAAGATCTAACTATGAGAGAGCTGATTGGTACATTGATGATGTACGAGGTTGAAATACAAGATGAGGTAAATGAGCATAAAGTCTACATAAAAAGGGAAAATACTGCTTTGAAAGTGACTTCTCAACAAAAGGATAGAAAGATGAAGAACAGAGAAGTAAGTGCTAAATCAGAAAGCTCTGATTCTTCAAATTCGGATGAAGAACTGGCTCAGCTAGACAGAAAATTCAAAAAGTTCTACAGTAAGAAGAAAGACTTCAAGAAATCCTTCAAGAAGGATAGCAAGGAAGTGAGATGTTATGAATGCAAAAATATGGGACATATCAGACCAGATTGCCCAAAATTGAAAGATGCAAAGAAGAAGAAATTCTTCAAAAGAGATGATTATGAGCAGAAAGACAAGAAAGCTATGAAAGCTACTTGGAGTGTTTCTGAAGACTCAAGTAATTCTTCTGAATCAAGCTCATAGAAGGAGGAAGACAATTTAAAATCAAATATGTGTTTCATGGCTGAAACTGATGAGGTACACTCATACTACTCCTCTGACTCAAATAATGAATCAAACTCTGAAACAGGTTTCTCAAATAAAAAACTTGCAGCTTACTGCATTATGCTTGAAGAAAGGTATGACTCATTATTTAAAAAATATAAATCTATAAAGAACTTGCATAAAGCTATTTCAGATGAGAGAAATACTTTGCTAAAACAACATAAGGAATTAATTGACAAATACAACTCTGCTGACTCAAATAAAATTAATTTTGAATCAAAAATAAAAACTCTACAGGGTGAAGTAGAATCTTATAAAAATGCTGCATTAGTTTTTACAAAAGGAGAAAACACCTTAAATGGGATACTTGGAAAAACTGTAATTAAAATGGAAAGGTTTGGAATTGGAAGTAAAGGAGAAAAACCTAAGTTATACAATAATTATTTTGTTCCTAGCGCTAAACAGGTTATTTGTAACTTCTGTGGAACAAAAGGTCATATAGCTAAAAACTGTTTTCTAAGACAACCTCAAATATGTGGAATTAAGAAATCTTATATTTCCAATGATCTATATGATTCAATCAATTTTAAGAAAACAAAGCAAATCTGGATACCCAGATCACTGCTTGCTAACACTCCTGGACCCAACAAAATATGGGTACCAAAGCAATTTGTTTGAATGATTTTGCAGGTAACAGGTCATCAAAGAAAGAAAGAAATATGGTATATGGACAGTGGCTGCTCAAGACACATGAGTGGAACTTCAGCTAATTTCTCTTCTCTTACTCGAAAGGAAGGAGGACTTGTCACCTTTGGTGACAATGCCAAAGGAAAGATTATTGGTATTGGAACAGTTGGAGATCCAGAGACAGTCTCAATCAACAAAGTACTTTATGTACAAGGGTTAAAACACAATCTGATAAGTATCTCTCAACTCTGTGATGATGGATACACTGTTGATTTTACTAACAATAGTTGTACTGTTTCTAAAGATAAACTGTTTAAGTTTAGAGCACCCAGAACTGATAATGTTTATACTTTGGATTTGTATTCCTTGTGTAAACAACAAGTAAATTGCTTAACTGCTAATATAAGTGAATCCTGGATCTGGCATAGAAGACTTGGTCATTGCAATATATATGCTTTACATAAATTATCTAAGAAACATCTAGTTTCTGATTTGCCTAGTCTCAAATTTGAAAATGACAGATTCTGTGTTGCATGTCAGCTTGGCAAGCAACACAAATCATCATTCAAATCTGTTAATAAAGTTGCTACAACTAAACCTCTAGAACTTATCCATATGGATTTGTTTGGACCTTCAAGAGTAGCAAGTTTAGCTGGTAAATTATATGTTTATGTATTAGTTGATGATTATTCTATATTTACTTGGATTTTCTTTTTGAAATTTAAAAGTGAAGCTTTTAGTTTATTTGAAGGTTTTTGTAAATCTATTCAAAATGAAAAAGGTTTTAATATAATCTCATTGAGAAGTGATCATGGTGGAGAATTTGAGAACCAGGAATTTAATTACTTTTGCTCAAACATGGGTATTAAACACACCTTCTATGCTCCAAGAACACCTCAACAGAATGGGATTGTAGAAAGAAGAAATAGAACTATTCAAGAAATGGCTAGAACTATGTTAAATGAATATAGCCTACCTATATATTTCTGGGCAGAAGCTGTTAATACAGCTTGTTATATAATGAATAGAATTTTAATAAGACCTATTTTGAAAAAGACACCCTATGAACTATGGAATAACAGAAAACCTAAAGTAAATTACTTTAAAGTTTTTGGATGCAGGGTTTACATCTTGAATACCAAAGATAATCTTGGTAAATTTGATCCAAAATCTGATAAAGGTATTTTCTTAGGATATTCTGCAACCTCCAAAGCTTATAGAGTCTATAATAAAAAGTCAAGGATTGTTGAAGAATCAGTTCATGTGAAATTTGATGAATCTGATCCTTTTGAGAAAAGGATAGAACAAATAGATGAACCTGATTCTAATGAAAACATGAGACTTGAGAATTTAAAGAATGATTTTGAAAATGATATAAAAGAAATTC
Organism: Viscum album; assembly: GCA_963277665.1. Lineage (NCBI taxonomy): Eukaryota > Viridiplantae > Streptophyta > Magnoliopsida > Santalales > Viscaceae > Viscum > Viscum album. The sequence goes on from OY728159.1 coordinate 1,359,934,625, forward strand.
AGTCCAGTTCAGAAGAACATGACACTGAAGAACCCTTGAATGTAATGCCTAGACAGTCTAGAACCTTACAGAATCACCCTTTAGAATCTGTGATAGGTGACTTAGAGACTGGTATTCAAACTAGAAGAAACCTTGGAAATATAGTTGAATTCTCTGCTTTCCTATCCCAACAAGAACCTAAGACCATAGAAGAAGCCTTAGATGATGAGAGCTGGGTAATAGCAATGCAGGATGAATTGAACCAGTTCAAGAGAAATAAGGTTTGGGAATTAGTTGAAAGACCACATGATTATCCAGTAATAGGAACTAAATGGGTCTTTAGGAATAAACAGGATGATCAAGGGATAATAACTAGAAATAAAGCAAGATTAGTAGCTAAAGGATATAATCAAGAAGAAGGAATAGATTATGATGAGACCTTTGCACCTGTAGCCAGGTTAGAAGCCATTAGAATCCTTTTAGCCTATGCATCTTATATGAATTTTAAATTATTTCAGATGGATGTTAAATCTGCCTTTTTAAATGGTTATTTAATGGAGGAAGTTTATGTTGAGCAACCTCCTGGTTTTGAAAATTCTCAAAAACCAGATTCTGTTTTCAAACTTACTAAAGCTCTTTATGGCCTTAAACAAGCACCTAGAGCTTGGTATGAAAGACTAAGTTCTTTTCTTTTGAAAAATGATTTTACTGTTGGACTGGCAGATCCAACACTCTTTAAGAAAACTGTGAAAAATAATGTTTTGTTGGTAAAAATTTATGTTGATGATGTAATTTTTGGATCAACCAATAAAATTCTTTGTCATGAATTTTCAGAATTAATGCAAAAAGAATTTGAAATGAGTATAATGGGAGAATTAAATTTCTTTTTGGGTCTTCAAATATTTCAAAAAGATTTTGGAAATGTTTTAAATCAATGCAAATACATTACTGATTTACTTAAGAAATTTGGACTTGAAAATAGAAAGCCATTTACAACTCCTATGTGTACTAATATAAAACTTGATTTGGATGAAACTGGAAAATCAGTGGACAACAAGTTATATAGAGGTATGATTGGTAGTTTGTTATATCTTACTGCTAGTAGACCAGATATAATGTATTCAGTATGTCTTTGTGCTCGATTTCAATCAAATCCCAAAGAATCCCATTTAACTGCTGTTAAAAGAATTTTTAGATATTTAAAAGGTACTATTTATCAGTCTCTGCTTTATCCAAAAACCTCTGATTTTAATTTAATTTCATATTCAGATGTTGACTTTGGAAGCTGTAGATTAGATAGGAAGAGTACTTCAGGAACATGTCACTTTTTAGGAAAGTCTTTAGTATCATGGTCTAGTAAGAAACAACACTCAGTTGCCCTGTCAACAGCCGAGGCAGAATATGTGTCTGCAGGTAGTTGCTGTGCACAGGTGTTGTGGATGAAAAACACTCTTATGGACTTTGGATTAATTTTCAATAATACACCTATTTTATGTGATAATACTAGTGCAATTAATATTTCAAAAAATCCTATTAGTCATTCTAGAACTAAGCACATTGATATAAGACATCACTTTTTAAGAGATCATGTATTTAAAAAGAATATATTTTTAGAATTTGTTAATACAAAAAATCAATTAGCAGATATTTTTACTAAACCACTTCCCACGGCAAGGTTTGAATTTATTAAGGGGGAGTTAGGTTTATTTAATTTTAAATAATTTCTGTTTTCGAATTCTGCTTAATTTCTGTTTTCCGCTATAAGTAATTTTATTTTGTTTTAAATAAAAGTAATGATTAGTGATTACACGGGAATCAAGGCTGTCAGAACCGTTTCACCTTCTAAACTGCTTCACCTTTTTCGGAAACCCTTTCGAAAACCTAAAACCGCACATCTGCTCTAAAACCCTTTTCTGAATCTTCAAACCCTAAACTTACGAACCTTCAGAAATCGTTGTTGGAATGGCAAAGACTAAGCGTCCAGATGAAGCCGAGAGCAGTGATGAAAAGAAACCTAAGGTAGTAGGTCGGAAAATACTGCAAGGTAAAGTCATAGATTTAGAGTGGCTGTTTGAAACAAATTTACTGTTGAAGAAAGCGTTGTCGTTTCAAAGCCTTGAGCAAGCTTTTAATAGTGCAAATTCTGAGTTTCTATATGAGGCAGAAATGAGACATTTCTTTAGAACTGTTCAGTTTAGCCTTGGAGATACGGAGGATAGTTTATTGGATCAAATAGAGGATAAGGACTTTTCAATATCATCTGTAGAGATAAGTCAAATTCTTAACTGCCCTCATGAAGGAGTTTTTTATTTCGATTTACGGAATATTGGAGATTATGTACATAAGTCTGAAGACATTATGTCTTTTCTGTTTGGAACCAGAGTGATAAAGAAGATGTTTATTAAGGATTTGGAGCCCGATCAGAAAATTTTGGTAAAATTTGTTCAGACTGGTTTAGCACCAAGAATGGCTGAGATGGAGAAAATCCTATACCCGGACATGTACATAATGTATCTTCTGATGTGTGATATTAAGTTTAATTTTCCTCGGTTTATGATAAGATATCTGAGTTACTGCTGTCAGAGTGAAGCAAGAATGACCTTTTTCCCTTATGGAAGGTTCATTTCTTTGTTTTTGTTTAAAAGAGGAATGATCAGATTGGTAGATGCTGGGGTGAAATGTCACCACAGTAATGTTTTCAATGCTGGAACTTTAAGGAAAGTAGGATACTTCTGGAGAACAATTAAAGGAAAACTCTTACCTGTTGGAGCTGAAGAAAACTCGGAGAGTGCTCAGGCTCAACCGGCTAACTCCAAGGAGGGACAAGCAGAATCAAGAGTTAGTACAGTGGCAAGGAGAATTCGTTTTGAGATGGAGGAAGTTGAGGAAGAGAGAAGTCAAGAAGGACTTCAATCTAGAAGGAAGAGGTCAATTGATGAAGAAGTTATCTCTCCTGCCTTGAAATCCTCTGAACCGGTAATTTCTTATTCATTTGTGAGAGAAGCTGTTGTGGAGCAGACTGCACCGATAGAGGAACCAGCAGCTCAAACAGAAACTCAAGAAGAACCTCAATCTGCTGCTGTGGCTGTTGAAAAAGTAATTCGACAAGAACAACTTATGGAGGCAGTGCCTGGTGAAGAAGTGGCCGGACCTCAAGAATCATTAGAAGTCAGAGAGACTACTGTTCATGATGAACATACTTCTGAAGCTCATACAGAGGTACTTCAAGAAGATTTTTCAGTGGAAGAGTTACAGGCTTCGAAAGATAGTTCAGTGGATCAACCTTGTCAGGACAAGGACAAAGAACAGTCAGATGCAGATTCCTTACCTCTTGCCCTGCTTCATCAACCTATTTCTGTCCATGAGAATCGAGCACAGGGTGCCCCTGATTCGATAAAAGAAGAAGTTGTTGAGTTGTACAAGCATATCTCTCAGTTAGAATCTGAGAATGTTAGTCTCAGAAATTCTCTGGACTTAGAGCAATTGAAGTTTCAGAAGCTGAAAGAATGTACTGTTTCAAGACAGGAAGTAGATTTGTTTAAGACTGATATGCTGCATGCTGTTGATCAGTTAAAATCAGAGATGGTAAAGAAAGATTACTTGTCTGAGTTGAAGATTTACATGGAAAATAAATTTGAGTTTATTGCAAACAGTGCTGTGAGTGGATCAGGCTCTTCACCTGATTTGATTCGGAGATTTCAAGCAATTACTGGAGAAATGAGAAATATGAGTGACAGATTACATGATCTTCAGTGTAATAGTGCCCCTTTGTCAGTTTTGCTAGATAATCAGAGATTTTTAGTGGATCAGTTGACATCTGGAGAGCAACCGATTAGGATTCTTTTGAATCAGTTATCAGAAAAACTGGCTCTTTTTGTTGAAAAAGAAGAAAGAATGCATGAGTTTTTCAGAGTTAATTTGATTGAAGATATTCATATGACTCAATATAATAGAGATCTTATCATCAAGTTAGGAGATGGGATGATGAAGAGACTCAGAGAACAGTTTACAGAGATAAAGACCGCGTTTCAAAGGAAATAGACACCTTTTTTCCCTGTCTTATCTATGAACCTTGATTCCTCTGTATATCACAATCGTTTATATATAACAGCTTGTGAATGAAAATTCTTTTCTTATTTATTTTGTTTTTTTTATTGATTTATGATTAAGTTAGCCAGTATAACAAATTCACTTATTCATACACAGTTAACTATAGCATTTACTTATAGTTCAGTGCAATATTAAATGTGTTCAAATTCGTAATTTTTTTCATTCTTTTTGATATCACAAAAAGGGGGAGAATTTGGATAAACACAACATTTAAATTCATTTGTTTCCTATGAAGAAATTTGGATATATGGAGAATTTGGATATATACGATATTTATCTTTTATCTATTTTTAGCTGAAAATTTATTTTTATGGGGGAGAAATTTTATTATAGTTAAATATTGTTTTAATCCTTTCAAAATTCTAAAATTTTATAAAACTAATTTTTCAATAAAGATTGCAATTAAATTAGTTCTATTATTTTTTATGGGTTTTGTGATCATCAAAAAGGGGGAGATTGTTGAGCAATGTATTATTTTCAAACAATTCAAAATATTTTTTTAAAGGGGGAGATTATTTTAAATAATACTCTGTCTCTTTATGATGGTTTTGATGCTCACAAATACCCTTAATTATTTACTAATTATTTCGTTGAGTATTTTGCAGGAATTTATTTTATTTATTTATATAACGAGATTTTATACTTCATTTATTCCGAGATCAATTTTAGTGCGTTCTGGAATCACTGTAGCGCGAGATCAATTTTAGCGCGTTCTGGAATCACTGTAGCGCGAGATCAATTTTAGCGCGTTCTGGAATCACTGTAGCGCGAGATCAATTTTAGCGCGTTCTGGAATCACTGTAGTGCGAGATCAGTTTTAGCGCGTACTGGAATCACTGTTCATACCCTACGTTGATGAACGTAACGTATGGATGAAAAGTTTACTTTTTATGTTAAAAGAAACGTATGGTTAAGGAACCTTACGTTATTTTGAAATGTATGGTTGATGAACCTTACGTTGTTGAAAAGTATGGAAGAAGAACATTACGTTTGGAAGGAACCTTACGTTTTTGTTGTTAGACAAGTATGGAAGAGAAACCGTACGTTAGTTTTCAGTGTTGAGTTTGTTTCTCAAAAGTATGGATCATCAACCTTACTTTTATAATCAACCGTACGTTCTTTGGAGAGTTGAAGCAAGACAAAGTATGGATGATCAACCCTACGTTTGAATGCTGAAGAGAAAATATGTATGTTCAACCTTACGTTTGTGAACCTTACGTTTGTAAACCTTACGTTTGTGAACCCTACGTTTGGAGCCACGTCATCTACCCTACGTTTGGCATCGGGATATTTTTGACAGACGATATTTCCTTTTGCATTGGTCAAACTGGCGGATTATTAAGCGGATTTTGAGCCGATTCTTAAGTACAACTTTGACGGAATCAAAGACGATTTTCAACGGATTAATGATTGATTTAAAACGGATCTTTTTATGCCGATTCTTCAGGGAAGTTACAACGTCTCTGTTATTTAATATCGCGAATCTAAAGGATATTTTCATGGATCTATTTATGTGAAAGATTTTCTCAGATTTGAATATATATGTTCTATCTTGGAAACTTCGGATATATATATACACAGGAAAGTGTATGAAATATACAGATTGATCTTTTAACAAGCAAGAAACAGAGACTGTGTGAAGGCGTTCTTTTCTGGTGATCGAGAAGAAGTGTAAAACCTTTATTATCGAAGGAAGATCTTGATGGCAGATTCACGTGTTCTTCATCGACTATCTGTTGTGAATCTACTGCTGCTGAAGTTGTGAAGTTTCTTGTAATATCTATTGCAACTGGATCGACTCAGAACTGTTTTGATTACAGATCTTTATTTTCTGAAGAAGACGATCTATCTACTGTCAATTGCATTCTGTTGCAATTGTGAAGAACAACTGGAGAAGTGTTTTCTTTATCGAAACCCTTTTTATTTTTGAGTGATCAGCTTCTCGTTCTAAGCTGTTTGGGTTCGTGTTTGAACCAGGAAGGCTGTGTTTGCCTGAAACTTGTAAAGGTGTCAACTGCCTGTACTCAGTTGTGAACAGGTCTGTGGAAACGAGGACCAGATAGTGAAAATCGCCAAGCTCGTGGATTTGAGCGTTGGTGGAGTGGACTAGGGGCCTTCTGTTCCCCGAACCACTATACATCCGTGTGTTCATGCTTTTACTTTTTCCGCTGCATATTTAATCGTGCTAAAGCATAGTGGACAGAATTTGTCTAAATTGAAGAGATTGTAATAATTTTGAAAAGACACAATTCACCCCCCTCTTGTGTGTAATCCGTAGATTCAGATCCAACACGAGATCATCGGGTCCACCCCAAGATGTCCCAAACATCGAGTGCAGTGATTCATTCTGCCGCATCCCGAAGCGACAAACTTCCCTATGGGTGGTGCCAACGGTCGGGCACACGACCCCGATTCTTTTATAGGGAGTGTACGGTCTGGTGAAAGATTATGTTCTCATTCACGTTGGGTTACTTTCCATATCGTACGCATTCCCTTACCGAGGCCCAGCCTCAGGCCTCTTGGCCTTTTCGTGCCCTAGCCCAAGTTATTACCCAGAGTGTACGGTGTGGTGAGGGATTCTGTCCACATTCACGTCGGTTTGTTCACCGTACCATACACCTCCTCTATCCAGGGAGCCCTATTCCATGACCTTCGTCCTCACTGCAAGACATTATACTGCGAGTATGCCAGGCCTTCCTGACCAAAACCCAACTATCAGGACCCTTGTCCTTTTCGGGCCCCATGGCCCAGGTTCTTTCCTACAAGACTGCGTGGTGTGGTGCAAGATTATGTCCCCATTCACGTCAGGTTACTCGTCGTGCCTTACACATCCTCATTAGGGTATCCTGCCCCTGGGTATCTTCTAGAACTACGTGTGGATTGATTCTCGTCCTTATGAGATACATAGTACCACCCGAATTTCTAAGCTTCAGTTCCAGCCCCGTCTTCCAAAATTCTACATCCCCCTTGGCCCCTTGGCCTACCCTTCCCTGGAGAGAGGAGTATATAGCGTGTTGCGGGACTATTTACTCATTTATGTCAGGCTTATAAGGACCAGGCCGTGAACCTCTCCCTTCTGATCCACTTTTTCAACCCCTTTTCTACGGTTCACCAATGTGCCTAAGGGTACTCAGGTTTAGTTACCTGGAATGTCGGACTCTACTCAGACACGTCCGCACCATCTTTTCAGGCTTCGTGTTTCCCTTCATCAGGGCTTTCACTATATTTCACACCCAAAGGGACCCCCAAGAACGACCTGGATACAACGCCCAAGGTATCTCCTACCGTTACGGGCCAACACCCCTAAGGGTTTCGGGCAACAAATCGATAAAAATCCCAAGTTGCGAATACGGTCAGTAGTTGATGCTCGTTTGTTGTTCCCATTTCAGGCTAATGCGATGTAGATATTTCTTTTCCACCACAGTCATTATTAATCCTCCATCACCACGCCAACCCCATTAAGGCCAAAATGTCGGTTACACGATTCATATCCTTCTCCATTCTCATCATGTACAAGTAGAGTTTTGAAACACTTGATGTTATTCCTCAATGTGCATCTGCATGTTAGGGGAACAAAGCCGTGTTAAAGGTGTCCTTCGGGGATCTTCACCGACTTCCCCTCAATGGACGTCCTGGGTATTGCGATAAGGATCTTCTTCCTTGTTTCCCACACTGAGTTTAACTCACGTGGGTTGAGGGATCGGGTCGAGGTCTACGCTTACATTGAGAGTTGTCATCCATCCATGGTCCTGGATCTAAGACCATAAACTAAGATCTTCTAAGAACTACGTCTGGATTGATTCCCATCCTCATGGGATATGTAGGAATACCCAGACCTCCTGTCTTTGGGTCCATCTTGAGTTCAGCTAATTTGTCTCTTCTGTCCTGCCTTCAGGACCATGACTACGGGACTGCATGGTGTGATGTGGGATCACGTCCTCATTCACATCGGGTTTTCAATAGTCGCACCACGTGCACCCCTTTTTATGAATTAGACCTCCTATTTCTTGTCTCGCATGACATTAAAAGTCACCCCCAAGAACTACGTGTGGCTTGATTCACATCTTTATGGGATATGTAGGACCACCTGAATATCTAGACTTCGGGTCCAGTTCCATTTATTAGAGATCTATTGATCTCCCGATCACCCAGGCCCCATGGCATGTCCCTCTCTTTGAGGGGGATATATGGGTATGATACAAGGTTTTTGGCACTATGACCCCTTCTCCCAAGAATCCGCCATCTCTTGGTCGCCCTCGGGTTGAGTCCCTCGACCCCTTGTAGTGGTTCACCCATGTGTTAAGAGTACTCTGGTCTGGGACCAAGAGTGTCCGATTCAACTTGATCAAGTTCCTTCCACTTATCAAGCTTCTTGTGTCCCTTCATTCGGGCTTTCATCATCTTTCATACCCAAAGGGACCCCAAAGAATGGCCTGGATACAACACCCAAGGATGCTGTGTTGCGAACATGGTCAGCAGTAATACTCTGTCATCACGCCAACCCCTCTAGGCCTTGAATGTTGGTTGCATGATTCACATTATGTTCCACCCCATCGTATCCAGGTGGAATATCGACACTCTTGGCGCCATCCCTCAGTGCACCTTTGCACGTCAGGGGGATAAAACTGCAATAAGGTGTCCTTCAGGGCGCCCACGGTCTGAGCTCTTAGACCATAAACTAAGATCTTCATTAAGATCTATGTGCGGCTCAATCCTCATCCCTATAGGATATGTAGGCTCACCCCGACGTCTCTTTTTGGGTCCAGCTCAGTTGGGAGCTAATTTCTCCTACCCCTTTCCTTCTTACCCCTATTTGGGCCCCTTGGCCCGAGGTTCCTATATCGGAACTGTGTACGGTGTGGTGTGGGATCATGTCCCCATCCATGTCGGTTATGTCGCACGACACCATACACATTCCCCGCCTAGCATCATCTCTGCTACGTCTGCGCTTCATGACGTTAAAATGCATGATTGGTCCTATCACACGACCCTAAACTGTGACATTATCGTCCTGGCCGCACGACGAAAAACAGCACTCCATTGTGATGACCCCATCATAGAGGACATAACATTGGGTATTGGTCACGTGCCATGCCATTTTTCAAATCCTTTCACGGATTGATTCTTGTGGAGACACCAGGGCTTGCTACCCTAGGCCTGTCGCTTCACAGAAAATCCCTACTCACCTTAAAGGACAAACAAGATTTATCAAATTCCGCTTCTTTTGGTGCAAGGGCCATGCCTGCACTCCACTTTTTTCCCTGGCACTGGCACCTTACTGTGACACCCTTTAGAACTATGTATGGATTTATTCTCATCCTTATGTGATACATAGGAGAGCCCAGGAACCTCCCCGCTGGCCTAGCCTAAATTCCGTGTTCGGTCCCTTGACTCAAGAACTTCCCTAGAGAACACATGGTAAGTAGGGATTATGTCCTCATCATCGGGTTTTGTAACCACCTTACCATGTGTCCCCTACTCTCCTTACCCATACATGTTTTGGGTTCTAAGACCTTAAACTAAGACCCTTTCAGGAACTACGTGAAGCTTGATCCCCATCACCATGGGGTACGTAGGAACACCTTTTCACTTTGCTCAAGCCCGGCTCAACTCTCATTTCGGTCCCTTGACCTAAAACCTCTCTCAAGGGGTTTGTGCGGTGTGGTCTGGGATTATGTCCTCATTCACGTCGGGTTTTTCACCACACCATACACATCCCCGGTTCCCATTCACGTCGGGTTTTTCGTAATTACCCACCACGTGCCTCCTGTGTTTCCTCCCATCCATGGTCTGAATTCTACGACCCTAAACTAAGATCTCCCTAAGGGAATGGACTCGACTCCCTCTATCTAATATGACTCATTGTCGTATTTAGATGCGTTTTGACAAAGATCCCGGAGTGTTAGATTTTCATGGGGACATTCCCCTCATCCCATGGCCAAGATTCGTGAGCTCTCTATTTGGATCCTCATCCTCTTCCACATCCAAAAGGGCCCTTGGACGACATGTATTCTAGGATTAAGGGATCTCCATGGATGATGGGCCTAAGGGATCTTCAATCGTTTTAGGCCAACGTCCCTACAGATATCCGACAACATTTTCAACATGGTCTCATGTTTCGAACATGGTCAACAGTCGACCCTCATTTTTCTGTCCCCATTCTAGGATAATGCGATATGGATGCCACATTTCCACCACGGTTAACAGTTATCCTCCATCGTCACACTGCCATCATTGTGATCCAAATCTAGAGCGTCATGATTCACAAATTTCCACTTCCTCATATTCAAGTGGAATTATGACATATTTGGTTTTATCTCTTCATGCGTCTAGGTGTGATACATGGACAGTTTAGCATCATTGGGCTGGTATTTACCGAGCATCCCTTCGCCCTAACAACCCCATTCCTGTTCCAGGAAAGTCCCCCATTACTTTTTGTTTCCCACATCAAACACGACTCATGTGGGCTTAGTAGTTTTGGGTAGGATGTTTACCGGCACAACCGGGCTTCTTCTCATCCTACATGACGTTAAAATATGCTTCTAGAACTACGTGTGGCTTGATTCCCATCCTCATGGGATATGTAGGGACAACCTGGTCTTTTACCTAGGGTCCAGCCCATAGGAATCATAAATCATATTCTTCCCCTTTCCAGACCCCTGGCCGGACCCTTCGTAGGGGACCGTGTAACTATAACTCTGCCCTGAACAAGTTTAGGATTCCCCAAGATGACATTGGGAAGCAACATACCACCTCGCCAGAGAGGCCCTGTCTAAAAACAAAAAGAATGATCCATGATCAAACCGATGCACCCATCTGGCGTACTCCCACCACGGTGCTGTAATTTCATGAGTGATGGATGCTGTTCAGACAAACCATCACTCCACATTCCATGCTTCGCGTGCCCCTTATTTGGACCCTCATCCCCTTTCATGTCTGGAGGAACCCCCTAACAGTATGGATGCTCAAACTATGGTCCACCTACTGTCTTGGGCCCACATTCCAGAATATTGGTCATGTTTCGATGGACCCCCTAACAGTATTGATGCTCGACCTATGGTTCGCATGCTGTCCTGGGCCAACGTCCCGGAAGACTGATCGATGATATTTTAGTTAGGCCCCATGTTGCGAACATGGTCAATGGTCGGCTCTCATTTGTTGTCCCCATTTCAGGCTAACGCAGTAAGGATACCATTTTTCCACCACGGTTAACAGTTGTCCTTTATTGTCACGCCACCCTCACAATGTTCCGAATCTTGGGTATCGTGATTCACACTTCCCATGCCCACCTGTTCAGACCGATTTCAGCGCCCATGGCATTACACCATTCGTGCACAAGAGTGCCCTGGAAAAACGGTAATTCAATTGTTCTGAGAACTTCCTTCTCCGGCCAGGTCTCTCCTATATCCCAGAAATCTGGACCGGATATCCCAACCCTGGGTTCCCAAAGCTTAGTTTACCCTCCTATGTTTGGATGGGACGATGGGGTGACTATCTCTTGTTTCTTTATATCGGGCCTGGCCCACGTGACCATAGGGAATTGTCGCTGGATGTCCCATAATGATTGTAAGGATGAGAAACGAACCAGCGCAAACAATGGAACTCGGGCATGCTACGACATTCAAAAAAATTAAAGCACAAAAGTATATTTAAGGGTTTATAATCATTACAGTACCAGGGGGTCAACTCCCCCCATAGACGGATTGATCCCATCAAAAGAGCATTGCAGCTCCACCACCCTTTGACTTAGGGAATCCAGGAATTGCTGTCGCTGACTGAGCTCTCGCTCCTCCTCAACAGCAATGGGGTGCAGTTGATCAGCCTCAACTCGGTCCCTCTCTATGTCAGCCTGAATGGCAGTCATCTCTCCAGAAGCCTGCATCATACGCTCTTCTGCCTCTTCCAGCTGGGCCTTCAATAGCGAGATCAGCTCAGATTGTGCATTAAGAGAGGCTGAGTGCTCATCCTCCCCGATCTGTAGGTGTTGGAATTTGTTTTCAGCCTCTTGGAGCTTCTTGATGTTTGTCGTCTTCCTCCACTACCATCCCACACAGAGGCCGCGATCATACTCCCGGATCTTCTCTGCCATGAGATCTCGGATTAGCATATGAGGAGGCTGGGCATCCACTCCCCCAGCACATAGTTCACGCAACCGCGAGCGAAGTCTGTCCATTTCATTCAGCCATAGCGCTTGGGGGTGTCATTGATAAAGCACGTGATCAGATTCCATGATCGGCGGTGGACTATTTTGCTGTCCTCTTTGTCGGAGGCCATTTCATCCCAGTCCGCGTGATTGGCAGGCTCGTATGCGGGATACGCCCACAAGAAATATTCAGCAGGATTTGTGTCTGGAGTTGAATCCGGTGCGACATCTGGTGTCGGCGCACGAGTGGAGGGACTTGGGTCGGCTGGTCGATCCTCATCATCGGACTCCACCTCAATAACCTCGGGCACGACCCTGTTGGTGGTCCCGCTGATGATAGGGAGTGTTGTAGTTCGATTAGGCAGGGTGACTATCTCCACGATCACCAGCATGCCCCTGGGAGGGATGCGACCAAATATCCTGACCAGCCTTGCCGCAACAGCCCATGCCAGTCATAGAACTATATGAAATAGGGAAGGTCATGAACATTATTTGGCACGATCTACATATGACAGCAATGAATCTAGTGGAGAAGACTTATGAAGATCGAACTCTTGGTGCTGCTCCTGAGTCAATGCTGATGCGACCCTGAGGTGTGGCCCTCCGTATATTGTCGGAAGGTCTGGAGATTCTGGAAGAGCCACCTCGGGTGCCCTAGCCCCAAGAGACATCGAACTGGATGCAGCCGTAGGTGCGGGTTCCGACGGTCCTGTATCGTCACTGACCAAGGGGTGAGAGCGAGGTCTACATACAAGCTCCTCCTACACGGTTCAGATGTTGGTAAGAAATCCATGATGACCCGAGAGTAGACCCCAAGGGAAGCAACATGGGATGTTACCTAGAGAGTCTTTGTGAAATCCTCGAGATCCAAGTCTTGATCATCGACTTCGCCTTCCTCCAACGGGCTCCGTCCGCCGACCTCGTTTTCCTCAAAGGATTCGTCTGATTCCTCCAGCAGGGGTAAGAGTTCTCTCAGTTCGGCGACCGATTGTTGCGGGGGAGCCGTCTGATACAACATTACCCTTACCCGGTCTATCATTGGACGTGGGGCACCACTAGAATGGACAAAGTCCTCCAGCTCATCCAGATATTGCTCTGCCTCCGCCGGAGACACCGTTAAACTAGCCTAAATAGGGCATATACCCAGTAGAACCATCCCGAGACGGTTCAAGTGTCCCCACATCTCAGGCGGGCTGAGGAATTGGTGGTTGACATCCCAAGTGTCCCAGGCCTTCGGGAAAACAAAATCCTCTAGCATGTCGATATGGCGCAACCGCTTCCCCGGATCCTGAGTGGATATCCTACGAAATCCCCTTGGCGGCCACCCCTCCGGATGGCTCTGCTCTTCCAGAATCACTAGGTCCACTAATGTTGTCGGATCCACTGCTGTTGTCGCATCCTTAGCTGGTGCAGGTCTCACCGCCACGGCAGCCCTGCCACCGCGAGAGGCCCTTTCTTCCCTCCGACCCCAACCTCAGGATATGGGAGGCCCGCTATCATCGGCTCGAATGGTTGGCTACTTCAGCATTTCCCCCGGATAAGCTACCTCCCAGCTGATGGCATACTCCTTCACCAGTCCAAAGGCGGCAGTGGACAGAGTCAATGCAATTCACATTTTCTCATCTTCCTGTGTGAACATGAGCCACAACTACCTCATTACACACAAGTGCTCCTCATGACACACCTCCCAGTAGACCTTCTGGGTTAGCCGCTGCAGGCACTAGAATTTTCTCGCAAACTCGTGCGGGGTGTACGGCTCACAGAGCGGCTCATAGTCCACCCGTGCCACCAAAACTCCACCACTAAAGGCTAGGAGATAAGCTCGGTGTTCTTCTTTTCCCTAACCGTCGTCGGTGAGTACTCTCGTCAACAATGGAAATGGGTGGAAGTTAAATTTGTCTGCCTTCCACACCCGGTTCAACGCCATCGGTATAGTTAGTTTGAATGGGAAGCTCCCGACCTCATTCAGAATAGAGGGGTGAAATTTTGACCCCGGTGGTGAGATGGGGTTTGGATATTCGTAAACCCCTCTGATATGCGCCACGATCCACCCATACATAAGGTGGAAGGGCCCGCATATCCTTGGCGGCTTCTTGACCTCGCTAACGTGCCGCAACATCCTGTACAACCTGGAGAGAATTGGAATCCCCAGATTGACCCACCGTCCTGTGGCCAGCTTGGATGCCATGATGAACAAGCTAGGATGCACCCCCCATGTTGGTATCCCTCACTGGTAGGATCCAACCGCAGATAAGGGCCACGATAAACGCTGCCAGCCTGACTATCGGCTGCTGTTCAGTGCTGACACTGAAACCCTAGGTCTTCCATTGGATGTCCTCCAAGAGCCGCCAATATGAGTTCTCCTTGCCCCATTTTTCCCCCTTCAGACAATTTCGAGGCCTCGAAGGGAACTCTCAATCCTCTATGAAGTTCAAGAACCGCTTGAACTACTTCTTAAAGTGGAAATCTCTCACCGCCTCCTTGTCCTCTCCGGGGACCAGTCTCATCAGTTCCAGCGCCAACTACGACATTTTCTCTGGATCCTCCCACGTTCTCATGACGGGGAGGAACTCAACATACATGGCCCCAAAGATCAGGACCCCCGAGATCTGATGGACATCCCACAGACTAATTCCATCCTCCACAAGGTGTAGGTGAAAAGTGTTGGTCCTAGATGACCATCTTCTCAACAGCTCCGACATCAGATGCTTCAGTTGATAAATGTGGAATTGGGAGGCCCATTCCACCTCATACAAGCCCACTCTCCTCAGTTCGTCCCCAAAATCCTCACATGAGGCACCTACCCAGTAGGCCCATGCCCAGTCGTTGGTAAAGTTGCCGCCCTGGCGCAGGTCCCATCATCGGACCACCCCTCCTTTGAATCCCACAAAGAGGCCTTCAGTATGGTGCGGTGCATGGAAGGGGATGTCTCCGGTTGTAGTGGATTCCCATAAATGTTGTTCACATGGTTGTACAGATAGTCGGCGGTAATAGGTGTGAAGTCCTCCCGCGTGTGACCATTGGCCACCCTGAACCATTGACGCTGGCATGGCATGCTCCTGAACTAGCAAACTGGTTCATCCCTACTCTCCTCAGGAATGAATACGTCATCCCTTAGCCCAAATCCATACAAGGGAAGCTTCTTTCACATCAGATATTTCTTTTGGACCTCTGATAGAAGGTCTGTCAAAGAATTATGGTCAGAGTGGCTTCAGACCAGCTCCCCTAGGCCTAGACAGTTGGCCACCTCATCCCTCTGGGTGACGTCTACGAGCACCCCCAGCACAACTTCTTGATGGGCCATTACGGTTTCAGAACTCGGAAAAATTTTTGGGTCGGGTCGTGAAGATTGTTCGAGGAGATTGATCACGAAGCTCATTCGAAAAGTCAAGACGTGGGGCCTGACCTTGGATGGCAAACATACGTTCGCTTGGCGCAGTCGCGGAGTCGGAGACTCGCGGTTCTCCGCGAAGCTCGATTCGCGGTGAGCAGACGCGGAGGACGCGGAGCTTCGCGAATCGAGAGTGCAAAAGGATAAAGTCGCAAATAATGAAAAAGACAAGAGAGGTTAGCCCCCTATTTATAGGTTGCGACCCCAGAGCTTCGTGGCGCGTCCAGCCTGCATGGAGCTTCACGGCGCGTCCAGATCGTGCAGCCCCTACCTGCCTCACGTGCCTTCTTCGCGAGTCAGCACTGCGAAACGCTGATAATTTTAGAGATTTCTCTTCAGACTTTGACCCTTGGTCCCTCCGCGACTCCATGTCTGAGGGGGGGAATTTGTTGGTGACAAAATATTGGACGAAAATAACGAAGAAAAAAGAGGCCCCGCTCCATTCCTCCCGAATCCCCGATGCGAAGCCCCCTAGCTACGCGGCCACCGTGAAGCACCAGAGGCGGTAAAGCTCCGCGAACTCCCTGAGATTCTCAGGCCCACCGCGAATCACCAGAGGCAGTAATGATCTGCAAACGCCCTGATGTTCACGGGCCCGCTGCGAAGCACCAGAGGCGGTAACGCTCTGTGAACGCACTGATGTTCACGTGCCTGTAGCGAAGCACCAGAGGCAGTAATGCTCCGTGAACGCCCTGACGTTTGTGAGCCCGCCGCGAAGTAGAGGAGGCGGTGCCCCTTCGTGAATTTGGTTTACATTCACGACTTTCCGCGAAGCTACCAAACCCCCTCTACACCGGGTGATCTCTACTTCGCGGCGCCCCTTACCTATAAATACTGAGCTCCCCCTGAGCTCTACGGACAGAAAATCTGACCTTTCAGCTTCTCAACTCCCAAATCGCGAAGCACCCTTCGCTATGGGAACCATGAGCTCTGTGAGGTATTTTTACTTCGTGAGAGGCCTCCGTCTTGTCTCATTTTGAGCCCCTCTTCTGAGAGGGATGCCCTTTGCGAGGCCTAAGGGCATCCGCGAAGGAAGGGGAATTCCAAGGGGACCCGGACAGTCGCAGAGTGTTTATGATTCGTGAAACACCCATCCTATACACGTGATCCACATGCTAAGGCAGGGTCACTATACTTCGCGAAGCACACTTCTTCACAGCACCTTGCTTCGCGAGGCAGTGCTCCGCGAACACCCTTCCACTTCGCAAATCACCTCCCACTCGCATCTATACCCCGTTCTAAGGCCAAGGCACTCCACTTTGCGAAGCAGACCCCTTTGCAAGTGCTCTCCACTACGCAAAGCAACCAAGATCCGCAAGGTCCCTGCCTGTGGACCCCTTTGCTTGGAAATTCCTCTTCCCGTGCGACACTCCAGGTTTTCACGGTGTGATTTCAAAGTCCCCTAGATGACACCACCCATAGAGTTGCGTTGTCTAATGATTCTTCACACAGGCACGCTAATGACTTTTGCTTATTCACATAGCCATGCTAACGTGGACCCCTCGATGGTTCGCTCTGCGACCCCCTTCTCCACAGACATGATGATGCCTTCCCTCCCATAAGGAGTAGAGGGTATCGGTCATGTAAGACCTAGGGGTGAAAAGTAAACCCACCTCATACGAGCTGAAGGATGTTAAACTGCCAAGCACCTCATCCTCAACACATGACGTTAAACTGTGACCCGACCCCGTGCCTCGCACGCAGGATCCCCCCGGCTCGGACATTATTTACGCCCCCTGGTCCCCACAGGAGATGATATCCTCCTTCCAGGAGTGGCGTATGTCCACGGGGAAGGGAATCCACCTTGGTGTAAGCCCCCTAACCCCTCTTGTGGAAGGTAGCACCCATGCACCTCCGTACTTCCACACCTCCAGGTCCAGCAGAGGCTGTGATAGGGAATGAGTCACCTCCTTTCTTCGGTCCCAAATCCCTCTCCCTCTGTGATTTGTCACTCATGGTTCTCCATCCAGAAGTAAGTCCTAGCACCATGGTCCGCCTAACGCATAAGAACATTTTCTCTTCTAACGGACGCACCCTTTACGACGTGATCGTCAGGTCTCTGCTGCCTCTTGTTTCTCACACCGAACACGACTCATGTGGGCTTAGAGTAAGCATCGACCATCACAATGACCTCATCCATCTTGACATTAAACTGTATGCCCTCGTCCAGCATGATGTTAAACTGTATACCCTCGTCTAGCATGACATTAAACTGTATACACGAACTACGAGGACTTTGATCCATGTCAAGGCATGGTACGTAGGAAGCCTCAAGTTCAAGCCCACCACCAGTGGACCCATGGGTTCACCTTCACATCGGTTCGCCAGCAGAAACCCTACCTGAACTTCGTGGACTTTGATCCATGTCAAGGCATGGTATGTAGGAAGCCTCCCTGAGGTTCAAGACCCATCACCCATCGGACCAAGGTCCTTCTTGACGTCGGTTCGCCGACACCCACATTCATATCCAAACAACGAGGACTTTGATCCATGTCAAGGCATGGTACGTAGGAAGCATCCCTAAGGTTCAATCTCAACAATCATTGGCCCCAACCGTCTCCGTGTCGGTGTGCCAAGCCCCCATTTTCACCTGAACTACGTGGTCTTTGATCCATGTCAAGGCATTATACGTAGGAAGCCTTCCTGAGGTTAAATCCCACCATCCACCTAGGCCAAGGTCCTTCTTCACGTCGGTTCTCCGATACGCCTTTGTCCGGCATGATGTTAAACCGTATCCCAATCCAGCGATAATCCGTTGTGACCCTATCATCCAGTTGTTCCGACACCCTTTCATGTCAGTATAACAGCCCCTCAACCTGAACTACGTGGACTTTGATCCATGTCAAGGAATGGTACGTAGGAAGCCTCATGAGGTTCAATCCCACCACCCATTGGGCCAAAGTCCTTTTCACGCCGGTTTTCCAGTGCTCAACCTGAACTACGTTGAATTTGATCCATACTAAGGCATGGTACGTAGGAATCCTCATGAGGTTCAAGACCACCACCTGGTCATTCTGACCTCATTCATGCCAGTTCTCCCATCACCTTGGGTGGCCTAGAGCATAAGCCTCACACATTCATTCTGAACTACGTGGACTTTGATTCCCTGTCACGGGGATACATAGGAAGTCTCTTTGAGATTCAAGCCCATCACCATCGTCATCTCCATGACGGCCCCATTTCATTCCCCTCCACTCCATGAAATTCTCCATCATCCATCCTGATTCTTACCTAGGACGCCACATCCCGGTGATATCATTCCACCCCATTCCACTCCATGACATTCAAGAAGCCGCCAACGGGCTGGCTCCGATATCAGCATTCTCTCAAGGGGGATTCCTCAATCTGATCCACCCCACCTAGTGTTCTGATCAGGCCGATCTGTCTCTGTTGTATGTTAAACTTGCGGCATACCATGTGTTAAACATGGGAAGCTAATGAAAACCTTAGATACATGCCTATGGAATATGATTCCCTGAACTCGATGTGGGATGCCTCGGGCTTCCGTGCCCTCGAGAAGACCTATAATAAGGGACAAAACACAGACACACCAATTCCCCAGCATTCAGACACGTTAATGACGCCTCGACGTGACTACTCCCCCGACTGAAGGTTTCTGCCCAGACCCGACCCTTTGGAATGTCCTGACAGAAGCAGTGTAATTAACCGACATCCATGGAAACGTGGCACTGAGAAGAATTTCACGAACAACGTATTAAATCTATGAGGGAGACCCGGACTAGGTAATGAGTTTCTAGGAGGAATACATGGAAGGAGGAACCGACATCCCATCATCCTGTTTTGATCAAGGAGTAGACGTCCCTAAATAAGGAACAGATGTTGCCCTCCTTTGGAAAGCGGGAATGTGGGGAAACACAAATGTCGCGCCTGTCGCGCCCTAGTAGACAGACGTGCGCACCCCGACGAAAGCATCAGAAAAAATATTCTTCCAATAACTCTTTATTTTGGTTTTGTATTTATGAGACACATAATTGGTTCCCGAGTCTTATCATTCTGTCACAATCAAGTTTAAACCCAGGAACATTTCTCACCTTTTTTGTAGATCCACATAATCCTTTTCCAACTCTTTAATATTTACATGGATAGATAGTTAAACACTCAATTGAGAAAGATTATATTTCTCCCCTTCATGATATGAAGGTATATCCTTTGAAAATCCAAAAATATTAAATCTGTAGTGATCCTCATCATAGATAAACTAGCATGGTCTTTTTTACTCAATGCATCAACCACCTTGTTCGGTTTCCCATGTTGGTAGTGTATTGAGTAGTCATAATCTTTAATCAACTCCAACTATCTTTTTGGTGCATATTCAACTCTTTCTGGGTGAATATATATTTCAAGATTTTATGATTAGTATATATGTCACACATTTATCCGTAAAGATAATGAATCTATATATTTAATGCATATATTAACATTACTAAATAAAAATTAGGAGTGAAGTAATTTTTTCTTGAATCATAAATTACCATGATTCATAATATATGACAATATCATTTTTCATAAGAACACACCCCAACCATTTCTTTGATGAATAACCATAAACCAAAATCCCTTCTCCAATATATAGTAGTATGATCACTGGTGCACTAACTAACCTTATCTTTAGTTCCCTGATATTTTCTTCATACTCATCATTCCAAATTAATATAACTCCATTCCAAGTTATTTTAATTAATAGATCAGATAAACATCAGAAATACATCATAATTTATTGATAATATCTATCTAATCCAAGAAAAATATGAATTCCTATCATAGTGGTTATTTTGAGACAATTGTCAACAACTTCCATTATTTATTGACCCAAAAATATACACTCACATGAGATTATAACCAAAAATCAAATTTTATAAAATAAAAAATCATACTCGATAAT
This sequence comes from Viscum album, assembly GCA_963277665.1. Lineage (NCBI taxonomy): Eukaryota > Viridiplantae > Streptophyta > Magnoliopsida > Santalales > Viscaceae > Viscum > Viscum album. The sequence goes on from OY728159.1 coordinate 1,359,955,151, forward strand.
TTTTTCATATAAATTCTCATTCCTTAGGGTCTTCAGTACAATCCACATGTGATCTTGATTATCTTATTTGGTATCAGAATATATGATAATATCATCCACAAAGACAACCAAAAACCAATAAAGTGTTCTCTAAAGACCCCATTCATTAAATATATGAATATAGAAGGGGAATTAGTAATTTCAAATGGAATTACTATAAATTCATTGTATCCATATCTCAAATAGAAAAATGTATTGGGTATGTCTTCACTTTTTACCCTCAACTGAAAATATCTAGATCAAAGATCATTCTTGAAAAAATATTTGTCTCCTTGTAATTGATTGAAAAAATCATCAATATGGGGAAGAGGATACTTATCCTTGATCATGATCTCATTAATTTCTTGATAATCATTTCAAATTTTCATTGATACATATTTCTTATTAAAAAAATCTATAGGTACAATTCATAGTTTTTTAATGTCCCAAACATCTCTGGTCCATTCCTTTGCTGAAATTTGGTGTTTTAGGGGTTCTGGGAGGCCAAGGTGGCTTATCCCCAACACTTCACCAAATTTATAGTTATGTGAATAGTGTTTCCAGTTTTGTGAATAGTGTTCTCAGTGATTCATTTGTGAAGAGTGGTGTTGGTGAGTCATTTGTGAACAATGTTGTCGGGGAGTCATTTGTGAAAAGTGCTATCAGTGAGTCATTTCTGAATAGTTTTTTCGGGGAGTTGTTTGTGAAAAGTGGTGTCATAGAATCATTTGTGAACAATGTTGTCGGTGAGTCATTTGTGAACAATGCTGTCAGTGAGTCATTTATGAACAGTACTCTCGATGACTCATTTGTAAATAGTGTTTTCGGTGAGTCATTTGTGAATAGTGCTTTCAGTGAGACATTTTTGAATAGTGCTGTTAGCGAGTCATTTGTGACCAATGTTTCCAACTTCCTACAGTTTTCCCCTTTAGCGATTTCTTTGAAAGAAAGCACATTCAAGTCATTTTTTAAGGGATTTAAAGCTGATTAAAAACCCATAACTCCAATATTAATTTTCATAATACTTGGGATGCCTTTACTTGTTCAAACCATGTTGTTTAATGAGATTCTATTTTTATGGAAAATCCAATGTATCTTAAACCGCTACTCCGTTAAATCTTCTAAAGGGACGAGATATCTTCCTCCCTTATTCTATCTCCTTGTTCCATAGTGAGAGACACAAAAACCTTTCCTTTTTTCCCATAGGAGTGGTGTGATCAAACCTTAATCCTTGGATCATTTTTCCCTTTAATTTTTTTCTAGCTTCTTGCACACCCCCTATTTCGGTGCAAGAAACAAGTGTTGATCCTTCATCGATAGAAAGTATGATCTACCTTCATTCTTGTGTTTTCTTTGACCCTTCTTCTCCCATTTCTTCTTTCTAGGTTATGGAATGTGATCTCCATGCTTTTAATAAAATTTTATTAGGTGTCAGTTGGTGTGGTCATGCCACGACATCCTCGGGTGGATGCAGTTTTCACAAGGGGAGGCAATTGTAATCTATTTTGTGGATCATTCTCATATAAATAAATTCACAAACCTTTCAAGGTAGGGGATTCATGGTTTCACTATTCATTTATGTGAAACTGTAAAATTATCATGTTTTAGCCCACTGGATCACAACGTAATTGATATAATAAATATTTGAACCAGATAAATAAATTGGTTTCGATCATATGTTATTGCCTCTTGTTTTTCTAGATAGTATGATATCTATAATTTCCTTGTTTATTAAGTCATTCTTGATGGAAATTGGTAAATAACATAAAATTGAATTAATTATAATTATTTTTTAAACATAAATGAGGCATGTAAATGAATCTCGTTGTTTTTGTTGTAATTTGATGTTAATAAAATTAGTGCATTAAGTATTTTTAAGTATTTATGATAGCTACGATAAATTTCTGTTAAGGTTTCCCATAGTCGAAACCTACTATTAATGAACTAGTTTTTTCTTGATGGATTAAGAAACTAGTTATTTGATAAAAGATAATTCCTCATAGGGTTCTGATTTACCCTGTTTCTTGTAAAGGCCAAGAACCTTATGCTTGGAGTTGTGAGAGCTCATTGGGTGTAAAAGAAGAATGCATTGTTTAAGGTCCAAGATCCCAGTTGATATGATGTTTGTTTCCTACTACATGTGTTTTTATGTGATCCTAGATGGCTATTTTGATATGTGGGGGTGGGGAGGCCCATTGGTTGTGGTAGCAGTTGATGCCGAGAGTGGAAATATGTATCATTTTATACATGTGGGTATCGAAGAGGACACCGAAGATGATGAAACATGTTGGATATAAATGTTGGATGATTTCTAAATCTTGTTGGTTGTTTGTATTCTTTAATTTCACCAATTCTCAAGAAATATGGTCTTGCTTACCCTGATTCTAAAAGGGGTGAAGATGTGTGGGGTATGCCACATGCTTTCTGTGTTTATCTTCTAGAGGGAGGATGAGTCTACACTTCTGCTATAGGTGGCAAAGACTTTATAGGTAGTTCATCTACTCACTAGGTTGAGCCCCCTTATTCTTAGTATCTTATAATGTTTTTCTAGAATTACTAGGAACATGGGAAAGTAATAATTATATTAATAAATGATTGAATACATGATTGTAACCCATGGGATTTCAGCTTGATGGGATGCAATTCTAAGGTAATATTTCTGAGAAGCTGTGGACTTGGTTTGGTTATGCCTATAGGGCATGAAATTTTGTTGGGACGATAGTAAAATGTAATGTTGAATTAAAAATGATTAATTAATGTTTAAATAATTAATTAACGTAAAGTGAAACTGATAAAAAGGGATAAAGTAATCTAATAAATCTGTTTAAATGGTTGTGTGCTTATAGGATAGATAGTCTTAGCAGTGGAAGTCAGGAGTCAAGAGACATTAGCTACAGTTGAGTTGAATACTTGGTTATTACCATAGTGTGGTTGTGATTTATAGTATATTCTATACTTTTTGGGTTTCTATACGCTGCTCCACCCTATTAGTTAGGGGAACCGACTCCCTAGGGATTCAGATCCCTTGGGGGGGTGTTTTCCCCAACATTATGGTGTGAGGATAGATAGGTGACTGCCCCCTTTTCCCTGCTCTCTTCTCTTGGTAGTTACTTGTGATGGTAGGCACAAAGGTTAGTTTCCACAATATACATGTGTAGAGGGTTTTAATGTCTTTTGGTAATTCACACAAATATATTCTGGATATAGTTTCCTATGGACTACTATAGGTGTAACATGTATAGACTATGATGGCTTGAGGATCCTTACTCAGGTATGGGATATAATGGATTTAGGTATAATTCCCAACATATGATACACATTATACGAGATATGGAAGCTCCCAGAAACTACCTAGTCACTTTACTTATGTGGACTCAACTATTTTGATGCACGAGGTGCATGTTGTGGTGCTTCACCTAGGTGTCTGTAGGAAAGCCTTTTTGGAGAGAGATGCTTAGGATGTGTGATGTTGGGGTAAAGAAAAAACCCAGTGGGGAAGTAGTAGCAGTGTAACCTTGATATTATTTATTATTTTATATACCCTTATATGCGATACTTGGTGAGAGTAGCCATGGTGAGACTAGGAACATAGTATACCTATTTATGTGATGGGTTAGTTTCACTTGTTGTTCAATATTCTTTAGCAAGAATTCCTTACTTTTGAATGAGAGGATCTAGGGAGGATCCTACTGAGTATACTATTATTCTCACCCTAAGTATATATAAACTATTTTTCAGGTAACTTGTAGTAGGTTGAATATCAAGATGGTTACTATTATCTTGGTGTAGCATGAGTTATTTGGTCTTCGTGGTGGCTATCGTTTTTTACTTTCTTTTGGTACTTACAATTTTCCATTTCAGTTTTATTAGTTTTTTATGACATTACATATGTGTACTTGGAATTTATTTTATATTTTAGTCTGAGTTGGAGTTTTTTGTTCTTTTTATTATCTCTCTCTTCTATATGAGTTCTCTTAGAGGGTAATTCTTCCCATTGGTGTGTCTATTATACCCTCGGTTCTAGCCATAAACCTGGGGAATATTGGAGGTGGGACTCGAGGGTCTCTATCCCCCTTATCAAATTTCCATCCCATGAAGGGTACACCTTGTGGGGAGGGGGTCATGACAGAGTCATATCATAGGTAGGTTAAGGGATAGGATGATGTTTGGTGTTAGGCACAGGTGAGGTTGCATGGGTTGGTAGGGAAATGATGTCAATTAAGTTTAGAAAGTGATATAAATACTAAGTACTGGCTGAGACATAGGCATTTAGGCCCCCCTATGTTCTGATGGATAGAACTTTATTTTTATAATGGTTACTAAATGAGGTGATACTGGTTGTAGGGTAGATACCTAGGAAAGGATCATACATCATTCTTCTTTGTGTCTGTGTTTTAATAGGTAGACCTTGTGATAGGTTAACCTAAAATGAATAAAATAAAAATATTAATTAATTAATGTCGAGTCTTCAATATTTCATATTTAGGATCTCTAATTGTTTTTTATTTTTTAGGTATGGCTCTAGGTTGACGTCCTCATCCAGTTCATGCCGAAGATGTCCAATAGGTTGTGCCCGAAGATCACCATAGGGTAGAGGTTGATGATAACTATAGTTGGTGGAGGAAACTCCATGAGTTTTTGTGTCAGAGTCTATAGATGTATGAGGGATTCATTTCATATGTAATCACAGAAGACTGATTAGAGGAGGTTGAGATAGCCTTCAGTTCGATCCATGTTCACGAGGAGCACTAGGTCTCTTTAGTTGTAACGGTGTGGCGTGGGGCAGCGAGGCAGCGGTGGTTCTTATTCTTTGTTGATTGCGATGAGTAAGTGATATTATGGGAGGAGTTTCGAGACATGTTCAGAGTCGAATTTATTTCTCTGACCATGAAGGATTCTAGTCTTCAGGAGCTACTTACCCCTCTACAGGGGAGATCCGGTGTGAGAGATTTTGGAATCTATTTTAGGATCCTTTTGTGATATGCTTCAGACCTATTTCTAGATGAGGAGGCTAGGGAGAGGCATTTTGAGGGGGCTTTGTGTCCAGATATCCAGCGCCCGGTCACCCCGTTTATACTGAAGGAATATCTTTAGGTGATTCCATGGGAATATGTCATTGAGAGGATGTTATACAAAACTAGATCATCATGAGAGGGGAATCATCACAAATCCTCATGAAGCAGATATATGGTCCGGGGTTCCTAGTTTTTAGGGCCAAAGAGTTTTTGTTTTTCTAGGGGTAGGTCCTAGACCTCAACATATTGTTTCTCTAGGTGCGGTGGATCTCAAGCCTATACTAAGGGATCATGCACTTTTTTTCTTATGGAGTCTGAGGTCATCCGCAGTGAGAGTTCCCGAACATTCAGAGTGGTCATTGTGCACTAGGTTTTTCGCTCTAGGTTCCTCCGTGGAGGCAGTTCCAGCTGAGCCAACAGCAGCAGGTTGCCCTAGATTTGGATCAGCAGAGAGAAAATGGTGCTGGAAATGGATAGATTCATGACACTCCCCATCCTTATAGGGTAGAGATCAGCCATGGTGGTGGCCATCATCAGGGTCAGAGAGGTTGTGGAGCTGGTTTTGGATCAGGTTGTGGTTAGCTTCATGCTTTAGCATTGCCAGCACCATGCAAGACTAACATCATTCGACGTACCCTTTTCTTTTTTTCTACTTGGGTTTATGCCTTGTTTGATTCAAGAGTGAAAAACTCCTTTATATCACCTGACTTTGTCCACGCTATGGGACTTGAGGTAGTGATGCTTCCAGTGCCCTTGGTGTTGACTATGCTAGTTGGAGGTTGAGATGATTTTTTTGAAGTATGTAGAGAATGTGGGATAGTTATGGGGAATCAATTCTCTTGGGGATACTTCCTATGTTTATGGACCCAACCATATGATTTCATCCTCGGCAAGGATTAGTTGTATTTGGTGTAGGATATCATGGATTGCTTCAGGAGGAAGGTGGTGTTCTTCGATGCTGACGGAGAGCCAGCAATGTTTGTTGGTGAGTGTGATCCTCATATGGGTCAGAGGTGTATTCCATCCATTCCATCCTTTATGGCTGAGCTAATGATGAGTTCTTCGGAGGTTCAGCAGGTTTCATTTCCCAGTGTCATATAAGAGTACCCTGATTTCTTTTCAGAAGAGTTTGCAGCATTACCCACTCAACAAGAGATCGATCTATAGCGAGGAGTGTCTCCTATATCTATGTCTCCATGGAGGATGACCTCTTCTGAGATATGGGAGTTTCATATATAGATCTATAATCAGTTAAAGTGGGGTTTTGTTTGGTTGAGTGTGTCACCATGGGGTGCACCAGTTTTGTTCGTGAAGAAGGATGACAACTGTTGGAGGTTGTGTATCGAATATCCTCACTTAAAAAAGTAGACAGTGAAAATCGCCATCCTCTTTTATAGATTGGTGATTTATTCGATCAACTAAAGGGTGAAATTTGGTTCTCGAAGATCGATTTGTGGTCAAGATATCATCAGATGCGTGTGAAGGACGAGGATATCCCGAAGACTGGTTTCTGTTGTCTTCACGGGCATTATGAGTTCGTTGTAATGTAATTTAGTGTAACAAATGCTCCAACTGTGTTCATGGGGTTGATGAACACTATATTTTTTAAGTTCCTAGTTATGTTTTATGGTGGTTTTCATTGATTACATCCTTGTGTAATCCATGTCTAAGGAGGAGCATGAAGAGCATCTAAACAACGTTTTGGGAGTTGTTTATCAACAATAGCTATTTGGGAAGTTGTTAAAGTGTGAATTTTGGGCACGAGAAGTTCATTTCCTGGGGAATGTTGCATCTTAATAGGGAGTAGTTTTCAATCTGTCAAAGATATAATCATTTGTGTCTTGGGTAGCTCCCAAGAAAGTGGCAGAGGTGTGAAATTTCCTTGGACTCACAGGATACTATAGGAGGTTCATAGTCAATTTATCTTAGGTTGTGACACCTCTAATTTCATTGACCAGGAAATATAATGTGTTTGTGTGGACTGATTAGTTTCAAGAAGCTTTTGTGTGTTTGAAGGAGAAGTTGGTAAGTGCTCCAATTCTTTGTCTGCCTGTAGAGGGACTTCAGTTTGATGTTTTCTGCGATGCTTCGCATCTAGGGTTAGACTATGTTATAATGCCGAAGAGATTGGTTTCTTCTTATGGGTATTGTTAGTTGCATCCCCATGAACATAACTATTCCACCCATGATCATGAGTTGGTGACCGTAGTGTTTTTTCTGATGTTGTGGATACATTACCTCATTGGCGAGCTCTTTGTAGTTTTCACTGATCATAAGAACCTAAGGTAAGTTTTCTCCCAGCATGACTTGAACTTGCGTCAGTATCAGTGGATGGAGTTACTACTGAAATACGATTTTGAAAAATAATATACACCTATATAGGGGAATGTTTTAGCTGATGCGCTGATATGAAAGTCATGTAGTGATGCAGTGCATGAATGTGGTGATTCCTGGAGAGTGATGGAAGAAAATTCATCATTACATCTCGATATGGGAGAAGTTGGGGGCATAGTTTGTCTATTTCAGATGATGGTGAAGTCATCTATGGTGCAGTAAGTATAAGAGTCCCATTTGGGGGATCTAGAGGTGGATGTCTGGAGAGACCGAATTGTTTGAAGAGAGGCCCCTGATGGTTGGTATTTGGATGAACAACACCAAGTGTTGTATCATGGAAGGATTTTTGTTCCTTTGTAAATGCATGATATGGTTCTCATAGAGTTCCATAGTTTTCCTTTAGCAGTGAATCCTAGTGTGACAATAATGTATTGAGCCTTGAGGAGTTTGTTTTGGTGGCCTAGAGTGAAGTGTGCAGCTGTAGGGATTGTGTCTCGATGTTTGGTCTGCTAAAAGGTGAAGGTTGAGCACCGTGTCCCCGGTCGTTTGCTCCAACCGTTAGATGTTCCTCAGTGGAAGTTGGGGGAATGTCAATGGAAATTTTTACTAGTTTACCTCAAGATTGGGGAGGGCATGATGCTATTTGGGTGGTCATGGATCATTTAATAAAATCAGCCCACTTCATTGCGATGAAGGAGTCGAGCTCAATGGAGGTTTTGTCGAGGTAGCACATGGAGGAGGTGGTGAGAATCCACCGAGTCCTAAGGATGATAATTCTTGATCGAGATCCTCATTTTACCTCTAGTTTGTGGAGAGGTCTCCATCATGATTTCTATTATTAGATATTTCTTACCACTACTTTTCATCCAAAGATGGATAGTCAGACAGAGCGGACCATCCAGACTGTTGAAGACATGTTGCGCTCTTGTGTCCAAGATTTTGGAGGTTCGTTGATGAGGCACTAACCCTTGGTGGAGTTTTTTTTACAACAACAGTTTTCACTCCACCATCAGTAAGGAACCATTTGAAGCCTTGTACCACTGAAATTTCCATTCTCTATTATGCTATAGTGGGGTTGGAGAGTCAAAAATTCTCAGACCAGAACTAGTGCAGAATACGACAGAGATGGTTAAGATGATTCGTGAAAGGATGAAGGCAACACATGATCGTCGGAAATCATATTCAAATCAAAGGAGGAAACCTTCGTAGTTTTATGTTGGGGACCATGTGTTTCTGAAGGTGACTCCCTATTATGGGAAGTAAAGGTTTGGTTGTGGGAGTAAGCTTTCTCATCGATTTTTTTGGGTCTTTTGAGGTTTTGGATCATGTTGGAGCTGTGGGGTATCACGTAGCACTTTCCCCATAGAATAACTACATACACAATGTTTTCATGTGTCATAGCTCCATCATTATCTTTATGATGACTCTCATGTCATCAATTAGGGTGAAATCAATGTTGACGATGATGCGACCTTCGAGGAGTGGCCTATAGAGATCCTGGACTACAAAGAGAAGGTATTGTGTGGTCGTGTTATCCCCTTGGTTTGGGTCTTATGGTGAGAAAGTGGTGTGGAGGAGAGTACATGGGTACGTGAGTTGTAGATATATTCTTATTACCCTGAGTTTTTTAGGTTTTAACTCTTTTCATGTAACAATTCCCGTTTGTGGTTGTAAACCTTTCAGGCTTACGAGATGGATTTCTTTTGTTTCTTTTTTGTAGCTTTCTCTATTTTGAGAGGTATCTCGATGGGTGGTTATTTAGAACACTTTTCTATTTCCTTTTTGGTTGGTTTTGAATTCATGAGGATGAGAATGTTTTGAGAGGTATCTCATGTAATGGCTCAGACCTATTTTGTCCATTCTGTTGCTGAAATTTGGTGTTTGAGGTGTTCTAGGAGGTCAAGGTGACTTATCCTCACAACTTTTCCAAAATTCTAGTTTTGTGAATAGTGTTTCTAGTTTTTATGAATGGTGATGTCAGTGAGTCATTTGTGAACAATGTTGTTGGTGAGTCATTTGTGAAGAGTGTTGTCGGTGAGTCATTTGTGAATAGTCCAATCAGTGATTCATTTGTGAACAGTGATTTTAGTGAGTCATTTGTGAACAGTGTTTTCGGTGATCCATTTATGAATAGTGCTTTTGGTGAGTCATTTGTGAACAGTGTTGTCAGTGAGTCATTTGTGAACAATGTTGTTGGTGAGTCATTTGTGAACAGTGTTGTCGATCAATCATTTTTGAACAGTTCCTATCAGTGAGTCATTTGTGAACAGTGTTGTCGGTGAGTCATTTATGAATAGTGTTGTCGGTGAATCATTTGTGAATTGTGCTATCAGTGAGTCATTTTTGAACAGTTTTGTCGGTGAGTTATTAGTGAACAGTGTTTCCAGCTTCCTATAGTTTCACCCCTTTAGCGTTTTCTTTGACGAAAAATGCATTCAAGGCTTTTTTCAAGGGATTTAAGGCCGATTAAAATCCCATAACTGATATATTAATTTTCTTATGGCTCAGGATTCCTTTACTTTGTCCAACCATATGGTTTAATGCGATTCAATTTTAATGGAAAATCCATCATATCTTAAACCACTCCTCCATTAAATATTCTAAAGGAATGAGATATCTTCCTCCCCTGTTATACCTTATTTTTCCCTAGCGTGAGATGCTTGAACCTTTTATTCTTAGCATAGTAGTGGTGTGATCAAACCTTAATCCTTGTATCATTTCCACCTAAAGTTTCTTCACACTGCATGCACACCCCCACTTTTTGTGCAAGCAGCAAGTATCGATCTGTCATCAATAGAAGGTATGATCTGACTCTGTTATAGTGTTTTCTTTGACCCTTCTTCTACCTTTTTTCCTTTCCATGTTATGGCATGTGATCTCCATGCATCTAATATATTTTTCTTGGGTTTTGGTTAGTGCGGTCATGTCGTGGCGTCCTCAGGTGGATGTAGTTGTCACGGGGGGAGGTGATCGTAATCTGTTGTTTGGATCATTCTCATATAATGAACGTTAAAAAACTTTTGAGGGAGGGGAATCATGAATTATCTATTATTTTACATGCAAATATAGAGTTAGAATGTCTTATCCCACTATATCATAATGGAATTGATATAATAAATATTTGAACAGGATAAATAAATTTATATCAATCATATGTTATTACCTGTTATTTTTCTAGATAGTGTGATATTTATGCTTTCCTAGTTTAACATGTCTTTCTAGAAGGAAATTGGTAAAGAAAGAAAACTTGGACTAATTATAATTATTTTTCAAAGATAAAAGAGGCATGTAAATGAATACAGTTATTGTTGTTGTAACTTGATGTTAATAAAATTTGTGCAGTAAGCATGTTTAATTATTTGTGACAGCTTTGATAACTTTCTTTTTAGGTTGACCATAGATAGAACCTACTATTAATTAACTGGTTAATTAAAGATGGATTAAAGAACTCTTTGTTTAATAAAATATAACTCCTCATAGGGTTCTGAGTTACCCTATTGCTTGTAAAGGACAGGTTCCTTATTCGTGGATTCATGAGATCTCATTACATGTAAAGGAAGAATGCCTTGTTTAAGGGCTAAGAGCCCAGTTGATATTATGTGAGCCTGAATGGATGTTGTCATATGTGGGGGAAGGTAGTCATATTGTTTATGGAAACAGTTGACGCCTAGAGTGGTGAGATGCATTAGTTTATGCATGTGGGCGTCAAGGAGGGCACCCAAGATGATGAAATGGGTTAAATATGAATGTTGGATGCTTGATGAATATTATTGGTTATTTATCTTCTTTACCTTCCCCACTTCTCAAGGAAGATGGTCTTTCTTACCCTCCATCCAAAATGGGCATAGAAGCATGGGGTATGCCACGTGCTTTCTGTGTTTAGCTTCTCGAGGGAGGATGGGTACACACTTCTGCTATAGGTGGAAAAGACATTATAGGTAGTTCATCAAATCATAGGTTCGACCCCCCTTGTGTTTAGTATCTTAGAATGTTTTTCTAGAATGCCTGGGATTATGGGAAAGTAATAATTCTATTAATAAATTCTTGAATAAATCATTTTAACCCATGGGGTTTGAGCTTGCTGGGATGCAATGCTGAGTTAATATTTCTAAGACATTGTAATCTTGGTTTGGTTATTCCTAGAGGAAATGAAAATTTGGTGGGATGCTAATAAAATGTAATGTAGAATTTATAACGGTTAATTAATGTCTAAAGAATTAATTAACTTCAATTGAAACTAATAAAAAGGTGATAAAGTAATCTAATAAATCTCTTTAAATGGTTTTGTGCCTACAGGATGCATAGTCTTAATAGTGGATGCCAGGAATTGTGAGACATTAGCTATAGATGAGTTTAAGACTAGGTTATTCCCATAGTGTGGTTGTGAGATATTGTATATTCTGTACTTTTTTGTGTTTCAATACGCTACTCCACCCCATAAGTTAGGGAAACTGACACCCCAGGGATTTTGATCCCTGGTTGATGTTTTACCCAACATTCTGGTGGGAGGATGGATGGATGATTACCCCCTTTTGCCCCACCCTCTTCTTTTGGTAGTTACTTGTGCTGGTAGGCATAACAACTAGTTTTCCCTATATAGGTGTGTAGAGGGATATAATGTCTTATGATTATTCACAAACATATATTCTGGATATAGTTTCCTATATACTACTAGTGGTATAACGTGTATAGGATTTGATGGATTGAGGATCCTTACTCAGGTATGGGCTATAATGGCTTGAGGTTTAATACCAGACGTATGATACATGTTATACATGCTATGGTGGCTCCCAGAAACTACCTGGTTACTTTGCTTATGTGGACATGGTGGTTGTTCTACATGAGGTGCATGTTGTGGTGCTTCACCTAGGTGTTTATGGGAATGCCTTTTGGAGGGAGATGCTTAGGACGTGTGATATTGGGGAAAAGTGGAAAAAAGTGGGGAATTAGTATCATTATTCCCTTTATATTGTTTATTATTTTATATACTCTTATATACGATTCTTGGTGATTGTAGTCATGGGGAGTCTAGGAACTTAGTATACCTATTTAGGTGATGAGTTAGTTTCACTTGTTTTTCACTATGCTTTATCCTTCTTTATTTACTTTTGCATGAGAGGCTCCAAGGAGGATCCTAATAAGTACACTGTTATACTCACCCTACGTATATATAAAATGTTTTTTAGGTCACTTGGATGAGGTTAGAGATCAGGATAGTTACTACTATATTGGGATTACAGAAGCTGTTTGGGCTTCGTAGTTGCTATCATTTTTACTTTCTTTTGGTACTTACAGTTTTTTGTTTCAGTTGTAGTAGTTTTTTCATGACGTTGAATATGTGTACTTGGGATTTCTTTTATTTTGAAGTTTGAGTTGGAGTTGGATGGTGCGTATCTTATCTCTCTCTCCCCCATGTGTTCTATTAGAGGTTAATGCCTCTCATTTATGTGTCTACTATACCCTCGGTGCTATTTTTCAACTCAGGGCCTACTAGAGGCGGGACTCAGGGGTTACTATCTCTCTTCTCACATTTCCAGCCTAAGAGGGGTACACCTTGTGGGGAGGGGTTCATTACAGTGACGCACTTGTCCAAATGAACCATTCATCAATATTATCCTAGAGTTTCTTCTTAAATTCCTACAACTCAATCAAGGAAACTATATATAGACTCCTTGAAAAAGGTTTAGAACTAGTTATGAGTTATATTGAAAACTCAACTTCTTGATTTGGAGGAATTCTAAGAAACTATCTTGAAAATACATCAACAAACTCTAGTACAATAGGCATATCATCGATGTTGAGATTCTCCCCAACTATATGAGATAAATATCCCCTTTTAATTGGAATAAAGATCCATAAAATGGATTTAATTTATATTGGAAATCCAAATTTATCCTTACGCTAATATATTATCATAGGTTGGTTTGTAATAACAAATGTGACTTCCCTTCCTCATAAATTGATATGGTATTTATATAAAGAAATACAATCTATTCCCAAAATCACATAAAATTAAACTAGAGGAAAAATAAAAGTATTTATTGGAAGAAAATTCCTAAAAAATTCAACTAATGAAGATTCACACACTTGAGTTGTGATCATCATACCATTAGGATTTTTTACTTCTATTTAAATATCTAGTCACTGTGGAAGTAATGTGACTCCCTTAGTAATTTTTCAGATATAAAAGAGTGGTTAGATATATAATTGAATATTATATTATTATTTATATAGTGGATGGTAAGTGTACCTTTCACCACTTTTCTATTTCACCCCACATTATAAATATTGATCACATGAGATTTCCCTTTTTCTATAGGCTTAAGAGGTTGCTGATATCAATCATCATCAACAACCCTTTTCGAACACTAGTTATCATAATGTCCATACTCATTTAAATAATTTAATTGGAGTGTGAGTGTTGTATTTTATAGAGATTTATCTCTATTTCTATAATTAGTTAATTTATTACCATTAATTAAGCATTTGATTGCATGATGGACCTCATTTCCACATTTAAAACATTTACTAGTACCTTTATGAAAATTCCCTACAAGATTCTTTCCAAACTTCTGGAATGAAGGAAAAATCATCTTATTCCATCTATGGGGTTTAATTAGAGTTTAATTTGAATTATATCTTCCTTTTCTTATTAAAACCTTGATATTGATGAGTTAATTCAATATATATTTCAACCTTGATAGCATACTTAATGATTTCTTCATAGTTGCTGATGTCACTTTTGTCAAACACCCTTTGGAGACTTGTTTTTAATCCATTGAATAATCGATCAACCTTACTTTCCTATTCAATAATAATACCTAAAGAAAACCTCGCAAGTATTATAAAAGTTTTCTTATATGAAATACTGTATTCACCATACTTCTACTTAAGTTCAAGAAACTACTCCATTTTCATATGAAAAATACGAGGAATGTATTAAGTCAAAAATATTCTCTTAAATTAATCCCACTACATAGAGTCAATTTCATCCTATTTCTTCATATTATTAATAAGAGTTAACCATTTATCCATTTTACCATAAAAAAATAAACAACTAATATAACCGTTTAATTTTCTAAGAACTAAAGAGTGGAAAATATTTTTTCAGTGGTAGTGATCCATTTCCCAAAAATTGGTGGATCTGAAGACCCACTAAATGAAGGTGGAAATTGAATTATAAAGGAATAAATATTACACGGTTTCTTACCTTGCTCCTTTGGAATCTCAATATGACTCATGGATTAAGAAAGTTTCATAAGCATAGAAACATTATTTTACATTCCATTTCCCATAACATTCATTTGATCAGGGGAAAATCATTTCATTGTCTATCACATTTAGTGTTAACATGGATACTTTTGGTTCTAGTAATTGACTAAAACCAAAAATCATAGTATGAGAAACAATAATCATAGTGGAAAATCATATCATTAAGAAAATCGTTTATACTATCTCTAAATCTAGGAAGCTTATTTTCAATCTAATATAACTTAGTTTTAACCCATGCATTAATTTTTATTATCAATACAAATACTTTATAATGGATTTTAAATAAAATGTGAATTAACCCAACTATATCAACTGGAAGTGTCAAACATGGTGAATAGTAAAGGCCCATTCACCGGGAACTAGAATGATGGTCAAGATATACACAACCAAATATTTTTAAGGTTATTATATGTAGTTGAATATATTCTAAAACTACACCAACATTTAGAATCCAAACAGGTATATATTTCTTAAGGAAACTATACACCTTTATTTATTATAATAAAGGACATTTTCCTATACTTAGGCTTATCCTAAGGGTTCTCACTAATGTTTATTCATTATAGTTTCCAAAATTTACTAAACCTTGCCTCTAATACCAATTATTATGACACATACCTTTTATAGATAAATATTACATCATTTTATATGAATATTCAATATATTTAACAATAATACACACTTAAATACCATATAGGTTTAGTGTATTTTTATACTTAGATATGAAAATATCATGTACAAAAAATATCTACATCATTTTAGATTAAGATCTTCACTACCAACACATTTCTTAGACATAGATTACTGAAAACATTTCTTCATAATGTGGGGAAGGGAAACATATGAAAGGGTGAGTTGAGATGCTCAGTAAAGGTAAACAGAAGAGATATACATCAATGATCACAAGTGAGAATAATACAAGAATAAGGTAATGATAACATGACTAAGACTTACAATAATCATAACAAATCAATCAAAGATCTTTAATAATGTACCATGGTGTAAGGTTTTCTCAAACAAATGAGAAAATTCATAATGTATAGAATCATCGATAATCAATCATGATTCGTGAAAACATATCATATGTATAATACATAAGTTTTTGGAATGAAAATAAGCATAAAAAATCATTTCCATAATTAATTATCACTTCCAATACAGTCACAGTGTATTGGGTTCACTCCCCATTATATCATTTTCGTAGTCAAGGTGCACTCCCAGGACCATCTTATTGGATAAATTCCATTAGAAAAATGAGTTCACTCTCCATTCTAGTTCTTATTATCTCAAGATATATCCTTATTTAATCAATTAATAAGATTGATATATAATTCCTGCATCACCAACCATATAATGAAAACCATGATTTTCTGTTCCATAAGATCATAAAATATTCGTTGTGTCGTTAAATAATAACCCATACAAAGGATATAGGTTTAAAAAAATCATCATCCTAATCATTAAACATCCATAAAAATAATTAATTTTGAAACATTGGATCGTATTCCAAATAAATTAGAATAAACATCAAAGGATGTTGTTATAGATGAAAATGCTTTTAAAAGATCACAATAATGTTTCTTAAGAAAAATTTCAATTTCAATTGAAAATTATTATTTAGAAAATAAAAGATTATAAATTATTGTGGAAAATTTTATTTCAAAATAAAAAGGAAACTTATTAACTAATCTTTAAATAATATAATATTAATTATGGTGGGGAAATCTGTTCATGTGGTGTGTGTTAAAAAATATTCCATTCACATTTTTTCAAAAAACCGAAAGATTGAAATTTGGAAAATCCTAATAATGTTTTTTTAAACCGTGGTAAGGAAAGTAAAATATGGTAAAAATATTGTGAAATAATCTTTAGGTAATATTAAAAACTTTAGTTATTTTTTTAAGAAAACATGGACATGTAAAAAAAGATTCCCAACCAAAGGGTAAACAATGTCAGTTTTAATTAAAATTTTTTTCCAATATATTGAGTACTTAAAGAGAGAAAAATAAAATGGGAAAAATAAAATATATATAAATAAATATAGGGGAATAAAATTTCTTTGATTTGGTCGAGATATATCATAAAATTTCATCATCTAAAAATTTAATCATAAATAATCTCGTAAAAATGAGATAGTAACATCAAACCCTTACCTCAAGTCCGTCTCACATCATTATCACTCTAACCTCCTATATAATAAACATAAATTTATAATTATTTTATACATTAAACATAATAATACCTATAATACCTTTATGGTTTACTTATATCATTTTATCACCTTTTAATTAACAATCTTTCATCATCATCATCATCATCATTTCTGCAGTTAATTGCTTCATTTTTCATGTATGTTTTTTTAAACGGTTATGGTCCTTGAAATTTAATCATGGTTCCTTAATATAATTAATGTTAATAATGATATATATATATATCATATATATTAATTATATATATATTCATTATATATATATTACCATTATTATAAATTCTTTATGAGAAATTAATTACATCATTACATGGAGATGATAGTTCGTACGTATGCATTAGTGGTGTTTTATTTTTTTTGTGGATTGAAATAAAGAAAGGTAAGTATTAATTAATCATTATAAAATCATTATTATATCATAAATATCAAAAATAAACATTAAATATATCATAATAAGCAAACATGAATGATGGTGGTGTAAAATGAGTCATATCACTAAGTGGAGTCGGTAGTCCACACATACGCATGAGCGATACTTTTATATCCCATTGGATTGAGAAGAGGTGATAAATGATGATTACATAATAATAATGAAATAAAATTATATTTATGATACTAGATTCAACATTTTTTATGTATATAATATGTTTAGATGAAGTATAAGAAGAAATAAAATTTAAAGGACTTGGTTAAGATCTATACCTCTTCTTTGAGAGACCTCCTTGCGGATTACTACTTATGCCTTGAAGAATTGGTTTTAGAAGAATATAATAAGAAATAGGATTAAGGAAATTATTATTTTATGGTTTTATATTATGTATTTACAGATATATAAGTCCCAAATGGATTTAATAATGGAGGATAATAGGTTCCCTTTAATAAGTGAAGGGAGGGACACACATGGAATTTATTAAAGGATATCAATGATTTAAGGTCACCTTCATGGGAAAGAGGAAAAAATGGATATATATTAGAAGATAGGATAATATAAGGCTGAAATATATTTAAAAAATAATAATTTTATAGGTTTGGATGGAAACACTACCTCATCGCATGGTTTAACGTCCCATTAAACTGGTTTTAACCAAAATAGTGTTAGCAAAATTTCATTATCTTTTCCATTTAATATAAAAAAAATTAAATTTAACCTAAAAAATTATATTATTTATTTATATTATAAATATATAATCAATTTTAATGGATTAAATTTCTCTAATTGGAAGAATTTAATTTTAATTAAGTGCACAAATCGCAATGAAAACATGTTTTTAGAAAAAGTATTTTTAAGCGTAAAACATAATTTACTTCAATTCAGTACCTTTTAAAAATAATAAAATGAATATAAAAATATTATATTAATTATATAATCTATAAATTTCATTAAAAACAATAATTAATATAGATTAAAATAATTTATTAATAGAAAAACACATTACGTGAATAACACATTTTTTAGAAAAATGTGTTTTTATGCATCCAAATTAACTTATACCAAAATCAAGTGTAAAGATGATTCATATGTAATTAATTAAATTATTTATAATAAAATTAAAATTAGGTTAATTTTATATAAAATTTAAAATATATTAGGGAATTTACTTGAATACAGATGATAATTTTTACAAAAATTAGTATTTCTTACTATTCATTAAAAATAAATATTTTTAGAAAAAATAATAAAAATTAATCTTAAGATAATATTGAAATGATGATTTAAAAAATCAAATTAATTTTAACAAATAAAATTTATAACAATGTAAGAGATTAATTATAAATTTCACATGTAAAAATGCAATAAAAATGATTTTTGAAGAAAATATATTTTTGAAGCCAAAAATGACATTACTAAAAATTGAGTACATATTTATTATAAATTAAACAATAAATTAACAATAATTAAAAAATTTATAAATATTTTCTATAAAGTGATTATTACTATTATTACCTTCTAATTTAATGTTGTGGTTATAACGGTTTACTATATCATGATTTATATAGAATCGAGGTTACGTGTAAGGAAAGATATCAAATATATCAAGTTTTATTTAAAAGGGAATACATATAAATATATGGAGTGTTGACAGATATCATTTTATATAATCCTCTCACAATTCGAAGTGTTTATTTATCCTAGGATCAACTAATATGTATAACACTATCAAATGATAGTTTTGGTGGTCTGACAAAAAGAGATAAATTATATGATTTTTCTCTCATTGAATGATTTGTTTTAGAATCTTGAATGACCATTAAGAACTTCTATGGTTAATGTATTAACTTATAGTAAATACTTAAAGGTGGTATGAGGTAACAACTGATTTCGTGACTAGGTTTCCCAAGACCCAAAGGATTCATGATACCGTTTGAGTGGTGGTGGATTGATTGAACAAGGTAGATGACTTTATACTGATCCAAGAGACAAAATGAGTGGATAAGATATGAAAGATCTATTTTAGAGATATCATGTAGCTACATGGAGTTCCTTTGAGTGTGGTATCTGATAGAGATGCCTAATTCATAATTAAATTTTGGAACGACCTCCAAAAGGTGGTGGGGACTCAATTAAAGTTGAGTGTGTAATTTCATCCTTAAGTGATGGACTGTCAGACAGAATGATCTAGTTTTTAGAGGATATGATTCAGATGTTTGTTTTTGTTTTTATAGGATATTATGATAATAAATTGGTTTTTGAAGAGTTTTTCAACAATAATATTTTTCAGTCCTCAACATAGATGGATCTGTTTGAGGCTCTATATGGGTGTTGATTTTGTTCACCATTGTACTGGCATGAGGCTGGTGAATATTTAGTCGTTGGGATAAGTGTAGTCTATGAGACATCAGATCTAGTGTAGTTTAACTAGTTATATCCTTTTGAATATTAGAACATGAAGATTTCATATAGAGACCAAAGGAGATAAACCGTTGAGTTTATTGTGGGTGATAAGGATTTCTTAAGAGGTTACCCTCGGTTGGGACATATAAATTTACGGAAATAAAGAATGTTAGAACTGTTGTATATTGGGATATTTTATATCTTAAAATTCATGAGGAAAGTAGCTTGTAATTTTAATATTCCTCCATTGTATCAAGTAATGCAAATCATGTTTCACATGTCTCCGATTTATAAGTACAAGCCTGATATCATGCTTGTGATTTAATATGAGGATATTGAGTTGGTACTATATACATCATTCATGGAGTGAACTATTTAAATATAGAAATAAATAGATAGGTTTCTATGTGGGAAGACTTTTCCACTTTATTAGATTCTTTAGTATCACAAGAGTATTCTGAAAGAGACATGGGAGTCGGAAACAAACATTCATGTGTATTGGAAAATTTTTCAATAAAACCTATGAGAATACTTCTCAAGGATAATAATTCATAATAGGGGTAATTGTGACACATCTATTTTAGGTAATACTTTTTTCAATGTTTATATATATTTTTGAGCATTTTTGAATGTAACTTGAGGCAGGATAGAGATGTTCTGGTCAATAGAAAAAGATAAAGTCCATGTTGGTGGAAATGTTGAAGTTTTTATGCTATAAATTCCCCTAAAGATCACTAGTGAAGTTCGACATAAGAATTGAATATTAAAAAAACCCACCAGGAAGATAGTGGGCCTCTTGGGAAGAATATGTTCTGACCATCGTACACTATCCAATAGGTGGAATTGTGTGGGGCCTAGTAAGGCCCACCGATTTATATGTATTTTTTTAAAACATTACCTCCAATATTTTTTCTCTCATTATTTATATCATAATTAATCTCCAATTATATATGATCTATCTCTGATGATTTTTAGACCCTTTCCTCCCTTCCATATCCTCTGTTCAATGCCCAAACAACAGATTCATACTGTGTTTCTAATCCTGTGATTTCTTCAATGTTATATATAAATAGCCATATCCTCTCCTTAATCAAAACCAAATAGATCTTATATTAATTAAATGGATATAGATATTTTTACATCTTCTAATGATTGATTGGTTGGTTTTGGATATAATAATAACCAAGATTCAGGGAATTAGCATTTATGTATCTATTAGCCCTAGATCATTATCGGTAATGGATTTTTTCTCGTATGTTTGACCTATATCTACTTATATGATTTGGTTTCTCCACAAAATTGATTATAGATTTCAATATTTTTGTTAGTCATGTTTTGTTTTTGGATTTAGGCTGTTGTTAGATGTGGATAGAAACCCATTCCATCAAAAATTGTTTCACTTAAGGTATGAATCCCTAGACTTTAAAGCATGCTTTTATGTTTTCTTAGAATGATTCTTGGTATGCATATATAACCCACTATAAACAATGTTTTATTCTTGATCACATGAGGAGTGAGTATATAGCCTTGTGAGACCTATTATTGATGTTTTTATAATATGTTCATTGTTATGGTTTATAATTCTTTTTTATTATGAATTCATATTGATATTTCATTTATATCATATTCCATGTCTTCTGTTTTTATGTCCTTGTTAATAAGAATGTAGGTTGTTCCATATGGAATATCCCCTAAGGGGGATGTATCAAAATCTTTATTAACATGAATTTGGTTCATCCCTTCAATAGGGATGTGTTAAACAAATTTTTGTACACTCCCATTGAGGAATTTGTTAGGTATATTATAGATGTTCCTTCTAGTATAGAGATGAAAGTGGTAGAGTCGGTATCTAAGGACTCAAAATATATATTGTTCTTATGTGATATATTTTTGATTATCTATAATCTGTTTAATTTCATGGAATGAAAAAATATATATTATGCACTTATGTTAAGGGATTTTGGTGGTTTCCTACTAATTCTTGTACTCACACCCCACTTGAGAATTTCAGTGAACTTTTATATTTCATAACCAGTGATCTAGTGATGCGAAAGGGCCCTATGGTTGGTGGTTGGGAATGGTCAATTGTAGGATGCGTATTTTTATAGATAGACTTTGTGGTGGATTCCTAGTCCTTATAAGTGGATTTACCTCATACATTATATCCTTTTATTTAGTTTTTGTCTATGAATCTGACATGTCATAATGATACTGATTAGGTTGGTATTTTTGTGTATATTTATACTCTGATGGTGTAATTAATTATTCACTATATGCTGATTATTTTTATCTCTTACTTTTTCACACTATGGCATTTACCTAGTATCAAGGGCATAGTTTCCTTGGGATTTTCCTCTGGACCTCACCTATAGTCGGAATCCTCTTGTATAGGGAGAGGTACAAATGAGGTCACATGACATTTCATCTTAGGACTATGGGTTTGGGTCAGGGTGTTATAATCTAGATAATTCTTTTTATAGCTTGAAGAAATCACCATAATCTTTTTATGGTTGCTTGGATACTTATTTGAAGAACATGGACTTTAAGAGAGGTGGTGTCAAATAAAGTTTATTTGTAAAATTAACAAAGCAAGAATAATTCATATTACTCTTGTATGTTAATGATATAATCTTTAGATAAAGAAAAGTTGTAACCTATGATAAATTTAATGAGATTCATGATATTTTTTTTATGATGTCAAAGATTAGAAAACTCATTTACTTTTTTGAGTTTTAAATAATCAACGAGGTTAGTATATATTTTTCTATCAAGTATGATAAATATTTTTTAAAGAAGTTTAACAATAATGATATAATTCTTATTTCAACTCCCATAATGAATGGAAATAATCAAGGGAAACATGATATTGTAATATTTATAAATTTAATATTGTTTTATAAATTATTTAAAGTTTTATCTAGAGGTCTCTAACATGATGAGATATATTATTCTCAACATGTTTAGTGGATTAATTTTAATTTGTTTTAAAGGAAGAAAACCATATGGGTGTGAATTAAAAAATAATATATATTAAAGGGACTCTTTATTATGGTTATAAATAAAAATATATAAAATATTGGATGTTATATGCAGAGTTAAATTGGGATGAAGATTTTATGTATAAAAAATCAAAAATATATAAATATTTCATCATTGAAAATTGTATTTATTAGATGAGAAAAAACAAATTAGTAATTATCTTTAAAGAGATGATGAAAATTATATTTCTCCTATAGAATCACATACCCAATTAATTTTAATGAATAAAAAATAAGAGAATATGGGAAAATAAGGGAATATTTCTACGTTAATGTTTTGTTAAAATAAAATTAAAATTGATCTTACAAAAAATCTAGTAAAACACTCATGTAAAATATGTCTTGAGATTTAGTACTATTTTGTTAAATAGAATGTGATAAATGAAGTTATTAAACATGAAATATTGGATTAATAAAGAGTGGAAGATATTTTTACAAGACCACTAGATAAAAAATATTTAAAAAGTATCATTGGGATCATGTATTTCAACCACATCTCATAACTTAAGAAATATTGGAAGATCCCTTATCAACATGTGTTTTATATTAATTTTTTTTATCAATTTCTTATATTTATTTAGTATTCACCTGGGGTTTATTATCTATGATGGATAAAATGATGAATGAAAATATAATAGTGGGTGGTATGATCTAGATGAGTACTTGTTTTAAACCAAAATTCGAGTTAAAGATAAAAAGTAATTACATTTAGTGGGCGTTAACTTTTTATATTATTTATAGAAATAAATAATTTTCAATTTTTTTTATACCAAGTGTTATATTTTTGATTTTCCAAACACATTTCAACTATAAAATTTGTAAGCTTGTAAACCATTCTATTGAGTTTTTTATTATTATATCAATTGTTACTAAATTATTATTATGTTTCATGAAAAAAATATATATAGTCATTTAGAGGTGATGATTTTGGATATGGATACCAAAGTTATATATTTCTATTAAAATTTATAATAATACTAAAGGGATAAAATCTTGGAGCCTTGTAAACAATGTTGTAACCATGTGGATACCCAATGATGAGAGAACATTGATGTTATTTTAAATTTAAATTAATGAATTACAGTAATAAACTTATATGTATGGTTTTTAATAGAATATTATGGTATGATCTTGGATAATAATTATATTTTAAATATGATAAAAATATAAAGATTGATTAATCCATTTTTTTAAGAAATACATTTTAGTGGATATGGTTTTGGTAGTGTCAACACATAAATGAAATCAAGAATATTAGTTAGAATGTTAGGATTATGGAATCAAAATATTCATTTATAATTAAAAAATAATGGTTAGTTTTAATACACTATGGATCTGGGTGTTTTGAAGGAAGATTTGTTATAAACATATTGGACACTATTACTTTATAGTGGTTTTTTTGTGGTTGTAGGAAATAGTGGTAGAAAGTCGATATCGAGCTATTGGAAAAGAAAATCTTTTAATAAAGTAAATTATTAAGTAAATAATGTTGAGTGAAGACTATTAGTAAGATACTTGATGAAATTGGATATTTGGTAAATTCATTTCATAGTCTGAAAAATATGTGTTTTACATTATGACTAACTTTAATAAAAAATTAGATACACCATTCCATGATGGATGTTGTGTTCCTTGGGTGTTTTGAATAATTTTTTATAACGGTGTTTCACTAGACACGACATGTGCATTAAGAGAACCACACCATGGGCTGGGAAACCATGTTGTAGTGGAGTTAATATGAATGATATTTAAACATTAAAAAGGATATAAAATCAATGTTATATAGATACATTAATTATATATATCTTAAAGGAAGCATTTGACTTAGGAAACCATGTCATGGAACTATGACACTGTGTCATGTTTTGAGTTATGTCCGTAAAAATATATATTATTATTACATTGTATTCTAAAATATATGATATATATATAGGAGAAATAATTTGATATATATATGTATGTTTTTACTACCCATTATTATAAATTACATAAGGAAAATCATTGAAAAGATAATTGAAGAATATATATATATATATATATATATATTTTTATGATAGGAAATTGATATATATATATATATACTACACAATATAAAATACTATATATATACACAAATATAAGAGTATAATATTATTAGAGGACTATTTCATACACATCTATCTACATAGTTATAAATTTATAACCCATCTGATAAAAATATATAGTAAAGA
Source organism: Viscum album (assembly GCA_963277665.1). Taxonomy (NCBI): domain Eukaryota; kingdom Viridiplantae; phylum Streptophyta; class Magnoliopsida; order Santalales; family Viscaceae; genus Viscum; species Viscum album. The sequence goes on from OY728159.1 coordinate 1,359,980,080, forward strand.
AAAACCATGAGAAATATAATAATATATGTGTATTAATGTATTCAATAAAAAATAAATAGATAACTAACATGAATTCATGTTGGGATTTTCATGTTCTAACCAATACATAACAAACCTCTACCTTACCTGATTGACATAATTCAAGTAGAAGGTGTCTACCCATGCTAGAGGAGTATGGAAAAAATCATTACAAAAACATAATATGAAATTCTATATCCCAAAAAAGTGAGAATAAATGTAATGAGAAAGGTATAAATATTACCAAGCCCTTGAAAAAAACAACCAATGATTTATTATGGATGATTCTAGCATATACATCCAAACATAGTTGGGAAGTGAATTTAAATAAATATGAAGGCCTAATCAGATTCATTGTCTTATTAAAGAACCACTATGAGGTACTATGACTCACAACAATTCCCTAACTATTAGAACATGATTAAGAAGTTCTTGTAATCCTTGAGGATTTCTTAAACATGTCCATCCTCTCAATAAAGATCCATAATGAATCACTATATCTTATTTGTAGTCCCCTTACATCCAAGAATTGTTGAGAAGTGAATTTTAATAGTGAGGTGATCCAAATATTAACACACATATCAGGAACATATAACATACTATAAAAGATCATCTATTATTTATAATTAATGGCACAAAATTATCAGGAATGCCATAAATCAAATCATATTCTATAATAAGAAACCTTGGGTTCCATAGTTCTTGATAATATTTCTCTGACAATATATAAAAATCCCATGCAATTGCTTAAAACATATCTCAATTTTCTATCATTAAAATTTCAACCCATCATCTAACTAACATATTTAAATAAAACCTAACACATTCTAGGAAAGTGGTTTATCATCCACTAAACTCTTTACATGTGATTGAATACTCTTAAAATTTCATTTTTCAAGATATGAACACATCCTAACCTCTTTAAAATTAAACACCCCGCCTAGAAATTCATTGACTAAGGTAGAAAAACCAACCTATATAATTGATAATTTCAATAAAATAATGTCCCAAATAGGTGATTCTTTTTCACACAAGTTCTTAGAGGTAACCTCAACCTCAACATGCTCATACATAAGTCCCATAATAGTACGAATATTAAAAAAACCCATTCATTCCATAAGTAAGGGAAGTTCATGTAAAATTATGAAATCATAAAATAATGTTATATTAATACTTAAGAAACCAACTCATGGAAATAAATCATTCAATTCAAGATCAATCCATTGGAATCTAGAAATATAACACAAATTCTATGAATTAGGGACTTGATGTAAAAGATAATGAAATAATGGATGGAAACCAAGAATGGATGTTACACAAGTTTAGTTTTACCAAAGAAGGACAAATTCAACTAATGGGGATTAAATTATCATTAAAAATAAGTTTTGAGTGTTCTTGAGAGTAAGAATAATGGATTTGAGGGGATATTTTTTATGATGAGTTGAATAGAGAAGAAGATAACTATAATTTTTTTTAAGAATATACTAAAATACCCTAAATTCACACTAATAGGTAGACCATTGGGAACCCGACCAGCCTATACCAAGTATATGGGACCCTACCAGCCACCTAGTATAAGTTTAACTAGTTGGGTGGTGATAATCTAGGGGATACCACCCCATGATTTGACATTAGCTACCCAACATCCTAGAATCAGCGACTTAGTAGCTCCTACTGTTATAATTTATCTACATTCCCTTAGTTTTAGATCTTAAATATATAATAGACTCCTTGAATTTTGAAAACTCATAAAAAATATTGAGGATAATTTAATTAAATGAATAAAAAACTAAAAATCATAGAATAAAATTATAGGGTCATTGAAAAGTCCTTTCGTCAAGGTTCATCATCATGAAGAATAATCTTGAAGACTACCTGGTAAAGAGTCTTGACCACTATGTGATGGAATCCAAAAAATTGTTGATGATCATGCAAAGGATTCGAAATGTGTTCCTACAATCATGTGAATTTTAAATCAATAGCCTCCTAAAAATCACCTCAAATCCCCTTATAAAATAAATGTGAAAAGGTGGATACTTCATGTGATAGAGAGTTATGTTGATTTTCATGCGATGTGATTATGAAATTATCAAGACCTCATGGAGCCCCCTAGCATCATGTTGACCTTTTCACGTGAGAGAATTTAGGATTTTCACCATTATCATGTGAATACCCACATAAAAATCCATTTGATCATGTGATTCCCCTTCGGCTCCATATATTAGGGGATGGATTGTCTGTGAAAATTATCACACACCATCATAAGATCCAACAATGATCACATGATACATCACAAACAAGAACAGAGACTGTCAATGAAAATGATCACACACCATAATGATATCCCTACCGATCATGCAATTACCTGATAAGAAACCAATGGTAAAAGGTTGAAAGTCTTTTAAAATAAGGAATAAAATACTTGAAAATGCAGAATCCTCTCACCAAGTGAGGATTCTCTGATTTTCATGAAAAGCGGTTATCTGTCTCATGTGATCACCATTGATCAAAAAAAGACCCTTTAACAAGCTATATTGATCTCACAAGAGGCCCTTAACAAGTATAATTGATCTCACAAAGGACCCAGGAAAGTATTATCAATCAAACAAAGGCCCCTCCATAAGAATCTTGACCTCACCAAGACTATCGATGTGTCAAATCAATGGAGAAAATACCATTTTACATGTCAACAAGATTATAAAAAATCTCATTGAAAAATGGGGTCCAGTAAATATGGTGATGATAGAGTTTTCTCATGACCATTGATTATTAAGTGACCCCTTAGATGGCCTATGGTAGGATCATGTGACGTTCATGATGCAATACTCCCCCATCAACTCTAGCTCATATCTTCAATATACGCAGCATGCAAGGATGCTTATAAGTGGGGAAGAGAGGCCTAGAAATCCCCCCCTCCGAATAAAAAAGTCACATGAGACAAACTATGGATAATTAACTCATGAGAGTATATAATTGCATACTTAATAGAGAATAAATTTGTGTGATCACAATAGTCTTCCACTAAGTAAAATATGGGGAATGACCTAAGGGATTACATGATACAAATTTTTATTTCACATGGTCGCTCTATTGATGAAAAAAGGACCTCTAGTGCACATACCAGATTATGGGAAGGAATTTATAAATGTAGACTTGGTCACGTGAAACCTCAATATTCAAATACTTCATAAACATTGAGGATTAAATGTAATAAAGGGATGAAAAAGATAGAAGACTTATGTGAATATATATATTGATATTCATGCGTGGGAATCATGCGCTTCATTTGACTTATCTATATTATGAGATAACACCCAAAAATGTCTACCAAGACTTTCTAAGTCCTCTGGATATGACTGGTAAGTCACAAAGGACTCTCTAGATATATCATTAAATTCTTATGAAGTAATCCAGATATGTCAGCCAACTCTTGTGAAAGTAATTTGGACATATAATTCAAGTTATAAAAATCCCTCCAGAATTTCCAACCAGATCATGTGATTGCATCTAGACATGTCAACCTTGGTCACACAACTCCCTGGTATGTGTTTTTTTGATCACATGAAGAACCCTAGACATTCCAGATGAGTTGTGAAGTTTCCCTCTTGACATGTCAATCAGACAATGTGAAGTACCTCCGACATGTCTTCTGAAATAATGTGAATAACCCTAGGATATGTTATCCATTTTGAGTAGGAACTCATGAAATGTAAAAGATACACTTAGTACATGTGGAGAAGACACTCGGGACATGTCAGTCAAACACTCAATACATGTCATATATACTACTAGGACATTTCCGGCAGACATCTCCGACATGTCAAGCATGTCATGTAGACACCCTAGAACATGATATACTTGTAAAATAGAAACACGTGGTCATAAATCTAAATGAACTGTGGTAAATTTGATTATTTTCCAAATTATATACATATGAAACCTTCATAAGTCCTAATCTCCCATGGGCATCCACCTCGTTGTAAGTCCCTCCATATTTCAGAAACTCTAACCCATGTGACCCAAAATATCCTATGGGATTATTTTTCTTCCTCATCTATTAGTGGATTGAGAATAAAAATGAACCATGAGAACTCTAATTCCTATATAAATAGGATACATATGACACCTTCCTAAGGCCTGAGATCCATATCAAACACTCCTCCTTAGCTACCCCAGTGTATAAGTACCGTATCCATATGCAATGAGTTTGATCATTTTCTATCCCTTGTTTATCACACTGATCATGTATCATATGGTATTAAAGAATTTAAATGATTATATAATTTTATTCATGAATTTACCCCATCCAAGAAACCTCCATGTGTAGGCCCTACTTAGTGGCATGATATGATTTTTCCATTTAGGGGCATCCACCTTAGGGTAAGTCCTGAAGGCACTACCATATTAGTAAAACCTAGTGAAATAATCCTCATGAGCCTTAATTATCTTCGCTTCCCATCATCAAATTAGGGGTAAGAAAAATATGATTACTCTGACTCTTATTATTAGAGGGATATATAGTACACCTTCCTAATTCTCAAGCTCAATATATAGTTCTTAAGTTCCCTCACATATTTCCTTTTCGCATGAAGTTAAACTGTATGGTTTAAATGAGCTACATGCATTTTGATTCATGTTATAAATATGATACACAAGAGGCCTTATAAAGGCTCAATCCTGTTTTTGAAATATTAATCACCTCCCTAGATGAAAGTAAACTATTGAGTTCCTTGTTATACGGATTCAAAATATAAATAGCTACCCACTGCTAATAAATAGTATGAATAGATTAATAAACTCATATAAATATAAATGGTCTCATTAATAGAACCCCCATTTACTCATAGAATGACTCAACACTTGATATTTGTTTTAGTGTAAACAGTCCCATATCGATATTTGGGAGATATTTGTCAATATATATTAAATATATAATAGAGTCCCATAATAGGAAATAATTACCCCTTCCACAACGGGTGGGATGAGACCAAACTCCCATCCTCTTGACCAATGTGGGTTCCTAAGTGTTGTTGGGTCTGAAACACTAAATGACCACTAGTCTTTGGATAACAGGTTTGGTCCCAGTTATGGATTTGAGAACCATTGAGAGTTTCTATGAAATATGGAAAAGGTAAATGTTATCCCAACTAGGTTAATACCATAAGGGGGGGGGGAATCAGGGTATTCCTGATTAAAACTAATACCCCTTAGGATCTTGTCTCATTGTTAAATAAAAAACTCTTCTCTAAAATTACCATAGAAATGTATGAACTGAAATGAGATCATGAACGAGACACAACAATTTTACTTGGTTCACATTCAAAAACTTATATACAAGAATAATACAATGATAATGTGCCAATGAACCAAATATACTAAGGCTCACTACCAAAATACAGTGTTTGGGCTAGATAACTTCTATGACCATGCTCACTACCTCTATAAAGTTTAGGGATAACTCACTTCCTTCCTAAGGGTCAGTCCGTAACTAACCTTTTATGGCTCACTACCAGTGGAAAGGATCACCTCCCTCATCTTTTTCTCACTTCTCTAGAAAGGATCCCCTCATAATTTATGGACTTGTAGGTCCCTTTATTATCAATAATGAATGAATCCTTAGCTATAGATATATTCTCTATTAATGTTTCACTTTAATCTAATTGATTAATACCATTTTAGCATGGATTTAATGGGAAATAACTTCTTAACACTTTCATGATTCTCACTACCTTTGTGAAGCACACCTCTTTTGAGAAGCTCAAATAGACTTCATAAATAATCCTCATTTTAAAAACCTCACTTCACCATCACCAATAACAAGAATTTCTTGAAGGTAACTTCCCCTTTGTGAACTCCATTAATTTCGTGATGATTAAAATTTTCGGTCGGCTTTCACATCCTTCATGAGCTCCCTTTCATCGCAAATTTTTCCACAAGAACAAATTTGTGATTAACCTTCACCAATCCAGAGACTTATAATCTTCTTTAACTCATCTTTTTCTAAAGGGGGTAGAGGCCTATTGATAGGAAATTCCACAAATTTGGGAATCTTCCATGTACTTCATCACCATTTTTCGATACACTTCCATCTCATTCATGACGCTCCATATACTCACAATGTACTAAGAAAATTTCCCATTCCTGAAGCATCTTGTAATAATGAATAGTCTCACATTTCCATTGTGCATTCAAAATGGTTGTTAATGATGATACAAACCTCCATGAAATACCCATTACAAAACCCAATCTTCTCAAAACTCATGCATTTACCATATTTTAAATAATACCTTCAATGAAATTAAACTTTCACGATGATAGAAATCCTCTAAATTTTGGACCCCATAAAATTAGAAAACACTTGGAAATAGCGTCACCTTGTGTACAAAAGTTTTTGTTCCACTTACAATGAATCCTTTACTTTTCCATGAATATTTGTCAATAATATCTATGGAACTCTATAACATACCTTGTAAACCTCCTTTGCCGACATACACAACCAAACCCAAAACACTACAATGATACCTTGAACGATTTTCCCAATAGTAAAACTGGTGTTAATGATTGTGCAACCATACTTGAACCCCCATAAAAAATCCTCAAATAGGAAAAAAATATTAAGAGCCTTGTGTAAAATTATGCAATGATGGAATAAATGAATCATTATAAGCATTGGGAATCATATCTACTAAACCCCATAGATAAACACACAATATATACAATCTACCATCTTTTGATTGAAACACCTACCATACTATTAGTGTGTTTAATGTTATTCAAAAGACTAATTTTTGGGATAGTTTGTCTATAGTCGATGAGGATGTACATTATTGAAGTAACTTTTTGGGATTTTCTGTTGATTTGGGGAGAGTCCATGTTATCATTCACTGTCTTTATTATTAAACCTAATTTAATATATATATATATATATATATAATGAAAAAATTGGGTTGTGTCTTAGGAGGATAAAACATGGGATTAGTTTGTGTATGTAATATTTTTCATAATTACAACTTAAAAAAAGAAAAAAAATAAAAAGAAAAAAAATGGAAAAGAAATAGAGGGTGATTCATTTATCTTGCTTACTCATATCATGTGGACACTTTGAGATTTGGGGAATAGAGATATTACATATTCATTATTTGAAGAGTATTTCATTGGGTATATCTTTTGATATCATAGATTATTATTTACATTCAAAAAATCTTTTTAAACATTATCATATTCATTTCCCACTATTTTTAATCACTAGAGACACTTGATACTTGATTCAATGTACTCATGATTAATTTTGACCTTTTTTATGTGGTGGAGATGAAATATTCTATGAAATCCTATGTGAAGTGATATAAACTTGATGTATGAGAAAAACACCATAAAATTTATTACCATAAGTGATGAGTGAAAATAAATAAATGTGAGGTAGATTACAAGTGGCATGACCATAAATTATCAATCAATAAATTTAATATTAATAAAGTAAGATCCATGTTATATCAAAATAGGAAATCTAAAATACAATATTGGATTTGTTTAATTGAAGAGAGAGAAGTTAGATGATTTATTTTTTATGACATTTTAATTTTTATTTTACATTGACAATCATTTAGTTTTGTTACTCTTGAAATTTAAATATTGGTGGAACGAAGTTCCAATGTGGTGTTTTTTAGATTAAATACTTGAGTTAAAGTAAGTTTTATGTGTGGGGGAATTAATAGAACAATTTTATCCAATCACGTTTTTGTAAAAAACACATTGTTTTTTGAATTTAATTAATTATTCCTTATATTATTTGATTTTTTTTAATTTACATAAGGATACAAAAAATTAATGAAAAAAAGGAGAAACTATGATAAATTTATGATGAAAATGATTTTCCACGTGGTATGATATGTTAATTCCCATGAAAATATCTTATATGTGAATAATAAATTGGGAAAGGGGTCAAAATCACTGGAAAATTAAATTTCACATTGTGAAAAACTTATTCACAACATGATTTTCATCGAAAAAGTGATATGAGATGAAGGAATAATGAAAAAATGAGTTTAGGAGTAGAAGACCCTATGTTATTGGGTGAAACATATATGTCATGTTTTGACATGATATAAATTTTTTCAAAAAAATGAATGAAACCATTAAAATTCCAAAAATGGTCATCCATGAAGATTAACTGTGTGAAAGAATAGTTCATGTCATAAAATTCCTCTCATAGAAAACTATATGCCTAATTTTTTAAAAATTAATGTATGAACAACCATTGATTACCCCATTTTTACATTCGATGACTTTGACCTACTTATTAAAAAAATATAGTGAATCTATGATGTGAAAGTGAATATTTTAGTCCTATAAATAATGGACTAGGGGTACTGGAAAACCATGTAGATTTTTTTTGGAAATCAGATACTCCTCTAAAGAATAATGATGCTACCATTTATTTTTTTAGTATATATTTGTTTTAATTTATCTTTCTATGGAATTTAATATTAATAATTTTATTCTAAGAATTATTCCATCTCCATATCTCTCCCCACTCACTCTTTTTCTCTCTTTCCCTATTTCACTATGATATTTTACACTCATGATGGTGAGTGACTGATATGAGGCCTTTCCTTGGGGGTAGTTTCACGATGTTTCCAAATTATTGATATTATATTCTTAATGATTTAATTTTGACTGTGGTAAATGGGAGGGAATTTTATGGGTGTGGGGTCATCCCCTATGAAATGACTTTCAAACTCATTTCTATTCTCTACTAAATCATCATTCCCTATCTTCTCTTATGTAAACTCTTCATAGAATGAATTTCATGGTCTTTAAGGGATGAGAGGAGATACAATAGATCTAGGTCTTGGAAGGTATTACAATTTGGATTAATGTGTTTTCCTTACCATGGATTTTTTAGGAGGTTAGATTTGGTGTACCGAAGAGATCTCCTAGGAATTCAAAATTTAACACTCAAAGTAAAGTATAGAAATTCATGTATGATGGTGTGAATTTGAAGATTGAATTTAAATAAAAAATATTGAATAATGAAGGAACCCAATTAACCAACCCCAGGACCAAGAATTTTATTTCTAACTACATTCATTCTTTTTTCATTGCATCTACATTTTAATTTTATATTTTTATTAACGTACACTCCTTCCCAATTTTTCATAGTATTCTGAAAATAAAAAATATAAAAATTGAATTAGTAATAGTATTTTATCGATTTTAAAGCTCCTCAAGTGATATTACTATAGTCATCCACTATGATACACTAGTAATTAAATAGTATGTTTTTCATGACCCTGCAATAGGTGTTTCGTGTATCATTTTTGTAAAAAAATAGTATTTCTAAGGCATAAAAATACAAACACAAACATAAAAATAAAATGATCTCAAGAATCATGGAAGCCTATGATCTCGAGGAATGATCTATAATTTTTTTAACAAAATCACTATAATTAGTGATAGGTTCCATATATCAAAAAACTATCACTGAATCTTAGCCTTAACTTACTAGGACTAACTTAGGTAAAATTTCCATAAGTAGAATAAAATATATCTCAGGGACACTATCCAGAGCATGATCATATAATAATGAATTATGTGTTCCTAGATCTTCCACCCATCTACATATTCCACCCCATGCCATATAAATAAATGTGATAAAAATAATTATCACATAATAATTTAATTTAACTTATGAACAAATAAGAGAACCATCACCTTTGAACACCCTTCACAGAAACAACACCTACTCTTCCATCAAAAATAATAAATAATATAAAAATTACCCAATGTGGTAATCATCACATAATAACATTTCGATTTATAATACACACTAAGGGGAATGTATTAAGGTTTATCATATTTTAAAAAATCATTTTTAAAAATGTTTTAACCAGGTTTTATGGTTCACCCTTATAAATATAAGTCACACAAAACTTATTTCAATTGAAATAAAATAAACACCATAAAAATCATATGGTTATAAAAATTTCATAAAAATTTAAATTACCCATTAAAACCTGAAATTTTTAAATACAAAACCCATAGAATTAATTTGACAGTCATAGTGTTATATTTAAATTTCAAAAATTACATGAAAAATACATTCAAGAATTCTGAAAAATATGTGGTGTGATTATAAATTTAAAAGGGTTGGTATGTAGATATATCAAAGAAAACACATTCAAATTTTGTGAGATCTTCAAGGAATTAAATTTTTTTGGGGATAAACTACTATATATAGAATATAAAATTCATAAAATATATTGAATTATGTTTTAGAAACTACATACAATCATAATTTTAAATTTAAAATTCCATGATATGGAGAAAACAACCTCATATCCATAACTTTCATAATTTGTGGTTCCAAACCACCTCTAGATGTTATACAGAATCCCAGAAGATCAAGATGAATAATAAATCAAGAATAAATCATATTTATGTCAAGACACTCAAATATTTAAGTCCCCATAACCACACTAGAGAACGAAATAAAGAGGGAACAAAATTAAAAGAGGAGGGGAGAAGGTTTGAATAAGTTACCTATAATAATTGGCCCTAAATATTTGATAAACTCCATGAAATCACCATTATGATATGGATAATAGAAAAGTATGGTTCCATGGAGTCACACAGGTTGAGTGGGGAATGATAAGAGATATTTGGACTTAAATTTTAAGGTGGGAAAATTTGTAATTTCCAAATTTTTAATAACTTATAAAATCACATGATTTCCCTAAATTGTGTGCCAATCGTGAACCCATCACTGGACACAACTGTTAACCTCAAATGGTTTGGTCACATAGTTTGGAATACCATGTGCTAAGCATTCAAAACAGATCTAGAAGACTATAGAGGCATATGCATGTTTTCTACACATTTTCTTCTAAACGTGCACCAATTGTGAACCTTATAATGAAGAATAAATGATTATAAATTATAAGGTATTTAACCCAAAACATAATTACATTTCCAACTATAAACTAATAAATAGAATGATGAGAAAAATAAAGGATTAGTTGTGACAATTATATTCACTATAACACTTTCTTCACCATGATATTCTTATATGAATGATTAATTCCGGATGGAATGAGGTACAACTACCTTATTAAGGAAAAAAATCAAGAAACCATGAAATGAAAAAAAATATAACTATAAATAATCATACATCACACCAACATTGTGTAAATGAAGCAAAACATAAACAATTATTTTCCATCATTGTAGATTACTATCAAAGATTCTAAACTAGGACATCGAAATACTCTAAACTCATGAATATTCACCTAAAACAATGAAAAATATAATTCCATAAAACACATTCTTGGAAATTAAGAAAATCTATCACTCAAAAGGGAATTATGGGAAGAAAAAGTGATACTCAATCGTTTATCCTGAAAAAATAACCTATTTATAAATGATGATCAATGAACAATAACCTTTATTTGGGTGAGAGTGGATAGAGAATCTAATAGACCAAGTTCTCAATTAAATAACACTAATTCTTCCTAATAGGGATAATCACAGACAAGGTTAAATAATATTTGAATTTTGTAGAATATTCAATTATTATGGCCTACATACTATATTAACATCATGAAAATACATTAACTCTCTAGAAAAACATAATCCTTAAGTCCACCAAGGATTATATCCCCAAGGAAGATTTAGAACCAATAAAGGGAGAAATGTTCACAAGGGACACCACATATATTCATAAATACTACAATAGTATTAAATGTTCAATAAATTTTAAATGTTCAATTAAAAAAAATATCATGATAGGTTCCACCACAAACAAGGATAACAAATATCAAAAGGGATGGGAATCACAATATATGGTTTGGAATACTTCAAATAGAAAAAATAATACATAATAAAATAAATACTAGTGTCATGACCCATCCCAATGGGACCCATTCCACAACTCCCCAACCCCACCTCTAATAGGCCAGATATTGGTAACTAGCATTGAGTAGGCATATCACTAACATGAGATTACTTATTCTAAAGTAATTTTATACACGCATATTTCTCCAAGTCCATGAAATGATAAAATGTAAAATAAATGATAAACCATGCATTCATACATCTAAATCCCACAACCAAAGTACGATAAAAAGTAATGGAAAGTAAACAGGGCCAAATACAAGACCACCATAAAGAGTCTGAAAATAGGTCCAACATGAAAATAAATAGGGGGAATCCTATCAAGATATTAGCAGGAATACAGCTCGGTCTGTCCAGCTCACTAAGCACTTCCTGATCTTTGTCCCTCTAGGATTCTATGAAAAGGTTGATCTCTTTTACAAGAGATATCACATATGGGAAAATACTATGTATGTGTGACTATAAAAATACCTAGTAGGACACCCCAAAAACACTAAGAATTTAATAAATAGAATAATAGTTAAGTATACATAGGTATTTTCCTACAAAACATATAAAAATAATATATAGATACACTCAACAAAAGACACACAGTCTCAAATTAATGTTACAACCATAATGAAAGTCTAGGAAAAATGCTCAAAGGTTCCACATAACACTAATCCAGGAGAACACACTCCATGAGTCATATAGAACCAATGGAGACTTCTTGAGATGTATAAATTAGTGGGTATTTCCATTAGAAGGATACATTTGATGTCTAAATAGAAAAAAAAATACAATGTTGATAATTACACCCAAGTTCATAGAGTATACCAACTACTAAATATAGAATAACTCACTAAGTAGAAGATCGATTCTCACATATTGTTGATCACAATGATACCAAGAGATTTACATAGTGTAAGATCATGAGAGAGGATCTCACTCAAGGCATAATATAAGGATTCAAAAATATCTATCCAAGAATTATTGATGAAGGGGTCACTATCCTATATGCATGATGTTATTAAACACTAAACCTCAGGGAAATGATATAGGGAACACACCCTAACTAATATTATCCAAGATAAAGATTACCGAGGCTCCAATCTAAATTTTAAGTAGTACACAATGTGTACTTATAGTAAAGGGCGTGTAATTATAGTACACGGTGTGTCCCTTTGGCCTTGTGCCCTACCTATTTTTCACAGCCCATTCCCATGGCCATGTCAATGTAAAATAATTTCCCTACTAATGTACTTTTGTCTACATTTAAGTACATAGGTCTCCACATGTACACCTAGCATGGCCATTCTTGTAACGAAGTACACAAATTGTTTTTACTTGTGTACTCATAGTCATGTCCATGTACACTTTGAGGTACACATCTAGCTTTCAGGTCAATTTACTCTTTGTGTGATGGATTCACACACCGTGTGAAATTTAATTCCATTTTGGAAACCCTATCTGCTGAATAGGGGTCCCACATGGCGTGTTCCTCTAAAACAAAAAACATCTAATATGGGATTTCATAGATTCTATGGGTTTCTACTCCACACCATCATTTAATCCATTATCCCTTAGATCCATAGTGAATCATTCTTGGAAGTGTAGATCTACTCTGTACGAGCCTCGTCATCTATTCTCACTAGATTCCTATCATCAAATTCTCAAAATAATTAGTTATCATTCATTCTCAACATCGTCTCACACACAGATCAAACCTAGAGGTCTCAAATCTAGTATGATTCCCTCTCTACTACCATCATCACATGATCCACATTCCATACTAATTCCATATTGTGATATCAAATAATTTCCCTAAGAAATGTGTACGAAACATTTGATTCCTTGGTATTTGGGTAAAACCACTGGTCAAAAGAACCCTGGTGATGAACTCATGTAGAAAAATGTGAGAAAACCAAGAATCATGCAAAATAGGAATCAACCTTATAATTGATCACTTTTCCATGATCTATTTCCATTTGAAATAAAGATGGAAGACCTTATTAAATAAAAAAATATCCCAACAAAATCCCCATAGATAAACCCATCTTGCAATATGATTGATACAAGAATCATTCTGTTCATCTATTAATAAAGTTTTATTATATAAATTAATATTTGGGAAATGAATCCAATAAATATATCATCCAACCTAAATTTGGATCGATCACTGAAGAATAATTAAGAATAATTATTATTGTTACAGAAATCCTCTAATTTCATTTCACACTAGCTGTTGATATCCGTTTTGTATGTCTTTCTCCAATAGAAGTTACACCAATGGATCTCTAGATCTCTATGTTTTAGAGATTAAACCCAATAATCCACCATAACCAAATATTTATAGAACTCTTATTAGGTTGGAAAATAAAATAAATAAATAAATTTATTTAATTTATTTTCATAAACATCTGCCCATTACTATGCCTCAACCTGAATGCCCGATGTGTCCCAAGGTTATATGATGCATAGGGTAAAAACCATTCATTGAAATAAATGGTTCCCTGATATTTCTGACCAAATCCTCCATTTATAATTTACTCAACTTTGTTTTTGGAAAAATTCACATGCATGATATAAATATATTTAATAATTTTCATATATTTATTTCGGACACACCGAGCCTTGGAATCACACACTGTCTTAGCGCATAACCTAAAAAATAATCCATACAATATCCAAAAATAATACATGGAAAAATTGAGTTTCTACATTCTCCCCCAAATGGGGATTTACGTCCAAAAAATCCAAAATAAGTGGCTATACAAAACGTTGTGGGTACTGGTATCACATCTAGTTCTCCCGCTCCGAGGTGATCTCATGAAGATTATTGTGCCACCACCAGACACAAAATAAATGGATCTCTCTCTCTAGAATTATTATCTCCTACTAGTCCACAATCTCTACTAGGTACTCAACAAAGGTAGATCTATCCTTGATGTTAGGCTTTCCCTAGTTGATAATGTTCAATGAATCGTGCAAGTATATTCTCAACTGTGACACATAGAAGATGTCATGTTCCCATTCTAACTGTTGAGGTAAATCTATGTGGAATGACACCTATCCAACTATACACAGTATTTGGAAAGGGAAATAAATCTTGGATATAGTTTGATATCCTAAACAAATATATGTAATCCACATTGAGGTGAAGCTTGTGGAAATACATGGTCTCTATTATCGAACTCCAAAGGCCTATGTCACCTATCCACACATGAGTTATGATGGATTTTTGTAATACTCCTCCACTCCTGGATGATCTTATCCTTCTCTATTGTGTCTTTCAAAAAATCTAGTCTTATAAGTATTGAATCTCATAGGTGAGTCCAGCAAAGTGGTTCCCTACAGGGTTGCCCATACAAGGCCATGAATGGTGCCATACCAATAATGGAGTGATAATTTTTTTGTATGAAAACTCCACCAGTAGTAGGTGATCCTCCCAACCACGGCCAAAGTACAACATGAAATCTCGCAATATTTCCTCCAAAACCTGAATGTTCTGCTCAGTCTGGCCACCAAACTTGGGGTGAAAATATGTTCTCAAACAAAGTTGAGTCCCAAAATCCTCCAAAAATCCCTTCCATAATCAAGATGTGATGTGAGAATCATAGTCATAAATTCATGTCAAGGGAACTACGTGGAGTCAGACAATCTCTTCAACATAAAGGTGTCCCATGATCTCTACCGAACACTACTCTCAGATAGCTAAGAAGTGGACTGACTTAGTGATTTGGCCTACAATCACTCAGATGGAATCATGACCCCTAGATGTACATATTAATCCTCTCATGAAGTCCATGGATATCCCATTCCACTTTCACTCTGGCACCTCAAGGGGTTGATCTAATCTCATTGGAACTTGGTGCTTAGCATTCACTTGATGACAAGTAAGGAATTGAGATACAAAGCCTATGACTCCCTTCTTCATCCTTGTCCACCAAAACTGGCATGAAAGGTCCTAGTATATCATTTCCACACCTGGATATACTAAAACATTATATGTATAAAACTCTATAATTATATCCTCCCATAATGTCCCCAGAATCATCGTGTATTCTCTAAAAAAATGACAGGATCCCTACCTTCATAAAATCTACCAGGATCATGTCTAGTGGATTTCTGAGTATGTAGGGTCTCATAGTCAGTATCCCCAAGTTATGCCTTAATGAATCAAAAAAAAATAATAGGGGTAAAAACCATCAATTTGATGATAGTTTCCCCATCCCCATTCATATCGGATAACTATAATGGGGACAAATACTCTAATACCTCATTTATCAACTGTGAACAAGATCTCTTGATGGGAAAATATGCTAACAAAATTCCCTTCCCAAGAGTATAGAAAATCTCAAATTCATAATCCTTGAAGAACTATAGCCATAAAATTTATCTCATGTTGATATACTTTTGAGAAAATATATACTTGAGACTCTTTTTTTAGAATTAATGACAAACGACTCAACCATCAGGTAGTATATCCACATATTTAGTGTGAAGACTACCACTCCTACCTCAAGATCATGAGTTACATAGTTTTTCTCACGTGGTCTCAAATGACATGAACAATAGGGAATAAACACCTAACTCTTCCTAAAAACACAACCAATACTAGTTCCTGGTGCATCATTGAAAACTAGTTACTCGAAACCCTCCTCTAAAAACCTCAAGATTTGAGTTCTCATCAATATCTATCTAAACAACTAAAAATAATACTGGAACCTATCCATCTACATGAAAGGATTCCCCTTTCTGATCAAAGATATCATGTGAGATGGTATCCTGGATAAATTAGGTTTGAATCTATGATAGTATCCTTCCAACCCAAAGAAGCTCCCTACCCGAGTCATGCTCTTGGGTGGATCCTAAGCTAACACTACCTCCACTTTCACCAAGTCCACTACCACACTATATGCTGATATAACATGTCCCAGAAAGTGGAACTCTTGAATCCATAACTATACCTTTGAGAGATTCTCATAAGGATTGTTCTCTCAGAGTACATCTTGGGCCAACCTCAAGTGACTTGCATGCTCCACCTTAGATGTCGAGTACGTGAGGATATCTTCACTGAGGACTACAAAAAACTAGTCTAATAAAGGATAGAATATCTGATTCATGAGTCCCATGAACACTTCTAGGGAATTTTTCATTCCAAAGTGATTATCTATGTAATACTAGTGACCATAGAGACATCCGAATGTCATCTTCGATATATCCTCATCCTTTAATCACAACTAGTGATAACCCGATCTGAGTTCAATCCTCAAGGACTATCAATCCCATATAAACTGATCAAAGTTGTCATTGATCCTTGGTGGTGGATACTAGTTATTTATGGCCACCTGGTTTAGTCAATGGTAATACACACACAACCTCAAGCTCCCATTCACCTTCTTGGTGAACAAAACTAGGGCTGACAAGGATAAAACCCCAGGTCTAACAAATACCTTCCTCTAACAGTCCTACAACTACACCCTCATCTCTAAAAGATCTTTAGGAGCCATTAAATATGATATCACAAATATCAAGGTCATCCCTTAGTGTAAATAAATAAATAATTCTATCTCTTTACATGGAAGTAAACCTGGGACATCCTCAGGAAAGACATCCTCATATTCAACCACCACTATAAGAAACTAAAAACCCATAAAATCTACTACACCTTGGACCATGCTATCCAATTGATGATTAATCAACCGCACCCTATTATGCATGAGTACATCATGTGCTTCTTGGGTTTCATTTTCACCCACAAAGGGAAACCTGGTCCCATTGCTATGGAAACACCACATCCTCCACCTGTAGTAGTCTATCTGGGAATAAACTACAGATAACCAGTCCATACCTAAGATAAAATCATAATGAATCATCATAGTTACAAAGAGATCTAAATATAAACTCCCAACTCCATGATTCAGGTCACACTATCAGTACAAGTGTGTGACTGATGATTCATCTATAATAGGATTCTCCAAGAGTAATGGTTAATCTAAGGGCTCAACCAAAATCTATAAGTCTTGAACCAAATAAGTGGAAATAAAGGAATGACTTGAACCAATTTATATTAGTATTTTAGCTAAGTTTTAAAATACACATATCATACCTCATTCATCCTCAAAACCTCCAGATCATATACCTTTGATGCCTACAGTACCCCCACCCATTTCCTCTATCTCTCTGAGCCCTGTGTGGACCACCTGGGGGAGGTAGTGGTAACATGTCGAAGAATATACCACCTCCAGCTACTCTCCCAAATCCTCTGCCACATCCTCTAACCTATAGAACTATCTACTCCTACCACTACCTTTTCCTCGACATCCCATCCACTATCTCCAGGTTATCCATACGTCAGGTCGAACAGTCTCATGAAAGATATCTCATGCCATGAAAAGAGTAGAACCAACACTCCATGGGATCAATAGACTCATAATGTGACCCATAATCCATAAAACCTATTTACTATTACCTCCTCCAAAATTTTATTGCACATCTAAGTCCCTAAGACTGACATTATCTCTCTGTTTCCGAAGTCTATACTCCTGTGTGCCCACTAATAACAACCACTATGTACATCTTACTCATCCAGAAAACTCTCAACCACTAAAGATAACTCTAGAACCCCATCATAGTTAGGGATGAATAAAGGTATAACACTGGATCAGATGTCTCTATATAGTCGTCTATTGAAGTATCGAGGCCAAAATATATGATCACAAAACATATCCATTGAGTACATGGAGTGTTTGGTGAACCATGATGAATACTCATCCACTGTGACACTACCTTAATGGAGCTGCAGAATCTGTTGGATGTGTAGAACCCTTAATGTAGCTGGAGATAAATCCAATATAAAAATACAATCAAACTGTGACCATTATAGTGTCTCCTCATCATAATAATCAGTCACTAAACCATCCCATTGTACTGTAGATCCTTAGACAGGTCTCCCTACCAGAATAACCATATGATATATAAATGTCCTTATAAGATGGAATAATCACATCACTGCCTCAATGTATTCCTTAGCTACCTATCGGTTGATCTTGTATTTTAACATGAGTGGTCACTATTTCAGAAACTCAGGAAGCGCACTCAACCCGCACACCTCATTTTTCAGCACTATGGGTACCATCTTTAGCTCAATAGGTGGTGGTATATTTGGTGTACCACCTGGAGGTAACCCCTGTGGAACATTCCCATGTATCAATGCCTCATCATTTAGGGGGTCATCCTTATGATCTTCAATCTAAATCTAATATGGAACACATCGTGGAGGCATCCTAAAATAAACAAGATATACCATAGTCAATGAGTATATCTAGAGAGTTAACTCAAGAAGGATATGGAAATCAAAATCCATTCTTATATGATTTATTCACCATTATTTTTCCCTAAAACCAGTTTTCTCATGTATAGAGTTGAAAGACATGTGACAAGAGTCCTGGTGTATGGATACATCTGCTACTGCACCAACACTAGAGTCCATAGCCCAAAATATGAACATGAAACACTTAACTCTATTACCCTAAACCAATATCATATATTCATGTCCTAAGGTTGAACTGACTCTTTTGATACCACTCTGTCATAGCCTATCCTAGTGGGATTCATGACATGATTCCCCAAGCCAGCCTTCAATAGGCTAGGGTATAATGACTAGCACCGAGTAGTCGTATCACTAACATGGGATGCCTTAGCCTAAAGTAATTATATACACACACACATCTCCGAGACCATACCATGTTGAAATTTAAAATAATTAATAATCCATAAACGAATACATCTAAATCATACAACCAGAGTACAAAAAAAGATATGTAAGGGGAACAGATCCAAATAAAATCACACCATAAAGAGTATGAAAACAAGACCAACCTAAAATTAAAGATGGGGACTGCTGTCAATATAATAGTAGAAACACAGCTTAGTATTTCCATCTCACTAAGAACTGCCTAGTCTTGGTCCCTCTAGGAATCCATCAAAAATATTATCATCTACACAATACATGTCACGTGAAGGTAAGGACTGTGCATGGTTGAGTATGACAATACCTAGTAGGACACCCCGAAAATACTAAACATATAACAACTAGAATAATTATCATCTCTACACAGGTATATATCTACAACCCAGCATATCTAGATATAATCCAAAAAATAAACATAGTCTCAAAGTAATGTCACAATCACAATTTCATTCTAGGAATCATTCATGAAGGTTCCACATAAAACTCATCCAGGAGAACACACTCCATGAGTTAAATACCACTGATGGAGTATTCCATAGATGTACATCTCATCAGGTCTTTCCATACTAAGGATACATTATAAGTACGAAGAAACTTAAAGATAGATGAGGATCACATCAAAGGCCATGGGGTATAACAACAAATCAATATGAAATAAAATTCTAAGTAGAAGATCGACACCAAAATGGTGTTGGTCATGATGATACCAAGAACTCCACCTAGGGAAATATGATTATAGAGGATCTCACTCTGGCCCTCATGGACAGATTCAAATAAATCTATATAAGAATTCATACTGAATGGATCACTATCCTATATGTAGGATGCAATTAAATACTAATACTCAGGGAATTGATATAAATAATGAACTCTAATGAAACTTGTCCATGCTGAAGAGGACCAGGGATCCAAACAATCATTGAAGGAATACATAGCATGTAATTTAAGTACCTAGTGTGTTCTTTTCTCACTAGGTCCTACCCCTATATCATGGCATGTGCCAGTTTTTGTGTCAAAGTACATGGAATGTTTCTACCTATGTAATTATAACTATGTCTAAGTACATAGATCTACCAGTGTACTCCTTACCTATCCATGTCTATGAGGGAGTACACAGTGTGTCCACATCTGTGTACTCCTATCCATGTTTGTGTACCCTCTTACGTATACACTGATTTTATAGGATGAGTCACATGTCGTGTAACACCCCAACCCCAGTTACCCAGAGTCAGTGCATTATTATGTAACATTGGCATGATCAAAAAAGATCAAGTCTCGAAAGGCCGATTAGTTTAGTAGCCTTAGAAACACTAGATACATTCATAAACATTACATTACATCATAAAGAGAAAAACTAAAATAACATGGTCTCCATAGTCCACACTCATATCCCCTTCCGACTATCCCTACAGGTCATTCATAAAATACTTTTTCACATCTTGGAAAAATTAAAACATTGAAATGGGTGAGCTCAGATGCTTAGTAAGGATAACAATATAGAGGAAACTTTCATAAATAAACATAAACATTTAAGGCAATGTATAACTGAAAAAAGACTTTTAATCTTGAAATTCATCATAATATGGAAAAATAAAATGAAATAATGCCATTTACTTATTCACATGACTATTCTACTTGTCTAATAATCACATGCAATATCAATAACCACTTTCATAATGATGGAATGCATAATGCCAGACTATCATAACCATGTAGCCAAGGCCTCGTGCCAAGACTACAAATAAGATTTTGTCAAGGTCTCATGCCAAGACACTAGTTGGTCTCATGAGACCTACCGATTCATCTAGGAGCTATATCAGGCTCCACCCATCACTTATTAAGTCCAATTCATTCCTCGTATGAACATGTTTAAACATATCATAAACAATATGTAACACCCCAAGATTTCATAGTGTGTTATTTCTTAAAAATAATTCAATAACTTGCACTACACGCAACACCGAGTTCAATCACACCATGACTTACCAAAAAATCCATTCAAAAGAGGTTATGAATAGTATTAACTAAATTTTAAACTTTATATAATCCTTATAATTTTAGAATCCATATTATGAGTTTCTTAGATATAATGCAAGAACAAATTTATTTTCAGTATTGCACTTTTATCAACTTTTAATAGTGTACCCTTCTTAAATACAATATTTTAAACTTTTTGACTAAATGGGGACATCAAAAATTTAAAATGAAACATCCCAAGCTTCCATGGTATGCTTTCCTTTGAATAATACAGTAGCGTGTGTTGTACGCAACTTCGAGTTTTAACACACACCACAACCGATCAAACTAGCCGTTATGAATAGTAATGCCTACTTTTTGAAATTATATATATTTTATATTTCAAAATGGTCTTCATTTTGGGATTCGTAATATCGAATTTAGCCTAAGGTGAAATTTTGGTACTTTTCGGATAACTTTAATATTTTGATGAATAGTGAAAATTACTAAATTTTACTTAAAAACAACTTTTTTAATCAAAATAATTAATAGTGATAAATTATGAATTTGAGTGGTTTTAAAGTATATTTAGAATATATTTCTACCATTTAATATAATGTTGGTCATTGGACATAATTTTACAATTAAACCGAACATAAACAAGTGTCAATCTTTTGATAGTTATTATCTCTTAAAAACACGTTTTTTGTTTTGACAGCGGGAATTAATTTTAAATTAATTTCTTCCACTTCTGTGTTTTTAATTTAGAAAAATAGATTCCATATTTAGCATCATAATGTTCAAATTTTGTAAATAGGTAATTTTTATTTTTAGACATTTTGAATAATTACTGCGGTAAATATTTTATTTACCATGGTTAAGGGTAAATCCGGTAAATAAGGGTTAAAAAATAATATTATAATAATACTAAATTACCCTAAAACGTGTCCTAGACTTATTGGTTGATACATGTTCGACCATAGGCATCTTTGGGTCGATTTTGGGACCCCATGGTGCCACTTGTAGGTGATAGGGACACTTTATTTTAATTAAGTTAAAATAAGTACAAAAATTACATAAGTATATATCTTTTCGAAAAACAATTTTTACACAGGATTATATATGTTGGATTTTCGACTATAAATATTCATTAGAAAGATAAAAATATTTCATACATGATGATATTTTATTTTCAATTTTTAGAGATTAAATAATTTAATTTATTTATGACACAATGATGATGCAGTAATTACCATAATAGTGAAAAATTAAAATAATTGATATTATAAATACCGAAATAAATATAATTTGAGACTTTTAATGAATTAAACTAATTTTAAAGGATAATATGACATATTAGGATTGATTTAATTAACTTTTTTCGAAGTAATCATTCTTTTATGAGTTTCACAAAAATCAACTATTGAATAGTGTCAAAATTGACATAAAAGAGTTTTTAAAACAAATATTATATTATTAATTGATATTAAATTCCTAAAAATCTAAGGTTCGGCCAAGAGACTTATATAATGATAGGTGTATCATTAATGGACCACTTGGGGGTCACTTGGATGTATATAGTATGTTTATTAACCATATTATATAAAAATACAAAGAGACATTGTAAAAGTGAAACTAATTAACTTAGAGTTAATACTTAAATATAAGGTTAATATAAGTACCCAAACCTGTCTAAATTCTATTGGTTGAGTTGTTTTCGACCCATCCCCACATTAAAATTTAAATAATCAACTTTGGAGCCATTAGAAACTGAATATGAATTTATTACAAATTAATATTTCTAGCTTTTCCAAAGGTGCCCCTCACCCCTCTTATAAAAGGGCACTCCTCCTTCTCTTTTCTTCACACCTTCAAAACCTTTTGGTTCGGCCAAAATTTGCCCAAATACTCTCCCAACATCTCTCACTACATCCTAGAGGCCTTAGTTTGATCAGAAAGCCAACCTAAGAAGCCCTTTTGATCAAATCAAAAGGAAGAACCCGAAGAAGAGGAGGTTAACCTACCCCAACCAAGGAAAAGTACAAGGTAAGGGTTATTTCACAATCTCTTAATTATCCGAGGTTGTTTATATGTAATAATCTACTGGGATCTCTTTATCATCCACATCCATGTTTCTTAAAAATTCATTTCAAAACATTTTTACTACTTACAAGAATATGGGTTAAAGTCATTTATACCCTTGTTTGACTTTTTATAAGTGGTTTATAAAGGAATCTTTCTGTCGTTTTCCAAACAAGGCACTTTTCAACCCTTTCGACAGAATTAAGGTAAGAATGTTTTTTTAACTTATACGGTGGGTGCGGTTATTTTCCGCCATTATAAAATCGTCGAAGCTTCCCTTACAAGATTATAATAATATTTTCAAATTGAATGTATTATTTTATAATTATGTTACTTTTAAAATGATTTAAAAAAAGAGATATTTCTCTAAAATAGTTTTGATTTCATCTATGTCAACATCCTTTGATGGATTTTTAAGCTTATTTGAAGTTGATTTATTATGATACAAAACATCCCTATTTTATTGAAGGTTTTGTGATATTTTTAACTGTGGATAAGTTATTCTTATGTCACTCATGGTTTTTGTTTAAAGTATTGACACTTTATAAGTTATTTTTAATCCAAATGTTTATGTTATATTTCAACCTTTCATTCAGATGAATGTGTTAGACAAGTATGTTCCGGGTTGGGGATCGGTAAAAGTAATCCCTCCGGTTTGGTCTCCGGTTATTAGAGGAACTCCGGTTTGGTCTCCGGTTATTAGAGGCACTCCGGGTTGGTGTCCGGTTATTAGAGGCACTCCGGGTTGGGTTCCGGTTACAGTTAGCCACAAGGTCTTGGGACGAGGCCTTGAAAAAGAAATTAAAGTTCAGCATTATGCATTCCATCATTATGAAAGTGGTTATTGATATTACATGTGATTATTCAATTAGTAGAATATCCATGTGAATAAGTAAATGACATTATTTCATTTTACTTTTGCCATACTATGTTGAAGTTCAAGTTTAAAAGGCTTTTTTTAGTTATACATTGCCTTAAATGTTTATTCTCATTTATGAAAGTTTCCACTATATTGTTGTCCTTACTGGGCATTTGAGCTCACCCTTTTTCTATGTTTTATTTTTCCCAGGAAGTGAAGAAGTAAATTATGAATGACCTGCAGGGATATTATGTGGGGATATGAGTGTGGAATATGTTGTTGTAGTAGTTTTTCATTTTATGATGTAATGTAAAACTTTATGAATTTATCTAGTGTTTCCAAGGCTACTAAACCAATCAGTCTTTCGAGATTTGATCTTTCTTGTGATCATGCCAATGTTATGTAATAATGCACCGACTCTAGGTAACTGGGGTCGGGGCGTTACATGATAACATCATTGTATCACATAAAACATGAATAAAGGAAACATAACATTTCCAAATTTCAATCACAAGATATCAATACAAAACATTGATATAATAAAACCATTTTCAATACCAAAATAATATAAAAGTAAAACATGGTATTTATTTTTCATTTAAAAAAAGTTCAGGCAGTAGAGGAAGCCAAAACTCAAATAATGGTCACGACGACAGAGAAGTCGTTGTCACCGCATACATAAGACAAAACATTCCTTTTGTCATTTAGTAAAAACGATTCATATAAAAAGATTCCTTTTGAATAAAAGTAAAATTCAAAGGGGTTTATACACCGTATAAAAGAAAGTTGTGTATAAAACAAATTATGCCTCAATGAAAGGAGATTGAGACGAAGTCCCTTACCTCGTGTCCGACTTGACTCGACCGTTATTTAACCTCTTGAATAATAAACTAAAGTTAATTTATACTTTCTTGAGAACCTTTTTCAAGTTCATTATTCTGTTTATATCAATTATTACCATTTTATGAACATTATGTAATTATTTAAGTTAATAATATTCGTTTTGACGATCTTTGGTACTTGAGTCAAAAATAAACTTCTTATAACTACAAGTTGTTCATGTGGTAAAATATCCATTATATCCAGAAGTATATTCATGATTTAGATATCATATATATCATATATATCTAGTATATATATGAATTTATAATATTACATAAGATTTAGAGGTAAGAAATGAAATGCACCGTTCATGGAGACGGTAAGCTGTACGTACGCATGAACGCTACTTTCATTTCTATTTCATATTTAATGTAATGAAATCATAATGATATAAAGGTATATTATAATTACAGTATAATATCATATATAATATAATTTACTCCATCCTTTATACATCCCACATATGGCATTAACGATTCAAATCACTTTGAGGGGGTGGTAGTCCGCACTTCCTAAAATGAAATTATCGCATTATCCATAATGGAAATCCTAAAGGTATTTCATAAATGAAAAATACAGAAGCATAAGGAAACAATAAACATAATATATATCATATATAAATATAGTGACATCTTAATGGCCACCATGAGAGGTGTTAAAAGAAGATTTAACAATCATCGTTTCGTGAGGCATGAATTCGCCACCCACAGAAACAGTATGTTATTTAACCATTAGATGAAGGTATGTGTAATTTTAAATCAAATACTTCACATAAAAAAATACTAGTAT
Source organism: Viscum album (assembly GCA_963277665.1). Taxonomy (NCBI): domain Eukaryota; kingdom Viridiplantae; phylum Streptophyta; class Magnoliopsida; order Santalales; family Viscaceae; genus Viscum; species Viscum album. The sequence goes on from OY728159.1 coordinate 1,360,006,293, forward strand.
ATTCAAGATACTGGTTTTGTTACAAAATAAAGGAATAAAAAGAGTTTAAGGGGTTGGAGAAGCAAAATAAAACAAAAGAATATAAGAGACGACATTACCTTAAAATCAGGTAACTCTTTTTGATTTGAGCCAAAGGCTTCCTTGGGAAGATTTATGCCCAAAGTGAGTCTTATAGGAGTAAGAGAGGAAATTTGAGAGAGTATTTGGGTAGAGTTTGGCTGAGCCAAATGGATTTGAAGGTGTGAATTAGGTGGTAGAGGTGGGGGCCTTTTATAAGAGGAAAGGAGGGGCACTCTTGGAAAGTCATGAAATTTTACATTATTATATAATGAGTTTCGGATTTTAAAGGTCCCAAAATTATATATTTCTAGGATACGGTGATAAGTGTTCTAAATATACTCATCCAATAGGTTTTTTTACAAATGTAAGTATTAGATTTTACATTATCCTTTCATTTTATTTAAATCGTTAATTAATGAGGTAATCGCTGCATCATCATGGTGTCATAAAAAAGTTAATTTATTTAATGTCTAAAATTTTTTAAAAAAATATCATGATGTTGGAAATATTTTTATCTTTACAATGAAAATTTATAGTCTAACAGTTAACTTATATAACCCTATTTAATAATTTTTTATTAAAACAACTCATGTTTGTGAAAAAATTTATTTTTACTTTTAATAAAAAGTTATTAATGTCATTTTCTTACCCAAGTGGCTCCTTGGGGTCCCCAAGTTGACCCATGGATTTTATCGGTCAGCCATGACTCATCCAATAAGGGTAGGACAAGTGTCAGGATATTTTCATATTTTTATAATATCATTTTTACCTTAAATTTCACTAATTACCTTTAATCGCGATTAATAAAACATAAAAGTTACTATTCACCAAAAATTATTTTCATCTCATTGAACCACATTTTTTTCCTAATGAAAACCATGTATGTCGGATTTTTGAAATTCAATACCCAGAAGTGGTAATGTTTCATTTACATGAAAAATTAGTTTTTAAACTACCACGTAGTGGTTTCACTATTCATCAAAAATTGATGTTTTTCAGAAAAATACCAAAAATTCACCCTAAGATATAATTGATATTATAAATTCAAAAATTATGTATATTTTACAAAATTACAAACATATAATTAGCATTAATATATTTTATAATTAATTCCCGTTGTCAAAACAAATAGCATGTTTTTAAGAAACAATATTAATCAAAAGATTGACAATTGTTTGTGTCCAATTTCAATGTGAAATTAATTCTAATGACCACCATTGGATAAAATTGTAAAATTATATTATAATTATAATTTAAAACCACTCTATAGTAAAATTTAGCACTATAAATTATTTTGATTAAAAACGTTGTTTTAAAGTATTTTTCACTATTCATTGAAAATTTGAAGTTCTCAGAAAAATACGAAAAATTCAACAGAGGCAAATTTTGATATTCCAAATCCAAAAATGAAGTCCATTTTGAAATATAAAATTTATATAATTTCAAAAAGTGGGTATTACTATTCATAACTGCTACTTTGATTGGTCACGGTGTGTTAGAACTTGAGGTTGCGTACTACACACGCTGCTCTTTTATTCAAAGAGAAGCGTACCATGGAAGCTTGGGGTGTTACATTATCCCCTATTTCAATAAATTGAGTCCTTGCAATTTGAATTTGTTCTTCAAAAATAAAAGGTTGAAAGTATAAAATAACTTTGTGGAAAACCCACCTTGGAAATAGGGTTAATAAAATTTAGTCTTAATAAGAGGTAATTGGAAATGAAAAATTCACCACAAAATTATGTTCTAGATTAGGAGAACATTGGTGGAAATTAGAGACAAATAATTAGAGGGAAAACGTAAATATTTGTAGGGAGTGATTGAGGTCATCAATCACAAACAAGTGTAAAATTGAGGGCCTCAAAGCCTTCAATCTATGGTGATTTAAAATATCATCAGTTCAACAAAACATAAGGTATTAGGATAACACATTTTTTTTTAACATCCCTTTCCTAGAGTTTAAGAATTAAATTATTCACAGAATAAGAGATAAGTATATATATATATATATATATATATATATAAAATTGACAATTAGAGTTTCAACCTTAAACTAATTTCTACCACAAACTCATCTTTCACTAAAAAAGATAATAGAACTCAAAAATATTAAATATTTCCTAATCGTACAAGGTTCAAAATATTAACACATACCATTTAGATTAGGAAACCTATTTTTTAATAACCAGGTACTTCTTGTAGGTTAGTGGTAGGTAATAAAGGCATGTCGCACTATGGTTGTGGGTCCGATTCCTGCAGCTTTATCCGACACGACGGGTTATCCCCCGACCTACAAGTTGTCCTTTTCCTAAACCTATAGTATTATAATATTACAAAAATAATCTTCAGAAATGTTTTAACCTTAAAAAATACTATCCAAAGTTAAACTTAATCCATTCCAACCTTTATAGTTATCCAAAATACCTCTGTCCAAACTTTCTCTAAAAGGTATCTAAATTCCAAAATCAATTGTAACATCAGATTCCCAAAACAAAGTAAAGTTTCTCTTATTGTCACATACTAAAAATATGATTACCTTCATCCTATTAAATCCTTAATGATAAAAAAAAGTACTGTAGTACAATCCTTATATATATCACATTATTCTTATAACCAGAATATAATTCCTAAGTCCAAAAGCACCAATACATTAATTATTCCACTTCAACTATAGTAACAGCCTAAGATTGGCCTTGATCCCTTGGCCTTTTCTATGGTAATTTTCCCTGATGCTTTGGACATTCATTTGCATAATGTCCCATTTCCCTACAATTGTAGTATTCAACATTGATAGCCTCTTTCTTTCCCTTGCAATCACGAGCCTAGTGACATTTTTCTCCATATTTATAAAAAACTCCCATTCCTTTTAGAAAAGTACTAGGGTTATTCTTCCCACAATTATCACATAATGGAAAATACTTCTTTCCCTTTTTCCATTTATCTATCTCTTGTTCCATCGTTCTCTTCTTCTCTTTCTTTACTTTATTGTCATAAGATTTAGAGAATTCCTTTTCTGTCTTGATAGCACATGAGATAATATCTTCGTACGACAAGAAAGATTGTGATACTAAGGCTCGATGGAGAAATGGTTTTAACCCATCAAATAAATGACCAATCATACTTCTTGGGTTACCTATATAATCTACAGCATTCCTCGCTAACCTTGTAAAGTTAGCCTCAAACTTTGCGACATTCTCATCCTCCTTCTGCCTCCGACTCAGAAATTTCATTTCCATATCTGCTCGATGGTCACGAGGAAAGTATTTTTCTAAGAAAATTTCCTTAAAATCCCTCCATTCCACACTTGATACTTCTTAATCTTCCTTTGTGTTTTGAATCAGCGACCACCATTGATCGATATCTCCAGTGAGGCGGTAAACTGCCATGACAACTTTCTCCCTTTCGTTACTCCCCAAGGTGTGTAATATTTTCTATAAGAAGTTTATCCATTGCTCAGATACTAATGGATTTGTACCCCTATTAAATTTTGGTGGTTTTTTCCTCATGAAAAGATCTATCATTGATCCTCCACGTTGCGAATCAGGGTGCTCCATACAAGTAAGGTTATTATTCATAACCTGAGTGTGTTTTCCCAGTATGGTGATAAGGTGATCAGCACCAGTTGTATCACAAGCTCCATTATAATTATCTTGAACAGGAGTACAATCCCTACATGGATTGTGTGCATTGATATGGTTTCCATTCCATCCACTAGGCACCATTTCTAAACAATGTCATAAACTAGATTAGATTATGAATCGAAATACATAATAACAAATATGCAAAACAATTAACATAAATTGAACTATTTATAGATATAATCCATAATCATAAAAATGTTTTCTTTGAGGAAGTATATACTCATAAACCTTTCATAATGGGTTGTAAAGAAAATGATAATTATCCTAATCATATCCCCTGGGAGTGTCGTAACTAAGAGTGCAGCAAGGCCCATTTTCGTGCACCAGTTCCCGTTCGATTCTAGCTAAAAGCAGTGTTTTCGTGTTTTACCCCAATGTACATCTGTGCCAGAGCCGCCTCTACCTGCTCGTATCCAGACAGGGATGTATTTCTCAGAAAACTCACAAAATCTCTATAATACCAAAATTCTAGGAAGTTTTTCTATACTAATCCTCAAAGTCCATCTTAGGGCTATGTTCTCTAATCAGAGTTTATCTAAATCTAACTTCCAAGGTTAGTACTAAACTTCCTCTGATACCAACTATAATTCCCCGACCCCAGTTACCCAGAGTCGGTGCATTATTACATAACATTGGCATGATCACAAAAGATCAAGTCTCGAAAGACTGATTAGTTTAGTAGCCTTGGAAACACTAGATACATTCTTAAACATTACATTACATCATAAAGTGAAAAACTACAGTAACATGGTCTCTATAGTCCACACTCATATCCCCTTCCGACTATCCCTATAGGTCATTCATAAAATACTTCTTCACATCCTGGAAAAATTAAAACATTGAAAGGGGTGAGCTCATATGCTCAGTAAGGATAACAATATAGCGAAAACTTTCATAAATAAACATAAACATTTAAGGCAATGTATAACTGAAAAAAAATCTTTTAATCTTGAACTTTAGCATAATATGGAAAAATAAAATGAAATAATGTCATTTACTTACTCACATGTGTATTCTACTAGTCGAATAATCACATGCAATATCAATAGCCACTTTCATAATGATGGAATGCATAATGCCAAACTATCATAACCACGTATCCAAGGCCTCGTGCCAAGACTACAAAAAAGATTTTATCAAGGCCTTGTTCCAAGACACTAGTTTGTCTCATGAGACCTACCAATGCATCGGGGAGCTATAGCAGGCTCCACCCGTCACTTATTAAGTCCAATGCATTCCTCATATGAATAGGTTTAAACATATCATAAACGATAACATAATCATATCACATAAAACATGCATAAAGGAAACATAACATTTCCACATTTCAATCACAAGATATCAATACAACACATTGATATAATAAAACCATTTTCAATACCAAAATAAAATAAAAGTAAAACTTGGTATTTATTTTTCATTTAAAAAAAGTTATGGCTTGTAGAGGAAGCCAAAACTCAAACAATGGTCACCATGAAGGAGAAGTTGTTGTCACCGCATACATAAGACAAAACATTCCTTTTTTCTTTTAGTAAAAAAGATTCATATAAAAATATTCCTTTTCCATAAAATTAAAAGTCAAAGGGGGTGTATACACTGTATAAAAGAAAGTTGTGTATAAAATAAAATATGCCTCAATGAAAGGAGATTGAGACGAAGTCCCTTACCTCATGTATGACTTGACTCGACCGTTATTTAACCTCCTGAATAATAAACTAGAGTTAATTTATACTTGCTTAAGAACATTTTTCAAGTTAATTATTCATTTTATATCACTTATTACCATGTTATGAACATTATATAATTATTTAAGTTAATAACAGTCGTTTTGTCGATCTTTGGTACTTGAGTCAAAAATAAACTTCTTATAATTACAAGTTGTTCATGTGGTAAAATATCCATTATATCCAGAAGTATATTCATAGATATCATATATATCATATATATCCAGTATATATATGCATTTATAATATTACATAATATTTAGAGGTAAGAAATGAAATGCACCGTTCATGGAGACAGTAAGCCGTACGTACGCATGAACGCTACTTTCATTTCTATTTCATATTTAATGTAATGAAATAATAATGATATAAAGGTATATTATAATTATAGTATAATATCATATATAATATCATTTACTCCATCCTTTATACATCCCACATATGGCATTAACGATTCAAATCACTTTGAGGGGGCGGTAATCCGCACTTCCAAAAATGAAATTATCGCATTTACCCATAATGGAAATATTAAAGGTATTCCATAAATGAAAAATAAAGAAGCATAAGGAAAATATAAACATAATATATATCATATATAAATATAGTGTCATCTTAATGGCCACCATGAGAGGTGTTAAAAGAAGATTGAACAATCATCGTTTCGTGAGGCAGTAATTCGCCACTCACAGAAACAGTATGTTATTTAACCATTAGATGAAGGTATGTGTAATTTTAAATCAAATAATTCTCATAAAAAAATACTAGTATATTCAAGATACTGGTTTTGTTACAAAATAAAGGAATAAAAAGAGTTTAAGGGGTTGTAGAATCAAAATAAAACAAAAGAACATTAGATAAGACATTACCTTAAAATCAGGAAACTCTTTTTTATTTGAGCCAAAGGTTTCCTTGGAAAGACTTCTGCCCAAAGTGAGGCTTCTAGGAGTAAGAGAGGGAAGTTGAGAGAGTATTTAGGTAGAGGTTGGTCGAGCCAAATGGCTTTGAAGTTGCGAATAAGGTGGTAGAGGTGGGGGCCTTTTATAAGAGGAGAGGAGGGGCACTCTTGGGAAGTCATGAAATGTTACATTATTATATAATGAGTTTCGGATTTTAAAGGTCCCAAAATTATATATTTCGAGGATAAGGTGATAAGGGTTCTAAATAGACTCATCCAATAGGTTTTTGACAGGTGTAAGTCTTATATTTTACATTATCTTTTCATTTTATTTAAATCGTTAATTAATGAGGTAATCGCTGAATCATTATGATGTCATAAAAAATTTAATTTATTTAGAGTATAAAAATTATAAAAAAATATCATGATGTAGGAAATAGTTTTTTCTTTCCAATTAATATTTATAGTCTAAAAGTTAACTTTAATAACCCCATGTAATAATTGTTTTAGTAAAACAACACATGTTTGTGACAATTTTATTTTTACTTTAAATAAAAAGTTATTAATGTCATTTTCTTACCCAAGTGGATCCATGGGGTCCCCAAGTTGACCAATGGATTGTATTGGTAAGCCATGAATCATCCAATAAGGGTAGGACAAGTGTCAAGATATTTTCATATTTTTATAATATCATTTTTACCTTAAATTTCACTAATTACCTTTAATCGTGATTAATAAAACATAAAAGTTACTATTCACCAAAAATTATTTTCATCTCACTGAACCACATTTTTCTTCCTAATGAAAACTATGTATGTCGGACTTTTTAAATTCAATACACAGAAGTGGTAATTATTCATTTACATGAAAAATTAGTTTTTAAACTACCACTTAGTGGTTTCACTATTCATCAAAAATTGAAGTTTTTCAGAAAAATACCACAAATTCACCCTAAGATATAATTGATATTCTGAATTCAAAAATGATGTCTATTTTACAAAATCCAAACATATAAGTTTCATTAATTAATTTTATAATTTATTCCCATTGTCAAAACAAATAGTAAGTTTTTAGGAAACAATATTAATCAAAAGATTGACAATTGTTAGTGTCAAATTTCAAAGTGAAATTAATTCTAATGACCACCATTGGATAAAATGGTAAATTTATATTATAATTATACTTTAAAACCACTCAATGGTATAATTTATCACTATAAATTATTCTAATTTAAAAAGTTATTTTTAAGTATTTTTCACTATTCATCAAAAATTTGAAGTTCTTGGAAAAATACCAAAAATTCAACATAGGCTAATTTCGATATTTTGAATCCCAAAATGAAGTCCATTTTGAAATATAAAATTTTATAATTTCAAAAATTGAGTATTACTAATCATAACTGCTACTTTGATTGGTCGTGGTGTGTTATAACTTGAGGTTGCGTACTACACACACTGCTCTATTATTCAAAGAGAAGCATACCATGGAAGCTTGGGGTGTTACATGTCGTGTGATGGAGTCACACACAGTGTGATATTTAATTCCATTGTGGAAACACTTTCCACTATATAGGGTTTGCAAAAGGTGTGTTCCTATGGGACACACGACACGTACTATGGGATTTCATCGATCCCATGTGTTTATCCCCTTACATCTTCTTCAACTACTCCATTCCCTAGATCCACCATGAATCTCACCTGGAAGAATAGATATACTCTGATTGAGCCTTTTTATCACCGCTTACTGGAGTCCAGTCATCTGATTTGCATGAGAATCAGTTTTCATTCATTCTCATCACCATCGCATGAAACAATATAACCCTAATGTTTCAAATCTGGTATGATTCAATATCTAATACCAGCATCGCATCTTCCCCAGTTTAAATTGATTTATGATCTATTATATCAAATAATTTCACCATGAAATGGGTGTTAAACGTTTGATTCCTTGGAATTTGGGTCGAACAACCAATCAAATGAACCTTGGTGATTAACACACTTAGAAAAATAGGAGAAAACCAATAAACATAAAAAATAAGAATGAACCTAAACTGTGTTTGTATAGACTTAATCTATTCCCATTAGAACGATGAACAAATAACCATAATATGTTAAAAAAATATCCCTAAAAAATAACTATAGATAAAACCATACCACAGTACGATTGATCCCTGAAACAATCTATTCATCAATTGATTATATTTCATCATAGAATTAAAAAATAGGTAAATAAATCCAAACAAAAAATTATCCTACCTTGATTTGGATTGATCACTGATAATGAATGAAGCTATGTTGTTGTCATTGGATAGATCCTCTGATTCTGTTTCCCACTGGCTGTTGATCTCTGAATCAGTCATTATTCACCAATTGAAGTTCCACAAAAAGATCTCCAATGGATCTCTTTATCTCAAAAGTTTAGAAGCTAAAACTAATAATCCACAATAATTGTATATTTATAGAACTCTTATTAGGTCAGGAAATAAAATAATTTGTTTTATTTTCTTAAACATCTTCCCACAATCACCCCTCAACCCAAATGCCCGACATGTAACAAACATTATATCATTCCTAGGGTAAAACCCAAAATATGGAATCAATATTGCCTTCATATTTTTGATACAAGACTCTATTTAGTATTTATTTCACTATTTTTGGAAAACTACCTGAGTGAGATATTAATATATTTTTTATATTTCAAACATTTATTCAGATCACAATGCGTCTCTGGATAACATGCCGTCTCAGCACCTGGAATTGAAAATAATATATAGAATATCCAAAAAATAATACCTAGAAAATCTATGTTGCCTCAATATACCTTTGGGTGAAGGAAGAAAAGAAAGTAATTGAGGAAATCTCTTTTAGAACACGATGTCTTGACAGACCCATCTAGGTAACCATAGAATCATCTTGAGCGTAACCTCATCAGGGGGAAACACTCATCCCTATACCCAAAGAACATGCCCTTGACTTCCACACACCATCACTCAAAAGAAAAACCTCACTATATGTTTGGGATTACCTTAAGACAAGAATAAAAAATTGGTCAGAGATGTGTTCCAATTCATATGATGATAAACTTTTTATTTAAGAAAAATTCAATAGAAAACCCCAAAGAGTTGCACTAGAAAAGAAAAAACTAAGAAACAATATCTACCCTATGATTGGTAAGAATATATCCCAAATAGATATCCATCACTTATCTAACATGGAACTACCCATATAGAGTGAAAGGAATCACACTATGTGTCATACCAAAAGAAATATTTCTCTATTTTCATTAAGACATTTCTAGAAGTAAAAAGTCAAAATTACATGAAACATATAAATAGACAAGGAATAATCCAAAACTAAAATCTATGAATATAAATTAAACTAAGAGACATTATTAGAAATAAAATTCACCATGTTTGAAAAACCATTACAAAAATCCCTCTTTTTCCTTTAAAACCCACTAAATTCAAATCATGATTTTAGAACTTATTTAATTTCAATCTTAGTCTCATTTTAAAAACTAAAAATAATTCATGTATGGAACTTCACTTTCACTTCTAAATACCACTAAAATTTCCCCATTAAATAAATCACTAACAATTCAAATATTCATTACAAATTTCAAGAAAAATGAACCCTTACTAACATTTAAATCATAAAAACACCTTCAACCATTTATAATGAATCATTTTAAATTTTCATGGAAAACACTTACATATAAAAAATATGATGGATTTCAGAACCATTACAAAACCCATTTATAATACATGAAGAAACCAAATTTAATGTTTAAAATATTATCCTTGAAAACCAACAACATTTTGAAACTATATTTGAAAACCTTATATAATTTATTATAAAACATAGAAAAAATAATTTAAAACATTTAAAATAATAAAAAATAAAATATTAAAAACATTTGGAATCAAATTTTTCCCTAACTCAAAGTCCTATGTTTTATCTAAATTTTGAATAACATTCCTTGATTTTAAGAAATTAAACTCTATTTGAAAACACCCATCAAATTATCATCACAATTATCTAATCAATTCAACCACAATAACATACAAAACACATATAAAATATCCCAATCCATACTTAATCAATCAATAAATAAATAAATAAACCCAAAACCCTTAAGGAACAAAAATTAGAAAAATTTGGAAAATTCGGCAATTTAAACAGTTTTTCTACCCAGTCTGAAAAACTAGGCACCAACCATCCTAGTCCCACAAGATACTATCTAGACTAGTATGCATGAATTTTTCATGGTTTTAAAAATATTTCATAATAACTAGGAAACTATATATATCTTCCCAATTTTTCTTTAAATCTCTAAATTTCTAAAACCAACCCATAAAAACTCAAATGAAGATTCAAAATCTCAAAACCAACCCAAAATAATGTTCCAATTAAAGATTCATTCATCTAATAAAGCCATAGAAACTCCAGGAACCAATGATAAACATATTTTCCAAACACTCATACACATATAAAACTCATTTTTATACATACTAACTCTTATCTACCCTAAATACTCAAATAAAAAGGGTGATTTGGAACATTTTCCCAATTTAAAACATAGATTTAATACCATTTTTTCATGAAAGAATCAATTAATCCCACAATATGAATACCCAACATAACCTATTAGATGACCTGATGAGTTTTCCCAATCCCCATGGGTTGGAAACAAGCAGTCGAGCATCAAACATAACTCAAAAGGGAACTATTTCACATAAATAATGATAAAAAAGAATGAGATTACTTCCTCGAAACATAGAAGGATTACTTAGAATTTTATAAGTCCAAATATAAAAAATGATTAATTCTAGAATAAATCTCTACCAAAAAATAAATAAGAAAATAAATTTGGAAGATAAAAATAAATCAAATAAGAAAATAGAGTCAACATAAGCCACAAAATAATAATAGAAATGATACAAGACATAAAGTGTGAATGGAAATCTAGAGAGGCTAATGAATCCAAGATGAAAAATAGAGAAAATGGAACAAAATACACAATATCCATGTGCAAGAATTCATCCTTTATTCCAGCATCTACCACATAAACCAGAACTTAATGATAAAACCCCTCTAACATGTTTTAGTTGTATAAACATGTAATATGATCGGCCTGAGAAAAATACGCCCAGTAAGAATCCTATACACACCCCTTTCTCAAACATTAAAATGAAACAATTACATGATAGTTTTAAATACATTTTTTTAAATAAACATCCCATTTCATTTTAATGTGAATACCAAATAACATTCATTTTAAATCCCTTCAGCTACACCAAAAGCCTACTATTTCTGAAATTGAGATTAATATTTCAAAGAAAATTTAAAAGAAAAAAAACGTTTAAGTAAAGAATAAGATGATTCATAATTTTTTTGAATCCAATATTGTATTATTTTAATAAAACAAAGTATGAGAAATGGTAAAAAAACAGATAGAGCAACATAAAAATAAAATGATCTAAAGTGTCATGGAAACCTAGGAGATTTGGGGATCATAAAAAAGTTAATTATGTGTTCCTAGATATATTTCTTAGAAACCTATGATCCCCATGACATATAAATGGAGGTGATAAAAGAAATAATCACATAATAACATAATTATACTAATAAAAAAATAATCTCACCCTTATAGATGAACCCATTTCATGGAAACAACCCCTTCCTTTCCATAGAGAACTATAATTAACATAAATAACCCCCTTATAGGGTAATAATCACATCAAAATATTTCAATTTCCAATATATAGTAAGGGGCATGTCTCAAGGTTCATCGCCTTTTTAGAAACCATTTATAAAAAATTATCAAATGGGCCATAAGGTTCACCTTCATAAAAACAAGTCACCCAAAACTTAAATCCAAATCACGTTAATAACATGAAGTAACTTAAGGAATAAAAAACAATAAAATTATAAAGAACCTAATAATTTACTTAATTTGGAAATACATAACTCTTAAAAGTCCATTTTAGTGTCATATTTTTATCTTTAAATTATGAATATCTCTTGAAAAATAAATTTGATCATTTTGAAAAACATGTGGTGTGCTTGGAATTGTAAAAGAGTTAATACATTGAGAGTTTAAATGAAAAATATTTCCAAATTATTAAAATATTTAAGGAATTGAACTTTATTTTGGATACAATTCTAAGAACCAATGTTAGAAGTTATAAAAATCTATAAAAATTCTTTAGAATCCAAAAGTAATCATAATATTTAATTTAAATCCTTATAATTGAATTATCATACCTCAAATCCATCACTTTCATATTTAACACATCTAATCCACCTCAAGAAGGTATAAAACAGAAAAGAAGAATAAAATGATTTGTAAATCAAGAATAAACCCCATGAAAATTGAGCTAATCGAAACCCTAGGTCACCACAACCACAAAAAAGGTAAGAAAAAAATTAGGAAAAGGAAGAATACGAGGAGGGAATTCAGGTTAGTTACCTAGAATAATTGACCATAAATCATATAGAATGTACATAAAACTTCATAGTGAAGAGGGAGAACTAAATAGGGGAAATGTTTGAGTTGTATGGGTTGAGTGAGGAAGGTTAGGAGAGATATTTGGGTGAAATTAAAAGGAGGGAAAATAGGAAATTTACATATTTTTTATAACCTAGTAGATCACATGGTTTCTTCAATGTTTTCCAAAGATGTACGCCAACCATGAACCCATCATTGGATAAACCTAGGAACCTTATATAGTTTTGTAACAGGGTTAGAAAAACTATCTGGAAACTATGAAAAATGGATTTAGTTAAACTATTAATGAATATATATGTTTCCGTATGGTTTCACATAACTATGTTCTAACAGTTTATTTTGTACCAAAACATAAAAAATGGAAATTTAAGGTGATTTATCCTGAATCTAAAGGAAAAGGAAAAAAATTAAAAAATAAGTAAAATTATTTGAAAGATCAATGCGAGGTTGTGAAATTTATGATGGATAATTAGTATTCCCATAGTCATTTTTCTATTATACTGCCTATAAATACCACTTATAAACTTCATTATTCATTCAATAAATTTTATATTGACATTATTTAAATTTCATTTACAAAGTTTTAATCATATTTCTAATCTTTTTTTTCTACATAAGGTAGTGACTATATTTGTGATAATTTTTAAAGACCATGACACACTATAATCTCAAATTTTTGTTATATTATTTTTATTTTTATAATTCAATTTTAGTATATTTAATTTTATGGAGTGCATTTATACTTTATATGTAATGTTTTATGTGTATTATATAAAATAATTTTTTTATTGTTATATTTTGCATGTTATTGGTATTACATTATACCTAAATATGATGCCAAAAAATTTAAATAATTCATTTTTAATATTAGAAAATACTAGGTCATTATAATTTCTTAAAAGGTCCATAAGGCATATTCATAGTTATATTTAACTAATTATCCTTGGGTTTATCAACCAACACAAATAATCTTTGAAACATATTGATCTAGACCTCAACATAATAGGATATTTTAGTAACTTATAAGGGAAAATGATGTTATATCAAGATGTTTTAAGTGAATTATACCATAGTAGACTTATCCCATTACATATCTTTATATCCAACCAATAATTACTGATATACGACTTTTGAAAAAGGCTCATGCACTTATACTATAAGGATAACTATTAGACAATTCCCCTCTCCATCCCCCCTCAATAGATATTGGTATGTTATAAATTGGTTCAACTTTTTCCCTCTAATACCTCTAGGGAAATTATCGAGGAAGATGTTTCTAAAATTAAAAACCATTGATTGAGAATCATTTCAAGACAGTTTGAAATACTTATAATGTTTAAAAAGGGATGTAATTTATTTATGTCACAATCAGACTCATCTCCTAACCATACATTATATAGCTAACAATATAACCCTATGAGAAACTATCAAAATTTTATATTATTAGAAACCTAGAGACCATTACACATGATATATCCAAATATTAATATAAAATAATATGCACCATTACATATATTATAGTTCTATCATAGTTATATGAAATAATAATCACAAAAAAATATATTTTAGTTTTAATTCATTATAAATACACTAATAAATTGTTTGAGAAAACATGATATAAATCATTGTTGGTATTTAATTAATTTAAATACCATTTTAAACATTATTTTCTAGTCATACACATGAAATAACATGTCACATGAACCAACATTCTTTATAATATGCATGCCCTCACTCCCTTATTCCATGTCAGGCCATGAATAAAATAATAAATCCAAATTTTAATAATAACTTTAAGAAAAACCCAAAAACTATAACCATAAAAACCTCTAGCATCAAACCCAATTCCTTGGTAAATTGGGTTTCATCTATATAGGTTCTTGGCAAAAAAAAATATTCAAATCCAGGTCTTTACCACTCTATATCTTGTCAACCAATCCATAAAATAGTAATTAAATAGAACATGGGGCTTTGATTCCATTTTATAAAAACTAAACCAGAGTTATCTTACCTAACATGAAGTGTCACATAAAAACATGAATTTATCATCATATGTTAGTGGTTTCCAACTAGTGGTGAGGTACATGACCATAAATTTGAGAGATTATTCCGTCAAAATAATGATAATAAATAAATTTTTATTTTCTAGACTAAATCTCTTCAATGGAACCCTAATCAAGGTATTCACATTACTTAAAATTTTCCTCCCCATATGCTAGTATCTATCGAGTAACAGCAAGAGTCTATGATTAAAATTATGTATACTATAATCTCAAGCTTAGAACTATCAATAAAAAAGTAACTAAACATCATCTATAGTAGATAATCAAAGTAAAAACATTTAGAATTTCTAATTGAGAAAACTATAACTAGATAAATACTCATCTATGATAGAATAAATGTAAATTTAGTCATATAGTCTTACATCCCTATACATAATACTCTGGGTAAATTACATATACATTTTAAAAGAAATAAAATAAAATTTACAAACTCTATCCCCAAAAAATCACAACCATTACCTCAGGCCACCTCCCAATTTAATATATAGCTTCTCCAACCCAAATGGCTATACAATCCATGAGCATACCTATAACTAACCAACATGTGTTTACATGACATGTCACTTGAGTCGTTCTCCCATAATGCCCAAAATATGTTCCTGATCACCAAAAGCTGGTGACAAGAACCTATGTATATATATAAGAAATAATGGGAATGATTCATCCCTAAACATTTCCAAGAAATGTAACTTGTACCAAATGAAAAATACTTGAATATAAAACCAAATTAGTGTACAAAGTAGAAAACAAAATATAAACATGATACATAACATGAAAAAATACCAATTTTCTAGAATAGAAGAAAAACTGTGATCAGTGATTATATATATGTGTGATGATTAATCACTACCATCTCATACCTTCATAAGATGACATCCACCAGGGGAGAGACTGAGCTACATTATTCCCTTTACTTTAGTATGTAAAAACCAAGTATACATATTCCCATAGGAATATATACAATGTGAGAAAATTCCCTATTAGGATACCACCAATAATATATTGAAATAATTTCACTATGAAATCACTAGTTCTAGATTTAAAACAAAACTAGTTTCATAAATTAATACAAATAGAAACACATTTTCATAAAACGTCTCTTTAATTTTAATGCTTAAAAAAATTTATATCTACAATACGTAAGAAAATGGAAGTAAAATATTTTTGATTTAATAATGGATAATAGCTAAAAAATATAGGAATATTAAAACTAGTGGGATTTTAAAGAATAATTATCAATGTAATAAATATTAATAATGAGAAACTAGGTTTCAAGAAAGAGTCTATGATTCTAGGACATCAAAGGATCAATAGTTTATATAGTGAATCCTATGACTCTGCTAAAATTTATATCCTAAGGTATTCCAAAATATCCATAGTCTACCATTACATTCAAGAGAATCTAGGAATAATATTTTCAAACTATATATGTGGAATTTCATAGAACACTTACATTTTATAAAAACTATCTTAAAAGAAAATACCCTTTAAAAAAATTACCATTTCCACCATAGATCAAATAATAATAATGGATTTACGTTTTTACCATAAAAATATTAAAATAACAATATTTATTCTAAAATAAAAGTATATCATAAGAACATTCATGTATGAAAAGAGAAATAATCTATTATATAGAGACACTGAACTCACTAATAGAGGAAATATTGACACCTTAAAATTTAGTGATAAGAAACAAGGGGATCTAGTCCTCAGAAGTGTATATTTATAAAGAACAATATGAATTAAACACTAAAACCTCAAGATTTGTAAATCATATCCCATTTGAGTTGAAATGGATCAATGGGAAGATAGATCGAGAGGAAATCTACAGTTGAGAGGGGAAATCAAGAGAATATTTGCACATGCCTTGAAGAGATCAACCAAATTGATTGAGAATCACCAAAGAATCAAGGGGTTATTCCTTTAGGGTGTAAAATAATGGATGGGTTAAACTAATGAGATAATTGGAGGATATTAGAGTTAAAAAAGTACAATAGTAATCAATCTAATTTACCCTTTTGACAACCCCACATGGGTCACACAGTTATACTTCCCTGTTGGAAAAAAACAGTGTGTTAACCGCATGGTAGATACTACCCATTGAAAACAAAGGTGAATTATTAACTAGAAACAACCACAAAATTATAAACAATTTGTGAAAAAATATATACCCAAACCCAATCATCCAAATAGTTTTTCTAGTGACTTTCACATTTTACAAACCATGATTAAACTGTAAAAATCACCTATATAACAAATAGAAATATATCACTTGGTTACCACATTCTTTATACTAACCGTATTCTATAACTATTTCCTAAAAAAACATCAAATTCTCAACCGTTGAATCATGAGTGCCTTTAAAACCTCAAAAGAGACAAACTAGGCCCAAAATAAACACACATGTGACCTGAAGGGTGTCCGAATCCACCCCACCATGAAACTTTCTTCCCCTATATGGCACTCAGGAGTTTGGAATCACAAAAAGAGAAGTTCATTTCTGTATGATCAATGATTCCTTCTCCCATGTATAATAAATATCCCATCCTAACTAGTATATTACATAGACTAAAGAAATTGTTTTATTATGTAACACTTAGTCCTAGAGATCCATAATCTGAACTTGCTACTCAACCACTAAGGCATTGGGATTTAGATCAAGCTCCTCATATTAAATCATTTTTTAAGGGTTTGGTTGATACATATTTATCTAAGAAACATGGAATATGTTGTAAATTTATTTCAAGTTGGATTATAATTTATACTGATATTCCACCTTTCAAAGTTACTAAATATTCTCTAATGGACCAATATATCATTGATCCATTATACCCTAATTTCCCATGATACGAAATCCCAACTAAAGGAAAAATATGAGAAAAAAACGATTACCAACCTAAAATTTTAATAGTCAACTCTAAAGATCAATATATGATGTATGGTGACTTTGAGCTATCACTAACCTCTTTTGGACCATCCAAACATTCTCCGTCATCTCTTAAACAATAAATGGAATCATAGGTGACCACCCCTTAGGTTCCACCTAACACAAAGGTGATCAACAAGGATACCCATGGAAGGCGTCAAAGGGTTCAATTTTAATCAAAACATGATAAATTTTTTATAGAAAAATCTATTCAAGGAGATATTCTTCTCTCTTTAACCAGTAAAATCAAACATGTAAGACCAAAGGATGTCTTTTAGAATATAGATGGGTCACTCATTATTACCATCCATATGAATATTATATGTTGTACTCAACATCAATTAAGAACTTTCCACCCCCTGAAAACAATTACATGACCTTTATTTAAAAAATTTTTAGCTATTACACACAATCATACAAGTCGCTCTATAGAGACTCGCTATCTCTTGGACATAAATTTACCTGGTCTCTTCCTCCTTCATCAACTACTTAATTGGAGTGATGTGAGCTAACTTATTGATTAAATTAATGACCACCCAAATAGAATCATTTCCACTAGGTGTTCTAGGTTTCCCAATAATAATGTCTATAGATATCTCACCCCATTTACAAACTAGAAACCGTAACGACTTCAACGAACCAGCATGTCTTTGGTGATCCACCACAATCTTCTAAAAAGTATGTCATTTCTACCTAAAGTATGAAATCGAACACCTCATCCTCAGTCACCAATAAATACATATCAAATCATGGTACCTCTTAGTAGTTCTATGATAAATGAACCAACTATATTGACATCCACTATCCATTAACTCTTTCGTCAGAGATATCAGAATAACCCATTTGTCCCAGAAACACAAGACACCATCGGGAGACCATGACCAAACACCCAAGGTCTCCTTACGATATAGAATTTTATTAAAACACTGACAATAAA
The DNA here is from genome assembly GCA_963277665.1 of Viscum album. Taxonomy (NCBI): domain Eukaryota; kingdom Viridiplantae; phylum Streptophyta; class Magnoliopsida; order Santalales; family Viscaceae; genus Viscum; species Viscum album. The sequence goes on from OY728159.1 coordinate 1,360,025,052, forward strand.
CGTTATTTGATTTTAAAAGTTGAATATAATTCCTTAAATGATGAATCAGCTTTCAAAAAATATAATAAAACCTTCCCATAATCTTCTTCTACTTCCAACCCCATATCAGCAAAAACACCCATCATAGATTACTCATACCTTGATTCTTTCTAAGTTTGAGTATGTAACTTCCCACTCAATGTTTTGATGAACAAATTCCTTTTTATATGTGTATATGAATATAAAAAACAAAAATTATAAATATATTTAACCCAACCACACTATCTTATAATCATATCAATTTGAGTAAAAATATACATCAGGATTTTATTATTTGAACATTCCATAAACTGCTCACTGAATTGATGGTGACACTATTTCTTGAGATAATGAGTTATGGATACCAACTAATGGTCATGGGTAGGATAGTTTTTCTCATGATGTAATAATTGGTGAGGTCTACAGGCCACCACCTTCTTTGCCTACATCAATACAAACACCAACCTAGTACCTATAGTGTCATAATAAACATCATAGATCCGACTAACCTAAAAAAGAATCAATAATAGAGTGGAAATAAATATTAATTTTATCACATAAAATTATTTTGGACACTACTCATTCCTGCCAACTTCACACCCTTATGAGTAAAATTTTTCATAGGGGATGAAATATTGGAGAAATATTAATTAATCCCCAAGTAAAAGCCAATAAACCCAATAAAATTTAAACATAAAATATATTTCTAGGGTTATAACAAGACATAACTACCCGAATCATTTTGGGATACACTAAGATGCCTATAGAAAATAACAAATCACTAAGAAAATCCACTTTTGGATCCAAAACTCACACTTAGATAGCTTTCCATATAGAAAAAAATATTCTATGATTTTAAGAATGATATACAAATAGTTATTGTGTTACCCCTATGAATTAGAGTATAAAAAATTATTATCCAAAAATAAAACTAAAAATGATTCTAAGAACCGATGAAAAAATAGTTCATCAATTCCATAAATACCATAAGAGCATTAGAAAGACCAAATGGAATTACTAAGCACACAAAATGCCTATACCAACTCCTAAATGATTACATAGATATATACTCTTAAAGAACTCTTAACTTATAGAACCAAAAACACAATTTAATCATATAAAACCATTTTCCTACTTTGAATTGGTAAAATAGATAATAAATCCTATGAAATGAGTATTTTTTGTTGACAATAATCAAATTAATATTTCATTAATCAATAAAAATAATGAGGCTTCTATCTACCTTCATTGTAATGAGAACAGGAAAAACCCAATGTGAAAGTATAGGATGAATAATTCCATTGTCCTCCTGATCCTCATGATAAAATTTATACTCATTTAACTCAATAGGTTCCATACAATAAGATAGTATTGAGATGGGTATCATATAAGGGAGTAGGTCAACAAAGAACATGAACTCACTTCATGGTGATAACTTATAAAAAACATCAAGAAATACATCAAGGTACCCAACCACCACTATATAATGTTAAAATATCAAATTTAGGTCAATTACATCAAGAAATATCCCTAATAACTAGATTGATATCATCCAAGAATAAGGAATAAAAATCCCCATTATTCATAATCTATGATCCCACTCACCCTAAAAGACATGAGAGACTCTATTAGAAAAAAGAAACTAAACTCTAAAAAGATAACATATGATCGATGAATTAAATATGATCATATAATCTATTCTAGTAATAAAGACGAATTTATCAATATAAAGAACCAAGAAATCCCACATGGAATTGAATTCATAAATCATCTCCCGATACTCTAGGCAATTATAACACTGCCCCTTTATCTTTCCTAGGGGAGTGGAAAGACCCCTCATGAAGGGAATAATCTCTCAAAACAAATCCATCATATCAATAAATATAAATGATATGAAGTAATGAGATTCACTAGTATAAAAAAATCCAAAACCATAGAATAAGAAATTAAAATTGTACCTCTCACAGTAGTTGACCCTACTTTAGATTCCTTAAGTGTATACTATTCTACATTAATTAAACTAGACTTATCTCCTCATGAAACTTTGTTCAATACATGAGTATATCCATCAATGTAAGACTAAGATACACCTCATTTATTTTCTTTGGACTGTAACTGATAGACATTGGTAATGGTGAATCCAACCATGCTTCCCTAAGGTACCTTTTAACAAAAGTTTATTAGATTATCAGACTATCCACATGTATGAAATTCTATGGGGATTTTCTTATAATCAATTTTTGTGTGGATATATCTCAAAAACTAGATGTATTCCACGTGAATCAATCCTAGTTTCTGATTTTCACCACCACCACTACTTGGCATGAATCACCTCCTTTCATCTTCTTGATAAAAGACACATCCTAGATACCCACTATGGTTAATGAAACTTTATTGAGTCCAATCTTCCCAGATATTTCTACCTCACCCATATCATATATTTTAACCACCTCTTCCTAATTCAATAAGTATAAGAGATGAATCATTAAATGAATCATGATCTTTGGACCCATCTCAAACTTCCTAACCTTGACATATTCATTAGTAATAATATTTGGAGAAAAATGGAGCAACTAGACAGAATTAGTTGAGTAATATATCATAGATCAATATCATTTATTCATGGTGAAAAAATTATAAATATTTATCCATATACAATGTTTCGGGGTAGAATTTAGAAATTAAGGACTTCATGATGTTGTTCCATGTGATTCACTCATATATTTTATCTAGAACGATTGATTATAAACATTTACATTAGGTTCCATCAAGAAAATTTGTGAAAAAACACACCTTAGAGTCCTCAGGATTCTTCAAAAAGTGGAATATTTTTTCAATTATTTCAATCCATTCCTCATGTTCATAGTTTCCTTTATCACCATGAAACATAGGTGGGTTCTCCATGGTTAAATCCAAATAATAATCCATCACTTTTTCTTAGTTTCACCACCCACATAAACCAGATATTAGATTTTCCAGATTGATATTTCAACTAGAGAAGGGTCAACTAGAGGATTTTTTATGGAATACACATCACATATTCTTCCCATGTATTTAAAGTGAATCCTATATGAGGAATTGTTTGTTAAACACATGGTATAACACCTGACTAGCTTATAAACAAATCTACGAATAAAAAATAAACTTCAATAATATATATCAAAGCTCTTAATTGAAAAGAATTTAAGGAAATAATAGATCCAATGAATGAAAGGATAAAATATAAAAATCTTGAATAATGATATGAAAAGGTTAATATAAATAAACCCAAAATAAGTTTCATTTAAATACGCCCAAAAATCAATCCTAAATCCTATTGAAAAATCCTTCAACAACCATGTTAACTTAAGGTTAGGCACGAAAGTAAGTTGGCCATGAAACCTTATACACATTCTAGCTAAGTTTTGATGTTCCTAACTACAATATACATTAATACCTAAAGAAAACCACAGAAGTTTTATCACAAGTCCAACTGTGTATTGGATCTGATAACATTTTTTAATGAACAACCCTAGGTTGACCTAACACGTCACCTGAGTTTTCCCACTGAAAGTCCCAAAGCATGTTTTTGATTTCCACTGGTTAGTGACAAGAACCTGAGTATTGATATAAGAATGAATGAGAATGATTTAACACTAAACACCACCAAGTCATGTCTCATTTACCAAAGGAAAAATATGAAAATATAAACCCTAATTAGATTATAAAGTATAAGTCTAAATACAAACACAATACATAACATGGTAAAATCCCAATGGTCTATAACACAATACAAACCATTAGCCAAGATTATTTATTTGTGTGACCATCTATCACCACCATCTCAAACCAACTGCACAAAATGTAGACTAGAAGGATCCAACAAGCTGTATTACACTATTCTCTCTACTCAAGTCTATTTAAACTAACTCTACATATGTAAAAAGGCCTAAATAGGGTGTGAGGAAATGCCCAATACGATACCACCATGAATCTATACAATGTATTTCACCATGAAATAGTTAATTCTAGTTTTAATAAAAAATATATTTTCTAATTAATTTTGGATGGGAAAATGGAATCTCTTCCATTGAAAACGTGAAACATACCTCTATTCGATTCATTTTTTTAGATCATTAATGGTGGTGACATCACATTGAAGCTCAGTTCTTCAGTATGTCTTCCTCACATCTAAGCTCTAATACCTCCCATGATTATAAATTCTTCAATAGTCGATGCATTCCCTCCTTTCACTTCCACAAAATCTACTATAGTGGTCACTACAATAGTACATTCAATGCTTGGCGCTGATAGAGCCCTGGAGTCCTAGACAAGAGTTGTACATACATCATATCCTCTTAAAAAACATTTTAAGGTGGTAACCTCATCAAATGAATATTTCCATCAATGTTTTCCTCCTCAACTTATCCCATGATCCTGATGGAGGTGGTGTCTTATGAATTGATAAAGGGATACCTGGTTCTTTCACTTTCCTAGGGAGTGGTTTTTGCGAATTTAAATTTTAATCAATGGATTTTATTCAGCATATTTGTATTAGATCACTTCACTGGTATCTTTTTCTTGATTAATTGATTCTTGAGAGATATCTATTCCCACAAAAATGTCTACCTTCAATCATCATATGTTCTGAACTGAGATTTACTCTGAGATTGATTTCATTAATCCCAAGTCTAGATAGGGTCACCATAGTGAATGTAGGAGATTTATCATTTTATATTTGAGGTTCATAAAAAAAGACTCATAATTGGTTGTGATGTGGATACTACATCCAAGACTACTGCTACCATCCCATAACCCTACCATTCATTGGAGTATAGTAGAATCTTTTTGGTGGTTCCTATGTGCAAGAAAACCCACTCTTTGTTTGGAACTCAGAATGGAAGTGAACAACTATTTTGAAGTGTACATGGAAGAACCTCTTCATCAAAAAAGTTTACATCATTCAAGTAATTAATTTACATTCTAGAAAATGATTTTTTTTATTCAAGATCTATAGGTTCTTGTAACCTTGTTTGAATCCAAGAAAGATTTTCTACTGTTTCAAGAGTAATTGTTCATTACTTCATCAGCCGGTTCCCTACATGGTCAACCCATCCAAGGACTAAAATTCTTATCTTACTACTCATGGGACCTCCCTACTTCATGATGAGGATCCATTCTTAAACAATGGATGGTCTGATCATCTTAATCCTATAGTTCAATAGATCCCCTTCAAGTCATCCTCATGACTAAAAAAATCAATGGTTTAACCTCTTAGTCTAAAAGGGACCCCTTGGTTGATACTACAGAGGAGGGGGAATCTATCTCTATGATTCATTATAAGGTCACTATTATTTCATCATTTTCCCATGAAGACCCCAGTTCGTTGTATGAAGAATATGGGTTGGATCTTATTTCCCCTAAATCTACATCCCATCCATCCAAGGATATATGGTTAGAGGTTCTACGCAGTGTAGATTCTCCATTCCCAATTACAGGTCTATTCGATCCTTATCCCCAGGAAGAGAACAATGCTACTCAAAAAATTTCAAGATACTAGGAGATCTTAGATGTAACGACTCAAACTTTTTGAATGATAATTTTTTCCTGAATTTGTGCATTACATTTTTCACAACAAAACCATGCTGTTTTTTGAGTGAATATAAAGGGGACTACGGTCATCTGGATTCAATTGTCGTACAACTATTGGCCAATTATAACTATTGGTAAATTATGATCATATGAAAATATGATCATTGGGAACTATACTGTTGATAATAATTTCAGCGTTATCATTAGAGTATATAAATAAAATTTTGGGAAAGGATAATTAATGAAAAAAGGAGGAAAGATGACCTCAACCAGTATAGTAATGTTGTACAAAGCCCATTTATTAGAACCTAGGATAGAGGTAGTGTCATGGGGATTTTTTCTTGATCAATCCCAAGCTAATCTTCAACAAGTGAAGCTTGATTGAAATCACATTTTGGGGAAGTTCAAGTTAGTGTAAATTACCACTCAGGCGATGTTAGCTGAGCCACGACATGAATCTATCACCATTTACAAACCTTACCCTTAGGTCGCATGTTGGTGTTATAAGGGTTGTGTTTCAAGACCTTAGTTACATAATTTTTAATACTTTTGTATAAATAAAATTGTCATTTCATCAATTCTATTTTTAGAATTGTTTTTATTAAAAATATGATGAATTTTTTAAATTGATTTCTCGAACCGAAATTGTACTTTTCATAAAAGATATAATTATTATAATATACTAAGGTATTATTAATAATGTTTATGTTAATTAAATATTATGATTAAAACACACATATTTAAATATAAATGATAAAATAAGTTTATTTTTTTCAAGGGTCAGAAATTTCACTATGCATTTTTTTATCCACTATTATTTTTAATAAATAAGAATTTTTATATTTAACAGTTAAAATTATCATATTTAGATAATTTTAATGATAAAAAAATATCATTTTTTAAATCATCACATTAAAATTAGGTAAGAGTTAATTTATGATAATTTTCTAAAATACTTTATTTTTTCATGAATAGAAAAAATACAGTTCGGTTTTTTCATTAAGTTTAATGACTTCATAATTTATTCATAATGATGTAGTAAGTAATATAAAATTATGGTTGAATATTGTGGATTTAAAATAACAAAATGGGCATAACAATTGTCCAATTCCATGGGAAAATACCCTAAGAAAGCCCATGGTTTTTCATTTACCATTACCTATGTGTCCAAGGAAATTAATAAAAAAATCCTCATATTTTTATATAAATACATACCCATTTATCCATTTACATTCACTCCCAATTCTTCCAACTTGAATATATAATAGTTTTACCTTCCAAGGAGTCATCACAGGGTTTCCTCAATCCCCCAAGGTCCTGATCCTAATGTTTTAGTTTCAACTCTTCAACGTAAGGGAAAACTCAACTTCTCTTTTCCTTTCATATTCCCCCTTTATGTGAAATGTATTTCAAATTTCAAAACTATATTATTCTATCCATTTTATTATATATGTTTACTATATTAAGATTATTTTATGTGTGAGAGACCCTTTTTCTCACTATTTTTACAATTTTATTAAACCACGTTTCATAACCGTTTTGATGTCGAATTTATTTCTCAAAATTTTTCCCTTTTTATCCAGATATTCACTCATTTTTTATGATTACCCCAAAATCATTATTTTCTAGGGGAATTTAAGTATATGAAAAAATGATATATTTTTTTATTAACATATATGAAACCCTCCTTCTTTTTTTCTGGGTTAACAATGACACAAACATCTCGTCTTTAAGCACTTTTTTAAAATACCATGATTTTGATATGAAACCCATTTATTTTAATATCCATAGGTAATTTTTAATTTTTTATTATGATATATGTGTATAAAATTAATTAATACAGATGATGGGTGAAAGATGATAGTGCTCCAATGCATTGGGTAAATAATTTAATATCTATATATGACATGTTTTATGATTCCTTGGTGCATAACCTTGATAATTTTTACGACACCTCTGTGACAAACCTTTGTGATATGATTATGAATGACTAATTTAAATGTTATAGCCATAATTAAATGTTATGATTTAAGTTATTTTTATTATGATATTCATCTTTTTTATTTTCTCAATATTTTATGATATTCTTCAAGATCTTATCAATATTTCTCAAGATCATATGAAAATTGTTTATCTTGTTTTCACTTAATGGGCTTTATGATCACCCTTTCCTTTGATGTATGTCCCCTGGTTATGAGATGAATAAATTTTACCTAGGGTTAACCTAAGAAGAATAAATTTATGTGGATTAGATTTTTTTTATCTTTTCATGTATTATGTACCTTATTTCAAAGAAACTAAACTTTAAAAGATCCTTTATTTGTACAATGTAATGATATTTTTATGAAATAAAAAGGAGGGATTCGATATTAGAGATACTGAGATATAGTTTTCCTCTTCTCATGGTTTCTATATGAAGGAAAACACAAGACTTATCCCAGTATCATCAAGAAACATTCTAAAAAAATGATTAATTTACAGAAATTTGATTATGAAACATTTCTGGATACAATCCTATTGGACTAACACTCTCATTCTCAATGATCCACTTTATCATCTGTAATTAAAGGGTATTTTGATCTCTAGATAAAAGTACATAACTCTTTAAAACCATTCAATGAAATATGATCTTCCTTATTTCCTACATAGAACCAGAATTAAAGTTAGAATCCATAAAGGAGATAGCTCGTATCCTGCACCTTAACAATTATCTTTATGAGAATCCTATCAATATCCACATATAGTTTTTTGGGGGAAAACTAGATACAAGTGGGTTTATGGATAGATACTATGAACATATGTCCATTAAGTTTAATAATGGAAACTATTATATTATCAGGTATATTGTGTATGCTAAATGTGAGATATCATAAAGAAGAGGTTTAAGGGATTCTCTTTCTGCTTAATTCCTGGTTCATACATATGGATAGTTGGTGGGGATTTTAATAGTATACTTGATCATTTTAAGAAAAATGGAGGGTTTTTTATCCAAAAAATGTCATATAAGAATTATAATCCTCTATTTCAAAAAATAAGCTTCTATATTTGAGTTAATTTTTAGAGGAATCCACTTAGTAAAATAATCAAAGAGGTAGTAGAATAATTTGGAGAATAATTAATAGATTATTGGGTATGTTTTAAGCTATCTATATATTCTCATGAGCCACTATGACTTACCTTCCTAGGTCTATTTCTGACCACTCCCTTATTATCCTCTATGTTCAGTACCCCTATGATGTAAAGAAATGTTTCATCTATACCAGCCACTAGATATATATGGAAGGATTCAAGGAGATGGTCCAATATTCTCAGACATTTCCCATATAGTCTATATCTCTAGTTTTCCCTATGAATAATTTTATATTACTAATGAGTTATATCATTACCTGGATTTACATTCTTCTTATCTTTGATATTAATATTGAAGCTCTTCAGGTGGATTTTAATTATCTAGATATCTAATTTCAAGCCCACTAGGATGATGGTATATTCCTCATTTTATACATTAAAAAAGAAACATTTTGCATAAGTATTGAACTATAACAATAAATCATCTAGGGAGATATAAAGATCCAAATGGATAAGTAAGGGGATATAAATATTGATTATTTTCATGCTTGTGTTAAGGTGAAATGGTTTGAAGTAAGGCTCAACATGCTTCATGAAGATGGTTCCAACATTTTGATGTTAACATCACTAGACCGCTGAGAGTGAATTACTTAATTGAAGCTATTTAAGGTTTGTTCTAGGACCAATGGTTATTACCCATGATTGGGGAGAGGCCAGATCTACCCTTAAAAACATTCCATATTCTTAAAATGACATGTATAACCTCAAGTTTGGCCTTATTCTAGAAGAATAAGAAATATTATACTACATTAATATTCTTAATCGTGAGATTTCCCCTGGACCATATGGGTTCCCATTATCTTTTTACTTTTATGCATGGGAAATAATTATGAGGTAATTTGGGAGTGTCGTATAGACATATTTTAGGGGTGGTCCATTTCCAAGAGTACCACAACATCCATTTGGGACCTTATTCCTTAAGTGATAAAACCAAAATGTTTTGGGAAATTCTATACTATTTTATGTTATAATTATTGTATAACATTATAGAAAAAATTATTAATAAAATATTCTTTATTTATCTAGTTCTCTATGTTTCAAAGGAATAATAGGATTTCATTAAATGGAGAAACATTCAAGGTTCCATATATATTTACCAGGTACTGATTGTTGATATTGATTGGACAGTGATAGGTTCCAATGTGATGATCATAATTAATATGGAAAATTCATATGATCTTATATAATGGTCATTTACCCATAATGTACTAAAAAATCATGGATTTTCAAAGTGGTTTTGTGGAATTTTTTTCATGTGTTTCTCATCTCCCTAGTTCTCTATTTCACTTTCAGAGAAATGAATCATGTTTTTAAAATCAATAATGGGTTTCATGTGAGGGAACCATATCTACCCAATACTTTTTTTATGTCCTTGTATTTATATAGTAGGAATCTGAACAAGGCTATTGAAGTAGAGAGAATTTATCATTTCAAATATAGGTATGGTTCCTCTAGTATTTCCAAAATTTTATTTTTGGATGATATAAAATTTTTCCTCAGTTTTAGGGAAAATTCCATTTGTAACTTCAAGATAATTATTACTGATTAATATAATAATGTTGGTCAATTCATTAATACCAACAAAATAAGTGTTTTATCTCCACAAATTGATCACCTAGGAGATCCAAGATAATTCCAAATAGACTTCAATTTTTAAAAATATCCTTCCATTTGATTATTTGGGTTTCCCCTTATCCAACAGAAGAGTTATAATTCAATATTATGATAACACTATAAAAAGGTTCATAGGAAAGATATTAAACTGGAAAATATGATTCCTTTAATTTGGATTTAGATTCAATTTTTTCAATAGTTTTCTATCTTCTATCCCCATACATATTTAGTCTATATATATACCTCATATGAAAGTTCGTAATAACATTGATTTTTTTAAATAGATTCATTTTGGACTCAAATCAAGAAGACTATCACCATTTGGCCAACTGGTCTATATCTTCTAGACCCTTTCAAGAAGTGGGAATCAATATTAGAGGTATTGAATATAGTATGTGGGGATTACAATATAAAATAAAAATGGAGCTCACATTGTGAAAATCACTATAGTTTATTTTAATTAAGATAATATATGGAAGCTACCCCCTTGAATGGGATGAAAAATATTATGGCTCCAAAATTTGGTGTAGATTTTAGGGGATAACCCGGGTAGTGATAGAAAAATCTAGGTTGGTCACAGGGTGTGAAAATGTATTTCTATGGAAGAACGATGGTATGGGAACACACCTACTCATTCATGGGTTCCCTGCTTTATACATTAGCTTCAATAAATCTCCATCCCATCCATAATTCAATTGATGTTTTTCTTAATGAGGACAATAAGGTTGTGTTTCACAAAATTCATTTATCTAACAACCAAGAACAATGATTCATCACAATAACTCCTTTACGTAAGATGACATACTCAGTCTTTTGTAACCTAACATATCCTCATCAAAATTTTGATTCGATTGGTACCAAAACATGGTGTGAGGATATATTCTGAAAGTTTAACTTCAACATTTGAAGAGTCTATAGAAAATATATCCCCATTGGTGATAACCTTCAATGAATTATAATTCCCCTTTCCAAAAAGGTAAAATTCTTCACTAATGCACTGTATAAAATATTACTACACCTATTCATTAAAACTTAATGAGATTTTAATTTTTGGTACACCATTGGGGGCCTTCTGGGACCCCATTATAGAGTAAGTATAACAGAAGATTTTATCCATTCCACTTAGTATTTCTAAGTAGGGACATGTGAAAAGGCCAAAGGATTGATTATTTCCGTCATTAATATGTGTTAGGTATTATGGGACACAAACAATGCATTCTATCATAAAGGGATCAATTCATACCAACATTACATTAAACAAAATTATTGGATCTTCCATACTTTCTCATCTAAAAATGTAAGGAAGCAATTATACCTCTAGTAATGATGGGTAATATCTCATCCATCCGACACCCATCTGGTGATTCTCCCCATAAGAGAGTGGATATGAGTTCTTGGGTGAAATGGAAGGCTCCTCCTCATGGATTGAGAATGAATATAGATGGATATTTTCTATGGAAGGGATTATGTAACGTGGTGTAATCATTCATGAGACTTGTGGATCTATCATCCCAAATTTTCCTGCCTACTTTGGGGAGGAAAATTTAGTAGATACTGAGGAACTAGTGATCCCTTAAGGGCTTAATATCTGTAAGGTTAGTAATATCTTTTTATCTAAGGAATAATTTCACTCTTCCATTGTGGTCAATTCTTTAATTGGAATTTTTTTATAAACCAATTTATTACATCAGATCCTATAAATCCATTCTATATGAATATGTGAATATTGTTCACTCATAGCGATAGTGTAACATGATACTCAATCTTATTTCTTAAAAAGGTGACTGGGTTAAAAAAATTAGGGTGTAATCGAGTCTTGGTTCTCTTATAGTTGATTAGGATGATATAGTCTAAGGGTATTCTATTAGACTTAATTAATTTTATCTCCCAAGACCCCTTTTATTTATTTCTGCTTATGTTCTTATTTATGTTATTATGTTTAAATAAAAAATTTCAATTTTCATCCATCATAGTTAAAAAAACCTATTTTATTAATTAATATATATAAAAACACTTTTTCTTAAAATATCCCTATGATTTCCATATTTAAACAGTTTTTATCCTAATCCTTAATAACATTGAAGTGAAACATTTTTGATTAAAAAAGATAAATAATCAAGTAATCAATTCATATTATAACAAGTGGGAAAGTAATTCCTAATAATCCATGTAATGTATACTAATGTTTCACAAATTGGTTAGAAGAATAATTCTTCACTACCGAGACACCCAAGGATCTCGATTGAATATATTGAATTCCACGTCCCAAGAAAAAAATGTATCCCAATGTTATCCCTAAGTAACAATGTCTACCATTAAATGCATGATAATTTTGACCAACGTTTTTAAATTATCTTTGTGTCACTTATCTGAACACTTAATGTTTATAAAAACTATTTTTAAAGAAAATCCACATTTAAAATATCTTACATCTCCACAAAAGAAGAAATTAGAGTGATGGATTTCCATTTATCCCTTAAAAATATCAAACCAATAATTTTTATAAGTCAAAATGAATGGATATCATAAGAACATTCGAGTATGAAATGGGAAGGAATCAACTCAATAGAGAAACCTACCTCACCAATAGAAGAAATGTCAATGACTTTGAATTCATTTATGGGAAATAAGGGGATATAGTCCTCAAAGTCTTATAAATACAAGGAAAATAATCAATTCCAAAGAAAACCCATATATATGGAAATTACAACCTATTTTGGTTCTAACAAATCATGATGAAGAGAAATCAAGAGGATATCTTAGAAAGAGATGAGAAATCGAGAGGAGATTCACACATACCTTGAAGTGATCCACACAAATTGATCAATAATCTGTAAGGAATTTAGGGGAATATCCTCTATGTTGTCAAAGAATGGATGTATTGAGAAAATGAGGGATTAATAAGATATTAGAGATAAAAATGGCCATGGTCATTATTATGAACCTAACATTTATAAATCAAATTCCCTTTGTGAATGAATTAATGTCTATATATGTAATGTAGTTATAGAAAAAAATGAACTCATTCGATTATTTTGGACCATTATATAGTTTTTCAAATTTAAAATTCTATTAATAATCATAACCATTGATAATATATATTGTACAATGACTATTAAGATTATTTTATTAAGGGTTATGATATAGTTCAATTAATACAGAATGAATGAGTGATGACCTCAACCAGTAGAATCATACTCCATAAAGCCTATTCATTAGATATTTTTGAGGGAGATGGTGTCACTAGGACCTACCCTTGACTAATACCAATTTAGGATTCAATAACAAAATCATGAATGAAACTATATATAGGAGAAGTTCAAGCTCATCAAGATCATGACCCAAACCATGTTTGTCGAACCACCTGAAGAAATCCCCCAATTATAAATCATACCATTAGGGAATACACTATTGTAATAAGGGGTTATGTATTAAGACCCTAACAGTAAGAATTTTTATTTTTTTTAATAAAATAAATATTATATATATCCTTTTTATTATTAAATTATAAATTATTAAATAACAAGTTTGATTAAAATTTTATTCCGGGTATGATGAAACTCAAATTTTATTTATGCGTAATATATAGTTTCAATAAAATTAATATTTTATTGAATTTAAGAAATTTTGAAATAAATTTTATTTTAATAAAATATTCTTATGAAATAATATTTATTTAAATATAAATTATAATATAATTTTAGGAAGTCAAATGTTAATTTTATAAGGGTCTGAAAATTGTTATCATCGTAAAAACCAATATTTTTCAATAAATGAGAATTTTAATTTAAAAGACTAAATTATAATATTTAGAGATTTATTTTGATAAAATTAGTATTATATTTTATTTAAAAAAATTGAAATTATACAATGGTGAATTTCTAATAAATTTTGGTGGTATTCGATTTTTAGGTAGAAATTAAACACGGTATAAATATATGATATGTATAATGACATCATAAAAGAAGAATTTTTTTTATAATAAATACTATAAAGATTATAAATGGCCAAAATTATGTTTAAAATTTAAAATAATGTCTTTTTAATGTAATTTGATTAATTTTATAAATCCTTAATGAAGTCACCAAAACCAATATTATATTTTATGTTTTTAAAATCAATTCTTTATAAACATGACTTAATTACACATCACAATGTTTATTATTTTAATGATTTCGGTTTATATCCCTATAAAATATTGAAAACCACTTCTATTTGGTATAAACAATGGGTAAAACCCATGGCATGTTTTTTTCGATTATTTTATCATATAGAGTCCAAAACAAAGATTTAGAAATTAATAACAAATTCCCCTCTCTTTTATAATAAAAACCAATCCAAAATCCTATTAATATTAACTAAAAAACCATTTAGAATGAATTTAATATACCCATGCCTTTATATATCCATTTCAGGGTGTTACAAAACTCATAAGAAGCTCCTCCCAATCTTTTAGAAGTACCCTCTCAAGATAAGATAATCTCTCATATTCTTTTTTATTTCACATACATTTCATTTACTAAACCCATTTTGGTTTCCAATTTTACAATATGCATTGTGTTTTTATATATAATTTTACTTTCCATATTATGTCCATGTAATGATAGAACTCCTTTCACTCTCATTTATACCTTCCACATGCCTTTATGTACACCTGTTATGCTTCCATAATTGTCCTGTAATTTTCCCACACCAAAAAATTGTTGACTGAATTATCATCCCCATTTCACTTAGGGGTATTCAACTAGATGTAAGTATAATTAATTGATTTTTTAATTCCATGTATCTAACCCACACTCCTTAATCATGGGATTAAAAGTGATGAAATGTGTTTTTCTGTTGTTTGATCAATGTGCCACAATACATGTACATGATGTCGATATGACGGGTGAGACCAGAATTATATAGACCTCCAATGCATTGGGTAATGTTTTAGTCTCAGGAGGTTCAATGTATTGTGAACATGTGGTTATACTAAACACAATAATTTTTTATTCCTTGGAGGTTATTAATGACTTATTTTAATGAGGTCAATTTTAATTTTGTTTTCGTATTCCCATATCACCTTTTTGTTATGATCTTATATCATGTTTTAGGGTTCAAGTTTATGATTCCAATACCACTTATGTTACATTGATATACCTCCTAACTCCCAAGTATTACGTTAACTTATGATATGAAATTGTTATTCCATTATCGAGATTTATTTTTCACCCACTTCTTATGTATGTCCCAATTATACCTTGTTCAGTATTAGAAGGTCAATTGATTTTAAGAGCATGTTAAATGAGTTTTAAATGATGTAGTCTTGTATCTTTTCATGTTATTATGTTATATACCTAATTTACCAAATATTGTAGGCCTCAAAATATTCTTGGAGTTTAATGTGTATCTTTATGTAGTAAATCATTAATTAAGGTGTATTAAATACATGAGTTATCCTTGTTGGTATCAGGGGTAATTCTAGTTATTTTGGGGACTAAAATTAGATAAAAAATTAATAAGAGACTTAAGGATATGACTAAACTTAGTAAATAATACCTAAATTATAAAGTAAGTGGTTTACAAGAAAAAAAATCATAGTATGGATTATACAAGTGTATTTGGTTCTAAAATACTTGTACTTAGGGGTAATCACCCCAAAAAAGGTTCATTGTGCTTTGAATCATTCATCACTTGGTGAAAAAAAGGAGGCATTTCTACACACCTTATTTGAAACTTATGGGGGATAAGATTTGGTAAATTCCCAATCTCTTTAGGAATCATTTTTAAGGGAATAAAAATATGCATTAAATATTTTGTTCGGAAATAGACCGTGCATAACTTAGATTGAAACCAAGAAATTAATTGGTTAAGGAATGTATGTAATATATTATTTATCACTTCAATGTTCATATTTTACCCTTTATATTTTTTTATATTTTTAAAACTCTCATCTATAAGTATATTTTGAATGAAGTAAATGATGATAAACTGAATCAAATGGTGAAAGGAAGGATTACCAGCCATTCATTATCTTTAAATGTCCTATGAGTCTATGGTTTTATGAATTATTTTTCATCACACATGTTTAGTAGAACTATTCAATCATTACCTCAAAACATTGAAGTTGATTTATCGGTGGAGAACATTAATGGGTTAATTATTTTAAACCATGTATATAACTAATCCCTTATATATATTTACGAGCTGAACATCTCATAACACCTTGTGATACATCCTTTCATGATGTTTGATACTATTTTGGGTATAAATTGATTTTATTTAGAAAACATAAATTTTTGAGATAATGAAATCACCCTTTGTATCAGAAATCAATCTATGAATTTCTAAAAGTGAAAAGAAGATGATTAATATCCTTTGGTATCATCATCTCATGAATCAGTATTATTACCTTATAAGTAAGTGTATCTAGATAAAATTATTAAGACTAAGGATATGATCATACACCTTCCCAATTTAATGGAATATAATGATTTGTTTACTGAAGAATTTATTGGCCATCCTGTAAGATGTGAGGATAATTTATTAATAAAGATTATACCATAATATTTACCAATATTCTAGAATCCATATAGAATTTCTATTTTTTAATTTAAGTAGATGCATAAAAATATATAGTAGAATATTTATAAAGGGTTTATATGATGAAGTGTTTCACCTTGTAGTGAAATGGTTATCTTTGTTAAGAATAAGTATGGAAAAATGTAACTCTATATTGATTATCATGATATCAACAATATCAAGATAATGAAAAGTATCATTTTCCACTATTTGATAAATTTTTCAATCAGATATGTTGATACCAATATTTATTTTAGTTAAATATTATTTTTGGATATTCTCAAGTAAATTTGAAGAATATGGACATCCCAAAGACTAATTTTTATACAAGGTATGGTAACTTTGAGTTTATATTATTTGCATTTGGACTGAATAATACTCTAACTATCATAATGGACAAGATGAATAGAGTATTTAAGGATTACCATGACAAATTTATGGTAGTCATTATAGATGATATTATTTTCTACTCCAAACATAAGGAGGAATATGAAGAGCATATGAATTATTTACTAAAGAACATTATAATGGACAAGTCATCTTCCAGTTACAGTAAATGTGAATTTCGGTAGGATAAAGTAACATTCAAAGGTAATTTTATCACGAAAAAAGGGTTATCTATGGATATTTTTAAAAATAGAGGCAATTTATGGTTGACCTAGACCATCATATTTGAAAAATATCTATAGTTTCCTTGGATTATATAGGTACCATCACTAATTGGTGAGAAATTTACCATGGCTTTCAAGCCCACTAACCAAGCTAACATAGAATGGAGTCATGCTTTTCTGGAATGATAAATGCAAGGAGATATTTCAAGAGTTAAATAAGAGTACAATAACCACAACTATTCTCACATTACCCACTAGTGGGGAAGGATTCATGATATAAAATGTTACCTAAAAATAGATATTGGGTTGTATAGTCACAAAAGATGAAAAAATGATAGCTTATTCCTCCTTATGATTAAATATCAGTGAGAATAACTACACAAAATATGGTCTAAAATTGCTTACAATGATATTGATATTAAATATTTGGTGACGTTATCTCTACCAGGAGAATTGGGACATATATACAGATAAAAAAATCCTTAAGTACATATTCACCCAAATGGAGATCAATATGATCCAATTATGGTGGTTATAGATGATCAAGGATTATGACTATTCAATCCATTACAATTAAGGAAAAGTAAACAAAGTGTCATATGCTCTAAGTAGAAAGGATCATGAAACCCCTTCTATGATGATGATTTTAAAGGATATAATATTCCTAGACATATGGGGGATATAAATGATAAAATAAAATGATCATCATGCTACCTTACTCAAATAACTACTCAACCATTCATTATTAAGAGGATAAATGATCCCTAAAAATATGATGAGGGGCCATAAAAAGAGGTAAAAAATATTCTAGGGTTTAACTTTTATAAATATCGA
The DNA here is from genome assembly GCA_963277665.1 of Viscum album. Lineage (NCBI taxonomy): Eukaryota > Viridiplantae > Streptophyta > Magnoliopsida > Santalales > Viscaceae > Viscum > Viscum album. The sequence goes on from OY728159.1 coordinate 1,360,043,393, forward strand.
GTCATAAGGTTTGGAACCCAAATATGTGTATCATAAAAACCATAGGTATAAAGGTAACTTCTAGATGATTTTCATAGCTCATAATTCTATATTCATCCAAGAATCCCTAATATTTATAGAGATATGAAGAAAATCTTATGAGGGGATAATTGAATATGGAGATTACAGAATTGGTGCCTCGATGGTTGGTATGATAATAAGTCAAGGCTAAACAATATAACTCTAAGGGTATGATGAAACTACTTCCCATAACTGTATGTAAATTGGAAAACATAACCATGTATTTTATCATAGGACACCTAGAACATCTAAAGATAATAATTTCATCTAGGTGGTAGTCAATAACCTCGAAAAGTCATAAAATTTCCTTTATATCCAGGAAGATTTACCTCTTCAAAAAATAACCTAGATATAAACAAGTGAAATTTTAAGACTGCATGGAGTACCACTCTCCGTTATTTCTGTTCAATATCTAATGTTTACCTTCAGGTTTTGGAGAATCCTTCAACAAACTCCGAATACAAAGTTCAGTTTCTGTACTTCTTATCACCCTTAGAAGGATGGTAAGTCTGAGAGAACCATTAAAAATATAGAGGACATTATGAGATCATCTTTAATGTATTTTAAAGGATTTTGGGATGAAAAATTTCCCACAATGGAGTTCTCATATAGAAATAGCTCAATTATAACATTCAAATGGAACCTTATGAGGCTCTGTATGGGAAAAGGTGTTAGACTACAACATTATGAGATGAAGTTGAATTGAATAGGATTATGGGAACTGATATTATTGATTTATCTAATGAGTTCAAATATATAGTATTATATTATTTAATGTTTCAAATCCACTAATGTCACATGTATGGGTTACTGTATCAATTTTAGGTTTTATTAATAATTTTATCTTAATTTTAAAAATGGTCTAATTTTTAAATTTAAATAATTGTAAGGTATATTTTATTTCAGAAATATAATCTTATATTGTAATAAAAATGATGAAATTAATTTTTTTAGGATTAAAAAATTTTTGGGATTAATTTTATTCAACTGGACCAAATGTAAAATCCTAGATTTTGAGGCCTAAAACTACCTCATGATCTAGGCCTCAAAATATCAACCTATATCTGGAGAATTTTTAATATGGTACTATATCTCACAATTGGGATTGAAAAATGAGCTCAAATTTCACATATACATATAAAAAATATAGGGGAACCTTTCTTATAACTGATACCACATGAAATTCCATCTATTTCTTTTACATAAATGCATTGGAAATTAGAATATAGGAATTTCAACACTCTCTAGGTCTGAAAATATCATCTGAGTGGAAATATCATAACTAGGGATACACATAGAAAATGGAGCTTAAATTTCATGGGTAGATATACATAATATGGAGTAATATCTTACATGAATAACACTTTACCGGATTAATCAATTTAGTGGGCCTAAAAATTGAAAGCTTTTAGAGGATTGATTTTTGATCCAAAATGTTTCACTGATCTCCCAATAAATATGAACCTCCTCTTCTATTCCAATGGAAATACATTTTAATGGGGTAAAGAGGATATTTTCTACTGTAATTTTTTTATACGTTTAATATATATTAGTTATTTTTTTCTCAATTATTGTTTCTTTATTTTATTTTTGTTTTTCGATTTTTTGTTTCCCCTAACATACTTCTTTTAATCTTCATGAAAATAGGAAACTCACCATCATTCTTGTTCAAGGTGGGGGGTAATGGTGATTCAGTTTACTAGGATTAAATTATTTTTAGTTATTCTATTATTATAATTTCATTAGTGGTGAAACTAGTTTTTCTGTAGGCTTCAACCTAACTTCACTTCTATTGTATTCTTTTCCCATTAATTTTTATTCATCTCTTTTGTAATAATAATGTTGCATAAGGGGTAGAGTTTCATTGCAGTGAGAGTGGGAGGGAGTATTGTACCACATGAAGATGGTCATAATGGGATAATAAAAAATCAATGGGAACATATTAAGTGATAGGGTTAATCTCAAAATTGAGTAGAATATTTTGAATTGATATTTGAAATAACAATGACAACATCCCCATGATCTCATAAGAACAACACTGTATCTTCTATAACTTTATTTTTATTTTTCCTTTATATGTGTGTTTCATGCATTCATATATATATATATATTAGGATCGAAATATAGATGTAGATGATCAATTAAAAGAGGGGGGTGAATTGTAAGTTTAAAAACATTCATTTTTAACGATAATAAAGTCTATGTTTATCAAAGTTAAACAAGGTGAACTCATAAACCTTATTTGGTTCTTAAACAAAGGGATAATTGGAAGGGCCTAGGTCTAATTATAAAGAACCTAAAATTAAATAATTTTATATTAAAGAAACTTAATAAAGTTTATCTTATGGAAAAATTCTACATTAAAGCGTATATAATATTATTTATCAAAGTATATAAGAATAAGAAAGTATAAGAAAGTTATGCATTATTTTTTTTAACAAAATACTTCATAATTAGAAACTAGTAAAAAATCATGTAAACAAGTAGGAAATATTTTAACCCAAAGAAAATGGTGTCCAACAACCTTGGATAAAGGTCCCTTGATTTATAATTTTAAGAAAGTATGTCTTACCCACACCAGGGTAGACCCTCGATAAGAGTATCATAGTTTGTCTTACTATCCCCGCAAGCCCTTGAAGTTTAAGGTAGTCGATACCTCAGTCTTCATATCCTTAGAATCCCTCAAACTTTAAGGTATTCAACACCTTTTTCTTCCTATCCCTAGAAGATTTTTATTGTACACATCAACAATCAGAGTCACAATAAGCTGAACAAGTTGTTCATGGATAAACAAGATGATCACCGATCGCCTAAAGCATGAGAGTCTCCCTCTCTCTAGAAATATCTTCATAACATCACAACATGTAATATCTATATTTTTTAATGTGTGTCAACATGTATCAAACTCTTCAAATGGATGAGGGTATTTATAGGATAAAATCCCAACAGTCTTCTCCTCCTCCAATGGTCATATTCTTCCTTTAATTTTGGTGGGACCTGGATATGTGTCACTTAACCAACAGTTAGTTTAAAATATATTGTACAACATCATTTAATTGTAACATAATAATGTGTAAGAAACAACAACATGTAATAAAAACGTTATTATGTTTTAGAAACTTAAGTAAACTACGATCTGACAAACTTGAAACAATAACTTAAGGAAAAATAAGTAACCTTAATAATTATGAATAATTGGATTCTAAATATAGTGGGAACCAAAGTAAAAATATGTATTCAAAATGAGTCTTGTAAAATAGAAAATTTAGAGTCTGAATTTGGATAGAAATGGATTTTTAGATTCTGAGAATTCAGAGTAAGAATTTCTAAGAATTCATAATGAGAATTTCTGAGAATCTAGAGTCAGAATTTCTGATAATTTGGAGTCAGAATTTATAATTATTTGGAGTCAGAATTTTTAGAAATTTGGCGTCATAATTTCTAATAATTCAGAGTTATAATTTCTGAGAATTTAGTTTCAGAATTTAAGATAATTCAGAGTCATAATTTCTGAGAATTCAGAGTCAGAATTTCTATGAATTTAGAGTTAGAATTTCTGAGAATTCGATGTCTGATTTCTGTGAAATTTGGAGTAAAAATTTCAAGATGAAACTGATTATGAAAACTGATGGAATCAGAGTCTAAAAAAAATGTGTCAGGGTATCTGAGTAATTGTAAGATTCTTAGTTTTAGATAAGGATCTGATTATTCATAATGTAATTCGGTATTAAGAAAAATATGGTCAATCTTAGATTAAGGAACATTAAACAAAATAAAGAAAAGTAAGTTAAGGTTAAAGTAAATAAATTTCCTTAGAGAAAAAAAAACTAATCTTAAATTAATAAGTGTTTAAGATTTTCAAAACATAAAAGAATGGATAAAGTCATAATATAACTTATTTACTCAACAATATCCCCCTTTTTCAAAATCAAAAAACAAATTTTTAAAAATAATAATAAGATTATAAATATTTAAATAAAAAATTTTCTCCTTTACATTTATGCCTTAGTGAATACAACTAACTCCTCTTATATTTTTTCACCTTAAGGATCATATTTTTTGGCTTTAGAAATTTTCTTGAGAAGGAATTTTCTTTTCTTACGAAACTATTATTTAGATTAAGCTCCCCCTTTCATAAGAAATTTCTTCTTTTGAGTAAACTTCCCCTTAATGTGATATTCTTCTTAAACATTTATCTACCATTTTTATTTTCCCAAAATAATAAATGGAAAAAAATTTGGTAACAGAAAGATTATAAAAGAAACATATGAAAAATAGTATAACAAATAGATTTCATTAACTTTGAACAAAAAGTTTTAGTTCAACAAAAGATCAGAGTTTTAAGATAATAAATCATCCTTATTATTCTCTGGTATAAGTTTCTTGAGGACGGCCTTCATATTCTTTATCTCCTTAATATCTTCTTGGTACTTCTTTAATAAGTCTTCCTATTATTGTTTCTTCCTCTCGAGAGACTGAATCCTTTCTTATTGAGAATTGATAACTTCTTCTTGCGATTTGAATTTTTCTATTAACTGATCTGTGGAATTTGTTTCTCTATATTGGGTAAAAAAAATAGAGTTAATCTTTTCATATAGATATTTGTCTCCTTAAATCTAAGTGGATTGGTATTAATTCATCCTTTTAGAAAGATTCTTGAATTTATCATTAGACTTTACGAAGGTATCTTTGACTGAATCAATACAATCACCAAAAATCTTAACATCATCAACTACTAACTTCGACCAAGTTGTAATCTACTTGAAACACATTCTATGATATTTATAGATGATCATAAATGTTTTGAAATCCATTTCTTGCTTGACTAAAGTTTCCATAAACAAATTTTTGGAATCCGTTTTCATGTTGACTGATTGCTGAAGAAGATGACATCGAGATTCAATGTTTGGACAAAACAGTGTTGAATCAATAAGATTATTTAATGATTTCTCCAAAAAGTCATGTCCCTTGGACGATGAAGAGTTATAATCTGAATCACCTTCATCTGAAGGAGTATCCTTCACTTCTTCAAACAACTTTGACTTACATGATCCAACTACATCTTTTTGAGGTGTATCAAGAAGGAATAGTTCTCTTTTAGCAACAGCCTTTTCAAAAACACTGGCCACAACATGATCTTATTTTTTAACATTAACATCCTATTCATCTTTTTAAACAATGTCATCATTTTCCTCACTCTATTAAACAGAATGAATTTTCTTAACTTCCACCTCTTTAAAATTTTCTTTCTTTTTATCTGAAGATATTTTGGTAGATAAACCTTGGGAAGTTCTTATTGAGAGTTTATCATAAGGACTATTCTATTCATAATACTCTTCCACTATTTTGATCACATATTCACTTTCTTCTTATGCTTCTTATTCTTCTTTCTGAATTTATTCCTCTTCAACAATTAGTTCTGGAACTAAATCATCCTTCAGAAAGGCATCTGGTACCTCAACTTGTTCCCAATCTTTCTCAACATATTTTATCAATGATTGAACATGCTAAGCCTCCGATTCTTTTTCTTTCTATGTTTTATCTTTTTCTTATTACTTGAGATTTTGATCTTCAACAATCTTCAAAGCCTTAACCTCTGTAGGGTCAAGTCCAAAAATAGGATCACCTACCTTTCTATTATTTTTCTCCTCCCTCCATTTAGCAACCACTTCATAAGAAAACTTCTTTTGTATCTCTGGTTTAGGGGGTTCTGATTGAGGTTCCATAATGTGTTCGGTTAGTTGTGCTACTAGATCCTTGGCCTTTATTTTCTTCAAGGGTTCATCAAATTCATCTTTTTTAGCTTCATACTAACCATCCTCATCAAGAAGATCATAAAACTCTTCAGATTCAGAATTGAATTATATCTTCATCGTCTTAGAGTATCATCACTGAGTAACATAATCTTGAAATTCTTAGCCTTTGAGGTGTAGAGGATCTTGAAAGATTCGAAGAACAACACTATAATTTATGAATTGATGGTCAGATACATTAAGATCTGATACTTTATGTTTCCATTCTTTATATTACTAATTTTAAGAAGGATGTATTTTACCAAATTTATCTTTCTTAAGTTCACCAGGAAATCCAAGTTAAAGATATCACAAATATTGAGTGAATCCTTATCACCCTTCCTTGGGATAAGAAAACCTTGCATCCATAAAGCAACCAACCTATGGTTTGTTGATAGATGATAAATCTAAGGTTTCTTGACATTCTTAAGTTTGAGGCACTCATAAGCTTTACTCTTCACAAACAATACTTCTTTTTAGGTAACTGCTATGAGCATATAATAGCTTCACCTTCATAAGGGATATCTAGGATGTTGGTGGCCTTGTTAAAGGATAAGGAGTAGTATTTTATATAACTTATGAACTTAAAAATATCTCTTCCACCTTGCTCATAAAAACTAACAAAATAATAGAATTCTACTACAAGGACTGATTATACTGGATCATGATTCTTTTACTTAGAAACAAAACTCTCTCCCATCCATTTAACTTGATGATCTTTTAAATCAAAGACTAATACTTCACAAAGAAAGTTTTACCCACTAACCTTTCTCAAAACCTTAACCAATCCTTTGGTTCCTTGCTAGAGTGAGACTACATTGGAGTATGAGGATAATATTTTTGAGACATTTGGAATGTAATGAAGATGTAAAAATGGAATTCCATACATAAAGAGGGGAAGACCCTCGGTACAAAAAAATGAGATAACTGATATGGGATAAGAAGATAGGGTCCATTTAAATAGGCTTCACAGTGACGGTTTGATTTCTCGAATAGATCCAATGGTTGATATTAACATGGTATAATATGACGGTTGATATCCATGTTGAATAATTATTTTCAATGTTCCAATATTTTTAGGCTTTAATGAAAGTGAATCTGATAAAGTTTTCTTAAAACAAGATAGAAATACTAACAAGTAAAAAATAAATTATGATATTTTATGTAAGGAAACAGACCTTCTATATTATTTAGAAATAATTTTCAGTATTGATTATGTTCTTATTAAAAAACATAGGTTCCAATAATTTTTATTTGGGAAAGAAAATTTAAATTCTGGGAAATTGTATTAGGGAAAACAAATAAAAATTGGTTTTGGAAAAAAATCATGAAAACATTTAAGTTATGAAAATTTTATTAATGAAATTTTATAAAGATTTATAAAAGAGTAAACATATGTACTCCCCCTATGAAAAGGTGTATTTTAATATAAGGAGATAGGTTTTAACAAAAGGTTAATATGAAATATTACCTTATTATTATCATTCTTATCATTAGTTTAATGTATTAAAATCTATCGGAGGGTAAATATTTTGTAAAAATGTCTGGAAGTTGGTCTTACATTCTGATAAATTGTAAAATAATATCTTCTTTAAGTGTGTGATCCCAATGAAAGGGATGCCTAATATCTATGTGTTTTTCATGAGAGTGATGTGCATAGATTTTTCTTAAAGAAATGACACTAGTTTTATCACACATTATCTGTGTTTTAGTAAAACTAATGACATAGTTTTTGAGTGTGTGTTGCATCCATAACACTTGGGCACAACAACTTCCAACTTCTATATATTCAGCTTCAGCAGTGGAAAGTACTATTGAGTGTTGCTTCTTACATGACCAAGAAACTAATTAATCTACTATGAAATGAAAAGTTCTGGATGTACTTTTCCAATCCATTCTACATCCATCAAAATCAGCATCTGAAAAACATTCTAAAACAAAATCATTTCTAGAAGAATAGAAGAGTCATAAATCCATGGTTCCCTTTAAATAGAGAAAAATTATTTTCACTTCTTTTAAATGACATTCATTTGTATTACATTGATATCATGAAAATAAGCATACTGAAGACCTTATGTTTGGGAAATTAGCTGTTAAGTATAATAAACTTCCTATCATGCCCCTAAAAACTGTTTGATCTATCGGTTTCCCAGATTCATCACGTTTAAGAGAATTTGAGGTACCGATTGAACTAATTATACTTTTAGTATTGTCTTGTCTATACTTATTAATAAGATATTTAATATAATTATGTGGATATATATAGGTTCATTCTTGTTTTTGAGAAATTTGAAAACCAATGAAAAATGTTAACTCACCCATTATACTCATTTCAAACACAGATTTCATAATATCCAAAAATGGATCAGTTAAAGATTGACGAGTTTATCCGAATATAATTTCATCAACATAAATTTGAACAATAAAAATATTTTTCTTATCTTTCATTATAAAAATGGTTTTATCAATAGTTCCCTTAACATAATTTATTTGTAACAAAAATCTTGTAAGTTTATGATACTAGGCTATAAGGGCTTGTTAAATCCATATAAATCTTTGGTAAGTTTGTAAACATGTTCAAGATGTTTTGACTCTTCAAAACTAGGAGGGTTTTCAACATAAAATTCCTCTTTAACATATCCGTTAAGGAAAGAAAACTTCACATCTACTTGAAAAAGATTGAAATTAATGAATAGTGAAAAGGAAATAAGAAAAAGAGCTGATTCAAGTTTTGGTACTAGAGTGTAGGTTTCTTCTTAGTCTATTCCTTCATGTTGATTATAGCCTTTAGAAAATAATATTTCTTTATTTCTTACAATGATTCCATTTTCATAAAATTTATTTTCAAATACCCATTTTACACCAACTACAGAAGTTTCCTGAGGTCTTTCAACCAAGTTCAAGACTTTGTTCCTTTCTAATTCATTTAGTTCATCTTGCATAGATTTAATCCAATCATTATAGCCCAATGCTTCATCAGTGCTTTTAGGCTCTAATTGGGAGAGAAATTATATATGTTATACATTATTTATTAAAGAACTTCTATTCCTTACAGGTTGATTTACATATCCAATGGTACTATCACTGGGATGATTCTTAAGAAACAACTTATTTGGGTTTTGTAAAACTTGTTCATCAACATAAGGAAAAAATCTTCTAGGGTAAATACATTAGAAATATTTTATTAAGTATTTTACTTATTAGAATAATATTCCATCAATGTTTGATAATAATTTTTTGAAAAGACATCCAAATATGTAGGCTGGGGTTGTTTAAAAACAAAAGGACCAGTTTCCTTAAATTTAACATGCACTGTTTCTTCAACAGTACAAGAATTTTTTTATAAAACTCTATAAGCCTTAGAGTTAATGGAATAGACTAATAAAATTCTGTCATTAAATTTGGGTGAAAATTTATGTAAGTTATATTTAGTATTCAAGATGAATACTTTTCATCCAAATAATTTTAAGTAAGAAACATTATGTTTTCAACCAGTCCACAATTCATAGGGTGTTTTATTAAGATAAGTTCGGATTGAAACTCGATTTATAGTATAGAAAGTAGTGCTTACTGATTCAACCCAGAAGTGTTTATCAATAGAATATTCACTAAATAATTTTCTATTTATCTATTTATGAATTGAATTTCTTCTTTTAATAACACCATTTTATTGAGGAGTTCTTGGAGTTGAGAAGTTATGAGTAACACCTGAGTAAAAAAAGTTTCAAAATTTTAATTTTCTAATTATCCTCCACGATCACTATGAATAGTTACCAATGGATGGTTTTTCTAATTTTTTACTTTGGTTGAAAAATATTTAAAATAAGAAAAGTATTCGTATTTCTTTGATAAAAAATAGACCCAAGTAAATCTTGTGTAATCATTAACTAAAACAAATACATTGTGTTTTCCTCCAATAATTCTAGTTTGTGTTGGACTGAAAAGATCCATATGAACTAGCTCCCATTCATCAGAAGTTGAGACTTCACTGATTTATTTAAAGCTTCACTTATGTTTCTTTCCATATTGACAAGGATCACAAAATTTTGAAAAATTAAATCTAAGCTCTGTTAGATCATTAACAAGTATTTTATTTTAGATTTTATATAGGTTCATAAGGTTACAATGTACTAGTCTTCTATGCCATAACAAGATTGATCTTCCATTTCACTAAGTCAAGGTAGATATTGGTTGTTAAGGTCTTCAAAGTTAATTGTATAAAAATTCTCTTGCTGATGGTTATAGAGAATAAATTCTTCCTTATAATTGTGTACTAATAATTTATCATTCCAAAAATTCACAAGGTAACCTTGATCACACAATTGGTTTATTTTTATAAGGTTGTTTTTAAGACTTTTAACAAATAAAACATTTGAAATTAAAGTTTTTCCAAGAAGAATAATGTTGCATATACCAATAATTTTTTCCTAAGCATTATCTATGAATGTTAATTTTCCTCCTTTTATCATGATAAAATTTTCAAAGAATTTTTTTGTTATAAATCATGGGCTAGGAACATCCACTATCCATGTACTATGTATTTTCATTTCCACATAGTGTATTTTACTGAAAATAAAATAGTTAGACTTTCAGAATCAAAAATTTCTTGGATCAAGAATTGTTATAAAGTAAAATCATAGGTATCAACATTTTCTTAGAAAAAGTAGATTTATGAAAACGTAAGGATTAGGTTTTATTTAATGAAAAAAATTTCTCCCAATTTCCACCACATTAACACTTAGTGAAAAATGGAGCACTTTGGGGAACAAAATAGTTATTACTAAAAACATGTTTTGAATGAGTATAACCAAATCCAAAACTATTGCTAAGAGGACGATGTTGTGAATAAATTTTATCAAATTCATTCCTCCCAGAAATAAAATTTCATAAAAATTTCTTTAAGGAAAATATTTCAAATTTTAGTCTGAGGAATAAATTCTTATCATTGTATTCATTAGTCTTAGAGTTTAAGTTATTCTCTAAAACATATTTCATGGAAATAACATTTTCAAGGTCCTTGGAAATATTATCCTTCTCAAAATTAACTTCCTTAAGGTATTTGGAAATATTCTCAAAATCAAGAGATTACTGATCAAGATCTTTAGAAAGATCTGATACTCATTTTGTAAACATAAATTCTAGAATTTTATTTCTCTAACTTCTTTTTTATATTACTATTTTCATTTTGATGTAATTTAGAAAATCTAGAAACTTCTTCAAATGAAGTTAAAGTATTATCTTCTGATGAGGATGATTCCTCCTCTGAAGATTCATAATATTCTTCCTTAATAAAATTTGAATTTAAATAAATATTGGTTAATGATTCAGAACTCTGTACCATGGCCATAAGATAATGATTTCCAATAGGTAATATGGCTATAAGAACAATATTCATCTTACTAGAAGATTCATATTCTGAGGATTCATTTGAAGATTCAACACAACTAGAACTCCTGGTGTCATTGGCCTTTAGGACTTTCTTATACTTATATTTGAAGTGCTTATTTATGTTCCTTTCAGAATGCCTATCCTTTCTATATTTTGTCTTGAGTATAGGAAAATATGTTCTGATAAGTCCATCCATTTTTTATTCGTATTCAGTTACTTCAGAATCATTCTTGTCATTTCTGTCTTTCTTCTTATATTTTACTAAAATCTTTCTTTCCCACAATCTTGTTCATCCTTCAAGAAATATTAGATAATTCATTTTTAGATTGATCACTATCACTTGATTCAGATACTACAATAGCTTTCCTAGTTTTATAACTAGTTACTCTTTTTAGAGTCTTGGATTTAGATGTAGTAATAAAAAAATGCTTCAATTACTATTATTCTTCATATCAATATCTTCATCTCTCATCATTGTTGTTTCATTATGAAGAAGAGTTACAAATAAATAACCAAGAGTAATTTTAGACACTTTAGTGTTTTCATCAACAATTTTCCTTTTATATTCCCACTCATTGGGCATAATATAAATTATCTAGTCCACAAGAACTTTATCATCAAGACCTTTTTCTCCCAAAAATTTAATACTATTTATAATAGTCATGAATCTCTGTTTCACTTTGCAAAAAAGTTCTCCATAAAGAAACATAAATCCATGATATTCATCTCTTCATATTACTATTCTTTTTTTTTCTATCACTTTTGATGTTCCAAAGTGTGTAACTTCATGTTTATTCTAGAAACTATTAGCAACATCACGAGAGGATATTTAGCTACGGATATTCTATGGCCATGGAACAAAATAAAGTATTTTGTACCTTGTAGTTCAGTTGATATTAGTTTTTTCTGATTTGTGAGTGTTCTTATTTCTTTTTTTGGAATATTTTATTCACTAGTGATCATAATAAAATTGACCACTCTGGTGTTAATTACAAAGGCCTTCATTATATCTCTCCAGTACTGATAATCATTACCATAAAAAAATTAGTGGTATAGTAGGACATAAATTTTTTATAGAAACAACATTTATTCCTTCCATTATAATACAAAATATCTTTCCCACAAAACAGGTTAGTAGTAGAATTTTATATAAAAAAATCTTTAAGAAAAACTTAAGTAAGTAATTTTAAGCAAGAAAAGTTGATAAAGAAAAACATATATGTAAGTATAAGTATTTAGAGACCTTATCTGATACCAATTGTAGGATCGAAATATAAATGTAGATGCTCAATTACAAGAGGGGTGATTTATAAGTTTAAAAACTTTTGTTCTTAACAATAATAAAATCTATGTTTAACAAATTTAAACAAGTTGAATTCATAAACCCTCTTTGGTTCTTAAACAAAGTGATGATTAGAAGGGGCCTAGGTCAAATTATATAAAACCAAAACTTAAACAAGTTTATCTTAAATAAAGTTAAGCAAGTTTATCTTTGGGAAAGATTATACATTAAAGTGTATAGAATCTTATTTATCATAGTATATAAGAATTATAAAGTATATTAAAGTTATACTTTCTTTAACAAAATACAACAGAATTAGAAACATTAAAAAAAGAAAGTAAACAAGTAGAAAATCTTTTAACCCAAAGAGAAGGGTAACCAACAACCTTGGATAAATATGACTTGATATATATTTTCAAGAAAGTCTAACATACCCACACCAGGGTAGGACCTCGATATGAGTATCATATTCTATCTTTCTACCCCCGCAAGCCCTCAAACTGTAAGGTAGTCAGTACCTCTATCTTACTATCCCTAGAATCCCTCGAACATTAAGGTATTTGGAACCTCTGTCATTCTATCCTTGGAAGTACTCAATTGTACACATCAGCAATCAAAGTTGCACTAAGCTGAACAAGTTTTTCACAGCTGAACAAGATGTTCACAAATCACACAAATCATGAGAGACTCACTCTATATTAATATATTCATAGCATCACAACATGTATTCTCTAGATGTGTCAATGAGTGTCAACATGTGTCAAACTCTTAAAATGGATGGGGTATTTATTATAACTAATCATAGAGGTCATCTCCTACTCCAATGGTCATATTCTTCATTGAATTTTCGAGGGACATGGACTAGTTTCACTTAACCAATGGTTAGTTTAAAATAGATTTTATGACATCATTTCACTGTAACATAATCATGTGCAAGAAACAACAACATGTAAGAAAAAAAAATCTTAAGTTTAAGAAACATAATTAAACTAGGATCCAATAAACTTGAAACAATAACTTAAGGAAATATTAGTAAAATTAACAAGTATGAATAACTGTATTCTATATATAGTGGGAAAAAGAGTCTGAATATATATAAAAATAGTGTCTATTGAAATAAAAATTCAGTGTATGAATTTGGATAGAAACATAGTATGATTTTATGAGAATTTGGAGTCAGAATTTATGAGATTTTGGAGTCCGAATTTCTGACAATTACGAGTCATAATTTCTTACAATTCAGAGTTATAATTTCTGAGAATTTAGAGTCCGAATTTCTATGAATTCTGAGTAAATTTTTTTGAGAATTAAAAGTTAGAATTTCTGAGAATTTAGAGTCATAATTTCTTAGAATTTAGATTCAGAATTTCTGAGATTTCGGGGTCTAATTTCAATGAAATTTGGCGTAAAAAATTTAGGATGAAATGGAGTCTAAAAACCGATGGAATCGGAGTCTAAAAATAGTGAAACTCATTATCAAAGGAATTGTTAGATTCTGAGGTTTAGATAAGGATACAATTATTTTTAAGGTATTTCAGTCTTAGAACATTCATGTAGTGACTCAGGTTTTGTCCCCGTTATACTTTGGAATATTCTTACGAATAATTCCATAGCTAGGTGTGAAGACGACGTGCGATTTCAAGACCCCGTGTTCTTGGAATAATTTTTTTAAAATATTAAGTATTTTTATATTGTGCACGAGGAAGGAACAAGTTATATCCTAAACAGTAGCTTAGATTAGAAATATGAGGGCACGGCTGCGTCTGGAGGATGTCCTTTACCCTAGGTGGGGTGTAACCTTTGCGGGCGCGGGCCTACTATAGAAAAAAGTGATCAGTGGCATTTTCCTAAATAAATGAATAATTTATTTTAAATTTTTCACCTATAATAACTTATAAATGGAGTCTCGGATCAAAATTATGAGGTCACAGTTGAGTTTAGAATGCCTCATTTACCCTAGGGGTGCCCTAAACTTTGTTCGCGTCGGGCACGTGGTAGGAGGAGAGTCGGGAGCCGGATAGTTGGATGGAGAGGATTTCACTAAAAAAATAAAATCCCCTCCCCTACCCTGTGTTTCACACTCCATGAGGAATCCATCACTAGGAGCTCCTCCTCCCTTCCTCCTCCTTCCATCGATGATGAACGATCCGAATTGAGCGAACGAGGTGCCATCATATTCGGATCTTGACGACGGACGCTCCTGGATCGTGCAGCAGCAGTAGTGGAACGTGAAAAGTATCAGCAATCCGCTAAAAGGTAGGTGGTTGAGTTTTAAAATCCCAAATCTCTTTTATACATTTTTTTCTTCAAATCGTCATAAGGGTTGTGTAGTTTGTGTCCCGATCTTTCTGAAACATGTTTCGAATCTGAATTTGGAGCACCAGGGTGCTCCCGGTGGTTCCTAGAAGTTTTTCGGCAGAAAACTCAGATTCCGGCAGGAACCATGGTGGAATATGGTTAGGGAAATGGTGGCTTAGTGGTTTCTAGCTCTAGCGCGGCGGTTTCTAGAGGCAATGTGGTGGTTTCCAGCGAGACAGGCGGTGGTCTGGCCAGAATTTTATAGGGGTTCTTTAAACACCTGTAACTCACAAACTGTAACTCTGATTTGTGAGCTATTTCTGGAGACACATTTCTTGAATTGATATGGACCTTTTGAGCTTGATTAAAAAAAATTGAGTCAAGTTTGTGGTCTGGTGCTACGAAGCGTTCAAAGAATAATAATATTTTATTATTATTCAACATCAACCCACCGTAACTTCTACACGGAATGTCCGATTGATGCGCCTTCAGTTGTCTTTTGATCCTTATAGTAATCCTTAATATTCAGTATAGTTTCTTGGCACTAGTATAGATATCAATGTGTGGGACCTATGAAGCTGGTTTTGGGAGTTTAAAAAGAAATGTGTCTTTTCCATCTGGTTTCCATTTTGGATGAATGAGTATACGATCTCGTGCATTTTTCTGAGGGGATCGCAATGGTGTGATCCACTTGATGAGTTTTGGAATCTTGGTGTGGGACCTGCATGAACTTGTTACAGTTAATGGTACCTTTTTCACTAGTTGATTGTTTTGGGTGAGTAAAGAGTCTATCCTACATGTTTTTCCATGTAGAACATGATGGTGGCCTCAGTTTGAGCCTAGAAGGTGCAAAGTGTGGCGATGTTGCAGATTTCTTGGGTTAGCGATGTTTGGACCTGCAACAGTTGAGTGTACTCCCTTGATTTGTTCATATGAGGGTTTGTGTGGCATTACGACCCTATTATAAGTTTGTGATCACCTCGATAGGATGTTTTTAGATAGAGTTGTGGTATCCCTCTGGTGAGTCTGGACCAGGATCCTCTAGCTTTGCTTCCCTTGATTAGGTTCTTGGTGTCGTTGTGGCCACTTATCCATGGGTGGTGATCCCCTATCTAGCAGGACAACCCTATAGGGTTTGAGGCATCTTCAGGAATATAATCCCCTATGCACTGGGTATTTTTAGTAAGGATGTTGTATCATCTATTATACGATCCCCTACTTAGTGTGTGGTTTTCTGAAGGGTTGTAGTATCATTGGTAATGTGATCCCCTACTCAGTGTGGGGTTTTGGTAGGGTTTGTGGTATCTTCAGTTCAATCCCCTACTTCACAAGATACACCAGATGGGGTTTCCAGCATCGCCATGACCACCTTTAAATGAGTGATGATCTGCTATATGAGTGATGTGTTCTGTGGACTGTTAGACCAGGTTGTGGTATCCCCTAGAATATCCTGAGAGTGATCCTCTATTTGTGAGATCTTTGAGTTACCAGCGTGGGTTATTGCATACCCTAGTGGGCCCTAGGAGTGATCCTCTATCTGAGGAGTTTGTTGTTTTTTGATGTTTAAGCATGATGTTCTCAGTGATGATATCTAACGAGTGTGACCTCTCCGATGGGCGTCTGGGATATTAGTGTGAGACCTGATGGGGTGTATCTCTCAAATGAATGCCATCTGGGATGACAGAGCTTATAGAGTGTGTTCTCTTGATTTTGTGTAGAACATATCCCTAGTTATGAGGTCAGAACCTCATGGGGCTTGGTTCCTAAGATGAGTATATCTTGATGTTCATGGTATATGTAAGGGAATATACCTGAGCTGCGCTGACTAATCATGTTTATCCAAGGATGGTCTTGAGATGGAGTTTCTCTCTCATTTGGGTTCCCTCTAGCTGGGATGAACTAATTTTTTTCTTTCAATTTCTCTCTTTTAATTTGGGGATTTGGGGCGCCTACTGAGTATTTTTATACTCACCCATTCAATGGATTTTTTCGCACATGTTTTGTGTATTATGCAGACCACATGCCATTCGACGGAGTCCTAGGAGGACCCAGAGCAAGTGGAGCTTAGTGAGCTTGACCAACTGGGGTGTTTACTGGAGCAATGCCGATGAGCTTTCAAATGGGGTATTTTTAACAGTGATCCCCTCTTTCTGAGCATGATGGACGCTTTTGCAGTTTTATTTTGGTGGGCCATGTATTTTACCTTTTATAATTTTCGATGTACTCTGGTTGTGGGTTAGATATATGCATTCATTTCTTTTCAGTTCTTTTATATATATTTTCATCGTTTCATAGAGGTTTATGTGGTTGTGTGTGTACAGGTACCTTAGGCTAATTCCTCCCATGTGTGTGATAGCCTACTCGGTGCTAGTCTCTAGCCCCTGGCCTATTGTAGGCGGGCTTGGGGAGTCACGACTCAAGCACCATTGGGTTGGGTCATGACAGAGTGGTATCCGGGGAGGTTCCCCCTTTAGGATATCTGAGTGTAGGTGGTCTATCTGTGAGTTTGGTTTGGGTTGCATAACAGTAGTGTTAGGATGATTCGAGTTTGGGTTTCAGACTGGGGACTCTAGTGTAGGTGCGGTGGTCAACGTATCCATTCAACATGACTCTTATAACCAGTATTTTGACTTGGTACATTAGGACATTGGTCGAAGGGGAATAATGGTACATGCATCATATAGGAATGGGTTTTGGGGTTTTCTTGTCCTTCTTGCATCATCTCCCAAGATATAATCTTTGACCATGGTGCATCTTGATTGTATTTTAGGATGCCTCCATGATGACAGCCAGTGAGGGTTCCATAGTGGGATTTTGGTGATGATATTCCCCGAGTAGATGCTTTGGAGCATGACATAGGTTCTAAGGCTGGACCACCAGGTGGTTTTCTAGTTGAGCCACTACATGTCGAGCAGCTGGTTGTGCCAAAAGTGCAGGATGGGGATGCGAGTAGGCTGAGTGCACTGCATGAGTTCAAAAGGTAGTGACCTCTAAGGTATGGGGTTGATCCAGACCCCCAGGCAGTTAATGACTAGCTCGAAGTAGTCACCCGAGTTTTCTTCCTGGTGAGGATACCTCCAGATCAGATGATGGTCCTAGCGGTGAGCCTTCTGCATGGCTCAAACGGGAAATGGTGGAGTCTAGTGATGTAGTCCTATGATGAGGAGACGCTCACATGGATCGAGTTTGAGTGGTTCTTCAGGGAATAATTCTATCTGGTGGTTCTAAGGTTAGTTCGGATCCGGGAGCATCTGCATCTTCGGCAAGAGGGCATGACTGTGTCAGAGTACTCAGTGAGGTTTACAGACCTATTGTATTACTCCATAGATATGGTTCGAGAGCCATTATTTTGGTCTTAGACCTTCGAGAAGGGCCTATGAAGATAAATCTGGGAAGAAGTGGTTTCCTTGTGCTTTCCCACCTATGCTGGAGTGCTGGAGCGGGTCTTGGTGGTAGAGAGGTTTTTGGATGAGCAGATTATTCCAGTCAGTGTTGGGCATGTGGGAGCTGAGGCCTCGACAGCTGGTTCGGTAGTTGGTAGCCGATGTAAGGCACAAGGGTCTGGATGTGATTGATATTTGAGGAGGCAACCCCAATATGGGGGATCTGAGGCTCAAGGCTCTCATGGCTCTTATACCTGTTTTGGACAGTCGCAGTAGAGGTGGTGTTATGCTTGCAACAGCTGGGACATCTTGCTAGAGATTGTCCTACCCGCCGTGCTATTGAGAGGGAGTCAGTCGATAAGTCGCCTTGGAAGAGGCATCACCTCAAGTGTGGAGGTCCACAGGGTAGAAGACGTGGCGACGGAGCTGGTGCAGCAGCAAGAGGTGGAAGACGGTATGATTTTCCTCCACCACCACCCCCAGGTGGTCCACGACGAGCTCAGGGAGCTAGAGGATGAGGGAGAGGAAAATAGTAGTCCTTAGAGGTTGTTGACCCAGAGGCTTCGTGGATGGACAAAGGCAAACTTTGTGTCCTTTCTACTTTCAGTAGTAGTTTTGATAAACACTATTATGCGGTACTCTTTCCATTCCATTTCTTACTCGAGGTTTTTTCAGGGTGTTAGTAAGACCCTGTGTTGAATGAACGGGGAAGAGGAATCTTTCCCACACATTTTTGTGACGTTATTAAAACTATGCAGGCGATTCAAGGTCGTCCAAAGAAGATAGTATCGAGGTGTGGATGATGAGTCCCTCTGACTTATGTGTTTGGACAGGGTTGTGTGTTGCAGAGTTTGTGAGAAAGTCCTTGGGTTCCCCATAGTGTGTTCTATTTGGCGGCATGGGAACCCTTGGTGGCTTTGTTGCGGTTTTGGTGAACTCCCTGGTGAGGGAAACCCAGTTCAGAGTTCAGTTTCTTTTCCTCATGTTAATGGATTTTCAGGGATGAAAATTCCTAGTGTGGGGAGGATGTAGCAACTCAAGTTTTGGTAGTGTTATACTTTGGAATATTCCTATGAATAATTCCAGAGTTAGGTATGAATATGGCATGTGATTCCGAGCCCCAGTGTGCCCAGAAAGTTTTTATAAAATTATTAAGTATTTTTATACTATGCACGAGGCGGGAAAAAATTATCTCCTAAACACTATATCGGATCATAAATACTATGGAATGACTACATATAAAGCGTGTAGTTTACCTAGGCGGGGTGTAATCTTTGAAGGCGCGAACCTACTATAGAAAAAGATAACCAGTGGAATTTTCATAAATAAATGAATAATTTATTTTAAACATCGGATCTCAAATAACATCTTAAAGAAGTCTCGGGTTGAAATTCTGAGGTCGCGGTTCAGTTCAGAACGCCGCATTTACACTAGGGGAAACATAAACTTTGTCCACATCAGGCACGGGGTCAGAGGGGAGTTGGGAGCCAGACACTTGGATGGAGAGGATTTAATTAAAAAAAATTAAATCCCCTCCCCTCCCCTTTGGGGTGCATGCTTTGAGGAAGCCATCGCCAGGAGATCCTCCTCCCTTCCTCCTCCTTCCATAGATGACAAATGACCAGAATCGAGTGAACGAGGTGCCATCAGACTCATATCTTGATGGTGGACGCTCCTAGATCGTGCAGTAGCAGCATTAGCAGAGCATGAAAAGCATCGAATATTCCCTAAAAGGTAGGCGATTGAGTTTTAAAATCCCAGATCCCATTTATGAGCTGTATTTATTTAAATCATCATAAGGGTTGTGTATTTCAGGTCTTGAGCTTTCTGAAACATGTTTTGGATATGAATTTGGAGCATCGGGGTGCTCCTGGTGGTTCCTGGAAGTTTTATGGTGGAAAACCCAGATTCCAGCGGTGACCATGGTGGAATCCAGCAAGGGCGGCGACAACGAGGTGGTTTATGGCTCTAACATGGTGGTTTTCGATGGTGGCGTGGTGGTTTCTGGCGAAATAGGTGGTGGTCAAAACAGAATTTTCTGAGGGTTCTTTAAACCCCCATAACTCGTAAACCGTAACTCCGATTTGTGATCTATTTGTGGAAACACATTACTTGAATCGAGATGAACCTTTTGAGTTTGTTTCAGAAATTTTATGATTCGGGTTTGTGTCATGTGGCTACAAAGCGTTGAAATAATAATAACATTTTATTACTATTCAACTTCGGCATGCCGTAACATCTGCACGGAGCATCAAATTGACGCACCATCAGTGGTGTTGTAATCCCGATAGTAGGGAAGACATTTCAGGATAGTTTCTGGGTCCTAGGACCGAGATTAGGGTGTGGGTCTCATGAGGCTAGTGTTTGGTATTTATGAAGAAACAAGACTTTTCCTTCTAGTGTCCATTTTGGATGAATGAGTAGACAATCTCATGCCTTTTTCTGAGGGGATCACAATAGTGCGATCTTCTTGATGAGTTTTGGAATCGTGGTGTGGGCCCTGCTCAGACTTGTTATAGTGAATAGTACCTTTTTAACCAGTTGACTGTTTCGGGCAAGTAAATAGTCTATCCTATGTGTTTTTCCACATAGAACGCGATGATGGCCTCGGTATGAGACTAGGAGGTGCACAATGTGTCGATATTGCGGGTTTCTTGGGTTAGTGATGTTTTGACTAGCAGCGGTTGAGTGTACTCCCTTGGTTTGTTCCTATGACGGTTTGTGTGTCATTGCAACCCTATTATAGGTTTGTGATTTCCTTGATAAGATGTTTTCATATATAGTTGTGGTATCCCTCCGGTGAGTCTGGAGTAGTATCCTGTAGCTTTACTTACCTAGATCGGTTTCCGGGTATCGCTGTGACCTCTTATCCACAGGCAGCGATCCCCTATCTAGTAGGAAAACCTTGAAGGGTTTGAGGGATCATCAAAAATATGATCCCCTATGTAATGGGCCATATTAGTAGGGTTGTGGTATCATTGGGTATACGATCCCCTACTCAGTATGTGGTTTTTTGTAGGGTTTCATTTTTTTCAGTAATGTTATCCCCTACCCAGTGCGTGGATTCGGTAGGGTTTGTGTTATCATTGTTTTGATCTCCTACTTCACAAGATATACCAGATCGGGTTTTCGTTATCATCATGACCACCTTTATAAGGGCGATGATCTTATATCTGAGTGATGTGTTCTGTGGACTGTTAGATCGGGTTATGGTGTCCCCCAGTGGATCTTGGGAGTGATCCCCTATCTACGAGATCTTTGAGTTACCGAAGATGGTTCTTGTATTCCCTAGAGGACCCTATGAGTGATCCCCTATCCAATGAGTTTAGTTTTTACATTATTTTAGCCTGATATTTTCAGTGATGATATCATATGGATGTGATCTCTCAGATGGGCGTCTGGGTTGTTGGTGTGAGACCCGATGGAGTGTATCTCTCAGACGAGTGTCATTTGGGATAACAGAGCTCGTGGAGTGTGTTCTCCTGGTTTTGTGTAGAACCTGTCGCTGGTTATGAGGTTGTAACCTCCTTAGCCTTGGTTCCTGAGACAAGTATATCTAGATGTTCATGGTAGATGTACGGACATATACATGAGTTGAGCTGACTGGCCGTGTTTAGCCTTGGATGGTCTCAAGATGGAGTTTCTCTCTCATTTGGGTTCCCTCTATCTTAGACAAGCTGACTATTTCCTTTCATTTTCTCTCTTTTATTTGGGGGTTTTTTGGGGCCCTACTAAGTATTTTTATACTCACTCCTTCAAGGGATTTTCCCACACATTTTTTGTGTTTTTTGCAGACCACAGGCCTTTCGACAGAGTCCTAGGAGGACCCAGAACTGGCGGAGCTTAGTGATCTTGACCAACTAGGGTGTTTACCAGAGCTGTGCCAAGGAGATTTTTGATGGGTTCTTTTGACATCAATCCCCTCCTTCTGTGAAGGTTGGATTCTTTTGTAGTTTTATTTTGGTGGGCCATGTATTTTCCCTTTTGTAATTTTTGATGTACTCTGGTTGTGGGTTAGATTTATTCATGAATTTATTTTTAGTTCTTTTATATATCTCTTCATTGTTTTATAGAGGTGTATGTGTGCAGGTACCCTAGGCTAATGCCTCCCATGTGTGTGATAGCCTACTTGGTACTTGTTATTAGCTCGTGGCCTATAGGAGGCGGGCTTCGGGAGTCAAGGCTCGAGCCCCGTTGGGTCAGGTCATGACAATTCATCCTAACAAATAATATTATGTGAAGGTTAAAGTAAATAAATTTTCATAGAGAAATAAAATAATGTTTAAGTAAAAAGTAATCAAAACATAATGGAATGGAAAAAGTCATAAGATAGATTAATGACTTAACATATATAATATTAATACAATGCATTTTATAATCCCCACACTATATTAGTATATAATAAGGATTATATTATTTGGTTATAAATAGTAATAATGGAAAAATGGTGTGTGTGAGTGGCCTCCTTAAGAGATCGGCCCTAGGGTGTGTTGTCACGACCCGTCCCCTGGGGCCTGTGTCGTGACTACCCCAAGCCCACCTTCAATAATCCAGGGGCTGGCGACTAGCACCAGAAAGGCATATCCCTTATCGGGAAGTCATTTTATTTAAACTTGTACAAACACACCATCAAATAACACAACAAGAAGAAACCACGAAGTAAACTAATATAGTAAAAATTGTGCTGAAAGAAAAAGGGGATGGAATACAAGCCCAAATAGAAGGTAAAAGTACAACTGGAAAAGGAAAACTAGCTTCTGGAACGTCCACCAAGGATCCTACCTAAAGGGTAGGTATAACTCATAATGAGTAGTCATACGTCACGTCAAGTCAAATGGTCCACCTTTGAGCACCGTCCAGTCCTAGCTCCCTCATCCTCGATCAATGTTGTCCATCGTCTACATAAGACACAACAAGTTGTGGGAAAAGACCGTGTAGGGGTGAGTAAAACAATACTTAGTAGGGACCTCGAGACCCCAAAAGGTTACCCAGAGTTCCAAAAAGGAAAAACCACAATGCAAGAACACAACCACAAAGCATGAAGCAGTCATCAACTCTACTTAGGTATATGCCCATACATATAAATAAGTTTTCAAGGTATACGCATCTCACGCATGAGGGAAGACTACCACAAAGGTAACACCACGAAGGTAAAAGTACAACAAAGGTTACACCATGAAGGTAACACTACAAAGGTAAAAGTACCACACAGGTAACAACACAATGATAACACCACGAAGCTGAAGGTACCACATAGGTAACACCATGAAGATAAAAGACTCAGCTCACTCCAGGTATTAGTGAAGTATAGAAGTACAAATGATCAGTCATGAAGCTATATCATCTTATTCAATCAAGATGTAATACTACTGACCATACAGAGTCTGACCCACCCATGATTGATAGGTACTAACCCCCACAATGATACACACAGTATTTGACCCAGTCGGAGTCAATAGATACTAACCCCCACAATGAGCCACACAGGATCTGACCCACACTGGATCTGTATGTGCTGAACCACATAGGATCACTGAGCACTGACCCACAGAGGATCTTACCCACACAGGATCTATATGTGTTGACCCACACAGAATTGTTGAGCACTGACTAACACAAGATCTAACCCACACGAGATCGCTTGGTACTGACCTTTGTATGATTGTCTCCAACCTCCGCCTCACATCCAGCCACTGGATTCCTACTCATAGCATGCTTGATTCTGAGAAAACTTCTCCTCAAGCCACCGGCCATTCCTCAACATTCACAAAGCTCCATTAACAAGCATCCCAAAGGACCGCCATGTCATAAGGGTTCCAACACGATAGGCGGCGCATCAATCAGACATCTGGTTTGTGACTCATAAGCGTTTTAGTTCAGAGGGTCTGGATGGGTTCAGGTTCGATCCAACAAGGCCATACTCCAAATTTCTCCACAACTCATGTAGATTATACCAAAAGGACTGTATCACTCTAGGGTTCCTAGCACCATAGATGATTCATCAAACAGACTCCCATATTTCATGTTATGGTTATTTTAGCGAAACTGGTCCTAGAAGGGTCTGGGTCCGATCTAACCCTGTCGGACTGACCCGAAGTGACCTGGTATGGGCCAACCCGACCCGGTATGGGTCCAACCTAGCTGGCCCGAGCCGCATTGGGCTCCGGCCACTGGGCTGCAGTCCGGCCCGGCCCGTGAAGGGCACGACCCACAGAGGGCCGCGACCTACTGAAGGTGCGGCCCGACCCGAGGAGGCACGACCTACTGGGAACACGTGGCCTGCTGGATCGGGGCCCACCCTATCCAACACGGGGGGGAGGGGGGGGAGGAGTCCCCCATTTTTTCCCAAATAGCCGAGCGGGCACTCAGTTTGTGAAGTGGTGGTGCAACATGGTGCCGCCCGGTTGTCACGAGACACGTAGGAGGGAGGGTCCCTCCACCACGATGGATTCAAGCCGTGGCCTCCTCCAGCGACACGAGACGGTGCACCACTTATCCTCCACCTTCCACGGCCGACCCGTGCTGGCCGCCCTGCTCTACCACTATAGCTAAAAAGTCATGGCCCTTCTCCACCAGTTGCGTGCCGCATCACCTCTACGGCCGGCCGGTGCCGACCGCTCTGCTGACCGTCGCAGCATAGTGCCATGGCCTCCTCCGTCAGTGCGCGATGGCGCACTGCCTCCATCAAGGTTGGCTGGTGTCGACCACTTCCATCATCTTCCAGCACCGGTCTCCAGTGCAACACCAGTGGTCTTCAACAGGGAACGCAAAAGTAAAAAAAGGTATCAGAGGGTCCGGGCCATGTTCGTTTGGCCTGCACCCTCCATGTTTTCTTGAAAACACGAGGGAGGAAATAGGATTCAACAAAAACTTGAAAATTATGACAATATAAATCCTAACCTAATTTTTAATGGAGAATTGATACGATTGAGGAAGATTCGGAGTTCGTCGCCCTCGCAACAAGCTGCCAACGATGTTGCTCAATCATCGTTCTTTAGTTCCGGATTCAGTGTCGCTTGTCATCACTCGCCAGAACCAGTCCAGTTTTCCAAGGGGTTGGCATCACAAAACTTTATAATAACTTTTTTTCTTGGTGAATTCATGCCAATACCTCTCCCATAGCTCCATATAAATAGGGTAGGTGGAGGATGAGTAACACCCATGGAATTAATGAGTGTTCATTTAATAGAAACCTTTCTAATTACAATGGCACCATTACAAAGGATTTGAGGAGTCAAGCCATTTAATGGATTGACACGTCATTGGCCCCACCACTACCTCTTGTCCGTTGGAGGAAAATAAAGGAAGAAATAAAATAACAATGTTATTTTATTATTCTTTTAAAAAGTCCAAAATCTAACTTTTTCTCTAGAATTACGTCGGTCGAAGTAAAACCTACCTTAAGCGAATCTTGGGGCTATGAATTCAATGATGCCCTCAAATTTTTAATCCGAGCACCGGTTCAAAAGATAGAAAATTCCGCTCGTGCGTTTACTAAACGTACCTTAAAACAAGTTCATAAATTCATTCTAGGCACACTGGACCTCGGAATCATGTACCTCTAATTTTTTCTGACTTATAATAACTCCATATAATTAAAGAAATTACATGAAAAAATCCTAGAGGTTCTCGTGCTACCAGTGAATGCACACCATATGTATTGATTGTCCATGAAGGACCCACTCCTGTCGATCATCAATCTCCACTAGAACCTCCGTAAATGTTTCCCCATCATCAAAGTCCAGATCTCCATGGTTGATGATGTGGGATGGGTCATGCATGTATCTCCTCGGCTGGGATATGTGGAAGACATCGTGCACCCTCTCCAACTGTCGTTGTGGTGCCAAGCGGTATTCCACCTCTCCAATCCTCCAAAGTATCAGAAAAGGTATGATAAACCTCAGTGAGAGTTTTCCACCTCAGCCAAATCTCCGCAAACCTCATCGAGGTGATACCCATAGGAAGATGTGTTCTCCCTCCTCAAACTCCAAGGGCCTCTGTCTCCTATTATCATAAGACTTCTGTCTACTCTGTGCAGTCTTCATCCACTTCTAGATGATATGCACCTTCTTTGTAGTAGCCCGTACCTACGCTGGACCCATAAGTGATGACTCCCTTGGGTCTGTCCAGCATAGAGGTGATCTGCAAGGTTGACCATATAAGGCCTCAAATGGAGCCATACTGATGGTGGAGAGATAACTGTTGTTGTATGGAAACTCTAACAAGGATAAGTGATCCTCCCAACTGTGGCCAAAATCTAGGACGCAAGCATGAATCATGTCCTCAAGTGTCTGTAAGGTCCGCTCCATCATACCATTCATCTAAGGATGAAAGGCGATGCTCAAACGTAGCTGAGTCTCGAATGCCTCCTGTAATCCCTTCCATAACCAGGATGTAAAACCTGCATCGTGGTCAGAGACAATCGACGATGGCCCACCATGAAGTCATACAATCTCTTCTACATAGAGGCATCCCAAGACCTCTACTAATACCTACTCTCAGATAGGTAGGAAGTGGGACGACTTGGTGAGTTGGTCAACAATCACCCAAATTAAATCATGTCCCCTGGACGTCTGTGGTAGCCCTGTCACTAATTCCATGGAGATACCATCCCATTTACACTTCGGTACCTCTAGTGGATGCGATAAGCTTACTGGAACCTGATTCTCAGCCTTCACTTGATGACAAGTGAGGCATTGTGAAACAAACTCTGCCACTCCCTTCTTCATCCCTGACCACCAGTGCTGATGCTAGAGGTCTGGGTACATCTTCTCCATACCAGGAGGTACCGCCAGAGGGGACATATGGAATTCCCGAAACACCTCCTCCCATAGTTCCATTAGTACCATGGTGCATCCTCTAAAGAGGACGACGTGATCCCCACCTTCATAAAATCCATCAGGTGCTTGTCCTAAGGATATTTTGGCATTTCGAACCTCACAGTCAATTTCCCCAAGCTGTGCCTCCCGAACTCGCTGAAGAAGTGGGGGAGTGACAGTCCTAAATTGGAGGTAAGCTGCTCTATCTCTATCCATAAAGGATATCTGCAATGCGGCTAGCTACTCTGTCACCTCACTAAAAAACTGTAGACCAGACCTCCTACTGAGTACATATTCCACTACGTTCCCCTTCCCAGGAGTATAGACTATCTCAAAGTCATATTCCTGAATGACTCTAGCCATCATTGCTGTCTCAGTTTCAAGTCCTTCTATGAGAATATATACCTGAGACTCTTGTGATAAGAGTAGACTGTAAAGCATTTTCCCATCAAGTAATGTCGCCACATATTCAAGGAACATACCACTGCTGCTAACTCTAAGTCATGGGTAGCATAGTTCTGCTCATGTTGTATCAGCTGCCAATATCCATTCGCAGTCACTGATTTCTCCTGCATTAAGACACATCCATGTCCGGCCCCTGATGTGTCTCAGTAGACTACATACCCAACACCCTCTTCTAGTAGCCTCAAGATGGGGGAACTCTTCAGTCTCTGCCTTAGCTCCTGAAAACTCTTCTGGAATCTCTCTATCAAAGTTAAGGGATGACACTTATTTTTCAATGTTGATAAGGGTGCCACAACTCTAGAAAAGCGAGGCATGAATCTTTTGTAGTACCCAGCCAACCCCAGGAAACTCCACACCTCATTCACACTCTTGGGTGGCTCCTAAGAAAGCACAACCTCTATCTTCACCGGACCCACTGAAACTCCATCCTCCAAGATAATGTGTCCCATAAAGTGAACCTCTCATATCCATAACTGGAACTTTGAGAGCTTACCATAAAGATGGTGCTTTCGGAGTGTATCCAGAACTATCTGAAGATGATAGGAATTCTCCTTCTCCGTCGCTGAGTACACCAAGATGTTGTCGATGAAGACCACCACAAAGCCATTGAGGTATGGCTAGAAGATCCTGTTCATGAGTCCCATGAACAGTAACAGGGCGTTGGTCATGCTGAAAGGCATAACCAAGAACTCATAGTGGTCATACCGACAACTGAAGGCCATCTTCTTCACATCCTCATCTCATACCTCGGGATGATGATAGCCTAATCTGGGGTCTATCTTCAAAAACCATCAAGATCCCTTCAACTGATCAAAGAGATCATAAATCCTTGGAATTTGATACTTGTTCTTCATGGACATCTGGTTTTGGCACCGATAGTCCACACAGAGTCTCAAACTCCCATCATCCTTCTTGGCGAACAAAATCCGGGTTTCCCATGGAGAAACACATAGCCTTATGAACCCCATCCTCTGAAATTCCTCCAACTATAATAGTAACTCATGAAGCTCCCCAGGATCCATCCAATATGCTGGTGTAGATATTGGTGTTGTCCCGAGGTACAAGTCGATGTAAAAGTATACCTCTTTGTGTGGAGGTAGTCCTAGAACATCATCAGGAAAGACATCAGTATACAGGTCCACCAATATAGGATAGCTTAGACTCTCAACATCAACTGCCCCAAGGGTAAGGCTAGCCAAATGATGTGTGATCAGTTGCACCCTCCTCTGAGAAAGTCCATCCTGTGCTGCAAAGGATCCCTTCTAGCTGGTGAAGAAAAACCTAGTCCCATCCTCACAGACACACCACACTTTACGCCTAATATAGTAAATCTGATCATGGAATGTGGATAACCATTCCATACCCAAGATGATGTCGTAAGGCCTCGACACCACTACTAGAAGATCCCAGCCAAAGCTCTCACCTCCTAGAGTAAGCTCACACTTCCTACACCAATGTGTAATTGTCGAATCCCCTCCCATAGGAGTCTCTAGCCATAAAAATCGAGCCAATGACTCCATCAGAATCTCTAAGATCCAAACGAGGGCCATGGAAATAAAAGAGTGACTGACACCTGTGTCTATAAGTATTGAAGCTAGGGTGGATTAGAAAAAGATCGTACAATCTAATCATATCCGGAGCACTCTGGTTGTAGGTGTCATCTACCCGGAGCTAAGCTAGTCCCTATCCTCATACTCCCTGTGGTCGGGGAAGACCACCTGGTGGTGGTGGCAGTAGATCCTCAAATTTCCACCCACCGCCTGCCACATGAACAGATCCTCTAAAACGTCTGCTGCCCTATGGAACTCCTTGCTCAAACCTCTTCCTATACTTAGAAATCTCTTGAATGTTAGCTGGTTATCCATACAGCGGGTCAGGTAGTCACGATCCATGTTACCCTGCCCGCCATACGAGTAGCACTGCCTGATCCTCAACTATCCTCCTCTATCTTGTGAACCCCTCACCACTAAAATTGTATCCTGAGGTCATCCACCATATGGTCTATCCCACTTATGAGCCTACATCATCTGTTTAATGCATGCTACATATGACTCCACTACCTGAAATCCAGTGGTGGATCCCACTGTCGGTGCCTACTCAGCTAGAAATCTCTCCACCAAATGTGCTCGCTCTAGCACCACAACCTACATTGGAATGCTGAGTGATATCATTGATGATCTGATATCTTGTCTAAGACCCTTCTCAAAGGTCTCGGTCCTGAATGAATGGTCTTGTACCATGTCGGTGGAGTAGTGAGAGAGATCAGTGAACCTCACTGAGTACTGGGCCACAGTTAGGCTGCCCTACTGTAAGTGTAGCAACTCCTGGATATGCACTGAGTGTTGAGTCGTTGGGATGAACTATACCCTAAAAGGCCCTCAAAGTCTTCCTAGGTGAGGGTCACCTCATCATGTAACTTGAGTTCCAGACTCCACCATCTCCCAGCTACTCCTTGGAAGAGATTAGCAGCTAGGATCTCCATCCGATCAACTGGTGTCCCAACTAAGCAAAAAACTCTAGCCATAGCCTCAAGCCAGTCCTCAGCCACCTGAAGATCTGTCTTTCCTTAGAACCTCAGATATTTATGCCACTAAAACTCTTACAACATGCTCAGTCGGCATGCAGCCTATGTTGGTAGGGCTGGTGGCATCTTCTTCCCAATCGGTGGTGGTGATACTGGTGCACCACTCGATGGAACTATCACCGTAAGAGGGACCTACACTGAAGCCTCATCGCTCGGTGGTCATCATTGCGTATTCTCTCGGTAATCCTAACTATTTTTCTATGTGATGGAATCCTAAAAGAATACCAGTGAGCCATGGTCAATAAGTTATACCTGGTGAGATGACACAAAGAAATCATGAGAAAAACTTATCAAAACACACACAATCAGTGTTTTCGTACACTGAGCTGGAAATCCAAATTTAGGGTCCTGGTGTATGGGTATGTCAGCTGCTGCACCAACACTGGATTCCATAAACTAAAAACCACACTCATAACACTTAACAATATTACCAAATAGAAAATATCAGAGTAATATTTCTCCGGTAGAACCGAATCCTCTGATACCACTTTGTCACGAACTGTCCCCTGAGGCCCATGTCGTGACAACCCCATGCCCTCTATCCATAGGTATAACATCCCTCCATTTTATAACATAAACTTTCATTACATTACACAAAACTGAGGATCTTTAAGGTCTAGTGTCTTGGAAACCAGGAACATAATACAGGAAAACAACATAAAACATTCTTCTTAAACACTTGAATGGTGTCTCTTTAAGTTCATTCTAGGTTCATTACTGCATCTCATAACATGGGGAAATACATCAAAAGAAAGGGTGAGCAGAAGGCCCAGTAAGGGAAACAAGAGGAACATTTTACATGTGAACTTGAGATACTTCAATAAGGACATGAAAAGAACATTAAGGCATGAGAAAGAAATCATGAGGCATTTCATAATAAAAACAACATTTTCCATAACTTGAAGATGTGGCTACATCATTTAACATAGAAAATCATGAACATATCACCAAGGTCCATCCCCAAGGTGTCATTTGAAAATTACCAAGGTTATTCACCAAGGTATCGTGAAAATTGTAATCTCTAGTGGTTACATCATTACCCAATGAATTGGAGCGCTATCAGGGCGCACCCTTAAATTTGCCTTTATTATCATGTGAGCCACATATATCATCATCAAACATTTCATAAATAACCCACATAGAATTAAATAAATGGGTTTCATTTCATAATCATAACGTTTTAAAAACTGATTTAAAGACATGATCTTTACGTCACTTTAAACCCACGAAAAGGGAAAGTGGGTCTCATGTATGTAAATACCAGAATTTAAAATAGAAAATTTTGATATATATGTTAATACCCTTGTAGAAATAAGAGCTTTGTGTATTCACTTTATAACATAAAATAATTTTTGAGAAAAGAGAGAGATGCGTTTTGAGACGAAAATTCTGCAGCATAACGACTATGTTACACGGTTTTAGAAAACATTGAAAAGAGAGGGGACATGGGTCACCAACTCATAAATGATCCATAAAATAGTAGGGGGAGAGAATAAGATGGATATATGGACATGGTAATTAAATTTTAAGGACATACCATTTTAAATGAAAAACATGGAAGGAAGAAAAAAATTAGATTTCTCTTATGAAAATTCGGCAGCCTAACGGCGTCACTTAAACTTCAATAAAAATGAATTGACAAGATAAAATAGGGTCTCTTATCATATGATCATAAGAGATCAGTATGATAGATATAGAGATCATACCCCAACATAATAAAAAGGAACTTGAAATACTTGACATGAAAATCGAACTTGAAAAATGAGAAGGGTGAAAGAATCCCTTAAAAATTCGGCAGCCTAACGGCATCACTTAAACATTCATCAAATGAAATGATGAGAGTAAGAGGGGATATCTCATCATATAAGAATGAAAAGGGCAGTAATAATAATATAAAAGAACATCCTCTCACATAAGAACATGGAGCATAAAAGGAATGACATAAAAGATATTACATGAAAAGAAAGAGAGGGTTCAGATCCCTTACCTTAAAACGTGACTCTTGAAACTCAAAGGTTTGGACCTTGAGGGCTTGGGGGCACCTTGGGAGGACTCCTTGGGAGTTAAGGAGACCAGAACTTCGTTGGGGGAGAGTTGGGAGTGAAAACTAAAGGGGGAAAGGGTGGGTATTTATAGAGAAAGTGAGGGGACAAGGCATTAATGGCCAAGGGACACCTCACAAGTGCTTTTCTCAAACCCATGTGCTCTCTCATGATATTTTTCATAAAGTTAGGCCACATGGGGCCCCCAAAACAATAATTCATCACCTTTGGCCGAAAAACCCTTGAAATATCTCATGACATCATCATGACACAGTTAGGATGTCATTAAACATACCGAAACCCTAAAACTGTATTTTTACTATTCACTGAAAATTCAACTTTCTCAGAATAATCCCAAAATTTCACCTTAACCAAATATCAATGCTCTGATTTCAAAAATGAAATATATTTTATAAAAATAATTTTCTAAATATTTTTAACTTAATTTTTAAAAAAACACTATTCATTGAAAATTCATTTTTTTCAGAAAAATCCCAAAAAATTGCCTTAACATAATATCGATGCTCTGAGTTCAAAAATAAAGTTTTTTTAATAAAAATAATTTTCTAATTATTTTTAATTAAATTTTTAATTAAAAAACACTATTCATCCGAAAAAACTAATACTTGACTAATAATTTATGAAACCGTTATTTACCCATTTTATTGAATCACATTACTTAATCTAGGTGTCTAAATTATATTAAAACTTTCTTTGAGTGAAATTACTAATCCATTTGGTCATATTACTGATCTTAAGCGTAAAATCACTATTCATAATTTAGTATTCATCAAAAATTAAGTTGATCTTATTAGACTCCAAATTCCTTACTGAACACTTTTGTAGAAGACCATTTTTTGAAAATAATTACACATCATTAGTTATTTAGGGTTTACATAAATGTTTTAAAATATCCCTTTTTCAAAAATTCATCAATAAAATATATCCTAAAATTATCCAGACAAAAGAAAATCTACAAACATCACTAAAGGAAGATATCTCAATTTATTCACCCGAAAGGATTACACAAGGAAGCTAGGGTCTCGTCACATATCCTCTTATAACACCGGCATAATACCTAAGTGTAAGGTGTGCTATGGTGAGAGAATATGAGGGTGGCTCAGATAACATTGCCCTAGTAGTAATCTCTACTAACTTGAACTTCTCCTGTAGGAGTTTCCGTTCAAGCTTGACATGCTGGAGTTCGGCTTGGGCTTGGTCCAAAGCGAAGCCCACAGATGCTACCTCCTTCCCAAGCTCTGATAAGTGGGCTTCATAAGGGTCGAGTCTACTGGATGAAGCCATCGACTCCTCTTTCTGCACTGACCATTAACATCTTATTAAATCATTAAGAGTAAGTTAATATACTACTCAAAAAGATTGGGTCGTTACATTCTTCCCCCCTTAAGAAATTTTGTCCCCGAAATTTACACTTGAGGCCTAGTCGAAAAGGTGAGGGTACTTTTACTTCATTGTTTCCTCAAGCTCCCAAGTCACTTCTTCATATTTGTGATTCCTCCACAACACTTTCACAAGGTGGGTAGTCTTGTTTCATAGGACCTTGTCTCTACGGTCTAAGATCTCCACTGCCTGCTCCTCATAAGAGAGGTCATGTTCCAGTTGTACCACCTATAGGTTCAGTACATGCGAAGGGTCGGGTATGTACTTCCTCAAGAGAGATACATGGAAGACATCATGAACTTGAGCTAGGTTTGGTGGAAGTGCTAGACGATAGGCCACTGCTCCTATGTGATCAAGGATTTCATAGGGGACAATGTACCTAGGGCTGCGCTTCCCTTTCTTCCCAAACCGCATGACTCTCTTCCATAGAGAAATTCGAAGGAAGACTTTGTCGCCAACACCAAACTCCAAGTCCCTTCGACGATTGTCAGCATAGATCTTCTGCCGACTTTGAGAAGCTTTTATGTGTTGTTGGATGGCATGAACCTGTTCCGTCATCTCTTGCACGAGATCAGGCCCAAGAAGCTTCCTCTCACCAGTTTCATCCCGAAAAGTAGGAGTTCTACATCGCTT
This sequence comes from Viscum album, assembly GCA_963277665.1. Classification (NCBI taxonomy): domain Eukaryota; kingdom Viridiplantae; phylum Streptophyta; class Magnoliopsida; order Santalales; family Viscaceae; genus Viscum; species Viscum album. The sequence continues at coordinate 1,360,077,540 of OY728159.1, forward strand.
TCCATACAGAGCTTCATAGGGTGCCATCTGAATACTCGAATGGTAGATGTTGTTATAGGAGAACTCAACTAATGGGAGGTGTTGATCCCATCCACCTTTAAATTCCAATGAGCATAATCTCAGCATGTCTTCGAGTGTCTGAATAGTCCTTTCAGATTGGCCATCAGTTTGAGGATGATAGGCCGTACTAAAATTCAATTCAGTATTCAGAGCATGTTGAAGTCTTCTCCAGAATTTTGATGTGAATCTTGGGTCACGATCAGATACGATGGATAGTGGTACCCCATGCAGCCTTACCACTTCCTTCACGTATATCTTGGAAAGCTGATCCAGAGAGAAATCTTCCCGAATAGAGATAAAATGGGCTGTCTTGGTGAGACGGTTCACAATAACCCATATCGCATTGTTTCCTTTGGATGTTTTCGGGAGACCAGTTACAAAGTCCATAGTGATATTATCCCACTTCCATACTGGTATGGGTAGCGGTTGTAATACCCCCTTACGAAGTTGTCGTTCTGCCTTTACTTTCTGACACACCAGGCACCTTGTAGTGTAATCAACAATCTCCCTCTTCATGTTATCCCACCAATAATGATCACGAAGGTCTCTATACATCTTAGTGCTTCCCGGATGTATAGAGAAAGTAGAGCTATGAGCTTCATCCATCAGTTCTTTCTTTATCTCCGGAATATATGGAACACATAGTCTTGTATGAAATTTCAATACACCTTCTTGATCAACATTGAAATCAGGGAACTTACCATCCTTTACTGCCTCAAACTTCTCCTGCAGCAAAGGATCTTCTTTTTGAGCCTTCTTGATCTTCTCTAGTAATGAAGGTTGAGAAATCATTTGGGATAGGGTTGATGATGTCCCTTTCCTTATAATTCCCATGTCCAGTTTTACTATATCATTAATCAAGGGATCCCCTAGGATCCTCATTGTTGCCAGAACAACAGGATCGTTCCTGCTTAACGCATCCGCGACTTTGTTTGCTCTTCCAGGGTGATAATGAATTGAACAATCATAGTCTTTAATAAGCTCCAACCATCTCCTTTGTCTCATGTTCAATTCTTTCTGTGTGAAAATATACTTTAGACTTTGGTGGTCAGTGTATATATCACATTTCTCCCCATAAAGATAGTGCCTCCATATCTTTAGAGCAAAAACAACTGCCGCCAGATCTAGATCATGCGTAGGATAATTCTTCTCATGAATCTTCAACTGTCGAGATGCATAAGCAATTACCTTGTCATTTTGCATGAGGACTCACCCAAGCCCTTTCAGAGATGCATCACTAAAAATAATGAATCCTTCTCCGATAGAGGGTAGTGTTAACACAGGTGCAGTAACCAATCTCTTCTTTAGCTCTTGGAAACATTCCTCGCATTCCTTTATCCAGATGAACTTAACCCCTTTTCGAGTCAACTTGGTTAGTGGATTAGAAAGCCGTGAAAAGTTTTTCACAAACCTCCTATAATATCCCGCTAAACCAAGGAAACTATGAATCTCAGTTACTGTTGTGGGTTGAGGTCACTCCTCCACAACCATTTTCTTTGCAGGGTCAACCGAGATTCCTTCATTGGTTACGATGTGCCCCAAGAAAGCCACTTTTTGTAACCAAAACTCACACTTGCTGAACTTCCCAAAGAGCCTCTCCTTCCATAGAGTTTTCAAAATAACCCTCAGATGATCTTCATGCTCCTCACGACTTTTTGAATATATCAAAATATCATCAATAAAAACTACCACAAAGTTATCAAGGTAGTCCTTAAAGACTCTATTCATCAAATCCATGAAAATAGTAGGAGCATTAGTCATGCCGAAATGCATAACAGTAAACTCATAATGCCCATATCTTGATCAGAAGGCCGTCTTTGGAATATCTTCCTTCTTCACCCTCAGTTGATGATAACCAGATCGAAGGTCAGTCTTAGAGAAGAATTGAGCCCCGCGAAGTTGGTCAAATAAATCATCAATTCTTGGAAGAGGATATCTGTTCTTCACTGTGATCCCGTTCAGTTCTCTATAATCAATGCATAGCCGCATTGATCAATCCTTCTTCTTCACAAAGAGAACTGGTGCTCCCCAAGGAGACACACTCGGTCGGATAAACCCCTTCTCCAACAAGTCTTGGAGTTGTTTCTTTAACTCTTCTAGCTCCACATTTGACATTCTATACGGAGTCTTTGATATTGGTTGGGACCCAGGTATGAGTTCAATGGAGAACTCTACCTCTCTTTCTGGGGGAGGTCCAGGTAACTCCTCAGGAAATACATCCATGTACTCCTGAACAATTGGAACATCTTCAATTTGTATGCTCCCTTTCCCTTCTTCATCATCACCGATTAACTCCATAAATAAAGCTATGGGAGGTGCTTCTAGATAGGGATCAGTTCGGGATATCTCTCCTTGGAAGATAACTGTAGGTCGTTCATTCAAGACTACTGAGATTTCCTTACTTCTGCATTTGATCTTAGCATTATACTTTGAGAGCCAGTCCATCCCTAGTATAATGTCGAATTCCATCATGGGAATGACTACTAGATTTGCGATAAGATTGTGCTCACCAAAGTAAACACTAGAGTCTCTAAATACTTTTGATGCAAGGATAATCCCACTTGGAGTCTTGATTGACAACTCTACCTCTAGCAGTTCGGGGATTGATTCTATATTCCTTGCAAACTTGGAGGAAATAAAGGAATGCGTAGAACCAGAATCAAATAAAGTACTTGCTATTTTTGAGAGGACAACAAGAGTACCTGCTACCACATCGTTCGGAACTTCAACTTCAGTTGTTGTGATAGCGAAAGCACGACCTTGCTCCCTTGGCCTCTGTTGAGGTTGATGGTGATTCCCCTCCACCGCCCTTGGATTTGGACATTGATTAGCAAAGTGCCCAAGCTGTCCACACTTGAAGCATGTGACTTCGGGTAGGGCCATAACCATCTTTCCTCTGTCGTTAGTATTGGGAAGTTGAGGCTTCACATCACTACGACAATTCCGAGAAATATGGCCTTCTTTTCCACACCTATAGCACTTACCACTTCCGATCAAGCAGTTCCCCGAATGCTTCTTCCCACATTTATTGCATGTGGCATGTTGCATATTCTTTCCACCTCTTTCCTGATCAAAACTTCTTCCCAGGCTTGGTTCTAGAGTTCTCTTCTTCTCATTAGATTTGTGAGACCACTGTGTCTCCCCAAACTCTAGTTCAACTTTCATAGAACTTTGAACAATTTCTTCATAGCTATCATAGTCCCTGTTGGATAGATTCTTCCGTAGATGAGGTCGTAGTCCACCGAATAATCTATCAACCTTCCCATTAGGGTCCATGACGAAGCTTGAGGTATAACGGGAAATCCTTGTGAAGTTCATCTCATAGGTTCCAACTGATTCATTCTCCTTTTGCTTCAGCTCGATAAATTCTTTCTCCATTATCATTCTCATCGAACGAGGGAAATAATTATTAAAGAATATTCCCCAGAACTCTTCCCACTCCATAGCTTCCATCTCTCCTCGTGGCTTTGTGTTTTTGATCAGTGACCACCACTGATCAGCTTCTCCCTCTAGGCGGTAAACAGAAAGGGTGACTTTTTCTTGTTCCGAACAATGAAGTACAGAAAAGATCTTTTCAATGGAGCTTATCCATTGTTCCGCAACCAATGGGTCAGTAGATCCACTGAATGTTGGTGGTCGTTGACGCATGAAGGACTCAACAGAAAGTTGTTCCCTTCGTGGTGAGGTCGGCCTCTCAGCTTGATTCAAGTTATTACTCATAACTTGAGTCAGTTGGTTCATCATTCGCATGAATGTTTCCATTCCGGCTTCCATCGGAGGGTCGTCAGCACATGGTGCATTGTTTTCACCATCGGCACGGTTCCTCCTATTGCCCGCCATTTTCTAAAAGAATAAAACCTTAGTGAGAAACTTATTTCATTTATGGATCTTTTAACTAAGACTTCATGCTTATACAATTAAAATTTTATATAATTCCTTCAAAATGATTCATAAAAAGCTTGTGATTAACCAAACATATCCCCCGGGAGTGTCGTAACCAAGAGTGCAGCAAGGCCCGTTATCGTGCACCAGTTCCCGTTCGAGTCTAGCTCAAAGCGGTGTTTTCGGGTTTTACCCCTATGTACATCTGTGCCAGAGCCGCCTCTACCTGCTCGTATCCAGACAGGGATGTATTTGTTTGATAAACCACTTACTCAACACTTACCAAAATACCAGGAAGTTTTCCTATATTTAAACTTTTCTATAGGGTTCTTCCTAAAGTTTTTATATCCTAATTTCCACAAATAACTAAACCATCCTTTGATACCAACTATAACATCCCTCCATTTTATAACATAAACTTTCATTACATTACACAAAACTGAGGATCTTTAAGGTCTAGTATCTTGGAAACCAGGAACATAATACATGAAAACAACATAAAACATTCTTCTTAAACACTTGAAAGGCATCTCCTTAAGTTCATTCTAGGTTCATTACTGCATCTCATAACCTGGGGACATACATCAAAAGAAAGGGTGAGCCGAAGGCCCAGTAAGGGAAACAAGAGGAACATTTTACATGTGAACTTGAGATACTTCAATAAGGACATGAAAAGAACTTTAAGGAATGAGAAAGAAATCATGAGGCATTTCATAATAAAAATAACATTTTCCATAACTTGAAGATGTGGCTACATCATTTAACATAGACAATCATGAACATATCACCAAGGTCCATACCCAAGGTTTCATTTGAAAATTACCAAGGTTATTCACCAAGGTATCGTGAAAATTGTAATCTCTAGTGGTTACATCATTACCCAATGCATTGGAGCGCTATCAGGGCGCACCCTTAAATATGCCTTTATTATCATGTGAGCCACATATATCATCATCAAACATTTCATAAATAACCCACATAGCATAAAATAAATGGGTTTCATTTCATAATCATAACGTTTTAAAAACTGCTTTAAAGACATGATCTTTACGTCACTTTAAACCCACAAAAAGGGAAAGTGGGTCTCATGTATGTAAATCCCAGAATTTAAAATAGAACATTTTGATATATATGTTAATACCCTTGTAGAAATAAGAGCTTTGTGTATTCACTTTATAACATAAAATAATTTTTGAGAAAAGAGAGAGATGCATTTTGAGACGAAAATTCTGCAGCATAACGGCTATGTTACAAGGTTTTAGAAAACATTGAAAAGAGAGGGGACATGGGTCACCCACTCATAAATGATCCATAAAACAGTAGGGGGAGAGAATAAGATGGATATATGGACATGGTAATGAAATTTTAAGGACATACCATTTTAAATGAAAAACATGGAAGGAAGAAAAAAATTAGATTTCTCTTATGAAAATTCGGCAGCCTAACAGCGTCACTTAAACTTCAATAAAAATGAATTGACAAGATCAAATAGAGTCTCTCATCATATAATCATAAGAGATCAGTATGATAGATATAGATATCATACCCCAACATAATAAAAAGGAACTTGAAATACTTGACATGAAAATCGAACTTGAAAAATTAGAAGGGTGAAAGAATCCCTTAAAAATTCGGCAGCCTAACGGCATCACTTAAACATTCATCAAATGAAATGATAAGGGTAAGAGGGGATATATCATCATATAATAATGAAAAGGGCAGTAAGAGGAATATAAAAGAACATCCTCTCACATAAGAACATGGATCATAAAAGGAATGACATAAAAGAGATTACATGAAAAGAAAGAGAGGGGTCGGATCCCTTACCTTAAAACGTGACTCTTGAAACTCAATGGTTTGGACCTTGAGGGCTTGGGGGCACATTGGGAGGATTCCTTGGGAGGTAATGAGACCAGAACTTCGTTGGGTGAGAGTTGGGAGTGAAAACTAAAGGAGGAAAGGGTGGGTATTTATAGGGAAAGTGAGGGGACAAGGCATTAATGGCCAAGGGACACCTCACAAGTGCTTTTCTCAAACCCATGTGCTCTCTCATGATATTTTTCATAAAGTTAGGCCACATGGGGCCCCCAAAACAATAATTCATCACCCTTGGCCGGACAATCCTTGAAATATCTCATGACATCATCATGACACAGTTATGATGTCATTAAACATACCGAAACCCTAAAACTGTATTTTTACTATTCACTGAAAATTCAACTTTCTCAGAATAATCCCAAAATTTCACCTTAACCAAATATCAATGCTATGATTTCAAAAATGAAATCCATTTTATAAAAATAATTTTCTAAATACTTTTAATTTAATTTTTAAAAAAACACTATTCATCGAAAATTCATTTTTTTCAGAAAAATCCCCAAAAATTACCTTAACATAATATCGATGCTCTGAGTTCAAAAATAAAGTCCTTTTTATAAAAATAATTTTCTAATTATTTTGAATTAAATTTTTAATTAAAAAACATTATTCATCCGAAAAAACTAATACTTGACTAATAATTTATGAAACAGTTATTTACCCATTTTATTGAATCACATTACTTAATCTAGGTGTCTAAATTATATTAAAACTTTCTTTGAGTGAAATTACTAATCCATTTGGTCATATTACTAATCCTAACCGTAAAATCACTATTCATAATTTACTATTCATCAAAAATTAAGTTGATCTTATTAGACTCCAAATTCCTTACTGAACACTTTTGTAGAAGACCATTTTTTGAAAATCATTACACATCATTAGTTATTTAGGGTTTACATAAATGTTTTAAAATATCCCTTTTTCAAAAATTCATCAATAAAATATATCCTAAAATTATCCAGACAAAAGAAAATCCACAAACATCACTAAAGGAAGATATCTCAATTTATTCACCCGAAAGGATTACACAAGGAAGCTAGGGTCTCGTCACATAGCCCCTTATAACACCGGCATAAGACCTAAGTGTAAGGTGTGCTATGGTGAGAGAATCTGAGGGAGGCTCAGATAACATTGCCCTAGTAGTAATCTCTACTAACTTGAACTTCTCCTGTAGGCGTTTCCGTTCAAGCTTGACACGCTGGAGTTCGGCTTGGGCTTGGTCCAAAGCGAAGCCCACAGATGCTACCTCCTTCCCAAGCTCTGATAAGTGGGCTTCATAAGGGTCGAGTCTACTGGATTAAGCCATCGACTCCTCTTTCTGCATTGACCATTAACATCTTATTAAATCATTAAGAGTAAGTTAATATACTACTAAAAAATATTGGGTCGTTACAATAGGTCAGGGGCTGGAGACTATCAACGGAAAGGAATATCCCTTAATGAGAAGAAATTTCCTTTAAACCTATACAAACACACCATCCAAGAACACAACAAGAAGCAACAACAAAGTAAAACACTATAGTAAAAAGTGTGCTGAAAGAAAAAAGGGGCAGAATACAAGCCCAACTGGAAGGTAAAAGTACAACTGGAAAAGGAAAAACAGATCTTGAAATTTCCACCGAGGATCCTACCTAAAGTTTAGGTACAACTCATGATTTGTAGTCTTACGTCACGTCACGTCAAATGGTCCACCTCTGAGCACCGTCCAGTCCTGGATCCCACAGCCTCGATCAAAGCTATCCATCGTCTGCACAAGACACAACAAGGTGTGGGTGAAGACCAAGCAGGGGTGAGTATAACAATACTCAAAAGGGACCCTGAGACCCCTGAGGGTCTCCCAGAGTTTCATAAAGGAAAAACCACAAATCAAGACCTCAACCACAAAGCACGAAGCAGTCATCAACTCTACTTAGGTATATTCCCATACATACACCTATGTTATCAGGGTATAATCATCTCATACATGAGGTAAGAATACGACAAAGGTAACAACAAGAAGGTAAAATTACAACAAAGGTAACGCCACGAAGGTAAAAGTACCACACAAGAAACCCCATGAAGATAACACCACAAAGGTGAAGGTACCACACATGTAACACCATGAAGATAACACCACGAAGGTGAAGGTACCTCACAGATAACACCACAAAGATAAAATACTCTGTTCACACCAGGTATTAGTGAAGTATAGAAGTACCGATGATCAGTCGCGAAGCTAGATCATCTTATTCTGTCAAGAGGCACTAATGCTAACCATACAGAGTCTGACCCTCAAAGGATCGATTGGTAATAACCCCTAAAATGATCCCCATAGGATCTGACCCACCCGGATTCAATTGGTACTAACCCCCGCAATGATCCACATAGGATCGGATGCACACATGATCGGTATTCGCTGACCCACATAGGATCACTGAGCGTTGACCCAGATAGGATATGACCCACATAGGATCGGTATATGCTGACCCACACAGGATTGCTGAGTGCTGACCAACATAGGATCACTATGTACCGACCCACACAGGATCTGACCCACAAAGGATCGGTGCTGAACCACATAGGATCACACGGTACTAACCTCTATATGATATGTCTCCAACCTCCAACTCACTGTCATCCACTAGATTTACACTCATAGAACACTTGATTCTAGTAGAACCACTAATCAATCCACTGGTAGTACCTCAACTATAGAGAAGCTCCATGAAAAGTATCTCAAAGGAACTTCATTTCGTAAGGGTTTCAACGCGACAGACGACACAGAAATCAGACGCCCGATCTGTGACTTATAAGTGTTTTAGTTCCAAGGGCCCGGTTGGTTTTGAGTTCGATCCAACCTGGTCATACTCCAAATTTCTCTAAAACACAATTGGAGTATACCAAAAGGACCATCTCGCTCCAAGGGTCCTAGCTCCATAGATGGTTAGTCAAACGGATGTTTGTATTTTCATTTATGTTGTTTTTAGCGAAATTGGGCCTGGAAGGGTCCGGGTCTGACCCGGCTAGGCTGGGCTGCTGTCCAACTCGACTGGGCTGGGATGTGGTCCAACCCGGCGGGGCTACGCCGCGGTCCGGCTCAGCCCGCAGGGGGTGCGGCCCAGCCCATGGAGGGGTGTGGCCTGCTAGAGGTGCATCCCACTGGAACTTGTCAGGCCTGGCCCACAGAGGTGCGGCCTACTAAGCATGCACGACCTACTAGATCTGGGCCTGCCCGAGCTAACGGGGGGGGGGGGGGGGAGTCCCCCCGGTTTTCTTGAAAGGTCGAGAGGTCATTCATTTTGTGAAGTAGAGGTGCCATGTGGCATCGTCCAGCCGCCGCTGAACCCACAGGAGGGCGGGTCCCTCCACCGTCGTGGCATCGAGCCGTGACCTCTTCTAATAGTGTGCGATGTCATGCCACTCCTCCTCCGCCTTCCGCGGTTGGCCCGTGCTGGCTTCCCTGCTCGACCACCATAGCTGAAAAGCCGCAACCCTTCTCTATCGGCGGTGCAGGTCAACGCGCCGCATCACCTCCACGGCTGGCGGGTGGCAGACGCTTTGTTGACCGCCATGGCATAGTGCCGCGACCTCCTCTTGTTGCATGCGACGATGTGCCGACTCCATCACGGTCGGCTGGTGCCGGCTGCTACCATAATTTTCCAGCACCGATCACCGGTGCCACACCAGCAGTCTTCCATGGAGTACACAAAGGCAAACCAAGGTAGTGGAGGTTCCATGCCATATTTTTTTAGCCCGTGTCCCCCGCATTAGCTTGAGAACATGAGGTATGAAATAGGATTCAACAATCACTTGAAAATTATAAAAAAATAACTCCCTACCTCAAGTTTGATGGAGAATGCCTGCGATTGAGGAAGAGTTGGTGTTCTTCATCCCCATAACAAGCCACCAATAATGCCGCTCAATCGTCGTTCCTTAGTTTGAGATTCGGTGCCGCTTGTCACCGCTCAGTAGAACCAGTCCCGTCCTTCAAGGGGTTAGTGTCTCGGCACTTTATCAGAACTTTTTAGCATGGTGAAGCCATGCCAATACCTCTCCCCAAGCTTCATATAAATTGTGGAGGGGGGGGGGGTGATAAATTCTCATGGAATTAATGGGGGTTCATTTAATAGGAACCATCTAATTCCAACATCTCTGTTATAAAGTATTTAAGGAATCAGACCATTTAATGGATTAACACGTCGTCGGTACCGCCACTATTACTTTTCCATTGGAGGAAAAGAAAGTAAGAAATAAAATAGTAATGTTAATTTATTATTCATTTAAGAAGTCAAAAACACAACTTTTTCTCCAAACTTACTACAGTCAAAGTGAAACCTCCCTTAAACAAATCCTGACACTGTGGATTTAATGGTGCCCTCAGATTTTTAATCCGAGCACCAATTCAAAATATAGAAAATTCCACCCACGTGTTTAATGAACATACCTTAAAAAAAGTTCAAAAATTCATTCTGGCCACACCGGGGCTCGGAATCACGCATCGTCAATTTTTTAAAGACTCATAATAATTCCATATAATTAAAAAAAATACATGAAAAATCCAGGTCTTTACATGTGTACCATATTGAATTCTTATGAAAATAAGAATTTATTAGTGTGGGATCAATTGAAAATCCAATATAAACAATTTTACACTATTTCTAGAGAGTGGAAGTTCTTTCACACAAATTTTTTATTAATAAAATATAAAAAAATAAATTATTAAAAAATAATTTTTTTTGTTTTTCAATGATGAACTATCCATTTCCTTGAGTCAAGCAATTTTAATATTAGAAAGATAAGTGTGTGGTGTTTTTATGTATAATAGATAGTTATTCAAGTATCTAATAGAAGACTTGAAATAAGACCTTGAGAAACCAATTTTAGAAGCCTTGACCAATGATCTTAAATAATTTTTACACTAATTTTAAGAGTTCCAAAAAGAGGAGGCCGATTCACAAAAAGTGATTATCTTTTCGAATTTTGAAAAATAAACCATGAAGGTGAAAAATAAACTATATAACCCTTCTTTACCAAAAAAATCTACAATTCTCCTAAAGGCCTTGCAAGAATAGAATATACTTAAAACTAATCAATTGAAGGGAGTGGACTTAACACTGGATTTTATTGAATTTATTTGAAACTATTATCAAATCCAATTAACTACCGCAATTTTTTTCTACACTAATTGAATAAACAATTTCTCTAGAGAGGGGTGATGATGATGATGAAGTGGCCACCATTTAGGATATGATTGTGTTGGAATTTTATGAAGATGAAGAAGAAAAAAATGGGGCTAATTTAGTGATGAGACTACCTCATCTATTTTAACATTCCTATCACATGCAGAAGGACACCATGGTACATGATAGGGGGACCTCTACATTTCTTTCCATCTATATATACACCTTAAACTATATTTTGTTATATTATTGGGATAGGGAAATTTTTATTTCTATGGGGATTCATGCTCTTCGAATCCACTTATGGGTTTTAGGAGAAATAAAATGTGGTGGTTTCTAAACAAGAAACCCCACCCACCATCAATTTGCAGATAATATGCTGGAACCACATAACTAGGGGTAGTGAAAACCTATCACCCACATGAGTGGTCAAACCATGTTCTATAAATTTTCCCTTACCCTTTCATTTTATATTTTTCTTATATTTTTTATTACTCTCTAGGTCTAAGTGAAAAAATTAGGATCTTTACTCATGGTTTCCACAGGGAAATAAATTGAGGTTATATATTTCCATCTCTTTGGTTTTTCTACCCTTATCTTCAAAATTTGTGTCTCGTAATTTATGGGTAAGTAAACCATAAGATTTGGGGGAGTTTCATCTTTTTTAAGAGTTTTTTGTGTTTTTATTTTCTATGAACATTGAGCTTGAATGAATATTCAATTTCATTTTTCACACTTGAATTTATTTTGAGTGAGTTTTCATTATTTTATATAAAATTGACTTTAAATGATTATTGTTGTGAAATTTTTTTCTTGGATTTTGATTTTGATGTATTTTTTTGAGTTTGATTTTTTTTCTAAAATCCATGCCCACAAAAATAAACTCAAATTATCTTTTCCCATCTTTTGAGGCATTTTGAACCCTTTTGACATATTCTAAATAATTCTCATAACTTATTGAGAGGAACTTGTATTTGTTTGGAAAACCAGAATTTATTAATATTATATTTCAATACTTTGGAGTTCATAAAATGTTTTTGATGTGATTTTTTAAACTATATTTTAACTTGAGTCCCACCATAACATTTCTCATTTTTAATCCCTTATATTCCATGTATTTTCTTATATTTTTAATATACATAATAATATAATTGGGTGTGTTTCATTATTCTGGGCATTTAAAGAACGCACATGAGTCAATTTCATTCATTTTAAATTATTTCTATTATCCAATTATCCATTGAAAGAAAAACATAATTAAAAAAAATTGAAATGAAAAAATGGATGTGATATTGATTATTAATTGCACTTACAATTATGACTTATTACCCTCTGAAAATTTGAGGGCATTATTGTATTTTATTCATTGTATCTTATTTTTATCTTGTCCTCCAAGAATTCTTTTTGAAAAAATGAAAAATAATTAGATATAATTAAAATGATATAATTATTTGAATTCACTTTTTGAATCATGGACCATGTCACAAAGGGCTATTGTATTTCAAATATAAGGAAAATTTAGTGAGGTATCATTCTTGAGTCTCACTTTAATATTCATTCATTGGTATTTAAGAGTTTGATATTATATTTTTAGCCTAGAATATTTAAATATTTTACCTATAGAAACATAACCATTGAATTCACTTTGAAAAATTTATAATGATTGAAAATAATTTTATGACACATGGTGTTAAGTGATGATAATTTTCAAAATATTATTGTGAAATATTCACCACCCAATTATAATCATAACTCCATCTTTCATTAATATTGATTGAAGTGTGACATGAATTTTAATATGGGGTAGGTGTGATTGGTCCATGGATGGTTTTTTATGTATGGATGAATTTAATTAAGATTTATGAAAATTAAATTTAATTTTTGTTCATAAATTAGATATGATGAAGGTCTATTTTGGAAAAGATCTTAGAAAATTATCTCATTTTTTATCCTTGTGAGGATTAATTCTGATATTTGATGATTCACTATGAGTGAAATGTTTATGTGTGGGGTATTAATTAGGTTCATAATTTCATATATATTATTCTATAATTCAATGTTATAAATCCATAAATTGCACAATTTATGGGTAATTAGTTCAATTTTGGGGTTTATTAATAACATGATATTAATTATAAAACCCAACCATTTTAAGAAATTGAATATTTTTAACCTATTTTTTTATTTTAAAAATAAATAATTTTAAACTAATCCAAATCATGAAAGTAATTTGTTATAGGATTCAAAATTGTTTGGGATTTATTTAGTTCAAATGGACCACAATCAGAATCCTATATTTTGAGTCCTAAAATTAGATCACAATCCAGGCCTCAAAATCATTGCCTGAATCTATAGAATTTTTATAATGGGCCCATATTTCAAAAATTGGCATCCCAAATGATCTAAAAATCCACTTGGTCATATAAAAAATCTGGATAATTTTTTTATAAATTAGGACATGTCATATTATTCATTTTTTAATTCCATAAATTCAAGGTAAATCTAAAACATTGGAATTATAATAGTCTATAGGAAAAAAATATTATTTGACTAAAAAGGTCATAACAAGGGATACATATGGATAAGGGAGATGAAATTTATTTATTTGATAGAGGATACATAGAATAAAAACTTCAATGAATACCAGTAAACATTATTTGGATATTTAGTGGGCCTAACAATTTAAAACATTCTTAGTATAGATTTTCGAGCCAAATTTTTTGACTCATATCCCTATAATTATGAACCTCATCTTCCATTACAAGGGATTTCCATTTTTAAATGGATAAGATGGAGTTTTTCTGTGATAATTTTAATATAAATATTTAATTTATATTGGTTAGTTTATCTATACATTATTCCTTTATTTTCGTTTCATTTTTCTATTTTGGATCCCCCCCACCATGCTCTTTCTAATCTCTATAAAAATGGGAAAATAATCCTCACTGTTGTTCAAGGGGGGAGTGGTGGTGCTTGTGTTTGTTGTGATTAAATGATTTTTATTATTCAATTGTCATAATTTTAGTAGTGGTGGAGTTGGGTTTTGTGTAGGGTTCACCCCTTTTTTACTACTATTGTATACTTTTCCCTTTTATTTTTATTTCTCTATTTCACCGTCATAATTCTGCATATGGGGTGGTGTAACATTGTGGTGTAAATTTGAGGGATTATTGTCCCAATTGTGGAGGGTTGGTGTGGGATAATAAAAATTCAACATGAAGGTATTGAGTGATATTTTTTATCTCAACATTGGGTAGAATATTGATAATTAATATTTTAAAGAAAAATGATATCATCAACATGATCTCCTAAGAAAAACAATGTTTCTTAACTAACTTTATTTTCTCCATAATTATACTGTTTTATTAGTTAATATATATATATATATATATCAATATAATGTTTTTCATAAACCTCCCACTATATATGTATATGGTTATAAATATATTTTTTAGTTTATAAATACAAAAAATAGAAAAAAAAAATGTGTGTGAGCGGTCTTCTTGGGAGATAGGCCCTAGGACATTCATTATATTTCATTATTAGGAAAATAAGAATTTATTGGTGAGGGATATATGAAAAATACCCTATCATAACTTATCTAATGTATTATATAGAAGGTTCAAACCATTTAACATCATATGAAATCTACACAGAGTCATTAGAAAATATATACCGACAATCGTCGAAGAGACCTAGAGTCTGAGGTTGTAAAAAAAGTGTTGATTCATGTATAAAAATGGAATAAAGTCATGAGGTTTAGGAGGAATGAAAATAATAATCCCTGATACATTATATCCTTTGAGATCCTAGATCACATCAGATTGGGGGTATATCAACTAGCACTCCCATTTAACCAATCTGATGTACATGATTTGTTCCATGTATCCTTCATGAGAATGTACATACGACTACCCTAACATGTAATGAATATAGAGTTGTAACCCTTGAAGAATTATATTTCATTCAATGATAATTTGATGAAGATATTTGATTATAGAGACATAGTTTGGTGAAATAAGATAACTCACCTGGTCATAGTGTTTTGGTGGAACCCCAAGTTTGAGGAGGCAACTTGGGAACTAGAAAAGGTGATGAAACATAAATACCCTAATCTATTTTAGAGTTTTAAATGAAAAAATTGAGGGTGAAATTTCTAAAGTGGGGAATAATTTATAAATACACGATATTATAAATGATAATAGCTCTGTGAATTAATAAATTTTTTGTTAAGTAATGTAGTTATAGAAAAAAATGCACTTCAATGATTATTTTTCATTGTTATATAGTCTTTTAGATTTAAAATAATTTTTTGCATCATAATCATTGATAATATAGTCATTTTATAGTAGAAATTAATATTATTATATTAAGGTTTTTAATGAAGTTTAGTTGGAACAAAAGGAAGGAGCAATACACTCTACCAATAAGACCATACCCTAGGTATCCCATTTATCAGAGCTACTGAGGAAGATAGAGTCCTTGGGATTTTTCATTAACCAATCCAAAGTTGAGAATCAATAACTAAATCTTGAATGAAACTTTTTTTGGGATATGTTAAAGCTAATAAATATCATGACCCAAACCATATTCATTGAACCACCCAAAGAAATATCCACCATCGCACACCTTACCCTTAGTAAATACATTTTTGTAAAAAGGGTTTCTGTATCTAGACCCTAAAAGTATAATTTTATATATTTTATAATAAAAAATGATTATATTTAACCATGTTATTAGTACCTTATAAATTATTAAATAAATATTTTAATTAAAATTATATTTTTGATACGATGAAACTCAAATTTTATTTTTGGGAAATATATAATTTTAATAGAGACGTACTTTTGATGATTTCAAATATTTTTGAAATAAATTTTAATATAATAAAATTTTCTTGTTAAATAATATTTGTTTATATATAACCCAGAATATATTTTTATGAAGTAAAATGGAATTTCTATAAGGGTATGAAAACTATTATTGTCATAAAAACCATTATTTTTCAATAAATGGGGTTTTTTATTTATAAGTGTAAATTTTATTATTTATAGAATTATTTTGATAAAATAAATATGATTTTTGAATTCTTCATGTTGAAATTATCCAATGGTGAATGTTTCATAATTTTCCGAGCTAGTCTGATTTTTGGGTAAAAATTAAATACAATATGAATATACAATATGTATTACATCATAAAATAGAATTTTTTAATAAATAATACAAATTGTATCCAAAACTAAAATTATTTTTCCCATTTACAATAATATTTTTCTGAATTCATTTTATTAATTTTATAAACCCTTAATGAATCTTCTAAAACCTATATTATATTTTAGGGTTTTAAAGTCAATTCATTATAAACATGACTCACTTCCACATAATTAATTCTATTAATTTAATGATTTTGGTTATTATACTTATAAAATATTTAAAACAACTACTATTTTGTAGAAAACTTGGAAAAGCCCTTGATAATGTTTTTGGTTTTAATTTTTTTATTATATAGAGTCCAAAACCTATGATTACAAGTAAATAAATAACCCATATCTATTTCTCTAAAAACCCACTCAGCCTCCAATTCTTCATCACTCAAAACCATTTTATCAGGAAGTTACTATTCACATACCTCTTTAGATACTTCCTAAGATTTTAAAAATATCCTCGTAAGATTTTAGAGATTCCCTCTCAAGGTAGGGGAATCTCTCCTTTACCTTTTTATTTGATGTTATTTACTTATACTAATACCTTAATGATTCATAGTTTTATTTACTTTAATGCGTTTTAAGAATCCTTTTACTATACTTATTATTTTTATATAATAAGATACCTCATTTCACTCTCATTTACCCCTTTTATAAACCTTTATGTACACCCTTTATGATTCCAAAATTATTCTATGATTTTCCCATGCCAAAAAATTATGTAGTAAATTTATATCCCCAATTTCAATCAAGGGTATTCAACTAGAGGTACATATTTTTCATTGATTGGTGATTTCCATTTATGTAACCCACCCTCCTTACTAATTCGATTAAAAGTGATGAAATAAGTTCTTATGTTGTGTGATCTATGTTGAACAATTATGTATGTACATGATATGAATATTATGGGTGGTCCAAGAATTATATAGCAATCCAATACATTGGGTAATTCTTTTATCTCATGAGATACAATGTATAATGCATGATAGGTTATCCTATGAACACTATGTTATTATTTCATGATGGTTAACCTTATGATTATGATGTCATGTTTTATGCTACTTCCACATTCCTGTTTCTTCTTTATATTATCAGCTTATATCATGATTCAGTGTTCATGTTCATGATTCTCACCCACTTATGTTACTGTGATATGCCTATGACTCACACGTTCTAATTTACCTTATTATATGATTTTATTATTCTCCTATAGACATTATATCATACCCCTTTCTTATGTATGTCCCTAGGTTATCTAGTGTATTACTAGAAAGAAAATTAATTTTAAGATCACGATAAATATTTTTTAAATAATTTCTTTGTAACCCTATTCAATTTATTATTTTATGTACCAAATTTCTCAATGACACTGGGTGTCATGATCTTCTGATATTGCATTATGTGTACCTTTATTTAATGAAATATTAATTAAGGTGTATTAAATACATGTGTTTTCATAGGAATTCATGTAATTTTCTATTTTTATGAAACCTACACTGGTCGCATGGTTTAGTCTCATGATTTGAAAAACCACGTGCGAAGCATGTGGTAGATATAATCCCATGAAAATTAAAGTTCATGGTTACCTAGGAATACTAGAAAGGTTATAAAATCCCTGGAAAAGTTGTGAGATAACCTCATTTTCATGACCCATCCCCTGGGGTCCGTTTCGTGACTGGCCTAAGCCCACCTCTGATTGGCCTGGGGCTGGTGACTAGCACTGAGTAGGAATATCCCACATATTGGAGGAAATTTCCAATGAACCTGTAAACATGAAACCAACTCCAAGATACAGGGGAAGGATAGTAAGAACACTAAGTAATGAAAATGTATTCATACCGAAACAACCCAAAAACAAAGTATGATAGAAAGTAAAGCAGTAAAGTGAAATCAGGCCTGAAATGATCCCAAAAAATGAAAGAAAATTGTAAAGTATGACCTAAAAACAAGGGAACTAAAGATACTATAAGATTCTTCTGAAAATACTTCAGATCTTATGATTTCACAAGGCCCCATCTGGTCCTAGTTTTGGTTCTGCTCTACCTAGGACTCCACCAAAGCGTCAGTCATCTGCACAAGACACAACACGTGAGGGAAAAGCCTGTGTAGGTGTGAGTAAAACAATACTCAGTAGGGGACACAAAACACAATGTAAAAGACCAAAATGGAAAAAAACTGAGAAGATACAGTCAACTTGACATTGGTATATGTCAACATCGCATATAACTAGAACATCTAGGTATTGTCATAAAGGATTTCAAGATGAAATTCCTAATCTACTTCCAGTAATATTGTTCCTCTTGTTGTACACTCGATTCTGGGAGATCCCACTCTTCAAGCTATCTGCATGAAATAATGTAGCAAAAGTCTACCAAAATAATCTGAGAAAAAATCGGGTCTTGATACGTCATGAAGATTCCTTGAGATATCCGGTCTCACCGAGACAAGGAGTCTAGATATTGTAGCCAATCCTTGGTCACATGATTAATCTCCTAGCACACTCGTTTTGAGAGAACTCGCTCCTTGGGATGTGAAGTAATTAGAGACTCTCTCAAAGATGTACCACTTCTTTAGGACCCACCCAAAGATAACACATTGAGAAATACCAAAAGTACACCAATCAAGTAGAGTCACAAAGGAAAGAAAGATCTTGATACACAGATAGGGGGTCCTTCACCCAGGGCTCACTAGGGGACATCCTGGCACTACTAGAATTATCATTCCATATAGGGGATAGGTTCCTATGTAAATATTGGTCACACCTTGTGCACAAAACCTTTATAAGGTACCATGAAGAGAATTGAGGACCGGACGGGCCTCTCGATGCGATCTATACTCCACTTAGACCTGCTAGGGCACTAAGACCCGCTGAGTCTCTTAGACCCACTAGGGAACATAGACTAGCTGAGTCTCTTAGAACCACTAGGGAAATTATACTTCCCGTGTAAACTCACATCATAATAGGGGCTATTCTCTATTATAGAAATGTGATCGTACATTGAACCTTCATAGAGAAGCCCAATGGTATGGTCTCACCCTCTACTATCACCCTCCATGATGGGATTGTGATTCTGTGTCGATCCCTCATAAGGAGGACAAAGATAATGCCACCATCCCCTGGTGGTCGAACTAAAACCTAACCAAGTAATCTCAAAAGGAACGCCTCATTGCAAGGGTCCCAACGTCATGGACAACTCTTCAATCAGACTTATATTTTGAAAGTTATAGGAATTTTAGTGAAAAAGGGCCAGTTGGGTTTGGGTCCGATCCGACCTAGTCAGACTGACCCGAAATGACCCAACCCTGGTACACCCCGACCCACTAGGCCCGACCTTCCAGCCCTACCCGCTCCTGCAAGGCCATGTGCTTCAGCCCTCCAGGCAACCCCATGGCCCGGTTCACTTGGTCCGGCCTGTGTTGCGCGGGCCAGTCTTCTTCAACACGCAGCTCGGCTACATACCACGTCACTCAGCATAAGGGGGCATGCCAACCCTAGATATTCCAGCTGA
Source organism: Viscum album (assembly GCA_963277665.1). Taxonomy (NCBI): domain Eukaryota; kingdom Viridiplantae; phylum Streptophyta; class Magnoliopsida; order Santalales; family Viscaceae; genus Viscum; species Viscum album. The sequence goes on from OY728159.1 coordinate 1,360,097,235, forward strand.
TTTGCTTATGTGGATTGAGATTCTCACATGCAATCTATTGATTGTGTTTCACCATCTCGACATGGCACAACCGCATCACCTTCCCACTTCGCTGTAGCCCCCTGACCGTGGACCCATCGGCACCTACTGCCGAGCCACCACAGGTTCCTCCGATCATCACTGACTTGTGGGTGGGGTCTTCCATGCCCCTCCAAATGCGCTCTGGTGTTCCATTCTTCAATCCAGAATAGCTTCCAGAATCCTCAATCCATGTTCTTCATCTCCAGGGGTTCATATCAATGCCACGATCCCTCCCGATGCAAAATAGTTCGAGCATTGATATTTCTCGCATCACCTCAATATGTTCAAAATCATCGTCGTCGCTCCTTCATCGTTATGTGTACATCTTGTATCATTACACCAATAATTGATTGCGTAATGATCAACTGACTTCCAAATGTCGTGTTGTGGTCCAAACAAAGAATTCCCACGACGAATGAATAACGGGGGGAGGGGGTAGGGTGTGGAGGAAGGCATGGATCAACAAAAATGGATGTACCTCAATATATTCTAGTGTCGATTGTGGCTTTTCTTCGTTAGAATGATAGTCATAATCCATCATAAATAACAAGGTTTCTCTCCCATAAAACCCCGTAATATTAATCCCATCTTGCAACAATGATCGATCTGTGGGCCAATTTGTCTTCCATTGGTTAGCGTTCATCATAGAATATCAAGAAAGGGGGAAAGGAGAATCAAAATAAAACACCCTACCTAGAAAATAGGATCGGTCGACATCAAGGTTCAATCATAGTTAGTTATCCATTAAGATACTTCATGATCCATCTTCTTTTTGACCCTCGATCCGTGATCCATCATTGTTAGCGATTATTCATTCATTTTCATTCGTCCCACACCAACACAATTCCTCTAGATACTCAGATCAATCTCTCAAGTCATCCTCTGATCCCATAGCTTTGATTAACCACTAAATAAGGAAACACATTTCATCATTTCTATTATGATGAATCACTACTTCATTAAACTGTTTCATTTATGAAACAACATTTCTGTTACTCTTGAGTTGTAACATTGTTACGTTGTTTCATTTATTAAATGAAATAGGTCATTCGACATTGTTTTGCAGTGAAAAACTCTTTCTTAAAAAAATAATATTTATTAAGATTATTTTATTTTTTTGTTTAAAACACCCAAAATGATTTTTCATAGTCGACCTATGCTGATCGAAGTTAGGTACTGCATAAGAAAAACCCACTACTCTTAACACAATGGTTCCCTTGGATTTCAAATTTGAGAAATCGTTTAATAGATACTAAAATAAAAAACACACATTATTTAAAAACTTGACATTTTTTGTCAAACCATTCCGGGCACACCAGGCCTCGAAATCGCATGATGTCTCAGTTCCTAGTCTCAAAATTTTTCCAATTAATTTCTAAAAAAAAATTGGGAAAATTCAAGTCATTGAATTCACCCCACTTTGTGGCTTTACATCCTCGAAAGACAAAACATGGGTTAAACAAATAAAATGTGAGAGTAGTGAGCACAAATCTGAGCCTCCTGCTCCCATGTGCTGCTCTTAATATCCCCATGCTACCTCTGAACACTCACCAAGGGAAAATATCATCCACAAAGGATCCTAGATATTTATTTGGCACACAACCCAAGACACTCCAACTTCGATGTCCAACTCTCCCCATATTATGACATGCAAGGATTATGCACCAATATCCTCAGCTACATCATGTGGAAGACGTTGTGTACCTTATCAAATTGTGGGGTAGAGCCAAATAGTATGATAACATTCAAAATATAAGTGGTACCTGAATTAGGGACTATTAACCTTGGAGATAGCCTGCTTCCCTAGCAAAAATATCCATAACCCTCATCAAGGTGAGACTCAAAGAAAGATAATGTCTCCTTTCTCAAACTCTAATGGTTTCCACTATCTTCCAATACAAAACATTGGATGACTCTTTGCCTAATTTATCCACTCTTAAATGACTCACACATTCTATACAAATGCCTCCTGCAATCCCTTCCACATCAGGGATGTAAAGAAAGCATCATGATCTGAAACCATCGTCAATGAAACCACGTGGAGTCAAACTATCTCCTGCACGTAGAGTAATCCCAAACCCTCTACTATAATCTATTCTTGGGTAGTTAGGAAGTGGGATGACTCAGTTATTCATTCAAGGACCACCCATATGATATCATGTATCATAGACGTATGTGGTAAACCCATTATAAATTCCATCGATATCTCTTACCACTACTTTCTTGGTACCCCCGAAAAGAGAAGGAACAACCCATGAAACTGATTAAAAGAAATGATCATCTTTTAACTCAACATGTAAGCTTAGATTAAAACTATTATTTCAACCCCAATTTCTTCCTTGAAACCCACATGTATATCTAGACGTATCTAACCACCCTAGGCGTTACTACTACAACTATGTGTTTTTTAAAAAGAACGACATGATCCCCACCATTCAATTGTCCATCAGGGGTATTCCACATGTAAAATTGATCACGTAAAGTCTCAAAGTTGATATCACCAAGTTGTGAATCACTGACTCATTAAAGAGTGGATAGGTAACAACCAATGACTAGAGGTAAGCTGCTTCATCTCCATCCATGAAGGATAACTTCAACGAGGCCAACCGATTTGATGCCTAATTTAGGAACTGCTAACTGGATTTCTACTAGGAGCATCTCCTTCTAAGTTCCTCTTCATTGGGTTTAATGAAACTGTAGACACTGATAAGACCTGCCCCATAAAAGGGACCTTCTGAATCCATGACTCACACTTGAATAGATTCCCTTAAAGCTAGTGCTTTCAGAGTGTGTTTGGGACCATTCTTAAGTATATCGTGTACTCCCCCTTGGAAACCGAGTACACTAAGATGTCATCAAAGAAGATCACTTAGGGATATCCAGGGTGAAACATTGAGTCTTACTAAGGCATTCCTTTGAATTTCCTCTATCTACACCCCTGGATCATGGAGCTCTTTGGAGCCATCCAATATATTGGTGTAAATATTGGTGCCACCCCAGCGTGTAGACCAATGCCGAAGTCTAACTCTCTATGGATAGGTAAACCAGAAACATATTCAAGGAAGGCTTCCTTATAACCACTATTACAAGAAACATTAGGACTCATATCATCCACTGCACTAAAGGTTGGGCTAGCCAACCAAATAGAAATCAGCTGCACTATCCTCTGCCTAAGTCTATCAAGAGCTTCAAGGATTTTCCCTATGTCGATAGAGGGAGTTATGGTTCTATCACCATGGATGAATCACACCCTTTGCATAAAATAACAAATCTGAGCATGAATTGTGAATTATCCCATACTGAAAATGACATCGTAAGGCCTCAACGCCACTACCAAGAGATCCCAACTAAAACTCTCGCCTCCAAGAGCTAGGTCACACTCTCAGCACCAGTGCATGGTCATTGGGTCTCCTCCAGTACAAGTCTCTAAATGCGAGGATCAAGTAAATTTTTTGAACTAGAACCTCTAGGTATCAAACAATAAAAGTTGTAGGAAAATAAATCACTAGTACAAGTGTCTAAAAATACTGCAGCTAAGGTAGAAAGACAGAGGTCATACCTTGAATCATTCATGGAGTCCTAGGGCCATCAAACTTGATAGCCTGAAACAGTCTCATCCCCTATCCTCTAGATCCCAGAGCCTAGTATGGACCACCTGGAGGTGGTGGTGGTAACACATAAAAATGTCAGCGACCTCCTACTGCTTCCCCAGATCTCCTTCTAGATATTCTACCTGATGGATCTATCTGCTCTTGCCACTGCCTCTTCCTTGGTGGTTCATCAACCACCTCTATAACTGCAGCATGAATAATGGGACAACCTCATGAAAGATTCCCCATTTTATAACTAGTATAGAAAATTATGTCCTTCTGGGAACTTGAAAATCCCACAAACTTCTGAAGGAACCTCTGGTTCTGTAGCTTACGTTTCACACTTGCTATCGGTTGGTCCTATTGAACTTTCATCCCAGTCGATCACTGTTTCAAAATCCCGTGACACACGTTCGAACACAAAAACTCGTCATCTAGTGCCAAAATATCCATCCAAGACACAATATGTAATGTTTCATCCACCTAAACCACTAGATGAGGGTCTTCTAACTGATCATTAGGAGAATCTGTCACCTACTGACCATCTTGAAGAAAAAAAACTCTATGACTGGATACCTTCAGGGTGGCCTCATCGAGTATCGGTCCAAACTCTCGATCCTGCTGTGGAAACCTCAATGGATAGTGTCGTGAATAAATCCGAAGGAAAACAAGGTGTGTCACGTTTCATATATTATACTTGGTGATATGACTCAAGAAGGACATGGAAAACACAACCCATTCCTATATGATGAATGTACCTTTATTTTTCCATAAAACAAGTGTTTTCATGTACTAAGTTGGAAAGTTGGTGCCTAGAGTCATGTTGTATGGATACATCGACCACCGCACCAACACTGGAGTCCTTGTCCTGAAAGCCAAACACAAAACACTTAATACTATTTCCCCAAACCAAACATACAGACTCCCGGTCCCAATGTAGAACCAAACCACATCTAAAACCACTCTTTAATGACCTTCCCCCTAGGGCTCATTTCATGAGTACCCCAAGCCCTCCTATGATAGGCCAGTGGCTGGAGATTATAACCAAGTTGGCATATCCAACAAATGGGCAGCATTATCCAAAGAACCTGTACACACCCACCCAACTCCTAGCAATAGGGGCTCGAGAGTGAAAAATATAATTAATGAAAATTCATGCATTCCACTAAAAATAAACAATAGATTATGACAGAAAGTAAACCAATATAGTAAAATAGGTCCAGAAACAATACCGCTAAATTAAAGGCAAATGTAAAGTATGACATGAAAATAAGGTAACTAAAGTAGCTATAGGAAGCTGCAGGAAACACCTCGGTTTGTTTGATCTCACAAGGCCTCGTCCGGTCCTGTTCTTGGTCCCACTCTTCCTAGGACTCCACCAAATCATAATTCATCTTTACAAGACATGATACATGCAGGAAAATTCCATGAAAGGGTGATTAAAAAAATACTCAGTAGGGGACCCTGAAAAACAATGTAAAATACCACAAGGGAAACACCACAAAGAATATACAGTCATCTCAACATAGGTATATGTCAAAATCACATATAACAAAAACACATAGGTATACTTGTAAAGGATTTCAAGATGAAACATCTCATCCACTTCTCGCCATATTGTTATGCTTGTAGCATGCTCAATTCCAAGAGATTCCATTCATCGAGCTATTTGAAGGAAAGCACAAAGAATAGGTCTACAAAAAGTATATGAGAGAACATATGGTCTCGATACATCATGAATATTTCCTAATAAATCTGATCTCATTGAGATAAGGAGTCTCGATATCGTAACAAAACCTTGGTCACATGATTCTACTCAAGGCACACTCATTTATAGAAAACACACTCCATGAGTTATAATGTAATCACAGAACATTGCAATGAGGTCACACTTCATTGGTCCCCATAAAGAGAACACACTGATAACTACTCAAAGTACACTGATCAGGTCAAGTCATTAAGGAGGGAAATATATCGATACATAGATATGGGGTCCCGCACCCAAGGCTCACTGAGGGATATCTTGGGCCTACTAGAATTATAATCCAAGATAAAGGATAGGTTCCTATGTAAATATTGGTCAAACCTTGTCCACAAAAACTATATAAGGTAACAAAATGAGAAGCAAGGATGACCGGGCCTCTCAGTATGGTCTATACTCCCCTCATACCCACTAGGGCACTTAGACTTGCTGAGTCTCTTAGACCCACTAGGGCACAGAGATCTGCTTAGTCTCTTAGATCTGCTGGGGAACTTAGACCCTTCTGAGTCAACTCACTTTGGAACACAAGCCATTACTTATTATAGTAATGGGATCATGCATCTAACCATCATAAATAATCCTTAGGGTATGGTCTTAACCTCTACTATCACCCTCTATGATGGGATCAGGATCCTGTGTCGATCCCTCATAGGAAAGAAAAATAGTACAAAACCAGCCCTTTGTGGTCCAACTAAAACCCCAAAAAGTCATTTCAAAAGGAGTGTATTTTTGTAAGGGTCCCAAATCTGTAGATGACTCATCAATCAGACTTATATTTTGAAAATTATGGGTGTTATAGTAAAAAGGGGCTGGTGGGGTCTGGGTTCGGCCAGACCCGATCAGACAGACCTAATCAAACCCAACACCGGGTCCGCCGATCCAACCCAGGACCAACTCGACCTAATCCGACCTACTAGCACAGCCCTCCCTGGCTAGGCCCATCCTGAATTTCCAACCTAACCCTCCTTGGCTAGGCCCTGCCCAACTTTCCGGCCTGGCCCACCTTGGTTGGGTCGCGCGCATCAGCTCGTCGGGCCACCTTGCGTCGCACGGGCTGGTCTCTTTTAGTATGTGGATTAGCTGCATGCTTTTTCACCCACCACTAGAGGGAGCTCTGTCCCTACATCATCCTCCATCCATTACCACATACTACATCCAGCCAGTGCTGGTGCGCTGGTGGGGTCTTCTACGGGCCTCTGGATATGCTCCGATGGTCCATTCTTCAATTTGAAAGAGCTTCTGGAATCCTTAGGCCATGTTATTCATCTCCAGGGGTTCGAATGCATGCCACGATCCCTCCCGATGAAAATTTGTGTGCGCGGAAATATTTCCCACACCACCTCAATCCTTTAGCCATTGTATTTTTCACACCTCCATCGTGCCATGTCTATCTAGGATCTTCAATACTAGATCATTTCTCTAAGGATCGATTGTGCAATGATCGACTGATCGCTGGATGTCGAGTCGCATAAAAAACATAGAATGTCCGCGATGAATGAAGAATAGGAGGTGAGGGGAAGAAGGCATGGATCAAAAAAAGAGACATAACTCAATTGAAGTTAGTTTTAATCTTGGCTCATCTTTGTTGGAACGATAGTTGTAATCCAACATAAATCACATGGTTGTTCGCCCATAAAACCCCCGAAAGAGTAATCCCATACCACAACAATGATCGACCGAAGAGACAATTTTTTTGTTAATTTGGTCCTTCTCCATCATGGAATATCAAGAATAGGGAAAAGGAGAATTAAAAAACAACACCCTACCTAGATAACAGGATCAGTCAGCTTCAGGGTTTGATCTTCATTGGAAATCCATTAAGATACGTCATGATCCATCATCTCATCGACCCTCGATATATTATCTATCCTTGTTGGAGATTCATCATTCCTCACCATTCATTACTCGCTAGTTTAATTCCTCTAGATCCTTTGAGTAATATCTCGGGTCATCCCCTTGTCTGTTAGCTCTGATTATCCATTAAATGAGGGAACATGTTTTGACGTTTTTGTTATGCTGAGTCGTCACGTCGTTATACTGTTTCATTTATGAAAGAGCATTTCTATTACAATTGAGTATCAACATTGTTACGCTACTTAATTTATGAAATGAAATAGCTCACCCAATTTTGTCTTGCAGCGAAACACTATTTTTGAATAAAATAAAATTTCTTATGTTTATTTTATTTTTTTCTTTAAATTCCCAAAAAGATTTTTCGCAGTTGACCTGTTCCGATCGAAGTTTGGTCCTGCCTAAGAAAAACCCACTACTATGAACACAACAGTACCATTAGATTTAAAATCCAAGAACCATGTTAAAAGTTAATAAAACTAAGCACACACATTATTTAAAAATATAATATTTTACATTAAACCATTCCAGACACAGCGGGCCTCAGAATCACATACCATCTTAGCACTTGGTCTTGGAATTTTCCCAATTAATTTCTAAAAATAAAATTGTGAAAAATTAGAGTCACTACACTCTTAATATAAACCCAGTCATCCACTTGGTGTTCCTAGTGACTCAAACATTTATAAAAACCATGATCAAATTGTGAAAGTCACCAATGGAACCAACATAGAAATATCGCATAGTCACTTCTTGGATACTACTGACCACGTGTAAACCATTCTCATAGAGTGTTTCCATAAAACTCTAAATTATCAAACCCTAATTCCCAAAAGCCTTTATAAACTAAAAAGAGAAAAAATATACCCAAAATTAAATATATCTATAACCCAGAGAGCATTATAAGACCTATGAAATAGACCGGAATACTGAACATACACTGAGGTTCGTATGCATGGTGTGAGAAATACATCTCCATTGGCTTTTAGAAAGATTCTCCAATACACATCAGTATATAAATATATATGCATGGTTAAAATAAATAATAGAACACACAACATACAAGAATAAAATTGGAACATCATTTTCTAATCAGGCCACTATGATACCCATCCATACAGAGACCAGCCAATGTTAGAGAAAGTAATAACATCACGTCATTGACTTTGAACCATAACTAGTTACTTAGGGTAGAGTATCATATATATAACCTTTTATCTGGTTTAAGTCTATAGTGATCAAATCTAGTGACACTAACCTCAATCATTCATCCCCATATTCTAGAGGCTACAAACTAGAGATGATTGTACATGAGTAAAATGTGAAGAATATACCTTCATTGGTATAATTATCCATAAATCATGAAACAAATAAATATTAATAACTCCCATAAAAAATGTAGAAATAAAAGGTGTCACAATAATAATACATATACAATAGTAACAATTCAAATTCGATAAAAAAGTGTTTACCAATAAAATGAGGAAATCATACATGAAAAAAATAACTTCTATAGATAGACCAAACATATATAGTCCTAAAAGGTAAACAAAAGTTGGGACAATATAAAACTAGTCCTGATTTCATTCACATTACCAACTCCATACTCCTACTAAGCTCAAGATAACCTTTAAAGTATATGGCCTCTACCCTTATCTAATATTTTAAACATAAAGTCTATTTGGGTACCCATGGTTCCCAGATATGGTGTAAGTATAATTTAATTGGATATGACCAACAGTGTCCCAAAAAGGATTCAGTAACACTAGTGAAAATATTGTATGACATAATTGGAACTAAGTATAAGACCAAATATCTAGTTTCATATGACTAAATCTTATGGGAAGTTTATTTAAATTAACAAATCTACAATTTCTGAGTACATGGTGTGTGTAAGGTCATTTGAATGAATGTAGTGGGGGAGTTTCTTTAGATAGACCATTCCCTTTAAATATGTGTTTCCTATTTTATGATGTGACTCATAAATGTTTTAAATTATTATTGTTTTAAATAATTGTTTTGGATTATTTTTTTTAGTTCAATGGTTTTGGAAATTGCTCTTGGATTGTTGGTTATTGACTTTTTTTAACAAACAATTCCTCTTAAATGTTCACTTCCAAATACAAGTGGAAAAGTTGTGAGGCGGGTTCTGTTGGTGAATCCTCCATTGGACCCTTAGTAGACGATATCTTGGTGAACTAAAAGTCAGAGGAGGGTCACATAGACCATTTTTATATCATTATTTGAACCTTGATGGAAGATCTTTTATATGGTAGGATTTCTAAGTGTGAGTTTGGGATTTGATAAGTGAAGTTTATGGGGAATGTGATATATGAGAGGGGCATATTAGTTGATCCTGAAAAGGTGTATGCACTTATTTATTAGGATCATCCTAGAAACATGATTGAGATTCGACAATTATTGGGTTTATAAGGTTACAATATAGGGTTTGTTCATGACTTCTCCAAGATCTCATCTTCGATGACTACTTTAACCCATAAGGGTGTAAAGTTTGAATGGGATGAAAAGTTTTATAGATATATTGAGGAGATGAAGATGAGGTTGACTTCAACTCCAGTTCTAATTCTTCTGGAACTAGGGTCAGGATGCGATGTTATCTGCAATTCTTCTGGTACAGGTTTGGGATGTGTATTAATGCAAGGCCAAAATGTTGTGGCTTATGGGTCACACTATTTTTTTCCTCAGGATAAGAACTACCCTTCCCATGATCTTGTGTTGGTAGTTATTATGTATATACTAAAAATTTGGCATCACTATATTGTTGGAGAGTGGTTTATAATATATTCAGATCATAAGATCCCAAAATATATCTTCACTCCGAGAGATCTAAACATGTGACAGAGATGTTGGGTTGAGTATCTTCAAACATTTTATTTTTATATCATTTATTCTCCTGGTAATGTTAATGTGGTAGATAAAGCATTGAGTAGTAAATTACAAAAACAATCCATAAAAATTTTGTTAAATAGTTTTCTTTGATGAGTTTGTTTGCTGAGATGATCTTGGGAGTCTGAGAGGTTGGTGGTCATTTTTTTTATTTTAAAAAGGTTGTCTAATCTTTCAATGAGAGAGTTCGAATAGAGAAGATGATAAACACTGAGTGCCAACACTTATAAGAAATCCAAAATTGTAGGGATACCTCATGTGAGTTGTCTCTATATTCCAATGGAGCTTTTTTATTCTAGGGTTGTTTCATTTTCCTTAAGACAGAAGTTTCTAGACAGTAGAAATTGATCATGTTGGTGTGTGCACCCAAGGGATACAAAGATATTTCATGATTTGAGACATTGGTATTGGTGGCTGGGAATGAGGCATTTAGTTACAGATTTTGTATCATGGTGTGTCACTTGTTATATATTTATGGAAGAACACTAGATTCTTAGAGGTTTGTTGCATTGTTTAACCATTTTTTATAGAAGTGGATGAGATTTCCATGAATTTATTCATTGGTTTACCATGGACTCTTAGTAGGAAAGATACAATTTGGGTTATTGGTGATAGACCCACTAAATTAGTTCATTTGTTTCCAATAAAGTAAATGATGGAAGTGGAACATCTTGGGGACTTATATGTCCAAGATATTGTGAAGCTTCATGGGGTTACCTATACAGTTGTTTCTGAATAAGGACTCTAAGTACACACCTAGATTCTAGAAAGGTTTACAGGAGGAAATGGTTTTCTGGTTGAAATTGAACATGACTTATCATCTTCATTTGGATGGGAAGACATATATGGAATTCTAGGTTATTAAGGATATGATATGGGATTATGTGTTGATTTAAGTGGATATAGGGATATACATTTTCATTTGGTTGAGTTTTTCTATAAAAATAATTACTAGGATATGATTTGGATGGTTCCCTTTGAGGATTTGTTTGGGAAGCCATGTCGATCTCACTTGTGCATGACAGAGTTGGGAGAGCGGTCTATGGATGGATTAAGTGTGGTTCAGGGATGACATAGGTTCTACAGTTGATCCAAAGTTGATTGATCATGGAATAGAGTCATCATAAATCTTATTCAAACAATCATCATTGGCCACCGATGTTTGATGTTAGTGGTTGGGTCTATCTTAGAGTTTCACCTCGCTTGGGACATCGTCATTTGGGTAAGTAGGGTAAGTTGGTATTGATGATTTTGGGATCCTTTTCGATCCTTGAGTGACCAGGGAGGGTGGACTATCAGTTTCTATTACCCTATGGATTTACTTCTATAAACAATTTTTTTCATGTTTCCCAGTTGATGAGGTATATATGAGATCCTTCCCATGTTAGTAGATGGAAGGACATTGTACTTAATCCCGATACCACTTTTATTGAGAATCCATTTCAGATTATGGATAAATAGGATACAATATTTTGGGGTAAACGGATCCCCATGGTCTGGGTACAATGGTAGTGCAAACAATATTATCATGATATGATGGATTTAGAGTCATTGATGAGGCAGCAATGACCTTATCCTTTTTGAAGATCAATGATATTTATATCTTTCTATGGATAGAATGTTTTTATGGTGGGGAGATTAAAACACCCTATTACCTTTCTATCAGGTATGTTCTGATCTCTGTTTTTGGTTTCCCCTTTTTATTAGGAGAGTATTTTTAACCCTGAATTAGGTGGATACCTATAATTGGGAAGTCATGGATTTTTTGGATTTTCATCTTTTCCCTCAATGTTTCTATTGTTTGATGGGCAGTTACATGATGTGTAATAGTGTTTCATGATGTATAATTCTAGAAAGACTAATCCTGTGAGTTTAATTAGTAGGGTAAGAATTTATATGTCATGTAAGGGTTACACATGATGTAATGTGAAAATATAGTTTTTAATTAAAAATGAATTGGGTTTTTTATCATAACATAAAATAAAAGGGATTTGTGATGTGTAAAATATTAAATTCCATGTAATTACCTAAATTGAAGTTGTTTAGATTCCATGAGGTTTTTAAGGATTTATTTTATTTGTAATCCATCTCCTCTTATTCATATCTCTCACCCTATTAGATTTGAGGTTTCATCCTTCTATTCGTATTGATTCATTCAGTGATGCATCAGCCGGGTCAGGTGATTTGTCTCCCTATATAATCCATCATCTTCTTTTCTCACACGTTTATTGTTGAAACACCATTTTTATGGGAATTGTTAATCAGATTTGGTTTTCTATCAATATTTTTTTGTCTCCGGACATTCATTTTCTTTTGAACAAAGATCATTTAGTTTTCAATCCCCATTGTCAATAGCTGTTAGGATTTTTACATTCTTGTGGTAGGTGGATATATTAAATTATTCTAATTTTGTGAATTTATTATTGTTCATATTTATTTCTTGATATAGGTAGTGGAATTGCATCAGTTGAAATTATAAAGGGCTTGGGTTCACATTTAAAAATGGATTTTTCTTTGAAAATGGAATTTACTTGATTTTAAATGGAAAATTGATTTTCAAACCCCAAATAATATTGGATTGGATTCGAAATTGTTTTAAAAAATTTGAGAATGGTTTTTAAAAATAGAAATCGACAAACATTACACATCGGTAACCTTGAGTATGTTGAGATAGAGACACAAGTAGTCTTAGTGTGTGACACCACTATGAGGAAACCTCTTGTATATAAATGTCCAATGGAATTCCTTGATGTTAGTGGGATCCAACTATATGCCTTTTTAGGCTTGTGACTATCTAATATGTATTTTTTCTTAGGCTAGAGCTGAACTGGCAGGTGTAGTTTTTTCTAGTTATTTATTGCATGATATATTATTTTGTGGATATTGTATCACATGTATATTTTTGTTTGGTACCATAACTTGTTTTGTCACTAATTTTAAAAAATATGACATAAAATTTGTGACAACTCAAGAATTGTTTGATAAAGGGTTTTAGAACTATTTTATTTATAAAAATTCTTATAAAAATTTTTCCTTTAAAACTTTGTACTTGTGCATTCCCATCATTGGATCTTGTATAGATTTCTTGGTGTTGTCCTACTAGGCTATGTTTCTCACACCCTACATCTTCCTATTGGTGGATGTTGTCCATATTTTTTGGATTTAGTTAAAGGTAAGAGAATTCTATAGCATGTAGGACTATCTTTACATTGTTGTTTCATTTTGGGATTATTTTAAGGAGACGTTTGGTCACATGGAGACTTATTGTCTAGAATTATCTTTATTTTTGGTTTAACATATTTGGATCAGTTGTATATCCTATTGTTTTTTCTCTATACTATAGTTTTATGTCTTTTTTATATTATATAGGAGACTAGGTTTTTTATCTTCATTTTCCCCTCCCCATTATGGGGTGACATGGGTGACTTGCCAAGTTTACCCAGTTGGTCTGTTATAGGAATGAACCATAAGTCATTACCTTTTCATTGTTCATGAGGATGCAACCCAAACCATTTTTCTAAGAACCACTTCATATTTTAAATTTTACCCCACAATAGGGTAATGTAATAATAAGAATAGTGAACAAACTATTCTTTAGTTCCTTAAAACATTGTTCATATTCCCTTGTCCAATGTAGATTTACTCCCTTATGTGTTGACATGGTCAACGAATTTGATATCCATGAGAAATTTATCACAATGTATTGGTAATATACTAATAACCCATGGAAACTATGAATCTTAGTTATAACGGTTGGTTTGGACCATTACTTGATAACTTAAATCTTTTATAGATATACTTATATCCCATTTATTAGGATTACATGACCCATGCATGGAAAATTTTATATCCATAATTCAAATTTGATGAATTTTTTATAAAAATTTATCTTTCTCAAGTTCTTTAATAAAATTTTCAAATGATATTCATACTCTTCCTTTAACTTTTAATATATAAGAATATATTTTTTAAATACAGACAAAAAATTGATCAAGGTAGTTTATAAAGACTTTATTCATTATATCCATGAACATTGTAGGGAAATTGACAATTACAAATGGAATCACCATAAACTAAAAATGTCAATACCTTGTATAATAATCAATCCTAGATAAAAAATCCATTTTGACCCATAATCAATTATATCCAGATCGAAGGTCAATATTTGATAAGTATTGAGATCATATGAGTTTATTGAATAAATAATTGATATGGGGTAGAGGATACATGTGTTTTATTATGATTTTATTAAGTTTATGAAAATTAATGAATAGAAACATTGATTTATCTTTCCTTTTGACAAAGAGGATTGACACACCCGATGGTGAAGAACTGGGGAATATGAATCCCATGTGAAAATTATCTTTTTGTTATTATTAAACACCTATTATTAAATTTTATCCATTTTATAAGTACTCTTGGATATAAGAAAAGATTCTGGTATGAGTTCGATTGAAAACTCAACCTCATTCTCTGGGGAAAGAACATCCAGTCCATCTATAAAGGCATCATAAAATTACCATAATATATTCATGTTATCAATAATGATTTTTATACCAATAATTTGACCTAAAAGTCTCCCATTGTTGGGTACCATAGACCACATTATAGAATTTTATTCCATATTGATTTTATAATCACCCTTTCATCAATACATGGTAATATGATGAATTGGGTTTTGAAATAAGACACACATATCATGAATGATGATATGTGATAAATATAGTGAAATCTAATCCATAACCAATATTATATCAAATTAAACAAAATGAAGAATAATTAGATCTATAAGAAGTGTCCTACAACAAATCTTAACAGGAGAAGGTTTATAAATCATAGACATGATCAATGTTCCACTAGGGGTTTTCAATGATAGTTCAATATCTAATTCCTATGGTGGTGATTTAACATTCTTAGAGAAATTGTGTGATATAAAAAATGTGACAAACCATAATGAAATAAGATATTAGTATATATAGAGAAGAGATATAGTTTACCTAACACAACTTTATTATCATGATCTACCTCAGTGATAGTGATTATGAATACCCTTCCTTATTCCCTTGGGTTGGGAGGCTGTTGGGGACTATTTTGTTCATTTTCTTGAGTGTTGGAGAATTTATTCACATAATGTACATAATCCATACACTTGAAGAATTATTGTGTGTTAAGAACATTAACATAGACCTTCTTTACTTATTTGGTGTTAATCAGTCTTCTAGACATGGTTTAATAGTTTTTGGTTTTGTTTCATTATTCACCACAATTAAAATACATTCCTAACCCATTGGTAAATTTACATGGGTGTTTCCTCTCACATTTATTGAAATTAGAAAGTTGTGGTTTCTTCCCGCCATGTGTATAATCACAAATTCTTACATGATACTCAACTTTCCATTTTTTCCCCACAAAATATTGATAGGTACCTATTTCTATATTAACCTTTAGATCACATAGAACCATATCTACATAAATTATGAAGTTTCTTTTGTATAAATCCCATAAAAAACTCATATTTCATCTAGTAAATTAGTTTTCAATTTTACTCTTAGTATTAGAGAAAAAACCAGTGGCATACCTTGAATGTCTTGTTAAATTTTCTTCATATGACATAATAGAGTCACACTCTTTTCGTTTCAATTCCAATTATTACCACCCTATCATTACGTAAATATTCTATAGAAAACAAATAAGTAAAAATATCTTCATGAACTCT
Organism: Viscum album; assembly: GCA_963277665.1. Lineage (NCBI taxonomy): Eukaryota > Viridiplantae > Streptophyta > Magnoliopsida > Santalales > Viscaceae > Viscum > Viscum album. The sequence continues at coordinate 1,360,113,121 of OY728159.1, forward strand.
TACAATTACATTGATTCCATGTCCCCCTTTTCTGTAGTTTACTTAATGAGACTCAACCACTGGTCAACATCACATTCAAAATTATAGATGGAAAAAACAACCTTATCATGGGTTTATAACTATAGAAGATAAAATATATTTTTAGTTTCATTAACCCAATTCTTATAAAATAGTGAATTAAAAACCCACTAAAAGAGGTTGAATGTTGCCTTATAAAGGACTCAATAAAAATTTTCTCCCTTATTGGTTCATTTAGAATATCAAAATTATTTTTCTTGTTTCCAAAACTTGAGATACTTGTGTGATAATTTTCTTGAGATTTTTTATTCCATTCAAAAACTCATAAGGGTTCCAATTGGGATAATATATAAGTGGAAAATTAGAAATTAGTTCACTTAAATTATTGAATGTACATAAAAGGAAACCACAAACATAGAAGATGGATTTAATAAAAGAGATGAATAAATTATCCTATTAATCTATAGGTTTAAATTGTGGTTATCCATGATTAGTTTTGTTACGTAATTGGTTATATATATATATATATATATATATATATATTCAAACCCTTTATAATGGTTTAAAAATATAATATTATTATACAAAGAATATCCCATGGGATTTTCAAACTAGGTTTGTAGTAAGGGCCCATTCAGTATGCACCAAAATGATGGTCAAAATATACTCAACCAAATATTTTTAGGGTTTTAACCCTATATGAATTTTTAGGAAAACCAAATCCACTTGATGTATCCAGACATGGATTCATTTCTTAGAAAACAACATAATTTATACTTTTACAAAACATCAGGATGTTATCCAATATTTTTCTCATCCTTTTGAGTTTTCCTTATATTTTTACTAAATATCTCTAAACTAATATATAAAAAGTACTAAAATATTCTCCAAAATTACTAAACCCGCTATTGATATCAACTATATCAACCCTATCTAACCATAACATAAATAATAAAACAATCTCATAATATAAATATTATATCAAACAAAAGTTGTATAATCTCAAGACCAAAAGGTTTAGTGTATTTGAAATTATTTTCATAAACATCTTATTTGAAAACACATGAAAATATTATTCTATAATTATTTCCTATAGACCCTTTCGTAGATATATACCATGAAGTAATCATATTCATAACATCAGGAATGAAAGAATAAGAAATGGGTGAGGTCTAATGATCAACAAGGAAAAAACATATCATAAAGTATTAGATCATAACCATAAAGAGAATTTGATAAGAGAAATATCTAAATAAGAGATCATAAAACCATGTACTATAATCACAAAACTTGATAGATCCACATTATATCATAAAAATATCATCAAAAAATAGAAAATATAAAACATTTAACATTGGGACATGGCATAAGGAGAGGGATACTTAAAAAATATATAATCTTAAAAACATGGAATTTTGAAAATCAAATTCATATTGAAACTTGGAATAACATGATAAATAAAATTTAAATGTGTCATAAATTGATAAAATTGAGTATTTTAAACATCTATAATAATATTAAAACATATGTGAGTAAACCCTTTATTCCCACAACTATGTGATAAACATCATTAGGTTCATGACTAACAATGTGAGAAAACCCATCATTCCCACACCCATGTGGAGAAAACCATTAAGTCCACTCTTGAATATATCATGATATATATGATTATACCTATGAATTGAAGGGCCATATAGAACAACACCTATCATCATAAACACATATGCATTCCACTTAAAAACAATCATTATCATAACTTAATATAAATCATGGAAAGGAACCTCTTTTTTAAATGTATCACCTAACATAAAATTATAAAATAACAGGATATAAAAATATCATCATGAAAAATGGACTATAATGTAATAATATATAAACAATAATTTTATGAGATATATTTTATGTTAAATTTAAATGTAACATTAAAACTAAATCACAAAAACAATTTATTAAAAACATTTAGAAAACATTTATGTAAAAGTCATATATATGATTCCCTTTTCAAATAACATCATTTTTTAATATAAATGAAATGAATACCTTACATGAAATTGATATTTTTTTTAAAAAACTCTCCTTACCTCTAAATATGGAAAGAACATCAATAAAAATGGAATTTCTTGGAAAAATGATGTTTAATAAATAATTGTGTAACTCAAAGAATGGATTTTGAGTTACTAGGTACCTTAAATTTACCCTTCATTTCCATATAATTATTTAATATCCTCTATAATAAATTTAAATATATTTTTTACTTATTACATAACCTTATTCTTATATAATTCTATTTATACTATTGATTAATATTTTTTTTTGTATTGAGTTAATGTAAAATCTTTTCAACATCAAGTGTTAATAATATTTGTAGTTTTTTTATCCAAGTTCATAAAAATGGTGTTTTCTTCCTTTTTATCCCCAATATCATCCTTTAAAAACCATTAATGGTTTGATAATTTATTTTATATAAAGATTTATAATTATATGATTCTATTATATGTAAGTTTTGGTCATATTTTTTGAAAACATTAACTGTGGATAAATAGTTTTTGAGTTTTTTACAGATATCAGTAGATTAAAGTATAATATTAAAACCATATTATATTATGATATAGTTGTCTATAAATAAATTTTATTTCATTGATATGTTTCTTTATACACAATATTGATTTTAAATGAACTGCATTATACTATTGAAATATTATTATTTAATGTGATAGTTATCACCTAGCTATTGGATTGGAAGGTATGAATATGATTAACAAAACTATATAATTTTTTTACATGTTTATAAAATAAATTAATTTTCTATCAAATTATTATAAATAAAAAATAAAGTGTTTGAAGGTAAATAAGGATGTTTTTTCTAAAAAAACCGTTTTCTACACACAATGTGTATTTATTTAAACAAATTAGAATAATATCTATTAATAAATGATTTTTATGAATTGAATAGATAATACTTTCAATAATTTTTTTTAATATTCATCTGGATTTTTTTACTAGGCATGTAATAATAATAAATATATTTTTTATGTTCAAATATTAATTTTTTGAAAGAAAAGTTTTGTTTCACTTTTCACACTTATTGTTAAATGAATTTATGAAATTTATAGGAATTTAATTTTGAAAAATGGATCTCATATTTGGAATAAAGAGTTTAAATTTTTTTAAATAAATATATTTTATTTTTAGTCATTATGAATAGTAATCTTGGAAAACATTTGTCATCTTATTAAGGGTAAAACAGGTAAAACATGGTTAAAATTTGTGATAAGGATTTTAATTTCTCTAAAACATGAATTTATCATATTTTATGAGTGGAGTTTAACCATAATTGTATAGGATTCAGATATATGTCTACTTGGTCCCATTTTTCTTTGATTGTGACATTTATATTATTTTAAGAAAAGTATAAATACAAAATGTCACTCTCTTGACTTTAATATCTATAATATTTTTTATCATAAAGATAAAATGTGGTTATGTTTCGTTATAAAAGATTATTTGAAATAAACCTAATTTTTATCAAATTAATTTAATTTTAATTTTAATTTATTGAATAATTACCTTAAATATTTACACAACACTGAAATAATATTAATTCAAATAACAAAAAATTAAAAATATTTATTTTAAAAATATTAAAAGTAATCCAATTTGGTTAAATTATTATTTTCCATTAATTTTTTATATAAATATAACATAATACTGATATTTTAAAGATTATATTTGAATTTAATTGTTATCTAGATAACATTAAAGTCAAATTAAATGAATAGTTCCAAAAATGACATTAATGATATTTTTTATTAAACAATATTTTATTAACCTGTTTAAAATTTATAAAACAACTATATTAATCAATGTGAATTGAATATAGTTTTAAATATTAACCATGGTATATTTATGTGTCATGAGACTTTTTATGGTAACCTTAATACCCCTAAAAGAGTAAAAAACATTGATATTATGGTTATTGTCAAAAGGGTTAATAGGGGGTTAAAAAAGAGATAAGGGTTCAAAAATCACCTAAGCTTGTAAAAATTTTATTATATGAGATAATTTATACTAATTATCATCCCATATTTTAAATATATTAATTTGGATCAACATTTCATTGAAAATTAATTTATATTACATTAATACTTTTGGTAATTCCAATAGTTCCCCTCCCATCACTTATAAAAGGCATCTTTCTCCTCCACACCTCTCAAATTTTAAGAATTAAATAATATATAATACCTAAAAATAACTTCTTTAATTAATTTCCCACATCTTAGATATTTTTTACTTTCCAAAATACCGTCCTTTTGAGTCTTAATGTGTATTCCAAAAGAGGTTTCTCAATGAAGAGATATAAGTCTTAACTAAGTACATTCAATTTTATTTCAACTTATACCATGTAAAAATTAATAGTATCTAATATAAAGCTATTAATTAATTTTATTAAATATATGTATTTTCTATTATTATAATGGAAAACCATTATCCTTCTTTTTTCCATCATATATTAAAAGAGAACATCGCTTGTTCATAGGTGTTAACAACCAACTCCAAAAATCGATGTGTTTCGTTTTTCATCACCACTTCACATTGCTGTTTATAATGATGTAAATGTTTTATATAAATAATATATATTAAATTATTATAGTTAATTATTATTTACCTTTCATTCTTTCCATCTATTAAAAAATGGAAGCATCACTCGTGTGTACGTAAGGACTTCCATCTCCATGAAGTAATATAATTCATTTTCACCACTATTTTATATGTATCTTTATAATTATGAATATTAATATTATTTTATATACTCATTAAATGATTAAAATTATGGATATGATGTACCAATTATCAAATTATATGGACGAAAAATTTTGACCCAAATCTTGCACAATTAATAAAGTAGTTATAACCCAGAAAAATGATTTTAATAAATAATTATAAATAAATGGGTGATAATATGTTATAATTAAATTATATATCGTGTGATGTTTTTTTTCATTTTCAATAATTTTTTTTAATATATATATATTATTATACATGATGTTCAAGTTTATATGAATAAAGATGATAATTAAGGTAAGGGATTTATGTTTCTATCCCATTTTAATAGGAATTTGTTATGATTGAATTTACATTGAGAAACTTTTATAATAATTATATGTTATATACCTTAATTTTATTATTTTATGTATATTCATGTAATTTAAAATTAAAAATACCATTTTTCTCTCTATGTTAGATAAAATGATCAGAAAAATATTTTTGATAAAAACAGACATTATTTCTTCTTTGGCCAAGAATAATTTTCTTAAATCTCTTTATTTTAATTAAAATATTTTCAAGAATATTTTTCTATTATATTATCAATGTATAAATCCACTATTAACCATGTTTTACTTTTTAATAAAAATATTTCAAGGGAATCTTATTTTCATTTTTCAATCTAGGTACTTTTAGATTTTTACCAAAAATGTGAAAGAAATGTTTTTTAACATACACAACATGAATATAATTTCATAAAATCATGACTACTAAAATATTTGAAGTTCCCTTTATAGTATTATATAGTTATTTTAAATGAAACTTTTTTTCTATAATATTTTATTAATTTTAGATTTTAAATACGTCAATTAAAAATGAAAAGGCATTTTCCTCAAGAAATAATCCAGTGATCTTTTAAAATAATTTTCGTCTATGATGATAATCTTTAATGTTAATTATGATTTACTAAGGATGTAATCCAATGATAAAACTTGTTATTTATATAGATGGTTTATGATTATGATTATGATATTTTAATGAAGGAAATTTATTTTCTATAATTCATGCGATGATGAAAGGATACAATTTTTATGAAACCCTTTCCTTTATATGGGTTATGTTATGATTATGTGATGAATGTTTTATGAACTTGTGAAAAACAGATTTTGGGTTTTCATTTTGTGATGGCTTGGAAAAGAATTATATATCCCTATAATGAATTAGTTAAATACTTATATCTCATGATAAAATTATTGGAAGTGAGTTAATATGATCGATCAACTCTGGGAATATGTAGGGATGTATGATCTATTATGGGAAATTGGAGGTGGTTCCTAATATTTTATGATATGGGAAATATGCATTTATACCTAATACACTCTTATTTTATGGTCTCAGTAGTTAATGTTGACATATGAAATGTTTTCTATTACTTTTATAGTGCTACACATTTATGAAATGGTTTTATGAATATGATCTGAACTCATAGTTCATGATTTATTATATATCATTTCTCACTCTTAAGATTCATGTTTTTACAATTCTAAAAATTTATATAATGATTCATGATTATGCTCCTTGATAAATTAGGTATAAACATTCTATATAATTATAATAGTCTCATACCCATATAATAGTTTTTTGTTTCATATGATCATCAATTAATATCTCCCTTATTTACTTTCACTGAGTATATAAGATCACCCTTTCTTATATTTCCTTTACTCAGGTTATGAAGAAATGTTTTAAGTAGAGTATGTCAAAAAGGGTACAAAGTGAGAAACACTTTATGAGAGATGATGCAGAATTTACCTAAATAATATTATTATGTATCTAGTCTTCAAATACACTAAACCTTTATGGTTTTGGAGTGGATCATAGTGGTATGTATTGAATATTCATATTAAATGATGTAATATTTATGTAAAAAAATATTAGTTTACCTTAGTTGGTATCATAATGGGTTTTAGTCAATATTTAGAGATTATTATTAGATATATTTACTGAAAAAACATAAAGATAATCCCATATATAGGGTAACAACCTAATTTTTAGATATCATAGATATTATATGGCTTTCCTATAAATAAATCACTATCTAAATACTATAAGTGGATGTAGTTTTTTCATAGATTAATCTAGGGGTAGTAATACCAAAAAGAGTTGGTCGAAGTATATATCAGACATCATTCTATTTAATGATGAATGTTCTCTTACTTCACACATAGTTTGACACTCCCGGGGGATATGATTGGGTTACTTCACATTTTCCTTATGTAATATTATAATGGATATAAATAGACAATAACCAAGGATTCCCTGGGTTAAACCCAAGTTGAGATATATTAAAAATACAGTTTCAAGAATAGGAAATCCTATTTATTATTTGTCATGATTGTGTGGTTTCCCAATATGACTATTATTTCCCACACTATGGTTTTTGGTTTTAGTCAATAAATGTAACCCAAATAACCATCTTAATACTAAATTTGATGAATAATTCATTGATTTTCATCCCGATAAACCAAATGATATGGGAGTTCAAATGAAAATTATTGTTTTTATTATTACAAAACCATTTCATGATTGGAATCAAGATGAGCATCTAAATGAGAAAATCTCGGAACAACAAAATATTGAGTCTTTCATGAGGAAGTTTTCAGCTTCCCTTATTAGGTCATCCGATCCACTAGTTAATGGGAAATGAATTAGAACCATTGAGAAAATATTTTCTATATTCAATGATAAAAAAATAAAAAGGTTTTTCTATCCATTTATAATTTTTAAGGTGAAGCATATCAATGGTAGAATATTATAGAAAATATGTGGAAACGGGAAAAAATTGACTCCATTAAATCTAATGATTTTGAGATTATATATTTCAATAAGTAATTACCTTATATTATATATAAAAAATTTGAGAATGAATTCAATGATATTAAGAAAGATAATGATGAATCCATTAGTAACCATGAGATATATTTTATAAGACTTTCAAGGTTTTATTCTAGTTTAATCATTAGCCCTATAAGTAAAAATGATCGATTCTATGGTGGATTAAAACCAAGTATACAAAAGAAAATAACTATAAAAGGATTTAGTAACTATGAATAAATTATTTGATGTACACTCTAGGTAGAAATGGAAATTGGAGATTTCTACCATTACCATGGATTTTATAAGAAAAGGAAGAGAGGCCATCATGAAAACTTGAATAAATAACATTGTGGAAATAAATTCTAGGCATGTACATGAAAGAAATATGGTATGAAACATCAAGGAAATTTTAAGTATGGAACTGGTAGGTGATTTAAAAGGGGAAATTATAGTCATATATCCCATTATTGTTAAAAGGTGATGAATATTCTAGTTAATGAAATAGTGTAAAAGAAGATTCCAACTAATGAATTTACCACACTATTATGATTCAAATGAATGGAGTATGTGAATTATTCCAACCATTGAATGAATTTGAAGGTTTATGATAGAGGTTAATGTTAACTAACTCTTAATCCTATTGGGAAAGGGATATCACATACAATCATGACTACTGATGTTGGTTATGAGAGAGATGTGGTGAAATATACACTTATAATCCCTATAGAATAGTTATTTTATTATTTTATTCAATAGACAACCACTTTTTTTATCTACATAATTTTCTACAGATATCAAATTAACACCTCGAAAATTGGATATTGAGTTTGTAATGAAAACTTCTAATTGCATTATGCTTGCATCATCAATCTATATTTTCTCTTAGATTTAAGTTTTTAGGTATATTATTCCTAAAAATATTTTGATTCTACATTTTTTTGAATTTTATATTATTCTATGAATTGATTGGATTTATTTATATAATGTCCCCTCATTTTATGAGTAAGGGATGACACATTTCATATTCCAAATAAACCTATGGTCTCTTTTTAGTGCAAGGATGAATACAAAATTCCAATGGAAATTAATTCTATATTGTGGATATTAATTCCTTTTCATGAAGGGTATTAATCACAAATTGTTGGGGGGAAACACAATATTGAGGATATTATTATTGTATGAGAGCTTATTAAAGTCTTTCTATAAGATTTTCTAAGTCTTTATTCAAATTTGGAAGTTGAGTTTTAAATTTAATTCATACAAGGTGCTATAATTATTTCAAGGAAAACTTTTAGAATAACCCCAATTGAGTGGTATGAATTGAAGAGGAAACCCCAGGATAATTTTTATAAGGGATTAATATTCCCTTGTGCATCACCATTGGGTTCACCTAACCTTTCTTTTAGGTATAAATATTGTTCAATGCATATTTTTATTGATTATCTGGAACTTAACAATATCACTATCAATTAAAATTATCATATACCCCATATTCATGATTTATTTGATCAATTGTGAGGAGATACATAATTTTTTAAGACATAACTTCACTATGGATACCCTAAGTAGATATTTTATAAGGGGTATTTACCTAAGAAAATTTTGTATATGAGGTATGGAAATTATTAATTTATATTAAGTCCATTTTAACATAATAATACCTATATTTTCTTCATGGATTTAATAAATAGAGTCTTTTGATATTACCTTGATCATTTTGTGGTAGTATTCATAGATGATAGTCTTATGTATTAAAATGAAAATTAAGAGCACATATATTATTTAATAATTGTGCTAAAGTCCCTAAGGAAAGAGATGTTCTCTAAAATATTTATTAAATGTATGTTTTTTATTTGAACGTTTCATTATTGGGATATATAATCTTATGTGCATGTATATCGGTGGATCCATAAAAGATTAAAGTGATTAATAAATTTAATTTACCAACCATAGTATCGGAAATTCTTGTTTTTCTTGGGTTAGATGGATACTACTAATGTTTTTGAGAGATTTATCACAACTATATAATCTAATCACCAAGTTAACTCAAATTATATTTAGGTTCTCGTGGGAGGATAAATATGAGGATAATTTTATAGAGATAAAGAAAAGGTTTGTTAGTGAATCTATTATCACACTACTGTGTAGTGGAGAAGGGTTGTGAGCTACAATAAAACATCAAGAAGGTATTGAGATATTTCCTTATTCATAATGATATGTTGATAACATACTCATCATAGAAATTTAAAATACATGATAAAAATTACCTGACTTATGGTTCACTGTTGGAGGCGGTAATATTTTCATTGAAGATATATATGAATTATATTTATTGTCAAAGTTTTGACATATATAAAGATCATAAAATTTTTAATAATGTATTAACCTAAAAATGGGTGAATATGTAGTGTAGAAGATGTTTATAATTGATTAAATACTATGACATCTCAATACCTTATCACTATAGGAAGGTGAACAAGGTGGTTGATTCTCTAAGTTGGAAGGACCATTCTTATTTGTACTTAATGAGGACTGAAAGAGATCCAATAATTATGGATTTTTAGAAAATGGAATCCAAAATCTAAATGAAAGGGGATAAAACAAATCTTTCTCAGATGAATGTTCAATTATCTATCCTTGTAAGGATTAAAGAGGCACAATAGAAAGATTTAGAACTAGAGAAGAAGGTTATAAATCTTTTCATGTTCAACCATGACCGTTTTGGAATAATAATGTTTAGTAACCAAGTCTATGTTCTGTTAATACTAGAATTTAAGAAGGAATAGTTAGATGAAGATCACAGTTCATCATTATTTATTCATCATTATTTATTCATCCTGGAAGTAAGAAGATGTATAAAAACATGAAAGAATATTTTTGATGGGATAAAATGAAAAGGGATATTGCAGAGTAAGTTTCTCAATGCCGAGTACTTTAAAAAGTTATGTATGAGAGTCAGAAGTCTAAGGGGATATTATAGTCATTACTCATACCAAAATGGAAATGGAAAAACGTCACAATGGATTTCACCATCAGACTTACCAAAAGATCTAAAGGGCCCAATTCTATTTTAGTTATAGGAAAATGATTTTTGAATCCAGTACACTTTATTTTCATCAGAAAATACTTCCATATTAATTATATTTCCAATATATTACATGAAGGAAGTGGTGATATTTCATAGAGTTCCACTCTAAATTATATCTAGTCAAGATCCATGGTTTTCCTCGATGTTTTGAATAAGTCTCCAGTAGGATCTAAATTCAATTTTGAGGTTTAGTACAACATATGTTCCTCTGATATATGGTTATTAAAAATGGACCATTCATCCCAAATAAAATATTTATATAGTATTATCTATTTATTTTAATAGTTTATGGGTTCAATACCTTTATATGGATGAATTTTCTTATAATAATTACATTCACTTAAGAATTTAGTCTGATACTTATAATTCCCCCGATGATAGAAAGTGAAAGCTCTAACATGATACGATGAAGTTGGTGAAAATTTTATATTGGGACCTAATATTTATATGGATATAGTATAGAATGTTACAAACATTTGACAACACATACAGTAAGTTAAGATTCGGTAAAAAAGATATGATGATAATCATCTGAGAGATGAAGAGTTTGAAGTTGGTGATAATGTTTTCCTATGTATATATCCTTGAAAAAATGTGATGATATTTATAATGAAGGGAAATTTAAAATCTAAATATATTATTTACTTTGAGATACTTTATTATAACAATATGATATGTTATCATTTTTAACTTCCCAAAAATATCTGTCAAGTTTATGACGGGTTCAATGCATCTCCCTAGAGTAAGTAAATACCTAGTTTTTCACATGTATTGAGCTTAGAGGTCATACCACTAGAGATAGATATCTATTATTAGGAAAAATACATGGATATTTTAGATATTATAGAGAATTTTCTATGAAATAAGACCAGACACGTGGTCAAAGCTTTGTGGTGAAATAACAAATTAGGGGAACTTATGTGGGAACTTGAGGATGTGACGAGGAATAAGTATCCTTAGTTTTTTATATCAGAGTGATGTAATTTTCCAGGAATAATTTTTATAAGGGGTATAATTAAAACCATGATATTCTATTATATGTTTCTCCATGAATAAATTTGACTTTTTTGACAGCTTTCTTTACATGAAACACCGAGTTTAAAAGAACCACATTATAGTATTGAAATATTATTATTTAATGTGATAGTTATTTCCTAATAATTATTTTGGAAGGTATTAATAGGTATAAATAAATTACAAAAAAATAATTTTTACACATTTTAAAACTAAATTCATTAGTCATCATATTTTTATAAATACAAAAAGCATTTGAAGGTAAAAATAGATGTTTTTTTTTTGAAAAAATGAATTTTTTTATGCAAAATTTGTTTTTATTTAAATAAATTTTACTAATTTCTATTGAACAATAATTTTATTGAAAATAATAGATAATATATTAAAAATGTTTTAATATCCATCATAAGGTTTTTAGAACAAATAAAATAAAAATAAATCAATCTTTATGTTCAATAATGAATTTTTTCTAAAAATAGTTTTGTTGTGGTTTCCATGATTGTTATAAAATGAATTTCTTCCACTTATGTTAATTTATTCTAAAAAATAGATCCTATTTTTTAAATCAATAGTTTCAAATTTTCTAAATAGGTCCCCTTTATTTTTGGCCATTTTGAATAGAAATCTTCCTAAATATTTGTCACCTCAATAAGAGAAAAACATAGTTAAATCATTGGGATAAGGCTTTAGAATTTCTATAAAACTTGACTTTATCTTACTAGTTTAGTGGAGTTTGACCATTTTCATCCTTTTTTCAAAGATATATCTAATTGGTTGAATTTTTTTTAATTATGACCTTTATATTATTTTAAGAAAAGTATATGTACAAGTTGTCCTTCTATTGACATTAATATCTCTAATATTTTTTAAGGATATAAAGAGGTTATTTTTTGTTATAATTGTTTATTTGAATGATAAATCAATTTTTTTATCATATTAATTTATTTTTAATTTTTATTGATTGAATAATTACTTTAACTATTTATGAAACATTGATATAGTATTTATTAAATTAATAGAAAAAATTATATTAAGAATATTAAAAGTAATACAATTTGAAAGAATTAATATGTTCCATGAAATGTTTATATAGATATAACACAATAGCAATGTTTTAGAATTTTATTTTCAATTTTTTATTATATTACTGACATTAAAGTCAAATTAAATGAATAGTTCTAAAAATGACATTAATAATAATTTATTAATGATTTTTAAAATTCATAAAAAATAATATGCTAGGAAAAGATAATGGGATATGGTTGAAAATATCAACCTTTGTCCATTTATGGGTCACTTTTATTTATTTATTTTAACCATTTTTATCTTAAATAATAAAAAACATTAATATTGAGGTAATTGTCAAAAGGGTTAATGGGGGGGGGTTAAAACAAAAAGTTATGGTTGAAAACAACACCGAAACATATCAAAATGTTATTGTTTGAAAGGATTTTGACTCATAATAATTATATATTTTAAATATATCAATTTGGATATACATTTATATAGAAATTTATTTATAATAATTTAATACTTTAAGTAATTCCAAGAGTGCCCTTCCCCTCACTTATAAAAGGTCAACTCTTCTCATCACTTCGTCAAACATTTTCAGATTTATAGATCATCCAATTAATACCATAATATATTTATATATTCCTTTCCCACCTCCTAGATATTATGTAATTTCCAAATTACCATACTTTATAGGCTTAGGTTTTAATCCAAAAGAGGTTTCTCAAAGAGGAGGTATATCTCTTAACCGAGTACTTTCAATTATATTTATTCCGTTTTCAATTATAAATTAACAGTAAACATTATAAAATGATAAATTTTGTATATTATATATACAAAATTTTTATTATGTGATGCAATAAACATTATTCACCACTATTCTATCATATTGGAAAAGAAAAAATCGTTTGTGCGTACGTGTATACTACCACCCCCATGATGTGATGCATTTTGTTTTTCATAACCAATTTACATTAATGGTTATAAGGATATAATTATGGAATATATATGATATATATTATATTATAATTGGGTTTTAAAGGTTAATAATTATTTACCTTTCTATCATTCCATCCATCAAAAAATGGAAACGTCACTCATGAGTACATATGGAGTATTGTCTCTATGAAGTGACATAATTAATTTATCATCACATATTTACATGAATAGTTATAAAATTGAATGTAATTATTATATATGGTAACCATGATCAAATCATATGTATTGATATCGTCGAACCAAAATAGGAATGAAAAACAATGATGTTATTACCCAGAAACATTATTTTAATAACGAATAATAAATAAATTACTAAGAAACTTTTATAAGTAAATAATATTTATTATGACATATATAATTAATTTTATATAGTTAATTTAAAATAAATATATATTTTTTATACATGATATTGGAACATGTATGAATAAAGACGAGACCTAAGGTAATGGATTTATGTTTCAATCCTATTTTAATTGGGATTGTTTATTCAAAAATTTATATTAGTTAAAAATTATGATCCCTATCTAATAAATCCATTTCATTTTTATATCCTTGGTTTATTCATGGAATCTTCATGTAATATTACTATTTTCCTCTATTTTTTTTTCTTAAAGTGATATTGATTATTTTGAAAAAAATAGAATTAATATCCTATTTAGTTTATGATTTTTTCTCCCCTGTCCATGATTTCTTTAAAATATTTTCAAGAATGTTTTAAAATTTCTTATGAATTTTTAAATCATTTTTTACCAATGTTTGAGTTTTTATAAAAATGCCTCAAAGGAATATTTTTTTTTATTTTTTTAAATGAGATATATTTGACTTTTTAGCAAAAATGATAAAGGGATCTTTATTTTAAGATATATGACATGAACATAATTTCCCAACATCATGACTGCTCAAAAATTTAAATCCCCCTTACATGTTTCAATGGTCCTTTTAAAAGAAAATATTTTCCGTAATATTTCAGAATTTTTATATTTTAAATAAGTGATTTCAAAATAAATAGGGTATTTTTTTCAAGAAATAATCAAGTGATCTTTTGAAGTTATGATCATCAATGATAACATCATTTGATGTTAATTATTATTTACTATGGATATAATAAAATCATATAATCCTTATTATTTCTCTAGATAGTTTGTGATTATGATTATGATATTTTTATAAAACCCTTTTAGTTTATATACCTTTGGCTATGATGAAATGATGACATGTATATAAAAACATTTTCCTTTCTCCAGATTATGTTATAATGATATTATGAGTGTTTTATGATATTTTTACACATATGTATAGATTTAATAATGTGACAAGGGGGTCTAAAATTATGCATCCCTCAAATACATTGGGTAAATATTTATATCTCATGAGAAAATTATGGTAAATGAGTTAATGTGGTCGATCCACAATGGAAAATGGGTAGGGATTACTAATCTAGTATGGGAAGCTATTGGGGATTACTAATCCATTTGATATGGGAAACCAATGTTGATTTCCAATCTGTTAGGATTTGATGGTCTTAGTAGTTAACAATGACATATAAAATAGTTTCTATGGCTATAATGGTGCCAAAAATTAATGACATGTTTTTATGATCATGATTTGAAATCATGGTTAATGATTGATTAGTGATGGTTTATAACTCTTTTTATTCATGTATTTAAAATACTAAATATTTATATCATGATTCTTTATTATGATCCCTGATAAATTGGGTATGAACTTTTCAAGTTTTGATCGTAATCTCATACCCTTATTATAATCATCGTCATATAACATATGATCATTTAATGATGTATCCCTTGTTTAATCTTATAGAGTATCAAATATCAGCCTTTCTTTTATGTGTCAAATAAAAATAAAATGTGTCTGGAAAATTAATTTTAATACAAACTCACAAAAAACCTTTTTTGAAAAATTTTATTTTTAAGAAAATTGATTTATGATTAGGGTAAAATTATCAATTCCATTGATTTTAATGAATGTTAAATAATAATAATTATTCATATTATTTATTTAAAAATAATTTAATTCAATAACATAATTTCATTATCTTATAAATAAATAAGCAAAAAAGTCAAAAAAAATAGTTTTCAATAAAATACTATATAAATTTTCAAAATGTTGAGAATATGTTTATTAATTTGAAATATTATTGAGAAATTATTCATTATATATTATAATATATAATTTAATATGGATTTTTTTCAAAGACATTTAATTTATTCATATAATAAAATAATTTCACAATAGTGAGGATGCTAATACACTTAGTATTTTCAATATTCCCAGGAAATGAAATTATTTATGAAAAATATCAAAAATTAATCTTCAGCTAATATAACTATGATAAATCAAAAAATGATTTTAATTTTTTAAAATTAATATACTAACATTTATAAACTGGACATTATAATAAAATCATGAAATATCATGAAAAATTATTTTATAAGAAATATTTTTTATTCATTAACTATTCTATTAAAATTAGTGTTAATCGTAAATATATCAAAATTTAAATGTATATATTTTATAAAATTAATTTTATTTATAGGAAAATATATTAAAAGGTTCATAGTTGTATTAATGTTTTCAATATTTAAAGATAATATTATTTTGTTTTTTTTTTGTTTTTATACATATAAATATATATATATATCATAGTTAAGTTGATACTAATAATAAATTCAAAATTTATGGCTATTGTGTATTTTCTATATTATTTTGTTTCACCTTTTTATGTGGATAGAACCTTAATATTTAATTAGGGAGGAAAAAATTAGGTAATAAGGACTCAGGCATAATAAATATGTAAATTTTATCTTTAAAAAAGAATTATTTTCTTTCATTCTAGAATATATTTAAAGATTTTATATTTATAGAATTAATTCATAACCCATTGATAATAAACCCATACATTACTAGTTTTAAACCTCATTTTAGTATCCATTTTTCCATAATACAAATCTTATAAAAGAAAACATATTTTCTTTCATGAAAAATATTTATGATTTTCAACTGGAAATCTTCTTTATTCCAACTCATCATTAAACTTTTTGAAAAAAAATAATTAACATTTGATAAAAAAAATTATCTCATATAGGGAAATGAAAATAAGAAAAAATAACCAATTATTCCATTTTCAAACAACATGATCATAAAATAGAGTTTTCCTTCAACATAATAAACTTTGAGCTTAATTAATCATTTAATTACACATGAAATCCATTTTACTATTGAAAGTTTTTCATAAATAACATTATAAGAAAACATAAGGGAAAAATAATAATCATAGGGGTCTCTTTAAAAACATGAGAACCATGAAAAATATTTTCATAAAAATATATCGTTTAACCCTAAAGGTCGTAACCTTAGTTTAAAAAAATATAATCATCTTAACTTTTGAAATAAAATTATTTCCATGAAAACAGTTTAGAAAGAAAATAAAAAAATAAATTAGGTTCCTTAAAAATTATCTTTATATAAATCGTATAAGAACCAAAAAAATTACAATAACTATTATGAGCTACTTCCAACATAATTATTCAGAGAACATAATCATTTTACAATGCATTAGAGAACTATACTAGGTGCCAACGAGCATGTACCCGAGTGGTACATGCTTTTTCTTGGCATTCAAAAGACCCAGGATCAAATCCAGGCAGGGGAGAATTTCCCAGGTACTGTAGCAGTACTGTAGCAGGTATTGTTGCAGTGGTGGTACTGTAGCAGCAGCAACACTATAACAGTGGAGGGACTGTTGCATATACTATTGCGGTGGAGGTACTATAACAGGTACTGAAGCAGCGCAGGTACTGTAGTAGTACAATTCACCGAGGGGTCCTTTGGGCCATTCAAATGGGATTTCAAGTCTTGTATTCAGGCCACTTGGCCTTGGTCCTTCGGGCTATGTAATGGGTCTCCCTCTACCCAGTCTAAAGAGGTCTTTGCTTTCAAAATAATTAATTGAGTCTTTGGCCCCAACCTTTAAACAAAAGAGATCTATACTAGGTTCATCCAATCTCAAATAATGTCCAAGTACCATAACATGTATAAAACACATATAAAATTCTATTTCAATTATCAAAGTAAGTTAAATATATTTTTTAACATATAATAAAAATCATTTTCATTATTCATATAATGTAAGGAAAATATCATTTTCTTTTAATATATTTTAAAAAATAAAAAATCACAAAAAAATTGGGAAAATTAATTTATTTGAAAATAACCAGGTAAAATTTTAAATTAATATTCAATGAAAATGACGATAATGATGGTGAGAAAAACTATTCATTCTATATATGTTAAAACATAACATTCCTTTTTTCCTTTTTTTAAATATATTCAAAATGTTCCATTTAAAATATTTATAACAATTCTTCTTATAACCCTTTGAAGGAAAGTAAAAGCAAGAAATAAAATTAAAATTTTAATAAATTTGTGTCCATAACTGTATCATTTAAATAAATTTATGAAAATATATTAATCTAAGAAAAATATTTATAAAATCAATCTTTAAATCACTTAAAATGAGATTTTTAAGGAAACAATCCACTTACCTAAAGTCCGATATGTCACATACATTCTTTATCTTCATGAATAATAAAATTATATTAATTATTTAATTTCTTAATAATTTTTTCTGGTTTATTATTCATTTGATTTTATTTACTATAATGTTATATTTAATAACTTTTTCAATTATGTTCATGTTAGATGTTCTGATGATATTCAACTAAAATTTACAAAATGAATTCGGTAGGTTGACTATTATAAAAGAGGTCATTATTCCATAATCTCTAAAAAATAATCATGAAATAATTATATTTTTATAATTCAATTATATTTTTAACACCATTCATGAAATATGCTTATGAAAAATGAACTATGTTACAATCATGGAGATGGTAGGTCATACGCATGCATGAATAATGTTTCCATTTTTCAATTAACATGAAAGAAATAATGTATGTTTTATTTTAACATTACAAAATTATTATTACATAATAAATTTGATATAATTTATTTAAACACACTTATATAGATAATCCATGTGGTCTGATTATGGAAAAAATTCACATTTCTTTTTGGAGGTGGTAATCCACAGGTACTCATGAATGACGTTATCATTTTTCGATGGATGGAAATGTAATCAAATAAATGATATATTATCTTTCAAGAATTATAATTATTTCATGAATAATATATATATATATATATATATAATTTAAATCCATCATTATTACTAATAATTAGTATATGTGAGATGAATTACATCGGTACACGAGGCGGTAGTATTACGTACACACGAACGATAGTTTTGTTTCCCATTTGTTGGAAGAAGAAATAGATATTGGTTATTACATTAAGATGACAAAATATCAGTATGTTTAAGATAAATTTGTTATTATTTTAATATTCGTGAAGAATTATTGAAGATGATAGAAGATGAAATACAACTAAAACAATAGATTAAAAGTTATAAAACTTATTTGGAAAACCACCTTTTATTTACACCATATTCCATTTAAGGTTTGTATTATCCCTAAAATAATACCTTTAGAATGTGGGTAAGTATTTTTTGAATTGATTTGGATAGGTATTGGCCAGACCAAATGACTCTTGAGGTGTTTAGAGGAAAGGAGAGTGGGTGCCCTTTTATAAATAAGGGGAGGGGCACTTTTGGAATTACATATAGTATTAAACTAATACAAATTAATTTCCAAGGAAAACTATATTTAAATTAAAATAATTAAAATATATTATGAGTATGAGTTTAAATAACTTCATTTAATAAAATTAGTACATGTTTAGGTGATGTTTCTACCCTTATACCTTTGTTTTAACCCTTATTGACCTTTTGAAAATTACCATGATATCAATGTTTTTCACTATTTTGTGGTGAATAGAGTTACTTTAAAAGTTTAATTTGTAACACCTTCAGATTCTATAAAATAGTTTTTTCAAAAGGATTTTATTTTTTTGATGGAATATATTACTCACAACACTAAGTTTAAACAAACTATGATATACAATGAAAATATTATAATGTGATAGTTATTTCCCACCCATTAGGTTGAAAGGTTTGAATAAGAATAAATAAAATATTTAAAAAATATTTTTTAAATACGTATAAAATGAATTTATTTCTTATTAATTAGTTATAAATGAAAATGTAAACCATTTTAATGTAAAAGAGTTATTTTTCTGAAAAACTTTTTTTATGCACATAATATAATTTTATATCACTAAATTAAATTATTCACTATCAGTGAATGATTTTAATGAAATATATATATCTATATATATTATAGTATATAAAAAATTTTAATGTTCATTTAATTTCTTTTTGAGGCATGCGATAAAAATAAACCATTTTTTTATGCTTCAAATGTATTTTTTTACAAAAAGTGGGTTTCGTCACGTGTTTCATACTTATTTTAAAATTAATTTCATGAAATTATTGGTATTTAATTTGATAAAATGAATTTGATATTTTGAATTATGACATCCAAATTTTTTAAATATTTCACTTTAATTTTTGAAAGATATGAATAATAACCGTAGTAAAATTTATCACTCTTGTAAAGTGTACATCATGTTAACCTATGTTATTACTAAGTGATGAGGACGTAATTTCTCATCCTAATTTTTATTTGATGAAGGTAATTATACTATTATAACCTTAGTGTTAAAATTTAATTGTTTAAGGGAAATTTGTCGATGAAAATTACATATATTATATTAAAATAAAATAAATTTACAAAATGTCACTCTCTTAGTTTCAAATATCTCTTATGTGTCCACATAGGGGAAAAGGCACGTTATGACCAAATATAAGTATATATTATTGATATTAATGAAATTATTTTCATGAAATAATTTATTTATAATTTATATTAATTATATAATGTCCTCAAATTCTCATGCAACAATTATGTAGTATTTCTCTAATTAATAAAAATAAAATAAATTATTTTGAAAATATTAAAATTAATATAATTTTGGTGAGTTAATGTGTAACACAAATTTTTGTAGATGAGTTTGAAATATTAGTGTAATTTTAAATAATTATATTGGAAATAAAATTTCTTATTAATTTATTTTAAGTCAAATTAAATTTATTGTGTATATTTGTAAATAATTATATTTTATGGGAATAATTTTTCATTAAATTATATAAAAATAATAAAAAAATTAAAAGAGGACTAGGGGATAATATATGGTTGAAAAGGATATCTATTTCCCATTTACAGGACTCTTGTAACCATTTTTATTGATAATTGATTTAGTATATTTTAATCTTTTTAAAAATTACAAGACTTCCCATCTAGTTAATTATAAATAGGCACCCCTCCTTTCTATTCTTCACACTGATTTGAGGAATCCGGCTTGACCAACCTCAAACAAGTTCTATTATCCACTCCCCTAGACACATTATATATGTTTTGTTATTCCCAAAAGGCCAAACCTAGATCCCTTAAGATGATATCTAAAGGATTTGTTTCCAAGAAGAGGCGGTTCAAACATGTATTAATGGAGTCAGACTTGAGGTAAGAGATTTTTGACACACATTTATTTCCATGGGACACATTACATGGTCAACACTTATTTATTTTATTTGATGTAGATATTCACCATGAATCTAATTTATTAATATTCTAATGAAAATTATATTATATACATATCCATATAATACTATTTCTTTCATGGGGCTTACAATTAAAAAGTTACCCAAGTAATGAGGGTTTTATGATACAATCTCATTGTTTATCATAATTATTTATGATTATAGTACCAATGATAAAATAATATGATATATTTATCAAGAATCTAATTAATTTTATTATCTTATGGTTTTTTTGAGAATACATGTTTTACTCTCACTTTTCTCCTATAAAGTACTCAAGAGACTAAAAATGTTTATTTATGGAAAATTTTCATTATTTCTCTCTTTGGTCAATTTTTTTTCTATATCCATGTTTTCTAAATATGTTTTAAATAATTGTTTTACTATTATCATATGATTTTTTTAATTTCATTTTTACCCATATTTTAATTTTTATACAATGGTTTAAAAGTATTATTATTTTCATTTTTTGAACGAGGTACTTTTTTATTGTTTTTACAAAAGTGTGAAAGGAATGTTTTCTTTTAACTTTTATATCATGAATGAAATTTTCCATCACTATGAATGATAAATTTTTGTAATATTACTTTATAATTTTCCAAGGTTCTTTTTAATGAAAATTTTTACCATAATATTTTAGAAAATTTATTTTTTAAAATTTATTTTCAAATTCGAATGGTTTTTTTCCTCGAGAAATATTTCAGTGTTATTTTAATGGAATTTTAATATATTATAATATAATTTAATGTTAATAATGATTTACTATGTATATGATCAAATTAAACCATTATTACTATTTTTATGGATGGTTACTATTTATATTGATGAGACATTTATAAATCCTATTTATTTTCCATGGGTTATACTATGATGGATTGATGAAACATTTATCAAAATAATTTTAGTTACATAGGTTGTTAAGTGATGATATGTTGGATTTTTTATGACCCTATGGAACTAATATGTATGATTTTCATTATGTTTTCGTTTTTTACTTTATAAACCATGGATAGTTGTTATGTTATATCTAAGGATGGTGGTTACATTATAAACCAATGAATATGGTTACGTTACCACTAAGGATGGTGGTTACATTATAACCAAGCATGGTGGTCACATTATAACTGAGGATAGGTGGGCTTAAAATTATATATCCCATCAATTAATTGGATAATAATTGATTTCTCATGTGATAAAATGTAAAAGAATGTGGAGGGAACAATGTTAAAAAAGGGGCTTTGAAAACTATGATATTTTTGGGAGTGAGCCATGACTAATATTATTGAATGGGGAGTGAACCCAATCCACTATTATAGTTTTGGAAATGATCCTTTACTAATAATGAAATTATTTTGTTTTATTATACCACAATTCCATGTTTTATGCTAACAATATAGTCTCATGGAGCATGTTATTTGATTCCTTTATGATCCATATCTTGTGATCTTATGTGATTTATTCCGTGAATCAAAATTATGATATTTGTTATGAAGGGTATGGTTTTGAAATATTATTCTCATTTTGTTGTACCATTATTCTCATGTTCTATTAAAGTGATTATTTATATCCAACTTATTTATCCATACTGAGTGTATGATCTCACCATTTCTTATGTTTTATTTTCCCAGGTTATGAATAAATATTTTAAGTATGATATGTCTAAGAAGGGTTCTAGTTATGATGGAATTAGTGGGATACAATTGTGAACAATTTATTTATGTGTCATATCTACCAAATATATTATACATGTATTATTATGGCATGGATAGTAAGGTAATGTAATGAATATTCTTCTAATTAGATGAAATATCTATTTATGATAATACGGGTTGTCATAGTTGGTATCAAAAAAAGGTTTAGTTAACCTTTCAATACTATGTTGATAAAATTTTAGTGAGATCAAAGGTGATAAGTTTATGTATTTGAATATAATCTAATGTTTTGTGAATTATCATGAATGACTGAGGTTAAACCTAAGGTGACATAAATTTGAAAAGGTGTTGTGATTTTAACATCCTATGAGTTATTTATCATGATTGATAAATCTGATCAAATATGTTTGGATGTCATAGTAACCATTTTGGTTTTACTAAGGTATTGAGGATTGAATAATGAAGTTGAGGTGGTAATAGTAATGAAAAAAATATTTAAGTACCCTATTTGAGCATTGTTATATGAATTCTAGTATATCATGAAATGTTTAAAGAAATGTCAATTCCTATCCCCAACAACTAGATATTGGATTATATTTTAAAAACCTTAATTGTAAGATGGTCTCTTCTCATATATATGATTTTTCTTGACTGAATTTTGTGGGATTGTGCTTCTAATAAATCTTCTTATTCTCCCTATAGTTGAACTTTTTGTTATCTTATTAATGAATTGTATTTCACTACATAAATACCACATTAATATTTTAGGAAGTGAAGTAAATTTTGATATTTTAAACTAACCCATGATAGTCTATTATTATGATGATAAATAAAAACTTTTAATGGAAATGAAATCCGTTTTATGGGTCCTGATTTCTATTAAAAAGAGTAGTTTATCATAAATGGTTGGGTGTAAACTCAACATTGATGATATGACTATTGTAAAAGAGTTTGTTGATGTATTTTCAAAATAATTTCCTAGCCTTCCATTGAATCACGATGTTGAGTTCTTGATAGAAATCATACCTAGTTATAAAGTTATTTCAATAACTCCATATAGAATATTACTGATTTAGTTACATTAATTGAAGAAGAAACTCTATATGAATCTTGAAAATGGATTCATTTATCTAAGTTCATCACCATGAGGTGCACCAATTATTTTTATTAAGAATAAAGATGGATAAATTCTACTTTTCATTGATTATGAATAACTTAACATGATCACTATCAATAAAAAGTATCTTTTACCCCATATTTATGACTTGTTAGATCAATTGTGTGTAACTCAAAACTTTTCTAAGATATAAATTTATTCTAGATATCATAAATTGATGGTCAATAAGGAGGATATACCCAAGAAAACATTCCATACATGGTATGAACACTATGAATATGTACTTATAATTTTTTTTACTAATATCCCATATCATTATAGATTAATGAATATAGTCTTTATGGATTACCTTGATCATTTTTTGGAAGTCCTTATTGATTAAATTATTATATATTCAAAGAGAAATGTGGAGCATAATGATAACCTGAGGATTATAATAAAAACCACAAGTAAGGGAAATCATTATAAAAAAAATACTAAATGTTAATTTTGGATTTGGAATATTTAATTATTGTTTTATATAATCTCAAGTGAGGTTATATCAGTAAATACTTAAAAATTAGATATTATTGAATGTTATACCAAACCAAACAATATGACTAAGATCCATATTTATTTTGTTTTTAAAGATATTATCTGCACTTTATGGAGAATTTCTCATTGTTGTTTAATCCACTCACCAATATCATTAAGAAAGCAGGCATCTTCGTTCGGATGGATGAATGTGAGGATAATTTCATGGGGATGAAGAGAAGGTTTGTCAGTAAACCTATCCTAATATTACCTCATATTAGAGAACTGTTTTTAATATATAATGATTCATAAATGAAGGGATTGGGGTGCATTATCAAGTAGAATTATATAGCGATAGATTATGCCTCATTCCAATTGTATGTTCATTGAAAAAATGACCCACCTCACGAAATGGAATTTTGGAATTAAAGATATGGATGAATTATTTTTTTAGTGAAATGTGTGATATATAAACTAAACAAAAATGTTTAAAGTATAATTTCATATAAAAAAGTTTAATATGCACTATAGAAGATGGTTAGAGTAGTTTAAGTATAATTTTTCATAATCGATTACCTCCATTGGAATGAAAATAAAGTTCAAGATATACTAATTCAAAATTATCATGCTAGATTATCTATGAGTAGGATCATGAAATATTTTATAAATATAAATTTGGAAAGGATGGATATAAAAATCTTGAAGGTAGGAGAAATATAGTGGCCTATTCAAACGAGTTTTCAACCATTTATCCAACTAATGATTAAATAGGCGTAGAAGAAATTGGTTGAATTGTATTTGAAATTGATAGATTTTCCTAGGTTTAACCTTCAATGTGATGGGTTGAAAAGGTTTACGAATCATGTATATGTTGCATCCATAAAATATTTTAATAAGGATTTGTTGGTGGAGGATCATAGTTCATCATTCTATATTCATCCTCAAAGTAAAAAATATGTATAGAGAGCCGAAAGAGTATTTATAGTGGGACAACATGAACAAATATATTTTTGAGTATGTATCTTTGTGGTTAGTATTTTATCATATTAATTTAGATAGACATAATTGTAAGGGTATTTTATAAGCATCACCCATACTAGAATGAAAATTGGAAAACATCACCATGGATTTCCCACCAGACTCCCCCAAAACCTCTAAAAGATACAAAGATGTTTGGGTTGTAGTGTATTACCTTAAAAAAATTTAAAAATCTATTAATGATAGAGAAACCTTCTCTTTATATCATCAGGACATGAAATAAATTAAGGAATTGGTAATTGTTGAATGATGTACCACATTATATTTTATCTCATCAAGATAGGTGTTCATTGTAATATCCTCATATTTTATAAAAAAAATTTCTCAAATTAATTTTTTTTGAAATAATTTGTTTTATGAAACACTATATTTATCTTGTGTTATACACAACACTGAATTCGGCATGTGTTACACGCAATAGTGAGCATAAAATAAATAGGCGATATTATTAAAATATATTTATGATAGTTATCACCTAGCCATTGTAATTTAAGGTATGTTTAATATTAACTAAATAATTAAAATTTATTGTTTAAACATGTATATAAAATTAATTATTTAGTGACCAATTAAATAAATATGAAAATAAAAACTATTTAAAAATAAAGGAAATATTTTTCTTAAAAACATTTTTTATTGCCAAGAAACATGTTTTACATAAAATAAATTAAAAAATAGTTTTTTTGAATTATAATAATGAAATTTATATATTACATATTCAATAATATTTTTACTTTAATCTTATGTGTTTTATATACAAGAGATATGAATAAATCAAATTTTTCACTTAAAAACTATATTTTCCTAAAAAGAGAAGTTTTGTTTCCTTTTTTAAAAAAATTATTTTAAAATTAAATTTTCAAAATTTTAGAAAACATATTTTAAATAATAAATTTCATTTTTTAAATAATCACAAAAAAAATTATTTTATGGTTAATATTTGGGATTTTTCTAAAAAACATTTTTTGTATGGATAGTGAAAAATGCTGAATTTTAATTGAAAACTACCTTTTTATTTAAATTATTTATAATTTTAAATTATATTATTAATTGGTTTTAAAGTAAAATTATTTTCTCTTTCAAATCTCGTTTTATCCTCACATCCGTGGGAATAATTTTAAAATAAATTTGGAACATATGTGAAGTGAATTTGGAAAAATGGATTATATATTTTGAATTATAATTATTTATGTTATTTACTATGTTTTACTTAATTTATTTGTCATAATTAATATAAAAAATAGTAA
This sequence comes from Viscum album, assembly GCA_963277665.1. Classification (NCBI taxonomy): domain Eukaryota; kingdom Viridiplantae; phylum Streptophyta; class Magnoliopsida; order Santalales; family Viscaceae; genus Viscum; species Viscum album. Next base: position 1,360,140,095 of record OY728159.1, read on the forward strand.
AAATTTAGTTATCGCAGGTAAGGTAAAAATATGATTATTAGGGGCTAAACTAAAATGATAAGGGTTAAATGACCTAAAAATTTGTTTAAAATATATTTTCTATTTAAATTTAAACCATATCATTTGTAAGTCTCTATAATAATCTACTTTTTTAATTTTTTTAATGTAAAGAATGTCGGTACATGTTTTTCTTTTCAAAAATTGCAAGTGTGCCACTCACCCTACATATAAAAGGTCGCCCCACTCCTCTCTTATTCACACCTTAAAACATTTTTTTCTCAAAAATACACTACCAAAATCACTTCCCAACATAAATCATATCATCCAATAATCCTTATTTTTATTATATATCCAACCATGGAAGGATTTTTGTGTAGACCTTAAGAGGAAACCTGAAAAGGAGGTATTGTTCTTCAATAACCATTTATATTTTATTTATTCATCCACCTAATTCAATTCTACTAATCCATGATTATATAATAAAACAAGAATATTCCTATAATGATATGTTTTTAGGTAATTTCATGACCTAAAACCATTAATACTTTCATAAAATGAGTTGCTAAATCATCATTATTGTATATGGCTGACTACTTCCTCGCGAATTGATGTCATTGTTTTTTCCATTACAACCTATCAAAGTTGGGTATGATAATGAATATAAAGAATATATATTATATTTATAAAATAATTATGCCTATATAGTAATTATATCATATATAACTTTTTTACATTTCATCTGATAAGGGATATGGTAACATCGCTCGTGTGTACGGAGGTCTACCACCTTGCAAAGCGATGTAATATTTTTTCAATAATAAATTAAATGGAAGTTAATAAAAATAAATATATGTGATACACATGAAATAATTAGGATATTAATTACAAATTTATCATTATTAAAATATAATATATCATTTTATTTGTTACCTTTTCCCTCACTAAAAGATGATAACGTCACGCGTGTATGTGTGGACAACCGCCTTCACGAAGAGATGTGACTCTCTTTTCATCACCACACCATATGGATGATATATATTAGTATATAAAAAATAATAATATTTCATTTGTTATATTATGATCATAAATAAAAGATAAGATATTACTTACCTCTTTTCCATAATGATCACTGAAAAATGGAAATGCTACTCATAAGTACATACGACCAACCGTCTCCATGATCGTAGCATACTTAATTTCTAAAAAACATAGTCATAATTTGTATTAAAAGTATATTTTATTTAAAAATATTATTAGTAATTTATGATAATTATTATTTATTTTATTTAACCATGATCAAATTAAGAGTACCAAAAATAAAAATTCAAGAAATGGATGAAAAAAATGTGGTAATTATAAGAAACCTAACTTTAACATGGAATTGTTAATAAATGGGAAATAAAAGGACATAAGTAAATCATATATGGTATGATAGATATAAATATGGTTCTTTAATATATGTATAATAATGTTATATTTATTTTTCATGAGGTTATAATGAGTGTGAAGGAAGTCGAGACTTACAGTAAGGGATCTCCATCTCACTTTTATTTTCTAGGAGACAAATAAAATATTAACAACATGTTTATTTTATATGGTGTATATACTATCAATGAATATATTTCATTATTATTATCAAAAAAAATATTGGTGTTTACATATCCATTTTATTATATATATTTCATGGGTTTTACGTTTCCAAAGTCACCAAATCGGTAAGGGGTTTCTAGCCTCTCTTTTGTTTCTGGGAGACATATGAAAATTCACCACTCTTTTATTTTGTGTGGTGTAAATACTACCTCTATGACTTGTTATATCATGAACCTATAAATTTTAATGATATTAACTATTTCATTTTATTTTTATATATTTTTCATTATGATTCAAAATATTACTGAAGTGGTAATGGATTTCTGTCTCACTTTTCTACTTTTGTGAGATACATGTCATATTCACCACTTATTTATTTTATATGGTATATATACCAGATATGAATGTATTTTTTTTATTATTCTGAAAATTATAGGGATTATATATCCATTTCATTATCTCTCTTTCATGAGGACTATTCTCTAAATTATTACCAAAGTGGTGATGGATTAATGTTACAATCTCATCATTTATCAGGATTGTTTTTATTAAGTATCATTTGTTAAAATATCATGATACACCACTAAATAATTCTCTTGAATTTTATTTTCCTCTCTTTATTCATGATATTTTCATGTAATGGTATCATTTTTCACTGATTGGTAGTTAAAATATTTGAGAATATTCTTTATAAAAAACCCTAATTATTTCCCTGTTCAACAAAAAACAAATTTTATTGAAAAATAATGTTTTTTAAAAATGATTTAAAAAATTTATTAATTTTATATAACGATTTATTAAATAATTTTTTACCCATTTTTTAATTTTTACAATTTTTTTAAAATAAATATTCAAGTGGTTTTAAAAAACAATTCCCTTTTAGAATTCACCAAAAATGTGAAAATAATCATCATGTACGACATGGAATGAATTTACTGCCATCATGACCACTATTTTCTATCAAGATTAATTTACAATTTATCATTTTTATTTTTAAATAAAAAAATTTTCCAAAAAAATTAGGTTTAAAATAGTGTTTTCAAATTGTAAAGGATATTTTCCTCCAGAAATGTTTTAATTTTTAAAATATTCTTTTAATAGTTTTTAAGTTTATTTTCAAAGAAAAGGTTTTAAGAAATTGTTTATGATCTGAAAAATTACTTTTAAAATAAATTTTATCTTCCTCAAGAAAAATTACCAGTGATTTTTCTTTCAAAATCATTTTTCATCTAAGATAAAATCCATTGAGGTAGATTTTTCTTTATCTACAATATGAACCAATGATACCATTATTATTATTTCTATAAATGGTTAATAATGACAAGGTTTTTTTTTTTGAAACTCATGTCTATTCCACAGGTTATACACTAAAAAATATTATTATGAAAATCATTCCTTTTTCCAAAGGTTATGATTTTATGGGATCATAAAATGATTATAAAACCTTTATATTTTATACAGTTTATGATATGATGAAATATTTATGAAACCCATATCATTTACATGGTTTATGTTATGATGAAATTATGAAATGATTATGAAAACCATTTCTTTTCTGTGGGTTATGCTATGATGAAATGTTCAATGAAACCCATTTCTTTTCATGGGTTATGATATGTTGAATTTTCTATGCTATTTTGGAACATAAATGTATGGATTATGGGGTGGGGTACCTCTATCTACCTATAATGGATTGGGTTCTGATAAATTTTTTATAAGATAAAGGAGTACATAGGTGGTTAGACCATGGAACAAAAGGATGGTACACATGTGGTTAGCCCGATCCCAAAAAATAGGGTAAATGGGTGGTTAGACTAAGATCTATGTAGGTAAATGGGTGATTATCACAAGCCTAAAATGTTCTGAATGTATTAGTGGTTATCCTTGATATAATATTTTCTATCTTTATGTGTATTCCAAAAATTAAATGTCTTATGAAAATTTTATGCTCTCATTAATGATATTCTTTGATATCCTTATGATTCATTTACTATGAACAACTAATCATTTTTCCACGACTAAAAATTTTTATGTTTGATATAAAGGGTGTGGTATTCATATATTATGATTATGTTCTCATACCATTATGTTCATGTTATTCTTATATATCTCCCTTGTTTACCCTAACTGAGCATCTGAGCTCACCCTTTCTTATGTTTCATTTTCCCAGGTTATGAAGAATGGTTTTAAGTAGGGAATTCTTGTGATGAGTACCAAAGGTTAATATATTTATATAATATATTAAATATATTTCATAAAATTAAGATATTGTGTACCTAGTATCCAAATACACTAAACTATTATGATCTTTAGGCATGTGTTTGTGGAATTTATTGAATATTCATCTAAAAAGATTTAATATCAATGTATGAAAATCTCAGGTCTCTATAGTTTGTATCAGAGGATAGGATTAGTAAAACTATGGAATCTAGGATGGAAAAAATTTAGGGAAATCCCCATATATATTTATAAGGATATATATTGGGATGTCTCTAAAGATAAGTCTAAGGATGAGTCAAAGTATAGAAAAATGTCCTAAAATTTTGGTAGTTGATTGAGTATGTGGTTTCCAAGAAATTACATCCCTTTATGGATACTATTAGTACATGTGAATATGGACTAGAGTTACCTAAGGGTAATAAATAAAAAATAGAGAATTGATATAGAATTGATCATCATCTAGGGAATGGCTACAAGCCTTACTACACACATGGGTTGACACTCCTTAGGGTTATACTTTGGAAATTTAAAAACAATTAATGAACCATAATAAATAATTTAAATAGATGGTGGATAATAATGACATAGGATAAACATAAGTTTTCATATATTAAATATAATGTGTCATTATTTAGATGTCTAATTGTAACGTCTTGGATCTAGGTGCCACTAAAAAGTGCCTCGAACCCGGTTGGTCACATAAGCTCAAGCGCATTTCCCCAAACACCAGAGGCTGCTGACTAGAAGGGAGGGCTAAGGTTTGATAATGGGGAAACAATTCCCTCATTTGAAGCATATACACAGTGGAATTAATAATCAACAATAGAGGAAGTATTAATACCATAAAAAGTAAACAAAGGAAGACTGAAAGAAAATCCAACATAAGTCACAATATATATATATATGATTCAAAGAATATGTATCTAAGAAAGTATCCAAACAAGTAACAATACAAGAAAGAAACATAGAAACCAAGTATAAAAGAAACAAGTAAAATTCATTAGCATCGCAAGCCTCATCTTGGTCCCATGATCTCTTGCTCCAACAACATTCAAGTACCTGATAAAGAAGTGTGCTTTCCCTTATCTATAACTGCAATAATATAATCTGTTTGGGTCCAAAATCATGACCCAAATAGGGTGTGAGATGAATCCAAGTAGGTAACCACCAAAATATATGTACTTAACTATCAGTGAATATATATATCATTTAATATGTAATAATGAAGAAATAAACTAGTTAGTACTCATAAGTAAACAATCATACAGTTTTCAATTACATTCATTTACCTTTAACAACTATTCAACTATTCTGAAATGATCCCTTTGGGGATGTTCTCATAGTATAACCTCTCTGGTATAACATAGCATCAAATAATTATAAATGACCACCTATGAAAGCACTCATAGTCTAAAACCTTTTTTTTCAAAGATTCATTTAATAAAATATAAACAACCACATGGGAACCTCTCACGGTCTAACCCCTTTGGTCAAACATAGAATTAATCAATTATAAATGACCACCTGGGAAAGCTCTAATGATCTAAAACCCCGGGTTAACATTAAATTAATCAATTATAAATGACCACCTGGGAATCTATCATGGTCTAACCCCTTTAGGAATCTCTCAATGTTCAGTCCCCTTGGTCAACATTCACAATTCATATCACAGGAATTTCATATAATCAGTAACTCCATCCTAACAAAACAAGGCAGGGAAAACAAGACAAAACTAATAGGAATTCTAGACCAAATGACCATAAACAAACAACTAAGGGAAACACATCCATGTGTTTTCCCTTATACAAGGTATCTAACCTTAGGCAGAAAGAAAAAACACTTTATCAAACAATCTAACCATACCAGGTAATAAATAGTGTTAAATTCCAAATCACGCAATACCCAAAACATGGGTATGTGGCACTTTTCACATATATAATCTAAAGTAAAACAAAGAAAGGCACAAATCACCTACCTCGATGTCTTACGATCTATATACTTGAACCTTGTCCCTTTAATTGTCCTAGATCGGTGTAGATCTATAAAATAATGAAAAAACGCTTAACCTTAAATAACTCACAAGAGATGATGAATCAGAAAGAAAGGCTCTAGTGGTTTTGATAACTCACCGGTGGGATTCCAATGCACCTAACTATGTCTCAATCAGAGCATGGATGGAGAATTGAGAGGGTTTCAAAATTCTTTATTTATTCCACGACACTCTTGTACAAACCAAGGTCCGAAGAATAAATTTTCATATATGAGATGTGACCCCACTCCAATATATCAAATAAAAAGGAAACTACAGGACATGATCATTAAAACTACATGACATGTAGTAGCCTCAACCAGCTTCTGACTTAAGTAGTCTTCCTGGTCACTACACGGTCATGTATTCGGCCATTACATGGTCAAAACACACCAGTATGTGGAAAACTAGGTACACGACATATACTCATAAACACATAGAGTGTACTTATAAAATAATATTTTTCTTGATTTTTCCTAAAAAAAATCAAAAATAAGATACATTAATAAAAGAAGATCTGGGTTCTTAAAAACATCTCCCCTTAATAAAATTCATCCCTAAAAAGCCCTTCCAGGGGTGGTGAAGAAGAATCTGTAAATAACTCTGGCCACTACGATCACACATCAACCTCCCTCTACCAAGTCTCATCATGAACTCTCCCATGCTACCATAGCACCCATACCATAGGAATAGATAGGCTATGAAGAACCTTTATGTTGTGATCCAAAATTCAAATAGGGTGTTTTTAGAAGGATGCATCCACCTCCAACCCTCCTTGGGTTAAAAAACATGAGACGGGTTTGAAAAGTAATTTCATGGATGAGAAACATGAAAGATGACATGCATATCCCGATACCTCTAAGGTAACATCAATTGATAGGAAACATGACTGACTCTTTTAAAAACCTCAAATGGCCCAAGGCATCTTGGTGAAATTTTCCACTATCTCCTAATCCTCTTGTGTCCCAACCTCAGTGGACATGCAAGAAGACCTGATCTCCAACCTCGAACTCCAGAAGTCATATCCGTCGACCAACATAAGATTTTTTCCAAGATTGTGTAGTAGAAATTATCTTCTAAATCAACTCCACCTGCTCACTGGTATCCTCGACAAGATGAGGTCTCAAAATAGCTACCTCTCCTACCTCCAGTCAATATAGGGGCGATAATCATGGACTTCCATACAAAGCCTCATAAGGTCCCATTATAATTGTTTCTTGAAAAAAATTATTGTAGAAAAACTCAACCAAGGGTATGTATTTATCCCAAGAGCCTCCGAAATATAGGACGCATGATCGAAGCATGTATTCCAAAGCCTGAAACGTGCGCTTGGACTAGCCATCTATTTGGGGATGGAAATTTCTACTCAGAAGTACCTATGTACCCAAATCCATCTGTAGCCCCTTCAAGATATAAGAAGTAAACCAAGCATCCCAGTCTAAAAGGATAGAGTGCGGAACCCCATGAAAACTTACTATCTATTGGATTTACAACTTTCCAAGATCATCAACACTAAAGGCTTCCTCGATCGGAAAGAAATGTGTAACCTTTGTGAGTTTATCAATAACAACCCATACAACATAATTTCCTCGAGGGGACCATGGTAAACCTATCACAAAATCCATCATGACAACATTCCACTTCTACTTTGAAATGGGTAACTATTGTAATATCTCTACTGGTAACTCATACTCTACCATCACCTGTTGAAAGGTGGAACATCACATAACAAAATTAGCTACATCCCTCTTCAGGCCTCGACACCAATACTGATTATGTAGATCTTGATACATCTTGGTGACACCAGGATAAACTTCCCATACAGAGGCATGAAAATATCACAATATCTCTTTGCATATGTCTTCTCACACCCATACATTCCCATGAAAATAAAAACCTCATCCTCACCTACAGTCCACCATGGAGTAGTGTCCTCGCCTAACACTCTCTTCCGTATGACTAGGCCTTCAGAATATTCTAGCTGCCTCATTCATACTCGATCTAGTAGAGTAGAGGTAAAATCTATAGAAGAATTAAATATATACCTCTGTTTTTCGTGCACCTCCAAATTCATATCCTTGAAAAGACCCATAAACATCCCTTCACTACTGGAGTCCTGAACTACTTGTATTTGACCTCTCCTGCTCAATGCATCAACCACTGCATTGCCTTTTCTAGGTGTGTAGGAAAGCTAAAAGTCAAAGTACAGAAGTTACTCAACCCAACTTTGTAGTCCTAAATTAAGATCATGCTGAGTGAAGATATTCTTTAGGATTGTTTGGTTAGTGTGTACCACAAAAATCTCTCCCAAAAGATAATGTCTCTAACAGCGCAAGGAATGCACAACTACATCTAACTTGAGATCATGTGTCAGGTAATTCCTCTCATGCGACATGAACTACTGGGACTCATATGTAACAAATCTTTCTCCCTGCATAGGAACTTCTCCCAACCCGTTACCTGATGCATCACAGTAAACGGTGTAAATCTTACCCAACTCCGAAAAAATAAATATCGATGTTGAAGTGAATCTCCCATTCAACTTCTAAAAGGACGAATCACAAGAATCTTTCCATAAATACTCCACACCCGTCTTATTTAGGCCCAGAAATGGCATTGTTAAGTGTGAAAAGTTTTGAATAAAGTGTCTGTAGTAACTAAACTACCCCAAAAAACACCGTACCTCAAATTTTTTCTTCAGATACTCCCAAGAAACTACCACTATCACCCTCTCTAGGTCCACTGATACTCATGTCTCTGATATTACATGACCACAGAAGTGAATCTAGTCTATCCAAAAGTGGCACTTTGAGAGTTCATCATATAATTGATGCTCTCTTAGTGTACAAAATACAATATCAAGATGAATTTAATGGTCGTGTCGTGTGTGAGAGTATACCAAGATATCATCCATGAAGACAACCACAAAATAATCCATGTAAGTATGGAAAACTCAGTTCATCAGTGCCTTGAAAACTACCAGCATGTTCGTGAGACTGGACGACATAACCAACTACTCATATAGACCATACTAGCTCTTAAAGGATGTAAGAAGTATATCTGATGGTATAATATGCAAATGATGATAACCGGATCTTAATTAAATATTCGAGAACACCCAGGATCTTTAAAGCTGATCAAAGAGATCATCAATTCTCGACAATGGATATCGGTTCTTGATCATTAATTGGTTAAGTGTCCAATAATCCACCCAGACTTTGAGGGTATCATCTTCATTCTTCTAAAAAATAATAGGTGCACCCTAAAGAGAATTATTGGGTCGGATGAAACCCTTTACCTGCAACTCTGCTAACTGCTTCCTGAGCTCCTACAATTCTAGTGTATCCATCCTATATAGAGGAATGGACACTAGTGCCACTCTTGGAACAAGCTCGATAGGGAAATCCACCTCTAACTCCAAAGGAAACCCTGCAAATTTGACTAGAAATATGTCTCTAAAATGATCCACCACTAGGGGAAGGTCCATATGTGAAGTCCCCTGGTCATCTAGATATAAACTAGAAATATGGTTTGTGATTCTTCCCAACCCATGATGCTTGGGTCCAGCTCTACTCACCCGGACATCCCATTCGACCTTGTGTAGAAAATATTCACCCTCTGATGACATAAAACTCACCCTACAGCGATGGAAGTATATAAAGGATTGAAAAGAGACCAACTTATCCATTCTAAGAATGAAATTGAATCCTATCATATATAATACATAGAGGTTCCATAAGAAGTGACACCCACAAACCTCAAGAGGGTACTCCTTGCACAGGTGTAAACTAGCCATCCAAATCCTCAACGAAGTGTCTAGGGTTATAACATCATCAGAACTAAAGATACAATGTTTGAGGATCTCCACAATGCAAACTAATATAAAACTATGGGAATCCCCTATATCAAAATTAAAAGAAGCTAAAACCAAGGTAACTAGAATCGTACCTCTATCCATAGAGGGTTTGGGATCCTGTTCCTACTGGGTTTGTTCCATCTCAAAATTATGACCTATATCACAGCCCTGCGACCCTGCCTAGTTATCCTAAGATGATCTACCTTGCTGTCACTAAAAACCTTTCATCTGGATATAATGGAAACAACCATCTCCTTGACCTGAATGGCCTATTGAACTCCATTTCTCTCACTGATGATGAAATGGTGGTCCCTCTCTTGTATGTGGAGTCATAACAGACCCCCTCTCACAAGAAAATGGTGAGAACATCCTGATAAAATGTTTAATATAACCCATATTTCCGCTAGATCGACACTCAACAAGGTATCTCAAGCACTAAGGTCTTGTTTTCACTCTTTCCACACTGGTAGCACACCACTTGGCTACCTAAATCAACATCCATACAGCGCTTCCTTTTATCAGTTGATGGAGTTCCAGCCCTAGAGGTTGAACCACACTAGTTCTTAGCTCCAAAATCCCTCAAATTACACATAGTAATCCATTCCTGGTTTACTATAGCAGTCACCGAATTCAACCTAAAAAAATTCACCTGCGTTTGAATTCCATACCTGAGAACATCCTCAAATCTCCTAGCTGGTGATAACTCATCACCTCCAAAAGAGGTGTGAAGAGTTTTAGATTTGTAAAGCGAGAAGAATAATCCATCACTGAAAGAGCGCCCTGCTCCCAATGAATGAACATTTAGGCTCAGTTGGTCCTCTACGTCCTAAGGTAGAAGTAATCATATAAGTTTCTCTGAAACTCTTTCTAATCTATATCTCGATAATGTCCCACCTTTGAGATAACATACCAGCATATCTTGGTGGAATCATGTAGCATTTAATTTGTGAGCTTCACCTTCATATCATAAGACACCTCCAGATGATCAAAGATAGATAGCATGGACTCCAACCATGACTCCGCACCTTGGGGTCCCCCATCACCTAAAAAGGTGGGAGGATGATACTACTAGAACTCCAATGTAAACTCTTACATCATCGGGGCATGATGTAATGGTCCTTGAAAGTTCTTCATCATCCATATAAATCTTTCACAAAACTGTGCATCAACACCTATGTCTGGTATAATAGTTGCGGCCAAGACTGACACTACGGGAGGATCTATTGGTAGTCCTTGATCCACCATTTCTAGTTTCTGATCATCTCTTTGTACCTGGCATACTATCGGAAGACGTCTTGGTGGCATGACTCTTCAAGGTTAAGCACACACCTTAGTACGAGATTAACGGAACTATAACTTAGAAGTGAAAGAATGAAAGTGGTGAAGGAAAACATTCATGTTTTATAAATGAGGGTTACACAACATGTAGAACCACTACATAGTGTGTTCCCTTAAGACTTAACATGGGCATGTACTTCTTCCAACATGGTTGTGTAACACCCCATACACATGGTGTGTTCATCCCAAGACACTGCGTGTACTTGAATATTCCATCCTGCCCAGGTACTTCTACATAGATAGAACTACATAGTTATACTGGTGTATCTGTACATGGCATGAAAACCTTAGACATGGCATGTACAACTAACGTTCCATCCACCTGTTTCATTAGTCACATGTTCAGATACATGGTCAAGTACAACATGGAATGTACTCCCAATACACAATGTGTTCTACCAAAAAATTACCAAACACGTGTCTCTTCTCATACCATCAATCATATAGTCAATAACTACACAACATGTACATACGGTACACAACATGTAGTTACGAAAATTCATTTATTCCATAATAGAAGAACACATGGCGTGTGTTCATAACATCACCCACTGTGTTTTCTGGGTCTTGCATACAGTAAGAATATGAAACTTGTCTGAAACCCCCAAAATCTTAAAATTTGTCCAAGGCATGCCAAGTTCCAATCCATGAGATCCCATACTCCCCACGAATCAAATATTGTAATCCTTATTCATAGCATATCCTAACCGAATTCAATTAAAGTTCAAACATGATCCACCAAATTCCAATCCAAGAAGGCCCATAACACCTCAGGGACCAATGCCTGACATCAATCCAAATGAAACCATACATATACTAAAAATTTATCCAAATAGTAGGTATTTATATCATGATATCTATCGTAACAACATGCATATCAAGCACAACATCTATCACAACAGCATGTAATTAGTAATGCTCCCTAAATGGAATGATAAGAATGTATGACATGTGATCTCTAGAAAGTGACTATATCGTGCATGAGATGACATAACATCATCTCATCAGGTTTCAACAGAAATAAAACCAAAATGATATCAATCATAACAGAACAAAACAAGTGTGTCACCCAATGGTGAAATCGAATCAACTTTAATAGTTCAAAATCGAAAAATTACAATTCAATTCAAGGTAATTTGGATTTTCCCTATACACGAGATAACTACTCCCTAGCATAACTAATTACCAAACTCCATTTCATTCCAATCCTTTTCTAATGTTTCTAAATAGTAAGAAAAACTAAAAAAGAAAACCTCCTTTGATACCACTTTGTAACATCCGAGATCCGTGTGCCACCCAAAAGTTCCCCAAACCTAGTTGGTCACATAACCTCAAGTGTATTTCCCCAAAAGCCAGAGGCTACCAACTAGAAGCAAGGGATAAGGCTTGATAATGGGGAAACTATTCCGTCATTGGTAGATTATACACAATGGAATTAATAATAAACAATATCAGAATCACTAATACCATAAAAAGTAAACAATAGAATACTAAAAGTAAATCCAATATAATCACAATATATATATATATATTGCATGGAATATGTATCTAAGAAATTAATGAAACAAGTCACAATTCTAGAAAGAAATATAGAAACCATGTGAAAAATAAATATGTAAACTTCAACAGAATCACAATCCTCATCTTGGTCCCATTCTCTCCATCTCCAACAACAATCAAGTACTCGATAAATAAGGTTTATTTCCCTTTTTTATATCGGTAATCATATAATCTGTATGGGTCCAAAATCCTGACCCAAAAAGGGTATGAGACGAATCCTAGTAGGAAACCACAGAAATATATGTTCCTAACTATCATTGAATATATATAGAAAGTAATATACAAGAATGAAGAAATAAACTAGGAAGTACTCCAAAGTAAAAAATCTTATAGTTTTCAATTACGTTCATTTACCATTGAAAACTATTCAATTATTCATAAATGACCCCTTTGGGAAAGTTCTCATAGTCTAACCCCTCTAGTCTAACATAGAATCATATAATTATAAATGACCACCTAAAAAATCTCTCACGGTATAAACCCTTGGGTCAAAGATTCATTTAATAAAATATAAATAACCACATGGGAAACTCTCATAGTCTAACCCCTATGTTAAAACATAGAATCAATCAATTATAAATGACCACATGGGCAAGCTCTCGTGGTCTAAAAACATGGGCCAACATTCACTTAATAAATTATAAAAGACTACCTGAGAATCTATCAGGGTCTAACCCCTTTGTGAATCTCTTATAGTCCAATCCTCTTAGTCAACATTCACAAAGCATATCACATGCATTTCATATAATCGGTAACTTCATCCTAACCAAAACAAGTCATGGAAAAAAAGGCAAGCCTAACAATAATTCTAGACCAAATGACCATAAACAATCGACTAAGAGAAAATAATCCATGGGGTGTCTGTTAGACAATGTATCTAACCTTACGTACAAGAAACAACCATTTATCAAACAATTAAACCACAAAGGACAATAAATATGGTTAAATTAGAAATCATCCAATATCCAAAACGTGGGTACATGGCAATTTTAGCATATATAATCCAAAAAAACAACGAAATGAACAAACCACCTACCTTGATGTCGTACGATCGTTATACTTGAATTTTATCACTTGAATTGGCCTATATCGGCATAGATGTACCAAACGGTGAAAAAAACATACAGTAAATTACTCACAAGAGATGATGAATCAAGAAGAAATGCTCTAGGAGTTTTGAAAAATCACCAGTGGGATTATAATGCACCAAATAATGTCTTAATCTGAGATTGTATGGAGAATTGGGTGGGGTTCAGAGTTTGTTAGTCATTCTATAGCGCTCCTGTATAAATCATGGCCAAAAGAAGACATTTATGAATATGCGACGCGACCCCACTCTGATATATCAAATAAAAAACTACATGTTGTGTTCTTTAAAAATACAAACTGTGTAGTAGCTCAATTGGCCCCCAACTTAAAAGGACTTCCAGGTCACCACATAGCCTTGTGCTCAGACGTTTCATGGTCAAAATGTGGCTATACACAGAAATCTAGCTACATGATGTGTTCTCAAAAGTACACGACATGTACATATAAAATCATATTTTTCTTCCTTTTTCCTCAAAGAAACCCGAAAAAAAGATCCATACCTAAAAGAAGATCTGGGTTCTTACATTAATAAGTGTTTGTTCATGATTATGTGGTTTTCCACTAGGTTTTGTGTTGATCACACCATATTTTTTGGTTTTAGTCAATCAAAGGAACTGAAGGGAACTATATTAAAATTGAATGTGACAAAAAATTATCTAATGAGTATCCAAACTGGATTATGACTGGAGTGAATGACATTATGATAGTTCTTAATCAGTTGTCATGGAACATGATTAACAATGTGCACCTTAACCAACTCACGGATTCACTAAAGAATATAAGGATGGAGTTTTTTGAGAGTTTCACAACAGGGAAAACATGTATTTGCAAAGGGATATATGCGAAGGGAATGTCACCCATAACAAATTGTCTTTACGATGGGACTATTTGCGACATTAATGGAATCCCATCACAAAAAATGATAAATAAAAAATTATTTTCGATGGTAAAAATTTCCCATTGCAAATACCTTTGGCTCATGTGAGTTCCAAACCGTAGGAACAATTAATTTTACAATTACTTAATACCATCACAAATAATATTCATTATAATGGTTATTTTCGAGGATAATTGATATCCCATTACAAATAATTTGTCAGTAAAAGATTATTTGTGATGAGACCCATCAAAAATTAATTTTTAACCATATACAACTATATTTATAGCAGATACAATTTGTGATGGGACGTTTCATAGATAATAATATTCGTAATGGTTTACCCAATATAAATAGCCTCATCGCTAATAATATACCACATATATATGCCCCCAGCTTAATTTTATCCTCCCATTCCTCTTCTAATATCTTTTGTACTCTCACCTCCTCTGCTTTCTTCTCGTCATCTAAATTTATTCCATTAAATTTTTTAAATTTTATAGGGAATAAAACCTTCATAATTTCATCCAATTAAATCTTCAATTTTGAAATATTTATTAATTTTTTTTAATATTGGTAACTTTATTTTTTTATTAGAAATTATTATAAGTAATTAAAAGTAATTAGTTTTAGTTTTAAGTAATTAGTTTTAAGTAGCAGTAAATTATTTCCTATTAGAAGTATCTAGTTTTAATTATCAGTAATTATATTTAATTATAAGTAATTAGTTTTAATTATAAGTACTTATTATTAATTTCTAGTGGGTAGTTATGATTAGTATTAACTACTTATAATTTAAAGATAAATAGTACTAATTAACATAACTTAGTAATAATTCTAAAGTCTGAGTAGTGAATAAAAATAACTTGAAGTAATTTGGAATAAATTAGATTAATTAGTAATTAGTAGGAATTGACACTAAATTTTAGTAATTAAATAATAATAATAATAATTTTAAAAAAATTATAAATAATAGAATGTTTGTATTGAGTAACCTACCATCGAAAATGGTTAAATATTTTAATTCATATGTAGAAAATGACTATTTATTTTATACACATCTATATGGGGAATAATAAGAAATGAATTATGGTGTTTTCTTGAGAGGATCTCATAATAGAGAAAGTAAAGATGGATTTTATGAGATGATGGATGAAATAATTGAACTTTTTGTCTGAGATAGAATTATATAATGATGTTTTAATTTAAATGGTTTGATTATGATAGAAGAATGTGTGTTCATATATGATATGGAATCGTCAACATTAAAAATAAATGCCTTCTAATAATAAATAAACCTTTCTTATTATCTCATCAAGATCATAAAATTTATTATTTAAATTACTATGCTGCTTCAATAGAGTTAATTGATTGTTGGATCATTATAAAAATAAAATCCAATGAAAAGCAGTTTATGAAAAGTTAATGTCTTTCAATTGAAGTACAATGAATTGAAATTCTTCAAGTGATAGCTCTAAATAAATCTTTTCAATGAAGATACTTGAATATTGAAAATAAAACCTCACAATTATAGTTCAATAGTAACGATGATATTGATTATGTAACAAATGAATTTTAATTAACAATATATCATGAATTTGAAACTTCAATGGAAATTGAAAATATTGAGGATGAATATGAATATACTGACATTGTTGTATATAAAGATGAGTGTGAATATGAATAATGAAACAATTACATACTCTTTATAGTCATAATTAATATATATATATATATATATATATTATTTAATTATTTGATGGAAATATTATTTTTAGGTTTTATATGGTTGATGAGGCTTATGATGAGATATTCCATAGCCTCAAGGAAATAATACATCATGGTGATGATCCTGATGGTTCGTCATCCAAACCTCAGGTTGTAAGAGGTGTTTTGACACGAAGGGGTCATAGTCTTGAGATATTGATGATTATCAAACCTATTCTTGAGTGTTTTCGAAGCCTTGATTTCAATCCATGTATTTCGAGGTATGTTCATTTGTGTAATTTAGTAAATTTTAATTATAATTAATTTCATTAATTTATTTATGTACTAATTGTTTTATTATTTGTTTTATTTTATCATAGTTTTTAGCATATAACTATTGGAAAAGGAAGTGTTACTTTGCAAAATTATTTTTCCAGAGGATGGGTGACATGGTATTATATTTCCATTGATGTTCAACACTACATGTTTGATCATTAGATGGTTTGTCAATATATACTAGTTATTTTGAAATTTTATTAATCATTAACATTTTTCTTAATTATTTGTCGGGTTTATGGTATCTCATAAATGATATCATGGGGACCTTTATCTGGGAGGCTTGCATGCGTGAGTGTTTTCATCAGTTTTTGAACAATCTAAGGAATAAAGCCATGAATAAATTTGGAGTCACCGTTTTTTATTATTCTTGTTGAATCCATCTTATCGATTACGTATCCTCTCAACTTTGGGATGTATTTTACTTATAATAGATGAGAAATTGTTTTCATAGAGGATCATCATTAGGTTAGAAGAACTGGGGGAGGTAGGAGGCCACACATAGAATTATTAGTCATATCATCTGTACTCATCGACAACATCTGGTAAGTCCTTTTATTTAATAATTTATATAACTGTAAATGTAAAATGTTTGTTTTATTTTTCATATATGAATTTAATCAAACCAATATTATGGAGTTTAATTCTTATAAGAGTATTTAAACTGATTCTATCCCTGGAGTTATTACTAGTGGTCGACAACATTAGATTGTCGTGAGTAAATTTTTTAGTTTTAAAATTAGTAAAAAAATAATATTTTAACTATTTTAATTTAAAATTGTTTTTGAAATTCATATGAGGTTGTGACTTATCATATCCATGATATGAGTTAGGATGAGTATGAGGGTCTGGCCACCAGTGTAGTAGAATTTAATGACATAGCATGGATACATCCGACTAAGTATCTTTTGAGAATGATAGAGATACTCTTACCGGTTCTCGATTAATGCCTGATAGTTATTATGACGTTGAGGCGTTGTCATATTCCAGTTTGATGGGAGATCATGGAGATATGTCATCATCAACTATATAGTATGAGTAGAAGTTTTTAGATCATAATGTGGTTATAGAGACCCTTTATAGAGATTAAGAATAGTTTTTTCAACAGCATAAGTAATGACAGGAGTAGAATCATTGAGTGCATGAGAAGCTACAAATATAGATGATAGAGTACACGTGACACTTGATTTATGGTATAGTGATGGAGTTCTCTCTAAAACCTCCTCCAGATTACTCTCCCCCTCAGTGAGTTATTTATTTTTTAACACATTTATTATGATAACATTTGAATTAATATTTTTTTATAATATTTTTTGATTCATTTATTGTGATGTTATTTATTATTTATTTATTTATTTTTATTTTTATTATTTATTTTATTTTAGTTTATTTATTTATTTTCATTATTTTTATATTTGAGATAGTATTTATCTCCCGCTGTAAAAAAATATTTGCGATATGAGATCAATCCTATCACAAATGACGACTTTTATATAACTGGTAAAATATTATTATGATGTTGAATCCCCCATCGCAAAAAAATATTTGAGATGGACAATCATAATAAAATATTTTTGATGCCCTTTCATCCATAATTAATTTCTGATGGGTTCCCATTGCAAATGACTATTTTCAATGAGTTCTCGTCACAAAAAAATAATCACAAATATTTATTATCTCAGTAGTGTTTGGGTTGAAGAGACAATATAGAAAAAAGATTCAGGTTTCTATATGTCAAGAATGCAGGAAGAAGCACTTGATGGAATGTCTCAAAGGAATTAGAAGATGTTTTATGTGTGGATAATATAGGAATAGAGTATGGAAATGTCAAGGGAAAATGAAAAGTTAAATTAACTCAATGGATTATAATATTTTTCTCCCTATGGAATTATTAATGGATGAAAGTTTTAAATGTGAAATGTATGGGAAATATGAAAATTGATGTTCTCAAGGGAAATCTCATGAAGATAACCAGAATGGTTTTATGAGTAATGCCTATATTGCTAATGATGAAGAGACTGCAAATGACATATGAAAGGAAGTGTTAAGGAATAAGACAATGAATCATAGATAGTGGTTTGAGAAGGAATTTGGATGATTGAAATATTTATGTATTTAAATTCAAGGATTATGAATCATGAAATATATAAGGATTATTCAGTATAAGTTTTTTGTTTAAGGATTTGAAAAAATTTGTTAAATGGTACATATAGACTAGAAAAGTGATTTAATGTAAATGTGATATTTTGATTAAGGTAAGATAACCCTTAATATATTCCAAAGGTTGAGAGTTTTTTTTAGTTTATGTAATTACTTATATTTTCTATTTATAAATTTTAAATATTATATGGATTTATTTTGAGACTAAGCATTGAGACGGTGTGTGCTTCCAAGGCCCGATGTTCCCCGAACAATTTTTTGAAAAATATTAAAATATTTAAACAGCATGCACAGGTGGTTTTCCTAAAATAGTGGAACAACTTTTTAAAAGGTTCTCGGATTAGTTATTTGAGGGCACCGTTGAGTTCAAAACAACTTCTTTACCCTAGGAAGGACCTAACATTGGTCGGAACTGGTCGTTTTTGGAAATTCATCACAGGCACTTAAATGAATAAAATAAATTTAGAAATTTTATTTTATTTTTTGATGTAATGACAAGTTTATTTTTTCAACAAATCCTTTTTTAATGATCTAGGGTCATCCTTATGAATCTAGAATTATCTATGTTAAAGAGAGAACCTCTAGAGGATCCTTCTAACGAATGATGAAAAAACCTTGGATCAATGATCAATGCACACCAATCATGAGATATGTCACCAATGATGACTAATTGGTGACCATTATTCATTATCAAATGATCTAAATCGTAGTAGGAAGCATTATTTTTATTTTCCTTCACCTTATTGAAATCCTACGATGAACGCAGACTAATTAATGAATTGATTAACCCTGAGATCGATCGTAATTAAAAGGTTTATTGGGAGTTGATTATTGAGAATTATTTGTATTACTTTACTATTCTAACGATGAAGATCCAAGATCAATACGAACATTGATCAAGGTTTTTCGCTCTCAATTGTTTTTTCTTTTCTCCCCCCGATTCTTGCATTCTTCATTGTATGTTCTTTCTTCCCCCTAGTCTTGGAAACCCTTTGTGAACAATAAATCATTGTTCCTTCGATTCTTGGAAGAATGAGCTAAAACCATAGATGCAACATTGGGATGACTCGAAGTAGGTGCGATGGTCGGTGTGGTGGTGGATCAAACAATGGTGGGTGCTGAATCCACATTCTTTAGTAGAAATGAATAACACATATGATTCCATTTTCCATGTTGTTTGAAGGTCAAAATCCCTTTGATTCAATGTTAGATTGAATAAAAGAACTTGGATCTGAAGTTTCGAGGAGAACAGATCATTATAATGGAATCCAGGAGATCGATGGCACGAATAAGAGGAAGAAGATGAGTTTCTTGAAAAACATGATCCACACGACGTGTATTCCCCCTTAGATAAACTCAGCGTGTGAATGGGAAGTACACAAACACAAGGTGGAGTACCCAGGTTAACTACACAGTGTGTACTCCCCCACATGGCATGTCATGGACCAAGTACATGGGTTACCCCATGTATTGGTAAACATGAAGAGACACACAGGCTGCCACTGTATACTGGCACACGACCATAGTACATAGGAGAACCCCGGATGGAAGGACACGACATGTGTCATTTTCAACATGCCGTGTAACCATATTCTATATGAAATGGTTTGGAATGACATGGTATGTTGTACACGAGTAGTACCCAGGGTCAAGGGACACATCGTGTGACCCAACTACATGTCGTGTACCCATTCCTACATGGCTTGAGATTATTTTCCTCCATATCATGGACAAGTTTCTTCAGTGTATGTTCCCTTTATTTTTTTTAAAGGTTGGAAGAAATCATTTCCTACTCTTAGAACTATGATCCCTTCAGTATGAATTCTTGGATATAGTTTTTTGAATCCCCTGAGTGGCCTAGAATAGGATCATCTATTCATTTCTTTGTGCCCTAGGTGGCGTTATTGGTATCGATGTGACCAATAGCTGTGGGAAACGATCATCTACTTAGAGGTTTAATATAGATTGAGTTATTTGTTTCACGCCACGATATTGGTTATGATACTCATCTATTGTATCATATTCTATTCAAACTATCAACATATCTTTCTCATGGGGAGACCTGACAAGAAGTACATCTCAGACGAATATCATCCATAATATCAGACATAGGAGTGTGTTCTCCCAGATGAGTGCTTCACGGAATCTTCGAACTAAATTCACAATACTAGTATATAGTGGTTGTGACTTACCTCAAGATAATTTAACTTTGTTGATTATATATTTATATTCTTGTTATATGTGTTTTAGACCAATACCAATATAGAGCTGACTGTATCTTTCATTTGTTATATTTCTTTATAGTTTTGGGGTGTCCTATTGAGTATTGTTATACTAACCCCTGTATAGGATTTTCCCGAATGTATTGTGTCTTGTACATATGATCAGCCTTTTTATGGAGTCCTTGGAATACCTAGAATAAATGGTGCTTACTGAGACCATACAAACTGAGGTCTGTCAAATCTAAATAGACATCAGTCCCAATAACTTTTTATTATAGGTTGGAGTCATTTCAAAAAATTCGTTATGGTTTGATTATATTTGTCCATGTTTACCTGAATTGATTTTTTTCATATTCTGGTTGTGGGATATATTGGCCAGCATGCATTGTTTACTTAGTGGTTTCTTACATTTTGGAATTGTGTGGTATTGGAGATGTGTGTGTGCATATAGGTACATAAGACATGCCTCCCATGTTTGTGATATTCCAAATAGGTGCTATTCACCAGCTCCTAAGCTATTGTAGGTAGGATTGGGGAATCATGGAAGGGGCACCCTTTAGGATGGGTTGTGACAGAGTGGTATCAGTTGAGTTGGTTCTACCTTAGAACCAGGAGTTTGTGATATTGGTTCAGGGAAACAGTGTTAAGTGTTTCAAGATCGTATTTCAGGCCAGGTACTCCAGTGTTATTGCGGCGACCTATGTATCCATAAAACAGGACTCTGATGAACTACATTTCAAAAAAGTATATGAGAACACTGGTTACAAGAAAAAATAATGGTACATGAATCATATAGTAATGGTGGTGTTTTCCATGTCATTCTTGAGTCAACTCTCTAGATATACTCATTGACTGTGGTACATATTGTTTACTTGAAGGATGGATCCATGATTTATATCATTTACGATTCAACATATTGATCATGAGGATAACCCCCTCAGTGATGAGGATTTGATATAGGGGCCAGTTCCCCAAATGGTACCTCTAGGTGGTGCACCATCCATATCACCACTTGTAGAGCAGCATGTGGAACCCGTCGTACCACCGGATGAGGAGCGAAGGCTGAGATGAATTCATGAGTTTTAGTAATAGAGACCCCTCAAGTTCCAAGGTGAGCCTGACCCACATGTGGATAAGGACTATCTTGAGGTGGTTACTTGAGTTTTCTATCTAGTGAGGACACCAACATATCATATGGTGGTCTTAGCGGTGATCCTTATACACAGCTCGGTAGGAAGATAGTAGAGTTTTTCTATCTAGACTTATTAAAAGGTGACTCTTTCATTGAAAGATTTTGAATTCCTATTTAGAGATGAGTTCTCACCAATTTTTCTTAGGGATGCGTGTATCCAGGAGCTTCTTAATCTACTGTAGGGCAGCATGATAGTAGCTGATTATTCATTGAGGCTCTTGGAAAATTATAGGTACTCAATGTTTATGGTTTGAGATCAGTACTTCAGAGATCAGAACATTAATCCAGGTATGTTTAGAGACATCCAATAAAACATTATCCCTGTGTAAATTCCTACATATTTTAGGGTCCTTGAGTTGGATTTAGTGGTTGAAATCTTCTTAGATGGGAAGATACAACTGGTGAAAGTTAGAAATGGGCAGGCAGGAGTAGAGACCTCAGCAACATGTAGCCGATTTCACTCTCAGGGATCTGGACATGGGAAATGTTTCAAGATGAGGCCCCAATATAGGGGATATATAGTTTAGGGCTCACAAAGTGGGTCCAGTCTGCCTAGAGAGAGAAAATGCTAATCATGTGAAGGTTAGAGGAATATCAATCGAGATTATCCAACCTATTGTACTACTGATAGGGAGACTGTGGATGGACCACAAAAGTAGAGACAACGATATGAGCAGGACGATCTGTAGGGTTTTAGATGTGGATGAGGATATGGGAGAGTAGTATGAGGTGGTTGATGTTTCAACATGTTACCACCTTCATTCCAACGTGGTCCAAAACTAGGTTTAGGGATCTGAAGGAAAGTGAAGGGGACAACTTCATGCAGTCGAAGCGTATGATCTAGGGGATCCAGGAATGAATCAGAATATGATCTGTGTCTTTTATACTTTGGCTTCCGTACTGATAGACATAGTTTCTAGTCATTCCTTTCTCTCCAAATATCTTGTACATGACCTATAGATTTTGGTTGAATCATTGACTTGGCCCTTACACTTGGAGACACCAACTAGTGTAGACTCAATGATCACACACTTATGAAGACATTGTGACTAAGCCCTTAGAGGTCATAGTTTCGTTGGAACCTCTTGGTAGAAGTATCGAGGACATAAATTTTCATTCTTGGTTTTGATTGGTTATCTACATTCCATGAACAATTCGAATATTTTAGATGAAGGGTGTGTTGTGTCTATAGTGATGAAATTAGGATTACCTTTGTTGGTGAAAAGGAAACCAAGGAATAATAGGATAGAATCATGCATAGGAAGTTTCAGTCAATTACTCATTAGTTGGATAGCCTAATCCTCAGTGCATTAGCTGATAGTAGTTTCTAGTTTCATACAGTAGTGGCAGAGTACAAGGATATCTTTCTAGAATATGATCCTGGTTCACCTCCCCACCGGGAGATATACTTCTTCATTGATCTACATCCCAAGATGACACTGATATCTACACCAACATATCATATAGATCCCATAGATCTTATTGAGATTAGTTTACAGTTAGAAGACTTATAGAGGAAGGAATTTGTGATACCCAGTGTTTAACCTTGGGATTCCCTAGTTTTGTTTTCCAAAAAGGTAAATAGGAGCTTTAGGTTATGTATAGACTATCAAAGCTTGAACCGGGTTATTATAAAGAACAAGGATCCACTACCAATAATCAATTACCTCTTTGATCATTTGGAATTGGAACAATTGTTCTCGAAGGTTGGCATCTAATCATGATATTACCAGCTACGAGTATGGGATGGGGATATACCAAGGACGTCCATCCGATGTTGTTATGGTCACTATGAGTACTTGGTGATTCCCTATGGACTGGAGAATTCCCCAGCAGTGTTTATGTGACTCATGAACTTGATCTCTCATCCTTACATAGATCGGTTCATGGTAGTCTTCATCAATGATATCCTTGTGTACTCTGTATCTGATGAGGAGTATGCGAGAAACTTAAGGATAGTTCGGAGTATACTCCGAGAGAACCAAGTTTATGGAAATATCTAGAAGTTCTAGTTATGGATTCAAGAAGTCCAATTTCTAAGATACATTATCTCGGCAGATAGATTGGTAGTAGACCCGACCAAGCTTAAGGCAGTGTTAGCATGAGATCCACCCAATAGTTTGACAGAGGTGCAGAACTTCCTTGGGATGGAAGGCTATTACCAGATATTAATACATGATTTATAAAGGATATCATCACCTATGAAATATTTAACTTGTAAGGGGAAACCTTTTGGGTAGATAGAGAAGTTCCATCAGGATTTTCATCAGCTGATGTAGAGTTTGACGAGCACTCTGATCTTGATATTTTTGGAGGTGGGTGTTGAGTACAAAGTATTCTATGATGCATTAGGAACCAGGCTTGGTTGTGACCTGATGTAGGGTAAAGTACTGATTTCCTATGGTTTACGCCAGTTTATACCACATGAGTATAAAAATGCAACCCATGATCTTGAGTTAGTAGTAGTAGTCCTCATGTGGAAGATGTGGTGACACTACCTGATGGGAAAGAGATTTTACATCTACTTTGACCATAATAGTCTCAATTATATATTCTCTCACAATGATCTCAACTTGAGATAGAGGCGATGGAAAGAGTTCCTCCAATATTATGACTCTGAGATTTTCTATACTATTGGGAAGGGGAATGTGGTTGCATATACTCTCAGTATGAGATCTAGTTCGTAACTGTTGAACAAGGTATCAGGGAAGTTGGACTCATTGCAGTTATCCTTGGTAGATGGAGATATAGTAGCTTTCCTTCAGTCAATGGTTGTCACCCCTCCACTCTTATAGTGAGTCAGAGTGGCGCAACATGGGGATACCAGCTGTGAGACTATACATGCTCATATGTCCATAGGGCATGCTCTTTATTGGTATAAAAAAGCTGGGGAGCATGTTGATCTTTTCATAGGCCGCACAATATTACAAGATACCTTGTGGGAGGAGGTTTTTAGGGAGTTTAAAATATCCCTTTTGGTGGTACATCCATGTGTGGTGAAGATGTAATAGGTCCTCTGCCATCAGTTTCGGTGGCCAGAAATGAAGAAAGGAGTTGAAGAGTTTGTTTCTCAATGCCTTACTTGTCAGAAGTTGAAGGTTTAGCACCAAGTTCCAACAGGTTTAGCTCAACCCCTTGATATTATAGAATGGAAGTGGGATGATATTTCCATAGACTTTATGATAGGTTTACCAATTATGTCTAGGGGAAACGATTCCATATGGGTGATCATTGACCGAATCACCATGTCGGCCTAATTCCTTTATATCAGAGAGAAGAGTTCAGTAGAGAGATTGGGATGCCTCTATATACAAGAGATAGTTCGACTTTGTAGAGTTACATTGACGATTATTTCAGATAATGATTCTCTTTTTACATCCCAATTGTGGAAGAGATTACAAGTTGTGTTTTGGACCTATTTTCACTTAAGAACAATGTTTCAACCACAAATGGATGGCCAGACTGAGTAGACCCTTTAGGATATGGAGGAAATTTAACGGTCTTTCATGTTATACTTTGGTTGTAGTTAGGTGGATCACCCAATACCTGTGGAGTTTTGATATAACAACAACTACAATTCCACCATTGGTATTGCACCATTTGAGTATTTTTATAGGTGACCCTAAAGGTCACCACTTTGATGGGCTGACCTAGAAGAGTTAGCACTCATGGGCCCGATGTTGGTGTGAGACACTACAAAGAAGGTTCAAATCATATAGGAAACTATGAATACTATACAGATCCATCATAAGTCTTATGATGATAGGTGCTGAAGGACATCGGAGTTTGAAGAAGGAGACCACGTGTTCCTAAAGGTCTCACCTCAATGTGGATTACATTAATTTGGTTGCGGAGACAATTTATCTCTCAGGTTCATCGACTCTTTTCAAATAATTTTTAGAGTTAGCAAGGGGGATTACCACTTATCTCTACCCTTGCAGTTATACTAGGTACATGACGTCATCCATGTGTTAGAGATGAGGAGGTACATGCATGAACCAACACACATCATCAACTGTGGCAAGCAAGACATCGATGATGGAGAGACTTTTGCTGGGTGCCTAGTGGATATCGAGGATTGAAAGGAGTGGATCCTTATTGGGTGATCTATTCCCTTGGTGCATTTCCTAGGGAAGAATGGGAATATCTAAGAGAGCACTTAGGATTAGGAGGCTGAAGATCGTTCTCAGTACCCTCATTTTTTGGGTAGCCTTTGTTTTGGATTTTCAGGGAGGTAATGCCCCAAGGTTGGGAGAATGTAATGACCCAATTTATTTGTGTGTTATTTTCAAATATTATATAGATTTATTTAGAGACCAGACACTAAGAAGACGTGCAATTTCGAGGCCCAGTGTTCCCAGAACAAATGTTTAAAAAATATTAAAATATTTAAATAGAATGAATTCATGGTTTTCCTTAAAAAGTGGAATAACTGATAAACAGGTTCCTGGATCATAAATATGAGGGAGCCACTGAGTTTAGAACAATTTCTTTACCCTAATCATGACTAAACATTGGTCAGTGAAGGTCATTTTTCAAAAGTCATCATGAGCGCTTAAATGTATAAAATAAATTAAGAAAATTTATTTTATTTTGTGAACACGGTGATAGGTTTATTTAATTAAATACTACTTTTTTAGAGATCCAGGGTTAGAATCATAACCATATAATTCTATAGAGATGTTTCAGAGAGAAACTCTATAGGATCCTTCTATTGAATGATGAAGAAACCTCAGATCAATGATTTACACACACCGATCATGATGGATCTCGCCAACAATGAAGACACGATTATTGTTCTTCATTAGAAAATGATCTAAATAAAGGTAGGATGTATTACTTTGATTTTCTTTCCCATTATTGAAATCCTACAACGAATGTGGACTAATTCACGAACAGATTATCTCATGGATCGATCTTATAACCAATATGGGTTATTTATGGAATTTATTTGGATTTGATTCATCAAAATTGTTTGGATTAATTTACAATTCTAATGGTGATGAGACAAGTTTGACATGAACATTGATTGAGGTTTTTTCCTCTTGATTTTTTGTGCTTTTCTCCCCTGATTCTTGTATTATTCCTTGAGAGTTCTTTGTTCTCCCCCAGCTTTGAACCCCTTTTGAACAATCCATTGTTGTGCCTTTGATTCTTGGCATAGTGATCTAAAACCATAGATATGGAATGGATACGACTCGAAGGAGGTGCGACCGCATATCAAACAACAGTGGGTTCTAAATCCACATTCATCAAAAAAAAATTATAACACCTACAATTGAATTTTCTGAGCCATTTGAAATCTTGAATCCCATCAACTTAGTGTTAAAGTGACCGTAAAATCTTGGATCTAGATTTTTTAGGAAAAATGATCACCAGAATATAATTAGGGTGATCGACAGTGTGGGTAGAAAGAAGAAGATGGGTTTTAGAGAAAAAAACCCAATCCACACTGCATATAGTCCCTAACTACATGACATATATTCCCCCTTGGATGAAATTGGCAAGTACGTGGTAAGTACGTGAACACATTGTGGAGTAGACAGGTTGACTACATAATGTGTACTCCACCACAACAAATTTCCTAGACAATGTAAATAGGTTACCCCATATATTGGTACATGAGCATTGACACACGTGCAGACATCGTGTACTAGTACATGGCCGGAGTAGACGGGTGGACCCCGTATGGAAGGACATAGTGTGTGAAACTTCCTACAAGTCATGTACCCATCTTCTATATGACACCGTCTATAAGGACACGAGCCATTGTACACGGGTAATACCAAGGGTCAAGGTACATGGCATGTGACCCTACTACATGTTGTGTACCCCTTCATACATGGCATGAGATTACTTTCCTCCATATCTTGGAAATGTTTCCTTAGGGTTCGTTTCATTTATTATTTACCTAAATGTTGGTATGAATCGTTTCCTACTACTAGGAAAATGATCCATTTAGCAAGACTTCATGGAGAGAGTTAGTGGAATCCCCCAAGAGGCCCAGACAAGGATCCTCTACTAATTTATTCATATCCTATGTGTATTTCTTGGTATCGACATGGCCAACACTAGAGGTCACTAATCCTATACTTAGCGGGTTAATCCATATTAAGTTATTGGAATCACCACAAGTCCTTGGATATAATACTCATCTGTTGTATCGTATTGTCTTATAACTATTAGTGTATATTTCTCATAGAGAGACCCGATGAGAAGTACCTCTCAGACGAATACAATATGTGCTATTTGACTCAGGATTCTCTCATATGAGTGCTTCATGGAATATTTGAGTCGAATTCCTAGTGCTAGTATACAGTTGTTGTGACATACCTCTTGACTGTGTGTCTTAGTTGATTATATCTTGATATTCTAGTTATATGGGTTGTAGACATATACCTGTGTAGAGATGACTGTATCTTTACTTTTATTAATTGCACTGTGGTTTCGGTGTGTACCAACGAGTATTGTTATACTTATCCATTCATAGGATTTGACCACACGTGCCATATCTTATGCAGACAATCGACCCTTTTATGATGTCCTAGGAAGACCTGGACCAGAAGGTGGTTAGTGCGACCAGACAGACTGAGGTGTGTTCCTACTGCTATAGATAGTAGTCCTAGTACATTTTTCTTATTAGTTGGAATCGTGTAAATGAATTCTTATGGTGGCATTGTATTTTGACCTATTTACCTTTTTAGAGATTAATTTTTTATTGCATAATGTAAAGATTTATGGAAAACTTATGATAAATATTTTTTTATAACATGTAGAGATAGAAGGAATAAATTATCATCCAATATGGATATTATGACCCATTAAAAGTTAATTTTAGTGCTTCAGGCACAAAAAAACATTTTGGATATTCATTTCTTTGAGTAAGCGATGAATTTGAAATTGATTGAATCATAAGATGAAATTGTGATTATAAAATATAAACATATCATGTAGGTATATTTCCATATATTTTTAGATAGTAAAATAATTCCTAAAATCTTGGAAATTGATATTGAGACAAGATTTCATCCTAATACCATCATTTCTATTTAGAAGATAGTCTTTCAAACCATTAAATAGTTATGGTTTTGAGGCCCTTAACATTCAATTTATCATGCACTTCTATGTGATCAATGATCTCTATAATCTCGATAATTATTTATGATTTTATTCCATGTATATATGTTTACCTCCCACCAATTTATCTTGTTTGTAATCCATGTTATGAGTTACTTTGGCTAGCCTATGTTTTTAAAAACTTCCATTTTAATGGGAAGTTTTTTTATTCATTTACATGATATGGGTTTCGATGAATAAATTTTCAAATGTTAAATCATTGATGGCTGAGACCAATTTTGAGGAATAAATTCAATTTAATGGGTAGAATGTCACATCATGATATTTTATGAAATATTTTTTCAATTTAATTTTACTTTTTTGATATCTTATGTTATATGAAACACCAAAATTATCTTCCATTACACATAACACAGAGTTTGGATTACATTACACGAAATACAAAGTTTAAACAAAACATGAAATATTACTAAAATATTATTATGATAGTTATCACCTAGACATTGGAATAGATGGTATGAATATAATTTACTAAATTATTAAAATTAATGGTTTAAAATGTATATAAAATGATATATTTGGTGACAAGTTAATTAAAAATGGAAATAAAATATATTATAAATAATGGAAATCTATTTCTTAAAAACATTTTTTAGGAAAATAATAAATTTTACCTAAAATAAATAAAAGAACTATTATTAAGATTTTTTTTAAGAAATGTATATATTAAAAATTCAATCAACTATTTAACATTAAGATTATGTGATTTTTATAAAACAGATAATAATAAATCCAATTTTATACTTAAAAATTGTATTTTTCGAAAAAATAGTTTTGATTCCCTTTTGTGCACATATTTTATAATTCATTTTTAAAGATTTTTGAACTTTTTTTTAAAAAAATAATGTTATTTCTTTTAATGAGAATATAAAAACTATATTTGGGTTAATATGTTGTATTTTTTTGATATGTTACATTTTTTGAGGAATAATGAAAAAATACAGAATTTTAACTGAAAACTACCTTTTTGTTTAAATATTTACAATGATTTTTTTTAAAATTTAATTGGTTTTAAAGTAAAATTATTTTATTTATATATCAATTAATCCAATGTGGTTAATTTTAGTAATTTTCATATTGAATTTTGATATATAAACCTTGTAAAATTTTGAACATTTTCTCTTTGAAAACCTGCTTTATCATCGTGTCTGCAAGATTAATTTTAAATTAAATTTTTCCACTTTTGTGAATTAAATTTTGAAAAATGGATTCCATTTGTGGTATCAGAATATTTTTTATTATCTACAAATGTAAAATTATTATTTTTTTCCCAAATTAATAGTGGAAATAGTAAAAAATTAATTACCACAATTAAGATAAAAATGGGTTTATCGGGGGTTAAAAAAATATAAGGGTTAAGATGACCTAAAAACTTGTCTAAAATATATTTTCTAGAAATATTTATACCCAATAATGTCTATTCTAGATAATAAACTATATTGGACCCTTTTAGAAAATTAAAAATAGTGGTTACACTTTTTTATTTTCAAAAATTACATGTCGCTGAACTTGCTTATAAGAGGAAACCCCTCTCCTCCCTTATTTACACATTAAAACCATTTTTCCCAATAAATTACAAAATAAATTTATAAATCCTTCATATTATACTATATTCCTTATTTTTTTTAAAAATACAACCTAGGAAGGATTTTGGGGTAAGCCAAAAGAGGATACTTAAAAAAGAGGCAACATTGTTCAATGAGCATTTTAATTTTATTTATTCCTCCTCCTCATTAGATTATTATTAAAAATGAACAATATAATAACTTAAGTATATTAAATATATATATATATTATAATGTTAAATTAATTACCTACAACCATCTCCACTTCCATCAAATGGGTTATGAAATCATCATTCATGTGTACGGTGGACTACAGCTTCAAAAACTGATGTCGTTCAAGTTTCCATTACCACCACTCAAGATTGGGTATGATGACGAATATAAAGTATATATATAGTATTTATAATATAATTATACCTATGGATTCATTATACTATATATACCTTTTCTAGTTTTCATCCCATAGGGGATACGATAACATTGCTCGTGTGTAGGGAGGATTACCGCTTCACGAAGCGATATGATTTATTTTTTTATAAGAAATTACATGGAATATAATAAGGGATAAATATATGTTATACTCATGAAATAAATATGATATTAATGGAAAAGATAACATTATTAAAATATAATATATCATTTTATTTCATACATTTTCACTCACAAATTGATTATAATGTAGTTTGTGTATGTGTAGACTACCGTTTTAATAAAGCAACGTGACTCTATTTTAATCCCCACACCACATGTATGACATGTATAAGTATATTTAATGAAATAATATGGTATTTATGATATTATTATATTTATGTAAATATAATATATTACTTACCTTTTATCATAATGATCATTGAAAAATGTAAACGTTACTCATTCATACGTACGACCAATCATCTCTATGATCACAACATACTTAATTTCTCAGAACCATATTTAAAT
Source organism: Viscum album (assembly GCA_963277665.1). Taxonomy (NCBI): domain Eukaryota; kingdom Viridiplantae; phylum Streptophyta; class Magnoliopsida; order Santalales; family Viscaceae; genus Viscum; species Viscum album. Next base: position 1,360,171,912 of record OY728159.1, read on the forward strand.
CATGGTATTAAATGTATAATTTACGTATAAATATGATAAATATTATTTAATTGGTTTAACAATGACCAAAGTAATAGGATCTAAAATAAAAAATGTAGACATACACGAAAAACAAAGCGGTTATTACATGAAACGTGACTTTAATAAAAAAATGATAAAAAAATGATATAAGTAAATCATATATGTTATGATATAAATAATTATGGATCAATAATAAATGTATAATAATATTATATTTATCATACAGAATTTTCTAATGAGTGTGAAGGAAGTCAAGACTCGTGGTAAGGGATTTCAATCTCACTTTTATTTTCTATGAGACAAATGCATTATTAAAATAATGTATCTTTCATGTGGTGTATATATTGAAAGTTAATGTATTTCATTATTATTATAATAAAAATTATTTATATTTACATATCTATTTCTTGATCTCTCTTTCATGGGGTTTACGGTTAAAAAGTTACAAAATCGAAAAGGGATTTTTGGTCTCTCATTTATTTTTAGGAGACCTGAAAATTCACCACTCATTTATTCTGTTTCATCTATATACTACCCCATTTGAATTTTATATCATTAATATCACCATTTTTATGATATTAAATGTCTTTTTAAATTTTATTATTTTTTAGGGATTATGATACAAAATATTACTAAAGTGATAAGGTATTTCTATCTCACTTGTTTACTTTTGTAAGACACATTTCATTTTCACAAACTATTTTTTATATTGTGTATATAATACCAATGAATGTGTTTTACGATTATTATATAGAAAATTATGCTGATTACATATCCATTTGAGTACCTCTCTATCATGGGGATTATTCTGGAAATGATTACCAAAGTGGTAAGGGATTTATTTTACAGTGTCACCATTTATTCTGATTGTTTATGATTAAGTATTCTATGTTGAAATATTGTAATCTACCTGTCAAGAATTATGATGAATTTTTTCTCCTATGTTTTCTCATGATATTTTCAAGTAATATTACCTTTTTACTACTCTTTGAAACATAAAATAATTGAGAAAATATTATTAGGAAATGTTATATTTATTTCTCCCTTCAGTTAGAAAAAATTTTTCTTATAAAACCTTGTTTTCTAAAAATGTTTTTAAAATGTATTTATTTTAAAAAAAATTACTAATGAAATTTTTTCCCATGATTTACTTTTAATTTTTTTTAAAATGAATCCTCCTTTATTTTTCAAAATAATTATCCATTTGGATTTTATATAAAATTATAAAGGAATCATTGTGTATAGAATGAAGGTAATTTACCAGCGTCATGACCACTATTTTCATTGATGCTTACTTCATAGTTTTTCAATTTTAGTTTAAAAGAAAAGTATTTTCAAAATATTTTATATTTTAAACACTTTTTTCATTATGTAAGGTATATTTTACTCTAGAAAGTTTTTAAATGATTTTTAAAGTTTCCTTAATAAGTTTACATGATTATTTTAAAAGAAAAGGATTTCAAAAATGTTTTTGTTTTAAAAAAGATATTTTCAATAAAATGTTATCTTTATTAACATAAATTCCAAGTGATTTATCTTTCAAAATAATTTTCCATATAAGATGATATCTTTTTATATAACTTATTATTTACTTTGGATATAAACCATGGATACCATTATTATTCTTTCCCTGAATGGTTTATTATGACAATATGTTTATGAAACACATTTCTCTTCCACAGTTTATAAAATGAAAAAATTATTATGAAACCCATATCTTTTTCAATGTGTAATGATTTTATGTGAGGATGAAATTATTATGAAACATGTATATTATACATAGGTTATTATATAATGAAATTTTTATGAAACCCATATCTTTTCCATGGGTTATGATATGATTAAATGATAAAATGATTATGAAAACTGTTACTTTTCCATAGATTATGCTATGATGAAATGTTTTATGAAACCCATTTATTTTAATTAGGTATGATATGATGAATGTTTTGTGATATTTTTCATGTAAATATATTAATTATGCAATGTGTGGGACCTATATATCCCTTCAATGCATTGGGTAAAGATAAATGTTTTATGAGCTCAAAGGGTACATGGGTGGTTATCCCATGCATGAAAAGTAGGGTACATTGGTGGTTAGCCTGAGAAAAAGTAGGTATATGGGTGGTTAGCTAAAGCATAACATGTTATTTTATCCCTAACATAAAATATTACATATATTAAAAACATGAATTTGAAATTTTTGAATTAATATTTTATTTAAATATTATCAAAGTAAAAAAACAAGGTCAAATGGAATAAAGGTTATCTTTTTGTAGTTTGGTTGATTTTGGATGAAATATAATAATCCATAAAAATAAAATTTATGTGTTTTAATGAATTTTAATCCTTATAAAATTAGTTTTAACACTAATTAACCTATTTTACCATTACCATGTCAATAAACATTTACTACGATTATTATTCATATAAACCAATAATTAAGTTGAACTTATTACCTAATATTAATTATCTTAATTAAAAATAAGCAATATATTTTATAAAATTCAAATCACAATTTTTTTTGAAAACCCACAAAATGTGATGAAAATAATTTTTCCGAAAAAATGAATTTTTAAGTATAAAAATGTTTTATAAAAAATTATGGTAGAATTTTGATTAAAATAAAATTTATTATATTATTATTAAAAAAATAACTAATGATATTTTAAAAATAATCTAAAATATTATGTGACTATTTTAGTACATTAAAAGTAAAGATATTTTTCAATAGAAATTAGTATTTTCACTATTCAATGAAATATATAAATTTTCAGAAAAATCCTAAATTATCAGCATAATATAGATTTGATGTGATGATTTAAAAAATTATATCCTTTATATGAGATAAAATTTCTAAAATTTCAATATATTAACTATTTTATTTTCTCTCAAAATGTAATAGGAATCACTTTTGAAGAAAATATATTTTTGAATCATAAAATGACTTTATTAAAAATAAGACTTTTTATTCCTAAGAATCAATCAATATATTTGTATTTAGTAGAAAATTTCTATATATTTCTTCATGTAGTCAATCCTGTATATAATTATCAATTAAACGGTTATGTTAGAATTATTACATTTAAATATTAATATTTCATGGTTTGTTTAAGCTTTATGTTTCGTGTTGTATAATCTATCAAAAATAATGTTATTATATAATATTATTATATTATATTAGACACATTTAATAAATTGAATTATTTTAATGTGAACATAATATTGGTAAAAATGGTTTTTTCATTTTAAAATACCTTTGTTGAAAAACCACACCATAAAATGGGTTAATAAAACTTCTTATTGAAAAGAGAAGAAGGGAAATACAGAGGTCATGTGGAATAATACATAACTAGGTTCCCAAATAATATAATGTTTTTGAAAATATGAACATGTCAGAAAAAAATAATTTCTAAATAAAATTTATCACTATAAATTTAATTATTGAGAGACAGTTATTGTCAAAAACCATATATCAATGTGATGTTTAGAAGATTATCATTTCATCAGAAATGAAGGTAATGTGATAAAATGTAACATCCCAGTTCCGGGTGCCACTCAACGGGTGCCCCGAACTCGGTTCTCCATGTGACCTCAAACACATTTCCCCAAAGGCCAGAGGCTTCCGACTAGCAGCGAGGGTCTAGGTATGATAGTGGGGAAACTATGCCTTCATTTTTCAAAGTGTAGCGCAGCAGAATTTAATAAAACATACATCAACAGCGGAAGTAGTAAACCATACACAACTTAAATGACAACTGCAGTAGATATAACAAACCAATATATAAATAATGGTGCAATATGCCACAAGTTCTAAGAAAAAAGACAGAACATGTTACTCATCAGTATAGTACAGTACAAGTGCAGGAAAGAAAAACAGAACAAAACAGTCAGTAGCATCGCGATCCTGAGCTCGGTCCCATGCTCCCCTAATTCTTAGCAACAATCATGTACCTGTATAAGAACCCTTTCCCTTATCTACACCTGCATAAACTTAATCTCTTTGGGCCGAAAAGTATGACCCAAACAGGGTGTGAGAAATAATTCCTAGTAGGCACCCACCTAAGGCTCGTGCTCAACTGTGTGTAAACATTCAACAATAGTGTGCAGTAGTAAATGAAATAATCTAAGTAGTACTCAAAAGTAACTAACTTAACCAGTTATATTGTCATTTAAATATTCCTTTTAACCATTTTTTTAATACCATTCTTTGTTCAACAGCACCAAACCATCAGGCATAACAGAACCTTTCCCTCAGGCTAATATAGTAAACCACACCCTCAGGATTTCCCTAAGGCTATACAGAATCTTGCCCTCAGGCCTTGCCCTCAAGTGGAATATAATCTCTCCCTCAGGCATATGAAGTTTCACCCTCAGACACAGAAGTCAAGCCCTCAGGCACGAAAGGTTTCCTTGAGGCAGAATAGAACATTTCCCTCAGGCTAATAAAGTCACGCCCTATGGCTATAGTAAAACTCCGCCCTCAGGCATAAGTAACCGGTCCATTCCCAACATATAAACTTGAAATTTACAAACAATTCCTCTCAAGGCAGAAGTAATGCATAATTTAAACATGGCCTACCCTCGGGTATCCTGGCCAAATGGATAAACAGAGGAATACACCCCTGGGGTGGTCCTTGATCCAAGAAGCGATCCCACACAACATTTTCACAATTTTATTAATTACCTATACAATTCTAGGTATTCAATAGATCCACATCCTCAGCCACACGACACCCCAAATATGGGTTCGTAGCTCAAAAACACGCAAAAACGCACGAAAGTTGGAAATAAACACCAAGACACCTAAATTAAACACCAACGAGCGGTATACATGATCATCGATCCCAGAAACACCCAAATATGATGTAGATTTGAGGTAAAAGGTAAATCGTTCAAACCCAAATAACTCCCGTTAGGAGAAGAATTGGTAAGAAGTACCCAATGAGAAGGAAGCCCTTACCCGTGCGGTTCTAACGAGATCATCCGAGGTGTAAATGGGTTCCAGATGTGTGCTTGGCGGATCTCCAAAGGTTCGACCATCCACTCCCACTCCTTCCTCCGGTTCTAAGCCTTCCCTATGAACAGGGGAGGCTACTTCCAATTTTAAGAGAAAAAAACAAAGTACACGACATGTACTTCCAAGCACACAGTGTGTACTTCCCTTTTTTAAATTTTTCCTCTGAAGGCTTCCTGCCAGCGCGACACTATTCACCTTTCGACATGACCACACGACGTGTCTTCATGAGTACACGGCAAGTGCTTCCCCACAGCTAGCCACCACCTTACTATTTCGCCTTCCAACTGCCTACACAGTGTGTAAAGGACCGCTACACGACTTGTAGTTGGTTCCTACACCCTTCATCGCCGGCACAGCCACACGCCTTGTGTACTCATTCCACACGGCCAGAAGTACACGGAGTGTGGAAAAGTACACGGCATGTACTTCCAAAATTTGGGATTTTTCCCCATTTTCCCTTTTTTCTCAAAAAAACTTAAGGAAAAAAGAAAAGAAGAAACTCATACCTCAAGAATAAGAACTGGGTTCCTACAAACTTCCCCCCTTATAGAAATTCATCCCTGAATTGACCTTCTAAGGGTGGAAAAGATATAGTTCAGAACAGCTCTGGCCACTGAGCACGTACGTCAGTCTCCCACTCCCAGGTTTCTTCCTCTACTCGGCCTTGCTTCTATAGCTCCCGTAAGAGAGGAACTGACCAGCCTCGGAGAGCCTTTATGATCCTATCAATTATACGAATAGGATGATCCTCAAAGGACGCATAAAACTGAAGCTCAACCTCCTCTGGCTGAAAGATGTGAGACGAGTCTGAATGATAGCGACGCAACTGAGACACATGGAAGACGTCGTGCATGTCTCGGTACCGCTGTGGTAACTGCAACATATAGGCAACCAGCCCTACTATCTCCTGAATCTTAAATGGCCCCACATACCTCACTGAAAGATTACCCTATCTCCCGATCCGTCTTTGTCCCAACCTCGGCAAAACACGCAAGAAAACCTGATCCCCAACCACGAACTCCAAAAGTCATCTGTGGCGACCAGCATAAGACTTCTGATGAGGCTGTGCGGTAGCCATCTGCTTCTGAATCAACTGGACCTTCTCAGAAGTCTCCTTCATGAGATGTGGTCCCAGTAAGGCTGCCTCACCTGCCTCTAACCAGCACAATGGTGATCGGCCTGGCCTACCATATAAATCCTCATATGGTGCCATCTCAATAGTCACCTTAAAACTATTGTTATAGGAAAACTCAACTAGGGTTATATGCTTCTCCCAAGAGCCCCCAAATTCTAGGACGCATGCACGCATCATGTCCTCTAGCACCTGAATCGTTCGTTATGACTGTCCATCGGTCTGAGGGTGGTATGCTGTGCTCCAAAGCACTTGTGTACCCAGTGCCCTCTGAAAAATCTGCCAGAAACGAGACATAAAGCGGTCATCCCTATCTGAAATTATAGAACGGGGGACCCCATAAAGATGTATGATCTCTCAGATATACAGCCTTCTGAGCTCGTCAACACTGAAGGTCTCCTTAATCGGAAAAAAGTGAGCTACCTTCATGAGTCTTCCCACAACAACCCGCATGGTAGTATTTCCTCTAGGTTACCTTGGAAACCCTGTCACAAAGTCCATCGTGACATCATCTCATTTCCACTCTGGAATGGATAACTGTTGTAACAGTCTGGCTGGCCTCTGGTGCTCCGCTTTCACCTGCTGACAGGTGGAACACCTCGTAACAAAACCAGCTACATTTCTCTTCATACTCGGCCACCAGTACGGAAGTCTCAAGTCACGGTACATCTTGGTAACCCCGGGATGAACTGCCCAAGTTGAAGCATGAAACTCCCGCATCATCTCCTCGCGTATATCCACTAGAACCCATACTCGTCCATGGAAACGCAGAACCTCATCATCGCTTATCGTCCAATCAGGAGGAGGGTCCTCATTTTCCACCGACTCTCGTAGAACTAGACCTTCTGAATCAGATAGCTATCTCATCATCAATATATCCAGGAGGTTAGAAGTCACAGCTAAAGATGAGAGATAGGTCTTCCCCTGACTGTCATTCACCTACAAATGCATCTCAAAGAACAAAGCCATAAGCTGCCACTCACCACTGGCCTTCTGCACTATCTGTATCTAAGTCTTCCTGCTCAGTGCATCATCTACTGCATTACCTTTACCAGGTGTATAGGGAAGCTCAAAATCGAAGGACTGTAGGTATTCGGCCCACCTCCTCTGCCTCAGATTCAGGTCACGCTGAGTAAAGATATACTTGAGGCTTTTGTGGTCAGTAAAAACCACAATTTTCTCTCCCAATAGATAATGCCTCCAATAGCACAACGCATGCACAACTGTATCCAACTCGATATCATGCACTGGGTAATTCCTCTCATGTGAGATCAACTGCTGAGACTCATACGCAATGACTTGATCACCCTACATCAACACTGCTCCCACCCCAATACCTTATGCATCACAGTAAACTATATAACTCTTCCCCGGCTCTAGGAGTATCAGGATCAGTGCTGATGTTAACCTTCCTTTCAGGTCATAAAAGGTTGTATTACAAGATTTCAACCAAATGAACTTCACACCCTTCTTAGTCAGACCCATCAACGACACTGCTAAGTGGGAGGAGTCCTGGATGAAGAGTCTGTAGTAACCAGCCAGCCCCAAGAAACTCCGTATCTCAAAAACGTTCTTAGGCTACTCCCAGGAAACTACTGCTCTCACCTTCTCTGGGTCTCCTGCAACTCCTGCCTCTGAGATAATGTGACCCATTAAGTGAATCTGGTCAATCCAAAAGTGGAACTTTGAAATCTTAGCATATATTCGATGCTCTCTCAGTGTACTCAATACGTTGTCAAGATGGATGGCATGGTCGTGTTGAGTGCGAGAGTACACCAAGATGTTTTCCATGAATACTACCAAAAAAGAATCATGATATGGTTGGAAAACATGATTCATTAGATCCATGAAAACTTCTAGCGCATTCGTGAGTCCGAACAGCAGAACCAAGTACTCGTACAGACCATATCTGCTCTGAAAAGTTGTAAGTGGTACATCTGATGGTCTCACGCGCATCTTATGATATCATGATCTCAAGTCAATCTTTGAGAACACTCGTGCTCCAAGAAGTTGATCAAAAATATCATCAATCCTTGTTACGGGATATCGGTTCTTAACCGTCAACTAGTTCAGCTTCCGATAATCCACATAGAGTCTAAGGGTACCGTCCGCCTTCTTCGCAAAAAGGACCGGAAAACCCCACAAAGAAGTACTGGGTCGGATGAAACCCTTCGCCTGTAACTCCTCTAACTGCCTCTTGAGCTCCTGAAACTCTAGTCTAGCCATCCTATTAGGAGGGATGGACACCGGTGCTTCTCCTGGCACGAGGTCAATAGAGAAATCCACCTCTGGCTCCAGAGGTAGACTTGCAAAGTCGTCTGGGAAGACATCCCTGAAACGATCAATGACTGGAGGGAAATCTGTCTGACAAGTGCCCTGATCATCCAGGTATAAACTCGCAATCTGGGATGTTACTCCACCTCACCCATGATGCTCTAGTCCAGCTCGACTCACCTAAACATCCCATTTGCCCTTGTATAGAAACTCTTCGCCCTCTGGTGACATGAAAATCAACCTGCGACGATAGCTATCTACAAAATCTCGAAAAGGAACCAACCAGTCCATCTCGAGAATGACGTCTATCTGTCATATCTAGGACATAGAGGACCCAAAGAAAGTGAAACCCTCCAACCACTAGGGGTAACTCCCTGCACTGACACACACCAACCGTTCTAGTCCCCAACGGAGTTTCTAGCGTCATGATATCAGGAAAAGTAGAAACACAGAGCCCAAGGCTCTCCACAACGAGCACAGATATGAAACTATGTGTAGAACCCGTATCAAAAATTACTGAAGATAAGACAGAAGCTACTAGAATAGTACCTCTGACTGTAGAAGGTCCGGGATCCTGCTCCTACTGGGTCGGTTGCACTGCATATGCCTGCCTAGTGTCGCGGCCCTACGACACAGCCTGGCTACCCTGAGCTGTCCTGCCCTGCTGCCTCTGAGATCTTGGTGTCTGTCTACCACGGCCACGACCACCATCTCTACCTGCACACCCTGACGTATTCCAGTTCCCAGACTAGTAAGAAGCCACTGGTCCTGCTCCTGCAGGCGAAGTCTACACAGAACCCCTCTCACTAGCCACTGGTAGAAACGCCCTGCAAAACCGTTGCAGATGACCCATCTTTCCGCAAGCTCGGCACTCCACTAGGTCACGTGGACACTGTGGTCTCTTGTGCCCCTCTCTGCCACACTGGTAGCACTTGATCGGGCGACTTGAAGAAACTGTCTGGCCAATACTGCCACTCTGAGAGAAATCCATCTGTCTCTTCCTCTTTCTAGTAGAAATAGTACCAGTAACTGGTGCTGAACCGCCCTATCCCACACCACTAACTTCCCGTAGGTTCTTCTCTGAAATCTGTGTCGGGTTCAAAATAGCATGTAATGAAGGCAACCAGAAAACATTCACCAGTGCTCGGATGTCATAACAAAGAAAATCCTCAAAACTTCTGGCTATCAATATCTCATCACCCACCAGTATGGGTGAAAAACGCTGAAGCTCGGTGAAACGAGAAGAATAGTCCATCTCCGACATAGCGCCCTGCTGTAGATTCATGAACTCTCGAGCTCTATCTACCCTCAGTGTCTCTAGGAAGAAGAAGTCATAGAATGCTACCTGAAAATATTACCATGCCATGTCTCTGTCATGCTCTGACTGGGTGGTAACATCCCACCACCTCTTGGCAGAATCACGCAGCATATATGTCGTGACCTTGACCCTCCGCCCTGGAGGCATCTCAAGATGCTCGAAAATAGTCTGCATCGACCCCAACCAAGACTCTGAAGCCTTTGGTCCACCATCCCTTGAAAACGTAGGTGGATGCTGCTGCTGGAAGATACATGTCAGCTCGTCCATAGATGTAGCAGCCTGTGGTGCTCCTTGAAAGGTCAGCATGAACCGCATAAAGCCTTCACGGAACTGCGCCTCTGCGCCTGTGTCTAGTATAATTGCTGGTGCCGAATCTGGCTCTGCTGGAGGATCAACTGGTAGCCCATGGCCCACCATCTTTGGAGTATACTCATTGCCGCTCTCCTGGAGAACAACGCGCGGTCGTCTAGGCAGCATGACACTACATGGTTAAAAACACACCTTTGATCAAGATTTATCAAGACTGAAAGAAAAGGAACCACAAAGGGAACAAGAGGAAGAAGGAATTCCAAGATTTTAAAAACAAGGCTACACAACGTGTACAATAACGACAATGTGTGTACTTGACTTCTCTTCCCCTGCCTGGGTCCTTCTACACGGCTAAGCCACATGGCTACCATTGAAAAAAAACTACACGACGTGTATTAGATCTATACGGCGTGTATGGTGTAATTTTCCAACTGCCCGTGTCGTTTTTGACACGGCCGACTACTTGGATTGACTCTACATGGCGTGTTACACCCGCACACGGCGTGTACATCACCATGTTTCCCAACCACAATGCTAAGTCCACACGGTCTGCCCTCGGAAAAGACTACAAAGCATGTTAAAGGAGAGGTGACACTGACCCGTGTTGTTATTTACACGGCCGAGTCCCCATGTCACACTACATGGCATGTCCATCATTGAAACGAAATGTTAAAAGAAAGATTTCATCGACCTGTGTTGTTAGTTACACGACCAGACTCTGGGTCAGACTACACGGCGTGCGCCATAGTGGACACGGTGTGTATGTCTCAAGGTCTCCTCCGTCCATGTTTTTCGTTACACGGGTGGACTCCGGGTCAACACTACAGAGCATGTACATTCAGTACACGACATGTTTTCCCAAACATTCCCAACCCTGTGTTGCCTCCCACACGGTTTGTGACACGGGAAGAGACTACACGACGTGTACTCAAGGTACACGGAGTGTACTCAAAAAGTTCATTTTTCTTCGCGAACAGAAGACCATACACAGAGTTTTTAAAGATACTACATGGCGTGTATACTGGGTTTCTGGACAGTATGCCTCATAAACTTCTCCGGAACCTAGAAAATACCAAAAAACAACACCTAAGTGTCAAATTCCGCCCCGTGAGGGCCCATACTCCCCATGAATCAATGTTTGACATCTTATCTATATTATAACAGATAAACACTAATGATCCACCAAATTCCGGTCAGTGGGGGACCATTCTCCCCAAAAACCAAACTTTGGTGTCCATTAAATCAACAGGCTCAAATAAAATTACCCTATCACAAAGCAGGTATTTTATCAAAGTAGTTATCACGACCGCAAGTTTTACTAGCACAACAACTATCACAACAACATGAAGTTTCTAATGAACCTACATGGAATGGAAACTTTTCATGGAATGTGATTTCTAGCATGTACCTATATGATGCATGAGATGGCATACCCTCCTCTCATCGGGTTGCAACTAAATAGAACCCATAGATAAAATATAACAGCACAATCTCAAGTGCGTCACCCAACGGTGAAAACAAATCAACTGTAAAATTTGAAAAATAAGTGAGATTGCAAAAATATGAGGTGGACCAGATTTTCCCTATACAGGTGTTAGCTACGCCCAGGCACAACTTATTACCAACTACTGTTCGTCCTATTCCTGACTACGGATCCAAATAGTAAGTCAAAGAAAAGAACATGCCTTTGATACCACTTTGTAACGTCCCGGTTCTGGGTGCCACTCAACGAGTGCCCCGAACTCAGTTCTCCACATGACCTCAAGTGCATTTCCCTAAACACCAGAGGCTGCCGACTAGCAGCGAGGGCCCAGGTCTGATAGTGGGGAAACTGTGCCCTCATTTTTCAAAGTGTAGCGCAGCGGAATTTAATAAAACTTGTATCAACAACGGAAGAAGTAAACCATACACAACTGAAATGACAATTGCAGTAGATATAACCAACGAGTATATAAATAATGGTACAACATGCAACAATTTCTAAGAAAACAGCCAAAACATGTTACTCATCAGTATAGAACAGTACAAGTACAAGAAAGCAAAACAGAACAATACAGCCGGTAGCATCGTGAGCCTGAGCTCGGTCCCATGCCCCCCTACTCCTCAGCAACAATCATGTACCTATATTAGGACCCTTGACCTTATCTACACCTGCAGAAACATAATCTATTTGGGCCGAAAATCATGGCCCAAACCGGGTGTGAGAAATAATTCTCAGTAGGCACCCACCTAAGGCCCGTTCTCAACTGTGTGTAAACATGCAATAATAGTGTGCAGTAGTAAATGCAATAAACTAAGCAGTACTCAAAAGTAACTAACATAACCAATTATATTGTCATTTAAATATTCCTTTTAACTATTTTTTTAATACCATTTTGTTCTCAACATCACCAATCCCTCAGGCATAACAGAACCTTTCCCTCATGCCAATATAGTAAACCACGCCCTCAGGCTTTCCCTCAGGCTATACAGAATCTTTCCCTTAGGCCTTGCCCTCAGGTGGAATAGAATCTCGCCCTCAGGAATACGAATTGTTTCTCTCAGGCACATAAATAAATCCCTCAGGCACAAAAGGTTTCCCTCAGGTGGAATAGAACGTTTCCCTCAAGCTAATACAGTCACGCCCTCAGGCTATAGTAAAACACCGCCCTCATGCATAAGTAACCAGGCCATGCCGAACATATAAATATGCAATTTACATACAATTCCTATCAAGGCGGAAGTAATGCATAATTTAAACATGGAATACTCTCGAGTATCCTGGCCAAACGGCTAAACAGATAAACGCACCGCCGGGGTGTTCCTGGATCCAAGCAGTGATCCCACACAGCATTTTCACAATTTTATTAATTACCTATACAATTATAGGTATTAAATATAGCCAAGGCCTCAGCCACATGACACCCCAAATATGGGTTTGTAGCTCGAAAACACGCAAAAACGCATGACAGTTGGAAATAAACACCAAGGCACCTACCTTAAATACAAACGAGCGGTATACACGATCGTCGATCCCAGAAATGCCCAAATATGATATAGATCTGAGGTAAAAGATAAATTTTTCAAACCCAAATAACTCCCATTAGAAGAATAATTGGCAAGAAGTACCCAAGGGGAATGAATCCCTTACCCATGCAGTTCCAACAAGATCGTCCGAGGTGGAAAGGGGTTGCAGACGTGCGCTTGACGGATCTCCAAAGGTTTGGCCGTCCACTCTTGCTCCTTCCTCCGGTTCTAAGCCTTCCCTGTGAACAGGGGGGATACTACCCATTTTAAGTGAAAAAAAACAAAGTACATGGCATGTACTTCTAAGTACATGGCGTGTACTTCCCATTTTTTAACTATTCCTCTGACGGCTTCCCGCCAGCGCGGCACTGTTCACCTGCCGACATGACCACATGGCGTGTCTTCATGAGTACACGGCGTGTGCTACCCCACAGCTAGCCACCGCCTTACTATTTCACCTACCGACTGACTACACAGCGTGTTAAGTACCACTACACGGTGTGTAGTAGGTTCCTACACCCTTCATCACTGTCATGGACACACGCTATGTGTACTCATTCCACACGGCCAAAAGTACACGGCGTGTGGAAAAGTACATGGCGTGTACTTCCAAAATTTTGGTTTTTCCCCATTTTCCCTATTTTCTCAAAAACACATAAGGAAAAGAGAAAATAAGAAACTCGTACCTCAAGAATAAGAACTGGGTTGTTACATAAAAAAATTTATTTCTATATCTTTTTCTTAGATTTGAGGAATTTCATTACCATGTTTACTAATAACATATGGATATATACTTACTTTAAAATTATAATTTTATACTTTAATAAATTTCCACCACAACCACATTTTTTGTCCAATTGATGAATATTTAATATGGATTTTTCATGACTAAAGTAATAAAATCGAATTCTAATGGGTCACATAATCCACAACAGGATATCAAGATATCCCTCATATCTTTATAAATTAACCAAAACCAAAATAGTTATCATATGTTAATAAAATTCTCAAAATGAATAAACCTTTATAAGATGAAATATAATATTAATCTCTAGATCTTCAATAATAAAACCCAAAGATCAACATAGATCATCAATTAAAATAACTAACCTAAAAATTTTTCAAAATAATACCAACTATGTTTGAAACCCAAAAATTATAATGTTTTTTATCACACATTCTCCCAAGATATACATAACATTTTTATCCAAATAACATTAATTACTCTTAAATTATCATATCAAAAATGAATCGTACTTTCTCATATATTCTCCAAAATATGAATTTCACTTCCCAAAATAATTTCATAATAAAATCATTTATTATTTCAAAACATAAATCAACCTTTATTCATAAAAAAAATACCCATATTGGCCTAAAGTATTTCTATTTTCCTTAATTATATATTTTCCTCATAATAGAGAACTTATTCAAAAATAGCATTAGTCACATAATCGCCATATTACATTTTGATCACATGTTCATCTATAAGATAAATCATATGTTACCAAATTTTCATAACCAATAATTACATAAATATAAAAGATAATATGAACCCTATAGGTTATAAATTTATCTAAACTTATGCCCATGAAATTTAAAGGGATTCTTCAAAAAATAACTTTTTTGTATGTTAATCTAAAGGGTTACATATACCTAAAACATGTCTCAAAAATCAAGAAATGTATCTAAGGTACACCCATGATGTAAATCATAAAAAGAGTATTAATGCTATTAAACTTATGATCATACTTAAATACACCACTATATCATAACTCTTAAATCCATAAATTTAGACACCACTATCATTCAATGTTCCTCATAATCCACTAACCATGGTATTACATATTATTCTTTAATACTTCCTTCCTATAATAAAAAAATGAATCATATCCTATGATTCATTAATGTCAAAACAGATGCCAAAATATAATCCATACCTTTCATATGTAATTTATAGCTACCCATACATCTCATATATAAATATCACTTCTTATTAAATGAATATTCAATACATAACAATACAATCTACACTAGAAAAATAAAATTTTTATTATATTTAGAAACATTGATACAAAAAAACTAGTTAATAAAATATCCACATCGTCTTAAACATTGTTATTCATATCTAAAAACCTTCTTAGACAAAAAAATACCTAAAAATATTCTTCATATCCTAGGAAAAATAAAACCTAATAATGGGTGAGCTTAGATGTTTAGTAATAGTAAACATATGATATATTAATCAATTATCATACATGAAAATAAGATAAGCATAAGCGTATGGGAACATGATCACAAATTACAAAGTTTATACCCAATATTTCATTGATCATAAACATGTGTGATGGAATATACCTTTATCATATTAACAGGAAATATTCATAAGAGTGTGGAATAATGAATAATAAATCATGACCCGTGAGATAATAACATGGAAAAATTAACATGGAAATAAAAATAATCTTATCACACTGTGAGCATGTATAAATAGAAATAGGTTCACTCATTAAATAAATGACATGAACTATGGACCTCACATAAAGTTATATACATAAAACAAGGTTTATTAAAAATATTATGAATAGAAAAACTAGGTCAACTCATAACCTTAGGGACATAAAAACTAGGTACCCTCATAATCTTGTGGACATGAAAACCTGGTCCAAGAATAATCTTATAGGCATGAAAACCAGGGCTACACATAATATTATGGATATGAAAACAAGGTTCCAAGATAAAATTATAAACATGAAATCTGGTTCACATATAAAATATTTGGCTCATGAGTTATCCATTTTTACCCAATGAATTTGAGAAATATAACAAACAAACCCATCACAAAATCACAATCCATTCATATGTATGCCACAATATTATGAAATCATTTAAAATTTCATTATAATTTTACCCATGGAAAAGAAAATGTATTTCAAAAATAAATCATCATCATAATAATAAAAATTATAGAGAAAGAATAAGTTCTATATCATAGAATAATATTCCCTATTAAATGTAATTTACACCAAAAAATATTATAATAGATGAAAATTCCCTTGAAATATCACTTGGAACATTTATAGAGGAAAATACCCATTTCATTTTTAAACCAAAATTTTAAAATCAAAAAATCTACCAAATATTACAAAAATTATTTTTCTTCAAAATGAACCTTATAAAAATGTAAATTATAATTCAAAGTATTTAGTGTTCACGATGGTGATAATTTACATTTATGATGTGTTTGTTTAAATGTAGACTCCTTTCACATTTTGGTATACATTTAAAAGCACCTCATTCAAAAAATTACAAGTTGATTCATTTTAAAATATCATTTAAAAATTCATACATGGGTATATATGACTATAAATAATTATAAAAGAATATTAAAAAAATTTATTTTTTTAGAAAATATTTATATATAAGAAGAAAGATTTTTTATCGAAGTGAGAATTAAATTTAGTTTTCCTTAAAAATTTATTATTGTCTCTTGAGTACTTAATAGGAGGAAAATGAAAGGGAAAATATATTCTAAATAAATAACCATTAGAGATTAAAATTTTATTTTTTTAAGTAGTTGTTATATAATTTCCTTCAGTGTAAATTCAAGCATAAACATTCCCAATTGAAATGGGATTGAATCGTAAATACCTTACAACTATATGGACTTGTTTCAAAATCAATATGCCTCTTATATATTAAAGTTATATTTATTATTATTCTATACCAAAATCTGGAAAATAATTTTAAAATCATAAATTATCCAGTTATAACATTTTAAATACCGTTTATTAATAATTTTTTATTAAAATCATTGTTTTTGGGTGTTTAATACGTCATTTTTCATGAATATTTTGGTTCAGTAGTTCCTATCTCTATACTTGGATTATGGCTCCATATTCTATATAATGTTACAAAATATATAATTATAATATAATCATTATATATATATATATATTCGTGTATTATATTTATAGATAAAAAATTTAATTATAATTCTTATGGAGATAGTAGGATATATATACGCATAAACACGTTTTCCACTTTTCAGAAGATGGAATAAAACAAACTTAAATAATAATTAAAATTAAAAGCGTCATTATTATATCATTTATATCATATTTATCCATTAAATCAATCCTTATTACCATAAATGTAAAGAGGAAATGAAAAACCAGTGATATCACTTTGTGGGGGTGGTAGGCCACACGTACGCATGAGTAACGTTATCATTTGACAACAGATTGGATGGTAAGAAGGTAGACATGATATTATAATTAAAGAATCTTAAATATATAAAAAATATAATATTTAAAATTTAAACCCATCATAATAACCATCCATGTAGCATGGTTATGGAAAATGAATTGCATCACTACGTGGTGGCAGTTGTCCACACGTACAAAAAAAAGCGATACTTTCACCTATCATATGATGGAATAAATAATAGATATTGATAATTACAAAATAATAATATAATTTTAGAATACTTAATATACTGATGGTATTATTTTATGATGAATCCCATATAATTAGTTGATTTAGAAGAAGAAATAAATTGAATGACTCCAGGTAAGATGATTTCCTATTCTTCGGTAGGATTCCTTTAGATATTTTATTAAGGACCCATGGAATGATATTTCAATAATACTATCAACTTTAATTCTACTAAAAATAAGTTTATAATATAATTTTGCGGGTTTTATCAAGTTAAATTTATAAATTAGATGTAATAAAATAGAGAAGTGGTTTCATTTTATATGGGAGGGAACACTACAAGAAAATGCACCTATACCCATGGTTTTGAACCATGGGTATAGCCCCGAAAACATTGGTTATAGGCTATACTTGTGGTTTTGGGAATTGTGGGGATTTTTTCCATTCTTACAGGTCTAATATATATCTATGGTTTGAAAAATTCTATACCCATGGTTTCAAAATCCTGGGAATAGGTTTATGCCACCATGCCATTAACCCTATACCCATTGTTTCAAAACTATGGGTATATGTTTTAAAAAATCATCGGCTGTAAGTTTTGATCCCTAGACTTACTATATAAAATTCAAACTCTTAAACACTACACCACATTGAATTATATGTATATACATATATATTTATCTAAACCAATGCTATATGTGGAAAACTGTGGCCATAGGTGTTCGTGTGATTTTTTTGTCCCTCGGAAATATTTTTCCCCGCCTTAACACTGGAATGATATATCCATTTTTTTGAAAAAATCTAGGTATAATCATGTCTTATACCAATGGTTTTCTATGAACCATGGGTATAGGGCTCTAAAAAAACCTCATACCCACAGTTTTTCAAAGCCGTTGGTATAGGTCTTGAAAAAAATCCTATACCCTTGATTTTTGGAAAACCATGTGTATAGGTTCCCATCCAATCCCTATACCCATGAATGTTTCCCAAACCATGGGTATAGGGTCATTTTCCAATAGTTTAAAGGAAAAACATGGAATTATTAAAAATTAAAAATAAAATTAAGTCATTATCAAGAAAAGTGCTTACAAATGGATAGATATTATTCAAAAAAGAGTTTTTGGTATAAATATCCTCATAAAATGAAATTTAAGATGTTTTTGTGTCATTTTAAACATTATATTTTTATTTAACCACTATGTTAACCAATTTTGATCTTAACTGTGGTGATGTATTTTTTAATATTAATGGGATATAATTTTACTTGTATAGTAACAATTAGATCATAAATGGATGATGTATAAATTTTTTGAACATTTATAATCCTTATTTTAACCTTTAAATATTTATTATATTTTTAAATAATTTAATAAAATATAATTTTTCATAAAATAATATTAATGGAATAATTTAGTAAAATATAATTTTTTGTAAAATATTATTAATGGAATTTTTGACACTATTAGTTTACTTTGACTTTAAAGTCATCAAGATAGTTATAGAATTAATATTGATAAAAGTATAATTTTTTATTTCAATAAATTTTTTCTAATGTAGAGGGAATATTTTACTATAAATATAGATAACAAAAGAAAATTTACAAACTTGATTTATTTCCATTTCATAAGCACAATTTTAACCTTTGGTTTTGCTTTTTTTAATTTACACATTATCTCTTAATCAAAGAAATTAATAGAAAGTCGATGTTTTCATTACTAAAGCACTAAAATTAAATTTTAACCAATCATAATATCCATAATATTTTGATAAGTCATTATTTCTATCTCTACTTATCATCAAACCCAAAATGTATAGCACAAGTTATCTAATATGGATAAATACTATACATTAATCTCAAAAACCTCAACAACAACACCCAAATTATAATATAATTCATTCTATAAAAAATTAACCTTAATACTCTTATAAAATATATCTAAAAAAATTAAATAACCATAAATCCTAAATAATTCATCACATATTTTTCAAGATCAAATTTTAATATTTAGCCTTAAAAACATGAATTAGCTCATAATGTCACATACCATGAATGTAAATACATTGATTCTATTAAAACATTAATATAACATGAATCAGTATAAAAACTCACTGAAAACATATATTCTTTAAAAAAATAACACTATCCATGTCCATAAAATTAAATCACAGACTGTTGAATATATTCAATAAATCTAAAAATTAAATAGACCATATCAAAGATGATATAAATTTCTTTTTTATTAAATAATCAACCAATTCCAAGGTTACCAATAATTTCATATTTATTTATTCAATTTCAATGACCTCTTTATCCCAACTAAACATTATTAATTCAACATCTGGGGCATATTAAGGGTTATTGTTTTGTTAATATTATATTCTCAAAAAATATCTCCTTACCATTAAATCACTTTTCTTGGTTATCAGTACCATTCAACTACCATTTTCAAATACTTAATAAATAACTAATGTGAAAAAATCATTAGATTTTTCATGATACTTATAACCATAATTTCATTGATATGAAAATCCTTGAATATAATTATTGAATCCTAATATATATGCATGTCAATCCTTTCACATCAATGATTGGAATAACATTGGAACTTCCTTGGTCTAGGATTTAACCTTGGGATTAGGGCATTAAATCCAATAATTCTCAAGTTCCCCATATATAAGACATTGTATTAAAAAAAATTAATTACTCTATGTCATTAATTTCCATAAAGAAAACATCATCCCTTTATTTGGAGATGTTATCCTGGGTCGCCCTTCCCAAATTTTATACATTAAGAAAATTTCAATTTCATTCCTCTATATTCATTTTCACATGAACTTTCATAAAATTCCTTCATCCTCTTATTTTCATTAGTAAATTGACCAATGTTTACAATTTTTATCATATATCGCAATAGATAATAAGGAATAACCACATGGTTTCTCCTTATCATTTCAATATAATTTAGTTTTCCATATGGAAACTCATTCTGTTGTCCATCAGATTCCCCATTAACATGAATCTTACTGGTTCAAACCATTCTATAAAACCAAGAACTATAGTGTAGGAAATAATAATCATAGTGAGAGATCATGAAAAATCATTTATATAATGACTAAATTATGACACCTTATTTCAAATATAAGATACATTATGTTTCATTTAGGTCATCCTTAGTTATAATCTATTCAAATCCTTCATAATTGTTCATAAGGAAAATTTTAATTAACTAAATAATATTTGAAAATAGTGTCAAACCATGTGAATAGTAATGGAACACTCATCGTGCACCAAAATGATGGCTGAGATGTACTCAATCATCTTTCTTGGTTTTATTACCCCTAGATGAATCTATAATAAAACCATGTCCACTTCAAGTATCCATACAGATATGTTTTTCTCTTAAAACCACACAACTTTATTTACCATAAAAAAATATTTTCCCCAATATATAAGATTACCCTATGGGATCTCACAAAATTTTGTCATCCTAGTTTCCAAATGTAACTAATCCATTCTTTGATACCAAATATAGAGACCCATATATTTTATAAAAAAATATCAAATATTGTTTTTATGAATATTCAATAAATAAAAATTCAATCCATTCCACAAGTATTAGGGTTTATTTTCTTTATGAACATGGAAACAAAAATAATTAGTTCATAAATTTTCTACAATATCTCCCACTTAGTTATTTATAACTAGGACACATGACATACAAATCAGACTTAAAAAACTTTTCATCAAATCCCAAGGGAAGGAAAACATAATAAATAGTGATATAAGATTCATAGTAAGGGAAAAAATATGAGATATCAATCAATGATCAAACATGGTAATAAGATAAACATCAGGGTATTTGATCATGATCATAAAATATAAAGTTCAAACCTAATCTATCATATATCATAAACATGATTAATTTCATAAAACATTATCATAATAATAGAAAATATTCCCAAGATTTTTTAATCATTACCAATCAATCATTATTCATGAGATAATAAAATATAAATATGAATTTTGTAAAGAAAATAAGCTTCTAACATTGATAACATGTGTAAGTAGAAAGAGGTTTACTCATTAAGTTAAGGATATCAATTATAGCCTTCACATAAACCCATGGACATGAAAATATGTCTATGAATAATCTTATGGATATGAAAACTAGGACCTTACATAATCTTATTTACATTAAATCTTGGTCCATGCATAATATTATGTATATGAAAACTAGGTCCATGTATAATCTTATTGACATGAAAACTAGGTCCAAACATAAAAGTGTGAACACAAAATCATGTTCAGGAATAACATATTTATCTCATGAGTTATCTATATTTACCCAATTCATTTTAGGTGTAGAATTAACCCACCCATCATATAATCACAATACATTCATATTTATTCTAAAAGACTATGAAAAAAATAGAATTTCATCATAACATAACCCATCGAAAATGAAATAGATTTTGTAAACATGTCATCATCATAACAATAAACTACACATGGAAAGAATAAGTATGATATGAAAGAATAATATCCCCAGTGAAAAATATATAACATTAAAGGATTTCATAATAGATTTAAATTCCATTAAAATATCACCTAGAACACTTCTTGAGGAAAATACTCTTTTCATTTTGAAACAACTTTTTTAAAATATAAAACTTACCAAAATATTAAGGAAATTTTTTCATTGAAATAAACCTTGGAAACCTATATTAGATGAATCCAAGCATTAAGTGGTCATGATGGTAGGGAATTCCACTAATGCTATGTATGTTAAAAGAATTATTCCATTCAAATTTTCAGTAAAAACTCAAAAATTAACTCATTTGGAAAATGATGAGAATATTTATTTTGAAACATACTCTATAAAGTAAATCATGGATAAATTTATATTTAAAAAATACAGGAAATTATTAATAATATTATTGAAAACATTTTTATAAAATATAGTAATGAAAAAAATGGTTTTGATTGAAGAGAGAAATAAAGTAGATTTTCCATAAAAACAGTATTTCAGTCTTTAGAGTAATTAAATTGAGGAAAATGAAAGGGAAAAAAGAATTATCCAAAAATAAATATATGAGAATATAATTAAATGTTTTTTTTCTGAAAAGGATCATATAATTTCATTCAATGGAAATTCAAGAATAAACAATCCCGATTAAAATGAGATTGAATTATAAATCCCTTACCTCAAGTTTGACTTGTATCAACTAAATTATGACCTCCTATATGATAAATTAAAATTAATTATAATTATATAATATAATAATTCAAATACTTTCAATATCATTTATTATCCACTAATATAATTTCAATGCCCATTTATTAATAATTCATTATTAAAATATTCATTTCCTAATGTTCACTATTTCATTTTTCATGAGAATTTCAGTTTTGTAGTTATGGTACTCATATTTGGATAATGGTTCCATCATATATAGAATGTTTTAAATGATTTAAATATCCTATATATTGATTATGTATATATATATATATAATCATCCATAAAATTTAGAGATAGAAACAATTACATACACTGTTCATGGAGACGGTAGACCATACATATGCATGAGTGATCCTTTCACTTTTCGATGGATGGAACACAAAAAAGATAAATAAAAATTCATATTTAAATAATTATTATTATATTGTATCATATTTAATAATTAGTTATATCCATATTTCCATTAATGTAAAACATAAATGAAAATCGAATCACATCTTTTTGTGGTGGTAGTAGTCCACCCATATGCACGAGTGATGTTATCATTTTACAACAGATTGGGATGTGATAAGGTAGAAATGATATTATAATTTAAGAAGAATTTTTATTTCATAAATATCATATATAAACATTTAAACCATCAAATGAACTATCCATGAATTATAGTGATGTAAAATGAATCATATCACTACATTTAGGTGGTAGTCTACATGTACATGTGACTGATACTTTCACATCCCATTTGATAGAATAGATGGTTTATATAGTGGATATATAATCATATCAAAATTTCACAATATTTTATATACTAAATTTATTATTTTATGATAAAAATATAGATTTATGGGTGATAGAATAAGAAATAAATTAAAATATGCTAGGTAAGATGATTACTTATTCTTCGGTAGGCATTCTTGAGATCCTTTAATAAGGACTCTTGGGAATGTATTTTTAGGAAGAAAAAAACAACTAATTCATGTCTAGGAATGTTAATAATTTATGTTTTTAGTGTTTGGTCATGATATATGGCTCAATGGGGTGTAAAGAAAAGAGATAAGGGGTGTCCTTTTGAAAATATAATGAAAGGAAACACTTGGAATTACTAAAAATATTAAAATAAAATTAATTCATTATCAATACAAATTTTTCCAAATGGATATATATTCAAATTAAAAGAGTCTATGTTCTAAATACCATAGTATAATGAATTTTAGATAGGTTTTTGTGTCATTTTAAGCCTTATCTATTTGGTTTAACACCTCGTTAAAATTCTTAAACCTTAACTGCAGTGATGACTATTTAATATCTATGGGTTTTAATTTTACATATATGCTAAAAAATTGATCATAAATGGAAAATGTATGAAATTTTATATCATTTATCATCCAACATGCCCACTTTCATGATTTTTAAATTATTTAATGAAATATTATTTCTCATAAAATACCATTAATGTCATTTTTCGTACTATTCATTTACTTTTACTTTAATGTCATCAGGATAGTTATGGAATTAAAATATAAACCTTGGGAACATCCATAACATGGTATATTTTTGTAAAAATCCATCTACCCTAATAATTATCCAAAATTTTATTACTTTACTATTTTTAAAATCATTTATTATTTTTTTAATAATTGGATAAATATTGTGTCGGCATTGTTTAAGCATTTAAGGTAATTATTCAATAACTAAAAATTATAAATAAATTATTAGTGAAAAAAATTAATTCTTATTTGAAATAAAAAATTATAATATAAATTATCCTCATTTTATTCTTGTGATAAAAATATAGAGTTATACAAGTCAAGAGAGTGT
This sequence comes from Viscum album, assembly GCA_963277665.1. Taxonomy (NCBI): domain Eukaryota; kingdom Viridiplantae; phylum Streptophyta; class Magnoliopsida; order Santalales; family Viscaceae; genus Viscum; species Viscum album. Next base: position 1,360,196,487 of record OY728159.1, read on the forward strand.
CCTTTTTTATTTATCATTTTCTTAATTTAATATAATATTCATAATCATAGAAAAATGTTACTAAGTTTCCATGAATTCAAAAAATGGATGAGTATGTCAAATCTAAACTCAAAAATTTTTATGAAGGAAATTTTAGGGAAATTTTAAAGCCTTGTCCCAGAGTTTTAACCATGTTTTACCCACTTTACCCTTATCAGTGTGACGAAAATTTACCAAGAATGCTCTTCATTATGAAACAAATAAGATGGGCCTATTTTCCAAACATTATCCTACTGATTAAAAATATTTAAATATTTTTTCAATATTAAATTTATAGTATTGGTATATTTATATTTTAAAATAAGTGTTAAAAATGAAGTTAAACCAGTTTTTAGAAAAATACATTTTAAGTATAAAATGCATATATTCTTATTCCATGCCTATTAAAAAAATAAAATGCATATAAAAGATTTTTATTGAATAAATAATATATAAATTTAATTTACACAACTATTAATTCGATATTGATTTAATTAATTAAAATAAAACCACAATATGTGCTTAAAAACAATTTTTAGAAGAAAATATTTAATCCCAAAAATGAACTTATACAAAAAAAAGATTAATGATGATTACTACGTAATTAATAATATTATATAAAATTATAGGAGACCAATGTTTAGTTAAGATAAAATTAAAAGAATATTTTTACATTTCAAATAAATTAATTTTCAATTTTACAAACCTTAAAATTTTTTACTAGTAACTGAAAAATCAATATTTTCAAGAAATCCAAAAATTCCACCCTAATATAATTTTGGTATTATTATTTCATAAATTATAACATTTTAATTAAATTAAATTTATAAAATTGGAATAGGGTTATTATAATTTCCGTTCACAAAATGAAATGAAAAACATTTTGGAATAAAATATGTTTTTGATGCATAAAATTGATTTACTAAAGATTGATTTCATATTTACTAATAATTTATCAAAACCTTCATATTAATCAAAATAATTATAAATTTATTTAATAATGAGATTACTCACATTCGTACCCATCAATTCAATGAGTATGTTATAATTATCACATTTAAATAATAATTTTTTTATATATCTCAATTTACTTGATTCTTGGTGTTTCATGTTAAGTAAGTTATTGAGATCATTGTTTTTTAAACTAAATTATTTAGGTGATACATCATTATTATTTTCCTCGTGTTCAATTTTAAAGAAATTAATAATTTATAAAAAATTATCTATATGGTTTAGAGATCATGTTACTGATCTTTCCATATATAAAATTGATTTTCATAATTATCATTCTCCACACATTTAAAAAAATAAATTGACACTTTATAAATAAATATACCCCCTTCATGGTGTTAACCAAACTATTCCATTTTCCATGGTAGATTATTGCTTTATTCTCTCCTTTACAACATAAGAACATCCTCTCATTCTTTTTGGACATTTCTATGGGTGATTCTTCCCACATTCTTAACATTTATAATGTTTAATATTTTTTTTACCTTTAAGACCTTTATAACCTAAACTATCATGGAACATAATTTTTTTTTGAATTAGGAAACTAACCTTGGTCCAGGTTATTAATCAAAAACCATTATTAAAAGTTAAGAATAACCATAATAGTTTTCATTATAGCTCTAATTTAATTTGTTTTCTCATTCAGATGACCACCACATAGTTCATGATAGTTATTGTTAATTTGGTTCTCATTAGTTCTATGCATTTACTAAAAATGAATGTAAGTATATCATTAAAAACAGAATAATCCATCTTATTAAGAGGATAAACAAAAATATATCATTAATAATGTTATATTCAATTAAATTATTTAGATTTATTAAAAATAACTCTAATTATCCCTAACATACTAACCTTTTTAGTTATAGAGGACTTTTAACTTATTCTGAAATAACATCCTAACCTCTATTGCTATCTAAACTTTTTTGCTAATACCAACTCTAAGTAATCATATTGAAAAAATTTGAAAACTATTTATTTAGATAAGAATTATTTTCATTCATTTCCATATATATTTTTATTTTATTATTTTATTGAATTAATTCATATCTCTTTATAATAATATCATACATTACATGTTATAAACTTTCTCTTAGTATCCATTTTTTCCGAATACAAAACTTTTAAAAGAAAACAAAATTTATTTTATGAAAAATCTTTATGATTTTCAAATTGATATCTTTTTTAATCGCACATATCCCAAAACCCTATAATTTTTTTAAAAATGATGGATTATAACAATAAGCCTTATAAGGGACTTTAAAATAATAAAAATAAAACTTTTTATTCTATTTTAAAACCATGATATCATAAAAGAGAGTTTTTATTTACCATATTAAACTTTGAGCTCAAATAATCATTTACTTACTTATAAAATAAACTTTAAAATGAAAATTCTTTCATAAAATAAAATATAATAAAACATAAAGGCTCAATCATAATCATGAGGGTTTCTTTTTAAACCAGATAACCATTCAAAATGTTTTCTTATGAAGATACATGTTTAACCTACTAGTGAAAAATCCATACTTTAAAATAGAACACCATTATCTTTCCTTTTGAAGTCAAATTATTTCTAAGAAAACTAATTAGAATGCCTAGAAAATTTATTTAGGTTCCTTGTTACATCATCATCATATAAAAATTACAATTACCCTTATAATTGTAATAACTATTAATGTCAAATTTCAAATTAGTTCTTCGAAGAACATAATCACTACCCACTACATTGGAGAGAGATATCAGGATCATACAATTATAAATAATGAAAAATGACTATAACATGTATAAAAACATATAATATATGATTTGAATCATAAAACTCATAAAAATATTATTTTTACCCCATAAGCATATTCATTTTAATTCTTTACAAAAATAATAAAAATATCTTTTTCTTTTGATACATTTAAAAAATTGTTAATCCAAAAAATATTGATAAAATAATTTTATTTGAAAATAAAAATGTAAAATTTTAATTTAATATTAAAATAACTTTAATCTATTGATAGAAGGAAAATATATTAATATTGTATACATTAAAATAGAACATTCCTTTTTCCCTTTTTTTATAGAGAAAGTAAAAACATTCTATATTAAATATAGAAAAATATTCCTTTTGAGAACCATCAAATGAAGTCAATAAAGAGACATAAAATGTCCATTTTACTTAATTTATATTCATATAAATACATCCATTATATTATTTTTAGAATATGGTCCTGGAATAAATTTTTTTAAAAAATAAATCTTTAAACCATTCAAAAGAGGATTTTAAATATAAAGTGTCCCTTACCTAGAGTCACATAGGTTCATTATCATAACAAATTATAAACATAAGTTAATTATTAAATTTCTTATGTACTGATTCTAATGTTATTATTCATCTTAGTTTATTTATTTCCATGTTATATTCTTTAACTTAATCAATTAAATTCATATTTTACATTTTAATGATATTTGACTCATATGTCTAGAATGACATTGGTAGGATGACTATTGTCAAAGAGGTCATTATTCCATAATTTAATGAATAATAATAATGATATAATAATATTTTTTTTAAATATATTACAATATTACATCCAAATATGAAATATGGTTATGAAAAATGAACTACATTAAAATCATGTAGATCGTAGGCCTTATATACACATGAGAAATATTTCTATTTTGCAATGAACATGATGAAAAGAAGATCAATATTATTTTATATTTCTATAATTATTATTAGATCATAAATATAATATAATTTCATTAAATAGTATTATATATAGGATCTTTGATATATTATTATTTAAAACAAATCACATCACTTTATGGAGGTGGTAATCCACATGTACACACGGACGATGTTATCATTTTTCAATGGATGGAATGGTAATATAATAGGTGATATATTATATTAAATAAATGATAATTATTTCATGAATATCATATAAATATATATATATATATATATATATGTATATGTATGTATGTATAATAAATTTTCCATTATAACTATCTGTGATAAGTAGTGATGGAAAATTAATTACATTGGTTCGTGAGGTGATAGACTTCCATCCAGATGAGTTACGATTTTGTTTCCCATTTGATAGAAGATGATATGGTAATGGTAATTAAATGATAATAAAAAATATCCTAATATATGGGATATAATGTTTTTATTATTTAAGTATATTTGAAGAATATTTTAAGGAGGTAGAAGAAGAAATAAAACTAAAATATTCGGTAAAAGTTATACCTCTTCTCTAGGAAGCCTCTTTTTCTTTATACATTAATCCTCATAAGGATGGATCTATTCCCAAAGAAGACCTATTTAGTGTGTTAATGGATGTTTTCAAGGTATTTGGGTAGATATTGGATGAACAAAATGGATATTGAAGAGTTTAGAGGGGATTATAGGGGGTTCTATTTTATAAATGAGGGGATGGATACTTTTGGAATTTGTCAAAGAATTAAATTAATATAAATTAATATTCCTAAAAATGGTAAAAATTAATATAATTAGAATACATTATGATAATTAGTCAAAATAATCTAATAAAATAAATTTTGAACAATTTTAGATGTTGTTTTCACCCTTATATCTTTGTTTTAATCCCATGTTAACCCTTTACAAATTACACAAATATCAATATTTTCTACTCTTTAGTGGTCATGAAAGTTATAATAAAAGAAAAAGTGAACCCTAAATGTAACATGGATGATATTATAATCCATATCTCATTAAATTGTATAGACATATGTTTTTTTAATTTGAAATCATTTTATAAAATATTGTTTATTATAAAATATCATTAATGTCATTTTTGGAAATACATGAAATATTTTAATATAATATGTTCCAAAATAATGTAAAATGGTTCCAAAATGAAATGGATTAGAAGATAAATAATATATGGTCTTATTATAATCATACAATAATTTTTTTATTAGTTTAAATATAATTTGAAACATTATAATTGGGTTTAACCCCTTAGATAACCAATTTTAACCTCAACCGTGATAATGAATTTTATAATATTTAAGGGTTATAATTTTATTTATAAGGTAAAAATTGGATTATAAATGTACATTGAATGAAATTTTAGACCAATTATCATTATAATGGTTCTTTTATATAATTTTTATTATTTTTAAATTACTTAATAAAATATATTTAACATAAAATACAATTAATTTCATTTGAATAACTATTCACATACTTTAAATTTAAAAATAGAATTAAAATAAGGAAATTAAAATATAAAACTTTAACAAATATATAATATGTTTTATTTATATTTAAAATTAATATAAATATTTATCACATCAAAACTATCTTTCATTTAATGTTTTTAAAATCATTTAAATTATTATTTTACTTCTTGCACAAGCGTTGTGTCGACATTTTGTAAGAAATTAATGTGATTATTTCATAACTAAAAATTTTAAAAAATAACATCGGTTAAAATTAATTATTGATATTTTCAATAATATTTCATAATTGAGAATATTTTATTTTCATCTCTCATAAAAATATGATTCATATTAAAAGAAAGAAAGTGATATTTTGGACTATATCTTTTACTGAAATATTATAAAGTTAAAAATCAAAGTTAAATAGAAACACAAGGTCATATTTTAAAATTTTGGATGACTAGGGATGAATAAATATCATAAAAAAATAGGGATGTTTTTAATTAATTTTTACTCTTATGATATTAGTTTTAATGCCAATTAACCATTTTTACCATTACCGTGGCTATAACAATTTTCTATGGTTACTTTTCATATTGACCAAAAATTAAATAGAAAACATTAAATAATATTAAATAATATTGTTAAAAATATTTAATATATTTTATAAAACTCAAATATCATAATTGGTAGAATTTAATTTAAAATGAATCCTTCAAAATACGATGAAAGGCAATTTTTTAGAAAAAACCTTTTTAAGTATAAACATGCTTTTATTCCAAAGTTAAGTATAATGTTTATTACAATAACATTTATTAGATTAAAATAAATATAAATTAACTAATTATATTTAAAAACTATTCTAAACTATAATTTTACATTGTAAATACTTTTAAGGAATAGAGTGTTTTCAATAAAAATCAGTATTTTTCACTATTCACTGAAAAATCAATATTTTTAGAAAAATACCAAAATTTCACCTTAAACTAATTTAGATAGTCTAATTTCAAAAATTATATAATTTTTATAAAATAAACTATATAAAATTTTAAAAAAATAATTATATTATATGCTCTAAAAAATAAATAAAAATCAATTTTGAAAAAAAAACATACTTTTGAAGCATAAAATTACTTTACTAAAAAATAGAGTTACTATTTCATAAGAATTAATCAATACATTTGTTTTTATTAGGACCTTTATATGTATATATATATATAAACATGCTTAATCTTATTCATACCCACCGATATAACGACTAGGTTATAACTATAACATTTATATATTAATATTTCATGGTTCATTTAAGATTGGTATTACATGTTATATATATTATAAAACATAACCTTCTTTTATAATCTCGATATATTACACTGATCATTATAAAATGAGTCTTATACACACAATATATAACACATTGGTATTTATTACACTCAAATGTGATGAGAGATATAGGAGATCCACCACTTGTAGGGGTAGAACTCATGGAGAGGGGATGGAGGGTTTGTGTCGTGGTAAGGAAAATGAGGGTATAAACATCTCTTTTAATATAAAACAATAATTTATTAACTAATTATTTTTTAAAAACTGGTTCCCACCTATTACCCACCATCTACACACCCAATACCTAATGGGAACCATGTAACCATCCCAGGGGTACTAGTTACATGGTGTCCCAAGGAAAACTCCCCCTCACCTAGGGGCCCTATAATGTGTATTGTACCTACCCATCAGGTACCTTATGGATTCTATCACCCAAATAGAAGTATTTTTCTTGGATCTTTATCATTAACGAATCTCATGATCCACCATGAATACCTTTTATATTAAAAAATAACCAAAATTCATGAGGTTTGGTGAACATTTAATGGAATTCATACTATTTATAGATGTGATGTTTTAGAACCACCTCACCATAGAAAAAATGAGTCCAAATATGTGTTATTGATCATCAGAAAACATCATTGAGCCTTATTAGAGAACAAATTTGACCACTGTACCCAAATATCCAACTACCACTCCCATGTTTTCTTCTAGATATGCTTATGTGGGCACTACACTCATGCTAGAGAAATAATATTTCTATGAAGATTGTTCTCACTCTAATATACAATATGAAATTTTATCTTCTTGAATGAAACATATGACTCTAGCTCAACATCCTCATTATCGATCACATGAGATGGATTGGGATGGTACCCCCTTTTCTGATTTATAATGAATACATCATGCATAACATAGTACTACAAAATAAGTGATAAATAACATGTCACTTTACCAAACCCCTCCATAATATCAAATTTCCCCACAAACCTGGATGGTATTTTTCATTACCCCTGAATTGGTGATGTCCTAGACATGGTGAAATATATAAAATTTCTTTTTATCCTATCTAAAACTCCATTTTTTAGTTTCATTGGTTAATATTTTATCTTCTACTACCCTGAGTGGTCACTGATCACTTATAGTTCATCTGAATATTCTTTAACATCTCCTATATGAGACTCACCCTGACAACTATTGATTCTCTAACCATTAACAATCATAGAGGTGATCATCATGACCTCTAATATAAAGCCTCAAAATTTCCCAACTATATCTATGATTTTTAGCATTTATTATATGAAAATATGGATAAAAATGATGACTATCACATTAACTTTTTAATTATAGTGAACATGATCCTAGAATTTCCTAAAAAATCGCAATATTATACTCTGACTACATATCATTTTGAGGATAGTGTTTTTTATTAGATTCACATTTATATTAATATAATTCTACAAACCCTTCCATAATAAATATGTGAAATGTGCTTCCTAATCATAAATGATAGTCAATGGTACACCATGAGTATATATTATCTCATGTCCATAAAACCTACTCAACTCATCAAATTACTAGATCTCCTTGATTATTTGGAAGTGTGAAACCACATTCAACTAGTCTATAATAACCTAAACTACATCACTACCTCATGGGGTCCTCAAAAACCACATAAAATCATTGGTATTATAATCCCTCTTCCACTTATTAATGTGTAGTGATTGAAGAATACTTGTAGAATTTTTTTGTGCTCATCCTTCACCTAAGGATAGGTAAAGTATTTTGAAATAAACCCTATTATGTATTTTTCATCCAATTCCACTAGTAAATCCTATGAATATGATTGTACATCTTGGTAAGCCTAGGGTGAGTAACCCATATTGAGGAATGCGAATCTAACATCATATCCTCACACATAATTATAAGAACTATAACAAGACATCATATATAGAGAACCACATCAACATCAGGACACTAATAATGTGGTGGGTCACCACCATATATAATGTCCCTTATAGCCATGTAGTCTAAGTCAGATAATTTACTCTTCATCAATATCCCATGGCGTGATGATTCCGTACTCAAATTAATTAGGGTCACACTACCCTGATACTTTTGAATGTCAAGGTGTTATTAACAAAGAGGCTTATTACCTTCCATACTATACTATCCATCCACTATACCTACAATTTATTCCTCATACTTATTTAATTAGGTATAAAATTAATCTTTCTATGGTATATACCTTTATAATGTCAAAATACTATAGGTACTTGAATGAACTCATTTTCTAGAGATTCAATTGTATCTGAGTAATGATAAACTTGGGGATATTATGGTATGTATATACAATAAACCTCTTACCCAAAATATAGTCATTCCAATATCTAAAAGTGTAAAATACCACTTCCAAGCCTAGATCATGAGTTAATAAATTCTATTAATGTGGCCTAAAATACCTTAAAACATATGTAAAAACATCTTTGTGTTACATCTAAATGACTCCTAAACCAACCCATGACATATTGGGTCCAAGATGTTTTGAGGTGTTTCAATAAATTTGAAGGAGTTTAAAATAAGATATGTGTTGTTTTTTTATTCAATATAAGTAACTTTAGTTTTTGAATAAAAAATTTTATCATATGGAATATCCATCAAACCAACATCAAGGGAAATATTCCATCAGTCATAATACTATAGAAAAATATTTAGTGATGAATGTCTATCCGTGTTTCCTCCTAATTACTATTGGAATTTTTTATGATATAAATCTGGGGATTCTTAACCGATTCAAAAGTTTCACGAATCACGATTTATGAAAGTTTTTATAATCTAAAAATGATAACAAAATGGTAAATTTGAGGTGTGATTGTACAAGTTTTAGTTATAATGTTGGACAATATAATGTTCAGGGTTTATAATGATTATAGTAAAAAATTATGAAGTGTAATCAGATAGTGGTATTCTAGCTATTTCATTGGACATAATTTTACTATATCATTTATATTTTCCATCATATGAAACCATATTTACATGGTCATCCAAGTGAGAAAATACATCAAGTTCACTAAATGAAATTTTGTATGTTTATCGGTTAGAATTTTTTTTCCTCTGTAAAATTTCCATCAGGAAGACTTGTACAAAGTTATAAGTTAATGTTATTATAGTATTATAATATGGGAGTCTCTATATCATTGAAAAAACGTCTTTCTTGATTTCATCAGAAAAATGATACCTTATTGAGTTTATGAAAAAGTTCGTTATTAGAGAAGGAAATAACAAAAGGTTTTAAAGGTAAGTCATTGGATGAAGGAAGTGTCTAGTGAAATACTTCCAAGACGATCATATGAAGTTGAGCATGAAAATTAATTAGAATAATGTTATCATGATGTATCATATATAATATTTTATGGGATTTATGATTTTTTTTGCAGATATATTAAACTTGATGATGTTGATATGGTTGATACAAATTTCCATAATCTTGATGTAAATATCTTTATTCTCTCCAATTTTGTAGGAAGGTTTGATGATTTTTTTTGGTTCTTAATGAATGTACCTATGTTTTAGGATCTTTTAATGTAATAAAATGAAGCATATTTTCTAGAGGTATGTTCAAAATTTTTAAGGGATGTTTGAATTCAAAAGTTCACACCTCATCCGAAATTTTCTGAGAAGTGATGCCTATATAAATGGGGTTGATGCACTGAGAAATGTGTATTGAATTTTTGGTAGATGTTAGGAGAACTATAGAAGTAATGAGTTAATAATAAGAATATATTATAGATTAATTGGTCTGAAAGATACAATAATATGTTTTTTATAAGTTGGTACTAAATGAATGGTGTATAGAAGTTATCGATAAAATATCTTGAAGTACCAAAAAAAAAATTATGCCAAAGTGATCAGATGAACATTGATACTGGTTGGTATTAGTCTATAGAAGAAACACCAAATTTATCATAGTTGATATAAAAATGGGATAGAGTATACTATAAAAATTTTTATCAGATGAAATAAGGTTCTTTCTTATTACTATTCAAGAAATTGAAGAGAAATAATGAGTACTTTTAAGAAGAGAAAGTGTGTATAAATTTCAAGTATCTTAGTGAAAAAAATACTAAATCAAGTTGGAAAAGGTTCTTATGATTGTTAAAAAAATATTATTATACCATTTATCTGTGTAAGGTTCACATGCACTATTGATTGACGGTAGTACTATGTAAGTGAAAGGATACACCCTTCTTGTTGTAACCACCCAAATGAATGTTTTCTTATTATTTTGTGGTCTTGGATTACTTTCAAACCATGCCAAGGGGTTACCATCTTTTTTAAGATTTATCCTAGAAAATAATTATGTTCTTATGGTTATTCTTGTATGATTTATTTCCAGTAGGGTCATTTCTCACTAATCGGTGGTGAAGGTTGTTTTTCTATGTTAGAAAACATAAAAAAAGAACAGAACTGATTCTCCCCCAAACCTATTAGTGATCATATTAATCCTCATTGATCCTTTTAATTGGTATAATAATGAAGGTTTCCCTTATTAACTAATTTTTAAATTGGGGAGAAAAGGGAATCCCCCATAGATATTCTGAATTCTATGAATAGTAATGGGATTACAATATTCAATGGGAAGAGAAACCATATACAGAATGATATAATGTCACATTATATTATATTAATTATATATGAATTTATTTAATCTGTTATAGATGTTTTCCCCATCCAACTAATGGTGTTACCTTAAAAGATGTTGATTATAAGAATTTGGATAATGATGGTTGTATTATAAATGAAACACTCTCCTTACTCTTAGAAAGTGAATTTATGGGGGTTAAAACATTGGAATGGATAAAGTAATTAGGGGAAAAATAACATTTATAATGGTAACACAAAAGTATTTAAAGAAAAGATACATATCTAGATATTAAAACATAAAGATCCTAAGATGGATAAATATAAATTTATTTATGACTTATTTACAGGAGATAATTACATTATAAGAACCATACGATATTTTGGTGAGAATTTTCAATATTCAATAGTGTTGAAAAAATTCTAATAATTATTCTAGTTTAATTTGATGATAAGGTATCATATTTAGAATATGGAGATCCTAAAACTCTATACATGGATTATTATCATAAAATTCTCTTCAATTATCAACTAATAAGAGGAAAGGTTTTGAGGAACAATGAAAATGATGAACAAGAAGTTTCTTTAAAATATGTTATGAAAGGAAATTCTATGAAAGTTATCAATAAAGAAATCATTGATTCTGAAACTGAATATAAGGTATGTTAGAAATTTGATGAATTTATGTATTTTTAATGAAAAACATAAAATAGGAACATATAAGTACAAAATAAAAGTTACCATTAAAATTATTTAGTTTTGGATCCATTGGAAATTCTGAAGAAAAATTTCCACAATGAAGGTATGATGAATAAAGTGATTAAGATGATGGAAAGTTGAAAAGATCCCTAAAAAATAAGGAATTAAAATAAAATTTATATTCAAAGGGATATGTAAAGAAGTTTTCTAAATATAAATAGGGAAACCATTTTTCTAAATATGACGAAGATAATGATAATAAGATGGATGCTAAAAACATCATTGATGATGCATATGAAAAATTAATATTTATAAATTAAATAAAGAAACATTCACCAATGATTAATTTAGTAGCTTTGAAAAAATAAGAAGATACTTAGATGGAGTTTATGCTTAATGAAGAGTTGAAATAATTCCTTACAATGGTTGTTATATTATAAAGGTTGAATAATAATTTATATAAAAATATATTTCAGAAAAAATAAAGAATAATTTATATAAGAAAAATACAGGATTCTAAAACATATTGATGATCTAAAGAAGTCGTGTGATTAATATAACTTTCATATCATGTATAAAGAAAAGATGATATTGAATTAAAAGGAATGATACCATGTTCAACCAATAATTATTAAAGATAATAAAGGAATAAAAAAGTTCAGAAAATCAATTTTAGAAGTTGTTAAAAGATTTGTGAAATATAATACTAAAAAATATATAAAAAATTCATCCTTAGAGTTGAAAAACAATGTTGAAGATATTCATAAGAAAATAAAGTTATAAAGACCATTTATGTAGACAAAACTAGTAGAGTTAAAAATACTAAAATTGATCGTCATTAAAAGTAAAAACCAAAATATTTTACTACTAGATATCATTTCAAGGTTGATAGAAAATATAAGTATAATAATAATATTTTTAGTGGTTACCAAAATGTTAGTACACAACAAAGTACCAACATTTATGGAAAGAAAATGATATAAATCAGGTACATAGTTCTAAACAACATATAGAATACATTGTAAAATATGATTTTTATTGATATTTATGGTACAATGAAGAAATTAAAAATATAAATAATCTGAATTGGTTCCATAAAAACACTATAATGATTCCAAGAGGAACTAGAGGCAAAGATTAAGAGGGATTCATCACACTCAAAAAATAAAACCTTATAAAGTCAATTTGAAGATTGAAAATAAATTCCAACCTATATATTTTTATTAAAAAATGTGATCTTCCTTTATAACATGATGAATGATACATTTTTATAATATCAACACAATAAATTTTAATGAAAAATCTCAAAATTCACATGAGAATGATGAAAAAGTAAATTAAACGGCCTTAGTTGTTGAAACAACTCTCAAAGCTACGAATAGAGAATGACCTTTGAAACATGATAATGTGTGTTCTCAACATAATACTATATGTTTTATGTTTTTGAATAATTTAAAAGATTAAAAAAGGGGTAGTGGTGTTTATAAGTGATGAGTGCCTCCAAATCAATGGTTTTGGATCAATTATCATTGGGGAAGAAAAACGAAACCCCAAAAGTGACTTATTTTTTATGGCCTGAAACATAATCTGTTAAGTGTTTCACAACTCTATGATGAATTTGATGACTTTTTTATAAGATATGGTTTATTTATAAAAAGTATTTATGATGGGATAGTTTTCAAAAATGAAAAAAACCAAGGGAATCATATTTGAAGTTGGTGATTTGAATATTTCATCATATTTTTCATGATGGAATAAAGAAATCTATGACCTTAGAAGATAGGGATACATGTTATAAAAATAGGAGAAAGATGATAAAGAGATAAATTATTATAGATATTATTAACTTGATAATAATCAAAGATCGGTGTTGTTCTATACACTACAACAGAATCTTTGTTTAGCGGTGGTTTAAACAGGTGCTACATGGTTTGGTGGTGGTTTCTGTAAACCACCACCTAATACAGCATCGCCAATCTATTAGTGGCAATTATTTTTGTTTCACGGTGGTTTAAGGAAAGCGTCGTAGCTACCTCATTTCGTGGCAGTTTTACTAAGTTTAGCGGTGGTTTTCACGATTCCTTGACATCAGTTTATTCGTGGTGGTTATAACTGCCACTAAAGTCACGAGAACCACTGCGAAATGAGCACCTACGATGCAACTATGTAGCGGCAGTTAAAACCACCACGATTTTTTTTTTTACATTTCACGGTGGTTTTCACCGTTTAGCGGCGGTTTAAACCGCCACCAATGTACATTTCACGGCGGTTTAAACCGCCGCTAAAAGCTGACCAGAAAAAATATGTATTTTTTTCTTCCACTGCACCACTGCCCTGAAAGACAATTCAAACCGGAAATACCATATTTTACATACCAACAGAAAACAAGACACATCTACCTAGGAAATCGGTATAGAATAAATTTAAAAAAATAAGTAAACATTCGCATGGTCTATAGGAATGAACCATATTGTACATACGAACATACAACAAGAAACATCAACCTACGAAATCAATATAGACTAAATTGAAAAAATATATATGATATAATCAACTATAAAACATAGGTCCATTATTTGACTACTCTCCAAACATAGATCCAACCAATCCTTCTTGATCCCCCATAATATATATCACTTGAAAATGAAACATTAGATCTACATTGGTGTTGGTGTTCCCATATAGGGAGTGAGCATAAAACACAGTTAGATTTACCATGTGTGGGCCTCCTACTTGGTTTAATACCCCAAATATACCATCACCACACACATATACTATACGATGTGTCTTAGAGAAGCTCGTGTGTTAGCCTCAATCAATACCTTATTGTGCACATTTATGTAACAAAACTAATCTTCTATTAACTTATTTCTTAAAAAAATCATGATACACAGAAACATTATGTTCTATTTGATCATAATTTAAAATAATTATTGAGATACATTATATTAATAACCTTATAAACCTGGTAGGATGACTCAAAAATTCATTACACATGTCAGTTCAACACAATTTTAATCTACGATGAATCATGTCACATTACCTTAAAATGCACGACTTCAATTATATTGTATTTTATTACTCTTAACTAGGAGACAATATATTCCCCTCTGAGGTTCAATCCCAACATCAAGAAACATGATATTATTCTTATGTGATAAAAATAATATGAATCACTTTTACAAAATACTATAGTTAAAGACTCTAGTATTAGATTCTTTATATAGTCCTTAATTTTAGATACCCCTCCTAGTAACACAATATCATATCCACCTTCAAGTTGTTTTCCCCAGACTCTTAAAAATTCATCCATTATCATCATACCAACATATATGATATTTAAGACAATATATGGGCCCTCAAATAGGTGTAATCCACAACCATACCTTCTCCAAATTAGTCATTGAGGACCAAGATGAAACTGAAATAGAAACTCAGGATAAATTCAAACACTATCTATTTCTAGGTACCTTTCACAAAGTGTTCCCCTTCACAAAATTTAAGATTCTTGAAATATTTCTATTCAAATTGAACATAAATGTTATGTTGTATCCCACTAGTCATTAATAAACTATGTGTGTTATGATTTTATTTATAGAGATTCATATAATGCTCATCGCATGGGCCTGATCCCAACAATGTAAACACATATGAACTCTTTTTATGGCAAAAAATGAATAATTTCCTAACTATGTGGCCTTAAAAAATGAATCATAAACATGTATTATATGTATGATTAACCTAAAAATCATATATTTTCATATCTACACAGATTCAGAGAGATCATGGGAATAGGGGTAACTCGTTAAACACTAGTATTTTGATATTATTCATTAAAAAATCATAAATCTTTAAGGGAATCCAATAATTCAAATGATTGCACCCAAAGAATATTTGATGATCCCACAATCTCACACCTTTTACCAATACCTATTTTGATGAATCTATAGTATGAATCAATAGTGAACAACTTTCATTGTAATTTAGTTCTAAAAGGACATCCATAAAAAATATTCATATACATGGAAGCCCATTGGAGGTTCTCATAAAAAAAATAGATAACCTAATGTGAATCCATTAACATTGAATTGGATTGATAAACTATGAAATCTTAAATTTTATGATGTATTGATGGGTTTCTTCATTGTATTTCCTTTTCAATACCTTCATCACATCCTTCAATTAAAATTGAATCACCAAATGCACCAATTATGTTCAAGACCAAAAACAAGCTGATAGTACCCATAAGGAACACAATGGTGAGGCATGAAAGCAATTGTTATGTCATACATAGGACTCAATTTACATTAATATATGTTCCCCATACCCTAACATACATTGTCTCTTACCCTTGTAAAATGAGTGCATGATGGTTCACACCTTATTTCAGGAATACCATATAAATGGATCTATCCTAACATTATATTACACTCATGGTAATATATAGGTAATAATTCCACATAGGTTTTCCAACTAAAAATATTCTATGGAAAAACCATTGGTCCATAATTTCACATCCAACCTTTTTGTATCCTTTTAATAGATCATGAGAACACGTTCTTCTCTTATCATATTGATTTGGAAAAATATGTCAACCATAAAGTAGAAATCACCTTATAACTTCATTATGAGTATCATGTTCACTATAGTCATTTTTATTAACATGTGACCTTGAGTAATCAAGAAGATATATAGGGTGTTTTTTCCTATTTTCTATACTCAAGCATCTAAAATTTGATCCCACTGGGTATATCCAACCACTGCCACTCAAGAGTATATTTATTCCCCTACTAGTTTAAACACCCTTGAGTCCTATTATAATATCTAGATAAAATACTGGGGATGGTTACAATGCTCTAATATCTAAAAGCATCAGAATCTATCCTAAGTGGCCTTTGTTACTATAAAATTACAACGGAAAACATAACCCACATTGGTGGGGGAATTTTTTATCATTTTTTCCTCATGGTCATCTCTAGTACCATTCATCCTATTAGATCACACCCAAATTAATGATATCCCTGTTATAATGTAAATATATGTTTCCTATTGGTGGTAACACATTAGTATATTTCTTCATTGTTAGCCCAATTGATGTTGGGAAACATGATTCTATTGAGTATGAAATAGGTGTGGATGAATCCACTACCCCCTCTCCACTAAAAAATAGTAAAACCATCTCAACATAAGAGAATATTACTTAGTTCAAATTCAAAATAGTATAACATGTGAAAATCAATATTAAATTTCTCTAGGGAAAAACCCCATTATGTATGGTGATTTGGTTAATGTTATCATACCTAATTTATCTAATATTATATAATAATAGTATATTAATCAATCAATAAAGGTAAATCTGAGATGTCCAACTTGATTAGGATCAACTAAATTGATGCAAATTACCACAATTGTAATTTTTTATCTATAGTAACCTTCATGGGGTATATATCTCAATCAATATAAGGAAATTATCCCAATGGTATTTTATGATGTAGTATCTTAGGAGTCAGTGGATTCCTTAACATCTCATATGGATTCCATTAAGTTTTGATGTGAATGAGTACAACCTTATTAGAATTCATATCTTGAGTGTGTGGATTCAAATCCTATACCACCCATATTTGGAACCTCCATCTTATGGATATTTTATATAATGGAGGATCTATATAAGTATATCAGGTGTTTTTAATCCCAATGTGTCATAATTTTTAGTTCCCTAGAACAAAGACACGATTCTCTACAAGATAAACATCATTTAGCGGTGGTCAATTACTACTCACAAGGTTCTCCTCATAAGACAAATTACAAGGGCCTCACCAAAGTGTCCACAACACTATCCCCTTGATCACTATGAAATGATCCAATTTGTTCAACACATCAACAATGGGTTTAACTCCTAGTCATCCAAAATCTCGACTACCAATTCAAACACAGGCCTAAATGGAATGATGTATACCACACTCGATAAATAAAGACACAAAAAGAAACATTAGAATCAATAAAACACATAAAAGGAAACATGAGAAATCAAGGGAATTTTAGGACATTAAAATGTTTGGTGGAAACTATGTGCCACAAATGTTACATATACAAACCAATTATTCTCATATTTGTTCAACACATGAACAATACAACTACTCACAGTCTGATGATGCATCGTCACCCTCACCACCTTCATCACCACTTTCTGTTATCACCTGTAAGAACATTATATTGAAAATTAAATACGGTTGCATATTTATATTTAAACATAAAACCAATTAAAGTTGCCAACAAAATGATTTTGATTTTTTTTTGATTTACCTGCATACCACCAGTCAATGCACTATCACTGGGGCTATATCTGCTCATATGATGATGTATTTCAATAAAATATTTCTGCAAAGCAGATATCTGATCCCCCTGCTGGTGAACTATGTTTCATAGAGAAACAATCTCTTTTTGAGCATCTCCTAGTATGGGATGACTAAATCCAGGAGTAGATGTAGCTTCCATCCCTGGTGGCCTGCTAAAAACCTCAGATGGTATGAGTCCCAAACTCATCCCATGCACTCTACCAAGATGCTCCTTCCCAAGGACTCTAACAATCGGGTCATCCTGGGAGACTGAGTAGGACTGTGCAGGATCAACATCCCACAGTTCTTTAATTTTTACCTATAAATAAAATATCAATATATATTAACATAGTAAAAACTAATAATAAGTTATTCGAATAAAAAATTGACTTCATACCCCAACTTCTTTAGCAGGATCATTAACAAAACTTCTATCTGATTTCTTATGAACATCAAACCACAGTTCAGTTCGGGATGCTTCGTGCCCTAAACTTTGTGACTGTATTAAGAAAAGATAAATCAAAAATTCAATATATAAAATAGATAATATTGTCTTATAAATATTTAAACTAATTAAAAGATTACCAATGTCGTTCGGCTTCTAGAAAATCTTTTTGAGCCCGCTGTGTGAGGGATGACTTGCTTAGCCCGGTTTGATGCATTCTGTCTTGAGAGATCCTGAAATAAATAAAATGAAATTTAATAGTATTTTATTCAATGTCATGTCCTCTTAATATACATGTATAGATGTAAAATTAGGATAATATAATAATATATATTTCAATACCATCTTCTTCCCATCACAATGTCTGTCAACAAAAACATTCCACTATTCTTTCGGTACCCCACTGGGCAGCTTCTCATACATTTGTTGCACATTCAATGAGGTATTGTTGACATCACACCACAATCTCCATTTGAAATCTTTCCATTTCTTACCTAGATTTTTCAACATCCACTTTTGTGCTATCACATCAGCAATAGTAAAGTGGAAGAATATCTATATACAGAAATTCATTTTGAACATATTAGTAACATGACATTCAATTAAACCATAATGTAATAAATTTAACTTTATTTGATAATCAAAAACATAATTTTTCCATCTTGGAGGCATATGTCTCCAATCATCATATGAAATAGGAATGGAAATGGGCCCCGCTGCCTGCTGGCCTAGAATCTGGCCAAGTAACCCCGCGATGTCATCCGTCGGGACCCCATAATAATCAAATGGAATGACTATCTTTTCACCAGTCATATTCCAAACATCTACACTTTTTATTTTTTTTCTCCACGGTTTCATTTTTTTCACCCTCAATGATCATACAATTAGTATACACAAAATGAAAAAACTTTATTTAATTAAAATTTCTACCTATGATAGTGACACTCCAGTATGCCTGTGATGAACTGGAAGGGGCGTGTCACTGCCCCACTGCTGAGGCTCCTAAAGGGGGAGTCGACGACTCAGCCTCTAATAGGACATCCAAAAAAGGTGTGAGATATGGTGTAGGGGGAGATGGTGTAGGGGTGTAAGCAGTAGGTGTCTCAGATGTCGTGGGGAGGGAGCCAGATGGATCTTCATCTATCGCAGAACTAGATGAAATAGTGTACCGCTTCCTCCTTGGAATTCCTGTCATTTAATCAAATAAAATTAAGTTCAGAATATATATTTCAAAAAAATTATGCAGAAAAAAAATTAAATATGACAATAGATACCCAGTACTAATAGACAAAATATATATACCAATGATAATGAATGACTGCAGAAATGAAACAAGTGGTTGCTGAATAAATAAATAATTATACATATAATCATTTTCCCTTAAATCATGTCGGTTTCCTACTCCATTGCTTCATCCACTTCATTCATCTTTTCTAGACTAATATTTTCAATATCAGGATGGACAAATAATTCTGCTTCCTGTTGTTGATTAAATTCAATTTCAGAGGTCAAATTTTCCACTTCATCGCCCATATCATACAAATCTCTTTGTATTACGTGAGAAACTACACTACACCATTCATCGACCACATCATTCACATAATATACCATTTTTTCTTGTGATGCTAAGATATATGGATCATGTAGTTCACAATCACCAACATTCATCAAGCGAGAGAAGTTCACAGAATTAAATTTCAAGGAATCTCTTTTAACACCTTTGATAATATCGACCCATTTGGATTTGAATAAAACAACAGAAAAATGTCTGTGGTAGTTTAATTCAATAATATCATGCAGCTTTCTGTAGTATTCCACTTCAGTAAATGTAAATATACCACTATTCTGTGTTTTCAAACCCACTTCTCGATTGACTGTACGAAATCTAAATCCATTCACATTATAAGCATTGAACTATCTAACTTGTTTTAGAGGACCTCTAGAAAGAAACTTCAAATCTTCTGACACCTCTTATCAAGTATCAGTATTCATGATCTAAAAAAATAAATATACTTTATTAGATTTAAAAAATGTATGTGTCAAACTAATATTCGTACTTATTGCAATATTTATGAACTTACACGTCATGAAAACCATTTTACCAGCTCTTTATTAACAGCTTTCGTTATATCTTTCTCATTTTGTGTTCGGCCTCTCATTCGTCTCTTTGTTTGTATCCTCAACTCTTCAATAAATGGATCTGCATTTTCACTATTTAGCATCACATATCTATGTGCCTGTAATAATTCCAATTCAGTCAGTGTCACATTTGAGGTCCTCCCAACTGATCGGCCAATAGCAGGAAATATTTTGGATTTCTGATGTATTTGAGATTGAGTCGATGTGTCTTCAACACGTCCAACTCGATTAAATATTGTCTGAATATCATCCAACTATCGAGAAAAAAAGGTAAGACACTCCTCAGCCAAATAGCCTTCAGCAATAAAGCCTTCTGGTTGAGCTTTATTTCTCGCATATGATTTCAAATTCCCAAGATATCTATGAAATAAAATAAACATAATTATGCATTTAATTAATTACCAAAAATTATTTACTTAACTGAAAAACATATAAATAAAGTACCTCTCAATTGGATACATCCATCGATAATGAACGGCGTCGGCTAATTTAGGTTCCTCAACCAAATACACAGTTAAATGCATCATTACAGAAAAAACGACGGATGAAAGATCACCTCCATTTCACAAAGGGTCAATACAAACCTCTCCTGGAGGCTGTCAAGCTGAAATGGATGTAGAGATTTCTCACATAGTTTCCTGAAAAATGTGCAGAATTGGAGTACAACAGCAGTAATTTTTTCAGGTAATAATGTATGCAATGCCAATGGTAGTAACTGTTGTAATAAAATATGTGAATCGTGACTTTTAAATCCATGTAAATTATGATTCTTCAAGTCAACACACCTCAATATGTTACTAGAATACCCATCAGATACCTTAAAATTCTTTAAAATTAGAAGGAATATATCTTTATCCCTATTTTTCATTGCAAAAATTGTCGGAGGATACTTTTAATACTCATCTGGCCAGAGATCACGTTTTATGTTCATTGCTTGTAAGTATTTGTGACCATTGAGATGATCCTTTGAATTTCCATGCTCACTAAGCAATGTGAAAATCAAATTGTCACCAAAATTCTTCTCAATATTGATCATATCAAGATTATTCCACAACAAATTAAATTCCCAATACGAAAGTTTGAAGAATATACTTTTTTTCTTCCATTGATGCATTCGGATTTCGCTTGACGATGCACTTCAGACCCATTTTCCGCTATCCTTCAATTGATGAACCTTCCCAAATTCTATTTCAACATTTTCAAGCTGTTTCTATATTTCAGAACCAGTTAACAACTTTGGAGGTGGTATATGATCAATGGAACCATTAAATTTTGATCTGTTCAGCCGAAATCTATGAGATGCATCGAGAAATCTTCGATGACACAAGAAGCACCATTTTCTACTGTGAGGTATCTGTTTGGTATCAAAATCAAAGTTACAGATGGGAAAATCCAAACCCATGTAATTGTTCCAACCAGATAAATTCCCAAGCCCAGGGAAGTCACTAATGGTCCACATTAAAGCAAAATGCATTTTGAACATTGTTTTAGAAGAAGCATCAAATGTCTCAACACTGTTTCTCCATAACTCCTACAATTCTTCAATCAAAGGTTACAAGTATACATCAATATCATTGCCAGGAATTTGGTTTCCAGGAATAATCATTGAAAGGATAAAATATGTTTGTTTCATACACATCCACAGAGGCAGATTATAAGGGATCAAAACAACTGGCCAAATGCTATAACTCGTACTCAAAGCCCCAAATTGGTTGAATCCATCGGCAGTCAATCCCAATCGAACATTCCTAGGATCAGCTGAGAAACCGAGATTTAATGAATCAAAGGTATTCCATGATTGGGAATCTCGTGGATGTCTCATTAACCCATCATTGTTATTATCTACAGAATTCCACTTCAGGTATTCAGTGGTTTTCAATGACATGAATAATCTTTGTAATCGAGGATTCAAAGGAAAGTAACACAAAACCTTTGCAGGTGTGTTCCTTTTCTTCTTCTCCAGGAAATTACATTCATTCAGACTTCCAACATCACCCTTTTCCTACCATCTAGAGGAAGAATATTTCTTTCAATTATGTCTACTTGAATCCTCTCCCCAATAAAGCATAAAATCATTGGGACACAGATGTATTTTGGTATAATTCAGACCA
Organism: Viscum album; assembly: GCA_963277665.1. Lineage (NCBI taxonomy): Eukaryota > Viridiplantae > Streptophyta > Magnoliopsida > Santalales > Viscaceae > Viscum > Viscum album. The sequence goes on from OY728159.1 coordinate 1,360,219,394, forward strand.
AGCTTGTTAACAAATTTTTTCATATCATAAAAAGATTCTCGGATATTTTTTTTCAGGAAATACATCACGAATCAACTCCAATATCATAGACATTTCCTTATTTGTAATTCCACATAGACATTTGATATGGTACAACTTCAGCAGAGATGAAATCTTTGAATATTTCAAACACCCACTATACAACTCTTGATTTCCATCGTCAACTAAATCATGAAATGAATTTTCCTCAGTGAAGTTTTCTCTTACATTTGGCTCCACAAAATCAAGAGGAGGATCCAATGATATGTTACAATCTTCATCTGTCTGCGTTAGAGTTTCAAAAACATCACGTGTCACATTTCAATTTGTAGTACCCTATTCTGGTTGTTCTGATATGTTTTGATGCAGATAGTGGTGTATTGCAGTGCCGAATGCATCATTTATGAGGTTTTACATTTCGTTTTCTATTGTTGATGAACTTGGGACCTCATTATATGGAATAAAATTAGTGCTCAATCTTTCTGTAACATTTTATTCTCCATTCCAAATCCAACACAAATATTGACCAGGAAATTGCTTTATTATTAAATGTTTATAAACTTCATCTCTCTTCAACCATGTTCTAAATTTACATTTAGGACATGGACATTTTATTCTCCCTTCAACGGATCGATCAGAAATTGAAAATTCTAAAAAATCATTCAATACCTTAACATACTGAGGTTTGTTCCTCAGTAATGTGATCCAACTTTTATCCATGTATATCACAATGTTCCTACAAAATAATAAAAAAATTAAACACATAGTTATTACTAAATAGTTAAAGATATCCATATATATGATAGTATAAGATTACAGAAACATAATATTATAAAGATGATCCCCTGAGTTAGATATGAACCCTCTAGTGTTTGGGATAGGAGAAGTTTCTTTGGTAAGGAGAAACAGTGTGCTAACAATGTGGTAGCTACTTTACCATGAAAACCAAATCACATTGTTAATTTGGAATAACCCCAACCTAAGTTCTCTATAGATTCTTCATATAAAACTCTAATATCGAATAAATCTATTATAAATAATGTTTAGGGAAAACCTTATGATGCTTACAGAACTCAACACATTGTTAATTTGGAGTGTCAAGAACCATGTGAGGGATGGTAGTCTTGAGGAATGACAAGTGGTGGTGTTCATGTAAATTCATAATGAAATAACTTCAGAGATTAGGTTTTGAGGTTCTACGAACCTTGTGTAGATTGAATTCCTAGACCTATCTTTGGTTTATTCACATAGAAAAGAGTGGTGGTGTGACTTTAGGGTGATTTGGATCATATATGTGTTAGTGCTCATGAGTGGAGAATTATGGTTAAATGGGACAGTCGAGGATCTGGCCATGGAGTTGAAATAAGAGTCAGATTCAGACTTTTGTGTGGGCATTGAACATTTTTTTATTCTTTGAGTTTTAAGGCATCGTGGTTGGGATATGATAGTGTATTGGTGGGTGGGATTGAGCACCTTTGGTATAATTCATCTAGAGAAGGACTTATTACTATTGTTGCATAAAAATTTATGTGGTAATGTGGAGACCACATCAGAAATGGCATTCAAGATGTGGCTGATGTGTTTTGGGGATCAAACTATGGTATTTGAAGAATAGTTGATGTGTCTGGGCTTGGTGTTTGGAGTTTCATAGTAGAATCATGTTGGGAATTTTGAGATGAAATGTGAGGTGTTGGTACTATCATATAGGACAACATAATAAGATAATCAGAATCAAATAGGTGGAAATAGATCCTCTAAGGAATTCTCTCTAAACATTATATTCGGTAACTTGGAAGAATTACATTCATCCAAACCACTAAAATAAGTTAGAATTAATTTAATACCATTCACTTCAACACAGAAAATAAATTTATGCAAAGTAAAGGGATGCTATACTTGAGTAACACATGTTTGATGGACTCCATGATCGAGTATCAAAAGTATAAGGAACTCCATACCTAAGTGTCATAATTAATTATAGTCAAGTAGGCCTTAAAAATAAATAGGTTATCCATTTCAAAATATAATGAAAAATACAAAGATACATATTCAATGAAAGTGATTAATTTAATCCAAGACTATACATATTAATGAAAAATCATCTAGTTTGGATAACATATAGATAAAGTAAATACAAATAAAATTTAAATACAAAATAAACCTAGTTGAACTATCTCACAATAAAATTTCCCAAAAAAAGTCACAACCATATTCACAACTCAAAACATCTCCATGTGGTCCCTGAAAAGTCACAACATTCCAATGTCCATTAATGGAACAAGAGGAAACAAATAACTAGAAATCACAATCTTGGAATTAGAATGAAAATATATAAGTTACACACACACATGAATGTGTATGAAAAGTGTGATATAAATAGTCCTAGAAATATTTCACTATAGATTCTTTGTAATTCATTTAATAAAAATATTCAAAAATACTTATTTTTGATAGAACTCTTCCTAGGATTTTTTTAAACCAAATTACAATGTTGAAAAGGAGAAAATAGAGGAAGAGGTAATTGTGAAGGAATAAGAGGGCCTAAGATGAAGGAATAGACAAGAATCAAGGTCAAATCATGATGAAAACACCATGGATAAGAGAGAACCAGTAGAAGAGGAGGTGTGAGGCATTGGGTTATTGGTTAGGGGTCATGAACCACACAAGAGGGACATCAGTAGGCATAGTGAATTATTGTTAGGTGTATGTGAGGATACAATTAGAGGTTGATGATGAATATTAATGGATGAGAGTATGTGGTGTCCACCTTGGGTGCTGTGTCATTACACAATGAGTGGATATTGATAGTGGGGGAGACCTGGTTTGGGGGTCTTCTTCATCTCATTATTACTGTTATAGTGAACGTCATAACATGTCAATAAACATTTTATCCCTAATATAAATATATATAATACACCCATATACACCCATTTACAAACTTAATTTATATATATATACATATATATATGAATTACATAACTTGTATAATATATACATATATATATATGTGTGTGTGTGTTTCACCCACTTACATCAGTTTAAGAAATTAGTCATAGAGTTTGAAATTTAATACTTAAATATACTTACATATGTTTATTTATGACGAACATGAAATCACATGCATATATTTATATGAATTTAAATTCTAAAAAAATAAATTTGGGAATCACTTATGTATAAAACATGGAATTTGAGATGAATATATATATATATATATATTTTAAATTCCTCTAACAAAATTATAAATTCATAAATTAATGTTTTTAAAATAAAAGTAATCACTTACATTGGAACATCAAAACATGATAAAATATAATTCTTTAAATAAAACTCAATTATAAGAATATAAATTTTTAAGGAAAAACTAAACCCTATCTTCTAATTCTCAAAACATGATTTAGAGAAACATTAACATAAGACACAAATTTTCAAAATGAAATGATCCCTTAAAATAAGTTTTAGCACAATAGTAAATATTAAAGCCCTTACATTACATTTCCTAAAGTTAACTAAAACATAATTCAAATACATTAAATGATACCTTATAGAAAATAAGGTCCACAATCCAAAATATAAATTGTTTAAAAAATATATGTTACAACAAATGAATATAATTTTACTAAACATAATCATTTACTGCAAAATGAAAATTCATTACACAATCACGTTTTGACCAAAGAAATTCCTTATTGAAGACCATAGATTTGATAAATACAATTAATTACTTATTGGAAATCAAAAAACCATAATTTGAAAATAAAATTTCACCCTTACTTGATATGGTGGAACAAAAAAGGATCTGTTGCGGACTCCAAAATAAAGTAAACGGACTGCAAAAGTCCGAGACAAAGAAACATGAAAAAAATTGAAATTAGTTGAATTAGAAATGAACACAACAACAAATGAAGATTCGGGCGCCTACTTTAAACAAGTTCATGAGTGATTTTTAACTCAACATGCAAGAAAATTACTAAAATTAAAACCTTAGGGTTTTTATAGGTCGTCGGGGTTGTGAGGTTACGGGGTCGTCTGGGTCACGGGGGGTTGGGGTCGCCGGAGTTGCGGGGTCGTTGGGGTCGCGGGGTCGCCGGGGTCACGGGGGGCTAGGGTTATGGGGGAAGCGGGGGTCGCGGGGTTGCAGGGTGAGAAGAGGGGTCGGGTGGGGGGGGAAGGGTCGGTGCTGTAAAAAAACCAATATTTCACGGTAGTTTATTATAAATCGTCGAGAAATGTTTATAAAAAAGGTTTAGCGGTGGTTCCCAGAACCGCTGCTAAACAGTGTTTCTGTTGTAGTGATATACCATAAAAGGAAGAATATAAATTAAACCATAATAAGGTTTAGATATATTTAACTCATCTCTTGGATCCACTAAATTTTGACATATACATGACTGTGTGAAAACAACTAAAAAATAGAGATAATTTATTTATTTCCTTTATTGAATATATTTATCACATTACATGTATTATGTTTTCGAAGCATAATTCAGAGGCTCTCAAAAAAATTAAGAGATTCTGGATAAGAGATGGAAAATAATGTTGGTATTTTGTGAAGACAATTTGAATTGATAGTAGTTTTGAATACATAAATTTTAATTTTAAAGATTATATAAAAAATCATGTAATAAATCACTAGTATACTACACCATACACACCACAACATAATGAAGTTTCTATAAGAATAAATATGTATTTTTTGGATATGGAATGAAGTAGGTTGATTGAACATGATACATCATGATAATTTTGGTGGAAAGATATTGATGAATTAGTTCAAATTAAGAATATATGTTTTTATAGGAAAAAATATAATATGAATTCTTATGATATGTATTATAAAGAAACCCCATGTTTGAAATAACTAAAGGTGTTTAGTATTCCTTCCATTAACAAAGTAAAGGGTGATAATCTTGGTATGTTTGATGAGAGAGGGGTTGATGGAATCATTCATCGATATCCACACAATGGTAGAAGATAGAAGAGCTATATTAATGAAACATGAAAGATTGTTGACTCTAAATATGTTAATGTTATTAAATAATTTGATAATAATGTTTTACCTAATATAGAATATATTGAGTAAAGGAAAGAGAAAGTGATTGAAGATAATTTTTTTACAGTTTTATTAAAAAAAGTAATAATATTAATGTTGTTTGAGATAATGATTTTAAATCATCTATCTAAAGTGATGAGGAACAATTAAATTCATATCATCATATTTTGAGGAAGGAAATGGATGTAAAAGACAATATTGGATATTAAAGAAAAAAAATTAAATAGAAGAACATCAATGTTATATTCACATAATTTTTTATATTCATGGGATGATCCAAGAGATATTGAAGAATATTTAGCACATCAATGTTGGATTGATACCATGAATGAAGAGTTGGATGTAAGAACCCGGTTTTTCACCCAGGTTTGGATCCTTTAAATTTTGTTCTATTTTTCTTTTATGGACCTAATATGGATTCCTAATGAGTTTGTGAAGGTATCAGGGGTGTTTGTGGCATGGTCAGAGTCTAAAACCCCATGTTTTGGGTGAAAATGGTATAACGCATAGTTAAAATAAATAGTGTGAAGAAAGAAAGTGGGGTGATATGGGGAACATAGTTTCCCCAAATCATGCAATTTGGGTCGCACTATTGTGAAAAAATCCACAAACAAATTGTAGAGGAATTTCACACGGTTGGTGAATGGTTTCATTAACCTTGTAGTCTAACCATGGGGTATGCCTCTCTCTACAGCTACCCAAGAATGGTTTGGCTCAACCATGTGGCCAAACCATGCGGCCAAACCATACGAAGGGTATTTTTGGGAAAAATTACGAAATTGACCATAAATAATTTTTTTTGATAATTCCCTCCTCTTATTTGGTTTTCCGATGGACAGATGCCTTATTTTCTCTTCTTGTGAGATTGAAAAGCCATATATTCTACAAATTTACCTTGAGCATCTATCCATAGTCTGATGAAAGAATTGTTTATCTCATTAGATCCATGTTGGTAAGTACTCGAATCCTTTTTAATCTTTCGTCATTCTTCTTCCTATCAACGACGCTATTGAGATATAGGCTCATATGCCCAATTTTTATTGAATAGGTTCATTATTAAGATCTATTCAAATATAAGCCGAATTAGAGGCTTATAATGAATGATGATAGTCATATGAGTTAGAGGTAGGTGGCATAAAACTTATCCCAGATGTTTCATCATTTTATGAATTTTCATGTGCTCGCACCAATTTCATTGAGCATCGTCTATTTAATTAATATTACTTTCTTGATTTTTTAAAATCATGTTCTAATACCCATTTTATATATATGATCCTTTATTTGTGGTTTCATAAACAACAACTTTCATCCTATGTAGGGTGTTATCCATTATTGGGTTTTAGTGCTTGACTTTTGTGTCTGTGTGACCTTTTGGGTGTGCCATATATTTTCCATTTTAAAGGTAATCCTTCCATGTTAAATGAATATTAAATTATGAATTAGTGAATTTATTAGAACAGGATGTTGTCTTTTTTAACCACCTAAGGTAAGTTCTATAATAGGATAAATCAATCTAAAATGGAAATTGAAAGTATATGGTATATATATGACTTGGCCTAATTAAATATAATTGAATACTCAGTTTCATGTCTGTATCACCCCTTGACACTTATAATGGAAACTTGAAAAATGAACCTAATGAATTAAATGTGACTTAAATTATTGTAATGGTTTCATGCCCCTTTTCCTTATAAAAATAATCAAAGTAAATGCTTCAACCAAATGACTTATTAAATGGTATGACTATAACTTGGATTAATTAATAAAATGAATTAATTGTAAGGTTTATAATTATATATGGTCCTTGACATCATTATTATATGAGGGGTGAGACTCAATGATGTGGCCTTAAAAACACACAATTTTCCACAACATTTTATTCAATTTTTAATTATTTAATTAATTACTTTTTCACTTTTTATCAAATAAATGTTCTTTTTTATTTTTATAATTAATTTTTATAATTATTCCATTTTTATAATAAATTATATTTTTTTAGCCTTTAAATTGATTAATTTAGTTTTATTAATTTTTAGTCTTTTAATTTACCAAATTGTTTTAGCTGTTTTAAATCTTCCCCACTTTTTAATAATTTTACATTATTTTTAAATAATCATTTAATCATTTTTATTTGAATATAAATTAAATTAGTTTTCAATATATCATTTTATCTTTTAATTTAGATTCAATAACATAAAATAATATTATTAATTATTTTGTTTAATTATTATGTTAATTAATTAAGTAAATAATTTGAGATTTAATTTAATAAAATAAAGTGTATTATTTATATAAGTATTCATTTAGTTATTTAATTAATTAATTTGAAATATTAATAATTTAATATTTTATTTTATTTTTTAAAGTATAAATTTTATGTCACAAACATTTTTTTAGTATGATTGGTCTCACCGACATCACTTACACTAACTCTGAGTTGCAAAAGCTACCGATGACCACCTGTTTTCTTTAACAATTGTCGGTGACACTTGAGTCACCGAAATTTTTCATTTTCATTCACAACTTATTCCTTTAATAAATTTATTTAACAATTTTCATTTTTTAATCATTTGATTTTAATATTTTATCAATTTAGTTTAATATTAGTCTAGTTTATTAATTTAAATGTTTACAATTAATCATTTAACATTGGTTTTGTTATATTTAATTTTATTTTAATTAATAATCTAGTTTTTGTTTATTAGTTAATTTGTTTTAGTTTATGATTAATTTTATTGTAGTTTTTTCATTTTAATTAATTATTCAATTAAGCACATTAAGTAATTTATGTCTTAGTTTTAGATACTTAGCATTAATTTATTTATGTTTATAATTATATTTTAGATTTTGTAGCGAGTCACCAACACATCCCTCGTAATTTTTCTAAAAATCTTTGTCAGTCTCTCTTTCATACCCTTGCTACCAACACCGTTAATTGGTGTCGGACTTATTCCACTGACACCATTGGACCTCCCACATATCGACACCAAAACGGTGTAAGCTCCACCTCATTTTCCCTTTCACAACGTTCGTGGCACCGACGGTGTGCTGCTCCATGCTTGCTTCCTCTATCAGTGTCGATGTCAGTGCCACTGCTTCACTAAGTCACCTTTCGTCGTGAATCCTTCCACCCACATCAATAGTGCCACCGTTGTACACCTGTCTTCCACCGATTCTTTTCTACGGACACTAACAACATCTCCTACTACAGATATCCCAGTCTGTGTCGGTCCCTCACCTTTAACCCTAACATCTTACAACCTACTAATGTCGACGCTTATTTTCACCACTCAACGACACTCTATTGCAGTACCACACCTCCTTTTCCTCACTTCCACCATTCCATCATCCACAAATCAACAAAATTGAACCAAATTTGAACAATAGAAGATCGCAATCTACAAAACAAACTTCAAATGGATCCATTTCTATCAAATCTAAAACAGAAATCAAATTTTACTTAGCCTGGATTGAATCTTAGACTCATCGTTGCATCCACTGGAGCTAAGGAATCGCACCACGGATCGAGGTGGAGGCATTAGGCCGATGCATCGCAAGCCATATACTGAAGGAGATGCGGAAGGAGTATATCTGGTGGAGGACAGTCATTGAAGCCATGCATCACTGCCGAGGCTGTAGGAGAAGGAATCGTCTTTCGGGAATGGAAGCCATGAGCTGCTCGGACCTACGCCGACCTGCCTAGAGGAGCTGCCAGATGGGGAGTCTATCCCCGTAGTGTCTGTTTGTAGAGAAGTTTCACGAACCCTCCCTCTTCCCTCTGTACACCATGGAAGAAATTGGGGAAGGGGAAGGATTAGTTAAAATAATAAAAATAAACAAAAATAATTATCAAATAATAAATTATAAAAATTATAATATAAAAATAATGAATTGGTTAATAAAAATAAAATAAAATCTAAAAATATTTAATTAATTAAAAAAACAAACTAAAATATTAATAATAATTTATTAATAAAATTAAAATAAGTTAATATAATTAATTTAAAATAGTAAATAATTTAATATTTATATTAATAATAAATTTAATATATTTTTTAATTAAAATTAACATCAATAATTATTAATTGTAACAAATAAATATAATATAATAAAATAATTAGATTAAAATTAATAATGATAAAATATAAAATTAATAAAACTTTTTAAACTGAATTTTTTTAAGGATTGATTAAATTAATTTTCTTTTAACTTAACTTCATTAACTAAATAATAAATTAATATTTATTTAATTATTCTAACATAACATTTATAATTAGATTCATTAAATAGAATAAAAAAATTAATTTTAATTGATAATAATCTAATTTAACATTTTAGTTATAATAACGTATTATCAATGATACAAATAAAATAACTTAAAAAATAATATTATTTAAAAACTATTTAATTATATTAACGACCTTATAATAAATTAATAACTATAATATTAATTATTCAATTAATTTTTCTTTGTGTTTTTAACTGTTTTGTTTTGTTCTTTCGTATGCAGGTTAAAAGTAGAGTTGAAAACACGTCCACATTCATTCAACTAACTCACAAAAAGTTATTTATAAGGGAATTTCTAAAATAACGTGTGATTCACAAAAAAAATACACATGTGCAGTGAAAAATTGAAGAACAATATTAAGTCGGTGGATGTTTTGGGTGATATACAACAATGACAGTGGGTTTAAAAAGTAGAAAAGAAGTAGTGTTTTGGGGGGGGGGGGACAATCATTCGATCATTGGACAACTTCGCAAACATCGGAGCAAAGCGGATCTGAGGAGCAGATTTTGGAGACCTGGTGGGAAGCCCTAAAGTCAAAGGAGTACAGGAGCTTAGCATCATTTGGGGAGTTATTCCTCCCTCTTATTTTAAATTTTTGTACTCTATTTTATAATTTTTTTCAATTGTGGTAATGAAAATTAATACGATTGTTAGCTAAATAATTTAAGTTTGGGGAAATTTTTAGATATACTGGTTATTTCATTTATACCTTATCAATTTTTATATTAATGTATCTTGAATTGATCGGTGAGATCAATTTTGAATTTGTTTATTTTATTCATACCACATGATATCAATTTTTAATTATATGATCATTTTGTGATAATGACCGTGGATACATTTTCTAAAAATTTAATTCATAAAACTTCAGAACTTATAGTGAGTTTGTTCTGTTTTAATATTCAAATTTTAATCTGGTAGTTTAACTTTCATGGAGTGGTGAACTCTGAGAATATTCAACCAGAGTGACTTATCTCTTGGAGAGGGAAATAAGTTAGTCTTTCTCAATGGTATCATTTCCAATCAGTTCTATGAAAAATGAAATATTTTAAACTAGTAGAATAGAGTTTTCCCCAGGCATTTCATTATGGTTGTTTGTTTAGCAGCATTCTACCTTTTGGTTACTTACTGTTTTAAATCTATTTCACGCTTCATCATAGCTTAGATAAGAAATAACAAAAATTATGTTGTGCTACTTTACAGCCTTAAAAATACATTAAAACGTATAAAAAGTAAAAAATAGAATAAAAAGAAAGAAAGTTTATCCCTAGTGCTGACAACAATGGGGTGTTTTGAGTTTTTTTTAGAAAAGTGGTCAAAATTCCTTCCCTGTGGGTTTGAACATATTTTCCACTATAATTTAGTTTGTAGGAAATTAAAAATAATTAAACTTTGACTCAATTTCAATGATAGGTGTGCCATGTTGTTGGCACCGTTGTCGGGTAGGGCAAGAGCAATCATGGTTTCTTAACAAAAAAATCACATTAAAAACATCAAAAATTTGAAAATATTGAAAACTATTTTTTTTTAAATGTTGTTCGGTCCAATTTTGAAAATTTATTTGTAGATATTTGTACTGTTACTTTCATTCTATTTTCATTATCATTTTTTTGCTTTTGTATTACCACTATTACTACTCACTATTGAGCTGAATTCAACTATTTTTACATTTTTCATGAGTACTAGATCCAATGTTGATACGTTAGATCCCCTAAACATAGAAATATACAAACAAATCACTACTCTAATAAAGAAGAACAAAATTGAAATGGGGAACATAGATGAAATAGTTCCTATAAACAACTTCCAAAACCATCCATAACTCTTAGAGAAAAATGAGAGACCTTAGATGAGGGACTTCCAACTCCCTCAAGTTTCAACCAACCCTTCTTCCCTTAGACTTAGTCCTAGATCCTTAAACAATGATCTGAAATGGTCCCATATTTCACTACTTTATGAACTTAATGGGATCTCTAATGAGGACTCTCTTTCCTTCATTAGATACTTCTACAATACTGTGAAACAATTACCTATTATAAGACTCATAGAAATTTAGCTGAGAATGAGAGTCCTTCCCTTTTGTCTTAAAGGTAATTCTAGGAACTAGTTTCTGAGTCTAGATGAAAACATATTTAAGAATTGGGATCAAGTGTACAACTCATTCATAATGAAATTTTATCCCCAAAAATTTAAATTTGAACATAGAAATAAGATAAAAAGTGTTTATCAAGAGGACGGGGAAGATTTTCATGAATCTTGGGATAGATTTAGGGACTTCCTTAGGCAGTTTCCCCATTATCAACTCCCATCCAACCTTTTCATGGATAGCTTCTATGAAGGGTTATCCTCCTCTATAAAAAATGTAGTTGACCAAGGTAATCGGGGTAATTACAATAAAAAAACTGATGAAGAGCTGAGACAAATTTTTAACAACCTTGCACTGAACTCTCAACATAATAATTCAAGAAGAAAACGAGTCAATAGAAATCCTAATTTCAATACTGGATCTAGTTCAATGAATTAAACTCAAGATAAAGTAGCTAAAATAATCGACCAACTTCAATATTTAATTAACAAGAATTCCAAACAATCTGTTAACCAAGTAAGCTACCAAAACTAGAATCAATCTCTTAGGGAGTAGTGTTTCCCATGTGGTATATTTGGCCACAATGAGAATTTCTATCTAAAATTGGAAATGCCTGTCCAACCTCTTGAAGATGCCAAATTTACTTGCTATGGTCAGAGAATGTATCCTAGGGATGACCCATTTTCTAATAATTTTAATCAGGGGTATAGAAATAACCCAAACCTTTCTTAGAGAGAGAAGGGAGTTCTTTGACCAGCTACCTCTACTAGATTCCAACAACATCCTAGGTAGCAATTCCAATTCCAATCTCAACCTAAGGCTGAATATTAAAATTCTAAGGATGAAGTGAAAGATATGTTTCAATATTTTATAGGAAGGATTGATGAAAAAAATACAAAAAATGATTATGATAAAATTAAAATGGATTCAATAATGAAGAATCTTGAAGTTAAAATGGTGTAGATTACCTGGGATGCTAGTTCTAGGGAAAAATATCGACTTTCAAGCAAAATAGAAAACAACCCTAAGGAGAATATCATGGATGTTGTCACTAGAAGAGGGATCAGTACTCAAATTGTTTCTGAAAAAACATGATAATTCCCAACATGAAAATACAAATGATTCTTGAAATGAAAATATTATTTTCACTCAATATGGAAATCAAGAGAATGCTATTGAAAATGATCAGAATTTTAATTTTTCATCAAAAACACTTTATAGAAATTTATCTAAAAATTAAAAGAATAAAAAAAAAGTTGTTGAAGAGGTGAGGGATATACTTACTATCCTTAAAAATATTTCCCCACCCATTCCTTTCTCTGATAATCATAATCCTTAAAGAAACACCAAGTCTAAAATTCTTTAGTTCCTTGGTCTTCTTAACAAACTTTAAGTGAACACTCCATTTATCCAAGCCTTGATTCAAATTACACCTTACTTAAAATATCTCAAGAAAATTGTTTCAAATAAAAATACCCTTGATGAAATTTCTACCTAAAACCTCATTAAAGAGTGTAGTGGTGTGCTCCAAAATAAATCCCACCCAAACTGAAATAATTGGGTAGCTTGGTTATCCACTACACCCTAGTAAAATATGATCATCTAAACTATTTGTGTGACTTAGGTGCTGGAATTAATCTTCTCCTATACTCAATGTTTCAATAGTTTATGTTGGATGATCTTCAACCCACCACATACAAACTTCAGTTAGCAGAAAGATCTTTCACTTATCCTATGGGTAAGATATATGATTTTTTAGTTGGGGTAGTGAAGCTATTTTTTCCAGCATAATTTTGAGTTTTAGATATAGAGTTTGATCGAGAGGTTCCCATCATCATTGGTAAGCCCTTCATGGAAACTGGTGGTGCTCTAATAGATGTCTCAAAGGTTTAGTTTATTTTCAAAATTAGAGAAAAACAAGAAGTATACAATGTGTTTAAGAATATTTAAAGACCAACTTATTCTGAAAACTGTTCAAAAATAGAGTTCCTTGAAACTAAAAGATAATATAGAAATTTTGAAGTATCTGAAAATCAATCCTTTGTTGAAGAAATAAATTTGTATGTTGAAGATCCTATTTTTCTTGTCTCACAAGTTTAAAATTCTTCTCAAATAGTGAATCTAGAAAATTTTCCAGATCTGGAAAACTGTCCAATTCCTGCTTGTGATGAAGTAGTTTATTTTTACTCTGAACATGAAGAATACTCTAGTGATATTGAAATTTTTTATGTTATTTTTAATAACTATGAAGATTTTGATGAAGTAAAGGGAGACCTTAATGACAAATTTTATGCTTATACTTTATTGAATTTTGAAAATTCGGAACCGGAAAATCTGGATAGTGTTCTTTCCACTTTTGATAGCAGTGTTGTTATATCTGAAACTGAACCTGTAATTGAAAATCATTCATAATTTAGAACTCCTTAAAAGCTATCTGTTGAAGATATTGGATAACCTAGGCCTAGGAGTCTTCTATAAAGTGTTTAACCACCCATTCTTGAACATAAACCACTTCTTACACATTTGAAATATTCCTTTTTGGGTGATAATTCCACTTTTCCTATCATTATTTCTACTACACTTAGTGGGAATCAAGAATAGAGATTGATGAATGTTCTTAAGAAGTTTAAATATACCATATTTTGGACCATATCTGACATCAAGTGTATTAGTCCTCCATTTTTTTTGCACAAGATTCCAATAGAGCTAGATCATTAGTCCAGGGTAGAGTGTAAAAGAAGATTAAATCCAAACAAAAAAGATGTTGTGAGAGAAGAAGTGATCAAGATTCTTGACACTGGAATAATTTATTTCATTTTTTATAGCACTTAGGAAATCCCTTTCTAGGTTGTCCCTAAGAAAGGGAGGTTTCCTTGTTGTCAAAAATGAAAAGAATAAAGAAATTAAAGATAATAAATCCACAAAATGGAGAGTCTGTATAGATTATTAGAAGATGAATGCAGCCAGTATGAAGGAACATTTTACAATGACCTTCCCTAATCAAATTCTTGAGAGGGTTGCTGGAAATGGTTTTTTCGATTTCCCAAATGGGTATTCTGGTTACAACCAGAGTCCTTTTGCTCTATATGATTAGGAGAAAACTACATTCACATTCCCCTTTGGGAAATTTTCTTACAGGATGATTCCCTTTAGGTTGTGTAGATATCTAGCTACCTTTCAAAGGTGTATGATGGCTATCATTTCAGAAATATTTGAGAGGATCATTGAGGAATTCATGGATGATTTCTCCATTGTGGGTAGTACTTTTGATACATGTTTAGGAAATTTGGAGTTAGTTTTGGAAAGATGCATTCAAACTAACCTTGTGCATTACTAGGAAAAGTGTCAATTTATGGTCATATAAGGTATTTTGTTAGGTCATAAAGTTTCTAAGTGATGTTTGGAAGTTGATACTGAAAATATAGAAGTCATTCAAAAATTCTCACCTCCTAAAAATGTAAAACGTGTTAGAATTTTCTTAGGTCAGGTCAGTTTCTACCAGATGTTTATAAAAGAATTTTTCAAAATCACTTAGCCCTTGTATTCTTTGCTGGTCAAGGATGCACCTTTCAATTTTGATGAAAAATGTTTTAAATATTTTAATTTTATTAATAAAAAACTCACTACATAACCTATCATCACTGAACCTAATTAGATGTTACCTTTTAAACTTATGTGTGATGCAAGTGATATGGATGTTGGAGTTGGCCTTGGACAGAAGAGAGATAGGAAGTTACATGTGGTGTATTATACTAGTAGACTTCTAGATAATTCTCAATGAAATTATACCACTACTGAAAAGAAGGTGTTAGCTATTGCATTTTCTCTTTAGAAGTTTAGGAAGTATTTTTTAGGTTCAAAAGTCATCATTTTCACTGACCATTCTGATTTAAAATACTTATTGTCTAAGAAAGAAACCAAACCCATATTGATTAGGTGGATTAATTTCTTACCATAATTTTACTTATATATTTGGGATAATCATGGAGTTGAAAACTTATTTACTGATCACCTATCTAGGCTTCCTATACCCAATCTGAATATCCAAGGGAGATCAATTTTCCCTTTCCAAATGAAAAACTACTCACTGTGTCAATCAGGTAGTCTACATAGTATACAGATTTTCCCAAATTCTTGGCAGTAGGAGTCTTACCCAAAGATCTGTCCAATAACCAAAGGATGAAATTTATTTCTGAACTTAAATACTACCTTTGGGATGACACTTTGTTGTTGAGGAGGTGTGTTCATGAGGAAGAGATTCTGCATATTCTATAGAGATATCACTCCTCACCTTGTGTATGCCACCATGGTGGTGAAAAGATATCTCAAAAAGACCTACAATATAGTTTTTATTGTCACACCCTTTTAAAATATTTTAGGATCTTTGTAGTTTGTTGTGACACGTGTCAAATGTTAGGAAATGTGGGTAGGAAGTAAGAGTTACCCCAAAAAGGTGTTCTAGAAGTTGAAATTTTTTATTTTCAGGGTTTATATTTCATGGGTCCATTTCCATCATCTCATGGGAATGAGTACATTCTTATTGTTGTAGATTATGTGTCTTAGTGGGTTGAGGTAGTTGCATTGCCAAACAATCAGGCCAAATCTATAATAATTCTTTTCAAAAATAACATCTTTTAAAGAATTGGAGACCCAAAAGCCTTCATTACTGATAATGGAACTCATTTTAAAAACTAAAAATTTAAGTCTTTATTGGAAAATAATGGTTGTGTTTATAAAAATGGTTCCCCTTATCATTCACAGTCCAGTGGACAAGTGCAGATCTCAAATAGAGAGATGAAACAAATTCTTGAGAGAACTCTATCCAGCTCTAGAAAAGACTGGTATCTTAAACTGGATGAAGCTTTATAGGAATATAGAACTTATTTTAAGACCCCAATAAGTATGTCTCCATACAGGCTGTTGTTTGGGAAATGTTGTCATTTTTATGTGGAGTTGCAACATAAGTCATATTAGAAAGTTAAGGAATTAAGCATTGATTTTAAGAGTGTTTGTGAAAGGATATTGCTTGAGCTAAGTGAGCTAGATATGATTTGGAGGGATTTATATGTTAATTCAAGAATTTATAAATAGATATCTATGATCTTTCATGATTCTATTATCAATAAAAAAAATTCAGACATAGAGAAAAGGTCATTCTTCTTAACTCTAGACTCAAAATCTTTCCTCGAAAACATAAATACAAGTGGTCTAGACCATTTACTATTGTGAGAGTACTTAAGAATGGATCTCTTAAGATTTTAGGTGAGTAAAACAAACCCATTATGGTTAATGGATAGAGAGTGAAATTGTATTTTAAGGGACAACCAAATGTCTTGGCTGCCTTCATTGTGCTTGGGAATTGAAGCCGAATAAAGTATGGATAAATACATTAAAACTTAGTGCTACATAGAAGGAAACCCATGCTTCTTTTTTCATTTTCTTTGATTTTATTTTAACTTTGAATAATGTGTTTCTTGCATTCTCTGTTTTTGTGAAACTCATATTGTTGCTTTGTTCTTGGTCTTCTTGTTCTAAATTATGAATGATTCTAATCTTGTTTCAATAAGAGAATAGAATTCCCATGTTAGATGATTAATGATAAACTTGGATTCAGGTAAGTTTTCTACACTTTAGAATTATTTCATATTTTCTACTCCTTTAAATTTAATAAAAATTCACTGATAAGTGACTAATACTCAGATCCACAATGAGTAATTGACCTACTGTTGTTCTTAATCTATTATTCCACTACTAATGGTGAGTCATATCAATAATGACTCTCTAATAAACTGATAGCGGTGAATAAATGACTGTTTATTTGGAAACATTATGCTTTTTTGTGAAAAAAATCTGCTTGTACTAAAAAATTCGCTTCATGGCTTGAGTTATTTAAAAAAATATGATGCTTTTCATTTTGCTAGAAATTCCTACTGCATGTTTGTTTTTCTATATTGTTAAAAAAATATGCATGTACCTTTTTGCTGAAAATTGTATCTCACTGGTTTAAAACCATCTCACTTCTTGAACTTAAGTGTGGGGGGTACATGCAGACTAGTTTGTGTGGTTTTTATTGAAATGTTTTGTTGAGGGTTGTTTAGAATGCATCCTTATGCTCTATTAAACATCTTAATGAATTATATTTTCTGTTGAACTTTCTTACACCCAGTACATTATGCACTTACAAGTTACTTGTCTCCTTTTGAACTATATTAAAAATTTGGGTTACTGTTTTAAATTTTAATTCATGTCTTTAGATAATTAACCTACTGTTAATTTTTCCTTGTTTGGAAAACACTATCTTTGTGAAATTCAATGAGACCCTTAAAACATGTTATCTATCTACTTAATTGAAAAATCTTTTTTGAACCTTAAATGTTAAATTGTTCTTCTCTTACATTGAATCCAAATTTTGGGACAAAGTGGGGTTTTATGTGTGGGGGAGGGGGTCAATTCTTGACTATACTAAACTATGCTTAAATATAATCCCATCAAGTTTCACTTCTACTTCAAACTTTTTGTTAAAAAATGGTCAAAATTATTCAAAATTATTTCACAAATTTTTATTATTTAAGATTGATTTTCAACTTCAATTGACTCTTTTCTGAATATGATATCTTTTTGGTAGTTAAGGATTGTTTTGAATTTGAAATTATAAGAATGAATGATTTCTATGTAAAAAAATATTATAGATTTTATGAAAATTTGGTTTATGAACTATTTTTAGAGTGATTTGGGATAAATTTTTGTGGAATTGAAATCATATCTTTATGAACTGGAAGTTTTTAATTTTTTACAAGGGGACTCAATTTATTTTTAATTTATAAAATTTAATCACTTTAGTGATCCAAGATAGATGGTTTTGTATAGATATTTTAAAACTAGAGTAATTTAGGAACTTGGAATACCATAGTGAATCTATGGGACCCTAGATGCTGGGGGTGTTTCTATTAACTATAAGCCCTCTATGCACTTTGAATAAATTCATTTAATAGTTCTCAACACAATGATACATGGATTGGGAAAAATAAATAGTCTCGGGTCAAAAATGAGTTCATTAAGTGAGGTGAATGATGATCTCCAGATGAAGAAGGGGAAAATTGGTTTATATGGGAGTCATTTATGTTTTTTCAATAAGGTAATTCAAAAAAATTATTTATATTTGGAACCTATGTGAAGTTCAAAGTATAAGGTTCCTACTGTTAAGTTCTTAATTCCCCATATTTTTAGCCTTTTATCGCTCTGTGATTTAGATTGTAGATTTGAATTTAGACGATTCACTAAGAAGTTTCACATATGATGTATGAAATCTTCATTTGCGGGATGATTTATTGCTTTCTAGACTACCTGTGAGAGTTTGATTTATGGAAAGATTCATTGGAAGAATTCATTTTCAAATCCTATTGACAGTCATCTGTCTTGAAAGTGATGGAAATGTTACGTTAGAGATGAGAATTAAAAATAAAATTCTATTTTTCAAAGGTAATAAGACATGGGATTGTTTTAGGAAAAATAATTTTTAAGTGTGGGGGAATTTGATGTGGCCTTAAAAACAAACAGTTTTCCACATCCTTTTATTCAAATTTTAATGATTTAATTAATTAATTTTTCAAATTTTAATAAATAAATGAATTTTTGTATTTTTATAATTAATTTTATTAATTAATCAATTTTTATAATAAATTATGTATTTTTAGACTTTAAAATGATTAATTTATATTAATTAATTTTTATATTCTTTTAATTAAAAAAATTTGTTTAGATGTTTTAAATCTACCCCACTCTTTAATAAATTGACATTATTTTTAAAAAATAATTTAATCATTTTTATTTGCAATATAAATTAATTTAGTTTTTAATATAATATTTTACCTTTTAATTTAGATTCAATAAAATAAATAAACATTATTAATTATTATGTTAATTATTTTGTTAATTAATTAATTAATTAATTTGAGATTTAATTTCCTAAAATAAAGCGTTTTCTTTTTTATAAGTATTCATTTAGTTATTTAATTAATTAATTTAGAATTTTAGGAATTTAATACTTTAATTTCTTATTTGTAGTATAAATTTTAAGTCACTAAATTTTTTTTATCTGATTGGTCTCACCTACATCACTTACACAAACTGTCAGTATCACAAGCTACTGACGATCCCCTTATTTCTTCAACAACTATCGGTGACACTTGAGTCACTAACGTTTTTCTTTTTCATTCACCATTTATCTGTTTAATATATTTATTTAACAATTTTTATTTTTTAATATTTTAATTTTAATCTTTTATCAATTTTGTTTAACATTAGTCTGCAGGAGTCGCTGACACTGCCTGGAGGAGCACTTGGATGGGGAGTCTTCCGCCGCAGTAGCTATTTTCAGGGAAGCCGCATGAACCCTCCCTCTTCCCTCTGTGCACCGAGGAAGAAATGGGGGGAAGGGGAGGTATTAATTAAAAAATAATAATTATAAAATAATTAATTATAATATAAAAATAATTAATTAGTTGATAAAAATAAAATAAAATCTAAAACCAGTTAATTAATTAAAAAAACTAACTAAAATATTAATTATAATTTATTAATAAAATTAAAATAAATTAATCGAATTAAATTAAAATAGTAAGTACTTTAATATTTCAAATAATAATAAATTTAATAACTTTGTTAATTAAAATTAACAAAAATGATTAATAATATTAATAAATAAAAAACTTAATAAAATAATAACATTAAAATTAATAATGATTAAATATAAAATTAATAAAAAAAATTAAACATAAATGTTTTTAATGTTTGATTAAATTAAATTAATTTTGACTTAACTTAGTTAACTAAATAATACTTTAATATTTAATTACTTATTATAAAATAACATTTATAATTAGATTCAATAAATACAATAAAATAATTAATTATAATTTATAACAATATAATTTATAATTTTAGTTATAATAACTTATTGTCAGAAATAAAAATAAAATAACTTAATAAATAACATTATTTAAAAACTATTTATCTATCTTAAAGACTTTATAATAAATTAATAACTATAATATTAATTATTCAATTAATTTTTCATTGTTTTTTAACTTTTTTTGTTCTTTCATATGAAGGTTCAAAGAAGAATTGAAAAAACATCCATATTCGTTCAACTAACTCACGGGAAGTTAGCTATATGGGAATTTATAAAATGATGTGTGATTCACTAAAAATGCATGTGTGCGGTCCAAAATTGAAGAACACGACTAAGTCGGTGGATGTTGTGGGTGACTTACAACAATAAAAGTGGGTTTAAAAGGAATATCAGTAGCATAATTTTGGGGGGAAAATAATTCAATCATCGGAAAACATCTCAAACATCAGAACATAGTAGATTCGAGGAGTAGATTCTCGAGACCCGATGGGAAGCCCTAGAGTCAAAGGAGTACATAAGTAGAGCATCATTAGGGGAGTTCTTCCTCCATCTTGTTTTAAATTTTTGCACTCTATTCTAGAATATATTCAATTGTGGTAATGAAAATGAATATTATTGTTAGCTAAACAATTTGAGTTCGGATAAATTTATAGATATATTGCTTATTTCTTTTCTACTTTATCTCTTTTCATAGTAATGCATCCAGAATTGATTGGAGAGATCAATTCCTAATTAATACATTTTATTTGTTCCACTTGATATCAATTTTCAGTTCTACAATTTTTTTGTCATAATAATCTTGGATACATTTTATAAAATTTTTAATTCATAAATCATCAGAACTCATAGTGAGTTTGTACTGTTGTCATTTTCAAATTTTAATCTCGAAGTTTAACTTTCGTGGAGTTGAGAACTTCAAGAATGTTCAACCCGAGTGACATATCGCTTGGTGAGGGAAATAATTTAGTATTTCTCAGTGGTAACACTTTCAATCAGTTCTGTGAAAATGAAATTTTTTAAACCATTAGAATAGAGTTTTCCCCAGGCGCTTCATTCTGATTATTTTTTTTATCACCATTACACATTTGTGTTACTTATTGTTTTCAATATATTTTCTACTTCATCATATCTTAGATGAATAAAAAGAATGTGGTGATACTTTAATGCCTTAAAAATACATTTAAAAAAAATATAACAACTAAAAAAGAGAAGAAAAAGAAAGAAAGTGTATCCCCACTACTGACAATAGTGGGGTGTTTAGATTTTTTTAGAAATGTTGTCAAGATTCCTTACATATGGGTTCGACTTTACTTTCCACCATACTGTAGTCTGTATGAAATTAAAAATAATGAAACTTTGACTCGGTTTCAATGATAGTTGTGTTGCTCGAGTTAGTTTTTTGGATTCCTGAGTGCATGCCTTGAGCACTCATGGATGGAATTCAAATTTAAGGATTCCAGTTGCCTTGGTTGAGACTGACCTTGGAACTTGATTCCAATCTATTATTGTATTCTCAATATGATACAAAAATATACATTATTAAATATTACTGGACTCTTTGGATACATTTATTGGATCCAGTGTGGCCTCTATGGATAGGAGGTGCCTTGGTTACATCCATGGATCTAGCTATATCTTATCACGTTTTACATTATAGGTATTCATTGTACATGGTTAGATCATACTATTATGGAATGAATTTGAAGATGTTTCTTGGATTACACTCTTTTCCCTCTAGATAGAGTTCATTTACTACTGAGTTGGAAACCCTTGATGTCTATGTTTCTTAAGTTATTACCTTGGAACCATTTTTTTGTTATTATCATCATAGTTGCCTTATTATATCTTGGAGCCTTTACTATTACTGTCATGTGGTGATGTATATACTAGAAAGCCTTCACATGACTTTAATATATAAAATAAAACTTAATTAATTAATGAAATGGTTACATATTTGGACACCATCTGAGGGATAAAGCAATAACTTGAGTATTTTCATTATTGTACTACTTTACTTTTATATATGCATGCTTGAAGACTATTTCCATTTATATTACATGGTAAGGATGTTATAGTTTTTGTTAGTGGTGGCATACTGAGATTTATCTCACACCTTATCCAGGAACCATTAGCACATTTGTAGATAATATGTATGCAGGTGTTGAAAAATTGAAGCATGTTGCTTTAGAAACATGATTTCTTGATTACATAGGATCGAGCTTGTAGTAGATGATATAGTGGGAAATCGAGATTCTTGGGATAGTTTTTGATTTTTTTTCTAATTTTGAATAGAATGTGTAGTATTCTTATTTTTTCTATGTTCTAAAACATATTAGACATGTGAAATATAATCACCATATTTGGATTATTTTTATCAGATATTCTAGTTGTTTCAGTTATTCTGGATCTTGTCTCCTTCTGTTTTTCCATCTTTTATGTTATACTACATACAATATTTACCTGTTATATTTTTTTTTCTTCTATACTAAACTCTAGTGATGAGGGTATTTTATCTTTATAGACACACCCTAGGCCCCCACTTCTAGTTGAAAACCTCTACCATTCTAGGAGATGTGCATGTGACCATGCGGACAACCGGGCTCAAGGAACCTTCAATGAAATCTAGGTATGGGACATACCAAATTGGTATTAGAGGCTTCCCTTTATTACTTTAAATTTTTTACAAAATAGATTGGATATTAGGAATGTGTTTAACCTATGCGGCTCTGCACATGATATCTACCTGACCATCCTTACGAAGGTGGAGTGCTAATGTCATAACATTTCTTAGGGAGGGGCAATTCCAAGTTTTCTTGTCTGAATGATTTCCTCTCTGATATACGTGTCATGTAAGTGTCTCTTAAACCTTAGGGCCTTTTAGGGGTTCTCCCTCACCCTTGAGAGTGGTTTATCAAAAATAAATAAATAAAAAATGTGAAGGCCTTTAGGACATTTAGGTAGGACTATTAAAGTTGATATCATTTCACCAGTGGGTGAATCAGATGCAATGTGATGTTGCTGATTATTATTTTTTATTAAGGATCAAATTTCGTCCTTGGATCAATGATACAATGAAAAGGATAATTATTACATGTATAATCGTAGGCACCTATAAATTCTTTTATCATGCATATTTCCATTCTATATAGGTGATTTTTACTTGTTTCATTGGTCGATATGCCTGATATTGTTGAGTGATGTTGCGGTAGTTATATTATGCATGTTGTTTTCCTTTTATGTGATTGAGTGATTTCTAGCTTCAATTCCGGAGGTGTTATGGGATCTCATGGGTAGGAATTGTTAATTTACCAAGTCTATCCACTAGATTAAAATCAACTGGGTGTATTTTTTAGTGATATGGTGTATGGGCCTGGATTCAATGGGAACTGAATTTCATTTTAAATTATCTTTGATATAAGTTATAAAAAAAAGAAAACTATAAAAGTGAAAAATGTATTCTAAAATATAATGGTTGGACGTCCTTATCCCACCTTTTAATGTTTATGAAAGGTAAAGGAGTAAACCTAGAAATTAAATATGAAATTAAGGAAATGGTTTCCAGTAAATAATGGGGGAATGGTTCTATTGAACCATTATCTACTAGGACCCTTGTAACTAATACATGAGAACTTACCAATACATGGACTTATGTATTGATAGTTGGGGTAGTATACCATGGTTAGTTAGCTCATTTATTACATTCAACTTCCAATAGTATTTCATTATATCGGTTTCTAGATTATTCTTAGACATGTTCTTGGAATTTGTAGATGAATGCTACCATGATGTCCTTGTGTAATGCGCCAGGAGGATGGATATGACCATGCTCCCAACATGGTGGGACATAAGCATCTAGTCACACCTCCAAGAGAGCCACTTGAGGAATAACCTGTTATACCTAATTGGGACACTGGCAGTCAAGTTGGAGATAGATTCATACGTCTGATGCATTCCAGGCACGGTGCTCTACACTCTTCACCTACGATGGCTGATCTTACTCATAAGTTCCTTCATCATCATCATCCAACCATATCGGGGGATGGTGATCCATAGGCTACTGAGTCTTGGATAGAGGCCACCTTGTCTATCTTTGAGAATCTGGAGAAGCCTCTCGAGTGGAGGGTGAATCTTGTGGCATACATGCTGTGTGATTTGGCCAATTGTTGGTAGGATGTTGTTACTATGGAAACCATATTTTTTATTACAAAACTATTACATAATTTTAACCATAAACAATATAGTGGTGTTACAAATCTAGGATCCAAATTTTTAGTGTATTGGGAAAATTGGGACAATTTATAACATTTACATAATAAAACATAAAAATTTGTTTAATTCATTCTTCTATAGATTCTTATTGGCCCTCATGTTATCCTTAGTATAAGTATTCACCTAAATATATACATCAAAAATGGTTGAGAAAAAATCCCAATAGGAGGTTGAATAAGAGACATGAAACATGGGTGAGAATAATCATCATCATAAAAATATAAGAAAATGATCATAACCATAGTCATGGGGGGAAACATTAGATAAAGTCATGGAATGTGGCAATGTATAAAAATTAAATATCATGTCTTAGTGGTAAAATACCACACATTTTTGTGAAGAAATTAAGTATCATGTTCATGAATATTTAACTTTATCTCATCATATTCATTGCATTACCCAAAGCATTGGAGAGCTGTATAATTCCAGGATCACCCGTCACATCATAACACTTACATGCACTATATAATTTCGGGTTCACCTATCACATCATAACATTTGGATTATCATGCATTTAATGACTCAATCTTGAAGTACATGGACATAAAATTTATTTTTCGAAATACATAATACATTACACAAATAGATTCCCAAAGAACATATTGGAATACTGCCTATTTGAACTTGGAAGACATTCTTCTGATATAGTGAAGGATCTTCAACATTACCATAATGATCATCCCATTTAGTTTTCCTACCGAAAACCGTTAATTATATCCTGGGGAAAAGAAAAAAAGGGTTATAAACAATTCTCACTAAGGGTAAACAGAACATAAACATAATAATGTAAAAACATGAACATATATTTTGAATATCAAAATCTTGAGTCATATACTAAATCTTGGCAGTATGTAAAGCATAAATCCTAACGGAACATGAACCATGATAAAATTTCATTGGAATAAAACATGGAATATGGAAAACATAGAGGAATATAAAATCATTTACATATTATCCAAGGATCGTTTCAAAGATAATCATAGTGGAAAAATTCCATTACTGAAATTATTTCACTCCTCCTTTCCAGCCCTGTATTATTGAACCAGATTTATTTGTCATTCTAGTCCTATATTATTGAACCATATTTACATACCATTCCATAAATGCCTATATAAGGAGATATAAATCTTTACTCAATGCATTGGAAGTAGATATAGGTCGCACCAAATTCATAATGAAATCATTCTTACACGTGACACAAAAATATAAATCATTCATCATAGCATAACCCAAGGAATAAAATGGGTTTCTTAAACATCATTCCATCATAATGAATATAAAACAAATGGATTTTATAAATAACATTCCATCATAAACATAATAAAACCATAGTAATAATAGGTATAAAAACATAACCATATTTTAACAGTGTCATCTTATATGGAAATTAATTTTGATAAAACACTTGATATTAATTCTTGAGGAAAATATCCTTTCTTCTTCAAAAACGTTTTCGTTTCTCAAAATGCCACTAAATTTTAAAATAAAAGAATATATTTGAAAAAAAAATTGAAATAGTTTAGAAAAATATTTATGGAACTAATGAGTTATTAAAATTTAAAAATCCATTTAGGTCGTATAAGTTAAGAAAACAATCTCCTCATACTTTTGTCGGTAAAGTCAAAAAGTACCTCGTATCGAATAATGAAAAAATATTATTTTCATAAAATTTAATAAAAATGACCCAATTAGTATAATGGAATTTAAATAATTTGTGGATGAATAGAAATAATATTTAATATTTAAGAAACATGGATATATATGATAAATAAACCCTATTAAAAACTTACGAATAAATAATCTCGGATAATAATGAGATTGTGAAATTATCCCTTACCAATTTATAATCAGTCGAATCATATGCCTAAAAAATAAATAATATCACATTCATATATAAATATCATAAACTTCATAGTAAGACTCATAGAAACATTCATGGGAAACATAAACACCACATAAATTAAATATGTGGTGTATAAGGCATATGTCCCACGGAAATAAATATGAGGCAAAATAATCCCTTACCGTTGGTCTGATATCAGTTGAATATATCCAAACCTACTATATAATGATTTAAATAATATAATTTACTTATTATATAGTCATATTTATTTTTATTATATCATATATGATCATATTATAATCTTTTTGCTAATAATATTTCATTATTACTCGTTATTCGGGTATTAACTGCTTCATTTTTCTCATTCATGTTTTGTCGCATATGTTTTGGTTATACTTATTAGGTCATAGTTATATCATTAGAAAATGATATTAACATAATATAAATCATATTTATTTATTCTCTACTTTTATAGAATCATGATTTAATGGATATCATGTAGAATGAATCACATTTTATCCTAGAGATGGTAGGTCGTACGTAAACACGAGCGATGTCATCATTCCTTTAATTTTGACATGGTATAAAAGTGAATGATATATAAATTGTTCTTGAATAAATAAATCCTTTTAATATTAATATATAATTATTATTTACATCATTATACACATCCATGTCAAGTTGTAGGTAAAACATATTACAACACAACGTGGAGACGATAAGTCATACGTATGCACACGTGGTGGTTTCATTTTTAGTAGGATGGATAAAATGTGAAATATGGTTATTCCATAATATTAAAAAAATATTAGTATAAAAGTTATACTGGAGTAATTAATTTATAATGGAAAAAACTCATGAAGAGGGGGAAGAAGAATAAATACTTTGAAATAATTAGTAGAGGAGATTACATCTTCTTCAACGAGCTCCCTCTAGATCTCCTCTTAAAGGAACTAGAGTTTGTATTTTGAGAAGAAAAGAACCATTAGAATGTGACTAAGTAAATTGATAATGGAAATTTTTAGGGGATGGCAGATCTTGAAGGCTAAAATTTATTTTAATAAGTGAGGGAGGAGGTTCCCTTTTATAATATAAGTGAGGTACACTTTTAGAATCCTCAAAAATATTAATTTATAATAAAATCAATCCACACTCAAAAACCTCAAAAATGTCCCAATTTAGAAAAAAATATACTATATTTTTGTGATATAATCAAACAATATATTTTGGACAAGTTTTTATGTCAATTTAAACCTTATCCTTCTAATTTAACAATTAGTTATTCTATTTCATTTTAACTTGGGTAACAATTATTTCAATATTAAAGGGTGAAATATTTATGTATTTGATGTAAATTAAATCATAAATAAATAATTTAGATAATTTTGAACATATAATAATAATTATATATTTTTAAAAATGGTTTATGATTTTTAAACATTTTACTAAAACATTGTTTTGACAAAACAACAACAGTGTCATTTTTAACACTATTCAATGCTTGGATTTTTAAAAATATCAAGATAATATATTATGCTCAAACCAAATATTTTATGATATCCATAATCGGTATCAGTCATCTATAAAATTAATTGGACATATTAATTATCTCGAATTATATATAATTTAATATTTTAATTAATTTGATATTTCCATTAATAAAACAATTACAACATCGATATTGTATAACTATTTAATATACTTATTTGTTGGGTAAAAATTAGAAATAAAATTCTATGATGAAGAAAAATATACTATATTTAATCTTAATACTTTTAATTGAATATATATTCAACAAAATCAATCATAAAAATTTTATACTTATTAAAATATGAATGTGACAAGTTTAACATCACTTTAAATAAAATAATACAAGCCTAATAATCTCTTATATAAGGCTAAAAATGTTCAATAAATATACCATTAGATTATTATTGTTGATATATACTAACAAATAATAATATTGGGTCAAGTTTTTAAGTCTTTTAATATTTATTATTATTTTAATAAAATTATTTTATTAATTTTTCATCAATTAAATATTTTTTGTATCATCAATTTATAAGATTTTAAGGTAATTATTTATTTATTAAAAATTAAAAATAAATTACCATGAGAAAGAAAAATATTTTATATTTAAAATTATTATTAATAGTCGAATATATATTCTATATAACCATATTTTAAAAATGATATATAATTTAAATCATGAATGTGATACTTTGGAATTTTCATTAAATAAAATATAATAAATACTATAATATCTCCCAAATGGTCCCAAAACATCAAAAATAAATTTATATTAGGTAAATATGTTTATTAAGTTAAAAATTACCATTTAAATTTGTTGATACCACCCATTTGTCCATATGTTTACACATAATATATATTAAAGACAAAGAAGATGATATTTTGTGTCTTTCATTGATTTAAATATTATTTAAGTAATTTTCAGGGAAAAAGTGCCCATTAAATAACATAATTTCAATCCTTATGTGTTAATTATATAATTATATTCATCAAATAAATTTTTTTCATTTTTTTTGTCATTTTATAGTCATTATAATTTTCTTTTTAACCTAAATTACCTAATTTACCCTTTACTAGGGAAACAAAATTTATCATGGTTACTATTTATGTCGGTAACA
Organism: Viscum album; assembly: GCA_963277665.1. Taxonomy (NCBI): domain Eukaryota; kingdom Viridiplantae; phylum Streptophyta; class Magnoliopsida; order Santalales; family Viscaceae; genus Viscum; species Viscum album. The sequence goes on from OY728159.1 coordinate 1,360,248,510, forward strand.
AATAAAAGGAAACTACATACCAAATTTGTACATCCTAAATCAAAATTTGAAATCAATTTTTCAAAATTTATAATACATAAGTTATAGAATTAAAGTTAAAATAATATCGGTAAAATATTACGAAAAGCAGTTTTTTTTTGGAAAAATACCCCTTTTAAATGGAAAATATTTTTATAAAAAAATCATCTATAAAATCATTTTAAAAAACCATAATTAGATAAAAATTAACTAATTAAAATTTAAAACTAAACCAAAAAATAATTTTACTATGTAATGACTTTAAATGAAAACGATGTTTTTAATAAAAATTTGTATTTTCACTATTCATCGAAAAAATGAAACTTATCAAAAAAATACAAAATATTCAATCAAAATAAATTTTTATATTAAGAATTAAAATAATAAGTTTATTTTGTCAACATGAATATCAAAAAGTGTCAAAACATGATTTAAAATGTGTGCACCATCAAAAGGTGGAAAACCTGCATTTTTTTGAAAAATAATTCTTTTATCCAAAAAATATTGAATTTGTTTTTATATAATGTTTAAAAAACATATAAGATGAATTTTAAAAATTAAATTTAATCCATAAAGAGTGATTTTATTATTTTATAGAATCACTTATTTTCATTTAAGTAGTTTTTTAAAAGAAATTTAATATTATTCATACTTGCCATCATAATGACTAGGTTATAATATTTAGTTGTTCACTTATACTCAGTCTTTAATGAAATGAATTATATGAAAAGAACATGATATTTTGTGTAATAAAAACCAAGCATAATGTTTTTTATACCGTAAGCTAAGTTAGTGTTCCATATAGAGCAAGATTATCTTTGTGTAGTGTACAACATAAGACATCGAAGAAATTAAAAAAATCTATCTCGTAAAAATCTCTGAGTGTTACATTTTATTCCCCCTAAAATGAATTTCTTCCTAGAAATTCGTCTGGGGATATAGAAGGATTAATACAAGGTATTTTATTTCATAGAAACCCACATCATAAAAATGAAGTCTAAAACACCCTTTTAAAAATCAATAGTTAGAAAATAACGGTTACCCCAAAGTAAATCATAACTATGTATCTACATAAGATAACATTGGTGAAGATTTGGACATAGAGGAAAAGCATAATTAATAATAAATATTGATAAAGATAACTAATCAAAGGGAATTGGGTGATCTAGAGAATGTTATCAATCACAAAACCATAAACTAAAGAGGCGTGAATAAGGTCATTGATATCATCAAAAATTATGATAATATGGAACTATTTTAAATAATGATCCCTTTTCCTAATGTTGAATAATTTTCATGAGAATATATACTTAATTTATTTTAGTACAATATCACTATTGGTCAATGCCTTAACAAATATCATCTTCAAATCTTATTCAAAGAAATGATGTTGAATTTTTCATTCAAAAAGTGTTAGCAGATCATGTGATCCATAAATATAATTATAGGTCATTCCATCTGTATTTATCACAATAAAAGGTTAATAAAAATAATAAAATATATATAAGTCCACATATGGTGTGATAAGACTATATTCTAACAAACATCATTTTAATTTTAACTTAAAATTTCCATAAATTTATAACCTTACAATACTTCAGACAGATAAAAATCCAAAAAATTAAAAAGGGGTTTACTAAATCATATTAACATTAATCCCCCATATATCAAAAGGTATCACTTATTAGTCACATTCCAAACATGTTAACGCCTTCATAATGTATTCTCTTAAGTCATGGTAATAGCCCGAATTAAAATATATCCTTATTGAAAACATGCATGTTTCCTTACTCTTATGTCCAAAAAGATATATAATCCACCCACAATAGCATAAAATATATTTCAACAAATACTTAATCATTTTTAAGGAAATCATTACCATCTAATTTACATATTCATATTCAACATATCTTTATCCAAATATCATTATCTCACCATAATGCTTATACTAAGGGTTATCCTTCCCTTAATGTGTTTTCCAAAAAAATCTGAATAAAATTTCATGGTTACCGGTACCATTCAACATGTACATTCAAATACCTAAGGAAAAACAATAGTGTTGAAATCCTTATATGTTTTCTTATTAAATAATTCCATAATATTTCTTATACAACATTATTCTTGATAAACAAGAAATCATTCCACTATTTTCTTATACCATTGACCAAACATCATTGTTTTATTCCTTAACACTTATTTCATGTCATATATCATTCATAGTCTCTTCATTTTCAGCAACCTAAATACTACCCATACAACCACATGGATTCTCTTCATGAGATTTTCTCCTATGGAATCAAGTTTTATAATTCCCATACATTCTACATTTAAAAAAAATTAACCATCATTGATGCCTTAGCAATACCATTATCCTTATCCATTGTGTTTACTGGACCTTTTCCTTTTCAATTAATGGATTTGTGTCCTTCTTTTCCACACCCAAATCAAATTCCAGTTCCTTTAAAACATTCTACATGATTCCTCTTCCCACATGATTTACATGATAAAAATAGAAAATTATTTCCTCTATGGTCATCATAAAACACCTTTTTTCTCGTATTAGGTGGGTCAAGACACTCACCAAAGTTGAAATTATTTATCATATTATGATATTGATTATTAAGCATAATAACAAAGTTTCACATTCCAACTCCAATTTGATTTGGTTGCTCTGGAGGAATATCATTCCATTGTATTTCATATTCTCTAATAACATGAACTATCCTATTTCTAGCCATTTTCTAAAACCCAAAAATAAATGTGTGATAGTGAAAAATTATTTTAGGAAAACAACATAATCAAGGGGGATTACTTTAAATCTCTAATATCTTATGTTTAATCCTAGGTTATTAATGAGTGTTACCATAATTCTATGACTATAACCTATAGTTAGACTTACCCTTAAAGACATACCTAGACATATCCTTATAAATATATATAGGGATATCACTAAAGTTTTCACATCCATGTTTCCAAAGGTTTACTAAACTTTCACTCTGATACCAACTCTAATGACCCAAGCTTGACGTACATGGACATTACATTTCATTTTCAGAATACTTAATATATTACACAAATAGATTCCCAAAGATCGTATTAGTTTAGTGTCTTTGGAAACTTGTAACACATCCTTTTAACTTGATGAATGATCTTTAACATATCCAACAATCTTCCCCTTTATTTTTCCTACATAAAAATTTACTTTATATCCTCGGGAAAAGAAAACATAAAATGGTTGTGCTCAAATACTCAATAAGGGTAAACAAACCATAAACATAAGAATGTAAAAACATTAACATATATTTTGAATATCAAAATCTTGAGTCATAAAATAAATCTTGGAAGTATGTATGTCATAAATCATAAAAGAACATAAACCTTGATAAAATAGAATTAATATAGAACATGGAATGTGTAAAACACAGAATCATAGAAAATAATTTCCATATTAGCCAATGATCATTTCCAAGACCATCATAGAAGACCAAGTCCATTACTGAACCGAGTTCATTCCTCTTTTCTAGCCTTGTATTACTTAACCATATTTATTTTCCATTCCAGTCCTATATTACCGAACCAAATTTACATACAGGTCTATACATTTCATTCTCATGATATATAAATCTTTACCCAATTCATTGGAGGGAGTTATAGGTCCCACCCATCCCCTTATTAAATTATTCTTATGTTTTCCACAAAAAACCTAAATCATTCATCATAGCATAACCCAAGGAATATAATGGGTTTATTTTATATCATTACTTAATAATCCATATATAAAATGTATTTAATTAATATAATTACATCATAAACATAATAAAACCATAGTAATAATATGGAAATAAACATAACTCTATTTAAATAATTTCATCTTAGATTAAAAATAATTTTTATAAAACACTTGATATTAATTCCTGAGAAAAATATCCTTTCTTCTTCAAAAACATTTTCTTTACTAAAAATTCCATGAAATTTTAAAATAAAATAGTTTATTTGAAAATAAACTTGAAATAGTGTATAGGAATATTTAGGTAAATAAGGCGTTATGAAAATGTAAAAACCCATTTATTCCTTATAATTTAAAAAACATTCTCCTCTACTTTTGTTCGAAAAGTCAAAAAGTATCTCGTATCGGATAAAGACAAAATATTCTCTCCATAACACTTAATAAAAAATCACCAGTGGGTAAAATGGGATTTAAAAAATTATATAATAATATAAATTATATTACATATTTATGAAACATGGATGTGCATGATAAATATACCCCAGTAAATACTTACTAATAAACAATCTTGAATAATAGTATGATTGAGAAATTATTTCTTAAATTTTTATAATCACTTGAATAATATTCCTTGTAAAATAAATAATATTATATACATATTCAAATATCATAAACATTATATTAATACTCATAAAACATTCATGGATAACATAAACACCACATAAAATAAATAGGCGGTGTATAAGGCATATGTCTCATCCATCTGATGGCCCGAAGGCCTTCATTTTTTATTGATTTTTGATAATCCACATTTCAAGGGGTTAGGTGGAACCCTTACAATTCTTGTAGGTGTAATTATTACATGGTCTTGTAGGCCTTAGAGGAATTCCTTGCCCGTAGGCTTCAAACATTACATACAACCCAGACTAACTACTTGGAATTTCTCCTCCCAGCATCTTCATCATGAAATCAGCTCTCCACCATCGCATGACTATTTAGATAGGCTATCCCATGCATGCACAATCTTTTCCAGATGCCAGTTTCTATACCCTCTCATTCTTTCAATCCATGTTGCTCCTCCTATGGTGAAAGCTCTTTTCTCATCCTCCTATAGAGCTTGTTCCTTATAGGTTGTTTGGTTTGCATCTGCACTAAAGGTGGCCCAAAGGCCTTACTGGCCTGAAGGCTTGTGTGTACCAAAGGCCTTAAAGGACTCAGGGACCAAATCTATGGCCCAAATTCCCAAACGGGGGAAAATTCCCGGCTTCTACAGTGCCAAACAGTGCCTGCTACGGTTCCCGCTACAGTACCAGCTACAGCGCTGCACAGTTCCCACTACAGTACCTGCTACAGTATGTATCTGAACCTCCTTTATAATGATTTAAATAAATTATTGAATTATTTTAGAATCATATTTATTTCTATGATATCATATATTATCATATTATCATCTATTTGGTAATAATATTTAATTATTACTCTAAATTCAAGTATTAAATGCATCATTTTCTCATTAATGTTTTGTCGAATAAGTTATGGTTATCCATCTAAGGTCATAGTTATATAATTATAAAATAATATTAACATAATATATATCATATGTATTTATTTTACATTTATATAATCATGATTTAATTGATATCATGTAGAATGAATCGTATCACATTGTGGAGATGGTATGTCGTGCGTACGCATGAGCAATGATATCTTTCCTTTAATTATGAAATGATATCAAAGTGGATGGTATATATATAGTTAAAGAATAAATATATAATTATAATAATCATATATAGTTATTATTTTAATCATTATACCCATCCAATTCAAGTGGTGGTGAAACACATATTACACCACGTCGTGGAGCCGGTAAGCCGTACGTACGCACGCATGGTGATTTTGTTTTTATATGATAGATAAAATGAGGAATATGGTTGTTGAATAACATTAATAAAATCTCAGTATAAAGGTGATACTGGAGTCATTAATTTATTATGAAAGCAACTTAGCAAGAGGATGTATAAGAAGAAATACTTTGAAAGAATTGGTAGTGGGGGTTACCACTTCTTCAATAAACTCCCACTAGATCTCCTCTTAAAGGCACTATAGATGGTATTTTGAGAAACAAAACCCGTATAATGTGACTAAAAAAGTTTATAAGGGAAATTCTCTAGGTATGGATGAGATATAAGGTTCAAATATATGTTAATAAGTGAGGGAGGAGGTGCCCATTTATAATTTAAGTGAAGGCCACTTTTGAAAACCTCAAAAATATTAATATATAATAAAATCAATCCCCACTCAAAATCCTCAAAAATGTCCCAATTTCAAATATGATAGAGATTTTTTTTAATTTCATAAACCAATAAATTTTCTAAATGTTTTTATGTCAATTTAGTCTTTTTCATTTTAATTTAACACTTAGTTATTCTATTTCATTTTAACATGGGTAACAATTATTTCAATATTAAAAGGGTGAAATATTTAATTATTTGAAATAAATTAAATCATAAATAAATAATTTAGATCATTTTAGAAAATTTAATAATTATTAGATATTTTTTAAGTTTTTTTTATAAATTTAAAAAATTTAATAAAACATTCTTTTAAAAAAACAACAATAGTATCAATTTTGACACTATTCAATTCATGGATTTTTAAAAATATATAGATAAGATTTTATTCTCAAAACAAATATTTTATTATATCTCTAATGGGTCTATGTCATCAATAAAATTCATTTTACATATTAGTTATCTCAAATTATATCTATTTTAATATTTTTAAATAATTTTAAATTTTTATTAATAAAATAATTACAACATTAGTATTGTGTAATTATTTAATATACTTATTTGTTGAGTAAAAATTAAAAATAAAATTCTATGATGAATATAAATGTAATATATTTTAGTATAATACTTTTAGTCAAATATTTATTCTTGAAAGTCAATCATTAAAAAAATTATACTTATTAAACTATAAATGTGACAAGTTTAACATCACCTTAAATAATATAATATAGGTGTCATAATATTTTCTATTAGGCTTAAAATGCTCAATAAATCAAACCTTGGATGATTATGGTCTATTTTTACTCGAACGATAATATTGGTTCATGTTTTTTATTCTTTTAATATTTATTATAATTTTAATAAATTTATTTTATTGATTTCTCATTAATTAAATAATTTTTGCGTTATCAATTTATAAGCCTTTAAGGAAATTATTTATTTGCTAAAAATTTAAAATAAATTACCATGATAAATAAAAATATTTTATATTTCAAATTAGTAATTATAATTTAATATATATTCTATATAACCATATTTTAAAAATGATATATTATTTTAAATAGGAATGTGACATCTTTAAATTCTCATTAAATAAAATACTATAAATACCATAATATCTCCCAAATGTCCCCAGAACATCAAAAATAAATTTATTTTAGTGAAATATGTTTATTAAGTAAACAATTAACATTTAAATTCATTGATGACACCAATATATCCATATGTGGAAACATTATAGATATTAAAGACCAAGAAAATGACACTTTGTGTATTTCTTTAATTTAAATATTATTTAAGTAATATTCTTGGAAAAGGGCCCATTAAATGATAAAATTCTGATCCTTATATATTAAGGGAAGAATTAAATACATTCAATAATTTTTTTTCATTTTTTTGGGTCATTTTATCGTCATTATAATTTTATTTTTAATTTAAATTACCTAATTTACCCTTTATGGTGGTAACAAAATTTACCATAGTGACGATACATATTGGAAAAAAATAAAAGCGAACTACATACCAAATTTGGACCTCATGAATCCAAATTTTACATCCATTTTTAAAAATTAATAACACATATGTTTCATAATTAATGTTAAAATAAAACCGGTAAAATGTTATGAAAACTATTTTTTTGGAAAAATACCCCTTTTAAATGGAAAATGTTTTTATAAAAAATTTATATATAAAATAATTTTTAAAAACCTTAATGGGATAAAAATGAACTTATTAAATTATAAAACTAAATTAAAACATAATTTTACAATATAATTACTTTAAAATAAGACAAAGTTTCAATAAAAATTAGTATTTTCACAATTTATCAAAAAAATGAAACTTATTAGAAAAATACCCAAAATTCAACCAAAGTAATTTTTTATATTCTGAATTAAAATAATAAGTTTATATTTTAAAATTTAATATAAAAATTTTAAAAAGGTATATTTAAAATGGGTTCCCCATCAAAAGGTGGAAAAACTACATTTTTTTAAAAATGATTCTTTTAGCAAAAACAAATTGAATTTGTTTTTATATCATGTATAGAAAACATATAAGATGAATTTTAAACATTAGATTTAATCCATCAAGAGTGATTTTATTATTTTATAGAATCACTTATTTTCATTTAAATATTTTTTTAGAGGGAAGTTAATACTATAGACACCCACTATCATAATGCCTAGGTTATAATATTTAGTTGTTCACTTATACTCGATCTTGCATGAAATGAATTATATAAAAAGAACATGAAATTTTTTATAACACAAACCAGGAATAGTTTCTTGTATACCTAAAGATAATTCCATGTTTCATATAATTCAATATTATCTTGGTGTAGCATACAACATAATATATCAAATAAATTAAAAAATCTATCACATAAAACTATCAGGGTGTTACAATGCATTCCACATATAATATATATCAATCATGCACATAAAATAAATCATTGAAAATAATGGGTTTCATTTCATATATAATACATTCATAAAATTTGGAGTTTCCATGAAAAAATAGTATAAGATGCTTGGTATCAATATTGATTGGAGAAGAAACAATCTCATGAGAAGTAAGAGATGTGATTTTTTTGAAAGAAGGGTTAATTTAGAAAATCGCTAAAGTTTTTATAAAACCAAATTAGAAACATGTATATCCTAAAAAATAAAATTAATGAAAAAAATAAATGATATTTATAGGAAAATAAAGGAACATGCATATCAAAAATGGTTGAAAGAGAGAAAATCCAAAAGAAGAGAGTTGGGTTCGAGAATTCCCCTTACCTAATGTCTGAATGCTTTCTTCACTTTAATATGATCTTGTATCCTTATCTTTGAAAACCTCCATAGGAAAAAGTGTTTGTTATTTTGATGAGACCAAGTGCTCATTGATGCGGGGTATGGGATTGATAAGAGTATTGGGTATAATTTGTACAAGGCTCAAATCTTGAAAGGTGCGAGGAGAAGAGGTGGTGAGAGGTGGTATTTATAGGGGATGAGAGGGGTGATTTCTCATTATTATGTTCATTAGTGTATTATTTTGGATAAAAACTATGAATATATTGATCATTATCACTAAATATATTAAAATAATGAAGTATATTTAGAGATTATGGTGCTTAAATTAAGCGATGACTCAAGGAATAGTGTATTTAACTTATAATGTATATATACAAGAAATTATTGTATTTTACTATTCCCCCAAAATTCATGTTTTTTAGAAAAATCACAAAAAATCACCCTAACCATTTTTTGATGTTTAAAATTAAAAAATTAAATCCATTTCATGAAAATAAATTTTTAAGTATGATAAATTTAATATTTAATTGAAATCATCATTGACTTAGAGAATACTAATTTTAAAATTATAACTCATTTTATAACACTTTGAAAAAATAATTAATGTCTTATAAAAGTATCTTATAATAATAAGACAACAAAATATTAATTTAAAAATATATTTTAAGATAATTAATTTTCTTTTTAATGATTATATTAATTTTAAAATTGTAATTAAATATTTATGACTTACAAAAATATTAACACTAAATTAATAATTTCTAATATATTTATTTACATGTATTGTGATATTATTATATCATATTACCATTTATAATATGATTAAATTTTATTTGTGCTTTCATGAGTGCAGTTACTATTCAACTGGCCATATTACTATTCATAAGGGTCATATTACTATTCCAATGTTCAAGTTACTATTCCAATGGGATAGGTTCCTTAACTTCTAGAAATACCACTTATTTCATCCATTATTCCTTTATAAACATTATATTGTGTTATCAAAGTAATATTATGTGGTTTATACTATATGAAATAATTATAATATTGGAATATCCATTGATAAAATTTTGGGTTGTTATATTCTATCCCCCTTATGAAATTTTCCCTTGAAATGTTGTTTTTCAAACTATGGTGAAATCAAGTGAGAGTACTTCTTCTTGATCACTTCCTCTGGTTCCCATGTTTCCTCTTTAAACTTATGGAACCATAATAGTACTTTGACTAGATTTTTAATCTTGTTCCATATAAATTTATCTCTACAACCCAATATCTTTATTGAATTCTCCTCGTAAGAGAGGTCATCTTCCAATCATACCACTTATAGATTCAGTACATGTGGGTGATATATTATGTACTTACTCATGAGGGATATATGAAATACATCATGTACTTTAGATATAGTTGGTGGAAGCTCTAGTTGATTGGACATAGCTTTGACTCAATTAAGAATCTCGAAGGGGCTAATGTACCTGGGACTCAGCTTTCCTTTCTTCGAAAATCTCATGACCCTATTACCTGGAGATATGTGGATTTATACCAAGTATCCAACCTTATACTCTAGGTCTCATCGATAATTATCTGTATATCCCTTTTGTCGACTTTGGGCTATCTTGATGTGCTACTAAATGTTTTTCACCTTTTCCACCAATTCTTAGACCATTTTAGGTCCTAGAAGCTTATATTCACTGGCCTCATCCTAACATGTCAGAGTTCTGCACATTTTCCCATAAAGGTCTTCATATGAATCCATTTGGATGCTTGAGTGGAAAATATTTTCATAAGATAACTCAACCATAGGTAGATGATAGTCCAATCCTCCTTTTAAGTCCATATAACATTCCCTCAACATGTCTTCCAATTTATGAATAGTTCGTTTAGATTGACCATCTATTTGGGGATGATAAGACGTACTGAAGTTAAGCTCAGTTTTTAGTGCATTTTGGAAACTTTTCCAGAATATGAAGGTGAATCTAAGATATTGATCAGGTAAAATCAATATTGGTACTCCATGTAGCCTTACCACTTCTCTAATGTACATTTGTTCGAGTTGATCTAGTTTGAAGTACTCGCGAATTGCGATAAAGTGAGCTATCTTTGTAAGATTATCAACAACAACCCATATAGGATTGTTTTCTCTGGATTTCATCTGAAGAATGATGAAAAATTCCATGGTGATGTTTTCCCATTTCTATGTTGGAATATATAATTATTTCATCATTCCCTTATACTTTTATCTTTCATCCTTCACTTTCTGACATACCAATAAATTTGACGTATATTCTATGATATCCTTCATCATATTATCGCACTAAAAGTTCTCCTGAAGATATCAAAACATCTTTGTGCTCCCTAGGTGAATAGAGATGGTTGAGCTATGTATGTCACTTAGAAGATACTTATTTTTCTCTAAATTGGATTACACACATAATCGGGACTCAAATATTACAACTCCACCCTTATCAATTTGAAACTCTTATCATTTCCCCTTTCTCCGAGCTTCCACATTATTTTAAATTTACACATCATTTCATTGAGCATAATTCATTTTATCCTTAAGATATGGTTGAGTAATCATTTGAGAAAGGATTTATGATATTACTTCCTTAATTATTCCCATGTCCATCATTTTTAAATATAATAAAATTGGATCCTTCTTAATTCTCATCATTGATAATGTTGTAGGATTCTTTCCACTTAGAGTATCTACCACTTTATTATCCCTACCAAGATGGTAGTGGATTGAGAAGTCAAAATCCTTGATGATATATAACCATATTTTCTAGAACATATTAATATCCTTTTGTGTGAATATATATTTTATTATCTTATGATAAATCTATATTTCTCACTTATCCCCGTAGAGATATTGCTACCAGATTTTCAACACAAAGAACACATCTGCCAACTCCAAATCATGCGTAGAATAGTTTTTCTCATAAATTTTCAACTTCCTTGAGGATAAAGGTATACTTTTATCATTTTTCATTTGTACACATCCTATCCCACTTTTTAGGAATCTTTTTCTACTACAAAGAGTTCCCCACTTGTTGGAAGTGTGAGTTTTGGTGTAGTGATAAACCCCATTTTTAACTCTTTTAAGTAGTGTTCACATTCACTAGTTCATAATATATTTTATACCTTCTGAGTTAGCTTGGTTAGTGAATTTTAAAATAATGATAAGTTCTTTATAAATCATCAATAATACCCATCTAGACCAAGGAAACTATGAATCTCCATTATAGATGTTGTCCTGGGACACTCCTCGGTTGCTTTTTTCTTGGAAGGGTCCACATATATTTCTTTAATGGTGATAACATTACCAAATAATGATAATTTATTCATCTAGAACTTACATTTATATTACTTTTCATAAATTTTCTCCCTTTTCAAATTCTTTAGCATAATATTCAAATTCTCCCCATGTTCCTCCTTTCTCTTGGAGTATATCAAAATATCATCAATATATAATACCAAAAAAATCAAGTTAATATCTAAATAATCTATTTATTAACTCCATGATTATTCTCTATCATTAGTGATTCTAAATATAATCACTATGAACTCATAGTGTCCATACCTAATTCGAAAGTCAATCTTGGGAATATCTTCTTCCCTCACCTTTAATTGGAGATATCTTGATTGAAGGTCTGCCATAGAGAAATACATGGAACCACGCATTTGATAAAACAAGTCATCTATACTTTGAAGGGGATAAATTTTCTTTATAATTATTTTTTTGAGATCAAGATAATAAATTTATAGGTGCATTTATCCATCCTTCTACTTGTTGAAGAGGACTAGTGCACCCCATGGTGAATCACTCAGACATATAAAACCCTTGTCAAGATTCTCTTGTAACTTATTCTTTAGTTCTTCCAACTCAATGGTGGTCATTCTATAAGGTGTATTTGATATAATTATACATCCAAGAATAAGTTCAATTGATATCCCAAACTCTCAATAAGGAGGAATATTATGAAATTATTAAGTGAACTCATCAGTGTAATCCCTCACAATGGGAATGTCTTTAATAATCATTATCTCGTTTGTCTCAACCATTTGTGCTAGATATGATTTCTCATAAAGAAATAATATCCATAATTGAGATCATGATTCTTAAGAAGATTCATCCTCCACATTACATTTATATATAATTGGAGGATGCTTCTAGAAGTGAATATTGATCACCCTTTCCCGGAAGATGATGTGGGCTTTGTATAAAGATATCCAATCCATGCCCAATATAGCATAAAACTCCACCAAAGGATGTATGAAAAGATTTTCTGGCAGGATCCATATAAAAACATTAATATAGGAGGAGTTATATACTTTGGATATAATAATTTCCTTAGTTTTGGTTCTCATAGATAACTCAACCTCCCAATTTTTAGGTGGTGTTTAAATAGTTCAACTAAACTTGCAAGATATAAAAGAATACATAGAACCAGAATCAAATAGTACATGAAATATTCTTTAATGAATAACCATTATACCAATCACTATGCCATTTTTAGGATCCACCATATAATTAGTGATGATAGAATAATTCCCTTTATCCTGTATCTTTGGTGGCTGATGACACTGATTACCCCCAAGGACTCGAGGTTTAGTGCACAGGCTTGCATAGTGCCCTTTCTCCCAACAGTTGAATCATTGAACCATGGTTGGTTATCTCCTTTACTCCACCACATTTTTCTACATCCTCATGCATCTTCGACATTCATGAGCTTGGTGTCCTTCTCTCCCACACTTACAAAATTTCCTTATCCCTTTAAGTCAATTCCCATGATGCTTCTTACCACATTTTTCACATGTGGGTGGTTGATTTCTTTTCACCTTTCTCATTAGATCCTCCATCTTGAAACTCCATCTCTCATTTCTTATCACCATAGCCATGGGACCATTATAAAAAATCCATCTTCACTTTCAGAGCACATTGAACAACTTCTTCATAACTCCCAAAGTCTCAAATTTGTAGATCCTTTTGAAGGTATCATTTTAAACCACTAGAGAATCTATAATTTTTTTATCATTGTTGATAATAAATCCCAATTCATACCATGAAATAATTGTGAAATTTGATTCATATTATAGGATAGATTCACATTAATTTTCTTCACGTCTATGAACTCTCTCTCCATCTTTGTATGAAGAGTTTGAGCAAATGATTTTTAAGAAACATTATCTTAAATTATTCCCTCCCCATCTCTTCAATTTCACCCTTTGGATTGGTGTTATTAATCAATAACTACCATTGGTCAACATATTTATCTAGATGATAAAAATATTAGGTTTCCTTCTCCATATTAGAAAAATGAAGTATGGAGAAGATATTCTCCATAGAGTTGACCCGCTATTTCATGACTTGTGGATCATAAGATCCATTAAATGTTGGTAGTAATTTCTACATAAAAAACTCAATAGATAGTTTCTACCACTTAGGAGGAGTATATTTTACATTATTCAGGTTATTATTCATATCCCAGTACATGTGGGTATGCATCACTATTATATTTTGAACTCCACCTACTAAATCATTGGGGATGTTGTTCAGGAAATCGCTGCATTGTCTCTCACCTGGGTTGTTCACCTGGTATCTCTTGGTTCCCACCATTTTCTAAATTAAAAAAGGTTAGAACAAAAAATAATTCAACTATTCATGAATAAATAATTTATTCCATTATACAATTAAGTATAATGTCATATTGTGGGATCCCCATGTTTATCATTTTTTCTAAAACAAAGATTCTTGGGTACATACTTATATTTAGTTTCATACTGAGGGTTTTCACTAAGGTTCTATAATCCTAATTCCCAAATTAAATAAATTTTACTCTTATACCAACTATAGAGAACCATATTTTTGTTAAAAAACTATTACATCTTTTTAATGATACACAACATAGTAGTGTTACAAACCCATGATCCAAAGGTTTAGTGTCTTGAAAAAAATAATACCATGAATAAATTTTAAATAATAAAATAGAAAAATTTATTTAATTCCTTATTCTCTAGCTTCTTATTATCCCTTGTGTTATCTTTAGTAAAAGTATTCACTTGAGGTTATGCATCAAAAATGGGTGAACCTAAATCCATGTAAGATACTGAATAGGAGACATGAAACATGGTTGAGAATAATAATGATCATAAAAATATAATAAAATGATCACAACCATATTCCTGGGAGAAAACATTAGATAAAGGAATGAAATCTAGAAATGAATAAAAATGATACATCATGTCTTAGTGTTCAAATACCACACATAGTTGTGAACAAATTTAGCATCATTTTCAGGTATATTTCACTTTATATCATGAGATTCATCACATTTCAAAATGCATTAGAGCACTATATAATTCCGGGTACACCCATCACACAATAAAATTTTCATGCACAATATAATTTGAGGCACACCCATCACATCATAACATTTACATTATCATTCATGCCACATAGAATGTATATCAATCTTAGACATAAAATAACCCATATAATGGAATATGTTTCATTTAATAAATCATAAATTCATAAAAAAAATCCCAAGATAAAAAGGGGATATGATTCTTAGTATCAATCTTGATTGAACAAGAAAAAATCTCATGAGAAGTAAATGATATTTTTGTTAAAGAATAGTTCTTTTGGAATTTCTTTTTCATTTGGCATAAAACCAGATTAGAAATATGGATATCCTAGAAAAAAATAGAAGAAAAAGAAATGATATTTATAGAAAAATATATGAACATCCATACTAAGAATGGGTGAAAGAGATAAAACCCAAAAGAGTGGAGTTGATCGAGAATTCCACTTACCTTATGTCTGAATGCTTTCTTCAATATAATATCTTCTAGAATACTACTCCTTGAGAACCTCATTAGGGAAAATGGTTTGGGATTTTGATGAGACCAAGAGCTCCATGAAATGGGGGAGGGGCTTAAGGAGATTATTTTTCATAATTTCGTCACATCTCAAATCTTGGTATGTATAAGGAGAGGTGGTGAGGGGTGGTATTTATAAGAGAGGAGAGGGGTGTTTCCTCGTTATTTTATTCATTATTTTATTATTTTGGCTCAAGACTATGAATTGTTTGAGAATTATCACTAAATATATTAAAATAATGAATGTGAGTTCAAGATTATGGTTCTTACATTAGAGATGACTCAATGAATAGTGTGTTTTACATATAATGTATATATAACGTATATTATTGTATATTACTATTAAAAAAATAAAGTTTTTCAAAAAAATCCCTAAAAATCACCAAAACCCTTTTTTGACATGTATAATGAAAAAAATGAACTCCATTTTATGAAAATAATTTTCAAAGTATTATAAAATTAATTTTAAATTAAAACCATCATTAACTTGGAAAACACTGAATTTAAAATTATTAATAAATTTATAACACTTTGAAAAATTAATCAATGTATCATATAATTATCCTATAATGATAAGAAAAAAATTAAATATATAAATAGATTTTATGAAAATAAATTTTCTTTTAAATCAATTTATAAATTTTAAAATTGTAATTAAATATTTATGACTTACAAAAATATCAAAACATTATTAATAATTTCTAATACATTTATTTATTTCTAATAGGATATAATTATATCATATTAACATTTATAAGATTCTTAAATTTTATTTATAATTTCATGGGTGATGTTACTATTCAATTGAGGGTTTACTATTCATTAGGGTCATATTACTATTCCAATTTTCATCTTACTATTTTGTCGGGATAAGGTCCTTAACTTATAGAAATACCTCTTATTTCATTAATTATTCATTTATAAAGAATATCTTGTGTTCAAAATGTGATTTTATTTGTTTTATACTATATGACATAATTATAAGAAGGAAATTTTTATTGATAAAATTTTGGTTCGTTACAATTATCTAGGATGATCACAATCAAGGATGGTATGGGATGATTTTCAAACAACTTTCTATGATCAGTTCTTTCCTCAGACACTACGAGCAAATGGAACCAGAGGGTTAATGCCTCTTAATAAGGGTTCTATTTTCATTATGGAATATTAATATTATTCCACTGAGTTATAGTGTTTCACACAACTTCTAGCATGTGATGAGATTTCATGTGTTAGATGGTTTGAGGATGTGATCATCTTTTCCATCGTGTTTTATTAGGTTTCCAAGGAGTGAAATGTGTTTCAATCATTGTGTTACCATTATCAAATTTCCTAGAACCTTTGAATGGTTCCCCCATATATAATTGGTTATATACCTTCTTTCCAAAGGCCGATAGTCATCTGGTTTTTTCAGCCCAGTGACCCTTGGGGGTTTGCATTGGTAGAGAGGGTGGGAAGTTGGGATCATTGCACCCTTTTGGGGGGAACTATTTCCCATTTTGTTTCTCCCTTATAGATTTAATATATGTTCTTAAATCTCTTCCTAATCTCTATACGGGACCAGTTACCCTAAAAAATTGATTCATTGGATAATTATCTCATTAAAAAAAGAAAGGGAGTCTCATTGTTGAACTAAGGGGAGACCTGTCTCATTAGTGAATCGATATATCTGTATTCGAGGTTCTTCATCCATTTCCTTAACGGTGAATAACTTCCTTATGTGCTAAAGCTATATGGCCAAATTCTTCAGAATGTGCTTCCACGTGAGGAGGGGATTAATATTCCAAGGAGTGGATTGATCTATTATGAGGAATCCTACATATCATGGTCATTTCAGTATCAAAACCCATGTAGATCATTAATCCCAGGTAGTTTATAATCATCAAGAGAGGATATATGTGCGGATACTGAGACACCAAATGTTTGTGCTCGAGTATCAGGCAGATTTCCTACATATTCTGGTTGAGGCAATAATCAGAGTCATCATAATTAAATCATACCCTTGGTACTGGTCTTAAGGTATATTCCCTTATATGAGGGGTGTTCATACCATACCACCCATTAGGTCATGCATATTAGGATCTCCCAGTTTATTCAAAATTCATAATTCCTAATGACGTGTTCATTGTATATCCCTAAGACCATGTGATCTATTCTCAGTGTGATAAATAAGGTGGAATAGATTATCATCTTGATGGCATGTAGACATGAGACTTATTTACTTGGATAGTCTTTTGGGTGTTTGGTATAGATATCAGGCCTTGAAAAGGATTCCTATGTATCCTGAGTATGGCATGAATAAGAGTTCTATTAGTTCACTTTATCCCTTAACCCATTGATAGTATAATGTGCATGACCATGTTCGGAGACATTATAACTATCTTAAAGGTCTTGGTAATGTTAGGAGCTTATACCATGATAGATTCCCTACTGATCATGGACATACTATATGATTTCAGTAGTTGGGGAATACACATTGAGGTTTCCCTTGTAACCCAGGGGTGTAGAGTGTAGATGACATGATCAGTGAGACTACCTAATCCCACATGAGAAATAATCATTATTAGTAATAAGGTTTATCAAGTAATCAATGTCATTACTCTATATAAGGGCTTGGATACTGAGATCACCCAGGTTATCAATATGGAGATCAAACCTTGAAGAGGCTTCCTACGTAACCTGAATATGGAAGGAATCAGACTCGTCATAGTTCCCTTTATATTAGGGATTTACGTAGTGAGTTTTCCCTACTGATCAGGGATTATACTCTGGGGTTGACCTTTTGATCAAGGGTTACATTCTGAGGTTTCCCTATTAATTATGGCATACACTCTGAGGTTTCTCTATTGATCAAGGCTCGTACTATATGGTTTACCTTGTATCTTTCCTAGTGGGTGCCGCATGACCTAGTTGTTTTGTTCTTCAATCCATCACATGAATCAGTTGGATTGTACTAAAATCCATCACATCATTAGTCTTGACACATATGGGGGTGTCACAAGAATCAGTGTGACATGGTTTGAAGGAAGTTTCATATCTTGGATAAAATTCCTTGAGTTCATCGTGAGACATGACCATCATGTTTGGAGGGAATCTTAGGTCTCATCTGGATTCCCAAAGGGTTTCGTGAGAGCTTTTTGGTTATGCCCAAATGAATTGGTGAGACTTGACTGATATCAACTAATGTCGTTATATGAGTAAGGCGATGTATCTAAATCATGTATCAAGGATCGGGTGATAGACTTGGAAGATTTCATGAGACAAAGGTGGTTTTCCCTTGGGGACCATGTGACTTTATTTGACATGTGTAGAGGATTTTTTGTGTCCCAAATAGCATGCTAAAGTCATGACTCAAGATCTTGGTGGCATGTCCCAACACTATCGTGTGTCCTTGTATTACTCACATGAAGCGTATGAGGGCCAACAAGCATGTCATTCATTTAATTCTCCCACTTTTGATCTCAGTTATAGCCATTTTATTATGGATTCTGTAGGTTTTTTTAGTATATATTTATTTTGAGTCTCACATGATCTAGAAGACAAGGGGAATGTTCTTCTCACGCCTTGACAGAAGCTCTTCATGTGATCTATAAATGATCGCGCGAAGTACAGTATGTATGGAACATGATTTCTCTAGTTGTTTTGTTGTTATATTAAGTGATAGAAGACTTTCTGGTTATGAGATCAACCTCTTTGAGAAGTATTCTTTAGCCTAGGATTCCATAATCCGACAATAGTATCTTCCAGAGTCCAAAAATTTAGCCTCTCTGAGTCTAACCCTTTTTTCATGTTGGGGTGCAGAATTTCTAGGCATCTCCACCCTAGTTATTCAGCGCTTGGTCTGGTGTATCTAGAGTAAGTACAGGCTAGAGTCAGTGAAGGTATCTGGCACCATTAATCTTTGTGAGTCTCTATCATGAAACACTTCGAGGGAGTCACCTTATTTTTAGTGACCACAATTCCCACTTATCAGTGCCTCCATTATTAGATTATTTCCAATTAATGCGGACTTGTTTGATCACTCAAATGTTTCGAAGGACTGCCTTATTGTCATTATGACATGTCTAAGGGACTTTGAAAGATCCCAATGCCTATTTAATGGCATCTGTGAGATTCTTTATGACTTTTTTGGGACTTTATGAAAGACTGGGATGGGTTTAATGGGGGACTCACGGGACCATAGTGTGGACTTCCTGGGCACGTCACATGTCTTATAGTGACTGCGATAGATCTATCCCCCCTTTTATTCCTTTTGTTTTATTTTATATAATTAATGGATTATTCAAGTTTTCATGAGTAATTTCTAGGATATTTATTCTTCTTTTTGATGATGCCTCACATGACCAAAATGAGTCATATGAGAGTGTGTAAGAATGTTGTGGACAAATCTATCAGTTTGTCCTTAGAGTGATGAAGGGAAAGAAAGGAGTTTCTTGGACATACCAAAGTATTTCCATGAAGCAAGGCTGAAAAGACAAATGGATTTTTTGTGATGAGGAAGACATGTCTTTAGGGACTCGCAGTGCCTTGTGGATCTCTAGGGGTGCCCCACATGTCCTTCAATGATGATATTGTTTATCTCCTTTGTTTTATTTTATAATGGTCTGGGGGTCTTGTGAGTTTACTTGGTTATCATAAAGGAAATTTATTATTTCTAATGATGATATTGTTTATGAGATTTGTGACCAATGGGGGTCTCTCCCTTTGTATATTATTCCTCCTTATTTTTTGAGGAATTTCGGATGGTCTGTCATGAACCTTCCGATGAAAATCCCTGTGACCTGGGGGTGCTCATTGTTTTGTCACCACATATCCAATGGTTTCCTGGAGAGCCTTAATAAGAGTAATAAGGTTCATTTAATGGGAATATGTGGGATTTTTCACAGGTTATGTTCTAGGAAAAGAGTCCTTATGTTACCTTGAAATGGTAATGCGATCGATGGTCCTTTAAAAGATCACACGATCCACAAGCCTTAGTTACTTCCTCCTTCCATTAATTATATGGTGAAGGTAATACACAAGTTTAGGTATTTCTTCCTTTATGATTTTTTGATGTCTATTTGGTGGGTGTCAGCAAATTCTCCCCCTTAAGTGCAGCATCCGCTGGGACACGGTCTTGGTTCTGAGGAAAACTAATACCCACCTAAATCATTTATGGTGTTGTGAACTGGTGTATTAGGTGAAGTTTGGTATATCGGGTGACGTTTGGTATTCCAAAAAAATCATACATATAGGGGTGGAGTGCAATTTATTCCATAGGTCATGCCTTCTATAGAGTTCTCTCTCCTTTTCCTCTATCACACACCTTCGTTGTAACATTGTGTAGTGAAAACAGATCGTGAGACCCATTTGTGAGTTTTTGCTACTAGTCCATTTTTTCAAATCTCTCCCATGAGGATTTATATTACTCAAGAACATGTTTGATCCAATCGTGAAATATACTCTAGTAATTCATCAAAATTTGTCTATGAGTTCTATGGTTGTCTTGAAGACTTTGTGAGATCTTTTGACATGATAATTGAATCTCTTAGGACTCACGTGACCATGTTCAGGTCATGAGGACACATGTCTACAAGGGATTCATGTAGCTCTCAAGATTTCCTGTGGGTTTTATGTGCCCTGTGAGTCCTTGAGAGGTCATGTGATCCATGAACTCCTTATACAGATCACGAATCCTTTTCCAGGTCATGGGATGTGCCTAATGTAGCTGGTCCTTGTAATTCTTTGACAATATTTATTTTATTTTTTCAAATGTGCTGCTTAATTATTTGCAGATGGATCCTGATTATCATCAACCTTCTTATAAGGATTTAAAGAGGGAGGAAAGAGCAGCAATTGCTAATCATGATGCTAAAGTGGCAAGTGTGGATCCCTCTTGTCGTCGTTCTGTTGGGTCATTTCAATAGGTTTTTCTGAAGTTTATGGGTCCAAAAATATAAAACTATACCCTTTCAGACTTCATACCCCTTTTAGAGTTTGGTCTCACAAATGACGCTTTCATTACTTAATTGAAGACATCTTTCATACCCTCTTCCTAGATCTGGAGGTCCTAGATCACTCTTCGAGAAATCATTTCTTAGGAGGCCACTTTATCTCAAAAGGGGATAGTGAGGATGGAAACCTACTAAAATTTATGCCCAAAAACTTTGACAGGACTGATTGTTCATATGATAAGGATGTCCATATGTATCTTTCAACAATATAGAAGTTTCCCTCTAATCATACATTTTGATGGATATCTAGCTAGGACATCTGATCAGGGGGTAGCTATGGACTAGACTGGTGATGGCCCTTCTGGGTTTAATATATTATATTTTAATTTCCCAGGGAGATGAAAAAATGGTAATTTATGATTCCATCTGAATATCACAGACTTCAATATATTACAACATGGGTTTGACGGTGGATATTCTTATCCATTGGAGCCTAGATATGAACACTTTCCATCCTACACATGGAGAGGTTGGCATCAGTCTTTAGGACATGGAACATATATGTGTTGTACCTATACTCGGTAGTTTTTGTGATGAATATTTCCTTCTCAATCCACTTGTGGTTATCTGATGATGACTCTTCCTTTAACTCGTGAGTTGATTAGGATGACTGAGAAGACCCATCCAAAGGGGGTGCTCCCTAGGGTGGATATCCTTTTCAAAACATAGGCATAGTACATCATTAAATAGACCGAGTATGAGCTAGAGGTCAGGAAGCTGAAGGCCTTTCTCATGAATGATTACTATAGTTCACTAGTTGCTTATTGACCTACATTTGAAGGCAGGAAGTTTAGAGATTGGGGATGGTAGATTGTCCCTATCATTGATTGGTTGGTCCAACTAGATGTTTTCCTCACCATGTACCTAAGTGGGTAATTAATTATGACAAAGGAGAAAGGGGGAGTCAGTATCTACACTTTTATGATAGAAACTATGATATTTATCGGGCACCGTCTTGGGATAGTGATCCCAGTGTTAGCAAAGCTCTACTTCCTCATGTACCATGTTTATAAGGGTGAGACCTCATACAGGATCTTGGGGGCCTTCCAATTAATATGGGGTTAGATGGGGGAACATCTGGGTGGTTATGAGTACCAAAACATTAAGGAAATACCTGGTACTATATTCGTACCATATCTTCCCTACATTAATGGAAAAAGACCCATCATATTGAAGGAGTATGATATCAGGGATTATATAAAACATCATGAATGTTTCTAATTTAGGACATATGGACCCATGTAGATAGATTTTTTTGTTGAAAATGGAAATGATATCCATGAAGAACATGCTTATATGATGACACTTCTTGAGGGGGTTCTTTCTACTCGTATCGACATGGAACTTATTTACAAGTGGTACACACCATGCTAGTTTAGCCTTTAATTTTTGGTCATCCAATCACTGTGTCCTATATATTTTTATATTATATATTAGGAACACCGAATGGTAGCTCTCCAATTTTGGTTGATGTTTACTAGAGAAGAAATAGATCAATAAATAAACCTTCCCCCTCATCATGCAGCAATCAGCATATCCCAAGGATTTGGGGATATTTGGATTCAATCATATCCAAATGGAAAATTATCCAATTTGTTAATTGAGTTCTACTGGCACCTGGTGGTTGAATACAATCCTAGGACTGGAATGAAGTTGACCTCTATATTTTCAGAAGCTCGGGTATCACCCCATAAGGAACTCAAACAATTACAATTACCAGAAGAGTCATCTACTGTGATGGATACAAGGGATTCACACTACTTAATGTCTCTTATCTCATCTCAGAAATGGGTATCTTGAAAGGTGAAGTATTTTGAAGCCTCCCTATCAATCATATTGGACCTATCAAGGGAGAATTGGGAGGTATTTTCATGTATCACTATGCCTCATGGAATTACCTTTTAAGAACATCAAAAAGAAGTGAGGGGCTCCCTCTGAGATATTGATGTAGTTTTGGTGAGTGTCAGGTTTTAGATATTTTATTCTTCATGATTCCAAAAAATGTTCCCCCTGAGAACATTTCAGATTGCTTTGGATGAATAGGGTTATCTGTTCATTGAGGAAGTATTGATTCTGGGCCTATTGTGGCTCTTAAGATGCCATGTTGGCTTTGAAAATGTATTGATATCTTTTATGTGTGTTGATGTAGGGAGAGGATTATGAATATCACTTGACCCTACTCTCCCATGATTATACTTCTCATGGTACATCCATGGGAGAGGTATTTGGTAGTGACTAAGGAATCGATGATCAAGGGCCCTAGGTCGACATGCTCAGATGAGGGTGGCGATTGTCGCTTCTGAGGTGATGGCTCTAACTTCGTCACCTTCTAGAGGCCCTTCTCTAGAATGGAAGAATACGAAGGAAAGAAAGCAATATGTATTATCATATCCTTATCCTCTAAAATCCCCAAGTAAGTGGGGTATTCCATTCCCCCATTTCTCAAGGATTATCCAGGAATAAAATTCATGATTTGAGGAAAATGTGAAGGTCCCTACCGGTCTCATTTAGAAGAGCATGTGTCTATTTTTTATGATACAGATGAGTATTTAGTATCCCTAGAAGATCCAATACAACTAGACACAACCCTTCAAGAAGAAGATATTACTAAGGTTCCCATTCAATCACATTTTTTTCCTTCTTTAGATGTGTTAGTGGATGTACCACCCAATCTGGTGTAGATGGATTCATTTTTGGAGGGTGCTAATATAGGTATCCATTTTTTCACAGCATTAGTCAACATGGAGGTGGGTTTCAAAGAAGGTAAATTTTTTTTCAATGTTGGATCCTTTTTTTACTTATGTCATACCTCATAATATTATCTTCAATTTTTGTAGTCCTTAAGAGTGGAAAGTGAAGTACCTCTACATAAAAAGCATCAAAGGTACCACAAAGTCTTTCATTTCAACAATAAGGTGAATCATCTCTTAAGGGAGGGGTTGAAATGGTGGATTATGATAGTGGTGTGGCTGAAAAAGGTATGTTTCTAACCTTAGTCATATATGTCGATATTTTTAGATACTTTATGATTCATCATATAACCAACATACTCTTGAACCACTTAATGTAGTGTCCTTGCCTATAATATCAAAGGCTCTAATGACTTCCCCTTTGAGGGTTACTTTGACCAGGTATAACAATGCATAGGTTGGTTCTCTCCCCTCATCATCGAAGACTATGGGAACAACCTTGTCTCTAAGTGATACTGTTCCAAAATATGTTTCCTTCCCCAAGGTAAACCTAGACCAAAGTCTCGGGTCCGCATCAATTTATCAATAAATGAGACGATAGATGTGAAGGTAAATTTGGATAATAGTTTCAAAAACCTCATTGGAAGAGTTGAAGGTTCGATTGGGTCATCTTCAATTAATGTTTACCACCATGAGCTATGAAGTATTTGATTATTCATCCTTTCATTCTTGGGTAAAGAAGGTAATATTTTTGAGATAACATAATATATCCCTTTAATTTAGGTCAGTAGCTATTGAGGTTTTATCTTCAGCGAAGAGGAATTAGAGTAGATCTTTTAGTGAAGCTACCCAATGTGTGATGGAGGCTGATGCTCACCGGGATGAAATTACTGTAGGAATGATTCAAAATAATCATCTCAAGTCTGGAATTAATTTTCCTTAGTATGAAATCAACCATCTCTAGAAATAACTATCTCAATTTTAGTATTCATTATATATATTGTAAAATACCATTTTGGAGAAGAAAGTACTCTTAATCATAGTAGATAAATGCAGACTTGATATTTTTTTCCAAAAAGGAGGAGCAACAATGTGTTGCGGAGGTGAAGACTAAACCTATTGATCAATTTCACCTATATGTGGCTTTGTTGGAGTGAAGTATTTCTGATCATAAAGACTCATTAGATTATATTTTATAATATAGGAGAAGTTTTACAATAACATTTTAGATCGTACATTCATAATATAGGATCTAACATGTGGAGATCCCTCCTTTTATATTGTATCAATGAATAGGTTTTCTAAAATTTATATTATATTATCTAGTTTCCTTTTGATCATGATGTTCATGATATTTCTTTGTTATGTTATTTTGATAATAACCAATGTTACCCATCTTTTTCATAAATTCAATAAAATTTGGATGTCTGGATTTAGATAATTGTTTTTGGGAATACTCATGAATGACCACTTAATATGGTGTCCCATAATGATGAATCTATTCCAGATGTATTTTAAAATAAATGTCCCTAAGGCAGAGTGCTCCATTATTTTCCAAATCTAATAGGATTGGTGAGAATAGATTTATTTTTATAAGGACATATAGAAATCCTTATAATCTCTTACAAAATGGATTGTAATCGTGATTTAGTTTAGATCCTTTTAGCTCAGATATAATATTGCTTTTGTTTAAGGACTTTTATCTTAGATCTAATGTTTATTTTAGTTTAAGGTCTTTTTAGTTCAGAACTAATGTTGCTTTCAGTTTAAGTTGTTTTTATCTTGGACTTCATGTTTCTTTTATTTTATGGACTTTTTAGCTCAGATCTAATATTTCTTTAATTTAATGTATTTTAGCTTGGGCCTAATATCGCTTTTAGTTTAGCTTCTTTTAGCTCATACCTTCAATTGAATTAGTTTAATTTTTTTTATCTCGGACATGATATTACTATATTTTAAGGTCTTTTAGATCGGACCTTCTATATATTTAGTTTAAGGTCTTTTATCTCCAATAAGATATTTCTTTATTTTAAGGCCTTTTATCCCGGTCTAGATATTTCTTTAGTTTACGATCTTTTAGATCAGACCTTTTCTTGTTTTAGTTTAAGGTATTTTAGATCGGACATTCTTTCACATTAGTTTAAGGTCTTTTGGCTTAGAACTAATCTTTCATTAGTTTAAGATATTTTAGCTCAGACCTAATGTTTCTTTATTTTAAGGTTTTTTATCTCGTACCTTCTATAGTTGTAGTTTAAGGTATTTTAGCTCGGACCTTCTATCACTTTAGTTTATAGTCTTTTAGATCAAACCTTCAATATGATCATGGGGTGCATACCTTCCAGAAATGACCTAAAAAATATGAGTTTTTGACCATGGTATTATTGAGGCTTGTAAGGATTGGAATGACCTTTTTTAGAGTGATGCATTTGGTTGACGACTATAGGTTCATATGCAGGAGCCATAGGCATGCATGCATAGTCACACAAAGGGTCTCGTGAATTCAAGTCTCTTTTCTAAGGGATATAGAAGATTCATGGAGGTAATATTGGTTGAGGGAGAAATATTAGGGAAGTTAGATCCACCAAGATAGATGGAATGTGGTTGATTTAATTCATAACCTGCAATTTTGAGTCCCTAAATATGATATGGTGTAGACATTCCAAGTATATCCCATGAAATTCTGAAATTCTAGGTTCCACTGTTGTGTTTCTAAATCTCACAAGGATTGAGGATCCTTTCTAGTAAGGAGAATATTCATTTATTTGGAGGCACAAGGCCCTTATGGATCGATAACATAACAAGAGAAATATGATTTCCACCTCTCCTCGAGGGTTGTTTCCAATGCTTTCGTCGGGGTGCACGTGCACATCTGTCACGCAGGGGATGATGTGTGGCTTGTGGCCCCGCATTCCCTCTTTCCAATGGCGGGCGACATTCGTTCCTTGTTCAGGGACATCTGATCCTTGATTGAAATCGGGATGATGGTATGTCGGTTCTTCCTTCCTTGGATTCCTCCTCAGAGCTCATCACCTAATCCAGGTCTCCCTCATAGATTTAATATGTATTTGTGAATCTCATTCCCAGTGCCATGTCTTCATGGACACCAGTTAATTACGCCGCATCCGTCGAGATTCTCCAAGGGGTCTGGTCGGGGCAGCAACCTTCGGTGAATAGAATGGTCACATTGAGGCGTCGTTGGCATATCTTGACGATGGGGGATTGGCATGTCTGTCTTATGTCCCTTATTATAGGGCTTCTCGAGGGCACGGAAGCCTGAGGCATCCCACATCGAATGCGGGGAGCTTCATGCCATAGTCATGTATCTGAGGTTTTCCTAAGATTTCCATGTTTAACATGAGGTATGCCATGAGTTTAACGTCCAGCAAGGAAGGATCGGACTGATCGTAACACTAAGAGTGGATCAGGTTGAAGAACCCCCTGGGGGAACACCGATGTCAGGGCCAGCACGTGGGCGGCTTCCTGGATACTGTGGAGTGGGATGATGTGGAATGACCCCACCGGGATGTGGCGTCCAAGGTAAGGATCAGGATGGGTGATGAAGTGAAGAAGGGCTTGAACCTTGTGGAGGCCTCCTACGTATCCACGTGGTAGGGAATCAAAGTCTGCATAGTTCAGGTTGGATGGGGATTATGCTCTGAGGTGGCCCAAGGTGGGTATGAGGCTTATGCTCTGAGGCGGCCCAAGGTGGGTATGGGGCTTATGCTCTGAGGTGGCCCACGAAGTTGGTGAACCAACGCAAAGGGGTCGGAACGACCGGGTGATGGGCTTGAACCTCGTGGAGGATTCCTACGTACCACACCTTAGCATGGATCAAAGTCCACGTAGTTCGAGTATATAGTTTAACGTCATGCGGGACGACATATAGTTTAACGTCATGCGGGATGGGGAAGACAGTTTAACATCGTGCTAGACGGGGGCATTTGGGGAATATGCTATGAGGCGGCCCATAATGATGGAGAACCGACGTGAAGAGATCGGAATGACCGGGTGGTGGGCTTGAACCTCATGGAGGCTTCCTACGTACCATGCCTTAGCACGAATCAAAGTCCTCGTAGTTTGCCGAGATGGGGCTTATGCTCTGAGGAATCCCATAAGAGGATGTCATGGTTGATGCTCACTCTAATCTCACGTGATTCATGATCGGTGTTAGAAACAAGAGTCAGCAGGGACCAGACGATCACGTCGCAAAGGGTGCGTTCGTGAGAAGTGTAGAGGGGATTATGCATTGAGCAGCCCAGGGGGCCGGGACTTACTCCAGGATGGAGGCACGAGATGTGACAAAGTGAAGAGGGATAGTGATTTGGGACTGAACAAAGGAGATCCCTTGTTCCCTATCACGCCCTCCCCTGGCCTTGGTGATGGAGAAGTACGGAGGTGCATGGGTGATACCTTTTGCAAGAGAGGTTAGGGGCTTACGCTCTGAGGCAGCCCTTCCCCCGTGGACAAACGCCACTCCGAGAGGGAGGATATCATCTCATGTGAGGATTATTACATTCCCGTGGAGACGAGTGGCGTAAAAAATATCCGGTCCAGGGGGACCCTGCATGCAAGGCACGAGGTCAGATCACAGTTTAACATCATGTGTTGAGGACGAGGTGCTTGGCAGTTTAATGTCCTACAGCTCGGACGAGTTGGGTTCGCTCCACACCCCTAGGACTTACATGACCGGTGCCCTCTACTCCTTGTGGGAGGGAAGGTACCGGTAAGGCCGTATAGAATGGGGACCACAGAGCGAACCATCGAGGGGTCCATGTTAGCGTGGCTATGAGAAAAAGTAATAGCTGTTAGCGTGCCTATGCGAAGAATCATGAGGAAAAGCAACACAACGGGAAACACCGCCCAAGGGACCTTGAGGTTACTTCATATGATCCTGGAAGGCCATATGGGAAAACAACACATGGCGCGCATGCTCGGTATGGAGGACATCGGGCGCCTACGCAGGGAGGCACCTAAGGGGAATCAAGGTGAGGGTCCTGGGGATTGCGTGCAAAGAAAAGATTTGCGCGCAAAACAACGGGAAGGTGCATAATTGGGGGAAGGTGGATTGTGTGCGTCTTGGAGGATCACGCACAAAGGAGGTGAATTATGCGCAAGTGGCAATAACCGAATCCTAAGCAAAGGCCGCACCCTGCGAAGGGATTGCATGCAATTGAAACGTTTTGTACAAAATGGAATAAATTGCATGCAACGTAGGAACCCTGTGGGGTTTGGAATTTTATTTAAGCCAGTGGGATTGTGCACAAAGGCGGATCCCGGGGTGAGGTTGCACGAAAAGGGTCAGTACCTGAAGGCCATATTGCGCGCATGGAAGTCATATTTCGCACACGAGATCCAGTTCAAATTCCGCAACCCAGCAATGGAAGGGGTCTCCTTCTATTTATGGGCCTCTGGCGTCGTGGAATCTAGGCGGCACGCAAAATTTGGCTCACCGGAGATGGCGGTGCAAAAACGGGAACCGTGCGAGGGCAGGTGCACAAAATTTCACCCCGGCGTCAGGTCCCTTTCGCTAATCCCTGACTCCTTTCGTGTAGCCGACCTTTTTTTCATGCGCGTCCTCCTTTATTTAGAGCAACACTTTAGGGCCCTCCGGACCAGGTCTCCTTGTCCGAATATGACTTCACTTCTACATTTCGAAACTTCCATTAGGAATTATGGAACTTTTAGGCATCTACAAATTCCCCCCCCCCCCTCGGAATTGGATCGGAAATAGGTCACAACGATCAGATTCTGACGGAAATGCTGAAATGTCGAAGGGTTGGATTTCGTGAGTCCTTTGCACGCAAAAGATAACGAGGCGCGCAAAACTCTCGTTCAGCATGGAATTCACTTTCCACGCAGCGCAAAACCCCGTCCTCACCTATAAAAAGGGGCCCTGGGTCCCATGCTCCGTACTAATGATTTCTTGCGCGATAGTCTCCGAACTCTCGTGCGTGAAATTGCCTTTGCAACGGTGTGGAAAACACGTTGTGTTAGCGTGGAATTACTTTCGAGTTTTGGCCGTATTTCCGTGCTACTCGGGATATTTCGCGCTGACTATTCTGATTTCGTGCCCAACTCCGGAATTGCATGGCACAGATCTAGATTTCGTGAAAATCTTCCCAATTTCGCACAACCCATCCGGATTTCGTGCAAATCTCAAAGAACTCAAGATGGCTGCGAACCAAGTCGATGAGGGGGAAGTCGCCGCTCGTAGAGCTGAAATGGCGGTGAATGAAGAGGTTTATGGCTCCAGGGTGGTTGTTTCTGATAAGCTTACCTATTTCAACCTGCTAACCCCTGCCTAGAAAGAGTATCCTCTATTCAACAACCTCCCGCACTGGAACTTCGGCATCCTGTATGAGGTTCCACTGCCGGGCTTTGAGGTGGACACACCGCGGTCATGGGTGACCTGGGAGGATGACCATCCCCGCTACAATATCACCAACAATGTATATCCTATCAGGGAGACCAGAAACATGGATGTTTATGTCCTGAACTCGAGGACCAGGACCATTGCTGGGGGTGATCCTATTGTGGAGAGCTCTTCGACCCTCTATGAAAGCATGTTCCGTCAGAGCATCACGGACGACACTAAGGGTTGGTTGTAAGATTGGGACCAGCGGTTCGGAGGAAAATTCACCAGTGAGTGGGCCTAGGCATACTGGGTTTGCCATACGTGTGACCAATTCGGGGCCGAGCTATGGCACATTGGTCTGTTCGAGGCAGTGTGGACGTCGCAGTTCCACTTCTACCGTCAACCTGAACTCGGGCCGGAGTTGTTCACCCGATAGTCCCCTGACACTAACACATTTCATCTTCACCATATGGAAGTTGGTATCAGTCTCTAGGAAATCCATTGCATCGGCGGTATCCCACTAGAGGGTTACCAGTACGACGAGTTCCTCCCCCCAATGAACACGTGGGAGGACAGATCACGGACCCCAATGCTGACATGGAACCTGCTGGATCTGGCCAAAGAGAGGATGAAGGTGAAGGATTTTCTGAAGGACGTCACCTACAAGGAAATGTTCATCCAGTTCCTGGAGAAGGACCCAACGGTCAAGATTCCGGGACGGGGAAAACGGTGCCCAACCGCGGCTCAAAGGAGCAAGAAGGGATCATACTGGAGGATCCTAGAGAAGGGTCAATACCAGTCATGGGGCTACCGCGTCATTGAGGCTCAGGACCCGAACGTCCGATATGCCGGTTTCTTTTCCACCTTCCTAAGTGGGTGGCTACTGCTGGTGCAGGACGTGAGGATGGGCGTCCGTCTAGAAACTCTAGTTATGGTGGGCACCATTGCCACCAACAAAAGGTTCAATCTGGGGGTCCCTGTGCTGTCTAGGTTGTATTCCATTCTAGGATGCATCTCTATAGGGGGGTCTCCTCGAAGGGTGTGTGGCACCTTCTAGATCATTCAAGGCTGGGTGGCGGCTCATCCTGGCGGGTACACTTTCCCAAATGTCGTTCGTCCTCCGGGAAACGTCCTGCGGCCATCTCTCCTAAATATTTTCAGGGTTGCACCGATGACGCTCAACGAGGAGGGCGTAAAGATCTGAATCGGTAAACACGCCAATTTCAACTTCAGCCTGTTCCCCACCCTGGTCGGCCATATGGTGGACAATGGGAAAGGCTCGCTGGAGGAGCAAGAATACTTCTAGAGCATCCAAGGCGGGGTGCTTGTGGCTCGGATTGACGAGAAGATCATCTATGAGCCTTATGTGCCATCCCAATTCACAAGGTAGTTCAGGTGCCTCTAGCGAATGTCAAAGAAGGTATTCACCGATGTACGGGAGGAGAAGAATCCCTGCGTCCTTCGCTAGATGTGGTTAATGTCCACCACTTATGGTTCTGGTGATGTTATTACCCTTCCTTCCACTAGGGTCAACATTGGCCTATCAACCGATTATGTCGAGCATTGGGTTATCGCGTACCCTGAGGGGATTTTATGCAAGAGAGTCCGGAAACTCAAGACTACTCATGTGGAACCCAGGTGATGAGAGAGCATGCAAGGTGTCACTAGAAGGGGGGACCAGGGGCACCTCAGGAAGCGTGGTCTACACAGGCCAGGACCTCAGTAGCGGGGACATCGCATGGTGTCCCTACAACCTCGTTGCCTGGAGGGGGGTCACACGAGGCGGACAGAGAGCTGCCCAGGAAGAAAATAAGATACCTACTCGAACCTTCCCATGATGCAAAATTTCTGGCATTGTGGTCGGCCTGGATGACCCTGTGACAATCAATGAGCGTTGAAGCCTTCTGGCAGAATATAATGCAGGATGAGATCCAGCTGCCAGAAGTTGGGCTCGTTCGGGTTACCGACCGGGAAAACATCCACCGGTGGTATGCATATCTAACGGCCATGGACACATATGTTCATCAGTGGGGTTGGCGTGTGGAGCCACCTTTCTTGGTGAAAGTGATGCTCGACCAAGAGAATGATCCAGAAATGATTCCGCTGGGAGAGGACGATAGTGATGATGAGTCGGAGGGAGAGGAGGAAATAGGAGAAGACGAAGGCGAAGGAGAAGATAAAGGAGAACGTGAAGGAGAACCCGAAAGTAAGGGGTCACAGGGGGCGGCCTGCAAAGGGAGTCTTCGGGAGAGCGGTGAGATGGTTAGCTCTGATCTTGACATAACTGAGATACTCGAGGATTGTCTCTATCCTTATCCATCCTCCTTTATCCATTCTCTTCTGCTACTTCCAATCCCCACCTTCTAATCCATGTCTCTATCTCACCCAGGAGCATATAGGTGCTGACCAGGCATCCCCAATAGAGGAAGGAGAAGAGGCGCAGGTGGGACAGGGCGGGGCTCTGACGCCCATCATCGAACTGACAAACGCAGAGGGGTCTCCTTCCACGATAGCTTCTGTAGAGGTCAGAACACTGGAGGCTAATGCTATGGGTTCCTGTAAGTCCCTTGATTCGCTACTGGTGATTACTGTTAGAGAACCCAACTAATCAAGATGCTCCTTGTATAGTGATTTCGGCGTTGGAGGCTCGTCGGGCTGCTGAGCCCGAGTCATTCGTGAGTGGACTAGTGGCGGATGTACCACCTCCTCCAAAACATACCTACCAAACTGAGTCGGCCCTGGAAATTTGTGGGCAGTGGCAACGGACATCAGTGGTGCTGTCATTGGAGTGAGGCCGGAAGCTTATGAAGGCACTGTCACTATCGGGGCGAGAGAGGAAGGTCTCCCAAATGTCGAGGATCCTATTCCTCATGAAGGTATCCATGAGGCAGACCATGTTGCTGACCTGCTGGCTACCTTTTTTGCATATCGGCCCACTGATCCCGAGGAGATAGATGATTCTGATTCGGAAGCGGCCGAGGGGAGCCATATGACATGGCGCAAAGGGTGGAAGTGTATCCAGTGCTCTCTCAGGCATCCTCGGATGGATTGTCTTAGGCGGATGGGATCACTCCAGACCTGGCTGGGTTTCTTGTGTGCTGGAGGGGCTGACGCTCAATGACTTCATCTGACGGTCTGTGATTACATGGATGAGAAGATATGAGAGAGTAGCTGGCTCACCAATGTTTTTTAGTGTCGGGAAAGATCTATGAGCACCTGAGCGTTCCTGAGGGCGGAGTAGGAAGTATGGCACCTCGAAGGGAAGGCGGCAGAGAAGGAGGCCTTCATTGCAACATGATCTGAGCTTGTGGAGCAACTGATGACCCAGCTGGCTGACGCCCAAGAACAACTGATGGAGGTGAGTCACCAGATGACCGTACTTCAAACAGAATAGGTGCAGACACATGCTAGGATTGGCGAACTATGCTATGTGGTTGCTGATGAAGAGAGAGTCTTCAGGGAGCGAGAAGCAGTCCTGGAGGCTACCGGGCAAAGGGTAGCGGCGTTGGAAAGATCAATCCAGCATGCTGATCCTTAAGGGATGTGTTTTGTCCATCTCATGAACTTTTTTGTTTCACTACTTAATATTTCGATCCAATGTATGGACCAATCTATTTACCTGTACCTTTGGTTTAATATGCTCAACCATAATCCTGAAATGAATAACAATTCACCTCTAAGCTCATGTGGGTCATACCCAATGTGAGAAACAAAGGATGGTTGTGTTATCATTTCGTCCGACTGTGGGGCGTCAACCAAGCTTCAGGCATCCGAAATAGGGCCCATATTTCTAAGGAGGAGAGGGAGGTCCGGCTGAAAGGGGGGGACCTCAGACCGATCGATGTATCGTCTCCTCAATGTGCTCTAACACATGAACGGGACAATGCCGAGGGCATTGAAATCAATCAGAACATAGGGAGATGAAAAAGGTAAATCACATTACCCAAATTTGGAACACTATGGGGGCGCGACGGTGGAGGATAACTGTTAACCATGGCAGAAACACAACATCCATATCGCATTGGCCTGAAATGGGGACAACAAATGAGGGATGACCACTGACCATGTTCACAACACAGGGCCTAACTCAAACATCATCGATCAGTCTTCCAGAACGTTGGCCCAGGACAACAGTCAAACCATATGTCAATCATCCATACCATTACAATAGGCGGACCAAAGGTCTATCATCCATATTGTTACAGCAGGTGGACCACAGTTCGAGCATACATACTGTTAGGGGGTCCCATCAAACATGACCAGTCTTCCTGAACATTGGCCTTGGATAGCAGGAGGACCATAGGTCAATCATCCATACTGTTATAATAGGCGGACCAAAGTTCTAGAATTCATATTGTTACAATAGGGGGACCAAAGGTCAAGCATCCATACTGTTAGGGGGTACCATCAAACATGAAATAGGATGAAGATCCGAATAAAGAGGCATGCAAAGAGTGGAAAATGGAGTGTTGGGTTATTCAAATAGAATCCAACACTCCCAAAATTGTGCCACCGTGGTGGAGGCGCATTAGGTAGACGTATTAACCTGGCCACAGATCATCCCAATTTATAGACAGGACCTCTCTGGCGAGATAACTGTCGCTTCCCAACATCACTATGGGGAATCTCGAACTTATTCAGGGCAGATGATGCAGTTACACAACTCCCCAGGAAGTCAGGCCAAGGGGACGACAATGAGGAGGGATGGGATTTGGTAATACCTGGGGCTGGACCCAAGAAGAAATGTTCGGGACTTCCTATGTATCTCATAAGGATGAAAATCAAGCCACACGTATTTCTAGAAAGGGTCTTAGTTTAAATTCTTATAACTCGGACCAAGGATTAATATGGAGGACGGGAGACGCATGGTAAGGAGATTACAAAACCCGAAGTGAATGAGGACGAGTTCCCTCTTACCATGAATTCCTTGAAAGTGTTCTGGTCAAGGGACAGAGCACAAAATTTAGGGTTGGCCCATGGGGAAGTGTCTGGGTGCTCCTATGTATCTCATAAGGATGAGAATCAAGCCATACGTAGTTCTTGGGGGCACCTTTTAACATCGTGTAGGACGAGACACATGCGAGATAATTCTTATAATAGGCCACACACGGTGTGGCTATTGATAACCCGATGTGAACGAGGATGAGGTCTTGGTCACCACAACACGCAGTCCCGTGGTCAAGGTCCCAAAGGCAGGAAAGACATGATGAATTAACGGACCTCAAGCTGGACCCAAAGATAAGAGGTTTGGGAATTCCTACGTACCACATAAAAATGGGGATCAAGCTACACGTAGTTCTTGAAATTGTGGCATGACATGACATGGTACTTGGGAAAAGGATGAAAGAGGCGTGAGGGTCTATCCCTCGCACCAAAATAAGTGGTATTTGATGTATCTTGTTTGTTCTTGAAGGTAGAGCGTTTTTCTTTTGTGGAGCGACCGGACTAGGGTAGAAACTCCTAGAATCGCCACAATAATCAATCCATATACAAGCATTTAAAAATGGTATGGTAATTGACCAATACCCAACGTGATGTCCCCTATGGAGAGGTCATCACAATGCAGTGTCTTTTTTCGTCGTGTGGCCAGGACGATATCATCACAGTTTATGGTCGTGTGGTAGGACCAACCAGCACAGTTCAAGGTCGTATGGCTTGGACCTGGGGGAATATGCATGATGTGATAAAGAATACACAATGTAGATGAGGACATAACTCCATACCATCACCGCGTGTGATTCCGGGAGAGGAGCCTTGGGCCAAGGAGCCGACGAGGGTCCAACAATCAGGGGGCAGGAGATACTAGCTTTCAGCTAACCTAGGCCCAAAATGAAATGTCCGAGTGACTCCTCATTTCCCATGGGGATACGGGTCAAGTTGCGCATGGTCCTTAGAGAAAACCCAAGAATATAATCTTAGCACTCGGATCGCGGGAGCCCCGAGATACGCCATCACGCAACTTTGTCTGCCTGACATGTGAAGGCACACTGAGGGTTAGTGCAAGGAGTGTCGAGATTCCACCTTGACACGATGGGGTGGAACATAATGTGAATCATGCAACCAAAATTCAGGGCCTGAAGGAGTCAGCATGATGACGGATGATTACTGCTGACCATGTTTGCAACACAACATCCTGTCGTGTTAGCCTAAAATGGGGACAAACAAATGATCATCGACCGCTGACCATGTTCACAATGCAGGATTTGTATCAATTTGTTGTCTGAAACCCTCGGGGGTGTTGGCTTATGATGGTAGGAGAGCCCTTAGGCATTGTATCCAAGCTATTCTTCGGGGTCCCTCCAGGTGTGAAAGATAACGGGGGCCCGAATGAAAGGGTTAATGAAGCTTGACAAGTGGAATAAACTTTCCTAAGTTGAATCTGACACTCTAGGTCCTAGACCAGAGTACTCTGAGCACATTAGCGGACCACTGGAAAGGGTCGAAGGGCTCAGTTTGAGAGTTGCCAAAAGATGCCCGATTCCCGGGAGAAGGGGGCATGGTTCCAAAAACCCTGTACCACACCTATATATCCCCCCGTGGGGAGGGATAGGCCAAGAGGCCGAGGTGACAGGGAGATCGTGAGATCTACTAAGAGATGGTGCTGGACCTGAAACCTAGACATTTAGGCAGTCCTACGTATACCATAAGGATGGGAATTAAGCCCTACATATTTCTAAAATCACAGTTTAACATCATGTAGGATGATGGGAGTCATTTCATCTAGGAATGTGTACGGTGCTGTGAGTCACCCATTGTGAATGAGGACACAATTTTACACCACACCGCACACTCTGGGTAAGGACTGGGGCTAAGGGGTCCGAGAAGGCCAAGGGGCCTGAGGTTGTTCTTTGGTCAGGAAGGCCTGACCAGCTTAAATTTTAACATCTTACGGTAAGGATGATCATATAGTTTAAGGTCGTATTGGATCACAAGGATCTTAGTTTAAGGTCTTATAACTCGGACCAAAGGGGGCCAAATGTAGGGCCAAATGCAGTTTAAGGTCGTGCTGGACCAAATGCAGTTTAGGGTTATGCAGGACCGCAATCCAGTTTAAGGTCGTGAGGGACCTGAAAAGGATCAGTAAAAATACTGCTTAAGGAACTTGGCAATGGTGGGAGGAGTAACACGCTCACCATCCATGGTCATGAGGGAGTATGCAACATTGGGATAGACTTTATGGACAATGAAAGGCCCCTTCCATTTGGGCTCCAACTTGGGTGGTTTCCTATCGGGAATCATTGGCTCCATGAGGGCTAGTACCAGGTTACCTTGCAGGAAAGAGCAGGGGCAAACCTTCTTGTTGAAAGCTCGATACATCTTACTCTGATACATTTCCTTGTTGTTCAAAGCACGAAGCCTATTCTCATCCATCACTTCAAATTCATCTAAACAGATTTCAGCAACTCTATCTGGCGCTTGCTAGTTGTAGACAGCCACGTGCAATGACGGCAACTGAATCTCGATGGGCAGGACGGCCTCAGCTCCATACACTAGGGAATACGGGGTCACCTGGGAGGAATTACGAGTCGTCATCCGATAATCCCAAAGAGCATTGGGGAGTTTATCCGACCAACTCTTCTTGTTCTGACCAACTATCTTTTACAGAATGTTAGATAGGGTTTTTAAAATCCCTCGATCTGTCCATTCGCCTGCGCATGATAGTGGGAGGTATGGTTAGAGAAAATGTTGTACTTGTCCTACAATTTCTTCTGCTCGGCCGCTCGGAAGTTGGTTATGTTATCCCTGAGGATAGGGTGAGGTACTCCAAATCAATAGATGATGTTGGAACTCACGAAGTCAGCGATAGAATGGGCTTTGACTTCCTTGAGCGGAATTGCCTATGTCCACTTGGAAAAGAAATTTGTAGCAATCAGAATGAACCGACATTGGCGTGCCATCGCCGATGGGTAAGGTCCTATGACATCCAACCCCCAGACTGCAAAGGGACAAGAATACTGGGTAGTGTGGAGAGGCACTGGTGGCCGATGCACAAAGTTAGCATGAACTTGGCATGCATGCCACCTCTTGGAAAACGTGATGCAATCATAGATCATAGAGGGCCAAAAGTAACCCAGCCTATGAATCTACTAATAAAACTTTGACCCGAACTAATAGGCACCACAGGAACCAGCATGAACCTCTTGCATGACCTATGGAATCTCGACTCCTTGAAGGCAACAGAGGAGAACACCATCAAATCCGCGTTTGTAAAGGATCTGCTCAAGGCTGGGACCGCTCTGAAGGATGAACTATAGCGCACAACATCAGATTAGCTCACATTCAGCCTAGTCTAATGTAAGATTATCTTGTTGGAGGTATTCAACCAAGGGTGTCCTCAAATCAGGAACTATTTCAATCACCGCATCTGAAGTACCCGGGGCTCCTGACGTAGGGGCACCAGCGGTAAGATGGTTTACTTGTGGGATGTAACCATCCTCCGGGGTAACTGAAGCAATGAATCTCCAGTGCGCCATGTGGATAATCAGGTATTTATATTCAGGCTCCTCAAGCGATGCGTCCAGGCTGGCCAAAGCATCTGCTCGACCGTTCTGTGACCAGGGAATATGAACGACCTCCGACCGAGAAGGGAACTGGGCCATTAGATGGAGGGTGCACTCCAACAATGGCATGAGTTATGGATTTCTAACAACATAGTCATCATTGACCTGTTTGATGACAAGCTCGGAGTCCCCTTTCACATACAGATGGGGCACATCGATCTCGAGGGTCAGCTCGAGGTCAGTGATGAGGTCATGATACTCTGCCTCATTGTTGGTGTAGCCCTCTGACAATAGGAATGAATATGGGAGGATGGCTTGCTCCAGGGTGATGAAGACGATACCCAGGTCCACTCTATTGAGCCTAGGATCGTTGAGTCTTCTACCGATGGGGCTCCGGGAGGCACCATCAATGTGAATATTCCATCATGGGACGACATGATCAACTGAGAGGATTTCCTCAGCAGGAAAACCTAGATCTAGTGGTTGATTCACGGAGGTTGGGTGGGCAGCTAAAAAGTCTGCCAATGCCTGCCCTTTGATAGTCTTCTGTGGCATGAACCTGATGTTGAACTGTTGTAGGATCACTACCCACCGCACTAGTCGTCCAGTCAAAATAGGTCGGTTTAGGATGTACTTCAACGGGTCTACCCGAGAGACCAGTTGTACCTCAGGGTGTTGTAAGTAGTGCCGCAATTTTTGTATGGAAAATACGAGCGCCGTGAAGCTCTTCTCGATAGGGGAATATCTAATTTCCGTATCGAGGAGAATACGGCTGAGGTAGTAGAGGATGTTCTATGTTCCCTCATTGTTCTTCTGGGCGAGAACTGCGCTGAGGGACCATTCCATGGAGGTCACGTAAAGGACTAGCAGCTTCCTGGAGACGGGTGGCATGAAGACCAGAGGGTGGAGCAGATACTGCTTGATTTCCTCAAAGGTGGTCTGACACTCTTCATCCCATTCATAGGTGGCGACTTTCTTCATGATCAGAGAAAAGGGCTTACATTTTCCAGCCAGATTCACAATGAATCGGCACATTTAGGCTAAGTGGCCTTAGAGACCTCGAAGTTCCCAAATATTTCTCAGGGGAGGCATCTGGCTGATGGCCTTGATCTTTTCTGGGTCGATCTCGATACCTCGGTGCCTGACAAAAAATGAAAAGAACTTACTGAAGGTGACCCCAAAAGCACACTTCAACGGGTTCATCTTTAGGTGGAGGGAATGGAGGAAACCGAACACTTTATCAAGGTCCTTGAGATGGTCCTGGCGCTAGCGAGATTTGACTACCAGGTCGTCCACGTATCACTCCACCAATGTCCTGAGAATCGGCTTGAATATGCGATTCATGGTCCGTTGATAGGTGGCACCCGCATTCTTCAGGCCGAAGGGAATAACCTGGTAACAGAAAGTACCTTGGGGTGCCCTGAAGGTAGTGGACTCCTCGTCCTCGGGGCCCATCTGGATTTGGTTATACCCGGAATATCCATCCATGAAGGAGAGGTCTTGGAACCCGGCCGTGGAATCAATCAACAACTATGTCCCTGGAAGGGGAAAATCATCCTTCAGACAATGGTGATTAAGATCGTGGAAGTCGATACAGACCCTGATTTGTCCATTTTTCTTCCTGACTGGCACAATGTTCGCTAGCCACTAGGGGTACTGAACTTCCTTGACGAAGTTGTCTTTGATAAGATTGTCAACTTCAGCCTCAACCATGGAATCGTGAGAAGGGTGAATCTTTCTGGTAGGCTTCTTGAACCCACGATGGTTCCCCAGGAGACCAAGGTGGTGGATGGCTACTTGATGATCTAGTCCTGGAATCTCGTCATAACTCCAAGCGAACACATCACGGTGATGTCTAAGGAATTCCACATACCACTGCTGCTCCTCAGGGGGCATAGCGGCGCTGACCAATGTGGGTCTCGGGTCCGCCATGCTACCGAGGTTCACTTGCACCAACTCATCGACCATGGTGGAGGCGCCCTCCACAAAGGTGTGGGGAACATCTTTCATGTCCTCCTCTCCACTAGTGGAGGGATCATCCATGGGGGGAGTTTCTTATGAGCTATCAAACCCTGATGGGCGGTTGGTGCCGGCTTGGGCGGCAGTGGTCATCATATCAAGAGACTCATGCGCCACTGAGACCATAGTGATGAAGGCAGTCAATCCAATGCCATCTGGTCTTCGGCCCAAGGGGCCATGCTTGATGACATCAAAACAGTAGTGGTGCATCGGCTTGAGCTGGTTAATTCTAGCCCGGCGGAAGATACATGTATGATGTATTGCCATTTCCATGAGCATGAAATCCCGATACCGTACATGGGTAGGAGGTTTTGGGATCACTTGGTCCTGGTTGGTGTAGGAGTACGAGGTGATCTTCCATCGTCACTTGGACCAAGGAAAATTTCTTCCTCTTGTACCCTAAACAACAAAACACTGCCCCATGTCGGGGGTTGTGGCCTCCAACCGATGGATTTGGAAGATGTAAGTGTCGTTCAGACCTGCCCAGGGATCACCTGTGATAGCGGCGGGCTCAACCTCACCTTCCAGAATCTTCTTATCCTTGCTCTTGTAATAGACAAAATCTAGATAATGGGCTTCAAAAGAGGACAAAGGAGATGCATCTCTTTGGATAATTCCTACTCGACCATTAACAGAGTATTTGAGGCATTGCTGATACAACTAGGGGACCGCCGCGTGAAGGTGGAGCCACGACCTACCCATCACTGCGTTGTACGTGGTGTCCTAGGAGACAACCATGAATTTGGTGCTTGTAATTAGGCTACCTAATAAGGTCTTCAAGAAGATATTGTCGACTAGAGTTTTCTCAGTCCTATCATACCCCTATATTCTAAGGTCGGAGGAAGTTAAATCATCCTCAGACAACCCTAGCTTCCGCAGTGTCCAAGTTGGGATTAGGTTAATCCCAGAACCTGTGTTGACAAGACAGCGACGGACATCCATGCCATTGAACCGACCAGTGATTTAAAATGGGAGAATGTTCCCTTTTATGGTAGGGTCTTCATCTTTACCAGAGAATGAGATGACTGCATGGAATTCAGCGTTCTCAATTTCCTCAGCATGGAATGCTTCTACAGCTACCACCTTCGTCTCAAACTGTAGGGGGATCATTAGGGCCTCGGCGAGAACCTCATGCATTTCAAACAATAGGTGAAGAGACTCAAGGATTTAAAGCCTTACTGGAATGCCGGACAAGTGCTTCATAACATCATACTTTCAGGCCAAATGCGAGCTTATGCTTACAGGGGGCCCCTCTGCGATTGGAGGCATGACGGGCCCTGTCGGATGGACCAGTGGCTGACTGGTACTAGGAACGTCTCTCTGTTCACTAGTTGAAGCCCGGAGAGTGGCTGGAGGATTAGGACTGGAAGTATGGGGCCGGCTGGTGGCAGGGTGGATGTGGTCGTGGCATGGCTGAGGTGGTTCCACCTGATCCAGCAACACAAACGGTGGCGGAGGCGAACCTGTCGACACCGGATAAAGGGGATGCGTGTGCTGAGCTCTATACTAGGCCTGTTGTCTGGTCTTGGTGGCGTGTATGGCCTAGCTGGGGGTTCCAACTATCATGCCTCGACGATTCATGTAACCACAGCTCCGCCGACGTTGGCGACGGCTGGTGACATTGGGAAGGTCCACACAGCGTTCCTCGCCATCAGGAGTCAAATAGGGATTTACCAACTCTATGTTGTTAACCGAAGCGTACCCCAGACTGTCACTTGAGGAGTCATCCGATACTGGGCGAAGTATTATAGGGATCCCCATTTCTAGGGGCATAAAGTCGCCAAGAGTGTGGGATGTCGACGACATTGTCAAGGCGCGTTCTTTCTTCCTGCTCCGCCGCTACTTTCTCTTCTAGGAAGAGGCTGGATGGGATGACGATGCTGAGGTAGAAACCGCAGCTTTTGAGGGATCTGGATGATTCGGGTGTGCATGGATGATGCCATGGGCACGAACGACTGTCATGCGGACCATCTAGTCATTATACTTTTGGGACCCACGGTCAGAAACCTACTGCCATTCATCCTCATCGATGCTGCTGCCCTAGGATCTCACAAAGACAC
Source organism: Viscum album (assembly GCA_963277665.1). Lineage (NCBI taxonomy): Eukaryota > Viridiplantae > Streptophyta > Magnoliopsida > Santalales > Viscaceae > Viscum > Viscum album. Next base: position 1,360,291,841 of record OY728159.1, read on the forward strand.
CTACTACTTGTGTCGGGGCTGGGCCCAATCTGACTATATTGTTGTCAATTTGGTCTTGGAGCCAGTCCTTGAACATGTATAATCACTAGATGGTGTGCCCCAGGGTCCGGTGATAAGGGAAGTAGTTAGGGTGATCAGTGAGATGCACTTCTTCTGGCTTCCGGCACTCTGGAAGCCGCACAATCCTCTGCTCCAAGGCACTACGGAAGTAACCAGGGACCTGAGCCTCGTCAAACGAGTAGGTCTGATTCCTTCTGTCTAGAAAGGGAGATCTAGGAGGCTAGCCCTAACGAGGGGCCAGAGTAGCATGTTGAGGAGGCGGAACCTTATTATCTCACCTAGACGGTGGTGGTGTATTACGTGGAGGCGCTTGCCAATTTTGACGTAGTTGCTGCTGGGCAGGAAGTTATGCCCGTGTGGGCGGACCCCTATGGGGCTACAGAGCTGGCCTCACTGGTAGAAATTCTAGCTGCTTGGGGCCTCTATCTGGGCCATAGTAGTGGGCTTGGCTCTGGAAGCTCTGCTTGAAGGGATTACAGGAGGTAGCGGGCGTGCCTGACTGGCCTGTTGCAGGGCTTCTTCGAGGCACCGATCCTTGTCTGAGAAGTCCTGAAACCCTCCAAGGTAATTCTGAGTGATCAAAGAAGGAACCAGCACTGCCTTGATGTTCCCTACACACATTGTCAGTAATTTATCTTGAGTTAGTAGCATGGAAATGGAGTATGTGAGCCCCTTCCACCGGGTGACGAAGTCCGCGACTCACTCATCGAGCCTTTGTTTTCACCTGAAGAGGTCTGTGATGTTTGTCTTCTGGGTTGTGGAACTGAACTAGTATAGTAATTTCCTGTGAAGGTCCTCCTATCTAGTCACAGATTCGACAGAGAGCTGGCTGTACCAGACGAATGTCGGCCCCTCTAGTGTCTGAACAAAGCAACAGAGCTTGGCGGCCTCCTACTATGCCAGAGTCCCTAATATAGGCACACACCTCGATTTGAAGTGGTCCAGGTGCTGTGGCAGGTCTCATGTTCTGTTAAAGGGGCCGGTGGTGGGGTTCCCAAATCATGGAGGTGTCAGCATATCATCCACCCATGCTGGGTATGGCTTGCGGTCCGGTGGGATTTCCACCAGTCGAGTTTCCAAATCCTCTAAACGGGCAATGAGTGCTACCATCGGATCATCTGGATGCGGGTTCTTGTCCTAACGGGGATACCTAACCACAATCGCATTACCGGGCTCTTCAATCTGGTAGACAATCTCATCAGATCGTGGGTATGCTGGTGGAGCGACCCTTGGTGCGGCGGGAGGAACCGGTGCGGGATCCCTTGGGTGATCACGCAGCTCAAGAGGGTTTGGAGAAACAAATCATTCCCTCTTGCCATGAGCTTCGGCCTATCCTCTTTCAGCGAACACGGCATGATTTTTGTTGCCCGGGAGAATCTTGTCGAGGGGTATTTGTTCCTGCCCCTGCTGTCCTGGCCTAGGGCCACCATAGTCGGGTTTCCGCTCTACAATGTGTTCAGCCATAATATCATCGACTAGCCTCTTCTTCTCAGTAGGTTTTTGGCACAGCATGGCCTTCTTGGGATCTTCCTCTGCCTTCTGTACTAAGGCAGATGGGTCGGAGAACTTGACAGCTCCAACGTGTTCTTTACCCTTGCCGATAATCCATCTCAGTGTTAACGCCTCAGTGGGTGCGGAGAGACCTAGGATGTTTCTCTACTGGCGATTAATCCTCCCGGATGGGTCCAGTATTAGCCTGTCCTCAGGGAGTGAGTCCCCATTGAGAAGTTCCAAACTGTTCCCCTCTCCCGACTCGTCATCCATGTTGACCACCACTGCCCTCGGGGGAATACCCTCAGAGCAGCTCAGTGAGTCGGGCTGCCAGCGAATCACACTGAAGAGAAGGGAATCGTACTACCCCCATCCGTGGACGTTCGCATGGGGGGTGGCCTCCTCGATAACATTGTAGATTACTTGAAAAATCTGAACACATTTTTGTTGTAGGGTCCTGTAGTGGCCAAGTGATTCGGGATGCCGAACCACGGGGAGCACGGCCAGGTCGACCCGACAACATTTCTCACTGATATCCTCGAGGTGTTCCTGACTCCCAGGATAAGGCACTTACTGATGGAGAATACGGGAGTGAGTAGCCTGAAGGGTATGGTGGAAACATTCAAACTCTCCCAGTGTGAGCGATTCTGGTGTATCAAAATCCGACCCTACGACCGGCCAAGACTTCTCGGGGAAGTGGCCTACTACGAGGATGGTCCAGAAGCTCCATGACTCAGGTTCAAGATCCGGCCCTTGCTAGCCCCTCTCATCAACTAGGAGTGGTTGGGGGACTGGCAGCAGTGCCAAGGCAGGCCGCTGGGATGGTGGGCTAGCCAGTGGAGAATACAGCGAGCATGCCGATTGGTCGCCGAATCCTAAGTCATCATCCAAGGGTTGTAGTGTCTTGGCTGCTATGTCATGATAGGATGGGCCGGTGAAAGGGACCCCTGTCATAGTGTCGGTGCTTCCCGGGGGTGTTCTATGTCGTGGCTCTTCTACCATCAAACCCCAAAAAAGGTATTCGTCATCTCTGATCGAGGTGGAAGGTGCCTTCAGAGAGGTCTATGGTGACTGAATGATTGATACCTAGGGGTATTCCAAGTCCTTGTCCTCCAGGATATACCTTCGGAGGGAGGAGAGGATCATATGGATCTCACATTCGGGGAGTACGAGGCTGACGCGTTGTGTCCCTATCCCTGCCCTTGAATCATAGGATCGGGGGGAAGGCTCCATCGCCGAGTCATACCCCGCCTCAGAGTCTGAGAAACGGAATGGTCTGATCTCTGTCCGGCCTTCCCTAGAAATTCTCTTATGGAGATGACGTCCCGCCTTCCTACCCATGGGTGGCTCCTCGGGGCAAGGCTGATTTCCGTCATGGAGTCCTCTGGCTGCAATGGTGCTGGGGTGGAGAGGATCTAAGGCCCGGGTGTGAGGAGCACTAAGGAAGATGTCGAAAGGTACATGTGGATGACCTCCATGTGGGTGAGTGATCAGACATGCAACAGCTCCATACTCGCGGTATGCGGTAGGGGAAGTGACCCCGTACCCAGTGTAGTGAGTGCTGGAAAGAGCCCCAACCGGAGCGTAGCTGTCACGGGGAAGCCCCATACATGCGGCAAGGGTGGTGCCAGGCAGGCCTCCAGGCCAAGGGTGGAAGGAGGGAGGAACCATACCTTTCAGAATGATGGCATGGGGTAGGCCTTCATGCTGGATGGCACTACCATGAATTGATCTGCGGTGGACATTACCTGTGCCGGTGACTGGGAGAGTCGACCCAACCTGCCTGTGGGGCGGTCGGGGCCTCGATCCGAGTCGGGCATGTAACTGCCCCTACTCAACATGTGCGGGGGTTTGATGACAGGAGTCAGCAGTGGCTCGGGCCACAATAGTTTCTGACGTTGATGTCCCAGGGCGGGCATCATCTTCCGCTCGTGCCTGACGCTGGCGTCGGGTCAGGTGGGCTAGAGCTGGTGGTGCGGACACATGTATTGCCTGCTCCTCGGCCCGGGGAGTCGGGCGGCGGCGTTGACGTAGCCTGGTGAGGGCCCTGACTGTGAACCCTTGAAGCGGGTCTCTGGTTGAGCCAACATGGACATCCTCTACCTCATCGGCGTAGGGAAGGGATGTTTCGAGGCATTTTGGGGATAATCTCCTAAAACGGTTGAACATCGGGGTGGGAAGCAGCGGCTCCCTGTGTGGCCCTTGGGGGCGGTGATGGCGGTGAGGTATAGCGGCCTCGAGATCCAAATGGTCCATGTCCCTGGTCGGGATGACCCCTTCTTCCTCGTACCTACACACGAGGTCGTTGATCACCCTTCATTGGATAATATTTGATGGGAAAAGGGGGAATGAGCGCCCGGAAGTCGCGGCGGTCGGATCAGCTATGTAAAAGGCGGAACCGCACGGGGTGGCCATGTCGGTACTGCCCCTATCCCTGCGCCGGTGGGCAGGTGGTGATCGAGCTTCGGATTCAGTGGTCTGATTCCTGAAAGCAGGGAGATGAACCCATTAACACTAACATGAAGAGAAATCGACAACCAGTAGCCCTGTTCCATTCCATCTTCCATGGTCTGTAAGAGGGATTCGTGCTGACAACATCGTAGAATGGAGTGTTCAACGTCCTGACTACCCCAACCCTTGGCGGGTTTCACATCCTGGTGTTGGGTGCCCAGACCTGGTGACATGCTAATCTTCCGACACCCCAAACTCTACCAGTCTTAGTATTGAGGAGAAGTGATTCACATTGGGTTCCCCATTTTCTATTTCTGAAACTTTCACTAGGGTGAACATGCATATCCGTCACACAGGGGAGGATGCGCGGCTTGTGGCCTGACATTCCTGCTTTCCAAAGGCAGGCGGCATCCGTTCCATGTTCAGGGACGTCTACTACTTGATCGAAACAGGGATGATGGGATGTCGGTTCTTCCTTCCATAGATTACTCCTTAGATCTCGTCACCTAGTCCGGGTCTCCCTCATAGATTTAAGACGTATTCATGAATCTTGTTCCTGGTGCCATGTCTTCATGGACACCAGTTAATTATGTTTCTTCCATCGAGAGGCTCCAAGGGGTCTGGTCAGGGTAGCAACCTTCAGTGAGGAGAATAGTCACACTAAGGTGTCGTTGGCGTGTCTTGACGATGGGGGATTGGCATGTCTGTCTTCTGTCCCTTATTATAGGGCTTCTCAAGGGCGCGAAATCCCGATGCATCGCACATAGAACACATGGAACTGCATGCCATAGGCATGTATCTGAGGTTTTCCTCAGCTTCCAATGATTAACATGAGGTATGCCGCGAGTTTAACGTCCAGCGGGGATGGATCAGACTGATCGTAACACTGAGAGTGGATCATATTGAAGAGCCCCATAGGGGGGACACCGATGTTGGGGCCAACATGTGGGCGGCTTCCCAGATATTGTGGAGTGGGATGAAGTGGCATGACCCCACCTGGATGTGGCGGCCCGGGTAAGGATCAAGATGGGTGATGAAGTGAAGAGGGGATTGAACTTCGTGGAGGCCTCCTACATATCCCCATGGTAGGGAATCAAAGTCCGCGTAGTTCGGGTTGGATGGGGCTTATGCTCTGAGGCGGCCCAAGGTAGTTATGGGGCTTACACTCTGAGGCGGCTCAAGGTGGGTATGGGGCTTATGCTCTAAGGCGGCCCACGAAGTTGGTGAACCAACGCAAAGAGGTCAGAATGACTGGGTGATGGGCTTGAACCTCCTGGAGGCTTCTTACGTACCATACCTTAGCATGGATCAAAGTCCACATAGTTTGAGTATACAGTTTAACGTCATGTGGGACGATATATAGTTTAATGTCATGCGGTATGGGGCAGACAATTTAACGTCATGCAGGATGGGGGAATTTGGGGCTTACGCTATGAGGCGGCCCATAATGATTGAGAACTGAAGTGAAGAGGATGGAACGACCGGGGGGTGGGCTTGAACCTCATGGAGGCTTCCTACGTACCATGCCTTAGTACGGATCAAAGTCCTTGTAGTTCGCTGGGATGGGGCTTATTCCTTGATGTGGCACATAAGAGGATGTCATGGTTGATGCTCACTCTAATCCCACATGAGTCATGCTCGGTGTGAGAAAAAAGAGGAAACAAGGACCAGATGATCACTTCGCAAAGGGTGTGTCCATGAGAAGCGAAGAGGGGCTTACGCGTTGACCGGCCCATGGTGTCGGGACTTACTCTAGGATGGAGGCCCGAGATGCGACAAAGCGCAGAGGGATAGGGATTTTGGACCGAACAAAGGAGATGCCTCGTTCCCTATCAGGCCATCCCCTGGCCTTGGCGATGGAGAAGTACGGAGATGCATGGGTGCTACCTTCCGCAAGAGTCTAGGGGCTTACGCTCTGAGGCAGCCTTTCCCCCATGGACAAACGCCACTCTGAGAGGGAGGATATCATCCCATGTGAGGGTGATTCCATTCCCGTGGAGACAAGTGGCGTAAATAATGTCCGAGCCAAGGGGACCCTGTGTGCGAGGCACAGGGTCGGATCATCATTTAACGTCATGTGTTGAGGATGAGGTTCTTGGTAGTTTAATGTCCTACAGCTCGGACAAGGTGGGTTCACTCCACACCCCTAGGACTTACATGATTGGTTCCCTTTGCTCCTTCTGGGAGGGAAGGTATCGGCAAGGCCGTATAGATGGGGGGCCGCAGAGCAAACCATCGAGGGGTCCATGTTAGCATAGCTATGTTAAGAATCAATATCTGTTAGCGTGCCAATGCAAAGAAGCATGAGGAAAAGCAACGCAATGGGAAACACCTCCCATGGGATGTTGAGGTTACTTCGTACGAGCCTGGAAGGCTGTACGGGAAAAAAACGCATGGCGCACATGCCCGGTATGTAGGACATAGGGTGCCTATGTAGGGAGGCACTCGAGGGGCATCAAGGTGAGGGGTCCTGGGGATTGCGTGCAAAGAAAATATTTCTGTGCAAAACACCGGGATGGTGCATAATTAGGGGCAGGTGGATTGTGTGCGGCTAAGAGGATCACACGCAAAGGAGGTGAATTGCGCGCGAGTGGCAATGGCCAAATCCTAAGCAAAGGCTGCACCCCGCGAAGGTATTGCACACAATGGAAGTAATTGCGCACAACGGAGGAACCCTGAGGGGTTTGGAATTTTATTTAAGCTAATGGGATTTCGCGCAAAGGTGGATCCGAGGGCGAGGTTGTGCGAAAAGGGTCAGTACCTGAAGGCCATATTGTGTGCGCGGAAGTCTTATTTCGCACACGAGAGCTGGTTCAAATTCCACAACCCAGAAATGGAAGGGTTCTCCTTATATTTATGGGCCTCCGGCATCACGAAATCCGGGCAGTGCACAAAATTTTGCACACCGAAGACGACAATGCGAAAACGGGAACCACACGGGGGCGGGCGCGCAAAATTTAGCACCAGTGCCGGTGCCCTTTCGTGAATCCCAGACTCATTTCACGCAGCCAACCTTTTTTCATGCATGTCCTCCTTTATTTCACGCAACACTTCCGGGCCCTCCAGACTAGGTCTCTGGGTCCGAATATGACTTCGCATCATCATTTCGAAACTTCCCTTAGGAATTATGGACTTTTTTGGCATCTAAAAGGGACATGAATATTTTACGATGGCTCAAGAATCTATATGTTGAAGTTGGGTATTGAAAGAAGGATATCCAGGAAGGGTTTTACCATCATAGGAAAATTTTGTCAAACATCATGAAGCTTGATCCCTACGCCATGTGGTTTTGAATAATGAGGTGTGGGCTATCAAAGGATATGGAATGAAGTTTCATAGTTTGTCCTTGAGAAAGTGTATGGAACACAGCGACATAACATCGAGGATATCAAATCTTCTTGGATAGTTTTGTACAGGGATTTTAAATCATGATCTAGAGTGCTTGGGTCAAGAGGGATATATAGTATAGTAAAATATGGAGTAGTATAGCCACATTGAGGTGTTGTGTTCTATTGTGATGATGTTAGGGCTCACGAGGATCGATTTTTTTTGAGTAACGAATCTGGTTGATAGTCATAGGTGCATATGTAGGATCCATGGGCATGTATGCATTGTCAAGAAAAGGGTCCTTGAAGATGGATATCCTATCCAAGGTCCATGAAAGTTTATGGTGATCCAAGACACCCCAACTCTTGATTTGTGGTATTTGGAATGTGTAAAATCAAAGGAAGGTTCGAGTTCCCTAAAAGTTGAGTCACTACCTAACAAACATATACTCATGGTAAAGAGATGTAAAGAATCATTACTCTATCTTTTCCTAGACCAGGGAGTCCAGTAATCCAAGCTTGGCTTTTACTAGGGATACTGGGTAGGCATAATGATATTTATGCCTTGTCTATTTATTCCCTATTTTTGGTCTAAAATATGATAATTTGGAGTTTAGTAGGGGGAGAATTGACTTTTTCTTAGGTCACCCATTGTGGGTTTTCAACCTGATAGGTTTTGTGTCTCTTTCATTAGTAGTTTATAGTCTTACAATTTGGACCATTATAGGCTAGAGTTTCATGGTGGTATACATTTTACTAAAGTACATGTATTTTATGGTCATGACATGCATGGACCTAATATGAGAAACGTTACACAAGAGATAAATTAGGATACCCAGAGTTAAGGGTACTATAACATAATTATTAATGAGAGGTGAAAGTTTTGTAAATCACAGATCAAGGTTCTTAAGTCATGAGTGATGATATGGGACAATAATTCTAGGATTAGTTCAAATACACTGAGGTATTAAATTCTTCCATAGTGATGTCAGGGAAAACAAGGATTGGAATTCCCTTTTTGCAGAGTGACACATTTGGTTAACAACCATAGGCACATATGAAGGAGACATAGGTTTTTGTGCATGGTCAGGAAAAGGGTCCATGAACTTGGATATCCTTTCCAAGGGCCATGGAATATTGTAAAGATTCGAGAACCGTTAGGAATGAGGTGTTTCTTATGGTTTTAGGTGATTTAAAATATGGTGGAAGAACCCCATATGAGGGATGAATGGGGTAGTCTCTTGTGGCCCTTTGGCATGGAATACAAAATGGGTGATGGTTTTTCCAAGTTTTATGTCATGTAGTTGGGACGTACATTCCTCCATGAAGTTTTAATGTCATGTAGTAAGGATGTTCTTCCATGAAGTTTAATTTCATGTGTTAAGGACGTACTTCCATTAATTTTAAGTTCATGCAGTAAGGATGTGGAAACTAACATGAAAGTGTGGGAATGTTAAGCCTGGGCCCAAAGATAGAGACTTTGGAATCACTATGTATCTCATGAAGATGATAATAATGTAACACATAGTTCTTAAATGGTAAAAACTCTATGAAAGTTTGGACCATACATAGAGGTGGGTATTATTTTCATTGACCATTTCATTTGGTCCTAGTATTTCATAATTTAGGTGTCACTATGTATCCTATGATGAAATGAATCAAGTTATATGTACTTCTTGATGTTCCATTCAGTTTAACATCATGCGGTGAAGATTAAGGTGAGAATATCTGAATTGATGTGAATATTGTGTTTGGGAGTAAGAGTGGAAGTCTAGGCATCACTACATATCTCATGATAATTATAATCAAACCACACATTGTTTTGAGGAACTATGCAATTTAAATTCAAGCGGTAAGGAAATTGACCCTTCAATGTAACATCATGTGGTGAGGACTTGTGGTATTCCTTTTATGATATTTTATTCAGTATCGTAATGGACCTGTTGTGTACCTTTATGTATTTATTATGAGGGTATGCCCCTTCCACAATTCCTAAGCTCACATGATCTACTCTCATTGTGAGAAATAAGGAATGAAAAGGGTTTACCTATAATGCATAGACAATTGAGGGTACAACAAGTTAATTTTATATCATGTGCTGGTTGTACCATGATATAGGATTGAAGTGTCCCTACATATCTCATAAGGATTAAAATCAAGACATACATAGTTTTAGAAGAACCATGTAGATCAATGTCAATAAGAAAATACATAGGTGACTCGACATGAATAGACATGGATATCACAGATCTATGTAGTTTTATGTCATGTGGTAAAGACATTGGTCATAAAGTCTAATTTATTATAGTAAGGATGAATTCCATATAGTTTAACATCTTGTAACAAGGATGGATTCTGTATAGTTTAACGTCATGTGGATAGGATGAGTTTCATACAGTTTAAAATCATGTGGTTGGTAAAAATTATGTACAGTTTAGTGGCATGTGGTTAATATGAATGATGGGACTTACTCTTATGTGTATGACATTATGTTGACTACTAGGAAAATTATTTCTTCAAAAATATTTCATTAGTGAGAGGTGTGACACACTTCCCATATATTGTTTCCAACGCGTAAGGCCTATTATGGTAGACCTTATGTATGATATAAGGTCCCTCCCGTTTGGGTTCCAGATTCGAGGGATTTTTTCCAAGTATCATTTGGGTTATGAGGACCAACACCAATTCCATATGGAGGAATGAGGGGAGGTGAGCCCTTTTATTGAATTCTTATACAATCTAATTCTGGTGGACCTCAAGGTTGTGTAGCGCATGTAACCTATTCTCCTCAATCCATTCCAATTCATCAAGTTTCTTTTTAGATTTCTCATCATCTGAGAGTTTCCCGTAGATGGATACTTGGAGTGAGGACAACTACAATATGATGGGTAACACTACCTCAGTCTCATACACTAGTGAGTATGGAATATCTTGTGTAGCAGTGCGCATGGTAGTATAGTCGACCCATAAATCATGGAAGAGTTGGTCTATCCAAAAGTTATTATCCATGTTCCCCATCTTTTGGAGTATATTTGATAGATTACTATTAAAGGCCTCTATTTACCCATTTGTTATTTCATGATAGTGAGAAGAGTGATTGGACTCAATATTGTACTCCTGGTACAGCTTCTTCAACTTCGTGGAATAGAAATTAGTGTTGGTTTCCAACAATATTGTGTGAGGAACCCCAAACCGGGTGATGATATGGGACATTAAGAATTTCATAATGTTCTTTATCCTAAATTCATTGAGGGGTATGGCCTCCTCCCATTTGTAAAAGATGTATATTGTAGTAATGATGTACTCAAACTTATTATCTGTGGATAGAAGATATGGCCCTATGATATCCACCCCGCAAATGACAAACATCCAAGAATATTTAGCTGTATATAGAAATTATAGAGGTTGGTGGATGAAGTTCACATGGATTTGTAATGAATGAAATTTCTTTGTGAATTCCACACACTCGTGTATCATGATTTTCCAGTAATATCCTAACCTCATGTTATGATGGGATATCCTAGTCCTAGATTGATGGGAATCGCAAGACACTATATGGAATTCTTCCATGATGGTTTTGAGGGATGACTATTAGTGCATCACACTCTGGGGAAGTGTTGAACTTATTGATCTCTTCCATATCATAGAAGATGATTTCTAAGACCATTCTATGTTGTGTGATGTGGAATATTGTTTCTTCCTTATCACGATCATCCAAGATGGTGGCCGTATTGGCCATTGCATCTGCGCAATCATTCTGTGATTGTGGAATATAGTGCAATGTGGATTCGAAAGGGATCTCCACCATTAGTCCCATGAATAGGTAGTGGGAGGTCCCATTTCTTCTTTTTTTGATGTCATATTATCCAATTTCATGCTTTATCACTAACTATGAATCCACATTTATGTTCAGGTAATCTATTTGTAGTTTGAGGGATAGTTCTAATCCAATGATGAGGACATGGTGTTCTTCCTCATTATTTGTGCAACCTTTGGATAGTGATAAACTGTAGATAAAAACCTCTTTGTTAGGATAGATAAATAAAATTCCCCACGATAACCTAATTATGCTTTGGTTTTTCCATCCTTGTTTCGATAGGACATCATTTGGTGCCATCAAAATACATCTCCCATGTCTAGGGAATGTCATGGGCATAAAATACCTATTAATTTGGAAGCTCAATGTCTTCTAGTATATTCAATGGGATAAGAAGTGCTATGAGGAAATCATCTAGGGCTTGTCATTTCACTAACTTCTGTGAAACAAACTAAATGTCATATTACTGAACACTTACCTCCCATTAGTCCATGTTCCCATTCAGCATTGGATGGACAAGGATGTAATTGAGATGGTCGATATGAGAGACCTGCTGGACTTCATGGTGCTACAAGTAATGCCTAAACTCTTCCAATGTGCAAATGAGTGAAAGGAAGTTCTTCTTGACCTTAGAATATCTGGTATCAGTACTTATCATAGTCTGATTGAGGTAATAAAGACTATTTTCTCTTCTTGTACCATTCCTTTGTTCGAGGACGGTTCCCAATGAGTGTTTCATTGAGGCCATATATAGGATTAATGGACTCCCTTCCACCAAGGGAAATAGAACCAATGGGTTCCACATGTGTTTATTGATACATTCAAAGGTTTTTTCGAAATCTTTGTCCCATTGATAGTTTGTTCCCTTCTTCAGCTGCCTGATAAAGAGAAGAGGTTTACCAGAAAGGTTGGAAATGAACCACCAAATTTATCAAAGGTTCCCATATATCCTCCTCAGTTATTTGATATTTCTAGGGGTGAAATTTTCAAGATAGCACTAGAATTCTCCAGGTCTACCTCAATGCCGCAATGGAATACTACAAAACAAAGAAATTTCCATGAAGTTACCTTGAAAGATCCTTTCAATGGATTCATCTTCAATCTATGTTTTTATAGCTTGTAATTTTTTTAAGGTCTTTGAAGTGATGACACCACTGTTGGGATTTAACCACTAGGTAGTCGACATAACATTGAACTATATTTCCCACAAATGCCTTAATGATATGGTGCATATCACATTGAAATGTGGATCCATAATTATTAAAACCAAAGTTCATGACCTAATTGAAAAAGATCCCCTGAGGTACTTTGAAGGTATGATTCTTTATTATCAGGGGCCATCTTTATTTGATTTTACCCTGAGTACCCATCCATGAAATAAATGTCTTGGAAACCAGTAGTTTAATCAATCTAGAGATATGAGATCAGAAATGGGAAATATTTATTTGGTAAATACCAATTAAGGTATCAATGTATACCCTATTCTACCCATTCTTCTTCTAGATAGGGATGATGTTGGAAATCCATCTCAGGTACTTCAATTCTTGGAAAAATTTGGATTTCATAAACTTGTCACCCTTCGCATCTATATTGGTGGAATGATAGGGGTGTATCATCCTAGCTACCTTATTTGGGAATCAATGTTCATATGGTATACCATGATGGAGCGTATCCACATCTAGGATCAGATTAAGCATTTCTGTGTAGTTCCATGTGAAAATTTATCGATGCTGCTTTAGAAATATGATGTAAATATCTTTCTCTTTGAGGGGAATAAAAACACTAATCAGTGTAGTCCACGGGTGTTCCTCCATTATCAGATTTATCTTCCTAAGTTCATTTATGGTGGTGGAGACACCTTCCATGAATGTCGGAGGGGGTGTTCTTGAGGTCAGACTCATCCTCTTCCATCTCTGAGTCTCTGAAGGAATTTTCAGATGGAGATAGAAATATGGGGGCTTCACTATCATTATCCGGGTGATAGAGGCAATGAGGAGAGACATTATCATCCCTTGTTGTCTGAGTCATTACATAGAGATGTCAGAGATGATATTATTCAGTACTGTAATTGAGGATAGGAGGGGAATGGACCTCTGAGGTTATATATGTGACCTCGACAAGGTTTATGGGGAGCACATAGTCACTGTCGAGCATACTGCAGGGATTCATAGGGGTGGCCCAAATCTATTGTGAGTGGGAACCTGTATATCATCATCAACAATTGGATGTTTTCCTCCCTTTTTATAGATATATTCTTCAGCATATATGGCCTCAAAAATTTCAATGGGAGCATTATCACCCTGCAGTATGACAACTTTTCCATTAAGGAGATACTTTAGACATTGGTGGAATTTTGATGGTATCACCAGGTGGCTATGGATCTAGGTCCTTTTGAATAAGATATTATATGCAGTGTCATGCTGGATTAATATAATTTCATTATCTGATGTGAGATCTCATAATTGGACTTCAAGATTAATTTCCCTAAGATTATTTTTCACATGACTGTCATACCCTTGGATTGTTATATTATAGTGGGAGATAAATCTCCTTCACCATATCCCAAATGTTGTAGTGTTTAGACTGGGATAAGATTGATCCCAAAACCATTATCAATCAGAGACCATTAGACAGTGACATTATTGAGTCATCCTAAGAAATACATGGGTCTAATGTGTCTTTAAGGGACTCTTTCTTAACTTTATTAGTGAATGAGATAGTGATGTGGAATTATGATGTCATGTATCCACTCTATAGACCTCATCTACAGTGAATTCTATCTCGAATTCATGTGTGATCTAAAGGGATTCAACAAGTTCCTCCCTGATTTCTTTTGAACGATGGAGCACATTGGGGACTAAGAGATTGGTTGGGAAAACCACCAGATATTTTAGAACATTTTACTTTTGTGATAGAGGATGGAATTTCCTAATATGGGGTTTCTCTTAGACGTGTGGATGATGTGCCAAATAATTTTGGGTGGATGAACCTAGAAATCATGTAGGGGTCATGAGATCATCTTCTACTAGAAATATAGATCATCCTAGCCTTCCATTTTTTCTATATTGATGGTGTTGGACCCCTTCTAGGAAGTATTGAAAGACAATCGGGTGGAGACAAATGGTGGAGGGTTTTGAGATGCCTCCCTACCCCTGATGGGATCACTATATTAATTTCCCATGATTCTTAGAAAAATATGTATTTTACCTAGGGACATGACCAAAATTTTTGGTTCGACTATTCCCATGATGTCATATGTACCCTCGGTTATTGCACATGCAACCTCCCATTCCCCGGTTATGTACGGGAAACTCGTGATCTTGGGAAAACTCGTCCTCATAGAAGGAGTTCAAAAGGAGTATTGTATTGATAGAACAAAATATGTGATCTTCTTCCAATGAGGGTTTCATTTGGTGGGGTAGTTCTCATGTCACATATGATACAGGGAATAAATCAGAGAGTTAATGTTCACTTTGAAGGAGAATATGACTCTTCATATTCTATTTATTCCTGGTTATAGTGGCCACACCCACATTTGGGTGTATATTCTATGTTCCCTTCTTCTTGGTTGGTGGAACTATTCCGGGTCTATACAACTAAGCTTTAATATTGGTGTTTGTTTGATCTACTATCTTTTGACTCATCCAGTTGTTGAATTTTCACGCATGTCTGACCAAGACATTCTACCAATAACCTTCTCCCTCTAGTTGACTAACATTTATAAAATCCACTTTCTTTGGGGATTATTCTAGCACCACTTTTCTGAAATCGAACATTCCTTGAAGAAAGTCTTTGAAGACAATTCATATCTAGATATTGTGACCCAAACTTCTGTGGAAAGGGAAGTAAGTGGGATGGTCGGTAATGGTGACCTCATTAGGTCTCCAAGGTTATAGAAGTGTGAGTAGGTTATTGTCCATGACTATAATAAAATAACTAGGGACTTGTTTATTTAGGAAGGAGTATTCCTTATTCATCTGTTCTTTAAATACCAAACAATCATGATTTCTCTATGCTTCTGGCGGAGGGAAATTTTGTGGTTGTCATAACTCAAAAAGAGATTTCTAGTGGTTCAGGGGTTGCCTAGGTATTTGGAAAATCACGTACTTTGTCTTGAGAGTGACCACTTCAACTTCTACTATGAATGGCCTTTTCCATTTTCTGTAGAAATGAGTCGTGTTTTGGATCAGGTCTGGTAGATGGATTCTTCTAGACATTGGGATATTTCCCCAAACTTGAAAAATCAAACCGGATAATTAATTGGAATCATAGAAATATACATCTCATCCATAAGATTGTTATCATAGAGTTCCAATAGTTTCTCTTGTGAGAGAGGGATGCTGAGTGAGTAGGTCAAAACCTTCCACCTTTCAACAAATTTAGACACCCTATAATTTTCACGTTGTTTTCATTTTTTTAGGTTTACAATCATTATGTTACTTAGTGTAGAACTGAATTGATAAATTAATTGATGACGAAGGTCTTCCCATCCCGAAATAGATCTTATTGGTAGACTTCTATACCAAAAAAAAGGATTTTCCTATTAGAGTCTATATGAAACACCTCATCTATGTAGCCTCCTATTTATCTTGAGGTCCCATCATTGGACCGCATCAGGATACGAAGTGTGGGGTATGTTTTTTGGGGTCTCCCACACCATCAAATTTAGAGAATATAGGATTTCCGAAATTGGTTGGAGGTAAAGTGTCTTCCACCCAATTGGAAAATGGATTCCTCTCAAGCTACATAGGTTCACATCACCCTTCCATGGATTCCATTTGAGTAGTCAATGACTTGATGATGTTAAGGAGCTCTAGGGGAACCACTTCCTATCCTATATCTCATCTATAGGGATCCGATGGGGGTTGATGAGGAGGCCCTACTTTCAGATCCTTCTGATTTTCGACCCATCCCTTCATTGAACTGTTGCCCCAAAAAGGGAGAGCTTATTTTCACAATGGAGGTAAGTCATGATCATTTTCGACTTCCTCATTTATGTGTACTAGCTTCCTGGACTTAGAGCCAAATTGATTCTCATATAACACTCTTTTTGTAGAATCTTCCATCGGATGGAGAATATTTTTCTCTGCCTGAAGATGATAACCATGGGGAATATTTCCTATGAGTAACTCCTTATTGAGTTGTGAGAGAGTTTTTATTTTTCTCTCATATTTTGGAAATCGTTCCTATGTGGAAGAAACCCCTATTCTTCTAGGAGCTGATGGGGATATGGTTATACCCTTCACCTTCATAATATTTTTTTGTGGAGGTAGAAAATTTATATTTTGAATTTCCATGTTTCGGAGCCTTCTTTGGTTCTGTGTACACAAAACCTCATTTGTTTCATCCTTATCACCCTCCTCCTGAGGAATATTTTCTGTTTATAGGCCTTTTGAACTCATGTCTTGATCAATATCTTCCATGTTAATAGTGATTACATTGATCAAGTCATAATAGAAAATGGTGGTTGTTCCATTTCTTTCGACGCTATAGGATGATTCTGTACTATCTTATTTAGTGTCATCACTCAAACCCTTGACCATATTGGGTCGCTTTAGCTTGTGGCTCTGATGGGGTCTGATTGTCTTCACTGTACGTTCCTCCAATTTTTTTCAATGAACAATGACTCTGAGGAAGTTTTTGGGCATGGTTTCCAAATGTGCTCCAACCACCAGGGGTTTGTCCACTGATCAAAGGAGTTGGTAGAATGTTGAACATTGAATGATTCATCCAAACCCGGAGAAGAATGATTCCCTCTATGGTGGTGATGATGATGAATATTCCCCCACCCCTATGGAGTGGGGGCCATTTGGGGTTGAAATTGTTATGAATTGGTCCAGTTGTTGAGGTTCCAATGACTCCAGTCATGGAATTGATGATTCATGGGATGGACATGAAGATATAAATGACCCCATCCCAGTGGGGTTAGGGTGATTTGGAATCACCACTGATGTCTCCAATGTTCTATGAGGGGACAATGAACCTGGTGATGATGATTGAGATATAAATTCCCCCATGCCATCGAATTGGGGTTCACCTACAGCTGTTAAGGGTATGTCTTGAATCTTATCAGGAATTGAAGATCTGAGGGGTGGTAGTAGTGGTAGATATTCTATTATACTAGGGGTCTGAGTCTTCTCCAAGATGGCTGGTATCGAATCTATGACTGTGTTCCATGTGATGTGGTGCATTTGTGCTTGCGTGGGAGCTAGGTGCGATGGAAGCCCATGGTGAGAACCATTCTTTATGGGAAGTGGTTTGGGTGATAGCAACTTTGGCTTCTATGTTTGGAATGTCTTATTATTATCTTGAGGGGCCCATTTTGAAGTCCTATTGTCTATCCACTCTCCCCATCCATGGTTTCAGGAACCATTGGAGTGGGGGAATTTTTTTGTAGTGACCAACTACCTTGTGCATTACCCAGTACCCTAATTTTGTTAGAGTCTATAACATTTAAGTATTCCACATAAAATAGGCTTTGATAATATAATTAAGAGGAATTTTTAATCATTCATACTATCCCTGTACTCAACTACAGATGCATGACGTGGCTTTGGAGATCAGTTTCTGAAGATTTATGATGTAGTGGGAGTAAGCGTATTGCAGATTTTAACTACGATTTTCTATTTTGGGATCTCAGGCCATGGAGATAACATCCAGGTCAAACTAACAATATATTACATTTATTTTACTGATGGTGAAATTCATATCATGGATATTTGATTTGTTGATCCTTCAATCGCTGATGAGTAACCCACATATTCTGGCATAGATAAGGCATGTACTCATTTTCTAGCTCATCTGGGATATCCTAGTCAGCAATAGAGATGGGATAGACTATGATGGGGAGGTTTTTTAGAGTTTACTATCTTTGTATATCAATGTCTACCACCAACCCATGGTACTTACATGGATCCATCCAGTCAGGTCATAGAAAATGGATCTGATGGTTTCCTACTGACAGGAGTGGGGTGCTGCTAGAAGTTGATGGGGAACTATATATAGTTGACCCAAATGTTTCGATCACCTCTCTATATTAAGGTGTAGGAGTTTGGGTCACCTATCTATAAGGATGTGTCTATACAATGGGATGATTTCCTACACCATGAGAGATATTTCTATGGGGAGGTTGACCATGGTGGATTTCAGGAGTGAGGTCCCTATGATCTATCTCCACACTTCCAGGAAGATGACTCTCATGGTAATAAATGTATTCTTTTTCCACTTTGATAGAATATTCAACATACCCTTTTGGTTCTTAGAAGGTGTCTCGAAACACCGAAAGGACTCTTGAATTGAGAGGATTAGGAAAACAGACCATATATAACTTCATTGTTAGAATATACTGACCTAACTTTTGGGATTGTGTTACGGTATGAGCCTACTTTATAACAGTTTATGAAACTTATATATAATCCTATGGTGATATGTAATTATTATTCAACTAATGAGAAGCTTTCCGAATATGTCAATGAGATATCTAATTATTGATATAAATATGATCTTATCCTGAGGCATGTTCCATTCTCACTTGATGAGCCTCAGTTAGGATGAGTATATGAGCTCTACCCTGAGCCTTTGGATTATGTCATTGGTATTTCTTGGTAGAAGTATGAGACTTCCCTGAGGTGTGTTCCACACTTACTTGGTTGGCCCCATTTGGATCATGAATATGATATTGTCCTGGATATGAATTCCCCATCAGAATATGCCAGTAGACCTCCAGGATGGGAGAAACAATATGAGCTTTCCCCTATGTTTACTTGGAATGATGTTGTCCAATCATTTGTTTTCAGAATTAGGAATATGATCCTACCTTCCATGATCTTTTGGAATATGTTGGGAAGATTCACTGATATGAATGTGAGCCTATCCTAAGGCTTGTTCTATTCTCAATTAGTTATCCTTGGTCAGAACAGGGATATATTCCTAATATGGTCCTTTATATTATGTCGTTAGACTTATTCAACATGAATATGAGCTTGTCCCGAGCCATGATCCCCTCTCACATGGTGATACCTAGCCTCAACGGGGATATGATCCTAATCCTAAGCCTTTGGAATATGCTACTGGAATTCTTAAACAGTCATGTTCCCCTATCCCGAGCCTTGTTCCTCTCTCCCATGATGATCCCTGATTGGAATGAGAATATGATCCTGGTCTGATGCCACACCCTTCATCATAATATTCCAATAATCTACCCAAGTAGGAGAAAGAATGTATGATTTCTTTAGTACAACAACTTTTTCACGATGATCAGAATGTTCAGTTATCCTACCTATAGGGATAACAGTATGCACCTTCATCTTCATCTAAAAAAGTTTCAGAATATTTCAGTGGAGTTATTCCACTATTGGTAAAATATATTGTCATTTAAGAAAAGTGTGTGAAGGAATATAAGCCTACAAATTTTCAGTCTCCATTATATTCTGGAAGATGTATTTGATTAAAGTGGGAAATATGTTCCCACTTTTTCCCTCCTTGTTCCATTGGAATATGCTGATGGGTTCATGAATGAGGGGTAAGAGTGTGGGCCTCCCCCATTCATACTACGAGGATATGTCTGCAGACTTGTTCTGAACGAGCAGGGATATGAACCTTCTTGCTGGTTCCTACCTGAATATAATGGAATCCATTATTGGTAGGAGTAGGGGAATGAGACCTCTCAAAGATATCCAAATCTTTCATCATATGATGATTCTACTTTGTAGCTCATTCATGGGTGTCAGAGGCAGATGTCTATCGGATGCTACCCTCATTAGGTGACTGATAAGTACTTGTGGGATGGTTTTGGTGACAATGGTTGATAGGTTCCCTCTATGGTGACACCTGAATCGAATGGGAGCCATATTTGGCCTCCTGGTCCACCTTAATCAGATAAGGAAGATGGCAGTTTTCATCATCTTGGGACAAGATCTCGAAGCTATTAGTCGTGGTGACGAGAGCCACTGGCTTAGTAACAACCTTTCCTGGGTGATGTGGACTCATTTGTCCTTGTTCTTGGAGAACATCATAGACAACTTCAACGATCGGGATTGTACCATTTTTATGGTACTCTAAGACCATTTTTTTACCTGTCATTTGAGTTGTATTGTAGGTGATATTATCTTGAGATCCATATAGGTTATAGTCATGAATGATTTTTCAAAGAGAATTCTGGATGATGAATACATTTTCTCGAATCAGGATGTTTTTAATATTTGTAGTCATGCAGAAAACAAGGAACAAGGATAAAAATTAGTGAAATATTGTAGGCATAATGTTCTCCATCAGATATGCATGGTTTACACAATTGTCTTGATTTTTCCTGATTCAGCCATTCTACACATTTGGACTTGTCAAAACGAGGATGGACTTATTTCATGAGAAACCCAGTTACAAAGGATCATTTGTAAGATCATTATAATATTAATTATTCTTTTTTTTGTAAAGGGTTTTCAAAAACAATGTGGTTTTTATATTATAAACCAGTCATTCTATTGTTACATTGAATCATATCAGTTTTATAATTTTCCTTTCATTAAGGGAAAAAAATGGCATGGCATGTAATAACCAATCCTTTTTTTAGTTAAGAGAATCACATCGAGTTCACCATATTTGTTTCATTAGGTTTTCGTGGCTTGGAGTGGGTTTCTCTCTTTGGAAAACCATTATCACTTTTCCAAGAAACTCTCAATGGCCCCCCCATATATAGCTTGATACATAACTTCTTTCCAAAAGCCATAGGTCATTTAGGTTTTTAGTCCTAGGGGCTCTTTGGGACTTGCATTAGTAGAGAGGATGAGAGGTTATGATCATCACACCCTTTTGGGGGAACTTTTTCCCACTCTGGGGATCTCTTATAGATTTAATATATGTTTTTTAATCTCTTCCTAATCCAAATACTAGACCGGTTACCCTCAAAAAATGATTCATTGGTTAATTATCTCGTTAAACCATGAAAGGGAGTCCCATTACTGAACTGAGGGGAGTAAGATCTCATTAGTGAATCCATATGCTTGTATCTGAGGTTCTTCATCCTTTTTCTCTATGGTGACGATATTGGTGTACTCAATGATGACAGGGGTCTGCTGTGGTACAATGATATAATGGCTTCGATGTTAGTGTGTGCATCTCAAGGCAACTTTGATATCGGTGTGATGATTGTTTACTACTTTTTGATTTTCAATTTTTAAAATGGGTTTTTTGGTGGTGATATTGTTGAGTCTATGGGTTTTGTATAATATCTTTTGAATTTTGAAACAGGTTGCATATGATGGTCAAGGCGCAGTGAATGGTTGTGTTTCTTATTTTGAAATTTATCTATGTAATGGGTGTTTTATGAGGTTGTGTCTGGATATTGGAGGAATGGTTCTATAGGTTACCACTTACCCTTAAAGTGTATTTTTAATAAAATTAAAAAATGGATTGTGGGATGAATAGCCACTTTCTGTGTTGAATCTGTATGATCAAATTCTTCCAAATGTGATGCCACACAAGGAGGAAATTAAAATTACAATGTGGGGATCGAGCCATTATGAGGAATCCCACATATCATAGTTATTTATGGAATCAATACCCATATAGTTTGTTAATCCCATCCTGTTTAACATCATACAGAGAGGACATATGTGTGGGTACTAAGACACAAACTGTTTGATCTCAGGTTTCAAGGAGACATCCTATGCATCCTAGTTATGAAAGTAATTATATTCATCATAGTTCAATCACAACCTGAGGACTAAGACCAAGGTATATTCCCTTATATGATGGGTGTTCATACCTTATCACTCATTAGGGATTACATACTAGGATCACCTTTGTTAGTGGAAATTAATGATTCCTAATGATGTGTTCATTGTATCTCCCTAATCCAACATGATTTACACTCGGTGTGATAAACAAGGGGGAATAGATGATCAGCCTCATGGCATGTAGACCTTGGACTTATATACTTGGACAGTCCTTTGGGTGTTTGGTATATAGCTTGGTCCTTAAGAATCCATCCTACTTATCCTGGGTATAGCAGGAATCAGAGTTCTCATAGTTTACTTTATCTCTTAACCCATTGACAGGATAAGGTGGATGACCATGCTCAGATACATTACGATCTTCCTCGAGTTCTTGGGGATGCTAGGGGCTTATAACAAGTTATGTTCCCTATTGATCATGGACATATTATATGATTATAGTAGCTAGGGATTACAAACTAAGGTTTCCATTATAACCTTGAGGTGTATAGTGCCAATGAAATGATCAGTGAGACTCCCTAATACCTTGTGATCTATGCTCATTTTGGGAAATAAGGGTTAGTATGTAATCAATTTCATTGCTCTGTGTAAGGGATTGGATACTGGAATCACCCTAGACTATCAATTTGGAGATCAAACCATGAAGAGGCATCATACATATCCTGAATATGGTAGGAATCAGATTCATCATAGTTTCTTTCATATTGGGGATTTACATATGGGTTTTCCCTACTGATCATGTCTCACAATCTAGAGTTTCTCTATTGATCGAGTCATACACTCTGTGCTTTCCATATTGATCAGGGATTACACTCTTAGGATTCCCTTCTTTTCATTCCTAGAGGGTACCACATGACCTAGTTTTTTTGATCTATAAGCCAACAGATGTCCCAAATAGATTCTTTGGAAGCCATCACATGATCTATCTTAACACATATGGGGGTTTCATAAGAATCAGTGTGACCTGGTTCGAAGGATGCCATGTATCTTGTATAAAATCTCTAGAGGTCATCACGATACCTGACCGTCATGTCTAGAGGGAGTCTTAGGTCTTAGCTGACTTTCCTGGAGGGTGTCACAAAATGTTGGTTGTCATACCTAGATGCAATGGTGATAGATGACTAATATTCATGAACAAAATTATATGATTCAAGTGATGTATCTGAAGAACATTTCATGGCTCAGGTGATATACCTATAATATTTCATGAGACCAAGGTGGTGTGCCTAGGGTGATCATGTGTCTTTCATTGTCATGTTCAGAGGATTTTTCATGTCCCAAATAGCATGTTGAAGGCATGTCATGAGATCTTGGTGACATTTTCTGGAATTTTCCCCTATCCTTATATAACCCATACGAAGCGCATGAGGGAAGTGAGCATGTATTTATTTTAAGTTTTCCACTTATGATCTTGGTTCTATACCTAGTATTATGAATTCCTTAGGTTCATTCAGTATTTTTTTATCATGAGTCTCACGTGATTGGGAAGACATGGAGCATGTTCTTCACATGCCTCGCTTGTAGCTATTCATGTGATTTATGAATGATCATGTCATATAAATTATGTATGGAACATTATTGATCTAGTTATTATCTAGTATATTACATAACAAAATAATTTATGTTCTCATCATGAATCACTCCAAGAATCCCGATCTAGCTTGTTATCCCATAAGCAGATAGTCGAATCTTCTAGAGTCCAAACATCCTACCTCTTCGAGTCCACCCCTTTTTTCATGTTGGGTGGGGAATTTATTAGCATTGCCACCCTGGTTGTTTGACGCTTTATGTGGAATATCTAGTGTGAATCTAGGATAGATTCATTGAAAGGCTTTGGTTTCACATGGTTTCATGAGTCTCTATTTTTGACCGCTCCAAGGGAGTCACCTAATTTTCAGTGACCACATGACCCTCTTTTCAAGGCCTTCATTATTGGATTATTTCCAATTAATGGGGACTTGTTTGATCACACATACATGTCTAATGAATTCCTTATTATCATACTAACATGACCAAGGACCTTCTTAGGATCCCAATTCATGTTTAAAGGCATCCGCAATATGCTTAATGACTTGTATGGAACTTTCTATGAGACAATGTTGGTTTGTTCAGGGGTCTCGTGGGACCATGGTTCGAACTTTCTGGGTGCATCACATGTCTTTCAGAAACCTTGAGATCCCTCCCCTCCATTTGTTTCTTTTTGAATTATTTTACAATGGTCATGGATTATGTGATATATCATGAGTAATGTATAGGATATTTACTCTATTTTTTTAAGATTCCTCGCATGACCAAAATGAATCATATAAAGGTATGTGAGCATGTTGTGGAAAAATATATTCATATATTCTTAGAGAACTGAAGGGAAATCATAGAGTTACTTATATATACCCTATAACATCTATGTGGTAAGGCTGACAAGCCAAAGAGATTTTGCGAGATGAGGTGAACATGTCTCTAGGGACTAGCGATGCCTTACGGATCGTCAGGGGCACACCACATGTCCTTTAGCAACCATGAGAACCTCTCTCCTCCTCCCCTTTATCTTTATTGGTTTATTTTACAAAAAATTTAGGGTCTCAAGGTTTTACTTGGATATCATCAAGGAAATTTATTCCTTTGAACACTGATATCGAGTATGAGATTTATGACCAATGGGGGTCTCTCCATTTGGATAATATTACTCCATATTTTTTGAGGAATTTCGATTGGTTTGTCTGGAAGGTTTCAATGAAAAATCATATGTCCTGGGGTTCTCATTTAGTTGTCACCATGAGACCATTGGTTTTCTAGAGATCCTTTATAAGAGAAGGAAGGGTCATTAAAGGGGGATTTACGAGATTCATCATAGGTTATACGCTATAGGTAGAGTCATCGTGTGACCTTGAAATAGTCACGCGATCATGAGTGCTTTATAGGTTCATATCAAATGAAAGAATTGATTACTTTATACTTAACTTAATTATGTGAGTAAGGTAATATCCATGTTCAATTATTTCTTCCTTTTTGATTTTACTGAAGCTTATTTGGCAGGAATCAACACTTCTATACTCAATTGAATGTGTTTTTCCTACTTACCTTCTATAAAATAGTACATTGGGATCATATCAGTGAGCTTAATCTGAGATATGGTGACTGTACTAGACATAGTGGACTAGTACTGAGGTAGGCCAGTAGTTCTTCTAGTTGCAAGAAGTGATCTATTGAGGTCTCTCATTTGGGAAGTGGACACCAAAGAACCCGTGCTAGTAGCTCTTTGGTGTATCACTAGTGGGAACAGAAGGGGAATCTGAAGCCTCAGTGTGATAGAGAATATTTGGAGTTCTGGTCTTACATCCATATGGGGAATCTTTAATGAGTTTGTCAAACCATTCCATAAAATTATAGTGGAAGAGGTTCTGTAAAATCTCCACCTTTAGGGGAAGGTTCTTTTTTTCCATTTTTGGGTGGGGAGTTGTAGTAGCATCGATAGGAATTGACAAGGAGGAGGTTTTGGTCATGGTATCTAGAATCCTGATCACCAGTAGAGCGGTTTTGATCATGGTAGTCCAGTTGTTACATATGGTCATGGATCACATCAGTTTCATATATTACAACCAATACCCTAGGATCAAGATGCCTGACTCTCTACAGTACTAGGTACAATTATGGTAGCCTCCACTATAGCATCTTCTTTATTTGATATAGGTGTTTCTCACTCTTTTATCTTCTTATCTATAGTGGAAATACTTAGACTGAGAAAACTATATTAATGCAGTGTAATGACCCTAGATACACTATTCAGAGTATGTTCAGAGGGAATACACCAATGTAGGGACTACCCCATGAGGTAAGTAGTTGTTCCTTCTTGTGGTACCTCTTTTTTCTTTAGATTACAAGCTTCAATGTCATTCTTGGGATGTATTGGTTGCTTTTGTGTCATGCCTTTGTAGACCGCTATAGTTGAAGGGTATTGTTTTCATCATCAGAGGGAAGTAGTTATCTACACAACAAAGGTGAGTGGGATGACCAGGATAGTAGAGCTGGACCAGATAATATTGGGCTAGGTGGAGTGACTGCCCATATTAACAATATTTTCATGGAGTATAAAGGTTTACTTTATACTGAATTCCCTAGAGAAGTAGATTGTTTTAGGGATGTCTCTTTCGATGTTTTTATGGATTACCATCTGATAGATAGGAATATCTTAAAATTGATCTTGTTTCAGGAGTAGCTCTAATATACATTTCTTCATACAGGATGACGCCAACTAATCTTTAGGAGCTTAATAGGTAGTTAAAGGATTTATAGGCCAAAGGTTTCATATGTCATAGTACTTCCTCTTAGGGTCCAATAGTGATTTTCACCAAGATAGTGGATGGGACCCTTTGTCTATTCATCGATTACAAACAATTGAACTAGATTATATTCAAGAACCAATTTCCATTACCTCGAATAGATGATCACTTTGACCAGATCCAAGAAGCTTGGGGGTTTTGAAATATCAAAATGAGATCGATCTATCATTATGTGCGAGTCGGGCTATCAGACATACAATGTACAACTATTCATAGCAGGTATAGTCTATATGAGTATCTCATTATGTTGTTTAGTCTTATAAATGAACCCACCATTTTCATGTCTCTAATGAATAGGGTTTTTATCCCTATCTGGATACTTTTTTCATAGTATTTTTTGTTAAAATCTTAGTGTATTCTCACACTCATAGCGACCATGATAAGAACCTTGAGACCATTTTGAGTAAACTTTGAGAGCATTGGCTTTATTCCAAGATTTCTAAGTTCCACTTTTGCATATTTTTTTCCCTTTATAGGTTATATTATCTCAGAATCTGGAGTCAATGTTTACCCAAATAAGGTTAGTGTTGTGGTTTCTTGGGAGAGTCCCATGAATGTGTTTGATATATAGAGTTTCTTAGGGGTGGATAGATATTGTAATATCTTCATACATGACATTTCACACCTTAATTTCCCTCTTACTAGTCTTACAAATAAGGGTGTTAAGTTTATATGGTATGAACCATGTGAGAAATCCTTTTAGGAGATCAAAGGGAGGCTTATCTTGAAACCTTCTCTGATTCTACAAGATCTAGGAAGAGAATATATCATGTTTAGTGATGAATTAGAAATTGAACTAGGGGAAGTGATGATGTAGGAGGACAGATTAGTTGTGTAAGGATATCGGCAGATGATGCCTCATGAGAGAAATTACCTGATACACAACCATGAGGAAGAAGCATTTTTCCATTACTTATGTTGATAGAGACAATACTTCTAGGGTGAGCATTTTTTGGTGTATATAGACCATAAGAGCCTCAAACATGTCTTTACATAATTTGACTTTAACCTTAGACAATGAAGAAGGGTAAAATATCTTGAGTCCTTTTATTTTGAGCTTCATATACATCTAGAAAGGGAAATGTAGTAGCTTATGCACTGAGTTATAAAACTTAGGAACATACCATATGGGAAGCTAGTGATGAATGGAAATTGGTGGCCCTATTTTCTAAGATGCATCTAAAGTTTCATGACGGTCATGAGAAGTATTATCTCTTAGTCTTGATAGTTACCTCTTACCTCCTTGAGAAGGTGAATATCGGGATATTTTCAAATCCTAAGGGCATGATTTCTCTATGAGAGTATTTAAGAAGATGACCCATATATGGATTGGTTTATGGATAGAGATAGCATCCTTCAAGTACATGGACGTTTCTAGGTTTCAATAGATATGAGAGACGATTTTATGTTAGATTCCAACACTTCTTAGTGGGAATTTTATCTAGGAATCTCCCAAATTTAGCATGTCATGTGATGCCAATATTGGTTTCCTAGAATAAAATGTCAGATAACAGGCTTTCTGATAAGGTGTTCGACCAGTCAGCGGGTGAAGGTGGAGAACTTGAGACCTGTTGGATTGTTTGAACCACTTCTTGTCCTGTGATGGAAATAGAAATATGTTTCCATGGACTTCATATTTAGTTATCCTAGTATACCTAGAGGTAGCGACATTGTATGGGTTTTCATTGACATACTGAAGAAAGTATCCCAGTTCATTCATATCTAGGACACTTTCCCACTTGATAAACTCGGATGATTGTATATTTGTGAGATCATCTGACTACACGGGATCCATTATACTATCGTTTCAGATAGGAATACTCATTTCACATCACAGTTCTAGCAGCGGATGTATAAGGCTATGGGTACTCATGTGCTTCTAAGAAGAGCCTTTCACCCTCAGACTAATGGATATTGATAATAGATGATATAGGTTTTAGAGGACATGCTCCTATAATACTTCCTTGATTTCAGTGGTTCTTTGTAGAATCATACCACTCTCATCAATCTCACCTATAATAATATATTTTAAGAGACAATTCAGACGGATCCGTTTGAGGCCTTGTATGTTAGGTCATGATGTCCACCCCTATACAAGCTAGAGACAAGAGATGCGACACTACTGGGTCTTCATATCTTTCAGAAGACTATATAGATGGCTCAAATAACCAGAAAGAATATGGCTACTACTTATTCTAGATAGAAATATTATTTCAATTTCTTCCTATTACCTCTAGAGTTTGAGGTCATGGATTATGTTTTCCTATAGATATCACCCATGCTAGGTTATAGACGAATACAGAGGAAAGGGATTCTATAACCTCATTATGTAGGGTAGTTTGAGATTCTAGAGATGGTTGGGTCGGTATCCTATTATTTTATACTACATCAAAGGTATCATTCCATGAACAACATTTTCCATGTTTCAAAGCATCACTAGTATCATGAAGACTTGTCTTGTACTTTTGATCTTGAAGAAGTTGAGATAGATGATGAAGCTTAGTTTGAGGAGTATCATATACACATCATCGACTAGAGCATGAAGGATTTAAGAGTCTGGTTTATCCCTCTTATATGGGTGATATGGAAACACAACCATGTACAGTATAAAAATTGGGAGTGGGAGGCCGATGTACCTAACCTGTGACCAGAGTTGTTCTCATAAAGTGTTTTGAATCCCTTGGAAGGTGAACTCAGGGATGAGTTCTTTTAAGGGGGAAGAAAGTAGGAACCCATTTTTTGAGTCCGGTATGGATGCTTTAAATTTTGGTCTAGTTTTCTTTTATGTAACTAATATGGATTCTTAATGAGTTAGTGAAGGTATTGGGGGTGTTTGGAGTTAGAGCTCGAAAATCTAAATTTTGGGTGAAAATGGCATGTGACATGGTTAGAATAAACTGTGTGAGGCAATCAAAATGGTTAGATTTAACCCTATGAGGATGTACAGTGGGGTGATATGGGGTGCATGGTTTTACCGAACAATGTGAGTTAGGATGAATGGTTGTGAGAAATTCTATAGAAAATTTGAATAGGAACATGCTTGGAACATAGTTTCCTTAACCGTGAAATCTAAACATGCAGTATTCCCCTTTCTATAGTTTCCCATGCATGGTTTTCCCAATTTGTGTATCCAACCATCATGAAGGTTACTTTGGGAAAAAATACCAAATTTCCATTAAATTAAAAGTTTTAATCCTCTCCTCATCTCATTCCTTTTTCCATCAGATAGAGGCATTATTTTCTCCCCATTTGAGCTCCAAAATTCATATATTCTACTAATAGACTCTGAGATTCTATTTGAAGTCTTAAAGAATCACCACTCGTCTTGTTGGATCCACATCATTAAGTAATCTATTTTTTTAATCTTTTTTCATTATTATTCCTATAAAAATCACTATTTAAATGTATGATCATATGACCAATTTTCTAGGAATAACTATATTCTTTAGATCTCTTCCAATCCTGGCTGATTTAGAAGCTAATACTGGATGAGGAGAGTCATACGAGCATGAGGTAGGTGGTTTGTAACTCATCCCTCAAACTTCATTGTTTTATAAATTTTCATTTGGTCATGTTGATTTCATCAATCATCATCTATTTAATTAACATGACTTGCTTATAGTTGTTAGAATTTTTTTTCTAAGACCCATGATATATATGTGATCCATCATTGGTGGTTATGTATACAATGATGAACATCCCATGTATGAGGTTATCCATATTTTGGTTTTTCGTGCTTGACTTGTGTGTCTACAACACCGTTCAGGTGTTCCTTACCTTGACCTTTCTGAAGGAAACCCTTCCGTGTTAAATGAAAATTAAATTGTGGATTTCTGAATGGATTGTAAAATGCTTTTTTACACTTAACCCACCTAATGTAAGTTATAATGTCTAAAAAATCAATCTAAAATGGAAATGGAACTTTTATGGTGTATATATGACTTGGCCAAACTTAATTTAATAGAATTCTTGGATGCATGTCCATAACACCCCTTTACACTTATGATGGAAGGTAGAGGAATTAAACTAATGAATTAAATGTGACTTAAATTAATGGAATGGTTTCATGACCCTTGGTCTCTTCACACTAATGAAAGGAAAGGCTTGATCCAAATGACTTATTAAATGGTATGACCATAACTTGGATTAATTAGTTAAATGAATTAATTGTGCGGTGCCTAATTATATATGTACCATGATATCATTATTATACGAGTGGTTAGGGATGATTTAGATTTTGGATTCATTAGGTAATGAATTGGGAACTATTGAATTCCATTATAGTTCAAGGATGTTGGATTCCTTGGTTGATTCCCACCATGGAAGTTGATCCTCATATATTAGTGGATTCTAGGTATGAAACCTCATAATCCCTTATTTACTATTAAAGGATTCAGAGGATACCCTTTTGGATCTAACGCGGATTCTACGGACATGAGGTGCCTTGGATACATCCTCAGACCTAGGCATAGATTATCCCGTTTTACCTTGGAGGTATTCCTTGGATTAAGTTAGATCAAACTATTGTGGAATTCCTTGGTAGATGATCCTTGGATGAAACTATTACCCCCCATAGCCAGGATGAAATTACTATGAATGTTTTCACCCTTGAGGTTTAGGTTGTCTTGGTTATTACCTTAGAACCATTTCATTGTAATTATCATCATAGTCTCCCTGTAATTTCTTGGAATCTTTACTATTACTATCACGAGGAGATATCAGTGCAGGAATGATTCACATGACTTAAATATATAAATTGAAACATAATTAACTAATGATCTGGTTACAGTTTTGGACACTAACCAAGGGTTGAAGTAGTTACTAGGGTATTTACATTGTTGTACAACTTTAGTTTTATATATGAATTTTTTCACATGATATCAATTTACATTACATGGTTAAGATTTTATAGACATTGTTGGTGCAAAGATACTAAGATTTATCTCACACTCGACTCGGGCACCATTAGTACTTGATAAAATTTTATGTATTTAGGTGTTGACAAAGGTAAGTGTGTTGCTTCAGACACTTGATTTCTTTATTTCATAGGATGAAGATGGTAGAAGATAACCGAGTTGGATCTTGGGATGCTTGGGAAATTTCTTGGATTCCTTTTTATACACTTTTTATGAATGTGTATTATGATGATTTAATCCATGTTTTTCATCTTATTAGACACATCACATATCATCGTCATCTTTTGATTATAGTTATCAGTTATTCAACTTGTTTCAATTATTGTTGATCTTGTCTCATTCGTTTATGCCATCTATTTAGTTATACCACATCCTATATTTACCTATTATATTATATTGACCCATAGTGCCACACTCTGGTGATGAGTTCATATTCTCCGAAGAGACACAACATAGGCCATCACTGCTAGTCGATAGCCTCTAGTTCTTGGGGAGATGCGCTTTAGTCCATGTGACCAACTGGGCTTGGGTCACCTTCAGTGGAATCTGGGTTTGGGACGTCACACTGAATCAGATAAAGAATCCTTATACATGGTACCTTTTAATAAAATAGAATAATGAGAATGTGATTTTGACAAAAAAAATTTCCCCAAAAAGTTGAATGAAATGAGTTAATTGACCAAAAGTAAGGCTTGACTGGTTTGTAATGTTTACTCCTAGATTCCTGAAATTGATGTTGATAAGACCGTTTCAATATAATAAAGTCTTAAAACTACTAAAATAATTATATCAATCACTTTATAATTAATATATAATATATTTCAGATGAATTTCAAGTAAAATATTTTTAATGGAGAGCTAATTAGATAATTTTATATTGAACAACTATGTGGCTTCTTACATAGTAAAGATGAAAGCTATTTTTACAAGTTAAAGAACGATTTGTATGGGTTGAAGAATGATTTCAGATCTTGGTATTATAAACTAGATATATTCATAAGGAAGTTGAATTTTAAGAAAAAAATAGTCAATAGTAACATCTACATAAAATAAAATCAAGTGGTTTCCATTCTTGTAATTATTTATGTTGATGATATGAATTTTGTAGGGAATGATGGAGAAATGAGTGAAAATTTGGACATGGAGATGAAGAAATTGTATTAAATTCCCAAGATAGTGGAAATAAAATACATTGTTGGCATAAAAATATCATAAAATAAGAGGTATATTTTCCTATAACAAGGGAATTATTTTAAGTAACTTTTGATGAAATTATGAATAGAATTTTTGAAGAAAGTTTAAACACCTATTTTTGTTGGTGAAATGTTTTAAAATGGTTGGGAAGGAATTGAGGTTGATCCTAAATAGTTTAAATATTTAGTTGAAAGATTTTTATATCTAACGAATTCAATTCTATATATAGTGTATGATTTTACATTATGTAATAGGTATCAATGCGATCTAAATAAATATCATCTTTTGGGTGGAAAAAACAATTAGATATATCAAAAGACATAATTGATTTTATAATAAAATATGTTTACATAATAAATATTGATCAGTTTAGTTTCATGTATACAAATTAAGAGGGTTTTATTGAATATGGAAAAATCACATCTGGGGGTGATTTCAATTTGGGAGAAATATGTGTGAGTTGGCATGAAAAGAATAAAAACCTAATAACTCTAAACACTATGGAAGGTTAGTATATAAAATCCACTCAAGCTTCAACTCAACTAATGTGGATGAATATAAAAATGAGAAATGTATTAGTTTATGTGATGTTTCCCCTTATATTGTATTATGAAAATTAATTTGTTATAAATCATAGTAAGAATATAATACAACATTATCATTATAAGAACATTGATATTAAATAACAGTTTACCAAGAATCATGAGTAATGAAATGAACTTAAGTTAGAGTTGGTTTCTATAACATAGTATTTTGATGATATCATTACTAAACCATTGCTAAAGGAAACATTTAAAAATATGATTTTGATCATGGGTGTAAAACCTCGCCATTTTCAAGGCTATTGTATGTGATTTACATCACCTATAGAAACCCAAAGTTTTCTTTTACATAGATATTACATCATTTAAAATATAATAAAAATAATATTTATACATTCAAGGATTTATAGGTTTAGTATATTGGAAAAATTAGGATCATAAATCACTTATAAATAAGAAATAATAAATATTTGTTCAAATAAAACTTCTTTATCCTATTAAAATATCATGTTCTCATTAGTACATGTAGTCACTTGAAGAAATACATAAAATAATGGGTTTAGATAATATCATGGTAAGAGGAGGAACAAGGGAAATGAATTAATATAACATGGGTGATAATAATATTCATAATCATCAAATCATAAGAATATGATCATAATCATAATTATGAGAGAAACTTTTGATAATTAATTAAATGTGGTGATGCATAAAAATGAAACATAATGTTTTAGTGGTCAAATACCACACATAGTTGTGAACAAATATAGCATCATTTTAACGCAAAAAATATGTGAATAATCATATCATCATCATTGTGAATAAAGATAACATCTTTTTCATGCATAATACACATTATATCATTATATACATCACATTAACCAATTAATTGGAGGGATATATAGTTTTAGGCCCACACATCACATCATACTATTTACATAATCAAGCATGCCACATAGAACATATAACAATCATAGTCATGAAATAACCATTAGAAAAGGATATATTTCATAATTATTTCATAATGAATTATTTCATGAATAAAATAGGGGTTCCAAAATTAAAAATGGAAAGAATATTTTACATAAACATCATTAATCTTGAGTGGAGAAGATATAACTCAAGTGAAGTAAAATATGTATTTTGGAAAGAAAACTTTTTTTTGAAAATATCTCTATTTGGATGTTAAATCTAGGTGGAAACATGTATATACCCAAAATAAAATGGAATAATGGTGATATAATTTTTAAGGAACATTAGATTAATATCTATACCGAAACAAACATGAAATAGGGATACCCCAAATAAAAGGTATTTGGGTTTGAGAATCCTTTTACCAGAAATGCAACTTTATTTTGTTTCTTTTTTATCACATGAATAATAAACCTAGGATTATTAAAACATTATTACTAAAGATATTTATGTTATTTTTTTCACTATTTATCCAATATAATTATTTTATTCTAATTTATTACACTCTTGGTTAAATGTGATTTGTTTTGATATCAAATTTGCATTAAATTTTTCGGTTTTGTCTCGATGTTGCTATTTTTATTTGAGGTCATTTATACATTAGTATAATTAATTACATAATATTAAAAAATAAACATTAACCATTATATATCATTAATATTTTATTTTAATCAACCATAGATTTTGTGATAAGAATTTGTTTGGAAAATTCCTCTTTGGTGATTAACTGACTGTTTACAAGTTATTGTTGAAAGAGAAGGAAAGGGAAGTTTGAAATTTATATAAGTCATAATTATGATAATTATAGTAGTTTGAAATTTTTAATATAATTTTAACATACTAACTAATTAATTTAATATTTTTTTTAAAGGAAATAGTAAAAATAAAGAGAATAAGAAAAATATAGAAGAGTTTATAGAAACTTACTTATTTCTCGATGTAGTTTCTCTTGTATGACACTAAAACTCCCTTGATGTTTTGAGTTAGTTTACTCAAGATAATTTTTATGTATTATAATGGGATTTAGAGGGAGTATTTGGTAGATATTTTTCTTTGGAATGTGAGGTAGTGGTGGTTTTTCAAGGGGAGGGATATGGGTTATTTATACTTTAGGAGATGAGTATTTTTAGAATAAGATATTGAATAAAATGAAATTTCAAAAGTAAAACTTTTAATAGTGAGTTTTTAGAAATATACATCATGTATTAATAGAATATAATTATTTTAGGACATTAATCCCATTTATAATTCTAATGAACTTATTTTATTAAAAAGGAAATTGGGAAAAAAGAAAAATTGTTATTTTAACAAACCACTTTTGACTTTTGGTTTTGAAAAATGATTTTTTGGTTTAAATTTTTTTTAATGTACATTAATGACTTATTTATGAAATTAAATATATTTTTTATGAACCTATATTTCTAAATATTATTAGGTTACTATTAAATCATTAATGATATAATTTAAGATACTCCATTTTGTTAAAAAATTTATTTTTACTATTTACTTGACAATTGACGTATTTTAGAAAATTACAAAAAAATAACCCTTGAAAAATTTTCACATGATGATTTCGAAAATGATATTAATTGTATCAAAATAAATTTATAACATAAGTAATTTTAATTTTTAATATAAAATAGTTATTTTTACAAAAAATCTTTAAAATACAGTTTTTTAAAAATGTGCTTATATTTTCATTGAGTTTATTAATCTTGATATTTGTTTTTTTGGAATTATAATATTTATAGTGAATTAAATTAATCCTGATAAATATTATTTATATTAAAAAAAATTATTTTGATGTTAAATTACTATTCCAACTGTCAGCTTACTATTCCCAATAGTTAGGTTACTATTCCCAATGGTCATGTTACTATTCCAGTGGTCACATTACCTCTTATAAATTCCTCTAAATTCCTTCATCAGTTATTTAACTTAATTCCTATCAAGGTTCTATATTTCGATTTTCAATATTTTTTATTGGTTTAATAATATATTATTTCTTATCTATAGTGTTTTTCGTGAAAGGGATAATTCTAGCATATTGGGGTGGTCCATATGTATACATTGTATCTTTTCTATTTTCTATTTTTTATCCCCTTTTAATATTTGGTATTTTAAATATTTTAGTATATAAATAATTTCATGATTTACATTAATGAAAGAAATGTGCTTTTAGTTTCTCTAGGTGTTTTATGTGTATAATATTGTATAATATAATATAATGTAAATTTATTTCAAGAAACAAATATCATTTATAAAATCCGGTTATTACATTCTTACCCACTTTAAAATTTTCATCCCCAAAATTTCAACTCATATTCTTAGTTGAGAATATGCGAGGGAACTTTTGTTTCATTATTTCCCCCAGTTCCCATGTTTCCTCTTCATACTTACGGGTCTACCAAAAACATCAACAAGGTTGTTTATCTTGTTGAGTATAAATGTTTCTCTATAGTCTAAGATCTTCAATGTATGATCTTCATATGATAGATCATTATCCAGTTACACCACCTCCATATTCAGTATAAGGGTGGGGTCGGGTATGTACTTTCTCAGAAAATATATGTGGAACATGTCATGAACCTAACCATTTTTGTGGGAAGTTAATGATGATAATAAAATGCTCTCATATGTTCAATGATCTCAAAGGGTTAAATTTACC
The DNA here is from genome assembly GCA_963277665.1 of Viscum album. Taxonomy (NCBI): domain Eukaryota; kingdom Viridiplantae; phylum Streptophyta; class Magnoliopsida; order Santalales; family Viscaceae; genus Viscum; species Viscum album. Next base: position 1,360,328,345 of record OY728159.1, read on the forward strand.
TAGGGAAAATCTTCCCTTTCTTTGGAAACTACAAGACTCTCTTCCATGGGGATGTTCGAAGGAAACATTTGTCTCTAAATTCAAAATCCATGTCCATTTTATGGTTTTTAGAAAATATTTTTTACTAAATATGAGTAAATTTATATGTTTTTGGATTTATTGAACCCTATCTTTCATATCTTATATAAGAATAGGTCCACTTAGATTTTGTTTGCAAACTTCATCCCAATAATTAGGAGTTCTACATCACTTCTAATATAAATCTTCAGATGGATCTATTTGAATACTTATGTAGAATATATTATTATATTTGAACTCAACTAATTGGATATGTTTATCCCATCCACCTTTTAATTACATTTATTAGGTTCTCATAATGTTCTCAAGTGTCTAAATAGTTCTTTTAGATTAGAAATCATTTTGGGAGTGATATATTGTACTAAAATTAAATCTAGCATTCAAATCATAGAGAAGAATTCTATAGAATTTATATGTGAATATTGAATCATGATCAGACAAGATTGATAATTTAACCCCATGTATCCTCACCAATTCTATAACATATATGTTTTCATGTTTTTCAAGTGAGAAATCTTCCTGAATAGTGATGATTTCAGCTGTTTTGGTGAGTTGATCCACCAAAACCCATATGGGATTTTTTCCCTTGGATGTCTTCGGGAGACCAGTGAAAAATTACCTATTGAAATTATCCCATTTATAAGTGGTTATAGGCAATGGTTTCATCATCCCATTATACTTCTATAACTTTTCCATAACTTTTTTACATACCAAGAACTTTGAGTTGTACTCTGCGATCTCCTTCTTCTTGTTTTCCAACTAGTTGTTCTCTCGAAGATCACAATGCATATTTTTACTTCCAATACGGATGTAAAAAACATGATCTATGTGAATTATCTAATATCTCCTTTATCTCATGTAATTTATCCACATAATTTTTAGTTCTAAATTGATTGACACCAACCTCGTCGATGTGGAACTCATGTTTCATCCCTTACATTATTTTTTCACCTTATTCTCTACTTCCATATTATCCCTTTGTGCCTTTTTTATCTTCTCTTATATAAATGTTTGATAAATCATTTGGGAAAGGTACTATGTATTCCCTGCTTTTATGATTTCCAGATCCATACATTTTTTATGCCTGATTATAGGGTATTTGTCAATTCACATAATTAATAAAGTAACATGTTATTTTCTTTTAATAGCATTAGATACCTTGTTATTATTTCTTAAAATGTAGTAAATAGATCCATCATACTCATTAATTAGCTCTAACCATCTAATTTGATGCATGATGAGGTATTTCTACTTGAATATATACTTTATACTCTTATGATCCATAAAAATGTCACACTTCTAATTATAGAGATTGTATCTACAAATATTCAAGGAATAGTTCACCATTTCTAACTTTAGAGAATGAATCAATTAGATTTTGTTATGAATATTAAACTATTATAGTTTATAGTCTATCACTTTATTTTTTTTCATAAGTAGAAAACTCAAGCCTTTCTTCAAAGCATTGTTGTATAACACAAAACCTTATCCAATTATTGGTAGTGTGAGTATAGGCATAGTGACTAGAATCTTCTTGAGATCCTCAAATGTTTCCTCACATTATTCTATCTACACATACTTTACCCCTTTTATGTTAAACTTGTCAGTAGGCTAGAAAATCATGTGAAATTTATTCAAAACGTCAGTAGTACCCTAATAAGACAAAAAACTATGGATTTCCATGAAAATAGTTTCTATAGTCCATTTCTCAATTGATTTTTTCTTTGAAGGGTCCAGAGAAATTCCCTCACTTGTGATCATGTGCCCAGGAATGTAACTTTCTACATCCAAAAGTCAAACTTTCTGAACTTATCATACATTTTTCTCCTCCATTAATGTTTCAAGCATAATACTTAGATTTTCTTCATGTTCCTCTATGCACTTAGAGTAAATGAGAATATAATTGATAAACACTACCAAAAAATTACTGATGTAGTTTCTAAAGACACTATTCATAAAGTTCATAAAGATTTCATGGGAATTTGTATGTCCAAAGGAAATCAATGTGAACTCATAGTTATCATACCTTTTATGAAAGGTTGTCTTTTGAATATCTTATTTCTTCACCTTCAGCTGATGATATAAAGAATGAACATACATCTTTGAGAAGTACTAAGCTTCTCGTAGTTGATTGAACAAGTCATAAATCCATAGTAGAGGATAATTTTTCTTTATAGTTATCTTTTTGATCTCCCAGCAATTGATACAAAGCCTCAATGATCCATCCATTTTATTTATAAAGATCACTAGATCAATCCAAGGTAATGCAATAGGGAGTTTGAATGTGTTGCCGAAATGATAATGTTGCTACTTCTTTAACTCAACTAGTTTGATTGGTGCCATACTATAGGGAAATTTAGAGATAATAGTGACTCTAGGTATAAGTTATATTGGGAACTCCACCTTATGATCTGGGGAAGTCTATTAACTCTTTATGGAAAACATCAGTGTATTCCCTTATAATGGTAATTTACTCTATCTTGAGACCTTCCTTTGACACAACCATTTGGGAGATGTATTCTTATTTATAGGTTATGAACACCCACACCATTATGGTATCTTCCAAATGATATTCCTGATCTTCCTTGCAGTTTTAAAAGATAATGAGATAGTTCAAAATATAAAAATATATTTTCTTTTCTGGATAGTTGATGTGTGATCTATTAAATAAAATCCAATTCATGCCTAGTATATCATTAAATTTTACTAGGTTAAGGATTATGATATTAAATATAATAATATTCTAAAATAAACTAACATGAGAAGAGACCTACATTTGTGATATAATTATCACACCAATGTGTTTTTTTATTGATATCTCTACATTAAGGTATCGAGGCTTTGATTCAATAGTTCTAAAAAATTTACAAGATATAAAGGAATGTGTAGAACCATAATCAAATAAAACTTTTTCCACTCTTGATTTCATATTGAGTGTACCATGTATGACTTTACTTTCATGCTCCACTTAATCAGTAGTGACGGCAGAAGCCTTCCTTTTCTTCTTTGGACTTGGTGGTTGCTGATGGTAATTAACCTCAAGGACCCATGGTTTAGTTCACTGGATTTCTTAGTATCCTTTCTCCCTATAGTTGAAGAATTGAACCATGGGTGGTGGAATTAGAGGTTCCATCCTTTCATCCATTATATTTTCCTACTTCTTCATGTCTCCTCAACATTCATGACCTTGGTGGTTTTCTCTCCTACACTTGAAGCATTTCCCGCCCCATTTGAGGAAATTACCATGATGCTTCTTAACATATATTTGAAACATGGGTGATTGGATCCTCTTTAATCATTTTTCATTAGACCCACCAACTCTAAAATATATTTCTCATTTATTTTCACCACGTACAACAGACCAATCTTCGAATTCTATCTCTACTTTGAGAGTGTAAAACCATTAGATTTTTTGTAAATACTTTTTTAAAACGAATTTAATAATTTGAATATTTTATTTTGAAGGTAAAACTATGTATAACTAGTGAAACTCAAATTTTAACCTATTTTACACATATAAATGTGTTTCTTAGAAAGAATCTAGAAACGTGACACAAAGCATTAGTGAACCATGAAATAATATTTCTTTAAATATGACCATTATTACATATTCCTTAAATAGTAAGGTATTAATAGTATTAAATAAATTATGAAATATAAATATAAATTTACTACTCAATAATAAATTATTTATATGTACTTAGTAAATAATCAATCACTTTTTAGTAATGTAATTGTATTTATCAAAAATATATTTTCTTCAAAAATTATCTTTATTTTTTAAAATATTATAATTTATTTATATATCTCTATGATAATTTATTTGATATAATGAAATTAATTTTTTTAAATCATATCATCAAAATTAACTTTTGGTGAGGTTTAGGGATTTTTCAGAAAACATTGATTTTTAGTGAATAGTGAAAAATATAGATTTTTGTACAACTATCATTTCTTTTAAAAAAATTAAGTAATTTAAATTCCCAATAATGTTTTAAAGTAACATAAGTAATATTTATTAAGATTTAATCAAATTAATTTATTTTTAATCAACTTTATATTGTTTTATGTTATAAGTTTATTTTTGAATTTATATAAGGGGGTTTTCTGAAGACCATTTTAAAGTGCATAATGTTTCTCCATTTTAATTAATTAAAATAATCCATAATGAAGAAGCTTTAAAATTAAATTTATATATTATATATCAATAAATATTAATTGAGATTAATATAATAATAATTATTAGTTATATAGTTAGTATAAATCATCTTGTGCTTGAAAAAATACACTTCTCGAAAACCCGCGTTTTCATCATGTATGCAGTTTTTAAAAAAATTGATTTTTTTTTAAAAAATAATTGAAAAAACAAAAAAAATTAAATCATCATTCCAAAATTATATTAGGAGAAAATTTTCATAATTTTCTAAAAATATTATTTTATATTTATGAATAGTGAAAAAATACTGAATATTAATTGAAAACTTCATTTTAGTTTTATTTATTTATAATGATAATTAATATTTTAAACTATATTTAAATTATAATTAGTTTAATAATTCGTCCATTAATCCAATTTAGATCACTGGAATAAATTTCATATTGAATTTCAATATAAAAACATCATAAACTTTTGAACATTTTGTCTTTAAAAACCCACATTCTAGTCGTTTCTACGGGATTAGTTTTAAATTAAAATTTTCCACTTATGTGAATAGAGTTTTAAAAAGTGGATTACATATTTGGAATTATAATAATTTATATTATATAATTATTTTAAGTTAATTTTTCCCCAAAATGTATAGTGAAAATATTAAAAAAGTATTTACCATTGTTAAAGTAAAAATGGGATTATCGGGTGGTTAAACTAAAATGATAAGGGTTAAAAATAACACAAAACATGTCCAAAAAAAATTTGTATGAAAATTTGTATAACTTATACATTATATCATCAAGAATTTACCATAATTGGAACCTTGTGACAAGAAAAAATGTTGGAATAATTCATTCCTTCAAAATATTAAAAGTGTCCAACTCATCTCACTTATAAAAGGACACCTTCTCTCCTCTCCTATTAAAAAAATAAAATAATTTTGGTTCAGCCATAACATAACAAATAAATTCTTAAGATCCCCTCCCCCTCATTAAACAATCCTTATTTTAGACATAAATTCAACCTAGGAATGCATTCGCTACAAATCCAAGCAGTATACCCGAAGAAAAAGGTATCATTCATCAACAAGTATTTTTGTTATATATATTCCGAAAATAACTTAAATTATTATTATACCAAGATTATATAATAAAAAAATAAAATTATATATTATTATATGTTTTATTTTAAGGTAATTACCTACCACTATATCCACTTCAATCAAATGGGTTACAAAATCATCATTCGTGTGTATAGTAGACTACAACCTCACAAACCAATTCCATTAGTTTTTCCATCATCACCTCCCATGTTTCAACATAATTATGTATTTTTTTATATTTTATATTTATGAAATTATTTTTAATCTTAAATTATTATATCACACATAACTTCATTCTCTCTATTTTTTTGGTAATATGATAACGTCCTTCGGGTGTACGGTGGACTACAGCCTCATGACGCGATCTAATTCGTTCATGATTTAAATGGTAGGTAATAAAAATGGTTTTAATAAAAATATGTGATATATATGGAATAAAAATTATTATTTATTGATTATATATCATTTAACTTTATTTCCTTCAATACTTTGACAAAATGGAAAAATGGAAACAATGTTCTTTTGTAGGTACAACCTAGTGTCTCTATAAATTGTGTATTTCATTTTCTATATCTTTCCTTTATAGTATATAATAAATACATATATATTGAATATATATGATATTTATATCATTTTAAAATTATTTATAATATGTTTCCATGGTCAAATTAATGGGAATGAAAATAAAAAATCAATACATATTTGAAAAACAAAGTGGTTATTACCCAAAACCCGACTTTAGCATAGAATTATTAATGAATGGGTAGTAAAAGAAAATAATTAAATAATATTCTGTATGATATATATAAATATGGTTTTATAATATATTTATAATAAAATTATATTTATTATAACTTATTTTTAATGTGTTTTAAGGAAATAAATACTTATGGTAAGAGATTTCTAGTCTCTCTTTAATTTTGGGAGACATATAAAAATTCACCACTTTTTTCATTAGATTTATGTATATACTATAACTTTTACATGTTATATCATAAATATTATCCTATTAATGATATTTAATGCTCCATTTTAAGTTATACTTTTTTTTTATATTCTGATTCAAAATATTTTTAAAGTGATAAGGGTTTTCTTAATCACTTTTTTACTTCTGTGAGACACATGCCATATTCACCAATAATTTCATTTATGTTGTGTATATAATTCCCATTAATTTATTTTATAATTATTATAATTAAAATTATTTTGACCTAAATTTCTATTTTATGATCTCTCTTTCATGGGTTTTATGTTTAAAAATTTACCAAAGCGGTAAGGGAGTTTTGCCTCAATTTTCCTTCTTTGAGACCAATGATTATGTTCTACAGATATATTCCTTTACAAGGTGTATATATATCCCATTTTAAATGTAATATCATTAATTATTTATATTCCTGATATTTTAGATTTTATATATTGATATTCCTCAACATTAAATATTTTTTTAAAGTTACCAAAGTGGTAAAGATTTTATGTTACAATATCATTGTTTATGAGGATTATTTATGATAATGTTTCTAATGATATAATATAATTATCCATATATCAATAAAATAAATACATTACTTACCTTCTAGTTATTCCATTTGAATACATTATTTTAATTCCTTTTCCTCTCTTTATTTACTCAATAGCTCAAAAATAATTTTCAATAAAAATTGTCTTTTCAGTCAGAAATCATTTTTCGTCCAAAACCATGTTTTTTTAAAATGTTTTAAAATATGTTCTAAAAAATTCAAATTATTTATTAAGGAAATTTTTAGCCATTTTTTAATTTTTACAAAATATAATTAGGAAGGAATCTTCATTTTTTTCAAACAATTTCTATTTTACTTTTAATCAAAATATACAGGAAATCATTATTTTAACGTGTACGACATGAACGAAAATCATCATATTCATGAAAATAATTTTCATAGAATATTACTTTGTAATATTTCAAGGTTATTTTCAAATAATAATGATTTTCATTATGTTCTATGATCTTATGGTACACATATGTATGTTTTTTAGTATGTGGCAGGTGGAACCTATATCTACCTGAAATGAATTGGGTAATTATAAGTGTTATATAACCTAAGAGGGTACATGGGTGGTTAGACCAAGCCTAAAAAATAGGGAACATGGGTAGTTGAAAAATCCCGAAATATGGTACACAGGAGGTCATCTCAATCCAAAAGAAGGTACACAGGTGGTTATCCCAATACTAACATGTTATAAATGTCTTTATGGGTATCCTTGACACAATATTTTCTATAATTATGTATATTCCACAATTCTATGTCTTATTCCAATATAATGCTCTCATAAATCATGTTCTTTAATTTCCTTATCATTCATGTATTATGAACATCCAATCTTTATATCATGATTCAATATTTTTTATCTAAAATGAAGGGTATGGTTTTAATATGTTATTATCATGTTCTCATACCATTATGTTCATGTTTTTTTGTGTGTTTCCCATTTTTACCCTTACTGAGTATTTGAACTCTTCTTTTATTATATTTACATTACTTAGTTTATGAATAAAGGTTTTATGTTGTGTATTACTATGAAGAGAAATAAATGTGAGCCTCTTTGCAGAAAAAATTGAGTATACATCACCATATTATAATATTGTGTTCCATGTTTTCAAATATACTAAAATATTATAGTCTTTAGGCTTTTGTTTGTGTAATGTAATGAATATTCATCTAAAAATATGTAATATCCATGTATGAGATGCCTGGGTTGATATAGTTGGTATTAGAGTAATGGTTTAATTATCATTTGGAAAATGGGATGAGAAAACCATAGTGAGATCCCTAATTACATGTATAAGGATAACTATAAGGATGATTCCAAGTATATGAAAATGTACTAGAATTTTGGTAAAGGATTGAGAGAGTGGTTTGAAAAAAATTACATCTTCATTTGGATACTACGAGTAGTATTTTATTTAGAATTGAGGTACATATGGGTAATAACTCCGAAAAGGGTGCAATGAGATTGGCAAAATCATCACCTGGTGCATGAAAATGGTCCTCGTTGTGATCCTGATTTGACACTTCTGGGGGATACAAATTTTAAATTCACAATCCCTTCATGAAACAACATGGCGGATTTAATTAGATAATGATTATGAATAACCTAGGATAAACCTGATGCTGCATATATTAAATAAGGTGTCATTATTTAGTCATACTATGAGTGATTTTTCATGATTATGTGGTTCTCCATCCTGATTATTGTCTCTTACACTATGTTATTTGGTTTTAGTCAATGAATGAAAACATAAGGGATTGTCTAAACATTGAATATGATGGGAAATTTGGTGAGTATGATTAACCAAATTGGATAATGACTGGAGAGAAATATCTCATGATTATTCCTAATCATCTATCACAACATATGATTAACAATATGAACTTTAGTGGGATTACTAAATCATAGAATAAGAGGAAGATGATAATTTAAAAAATTTCATGTGGTAATTAACATAGTGGAATGAATATTTAGCTTCCAACATGTAAATAAGGATGGAATATTAATATAGAGGTATATATGAAATGCACTGTAAGATGTTATCTTTATGTAAAATAATATCATAAAGTGAAAAAAATTCAAGGAGTTCAATGTATTATATATGGGGAACATGAGAGTTACCCAACTCAATCCCCTAACCTAATAATTAAATTCTAGACCAAGAAAGGTCATATTTCATGCCAATAATTATAGTGGAAGGATTGTTTTATTTATGTATTTGGATTCAATAATTATGTTGTATTAATTGTGAAATATATAAGGATTTTTCAGTATAATTTTTTCATTAAGGATTTTGAATAATATGTTGAAAGATGTTGATAACCTAGAAAAGTGATTTAATGACAAGGTGATATTCATGGAAAACACATGATTAAGGGAAAAATATCCTTAATATGTTATTGATGTTGAGATAATGATGATTGGATAAAGGGATGATTGATTTGGGTAAATTAAATTGGATAGTATTGATTCCCTTGGAACTGATTAATTATTTATAGAAGAAGTGGTTTATGTTATCATTGGTGGAATTTATAACATTATTAGATCTATTTAATATATTCAATAATCTATTTTTTTATTCATGTAATGTCGAATAATGAATTTATTTATTAAGGTTCTATGGTAATTTAGGTTATTATGATGTCTCAAGAGAATACATGATAAAGGTATTCAAATGTTTGGTATGGGATAATAAAGAGATACTTTATGATATATGGGGGATTAATGCCAATTTTATTTTGAGAAATATAGTGACATTAATTATAAGTTTTTATTTTTGGAAGTTTTATAAGGTTAACCATTAATGGAATGTTTAATTTTAACTTAGGATGAGGTTTTGGAGATTAACATATTACTTCACTAAAAGAAGATTTGTTGATATTGGATAACTAATGTTAACATTTTTTTAACTAGAGATTAAAGGAAAAACTTATCATTATTTTATGGATTTCATTAAGTAATTTATACATGAAAAAAATCATCTCTCAGATTAAGATATTTTGTGTAATTGACCATGGAACAACCAAAGGATGAAAGTTTTCCTATGAAATAAAAAGATATCAAGTAGGTACATTTTCGTATGTTCTCATTCTAGACATAAAATAAATTCACCAATATTTTAAAAAGGATATTGAAATAAAATTTTATATTGTTTTCATAATTTTTAATGATATCAATGACCTTTTCATACCTATTTTGGTTGTGATGTTTTGTTTGTTACCTTCACTAGATCAACCAATTTCTTACAACATTAAATTTTTATTTTATTAACTAACAAAATACATACACATGATTAGAAATAAAATAATTATAAAGGGGGGAAATTATCAAGGGGGTCTAATGTGGTATAAATCAAGAGTATCTTCCCTGACAATGTTCATATATCCAAGTGGGAGATAAAAAAAATATAAAATAAACCCATACCAACAGTATTGACCCTTGAAGCTAAGTAGTTTTATTCTTGATTACCTTATCTATTTCTATGATGGAGGGTAGTGTGTTCATTGATAATTCCTATATAGGATCACCCAATTTCTTGTGATCAATGTTCTCTATCATTCTTCATTAGTATTTGGGTGTTATTTTTGTCTTTTATGTCCATGTTTTCATTTCTGTCATGTGTTCTTCTATTTTGAAACATATTATGTTTTATTCCAGATGACATTCATACATCCATTTATATTCTTTAAGTGTATGTTTTATTAACCATTTTTACGATGTGGGTTTCGATGAAGGAATTTCCAAATTATAAACCTTTGATGACTGGAAAATTTTCAAGGGAAAAATTCATTTTAAGGGGGTAGAATGTAACACCCCAAGATTTTCGAAAATATATTTTTCAAATGAATTAAATTTTTTGATATTTGGTTTTATAGCCAAAATTGAGTATAACTTGTGCAACAAAAATTTTATTACATTACAAAAAATAATAAGTTTCTTTGAAAGTATGCATGACACGGGACACGTATCTTCAATGAAATGTTAAATAACATGAATTTAAACATGATAATTATAACACAGTCATTAAATAGGCGGGTATGAATATTATTTAATAAATTATGAAATATAAATTTAAATTTCCCACTCATATAAATTTATTTATAAATTATTATAAATAATCAATCAATTTTTCTTAAAGTAATTATATTCATAAAAAATGTTTTCTTCAAAAATGATTTTTAGTTTTTTTATAAAAGAATATAATTAATTTGAATAGATTTTAGAAAATATATTTTTAAAAAATTAGTTTAACATTTTAAATCAACATATCGAAATTAAAGTATGGTGAAATGTTTTAAATTTTTAGAAAAAATTGATTTTTAGTGAATAGTGAAAAATATTGACTTTTGTATAACTGTAATTTATTTTCAAAAAATTAAGTAATTTAAATTAAAAATTATATTTTATATTAACATATGTATTATTTATCAATATTTAATACACTTAATTAATTTTTAATTAACTTTATATTTAATTTTACTATATGTTTATTTTTGGGTATGAGAACAAGTTTTTTCTAAACACTGTATAAAACATATAATGCTTGTCCATTTTAATTAATTAAAAAAAATCTATAATTAGGAATTTTTAAATGAAATTTATATATTATATATTAATAAATTTTAATTTATATTCATACAATGATTATTATTATATGTATATTTAATATAAATCATTGTGTTCTTGAAAAAAATAAACTTCTTAAAAACATCTTTTTTATCATTTTTTAGGGTTTTGTTTTAAAATTATTATTGACTATTTTAGGAAATTAATTTTTGAAAATAAATTTTATTTTTGAAATCATCATATAAAAATTATATTAGGATAATTTTTTGTTAATTTTTTAAAAATATTAACTTGTTTTGATAATAAGTGAGAAATACTATATTTTAATTGAAAACTACCTCTTCTTTTTATTTTTTATAAAGTTAAATTATATTTTAAATTATTTTTACAGTAAAATTATTTAAATTATAAATTAACTAATCCAATTTATGTCATTTTAATCAATTTTATATTTAATTTATATATATAAACTTTTTATACTTTTGGAATGTTTTCTCTTTAAAATCTCACATTCTCATCAAATCTGCAAGATTAATTTTAAATTAAAAAATTTACCTTCAATGATTTGAATTTAGGAAAAAGTATTCCATATTTTCATTCATAATAAAATATATTATCTAATAATGATAACTTAATTTTTGACCAAAATTAACAGTAGAGATAGTAAAAAATTATTTATCATGTTTAAGGAAAAAATGGGTTTATCAGGGGGTTAAACTAAAAATAAAAGTGTTAAAAATAAACCAAAACCAATAAAAACCAAATTTTATGGCCATATATCAAAATTATCTATTATATAATTAATAATGGATTATTATTTTTGCCTTTGGACATGAAAAAAAATTGGTGAAATTCTTTCTTTCAAGAAATTATAAGTGTGCCCCTCAGCACAATTATAAAAGGCCACCCCTTCTCCTCTCCTTTAAACACCTTAAAACCCTTTTGGTTATACTAAGACCTTCCTAAATCACTTTAATACATCACTCATAAAAATATATAATACTTATTATTTATATAAATCCAGCCTAGGAAGAATTTTGGTGCAAACCGATGTACGATACCTGAAGAAGATGGAGTGTTTATCAGTGAGCATTTTTTGTTTTATTTCATTATCCACATCATTAGATTCATATAATAAAATTATTTTATAATAAAATTAGTATATTAAATATAATGATATGTTTTTATGTCAAATTAATGACCTACAACCATCTACACTTCAATAAAATGGGCTAAGAAATCATCGTTCTTGTGTACGGTAGAGTACCACCTCATGAACTGATGTCCTTCATTTTTCCATTAACAACTTTAAAAGTTGGAAATAATGATAGATTTAATATTTAAATATTTTATTTATTATATTATTATTATTTTTCAATTATTACATCACATATACCTTCATGATTTCTTTTTAGTGGGAATATGACAATGTTGCTTGTGTGTGCGATGGACTACCACCTCTTAAAGCGATGTGATTCGTTCATACGTTACATGGAAGGTAATATGGATTATTTTAATAAAAATATGAGAAATATATGATAAAAATTATTCTATAATGTTAATATATAATTTATTTTAATTTATTTCAATATTTATAGAAAAAGGAAACAACATTCTTGCATATGTACGGCCCACCGTCTCCCTAAACGGTGTATTTCATTTTCTATCACTATCTTTTATAGATTAATATAAATACATATATAATTAAGATATATGATATTAATATCATGTCTAAAAATTAGGATATTATGCAATTATGATCATACTAAGAGAACTTAAAATTAAAAATCAAGACATATACCAAAAGCAAAGCGGTTATTACCCAAAACACGTCATTAACATGGAATTGTTAATAAATGAGTAATAAAAGGACCTAAGTAAATCATATATGGGTTTATATATATAATTATGGTTCTTTAATATATTTATAATAAACTTATATTGATTTTATATGATGTTTTAAAAAATTTTAAGTTTGTAAAGACTTACAGTAATAAATTTCTAGTCTCTCTTTTTTTCTGGGAGACACATACAAACACCAATAATTTCTTTTGTGTGATGTATATAATATAAATTTTATATTTCATATCATGAATAAAATTATTTTAATGATATTATATATTTCATTTTCTGTTATTATTTATTGGGGTTTATGATTCAAATTATTTTTAAAGTGGTAAGGGATTTTTGTCTCGCTTTTTATGTCAGTGAGACACATTCCATATTCACCACCTATATTTATTATGTGATGTATATAATGATCATGAATATGTTTTTGGATTATTTTCTTTAAAAATATTTTTATTTACATATACATTTTATTATCTCTGTTTATTGTGACTTACAGTCCATATGTTACAAAAGTAGTGAGGTATTTTCTCTCAATTTTCATTTTTTGAGACATATGATTATGTTTTGCACCTATCTAATTTTATAAGTCATATATATAGTCCCTTTGACATGTAATATCATGAATTTATTTATTCTCAATGTATTCTATATTACACTTAATGATATTCTTTCATGGGGTTTATGTTTCAAGGTTACCAAAGTGGTAAATATTTTATGTTATAATCTCATCGTTTATGAGGATTGTTTATGACAGTGTTTCTGATGATATAATATTATAATCCATCTATCAAGAAACTCATGAAATTAATTATCCTATGGTTATTTCTTTATAAGACACTTTTTATATTTATTTTACTCTCGTTATGTACTCAATAGCTAAAAATTAATGTATTTAATAAAAATCATCTTTTCGATTGGGAAACCTTTTTCATCCAAAACCATGTTTTCTAAAAATGTTCTAAAAGTGGTTTTTAAATTTATTTAAAATGATTCATTAATTTTTTTTAACCATGTTTTAATTTTTACTTTTTTTGAATGGAATATTCATGCCATTTTCCGAACAATTTCCATTTTGATTGTACTGAAAATGGGAAAGGAATCATTGTTTCAACATGTATGGAATGAAATAAACATTATGTCATCATAAAAATTATTTTTTTATAATTATCCTTCCCAATTTTTCAAGTTTATTTCAAGGAAAATTTATTCTGAAAATGTTTTTTAATATGTTTTTCAAAGAGGTTAAGGTATTTTTTTTCAATAAATGTTTTAAATGACTTTTAAATATTTCTTTATACATTATGAAGTTTAATTTTTAAAGGAAAGGATTTCAAAAATATTTTATGTTTTAAAATTTTATTTTAGAAGAACGGTTTTTTCCCTCAATAAATGTTCCATGTAATCATTTAAAATCATTCTCCATTTAATATTTCATCCTTTGATGTTACTTATGATTTTTTGTGGATATAAACTAAGTATAACATTATTATCCTTTCTATGAATGGTTAATTATGAAAATATATTTATTAAATCCATTTGTATTCCATGGGTTATATAATGATAAAATTATTATGAAACATGATTCTTTCTCCATGATTCATGCAATGATGAAATAATTAAATGATTATAAAATCTTTCTCATTTATATAGGTAATGATACGATGATATGTTTTCATGAAAAATAATTGATTCCATGGATTATCATATGAAATATTCTTTATGATTTAGTGGAATATATATTTTTTATTTTCATTATGTGATGGGTGGGAACTATATCTCCCTCTAATGTAGTGGGTAATGATAAATGTTATATAAAATCAGAGGGTATATAGATCGTTAACCCAAAACTAAAAAATAGGGTACATGAGTGGCTATCCTAATTTTAAAAGAGGGTACATAGAAGTCCATCCCAAGCCTGAAGTAGGTACACAGGTGGTTATCCCAATCCTAGCATGTTATGGATATCTTGTTGGGTATCCATGAAATACGATTCACTATGCTTATGTGTATTAAGGAATTCTATACGGTATTCCAATGTTATAATCTCAAAACTCATGTTCTTTGATTAACTTATGATTCATGTCTTATGAACATTTAATTTTTATTTCATGACTCATTATTTTGATCTCTGATATGTAGGGTATGGTTTTCATATGTTATTATCATGTTCTCATACCCTTATAATCATTTTATGTGTATGTATTTCCTTTGTTTACCCTTACTGATCATCTAATCTAAACCATTATTATGTTTCCTTTTCTGAGGTTATGAAAAAATGTTTTATGTAGTGTATGTCTATGAATTGTTCAAAATGTAAATATATTTATGTGAAACATTGAAGATCTTTGACAATATTATAAGATTGTGTTCTATGATTCCAAATGCACTAAACTGGTATGATCTTCAGTCATAGGTTTCTGTAATGTAATGAATATTCATCTAAAAAGTTATAATATCCATGCATGAGAAGCCTGGGTCAGGATATAGATAACATGGAACCACTTTTTCATACACTTGATGTATTATATGGTTGGAGACTTTCAAAGGTTTGGTTTTAAACCCCTAAAGAATTGATCAATTTTTCTATCATTGTTAATAAAAAAACCTGAATCATATCATAGAATACTTTTGAAGTTTTACACATATGATGTTATAGATTCACCTCCCTTTTTTCTTCAAATATATGAATTATCTCTCTCTCTATGTTCGAAGAGTTCGAGGTAAATACTTGGTAATAAATATATATTTTTAAGTCTTACCACTACATATATTCTAATTCATCCTTAATCATGATGTTCTTTATCAAATACCAACACTAATCATATTCTCTATCTAAAATATAGATGACTAGAGTCATCCTATCCTTCTCAGGATAGTGGAGTATAGAAAATATTTTATCCGATGACTTAAACTAGAGTTTTGTGATAAGTGGATCAAAAGATCCACCAAATGTTTGTAACAACTTAGAATTTTATCAATTAATTTTATCCCTTTTATTATTAATTCATTTATTAGAAATCACATAAATTCAAATAGGTAACACAATACATGATTTATAAATTAATAATGAATGAAATAAGAGGTATTTATAGAAATTAAGAAACTTATACCAATGGAATAGTAACTTGGCCAGAGGAATAATAATGTTACAATTAGGAATAGTTATCTATAAAATAGAATAGTAACCTAACCTATTAAAGAATAAATAAAATTTAGGCATCTTATAATTAAAAATATGATATATTTATATCATGGTATAAGTAAATAAATTTTTTAAAATGATATACTAAGTGTTGGTGTTTTTGTAAAATGTAAATTTTTATTTAGAATTTTATAATTAATATGATATTTTATTAGAAATTTTATTTTCATAAAATTGGTTAAAAAATATACATTTTGTTTTATTATTATTGTAAAATAATTTTATGAGACCTTAATTAAATTTTCAATGTTTCATAAAATCAATTATAATATTAAAATCAGTATTTTTTTTAAATAAATGGTGATTTTAATTAAAAATTAAATATATCTTATTTAGAAAATTATTTTCATAAAATGGAGAATTTTTTTGAATTTTACATGTCTATAAATGGTTTGGGTGAATTTTAGGGATTTTTTTGAAAATAGATGACTTTTTTGTGAATAGTGAAATAAAATAATTTATGGTATTTAACATTATAAGTAAATAAATGAATTTTCGAGTCATGGTTGAGTCCTGGATTATGTAATTGGCCATTATCTCAATCTCACATTCTCTAGATACTTTAATTAGTCAAAATAATCAACATTATTGATAGTCTTGAGCCAAAATAATAAACAAATGAATAAAAAATTCAAGAAACTCCTCTCCTCAAACTATAAAAAGCAACCCTCACTACCTCTTCTCAGAAATTATAAGATTTTGAGCTTTGTAATATTATTAAAAATTCATATACCAAGACTCTTACCCATGTTCTGGTCTTGCTTATTTTACCAAAATACCAAACCAGAGTTCCTTAAAGAGGTTCTCAAGTATACGGCACTAAAGAGGAAAAATCCTCCATCTTTCCCTTTTAATTTATTTTCATTTCTTATCCTTCCCACACGTATACTATCAAAAATAGAATGATAACTCCATATAATAATTATACTATAATTTTATTATCTTAATGGGATATAAATCATCTAATATCTTCTCTTCTATTTTTATCATAAAAACAAAATCATTGTTTGTGATGTATCGATTCACCACCTTTGTGGATGATGATTTTTCGTTTCCTCTTACCACCTCCAAGGTAGGTCATGAAACCATTTTTATGGTTAAAACATTTTATAATAGGTTTATTAAAAGTTTTTCAACATTCTGAAATCATTATACAATCATATTATTAAATAAAACAATACTAATTCATGATGGTCATGAAACCCACCAAAATAAACTAATAATTTTCTTCATCAACGCTTTATCCAACAATCCATCCTCTTTTCCAAAAATAAAATGATATATATTACCATTTAAATTTATATAAATAAATTTATACCATGATATTATAGTTTTATAGTTTTTATTACTTTTGAAAATAACTTTCAAAATTATACACAAGAAAACAAACCATGAAATCAGAAGACAAACCCTCCCAGAATGAAAAAATTGAAACTTATAAATCATCAAAAATCTATAAATAATATTAATAAAATTATCACAAATTAAATATATTTTTAATAGGTTCATAATTAATTAATTAATAGCTCTAATTTGATTATCCAGTACATTAAGTGAAAGTGTACAACACTTTCAGACATAAGGTAAGGTATTCTCTCTAAACCACCACCGTTCCTTTGTGTTACACTTTCTATATCGTTACCCCAATTTAATTCTTAATTATTATTAATTAATCATCTTAAATTATAGGATTATTTTCCGAACACATATACATATCTCAATTCTTCTTATCTGATAGGGAAATACATGTCTTATAATATTCCCTTCTCAATTCCCCTTGATATGAATCCCCGATTAAAGGGGACTTCCCAAATTCTTACCCAATTTAATGTATCATCAATAGTATGTTTTAACACACCATTATCTTTCTAAAAACACCCATTTAATCATAAAAAATATATTTTTTCATTTCTATTTTTATCCAAAAAAGTATTCTATTGTTCATTTTAATGTCTCTTTAATCTTTTCCCTTAAACCACCTGAAAGTGGATCATTTCTAAAATTCCTTAAATAGAATTTTTACATTTTTTCACTTAAATTGGATATAATTTATCATGATATATTCCTATTTTCTCTTATTAATATACAATAATTACTTAAATCCATTCTTCCTTATACACCATTATAGTACACCCTTTGGTTATGCCTTGTGACATGTTTTTTATACCCAATTCCTTCCATGGGTAACCCTTATGATTTTTTATTAATGAGGAACACATGTTCATGAACATGTTATGATGGGTTCTCCTAGATATATCTCCAATTCATTAGGTTACGTTTCATCTCATGAGATTTCATGTTGGGATAGGGAGTAAACATGAATCCTTTATGGGACTTTTTCCACCATATGATATAGTCTTGGTAGTTAACTTTGAATCATGTTTATGTCAGGTTATATTTTAGTACCACATATCTATGTTTACATAATTACATGATCCCATATTTTATATGTTATGATTCTTTATGTTTATACATGTTCCATTCCTTTTCATTTCTTCATTTTATTCCTTACAACCCATGTGTTATGCCTTATTCCTATGTTTATTACCTTACATAAATTTTTAGATCACCCCTTTGTTCATGTATTCCTCATGTTATCCAATGTGGATGTAAGAGCTTATACGAATTTAGGATCCCATTATAGAGTTTAAATAAAATATATTTTTATTTTGGTTTAATTCTTTCTAATTATATAGCTAATATTCCAAAGACACTAGACTTTATGATCATTGGTTTGTAATTCATTGTTAATTATGATTAAAATTGTGAAATAATATGTGTAAAGGGATATGCTCTATAAAGTTTCTATTAGATGATGGTCTAGTAATTTGTGGGGATTAGGATTATAAAAATTTATTAAGAACCTTAGGGATAATTCTATCAACATGGATAACCTATAATTAAACTTAGGGAATCACTTGTTATGATATACATTCCATTTATAAGTTTATCCTTCTATGTACAAAGTTTCTTTTTTATCTTCTTATAAGAAATGTATTGAATCCACCCTTATTTTTCTTTCTTATTCTTAGTTAATGGATGGATATATGATAAACCATGTCAATAATCAATGTAATGGGAAATGTGATATTTCCAAAATAAAATTCCAAATATAATGGGTGTTGGGACCAAGTTGGACAAATAAGGAAGTAAGAAAAGTTTGTTGTTACAGAGTGTTGTCTTTTGTTGTCAAAGAAGATAAATCAATTCCAATTGTAAAGGAATTTGTAACCAGATGATGCTTTTATGATATTTATTTCACACATATCATATGTTAGGAGAACTTGTGATTCAATCCTTATGAAGGAAAGGGGGAGAAATGATGATTCCAGTTATATACAGTTTTGATTGGAAGGAAGGATGCTGCTGGAAGATAGGGAAGTTTCAGTACCTCCCAGTGTAACTCTGACAATGCTAAATCTGATCTATCAAAGGATATATATCACGATAGTGTAGTTCATGATGAAATATGATAAATGGTTATGGGAAGAAGTGAAGAGTGAAATGACAAAACAATGGACAATCTGGAGGTAACACAAAAGCACAGTTTAAAGGGGCATTATTTTCCAGTGTTTGCCAAATTTTAGGGCTTGAAAATCGGGAGATGAAGATGTGTTTTTTGCAATGGATGTTGCGCGCAAGATTGAAGATGGTTTATATTTTTATACACAAGGCATGATTCAAGGTCATAAAATCAAAAAATGACAAAGGCATGCAGTGCATGAAAAAATGGGTCGAGTGCGTGAAAAAATGAAGGTCGCGCGAAATGTTTGCGGGATGCACGAAATATGAGCGGGATGCGCAAAATATTAGCGGGATGCGTGAAATATCAGAGGAATGTGCGAAATATCTATGGGATGCAAGAAAAAGATATTTGTGTGCAAAATATCAACTCGATGCGCGAGAAATGAAGGCTACATGAAATATTGGCATGGTGCGCGAAATAGAGGAATGAATTTTTTCACACAAAAGGTGTTTCGAGATTAGAAACTCAAAAATTGTAAAATTCATGAGGTGTGTGAAATATTGGAGCATTGCGCAAAATATGAAGTTGAGTGAAAGAGTTTTGACGTGCACAAAGGGGGTTTTACACGCAGATTAGTGTTTTTAGCGTGGGGTTAAAAATGCCTATAAATATGAGGTGAACCCCTCTCATTTTTTAATGCTCGACACTTAGAAGAAATCCCGAGCTATGGTGTGCGTAAAATTATACGCTAAGTTATTTTTGTGAAAAGAAAAGATTTTGCTTGAAAAAAGGACATCTGCGTGAAAAAGAGAAAAAGTTGGGCGAAAAAGTGAATAGTTTCACGAAAAAGGAAGTTGCGCGAAATAAGTTTTCCGCACCAAAAGCGTATTTTTTCACGTAAGGCTTTTGAATTACATGAAAGATACCCTAAAGGTTGTGTGAAAAATTTGGGGTCTTCACACATATTCAGTTGTGCGTATGGGAGTTCTTACCAGCTTCTGGGTAGGAAAGTGAAGATCTGTACTTCAGAGAATACAACTATTCAATTGTAAATAAGCACTAAAATACAATAATTCCATATTTGTTCTAAGAGGGTGCACACGCGCTTGAATATTTTTTTCCAATTGTTACACAAGTTTAAGGGTATATCCTACTCATTTTATTCCACATCAAAGGATTGTTTTCTAGTGGATTGTGTGGTACTGGATTGTTTCTGTACCATACCAAGGATGTAGATACTCTTGTTGAGTAGTGAACCTTGTAAATGTGATGTTCTTCGGGTTGTGTGTGTTCATTAGGGAAGAAACTCTTTAACATGAGGTGAAGGTTGTTTCAAAAAGAAGGAAACTTAAAAAGAAAAAGATATCACTGATTCACCCCCTCCCCCTCTCAGTGATACTTGGATCCTGACTGGGAACTTCAATTGGAACAGTAAATCAATATTTTAGTACAACAATATCATAAATAACTCAAGTTATGAATAAGAACATGAATCATGTGGAACACCCTCTATCTCTTAAGAAAAGGAATGTTTTGGTCGAATCCTTTATGTGAGAAAGAGACCCTATATTTAGTGTATCTTATGACTCCCTTATCATAAAACAATGGATTTACTCCATTGAGAATATATTCTCTATCCCCCATTTCTCAGAAGAAGATAAAGTCTTCTAGTTGGTCTATCGATTTTATGGGGAAGCTGATTAGTAGTGGACACTGATAAAAAAACAAAGTCCATGGCAGAAATTGATTCCATGGATTAGGATTCATTCTAGAAAATATTTTCCAATAAATATTTTCCCTAAATTCTCTATCTTAAGATTGAAAGGTAGTTCCTTAGGATAAAGTAAAATAAATATGAGTCTATCAGTTCATTTGAGGAAAACCTTACAAGGATTTCACAATACGCCTTTGGATTTTTCATGAACATTGAAAAAAGGTGGATCACTTCTTTAGCGGACTAAATTTGAGTCTACAAAAATAATTCATGATTTGAGACATTGAAAACTATGAGTATATTTTCTGTTGTTCTATTAAGGATGAAATTAATATCGAAGAATCTCAGTGGTCCCGTGATCAAGGAGATAAAATGAGGAAAATGGAGTTTAATATGGTAGGATCAAATGATAAATACCATGATGGATATTAAACCCAACATCCCAACTTTCAAAAGTGTGGGAAGAAGTATCATGGGAACTGTATAATGGGAACTAGGAGATGCTTCAACTATGGAAAATATGTTTATATAGCTAGTAATTTCTAAAGGCATATAAAGAATCCCATAAACATGGAAGAAGAATGGAAGGTTTAGATCACCACTTATCCTATAGTGTTGTGTTTCAACAATAAGGAACATGGAAATTATACAAGCTAGTTCCATAAGATATGTTTTATTGGAGGAAATCAACAACAACAACCTCCAAGAAAACACATAAGAGAATATTATATCCTACTGTTTATGTGGAACCCAACAATGATGTGGTGACAGGTACACTGGTTATTCATTAAAAATATCAAACATACTATTTAATTTTGTTCTATAAAATCTTTTCTATCTTAAAAGTTTAGAATAAATATTCAAACACCACCTCAAAATATGGAGGTTGATTTATTTTTGAGAAAAGAAAGTGGAGATATTATTTCATCCAAAGTATATAACTCCTCCCTAGTTAATTTTTCTATAGAAAACCTCCTAGAAAATTCGGAATTACTTTTTTTTAGTAGAGTTTGATGTTCTTTTGGGCATGGATTGGTAATCTTTATACATATCCAAAATCAACTATCAAGAAAGGGAAATCACACTTCACATCCGAAGGCATCCTCTTTTTTTTATAAGTGTAAGGTTGAGGATGAATATCCTTCATAATATTTTTCTCAAGTGTGTATATTATTTCCTTATGAGCAAGCATATCTTTTTCAAATTATTGAGACAAAGGATAGAATCGTGCTTGAACACATGTCCATTATGAGGGATTAAACTAATGTATTCCATGAGGAATTACCTACTCTTAATCATAACTGAGAGGTTGAGTTCTCAATTGAAATTATTCATTGATATCTTCCAATATCAAAGAAACTTTATATAATGGACAACATTGAGTTATAGAAACTAAATAAGTAGTTACAAGAGAATCTGGTCATGGGTTTTATACGCCTGAGTACTTTACCATGGGTTGTTCCAGTCTTCTCCATAAAAAAATTAATATAGATCAATACTCCTATATATTTATTATCATGAACTCAGAAAAACCATGATAAAGAACAAGTATCCCCTACCATGGATAGATGACTTGTTTTTTCAACTATTTGGGGCCATGTATCTATCTAAGGTGGACCTTTAGTAAGGATATCACTAATTAAAGATAAAGAAGTAATATATTCCCATGAATACCTTTTTAATGAGTTATGGACACTATGAGTTCATAGTAATTACCTTCATACTGACTAATTCTCAAGCAATTTTCATGAAATTAATGAATAGAGTCTTTAGTTATTACCTCAATAAATTTGTAATAGTGTTTATCTATGATTTTTTGATATACTCCAAAAGAAATAAGGAATATGAGGAGAATTTACGTACTGTGTTAATGACCTTGTAGAGGGACAAAATCTATGAGAAGTATAGTAAATCTTAGTTCTTGATGGAGGATGAATCATTCTTGGGGCATGTTATCTACAATAAATGAATATTTGTGGACCCTTCCAAGACAAAGGTAATCGAAGAGCGCCCCATGATAGCATCTGTAACAAAGATTCACAGTTTATATGTTCAATATGGGTATTATTGATGATTTTTAAAGGAATTATCATGATTTAAAAACCCACTAACCATTCTGACTTGGAAGGGAGTAATGTTTGTCTCAACCAGTGAATGTGAAAACTACTTCAAAGAGTTGAAAAAGAGGCTTATCAGTGGACTAGAAATCACTCTTCCGATAAGTGTTTTTTAAATAAAATGATGCCATGAATAAGGGGTTTAGCTATGTAATAATAAAAAACAATAAATTTATAGCCTATTACTCATGAAATTTTAAAATTTATGAGAAAAACTATCCCACACATGATTTGGAGTTGGTGTACATGACCTTCACATTAAAAATTTGGAGGCA
The DNA here is from genome assembly GCA_963277665.1 of Viscum album. Lineage (NCBI taxonomy): Eukaryota > Viridiplantae > Streptophyta > Magnoliopsida > Santalales > Viscaceae > Viscum > Viscum album. The sequence continues at coordinate 1,360,352,393 of OY728159.1, forward strand.
ATATCTCTTTGGGGATAAGTGTGATATATATACTAATTAAAAGAGCCTAAAATATATATTAACACAAAATGACCTTAATATGAAACAGTGAAGTTGGTTAGAGATTATTAATAATTATTAATGGTCAATCCACTACTATCCTAGTAAAGAAAATAAAGTGGCAGATTCCATAAGTGGAAAGGATCCTGCAACATTATTAATGATGAGAATTGAGAAGGATCCAATATTATAATATTTTCTAAGGATGGACATGGGAATAATTAAGTAATGAAAATCATTAATCCTTTCTTAAATGATTTCTCAACTATTCATCAAAGAGAAAATAAAGTATTCTAAAAAAATGATGTGGAAATTCAAAAGAAGGTAGAAGCTATCAGAAAAAAGATATCCTCATAGTTAAAAATTGATGAGGAAGGAGTCATAATATTTGGGTCATATCTATATAACCATCCAATATTGATATAAAAAGAGAGATTTAGAATTATTCACATAGATTAACCATCTCTATTCACCAAGGGAGCACAAATATATATCGAGATCTCTGAGAGAACCATTGGTGGTACAATATAAAGAAGGAGATCACTAAATATAAATCAAAGTACCTAGTATTACATAAATTAAGGACTGAAATAAAAACTTATATGGGGATTATGAAACCATTCTCCTACTAACAAGGAAATGGGAAAACATCACCATGCAATTTTTCACTATAATACAAAAATATGTCCAGAGGAAACAATGCTATATGGGTTGTTTTGGATCATCTTACAAAGGCAACTCACTTTATCAAAAATCAAGAGGAATTATCACTTTACAAACTTTATTGAATATAAATCAAATAAGTATTGAGTCTACATGAAGTACCACTATCAATTGTATTTAATTGAGATCTTATATTTACCTCCATTTTTTTGGAAAATTCTCTAACATGCACTAAACAAAGAGATAAACTTTAGTATGACCTATCATCCTCAAACTGATTTACAATATAAGAATACCATTCAGACACTAGAAGACATGTTGATAGAATGTTATATGTACATCAAAGGAGGATGGGACTAGCATTTTTCTCTGATTGAGTTCTCATACAATAATATTTTCCACTTGTTTTCGATGCTTTTCCATTAGGGCGCACTGCCTAAGCATAGTGACATTCACTGGAAGTCATATTGTACCTTGAGTTATTTCTTTCCAAAGGCAATAAGCTTACATTTCCTCTTCTAGGATTTTCCTCCTTGATTTAAGCGAGATGATGGGATGTTAGTTCCTCCATATATGGATTCCTCCTCATATCTCGCTACCTAGTCTTGGTCTCCCTTAAATATTAAGATATTTCTCATGAAACTTGTTCTCGATGCCATCTCTTCATGGAAGCCATCTAATTACACTGCTTCTGTTGGGACATTCCAAGGGGTTGAATCAGGGAAGAAACCTTCAGTCATGGGAGTTTTCACGGTGGGGAATCTATGACATGCCTTAACACTGGAACACTGGAACACTTTAACACTTGTATTCTTTTTCATTATAGGGCTTCTCAAGGGCACAAAAACCCAAGTCTTCCCACATTGAATGTGGGGTATCTTATGTGAGAGGCATGTCTATGAGGTTTTACTCAGCTTCCCATGATTAACACAGGGTATGCCTCTAGTTTAATGTCATGGAGAGACAGATCAGAATGATTAGAACACTAAGAAGAGTGGACCATATGGGTACATCCCTAGGAGGGATCACATGGAGTGTTTACCAGATGGATGGATTATAACTCCCAATGAGGATAGACCTGGGATGGTGTGTCCCTAAAAGGGTAAGGTTTCAAACCATGAAGGCTGATATAGACACCATAATAATAGGATCAGGGAAAGTGTGTCCCAGCAAAGGGGACACCAAGGATTACCATTATCTGGGATTGAACCTCATGGAGACTTCATACATATCCCCATGGTAAGGAATCAAAACCCACATAGTTCGAATAGATGATTTTAGGATTATGAATTGAGACTACATAGGTACTTCTGGGAGCAACAATCACATGGATGGATGGGGATTACATATTGAGACGAATCATGTGGATGATGTGACCCCACCATGATAAGTGTGGGGTGATGAAATAGATGGATGAGGACTATGTATGGTTATCTACCTGTATAAATGGTGTGATCCCACCGAGATGTGGCAGACAAGGTAAGAATCGGGATGGATTGTGGATTATTTAATGAAATGGATGAGATGGATTGGGTGAAATTGATGTGAATATGATGGGGTTGGGCATCAAACTCATGTAGGTTTCCTACATACCCTACCTGGGAGGTAGGGAACAAAGTCAATGTAGTTCTGTAGTGAGGCGATGAGTCACCTGAGGAGGCAGCTCATGAGAATGGTCACATGGATGGGACCTGAAGAAAATGGAACCTTGGGTTGAGGCATGATCTTCCCTTAACATAGGGGATCAAGGGAGAGATAAGGATGAGACATGAATTATAGTCATGAAACTCTTTAAGCATTCACATGTATCCCCATGGACTGGAATAAAAGTTTACATAGTTTAAGATAGGGCATCGAATCGAGGTGTACACAAAAGACAGTGACCCAGAAACATGTTTGGGATTGCACATAGTTAGAATCCCATCTCTAAAGGGATATTCTTGGTTATAGGAGTATGGATCGAGTGCATGGGGCTTATGTGTGGATAGGTTCCCATGTGTATTAGAACACCTCATATAGGCAGATCTAGGAGATGTGTCCCAAAAAGGGAAGATGTCACATTTTGAGGGTACATACCTAGGAGGGAGCACAAAATTTTACTATTGATTAGGGTTGAACCTCAAAGAGGCTTCCAACATATCCTTCCTAGGATGAAGGGATCAAAACCCATGTAGTTTAAGAATAAAAAGGGGTCAGAATTTAACATCATCTTGCCTAAAGAAAAGGTGCAGGGCTTGAACCTTAGGGATGTTTCCTACATACACTATCTAGGAGGTTGGAATCAAATTAAATGTATTTCTAGATAGTTGATACAGTTTAACATCATGAGGGATGAGAAGTGAACTAATGAGAAATGTCTGGAACAAATGGATGATGGGATTGAACCTCATGGAGGCTTCCTACGTACCATGCATAGAGGACAGGGATCAAAGTACACATAGTTCAGGAGCAGGGAATAGAATCTGGATGTACATAAAGTACAAGTACCCACAGATATGTTGGGGATAATGTGTGGTTAGAAAACCAAGGAAGATTTCATGGTTGATACCTACTCTAAGCCCACGTGAGTCATGCTCGGTGTGAGAAACAAGAGGAAGGAATATACCTAATGATTGTGTCGCGAGAGGTGCAGCCACGAGGGATGGTGTAGGGATTATTCATGGTTAGAAGCCTAGGGAGATGGATATTGGGACTTAATCTAACAGGGAATCCTAATAAGGATGTCCAGATGTAAGAGGAGGATATGGCTGGAATAAAGGGAACACCCCGTCAAGGTGGGTTGGGACTTACGCAAAGGCTTCCTGAGGCACACACGATGAAAACGAGTAAAGGGAATGATAAGGTGGATTGAAAAGGAAGGGAAGGAAATGTTCATGATTCTATGCCCTCTCTGGACAACTCAGGCCTTCAACACATGAAGTAACTCATAGTTTAGCAACATGTGTTGGGGATGTGGGGTGATTGGAAATCTAACATCCTGCAGCTCGGATGAGGAGGACTCACTCCCTCCGCCTAGGACTTACATAACATGTACAAACCTGCACTTGGGAATAGGAAGGAACAAGAAATGATTGGATATAATGAGGTGGAGGAGTGGTCACTCGAGGTGTACACGTTTGAGTGGGTATGAAAAGATGCAATATCTGTTAGCATGCCTATGCAAAGAAGCATAAGGCAAGGCAACAAAACATGAAGCACCACTTGAGGAACCATGAAATCACTTTGTACGAGCCTAGAGGGTTGTATAGAAGAAGGTCTTATGAAGTATAATGCCTCATGAAGAGGGGATTTTCAAAGTAAGGTGCTTTGCAAAGCATGAAAAAAAGTCTCTCCATAAAGGGAGGAACTTTGTGAAGCATGAAGACATAGTCGAGGCATGGAGTTTTCAAGATCTTGAAGGGTGATTTGTAAAGGATGAATTCTGTTCGAAGTCCCAAGTACCAGAAAAGAAATCCTACCTTACCAATGACCATAGGGATTCACGAACAGAATCCCCACTTAAAGTGAAGGGAAAAGGGAGAAAAGGGATAGATGGTTCACAATTCTTAGGTACCTTGAGTGATACATTTTCTGGATGGTTCGCGGAGAAAAGAGAGCTTCACGAGACAAGAGCATGGAAGGTGAAATGATTGGGTGTCTATCCTTTGGGGTGGCGGTGAGCTGCCTATTTATAGGCTTCATCCATCGTAATGATCCGAGGTAATTTTGTGAAGATGATGGCGCTTCACGATTGGAGGTAGATTCTTCATACATTCTGAGACATCTGTTATTTCTTTACGGTGCTCATCGGACTTCACATAGGCTACCTTATTTTCTTTATAGAGGTCACCATACTATTCAGACTTCACAGAGGCTTCTTTATTTTCTCTGTGACGGTCATGAAGAGGTATGTCTATAGACTTAGTGCCTTTTGCAGAGATGGACGAATCTATGATGGAGCTTCTCAAGGTAGTCGACTTTAGTGATTTTTGTGACCTTGATGATCCATTTCAAGGACTATATTTTAGCACAAAAAAATTCCCCAATCAAAATGGGATTCGAGAGGGAAAAAGTGTTTAATTATGAGGGTATATCATTGAAAATATGTAGATCACAAATCCTCTTCATGATGAGTGCACACAGAGGTGCGGGGTGAGATCTCTGTGAAGCTCAGGGTGACCAAGGGCACGCCACGAAGATCGTCAGGCCATAGCCTATAAATATGGCATGAGGTCCCTACTTTTTCAACATCTACACTCTACAAACATGTTCTTGAACTCTTAAATCATGATGCTCCATCACCCATATGATCTCTCTTTTTGAACCAGGTTCCATAAATTAGTTCTCTACGAAAGCTACTTAGCCAAATGGAAAATCATGATCCATTGTTTCTCTTCGAAGCATTTTGAGTCCTTCAAGGATTCACGATCATGTTCTCCACGTGATTTGATTTTCAAACGAGCTTAAAGAATATTATTTGTGAACTTTACAGAAATTTGACCATGTCCAGGAACAAAATGGACAACCAAGAATCTTCTCAGGATGTCGTTGTAAATGTTTTTTAAAGGGAATACATAGAGAACCATCTTGAGTTTGGGGAATGTGTACAGAGTATTTATGATCATGAGTCCCTAGTTGAGCTATTTTATGAAGATAATAAGTAATACCCCCTATGAAAGAGGTTTCCACTATACGATTTCAGTCTGGGGGATTATGTCTTCATCCTTAAAGAAAGAAAGGACAAACTAGCTTACTGGTTCAGGGGCACACCATGCTAATAACAATGGTTCAGGGCCACCGATGGCCACACTTAGAAAGAACATACACCTATTGTCACTTAATTCCTTTACAACCACATAAAAAAATGTTGAGGGGAATGCACTGCAACTAGAGGTATCTCCACCACAATACAACACCATATTTAAGGAGGGATTAGGGCACCCAAAGAAGGGGTGGACTTATAATTGGTATTCATGCCAGGGCAGGAATTTCATGGATGAGTGGGTCTGGGCCTACTGGGTGTTCACATCCTACGATGGATTCAGGGAAGACATGAGGCAAGTAGGCTTGTATGAGGCTATATGGGCTTCTTAAATCTACATCTACCAACCAAAACACAAGATTCTTGAGCTACTTATTATTTGGTATTCGAGGACCAATACTTTCCATATCTATCATGGGGAGGTCAACATCAACCTCTGGGATCTTCACCAAATCTCAGGGATTCCCATTCTAGGGGTAATTTATGAATAATTCCTCCCATAGGAGAATACATGGTAGGATCTAGATAAGATGAAATAGATGGAAAATTCATTGATGGACCTAGTGTTGGGAAAGGAAAAGTAGTAAGTGAGGGATGTCCATTTTAAGAAGTAGTTTGGGCGTTTCTTGAATTAACTACTAGAGCATCTTATTGAGGTATAGGAGCAACTTAAGAAACTGACAATGAGGACTCCCACTTATCCAAGGGGAGCTCAACATAGTAAGAAAGGTTCTTATTGGTGGATCTTAGAGGAAAACTAATGGAGGCTATGGGGGTACAATGTCAAAACTAAGCAGAAACTAGTGGCTATGTTGGATGTTTTTATCTTTGGTATCATTTTCAGGTGGATGTTACTAGTTGAGGATGTTCAAATGGGTGTCCAACCGAGCACATTCATCATGGAGGACATGATGGCCATGGGGAAGTGTGTTAACCATGGGATCCTAGTTTTGAAAAAACTATACACGGTGTTATGAGACATCAGTGAGAGGAAGAATCCACAATGGGTGTGCGGGCTGATCAAATTCATATACGACTAGATAGAAGCACACATAAGGGTTTAAAAATATCTAAACCGCATTTACCCTCCAGGGTTAGACTTCTGATCATCCATTCTGAATTCAGCGAGAATTTTCCCTACTAAGATGACTTTTTCAGTGGCGCTGATCAGAGTCTAGAGGGAGGATGAATTTAATTCCCATGCATTCCCACTACCAATAGGAGTATTCACTGATGATGGTTTGGGAACTAAGGACCATCAATCATATCTCCTAGCCATCCAAGGTGGAGTCCTAGTGGTGCGAGTAGATCCTGAGCCTATCTGTGATCCATATACCCTACATCACTTTGCGATACATTTATGGTGCATGAAGAGGTTAAACCTACAATTTTACCTAGGGGTACATCATGAAGACCTCCTATGTGTACTAAGGCATATGTGTCTTGTGTTAACATGGGAATATGGGAAGATACAGAATGAGTTGCCTCCACCCACCGCTGCTTATGGGAATGTCGAGGAGTACACAAAGAGTTGGTAGATAACCTACCCAGGGGAGATTCTGAAGCAAAGGATGGTCCATGTTGATGATGGGGTGCACCCTCAACACCGAGGTTGGGATCTAACAATGACAAGGACAAGTAATGGAATTGGATGTAGTGCACATCATGATGGTGGATTTGCAGCTACGGTTGGGCTAGTAATTCCAAGGCCTACTCCAAAAAGAGGTGAAATAGGAGCATTGGATGACCTGGAGGATCCAATTGAGCTTATATTAGAGGAAGGAACGCCACCAAGAGGGTTACAAAGGATACATACCAACGATCCTGGGAAGCGGATGCGCTGTATAGACATCTTTGAGGATGATGTTTATCCAATGTCTTGGAAAACCTAGTATGTTAAGAGGAAATTACCTATACCTTTTAAGATGTGGGACCACCTTAATTGTATTGGGATGGATATTTCAAAGATTTTGTAGGCTAGGGCTGGATTTTTTGTGTCTTAGGATGAGGGGGGGTAAATATATAGATGAGATGGAAGACTTCGTGCATTCTTAGGGCACTCCACATCCAATGATGGATTAAGCGAAAGTACTACTCAATAAAACTTCCCCACAATAACCTTCTATTGCAGAGATGAGGGAGAACTTCTCATTTCCTAAAGAATTAGAATAATCTTTTGGAGAAGATGCTAATAAGGGAAGTTCTTTGGAGGAAGGACAGGTTGTGGCCTCAGATATGGAATAATTTTTTTATACTTTTGATGTAAAATCTAAACCGCTCATTTATTCAATGATCTTATCCAAGTCATATAGGTTTTTCAATCAACATTTGTCTTATTTAGAAGAGAATCATACCAAAGACCCCTTCTCGTGTAACAACTGATGTAGGTTTAGGATCTGTGCCTGGGAAGATGGTGAGTGTAGGATCAGGCAGGGATATGATGACCAGGGGGACCATTCTAGAATATTCAAAACCTCTAACCATAAATAGGGGGTCACGTCTTGGAATTATGATAACAAAGATTCAAGGGTGAAATCATATATTCGACCATGGTAAGTCTTCTTCCTCATAGATTCATAACTATTTTCCATAGGACTAGGCAAACTAACATGGTCTTTTTAGGAAAAAACATTCAAGCAGTGTGTTAAATGTTAGTGATGATTATTGGGGTCCCTTGAGCTCCTTTACTAAGGGTAATGTCAATTGTCATGGGATCAGATTCCCAAGATGACTAGACTATGGTGATCACAGATGTGGATAGAGCCACTGGCAGAGTGGAACTGGAACTTATCAAGGTGTGATCCAATGATGAAGATCAACCAAATGATGTGGAACCCATCTCATCTAATAGTATGATAGAGGAGGATCTTGCTGCCAAAATTTTGGATGCATTCTTAGAATAAGAACCTTCTGACCCATAGGAGCTGGGTGAGACCACTTCTGATGAATAGGATATCCAGGTTGTTCATCACTGGTCATGGAAATTTATCAAGTACTTTATTGATGACACTCCAAAATCCAATTGGATAAATCATATGATAAAACATCACCCCAGCTGCATGATCTATGCGGTGGAGGGGTAGATTCATGAAATAATCATATGCTCATCCGATAATATCTCATGGAGAAGATATTAGAGTATGACCATGGCCTTAGTGTCATCTAGTATTGAAGTAAGTCTATCAACACTTAGAATATTTAGAATGTTGAACAAGAGATCCAATGCTTGGAAACACAGATGAACAAGTGCTCTTCTTTCACCACTTCCCAATTGAAACTCATATCATAATTATGGGTTCAGTTGGAAAAAGTGGAGGAGTATTTGAGGTGAGAATCACATAAGGTGGTCTACATCTGGACTGAACAAGATCAAGTATGGATTAGGGCTGATGATATTTTCCCTATGTCCAATATGGAAGGAAGGGAGCTCATAAGGTGACATCCACATCTGGATGTCACACACCAAAGGGCAGTGGAGCTAAAATTCTCTATCAAAGGGGATAATCCATATAGGCTACATTTTCTAAACTCAAAAAAATATTATCATGCTTTCTTGATTATTCTGACTATGTTCATGGAAATATTGTTTCTGTTTTAGATTATTTCACTATGCCCATAGTGAAAAAACTAATAATCAATCCCTAAGCTCACGTGGGCCATGCCCGGTGTGAGAAATAAGGGATGGCCATATTATTTCTTACTTTGGTTATGAGAGTACCATCCAATAATTGAACACTCCGGGTATGAAAAATTGCCCAGAGTTTCAGGATGAGAGAGGGGGTTGTGACTAGAGAGTAGGGTTCTCATAGTAGCCAAACCGCCTTTCCCAACATGCTCTGGTTCATGAGCGAGATAATTCTAGGGGTGTTAGAACCAATACGAACAAAGGGTAATGAGAACTGTTAATCATGATAGCCAAAATTCAGAACACAATGAGGGTTTCCTGATGATGAGGATAACTATTGACTATGTTCACAACATAGTACCCATATTGTGTTAGCCTAAAATGGGAAAAAACAAATGAGGGCCAACCAATGACTGTGTTTGAAACACAGGTTCAAACTCAAAGTGTTGTCTGGTGTCTTCTGGAACATTGTCCAAGGATGGTAGGTGAACCAAAATGGTGTGGGACCAAGCCATTAGTGGGTTTCCCCAGGCGTGAAAGAGAATGAGGATCCAAATAAAGGGCACTAAAAGCGTGGAAATGGAGTGACAAGTAATTCTAATAGATTACAAC